>JAWWNH010000030.1:1827500-4227500 GCA_034641385.1 Darevskia mixta
CCCCACCATCCTTTAAGCCCCACCTAGTTTAAACCTGTGGCCTTCCAGGTGTCCTTGGACTTCCACTCCCCATCAGCCCCATTTGTCTGTATCCCAACACCTGGAGGGTCACAGGCTTGAGGTCCTGGGCTCAAAGAACATGCAGCCTCAGAGCCCAATTCTATTGCTCCTTGCCCCCAACCACCACCAGGACCCCTTCAGCTGGAAGGCGAGAGTCCCCTTCACTGTTGATGGGATCCTGGCTGAGGTAGCGGGTGGGATTAGGGACTACAGACATGAATAACAGGACATGCCTAGCTCCCGATCCCAGCTGGCTAACTGCTCCCATCCGCATGCTGCTGGTAATTGTGGGGCAGTAGGAATGCATAGACCTGTTCCCCTGCCAGTTTTTTCCCATCTGCATTTTTTTTGGGGGGGGGGCAACTGAGGGGATGTTGTTCCAACCCTTTCCCTGCAAGGCCAGGAGATCTCTCTTGCCCATTCTTCTCCCCTCATATAAGCCCCAAGGTCATCCATGCACAGACACCCTGGTCTGCCAGCATAGGGAATGTTAACTTTACTACAATGTGCTTCGGTGAGCTTTATATGCAATTTTAATGACACCACGAAGGTTGCATTTATGGTATGTTAATGGTTCAGGTGGTGGGGAAGGTTGTCCCAGATTTCACAGTACTGGGAAGTATAGAAACATTTAAGTGTATAGAAAGCAAGCAACCCCTCTATCAAGCAAACTGGGAAATGTGATCATAAGGGATCCCTAATGCCTGCTGCCCTAAAATCCTTGTGGAATGGATCCTCTTTGTCCAGCTTTCATGATCAGAGTTTCTTTGTTGCTGTTTCTCATCGCATGTGGTGCTTTGCACAATTCTGAGGAAGCTGCTTCCGTTCATTTCCCCATTTGTGGGGGAAATAACCACAAGCTGCAAGGCTGACGCTCACAAAAAAGCTATGAGGGTGGTGAAAAAAAGACGGATCATGTTCCTTATGATCTGGCTACAAGAGAAGTACAGGTGGCCAAAGACAAAACAAAAACAACAACAGACAGACCCAGAAGAGAATGTAAAGTGGAAATGGAGAGAGCAGAAAGAGAAGCCCAGAAGATCCAGAGCTGTGAGCCCAAGCACATACCTGGATGTCAGCAGAATTCGTCTCCCCCTCACCCTGAGAGTCCACACCATCAGCCCAGGCTGTGCTTCCTTCAGGCAACAGAGAGAAGAGACACCAGATACCCCCAGCACCACAGGTGGGAACAGTTAAGGTGGCTGTCAACAGCAACTAACAAAAGACTCGGAACATCATTTTGATCCAGGCACCTCCTAGCTGGGGCAGCACCTACACTTAACCCCATCCCTTGGCAGGCGCTATAGGAAATTGCTTTTACAGCCACACTTGCATGCCTTTTGAGTGCCAGCCAAGCAGCGGGGCAATGACCCTTTCCAAAACAGGGAGGGGGAAATCAGATTTCCACGCAGTCACCACGCAGTCAAGCCAGCTGATGTGCAAGTCACTCTTCCTTCCTTCCTTTCTCTTTCTTTCTCTCTCTCTTTCTCTCTTTCTTTCTTTGCATTCTGACAGCTCTCCTCAGATCTACCACAGTCACTTCTCAGACTCCCCCGCACTGACCCAAAACTCACCTGTGCTCTGTTGGCTAGGGGAAGCCTTGGGGGTGTAGAACTCCTCGGGCATAGAGAGATCATCTGCTACCTGAGGGGAGGGCGTAAGGGAGGGTGTGGGAGGGAACAGACTCAGCACGAGCCCAGGCTGGCTCCCTCCCCATCTGCCAAAATAGGTTCCACCATGGGATCCCAGTAGGACAAGGATGGAGGTTTCACCATTCCTAGCAAATACTGAATCGCATATCATTTGCCACGGCAACACCCTAGTCTCCCCTGCTTCCCTCAGGTTTTAAAGCTACGGCTACAACCCAAATCCTGATCAACCACAAATTCCAAGGACCAGGGTTAGGCCTTTGGGATGGGAGGCCCAAAGCCCAGCTGATACTCACCTGTTCTTGGGAAGATGCATGGGAACAAGGGCTGTTCATTGGGATGCTTTCACTGCTATGGAGCCTCTGGAGAGTTGGCTCATCCTCTGAGGACTGAAAGAGACAGGCTCAGCCATCTTTGGACAGCTGCCAGGACTCACCCACCAATGTAGGCCATGCTCCTTCCTGCCCATTTATTAATAAAAATCTTGCCTTTGATAGTGTCTCTATCCTCACAAGCCAGCTTAGTCTCATTCCTTATACTATGAAATAGCACATTTCTAATAAAGCAGCACAATACATTATCATGAAAAATACTAACATTAAAATAAAACGGCAGCAAATAATTTGCAAACCCTGAGCTCCATGAAATTTTCCGAAAGCAGATCTGAATTGTTTCTTTAAAGAAGTGTTTGAGGACCCCCTGAAAATGAACAAGGAACCTGTGCCGATCCATTGTTTTAATTCCCCATAATGCTCTGGACTCAGTGTCAGCCCAGGACATTATGGGAAATTAAAGTGGTGGTTAAGAGGCCTATTGAGGCCTTCCTCCAAGGAACTCAAGGTGGCATATAAGAAAGTGGACCAAATTCATTCAGTGGGAATTTGGACCTGGGTCTCTGTGGTCTCTAATGATTAATCCACAATGATTCTCTGTGACATTTAGCTATTCAGGCATCTAGACAGACTTCACCCAGGGCAAGAGCTCTTAATGAATGTTGCTTTGTTTGATAGGATTTATTTATTTTAAAGTTATTGTGACTTTTATATTGGAACAGATTAATTAATGTTTGATGTTTTATTATGTTTTTGTGTTGGAAGCCGCCCAGAGTAGCTGGGGCAACCCAGCCAGATGGGCGGGGTATAAATACAAATTTTATTATTATTATTACTATTATTAATCCAAGGTACCCATCCCAGCTCTTGTTTAGATTTAATTAATTTTTATTTAAATATTTTAAGCTTGCCACTTAGGTCATAGTTCTCCCAAGGTGGCTTACACACCAAATATAATATACATTTTAAAAAGCCATCCAAATGTGAAATCTAGTTACAGTAGCCTGATAAAGCATAGGTGAATACACCCCTCAAAATGCACAAAACACAATTTAAACCTTTTACCAAAGCCTGTAGCCACGTCCTAAAAAGTCTGCATGTAGGCCTGTACTGCAAAGCCAAGTGCAATTCACTTGGAAGACAGCTCTGTGACAGTAAAATACCACCAAGCTCCCAGAATCTCACTTACGCCCAACTCCACACAGCTCAGTCCAGCTCAAGGTCTGAGAAGACCCCAAAGAGGAATCCCCACAAACAGAGAGCCGCTTGTATGAATGTGTCTCCTTCCCCACCTGGGCAGGTACCTGGGAGGCTGGCAGCTCCTCAGAAGCGCTGCTGGGATACAGATCTTGCACAATCAGAAGAAGTGTGAGCAAGTCAGCAGGCCGCAGAGAGCTGGCATTCCGGCTAGGAGGCAGGTAAAAGGGTAGAGGTGAAGACACGGCCATCTGTTAGGGGAGCCACATATCGGAAGGTGGGGGGTATCCTTCTAGAGCAGGCATCCCCAACCTGCGGCCCTCCAGATGTTTTGGCCTACAACTCCCATGATCCCTAGCTAACAGGACCAGTGGTCAGGGATGATGGGAATTGTAGTCCAAAACATCTGGAGGGCCAAAGTTTGGGGATGCCTGTTCTAGAGACAGAGGGAGGAGGACAACCAGAGGCCCAGGGTGGTCTGGCTGGCACTGAAGCAGAGGTGTGGGGTGCCAAAGGAGGCAACGGGCACAGTGGAAGGGGCTGGGCTGGCATGAGCAGGATGATGAAGAAGAAGAGTTTGGATTTGATATCCCGCTTTATCACTACCCGAAGGAGTCTCAAAGCGGCTAACATTCTCCTTTCCCTTCCTCCCCCACAACAAACACTCTGTGAGGTGAGTGGGGCTGAGAGACTTCAAAGAAGTGTGACTAGCCCAAGGTCACCCAGCAGCTGCATGTGGAGGAGTGGAGACTCGAACCCGGTCCCCCAGATTAGAGTCTACCGCTCTTAACCACTACACCACACTGGCTCTCTGGATGTGCCTCAGGGGAGGATGAGGAGACTGCAGAGAGGAACTGGGGGTTTACCTGGAGTAAAAGGCAAGGAGCTTGGTGTGCACAAGCAGGAAGGCATGCACGACTTCGTGGCCAGCGCGCTCTGGGCTGCCATTGATGTGCTGCACGACCTGGCGCTCCAGGAATTCAATGCACTGCTCACACAGCTGAGGGTGGATCAGCCGCTCCACGGCCTAAAGAGGGTGGTGCAGACGAACAGGTTTGCAGCACGTAGTCTTCCCTCCCAGCCCTGGGATGTATGGTCGCTTACGCAGAGCCCAGGCAGCGATTATCGTGAGGCACACAACGTGAAAAGCCCACTTCCCCAACTCCATCAGTCTATGCAGATTCAGGAAGAAGAAGAGTTTGGATTTGATATCCCGCTTTATCACTACCTGAAGGAGTCTCAAAGCGGCTAACATTCTCCTTTCCCTTCCTCCTCAACAACAAACACTCTGTGAGGTGAGTGGGGCTGAGAGACTTCAAAGAAGTGTGACTAGCCCAAGGTCACCCAGCAGCTGCATGTGGAGGAGCGGAGACGCGAACCCGGTTCCCCAGATTACAAGTCTACCGCTCTTAACCACTACACCACACTGGCTCTCACAGGACATGCATTCTAGGCCTGACTAGACAAACTATCCACCATGCTACCCACTTCAGGGGTAGGGAACCCAGGCCTGGGAGGCCCATTATCTGGCCTCCAGGACTCTTCCAAAAACACACCCCTCCTCACCCTGGGCTTCTTAGTGAAGAAGGGTAGGATATAGGTTGAAAATTCAATTTAACACTGATAATGCATCTTGCTTGCCTGGATGCAGAAGTGTTGAGGGGGTGTGTTTGTGTGTATTGTAGCCTCTGGTTTTTGCATGGCCGGAATGTAGCCTAAGAGACACATCCATTGCTCAACCCTCTTTTGTTTCTGACTCCACATACGTGTGTTGGAAAAGGTATCTCATCCCTGTATTAGGGGGCAACACACACGTATCCTGGCTTGCTCCATCCATCCTAGGCTACCCAGTAGAACAACTGCACTCCTGGTTTCATTCCAACAACCACTTATCGACTGCCCCAGTCCACTTTACCTCCACAGCAAAGCTTTGGTCATCCTGGCGGAGCTGGTGATGGGTCTGAAGGAGGCTCTGAAACAGTCCCCATATGTGAGCCCGCTGCTCAGAATCCCCTGGGCGCAGCCTACAAAGAACCCACAAAATCAGTGGAGGCCAACAGTCGCCTCCAGGGCAGAAACAGAAATCCTCAAAACTTACAGATTGTGTTAAAATTATTTAATGTTACATAAAATGGTGCATAATTGTAATTGTATTGTATGCAAGCTACTGTGAAGAATGTTTGAACACACAGCTGAAGGTTTGTATTTTTCCACTGCAAAAATGGGGTGAGTTAAGTTTTATATTTTGGGGGGACAGAGTTTCAAAGTGTTTACTTATGTTAATGAAGTAGCCCACACCACTCAGAGTAGTTTTTCAAGCACACACAGATCTCCCTGAGCATTAATCAAAATGCAGCAAGGTGGAAAAGAGAGAGGATTCTTTTATTTTTTAGCTGAAATTACTTTTTTGGCAAAGATTGAGCCTTATACTGCGACCAGTGTATGTAAGAATAGAAATGTGTTACTGAGACAATGTATCTTTTATAATTTTTGTAAAGTTTAAAGCAAGTTTCTGCAAGTAAGGCTTTAAAATTTATGCGGAGAATTTATTTCTACAGTCAGATCAGAAAAAGAACTTCTTCTGGCTACATTAATAATTTTCAGAATGCACCCAGGTCAAAGCCAGCTACCTGCCTATGGAGCGGAGAGGCCACACAATTCATCTCTCCTTGGTCTTATCTCACCTGTGTAACCATCCCCGGACATAGGCATTGTTGAGAGCTGCACTCAAACCCCCCAAAAGATCCTACTTTGTGGTTACTTTTCTGCAAATTATAGGGAAGGCAGGCCGTGCTGCCTCAGGCTCTTTTCATGTGCCTATAAACCATAATTTGCACTATGGCGACATCTCATGCAGCTACTGCTCAGAATACTGCTCTCACATGAGCAGGGTTGTTGCATTAAGGTTTCCCTTTCCTCCATGCACCAGGAGGTTATGTGCCCAGGAAGTATGACAGATCCATACAAACTAGTCTCACACGTGCCAGCTGTGTGGAACAGCACCAAGGAGAAGCTGCTTTCCTGTGGCTCAGCACACTGGGGCCTGAGAAGATCACATGGAAAGCAGGTCCTATATGCTGTGAACAAAACATCCCATCCAGGGATGGAGAAGAAGAAGAGTTTGGATTTGATATTCCGCTTTATCACTACCCGAAGGAGTCTCAAAACAGCTAACCATCTCCTTTCCCTTCCTCCCCCACAACAAACACTCTGTGAGGTGAGTGGGGCTGAGAGACTTCAGAGAAGTGTGACTAGCCCAAGGTCACCCAGCAGCTGCATGTGGAGGAGCGGAGACGTGAACCCGGTTCACCAGATTACGAGTCTACCGCTCTTAACCACTACACCACACTGGCTCTCGAAGGAAAACAAGCTCATCACAATAAAGAAAGGAAGGAAGGAAATCCCCGCTCTGGCACGGTAACTCACTCTCTGCGGAAGAGGTGGCTGTCGAGCGTGACTAGTCCAAAGTGAGCTTCCGCCAGTCTCCTGAGCACATACAGCTTACGGCGCAAGTCATCCTCGCTCTCGGAGCCATCGCCATTCACAGCAATGTACAGGCACTCACCAAACTGTAGAAGCAGCAAGAGGATTGCTATCTCAGTCATTACAAGAAAGATGAACACAGATGTAAAATGATCATGGAAATATCTAAAGCCCCTCTTACTCCAAAAATATTGATGCATTTTAGTGTTTATTTAAATAAAATAGATCTGCGCATTGTCATGTTGTTCGGATGTGATGCCTGATTATCATCTTCCAAAGCAAATACTCTATTCCGAACTGAAAAATGGAAAGTGTAATGCTGGTGGTCAACAAAAGAGGTTTAACGACTCTCTCAAGGCAAATCTAAAAAAAAATGTAGTATAAACAGCAACAACTGGGAAACACTGGCCTGCGAGTGCTCCAAATGGAAAACAGCTTTTACCAAAGGTGTTGTGAACTTTGAAGACGCTCAAACGCAGGAAAAAAGGGAGACACTTGCTAAGAGGAAGGCACGTTTGGCAAACCCTCATCTTGATCAACTCCTGCCTGGAAACCTATGTCCCCACTGTGGAAGGATGTGTGGATCCAGAATTGGCCTCCACAGTCACTTAAGGACTCACTGTTAAGACCGTGTTCATGGAAGACAATCATACTCAGGTATGAGCGATCGCCAGATAAGAAGACCTCCCTGCGACTGCAGGAACAAAGAAAAGGTGCTCTCATGACACCCACCTGCCCACCCCAATTGAAATAATATGGGAGGCCTCATGTAGCTGCACTGGCTAGCCTCCACCCTCCACTGCTAATGCACGCCTGAAGGTGACTTAGTCTGTCCACTAAATTCCCATCGTCTATGCTTTTCTAAGCGCGTGGCACATTTGATTACCATATGTAACACATAGAGGTCTTTGCCATTTTCAGCGGAGAAGGACGTGTATGTGTCCCCTAGTTTCTCTAGCAGTGTTGTGCAGGAGATGATCATGGGAGCAAACAATGTGTTGATGCTGTCTTCCAGAGCGGGGAGCTGTGGAAAGAAAAAGAGGGACAAGCGGCAGTTACTGTGCCCTGCCAAGTCCTGCCATAGCCCATGCGCATATGCATGGACACCCATGGACAGGCCATAACCCAGTTCCCTCCCAGCTAAATATCTATGTATCATATCCATTAGCCATCTAAGAATTTGGGTTTTCTGGGCAGTGTACTGTTGAAAACAGTTAAAACACAGCATCCATTAAAAAAAAAATCAAATACAAAACCAGAACAGGAAAAAAAATATCCTGATCCTATTCAGACAAGCCCCAAAGCTTTTATACACACACCTCCACCTCCAGTACACTTTCCTCCATCACTCCAGAAACTTTGCAGAACATCCTTCTCCAGCGCTGAACACGATGACAGCAATGTCATTTTGGCCCTGCATCCATATACTCTGGTCTGTTTCCCTCCCTTCCTTTAAATCTCACCTCACCACCACTTTGATCATGGCCCCCAAAGCGCTGGTGCAGAATCACCATGAATTCTGGGTCAGCCCAGTAGAACAGGACCTCTGCCACCTCACTAGTAATCAGCACACACTTCATCTGCAAATAAATATATGCATTAATGCATCATCTAGGCCCCCGGTACAAGGCCCCTCCTCAGCTTCCTGGTCCAAATGTCAACCCAAGCTGGTATTCAACTAAATAGTTGCACTGGCACAAAGATTAGCACTAGCACAATGGGATCCCCCACCCTGTCCACAGACCTGCTCTAGAGGACTAGAGGGAACACCAGAACAAATTTAGAGTTAACAGAGGGAGGAGAGTCCATTTTGCTCAGCTCAGCCCTATGATGCATTTTCAGTATGCATGTGAATCCGTCCTGCAAAATTCTTACTGGAGGTGACCTTTCTTGGAGAGTGGGGGACGGAGGCGGCTGAGGAACACAACATAGGCTTGCAAGCTCATTTGTAAAAGCTGAGGGTTATCACAGCACAGGAGACACTGGAACCACTCCCCACACCAGAGAAATACATGCCCTGGCTTCTTTGCCTTTGACAAACACTTTTTTGGCATCCATTTGTCCCCAGAGGCAATGGAGGAGTGTGCCTTTGGGGGCAAACTCAAACCGCTGGAGAGTTACAGCGCCTGTTGTGGCTGTAAAAACCCATACAGTAGAGACATGTTTTGTTGCAGCTGAGGCGGACTGCAAGCTGAGCAAAACGCAGCGTGTAAAACAAGGGCTGCTGTTACTTTGGACGGAAAACTGGGTTACTTTCGTAGCGGGGCGGCGTAAAAGAAAGGAAGCTCTCTTAAGTAATCGTCGTGGGCTGCCCGGGCCTGATCCAAGCCTCCCTTCCCGATAACCAGGTGCAACAAAACTAAACCATTTTTCGCCCAAACTTGGGGTGGAAAGAGGAAATTCAGGCAGGTCCACTGTTCGCTGCAGGAAGTGGAAGCGGGAGCAAGCAAAGGGGAGGAAGCCCCGATGGCTGCGAAGTGCAAAGATCCCGCGGAGATCGCCCTCCCCGCCCCCCACGGAAGGCGAAGGGGCGCCTCCGGGCCCGCGCCGACAGCCCTACCTTCCCCGCTCCAGAGATCCGCCTCCAGGCAAGCCGCCGACGAGCGAGGCGGTTCCCCGGAATCAGACGCAGCCGGCGGTAACCGCGCAGGCTGCTGTGCGATCCTGTCCCGTAGGGGCTCCACGAAAGCAGCCCCGAGGAAAAGCGCGCGTGACTCCGTCCCGGGGAAACTGTCAGCAGCCGCGGCGACTCCGCCCGGGCCGGGGCGGGGCCAGGAGCTCCTCCTCCTCCTTCTCCTCTTCTTCCTCCTCCTCCGGGACTGAGTCGAGGCGCTTGGCGAGGCTGCCTTGGAACTTGCTGTCGCCTCACCTGGCGCAGGGGGCGGAGAGGCGCAAACTCAGCCTGGACTAAACTTCTGCGAAGATCTTAAGTGGTAGCTGCGCCCGCTCAGCCAACCACGTCCTTTGGAATGGGGCGGGGGCGGGGCGAAGGCAGGATTGCTTTGCAGCGATTGGGCGCAGAGGGAGGTTGTGCACCTGGACGCGCCCTGCCCCTGGAAACGCAGGGCTGACAAGGAAGGGCTTTCCCGTGCTCTAGGTTCGCCGCTTTCTTTGGGGGAGGTTCGTGGAGTGCCCGGCTATTTTGCACCCCAGGCAAGGCCCTAGCTACTTACACCGCCCTTCAAAATTTGCTAATTTCCAAAAAACTAATGTCTTGTAGAAACGGTAAGAGTGCCGGATTTACGTATAAGCTAAACAAGCTGTAGCTTAGGGCCCCACTCTCTTGAGGGCCCCCCAAAAAATTAAAGGAAAAAAACCTGAATGTACAGTTCCAGAAGATAAGATAAAAAACAAATAAAACCTACATGCAGCAACAGTGTTTTGTGTTGTGTAGGCTCCTATTTGTTACGTGCAAAAGGGCTTTAAATACCTATTAGGTCCATAAATTACCATATAGCATATATTCAACACAAAAAACATTAGTTGTTGACAGGACAGCTGGACATATAAAGGGCCCCATTAACTTCAGTAGCTTAGGGCCTCATCAAACCTAAATCCGGCCCTGGGTAAGATTCTTCAAAATATAAAAGTAAAATATTATCAGTAATTTATAAGATATAACAAAAACTGAGGTCTGTGCCCCAGACGGCTGCCTAGCTGGCCTAATGAAGCCACTGGTGCTGGTGGCAAGCATGCTACAAGGCGCTACTTCCCGTTGCATATCCTGTGCTGTATACCCTTCTCAACCTACCCCCCACTATTATGCATTTAATCTGCAAATAGGGAACCTGTGGCTTTCCAGCTGTTGTTGGACTAAAACTCCCATCATCCCTGACCACCGGCCATGCTGGCTGGGACTGATGGAAGAGGGGCTCCAGCAAGATGTGGAGGACAACAGCACACACCCCATTACTGCCTTACACGTCTCTGGGTGACCTCATCAAGAAGCAGTGTGGCCTAGTGGCTAGAGGTTCAGGCTAGGACCAGGTTCAAACACCCACAGAACTCACTAGGTGACCTTGAGGTAAGGAGATGTTGCTTCATGCAAGTGTTGACCCACACTTCCCTTATCAGGAGAAGTCAAATCTTTTGGGAAGCGGCTTTGTTGTGCAAGGGCTCCAAATCAATTTTAATTGGGCAGCCTTGATTTGCTGGCATGTGGTTGAATCCCACCTGGAAATAGCAACGGTCTGGAAGCAACCTCAGTGTAACCTGCCTCACAGGCTTGTTGTGAGGACAAAATAGGAGAACCAGGCCAACCATCTTGAGTTCCTCGGAGGATGTATAAATGTAAAAAATAGCGCATCAAATTTTATGGGATTTCAGTACCATCTATACAATAATGATATCCAGCTTCACCTCAGAACTTTGTGTCTCCATCCAGTCCTATATCTACAGCTGCTTGTCTGATAGTTCGATGTTTTATTGCTGTCTCAGTCTCAGCATAGTCAAGGCTAGACTTCTTATCTTTCCCCCCGCAGGCCTTCCTCTCGTGGTACATACTCCATCTCCACTGACACCACCATCCATCCTCTTGATCAGGGACAGACAGCCTTGCCTTTATCTTTGATTCCTCCGTCTCCTTTCCAGGCAAGTCATGTCGGTGGTGGAATCCTATGGAATCTCATCCCAAGAGGGGTGATACAGCTGACTCCCATTACTTCTGGTTTTAAAGAGAACTTCAAAGTAGTTTGTGTTTTCTCTCACTTTTAACTGAAATGCTTTATTGTATGTACCATTGCCAGATTTTATTGAAGTTTTCTAGGCTTGGTTGTGTTTTAAACCGTGTTTCATGGTAGCTGGCTTATTTTCAACTATCTGTTTTATTGTAATTGGTAATAATATCAGCCATCTCCAACTTCCTTAAATGGCGCCTTTTTCTCCCTTGATGCCCGTTATGTCTGGCACCTCTCCTTCTCTGACTGCCATATGGTAGACTTCTTACAGGTCTTCCATAAAGTCATATCTCAAAATGTATATTTATTGTGAAGACTTTGGCACAACAGCAAAGTTCTCTTCCACCAATGAAACGAAGTAAAACTATACATATTGTAATAACAGTGAATGCATATTGTTATGAGTTTCAGGGTGTTAAGATGTGTGCCAGACCCCTCTAATCCCTGGATCCAGCAAGTGTTAGAATTTAATCAAGGCTTCTAATTAGTGGAATAGCCAAGCTAGCCTCCTGGTGAAGTGATAGCTTGGGTGATAAACCATTAAGGGGGATTAAGGGGCTCGGTGTGAGATGGAAAATGAGTCCCAACAGAAAAAACCCAGAGTTTGGAGCAGAGGTAGGATTAATGTAACCTAGAAGGCAGCAAGCTGGAGAGAGGGTCAGAGAGCAATGTTTGACATCTGTTTGAATCCAGGGCTGTGACTATGGGAGAAACAATACACAGCTGAGGTTGTATATATGCATTAAAAGGTAAAGGTACCCCTGACTGTTAGGTCCAGTCATGGACGACTCTGGGGTTGTGGCGCTCATCTTGCTCTATAGGCCGAGGGAACCGGCGTTTGTCCGCAGACAGCTTCCGGGTCATGTGGCCAGCATGACTAAGCCACTTCTGGCGAACCAGAGAAGCGCACGGAAACGCCGTTTACCTTCCCACCAGAGCGGTACCTATTTATCTACTTGCACTTTGACGTGCTTTCAAACTGCTAGGTTGGCAGGAGCTGGGACCGAGCAACGGGAGCTCACCCCGAAACCCCTGGAATCTCACACTGCTCAAAATTTGAAACTGATATGATAGAAACTTAAATCTAGGCAAATAATCGGCTGAGGTGGAATTAAGCCAGCACTTCAAATGGCACTCTTACCACCAGGTTTTAATTGAGTTGCTTTGTACTAATTATGATTTTAAAAAATTGTTTATCACATTGGTTGTATTATATTGACATCCCCTCTCTAACGTTATTGTTTTACACTGTGAAGGCTTATGACATTTGTTGTATTTATTTCCCCTTGTTTTATCCTAGATTGTGATGACCTCCTATTGTTTTAAAAATAATTTGAATCAATCGATTGGAATATTTTCATTTGACAAAAGTTGAGCTCAAGTGGAATGAATGTGTTTTGCAAGGGGAGCGATCGAAGGTGGCCTGAGATGGGCACTCTGTGTCTTTGGGGAAACAAATTAGAGATTTCCCTTGGGTTCCATCTGTGGACTATGCAAGAGCATTGCTATGACATCCAATACTTGTCTAAACAAAGACATAAAGGCTATTTTTTCCTGGCATTGCTCTCTTACTTACTCAGTTCTATATTGAGATAAACCAAGTGAATCCCATAAGGGTCCACACACTGTGCTAAGATATGGGTCTTGCACAAGCAACAGCAGAATTGCAGAAAGGGGCTGATAATGGATTTTCCAAAGGACCTGTTCCGACTAGTAATAAATTTCTCAGTTGCTGTTTTTACAATAATTGGACACAAAGTGTTGTATGGCTATCAAGTGGGCACAGAGCTGCAGGGAGGCAGTAACCCTGTTTATGGTTTCAAAGGGCTCTGGATCAAGGGCAGACATTGCTGCCATTTCTCAAATTCTGCAGTAGAAGCCAAGCAAGTAAAGACCTGAGGAAGAGCCCATTTTGAGGGTTGGAGCAGATCACTGCAGAGAGGTAGGGGTGCTGATAGGAGAATCTGGTTGCCATCTGGTCCTAGATGTGATACCTGGTGGCATGCAAATGCCAACTGCAGAGAGTAGAAGGACCCTAATCCAGGCTCAAGCATTCTCATATATGGATATTATACAAACTTTCAAGTGGCTGTCCTTATAAATGGTGATTTCCCCCTACCTTGCACCCCAGTATTCAAATATATGAAAATCCCCCAGGAGGTCCAATAGAGACTCTTGTCCCCAGCTCTGTTCCAAGGATCTTTTAGAGTTCTTCAGAAAATATAATTTAATAATTAACATTTACAGCAAATGCTCCCAGAAGGCAGCATAATTTGACAGTAGCCAAGACCAAACCTCTTCTTCCCCCACCCCACAATGCCACAGGACTCAAAACAGCTGCAGACACCCCAGTAGCTCGTCTTATCCGGATGGACATATGCTGCACATCTTTCCCCTGCAGCCCAATTGGCTGCTTATTTCTGTAAGAGGCTCTTTTGGCTCCTGCATGCACACATGCCTCGTAGTGCCATGTGCAACCGCCTTTGTTTGCATAGCCAGTGTGCTCCATCCGATGCCCGACAGCTGCATAGCTTGTTCTACTGCCAGTTGCCAGCAGAGGGAGCAGCTCCCGAAGGAATAAAGCTGAAGGAGCCCAGGATGATTCTGAGGCTTTTCCTGTTGATCAGTTCTGCATCCTGCCCTTGCATGTGTTCAGCAAATAAAGCCAGGGCCTCCTATTTCTATCAGAGCCTTTCCGCCTGCCCACAAGGTGGCACAATGTCTCCATTATATGATCGTCATCTCTGCACAGGGTTAAAGACATTTCCCAGGCTGTCAAGGGCAGGATGCTCTGTGCAGCTTCCCCGGATCTGTCATTTTGCAGAAGGTTCAAGTTTCTGTGCTCTTCCAAGTTTCTGAAGCAGCAACTCAGTGCTCCATCCTTCAGTGGGACAGCTTGCTGGGCAATTCCTCTTGACTCTGGCTTAATGCTTTTTCCATAAGAGGGGGGGATCTGACTTTGACACCCCCATCTTTCTCTCCCAATTCATCATGGAGGAGCCACTGCATATGGTGTTGTTGACATCATAACCACACACCATCCACGGATGCCCAGTGCTTGCGGGCACCCATAATGATTCTTCAGTCTCCTTTCCCTGTGCTACCTGCCTAGTCTACCCGAGAAGGAAGCCCTTGGCAGCAGATGCCCCCACCCCGAGGCCTAGCAGGTCTGTCCTTGGCAGTGGGGTGGGTGGAGCTACCGGTACCGGCAGGCCAGGGCATTAACGTTCTTCACCACATAGAAGCTCATCGTGAGCGGTGGGATGACCAGGGTCCGGCCAGGGCGGAGGGGGCGAGGCTTCAGCGTGGGCAGAGTCCCGTCGTCCACCATGGTGAGCGGCTGCCCATTAAGCTGCACTGACCTGCACACACAGAGCAAATGCATGAGAAAACCATCTTAGGGAAGCACAAGGGAAAGGCTGGTCCTAGACACAAAGGAATGGTGGCACAGCTTTGAGATGGCCACAGGTGTCTTTTGTGGCTAGGAGGAAAGATGCAGGAGAATTGATATCCAAGAGGGTGGCCACACCATCTTTGCACCTCTAAGAGTTGAAGGGGCCTGGGCTCTGAGGACAATGTCATGTGAAGGTCCAGGGCTGGCTGGGGCACATGGGAGTGGTAAGACTCATTCCATACTACCTGTAGCAGGCAACACTTTCCCACTGGACATCAGTGCACAAACTATGGAGCTATAATAGTAGCAAATATGCTAGTGGGCAAGTCAAAAGAAGTTCTAGACCATCAGAGCTGAGAATCTTCCTGGGGGTGACAATTACATTGTGCTCTCTTTGCTGCTTTGCAGTGTATCCTGTCCACACCTCTCCCAATTAATACAGGCAGACGCTTAAATATATGTATACCAGCACACCCTACTGTATATGTCATTTCATTTTAGGTGCCTGTTGCTTCACTGACCTGATTGATTATAAGGCAAATACAGTAAACAAATGGAGCGTGTGTAGCAATTTACAAATTAGTCCTGTTACAGGGCATAAGAAGTCTGGTCAGGCACAGGATTGTTGGGGGAAAGGAACTACTTGGTACTACAGTGGTAACATAAAGTTGAATGTCATTAGAGAAGCAACTTCCAGAGGGGTAGCTAAATTAGCCTGTTGCAGGAAAAGACCATGAAAGGGGGAACCCTTCGATACCTTACAGGCTAACAGATTTATTGTGGGATCAGCTGTTGGTCAGCAGAAAAATGGGAGTACAATTTACATTGAATTTAGGCAGGCTCAGCATCTTGTAAAGGCGGTGCATGTACTGAATGGGGAAATGATGGGGAGCATCACAAGCCTGATACCTGCATCAGTAGCTTCCCTCCTCTCCTCCCGCCCCCCCCCCCAGGAACTGAACTCTAGCAGCAATGGTCTTTCTTGTCAATCGGGAGAGGCTGGATTCTAATACCACTTCTCAATGCCTACCAGGATGATAGTGCTCACCTAGAGTGTAGCCCTTCCTGCCCATAGGGCTGCAGCACATACTGATGGACAAGCTTGTCCCGAAGGGTTCCCACCAGCTTGATTTTCTTCCGGGACCGGTGCAGGTTGATGATGTAAAGTGTGATGGAGCCGCGGACGTAGTTGTGGCTGTGTGAGATAGAGACAAGGTGGCTACGGGTCAGTCGTGTGCACACTTCCCTAGATACCTCCTGTTAGTATCAAGGTTGAGGACTTCCCTTATTGCTCTGCAGATCCCAAGATAAAATCACTCCAGTCAAAGGAACTGGAGGATGGGGCCATATTATGCAGAAGCTGTTGGCCTTTTTGTCTAGCTAAAATTCATGACAGTATGAAATGTTTCCTGCCCTTCCAATTCAGGAAGTTGCCCTGTCACGTCACTTTCCTTTTCTCTCTCCTTTGCAAAGGAAAGTTTGGCAAGCATTCAAAAGGAAATGAGATAGTAGTAATGGGGGATTTCAACTATCCTGATATTTGTTGGATGTCAAACTCAGCCAAGAGCATAAGGTCGAACAGATTCCTCACTGGCCTTGCAGACAACTTCATTGTCCAGAAAGTGGTAGAAGCAACAAGAGGATCAGCCATTTTAGATCTGGTCCTAACCAATAGTGATGACCTGGTTAGTGGGGTAGAAGTGGCAGGATCATTAGGTGGGAGTGATCATGCTCTTCTGGAGTTTATTATACATCAGAAAGGAGCAACCAAGCATACTAAGACTCAAATTCTAGACTTTAAGAAAGCCGACTTCAGAAAACTTAGGGAAATGCTGGATGTGATCCCATGGTCAGTAATACTAAAAGGGATGGGAGTTCATGATGGATGGGAGTTTGTTAAAAGGGAGATATTAAAAGCACAACTTCAAGCAGTACCAATGCGACGAAAACATGGAAGGTGCCTAAAGAAGCCAGGGTGGCTATCTAAAGAACTTTTAACTGAGTTAAGATTTAAAAGGGATATGTACAAGAAATGGAAAAAGGGGGAAACCACCAGAGAGGAATTCAAACAAATAGCCAGCACATGTAGAGACAAAGTCAGAAAAGCTAAAGCACAGAATGAACTCAGGCTTGCTAGAGAGGTTAAAAGCAATAAAAAGAGTTTTTATGGGTATGTCCGTAGCAAAAGGAAGAACAAGGAAACAGTGGGGTCACTTAGAGGAGAAGATGGTGAAATGCGAACAGGGGACGCAGAAAGGGCAGAACTCCTCAATACCTTCTTTGCCTCAGTCTTCTCCAAAAAAGAAAACAATGCCCGACCTGAAGAATATGGAGCAGATGATTCAGCAGGGGAAACACAGCCCAGAATAAGTAAGGAGGTAGTACAAGAACACTTGGCTAGTTTAGATGTATTCAAGTCTCCAGGGCCAGATGAACTACATCCCAGAGTATTAAAAGAACTGGCAGAGGTGATTTCAGAACCACTGGCAGTAATATTTGAGAATTCCTGGAAAACAGGTGAAGTCCCAGCAGACTGGAGGAGGGCAAATGTTGTCCCTATTTTCAAAAAGGGGAAAAGAGAGGACCCAAACAATTACCGCCCAGTCAGCCTGACATCAATACCAGGAAAGATTCTAGAGCAGATCATTAAGCAAACGGTCTGTGAGCACCTAGAAAGGAACGCTGTGATCACTAAAAGTCAGCATGGGTTTCTGAAAAATAAGTCATGTCAGACTAATCTGATCTCATTTTTTGACAGAATTACAAGCCTGGTAGACGAAGGGAACACTGTGGATGTAGCCTATCTTGATTTCAGCAAGGCCTTTGACAAGGTGCCCCATGATATTCTTGTAAAGAAGCTGGTAAAATGCGGGCTAGACAATGCTACCATTCAGTGGATTTGTAACTGGCTGACTGACCGAACCCAAAGGGTGCTCATCAATGGCTCCTCTTCATCCTGGAGAGAAGTGACTAGTGGGGTGCCACAGGGTTCTGTCTTGGGCCCAGTCTTATTCAACATCTTTATCAATGACTTGGATGATGGGCTTGAGGGCATCCTGATCAAGTTTGCAGATGACACCAAATTGGGAGGGGTGGCTAATACCCCAGAGGACAGGATCACACTTCAAAATGACCTTAACAGATTAGAGAACTGGGCCAAGGCAAACAGGATGAATTTTAACAGGGAGAAATGTAAAGTACTACACTTGGGCAAAAAAAATGAAAGGCACAAATACAGGATGGGTGATACCTGGCTTGAGAGCAGTACAAGTGAAAAGGATCTAGGAGTCTTGGTAGACCACAAACTTGACATGAGTCAACAGTGTGATGCAGCAGCTAAAAAAGCCAATGCAATTCTGGGCTGCATCAATAGGAGTATAGCATCTAGATCAAGGGAAGTAATAGTACCACTGTATTCCGCTCTGGTCAGACCCCACCTGGAATACTGTGTCCAGTTCTGGGCACCACAGTTCAAGAAGGATATTGACAAGCTGGAACGTGTCCAGAGGAGGGCAACCAAAATGGTCAAAGGCCTGGAAACGATGCCTTATGAGGAACGGCTTAGGGAGCTGGGTATGTTTAGCCTGGAGAAGAGACGGTTAAGGGGTGATATGATAGCCATGTTCAAATATATAAAAGGATGTCATATAGAGGAGGGAGAAAGGTTGTTTTCTGCTGCTCCAGAGAAGCGGACACGGAGCAATGGATTCAAACTACAAGAAAGAAGATTCCACCTAAACATTAGGAAGAATTTCTTGACAGTAAGAGCTGTTCGACAATGGAATTTGCTGCCAAGGAGTGTGGTGGAGTCTCCTTCTTTGGAGGTCTTTAAGCAGAGGCTTGACAGCCACCTGTCAGGAATGCTTTGATGGTGTTTCCTGCTTGGCAGGGGGTTGGACTGGATGGCCCTTGTGGTCTCTTCCAACTCTATGATTCTGTGATTCTGTGATTCTGTAATAAAATGTCTTGGCCAAGCGATCTAGCCTGGGTGAAGACAGAGCACAAAATGGAAGTGTTGTATCCCATGATTTTAAGTAACCGCAAGGTGATGTTACCTAGGGATGGATTCTTCAGTGTGGTTCCAATCTGGTAAGAGAAAGGATCGAGGACAGGGTGATGGAAGGAGGGGTCTGATTTGCAGCAGGGAGCTGGACTAGACAGCCTTTCAAGTCCACTGCTCTTTGATATAGCCATGGAGGCAGTCACTTCAACCTGTAAAAGGGTGGGTGGGTAACAAACTGGCTGCTCATGCATTTCTAACCAATGGGATGGTCAAGTGGGCTCTGGAGTCATCCATGTGTGTTTTGCAGCTAACATGCATGACAACAGGCACTTGCAGTTTTAAGCGAACCCCTCTGAATCAGCCACAATTTGCAGGTGGCCCTGAGAAGCACTACCAGCATTAAGACTGTCAAAGCAGGTCAATTTACAGGGCAGAAGGAAGCTACATTGCTAAAGGAAGCTCCACCTTTTGGAATGTTTGAAAAATGGTGGAAAAGTTAAGAGCATGAGATGGGAATCCCCAGCTGAAACCTCCCCTCAACTGCATGAATTTACTATGTGGCCTTAGGCAAATCACTTATCTTCTCAGCCTTGGACCCCATCTGTAATATGGGGACAATAATACTGTTTGCAGGATCTTTGTAAAGATAACATGAGGCACTCAGAGCTTTATAAATATTATTTTCTCAGACCATATTTCTAGAGTCCAAATCTCTTTACAGCACTCATGCTTCTGCAGCGAGCTTAGCCAGAAATGCCCAAAACAGAAGACAGAGAGAGTGAATAGCAGTCTCTCTTCCAAATGCCCAGGGCATGGGATGACCTGCCCACCTGTGCCCGCTCCTGCTGCCTTCCCTTTCCCACCTGTCCCTATCCCAGTTGCCAGTTACCTGTCAGTCACTGGCCAAGACTCCCTCCTGGAGGGGGAAGCTTGTTGAAAGCATCTGCCCGAAATGAGGAAGCAACAATGGGGACCTGTGTGCACACAGGGGACTCCCAGGCCCTGCGCTCGGAGGAGGATGCTTTGAAAAGGCTTATCACAGAAACCCTAGCTAGGCTGGGTGCCCCAAGTGAGGGGAGTGGGGGGGGGGAGGAACTGAAACCAGACCCCCGGGGCCTTTGGAGGAAAATGCACTCTCTTGATCTCATCCTGATAAAAGTTGGGCTGCAAAGGCACTTACCCTAGTCCCAGAGATAGCTGCTCTTCCCTGTCATCACCAGAGCCATTCCCCACCCATCCCAGCCACAACCAGAGCAAGTAAGGATGCAGATATGTGCACAGGGATTGCGGGGGCAGCAGGGAGAAGAAAAGCCGGTCCTTAAATCCTGGTCCCCAAACAATCATTATAGCCTCCTTGCAGCAGCAGGAGAACTTAAACCTTCTTTTTTGGGTGGGGGTGGGGGTGGAGAAAGGGTGGGTTATAGGCAAGATCTACTCCCTTGCTGTATTAATTGTCCCTGGGACACCAAGTGTCAGTAAGAGACCTGCTCTTTGGCAGGGCCAGGGCCATAGCTGCTCAGAAGGATGGAGCAGGAAGGTATCGCTATCATTAAATAGCTTTTGGCTGCAAACGCACCTCTTTACCCTGGGCTTTGACACTAGAGATGTATACGTTTTGGGACCCACTTTTGTTTCCAAGATTGCAAGTTGTTTTGAATTGTTTTTAATGTTGTGTTTTTATTCTTGCAACCTGCCATGCGACCTTAGGTGAAAGGGATGACAGTAGCAAATCCTCGTCCTCCTCCATGCCAAGTGACATGTTCGTCCGAGGGTGTGGCCCATGCTGAGTTAACCCTCTTGGGTCTTCCGGTCACCAGTGCCCCAGCCCCTACCTCTGTTCCAAGAAGTTGTGCTTGTGGCATGTGGCAACTCACTTGTAGTAGCTGGTGCAATGAGCGTAGATGCGCAGTTTATCACGGATCACCCTGCCAAGTCGAGGTTTCCTCTGCAGCCCAGCCACGTGCACAGAGAGCACCCTGGGCCCGACAAGTCGCTTGTAGAGCAGGGAGAGCCAGTAATCCTGCCCCACAGAAAAAGAAAAACATAAAAGCAGGTGAGTCATTACACCACATTCAATACAGGTCAGAGATCTACTTTTAATATTGTTCTCCCATGTTGCATCTTCTGCTCAAATTCTCCCTTTCGCTATAACTACTAAAAACCTACAAGCTCTGCCCTATATTGGATTACGCTGCTGTAGAATGAGTGACCGTCAGTCTCAGTTATATGGTACCACTGCGGGGAGTTTTGCCAGAGGACCCTGGGGATTCCTTGCACAGGTACATGTCCAGAGGCAGAAGGTGTTGGGAATGGTGTGAATAGGATGACCTGGCATGCAGTCCCATTCAGCAGACCTGCCTGTCTCCTGGCAGAGCCATTACAGGATGCATTCCCAGAGGCCCAGTATAGCTTTACAACCAGGCCAGCAGGGCTGTGAAATTGTGCACTAACCACATGGTGAATAAATGTTGCTGTAATCTGGCATGTAGCAGCAGCATAATAGTCCCTTCACTCGCGGCCCTCTGAGAGCTATTATTGGCAAACAGAGGAGAACATTAAATGTCACTTGTGGTTCTGCTCTCCACACTTCATGTCCTGTTCCTTCCAGAGACGCATGTTCACGCCTGCAGATGAGATGAGGCGCAGCAACAGGGGTGCCATCAGCCACAAGTATGAGAACAACACACACTTAGCACGCAAGTATGAGGCAGACAGTGTGGTGTTTTCTCCCAGCCGAAGTGCCTACTGGGTGTGTTACTCTGTTCTTTACAAAGAATAGTTGCCCAGAACTAATTTTCAGAGGCTGCAGCACAATTCTGAGCTGTGAGAGTGTTAAAAGAAAAGGCCGAGAGTATTTGTGGTGAACAATATCATCCAGGGGTGTGAAAGACAGAATTTCAGATCAAGGGGAACTTTAGGGGAACTTTGAAGTACGCCTGACCCTGACCAAAGGCAGCTTTTGGTGCCTGAATGCAGACACATTCCCAATTCCTCCTTTGCAAGCACAGCCTTACCTGCCCCACAACTTTACAACAGATTTACCTTTCATGTGATGCCCAGTGAGTTACAGGTAGGCATGCCCTGGGCAAAATGCTCCCATGGACCAAATTGGGAAGCCCGGCAGGCTTAACTATGCCTGCAGGCTGGAGTAAGCTGGGAGTAAGCTGATAGTAGTCTGGGAGTATCTCCCAAGGGCTGCCATTGTCATGCTCTTCCTGGAAGCTCACTTAACACATTCCTTGTCAAGCATCTGTTGGTCTTCATTTCCCTTACACACAGGACAGGATGCTGCATAGACCAGTGGTTTTCAACTAGTGTGCCATGGCACCCTGGGATGCCTTGAATGATGGTCACGGGCAACACTGGCCTCTGTCAATCTTTCCTTCCCTCACTCCTCTGATGCCCTCTCACATCTCTGCCTCCCAAAGGCTTGCACAGCTGTTAGTTGCAGCAGCCCGGGCTACAAGCTCCCTAGGTGAATGGTGCCTTAGGGTCTGGCCAGGAGCTGCTAGTTGCCAGGAGCTGAGGCAGCTCAGAGACCGGGGTGGCTGCGGCGGCTGCCTGGAGAACTCCTAGGGAGAAGGGAGAGGAGAGGAGGGAACACTCCACAAGGGAGGGTGTTTGAAAAAGGGTGAGATGCTTGGCAGGCAAGGGGTGACCTAACTGGGCTCCTGAGCCCCGCAGGGGTGCTGCAGAAAGAAGGTAGTTGGTCAAGGGAGCTGAAAATGGTCAAGAGGTTGAAAACCTCTGGCATAGACCATTAGTATTCAGTCTAGTACTGCTGCTCAGCTAATTGATGAACCTGTCCCTTATGAGAACAATGGAACTTGCCTTATCCTAAGTCAAACCATTGGTCTATCTAGCTCAGTACTGGGATGAGTGGCCATGTGATGTGCCACAGAACCTCAAGCTGTGCTGATCAGCCCAGGACTGCCTTGGATGGAGTCTAAGCAATACTGTGACATGACGGGAACTGGATCCTGCCCTGATGGCTGCTGGGTAGGAGCGGAGAGTCTCCCAGGCTCTTGCAGCAGCTGGAGGAATAGCTGAGCTGTACCTTGTCATCACCTCTTCCTGACAGAGTCCAGAGCATGGGGGTGGATGGGAACGGAGTTCAGTGCCATCAGCATTCAAGGCTCCATGGCTGTTTTGTGCAAGGCACTTTCCACTTCATTCTCAACATCCACAGAGCTGGATGTGTGTGTGTAGAATTAAAGCCTTTGTGACCCAAGATGCAGGTGTAATTAAGTCAGCACCTACTGCAAGATGTACTACCATGGCCCCTTCTTTATCTAGGGTAGCCAAGCGGCCAGCCTCCTGGCAATCCAAAGGCCACCGGTTCAAGCTGTTTATTCCTCATAAGTAGCAAGTGCAGATTTGTGACTTTTCTATCTAGCAGGACCAGAAAACTTCGTCCCACTGCACTATATATTTTCTGCTCGTAGAATATGGGTGGTATTTGAAGACACTGTCGTTTATCTTTGATCTTCAGAGCAGCAGCAGCAGCAGAGTTGAAAGACACTCATGTTGGCAGGTTGAATTATCCCTGGATCTCTGAACTCAGCCACATGAGCTCAGCTATCAGAGCATCTGCTTCGGCAGAGCATCTCTGTAGCTGGAGCTTTCATTCTGACTGAGCTGGATGGGCCATGGCATGGAAAGCCAAGGAACGGAGCTCTTGCAATGGGCGCCCAGCCTGAGTTTGTTGCCAGCTGATGGGCAGCCAGGCTAAGGCAGTGATTGATGCCGCGGCTTCTCTCAGCAGCTAAGGGTCTGCACAAAGGAAAGGCAGCATGTGGAAAAGTCTTTGTCACCGAGCGAGAGGGAGGATTTGGTTTCACATCCCAGCAGCCCTACACAGGCCCAAACGGCTGCTTTCATCTCAGTGATAGCTCCCACGGGAAAAGAGCGGCCGCCACACCTCACCCCAGGTTCAGTCTGGCCTTGCTGTTATTGTTGCTGGGTGTTTTTTTTAAAAAAAAAACCCCAAACCCTCTAGCAACTCACCTGCTGAGGGCAAAGGGAAAGATATTGGCTAAAAGTGTAATGAGAGATGCTTTTAAAAAAAGAAATGGAAGGACAGCCATTCAAAGTGCAGTGCCCTGAAGATAAATAGCACAGAAGAGGGAGTCCTGTTCCACATTAGGACAAACTACCTTGAAGCACTTGCAAATTCTACAGGAAACTGTCCTACATCTCTCTCACACACATACCCCCCCCCCAATACTTGGACCCTTCTGGGCCCCCATACTCTCAGTCACCTGGTATAGCAGTGACTTAGAGAAAATGACATATTATTATTTTATTTATTAAATGTATATACTGTACTTCACCCAAAGATCTCAGGATGGTTCACAAGATAAAGATATAAAACAAAAGCACAATTAAATACCGTATATTCCGGCGTATAAGATAACTGGGCGTATAAGACGACCCCCAACTTTTCCAGTTAAAATATAGAGTTTGGGATATACTCGCCGTATAAGAAACACAACCCGGCGTATAAGACGACCCCCGACTTTTGAGAAGATTTTCCTGGGTTAAAAAGTAGTCTTATATGCAGGAATATACAGTATTATATTTGCATGCTCAGTTGATGGCATATGTAATTTTGGTTTGGGACCATGTAACACTTGTTCTGATCATTAGCTGTAAGCTATATATCCTTTCCCCTTCCCCTCCACCTCGTTATTAAACAGATTTATTTATTTCATATATTAGTCACCTGTTGACCTAGTCCTCTAGGGGAGGATCAAGACAAATTCATTAAAGCATTAAAATATCAAATCAGATTTGATCTCCCCCCCTTTCCCCCCCCCCTTCTAGACCAAGGCATCATGAATAAAGAAGCCTCCAAGAAATGCTCCCCCTCTCAGCCTTTTTAGGGAAGAATACGAATTGGGGGTTAAGGATAACCTGCTTTTTCCAACGTACCTTGATCACTGGAAAAAACATGATGTCCTATTGTACCGTGGATCCACCCAAAGAACCTGGGATAGCTCAGTTGGTAGAGCATGGGACTCTTAATCACAGGGCTGTGGATTTGAGCCCCACATTGGGCAAAAGATTCCTGCATTGCAGGGTGTTGTATTAGATTACCCTCACAGTCACCTCCAACTCTACAATTTTATTTTTTTTAATGGGGAGGGGTTTTTGACTTCTCTAATCCATTTTCCTGATGCCCGAAGATGTGAGGCTGAAGGAGCCAGAACCAACAGCTGATTATCTGAGAGACAACTGTAAGAAGTCCAGAGTCTCCCAGGGACTCAGCTGCAGAAGAATGCAAAATCTACAGCTCATTACAGGCAGGGCTCCGCATTTGCGGCAGCCCTTCTGCTTCCCAGATCCCCACCGCTGCATTCCAGGGGCCTGCTGGCAGTGTCTCTCAGATTGGTACCCTGGACCAGGCTTGTAAATTCCTGGCCGAGGAGATCCAGAGCTTCTCGGCGCTGCCAAGAGTTCCACTTGCAAGGTGTAGAATTTATTAGACTGAAAAAAGATGAAAAGAAAACCTGCTACTTTTAAAGACCTTTTACATACGGTTTCCTTATTAGAGTCCTGAGCGCTTGGAACAGCAACGGCCTCAGCCTTTTTGAAGAGCTACAAATGAGCGGGTTTGCTTTAAACTGGAGGGAACTGCCCTGCTGTGTGAAGTTGTGAACTCCTTTCACCTTCGTTCCTATAAATCTAAACTGCGTTCAGCTCCGTTTTCCTGGCTCTTTAGTTTTTCCCTAAGGAGCCGGCTGCCCTGACTTTGGTTGTTTCTACAGCATGTTTTCAGGACTCTTAAGACTCCTCTCCTGCCCCCCTTCTCCTGCTTGTGAACCCCCCCAAGAAACCCCTGACTCTCTTGCTTTTGTGTACCCCACAAGGGTCCCACAGAGACTTTCACAGTGGACCAAGTTCCAGCTCCAGAGGTAACCCTGCCCCATCTGCTTTCAACATGTTGTGCTTGACATTAACTAATGTCTCCTATTAGCACTGAAAGAAACCAATCTGGAAAAATGTATTTTCAAGCCGAGTTCAAACAGGCCACAAGGAGCAGTGGATTTTCAGCTGCTCGTAGCTTTTTCTTTCTTTCTTTCTTTCTTTTTTTGTGATGCAGCCAAGAGTCTGAGGAACAGGTCAAGGGCACAGAAGTCAAGCACAAATCCCCTGATTTACTGACTGGGAACAGGAAAGGCAGGGAGGAAAAACTCAGACTGATATGGCAGAGACACTGCAAGTGGACGGGTGGAGAGAGATAAGAGAAAGGGGTGGGTGCTGTGTTGCACATCTGACAACAGGGAAAGGGATAGCCAGCCCTGGCCTGAAATGGGGACACAGAAATGTAGATGGGGGACAGAGCTAGTATAGTGGAGATCGGAGTACAGTGGAGAAGCAGTGTAGTTTAGTGGTTAGAAAGTTGGACTAAGGCCACATTCACACCATATATTCAAAGCACTGTGATACCACTTTAAACAGGCATGGCTTCCCCCAAAGAATTCTGGGAGCTGAGAGTTGTTGGGAGGCTCCTGTTTCCCTCACAGACCTACAATTCCCAGAGTTCCCTGTAAAACCACTGTGCGAATTGTACTGCTGTGAGGGGAATAGGGACCTCGTACCAACTCTCAGCACCCTTAACAAACCACAGCTCCTAGAATTCTTGGCAGGGAAGCCATGACTGTATCATAGTGGTATCATAGTGCTTTAAATGTATGGTGTGAATACGGCCTTAGACCTGGGAGACCAGAGTTCAAAACCTCACCCAGCCATGAAACTCACTTGGGTCTGTCTCTCAGCCTAATTTACCTCACAGGGTTTTTGTGAGGATAAAATGTGGAGAGGGAGAATTACCTATGCTACCTTGAGCTCTCTGGAGGAAAAGTGGGATATAATAACGTAGTAATAAATAAATATGTGAATACAAGACGTAGTGTGTGTGTGGGTCAACATGTCATATATCTTTATTGGTTAAGAAAATAACTGCTGTTCTGAAACAGCAACTGCAAAAAGGATGGTGTGTGTGTGTGTGTGTGTGTAAGTAAGTAAGTAAGTAAGTAAGTAAGTAAGTAAAAAGAGGTGTGGAGAATGGGGCAAAACAAGAGGCCACGGTCACACAGCATACCTATAGCAAATAGATAAGGAAACCAAGCAGTCTTGTGTGGCAGAGACCCAATAAGAACAGACTGGTGATGGGGCAAATTCAAAAGATACAGAATGGAACATGGTGTTGCACACCTACCGGCAAAGGGTTGAAGTTCTGGTCCACAAGATGGTTGTGCCCATGGTCAAAAAATGAGTGTCGCATTACTACATCAATGCCCTGACTGGACAACATCCCAAGAGAATTCAGCCACCTGGCAAAAAAAACAACCAGAGGACTTAATCAGTATTTCAGAGAGTAGCAGGCCATGGATCCCCAGAACATTCTTCTACATTCTGCCTCAGCCCCACAGATGAGATACTTAAGAGCAACTGGAGTGTTAACAACAGATTTAGTTCCTTCCATCAAGGAAGTACACTACAAATGTCTTCATCTCCATTTTTCCCTCACAGCATCCCTGTGAGGTAGTTTAAACCGAGCAATAGTGACCTGCTTGAAGTCACCCATTGAAGTTCACTGCTGAGCAGAGATTGGACTGTTTATAGTGTGGAATTACCGTATTTTTCGCTCCATAATGCACACCGGACTATAATGCGCACCTCGTTTTTAGAGGAGGAAAACCAGGGGGAAAAAATTCTGGTTTTCCTCCTCTAAAAAGTTGGGAGGGAGGGAAGAGAGAGAGAAGGAAGGAAGGAAGGAAGGAAGAGAGAGAGACAGAGGAAGAAAGAGGGAAAGAAGGAGGAAGAGAGGGAGGGAAGAGAGAGAGAAGGAAGGAAGAGAGAGAGAGAGGAAGAAAGAGGGAAAGAAGAAGGAAGAGAGGGAGGGAAGAGAGAGAGAGAGAAGGAAGGAAGAGAGAGAGAGGAAGAAAGAGGGAAAGAAGGAGGAAGAGAGGGAGGGAAGAGAGAGAGAAGGAAGGAAGAGAGAGAGAGAGGAAGAAAGAGGGAAAGAAGGAGGAAGAGAGGGAGGGAAGAGAGAGAGAGAGGAAGAAAGAGGGAAAGAAGGAGGAAGAGAGGGAGGGAAGAGAGAGAGAGAGAAGGAAGGAAGGAAGGAAGGATGAGAAACCAACACCGTGAGGGCGAGCGCAGAGGGGTGGAGGGGGAAACGAACGTTCGTTTCGCCTCCACCCCTCTGCGCTCGTCCCCTTTCTCTCTGTGAGTGCGAGCGCAGAGGGGTGGAGGGGGAAACGAACGGAGAGCCCCAAAGCGCTGCTTTGGGGCTGTCCGTTCGTTTCGCCTCCACCCCTCTGCGCTCGCCCCCTTTCTCTCCGTGACGGCGAGCGCAGAGGGGTGGAGGGGGAAACGAACGGAGAGCCCCAAAGCAGTGCTTTGGGGCTGTCCGTTCGTTTCGCCTCCACCCCTCTGCGCTCGCCCCCTTTCTCTCCGTGAGGGCGAGCGCAGAGGGGTGGAGGGGGAAACGAACGGGCTGCTTTTGGGCTGTCTGTTCCCCTCCCACCCCCTTTGCCGCTGTGCGGGCGTCGGCGGAGGGGGGGAGGAGGAACGGACATCCCGAAAGTGCTGCTTTTGGGCTGTCCGTTCCTCTCCCGCCTGGCTGGGAGCCATGGCTTCGCTGGCAGAGGCATCCCTCAGCTTACGACTGCTGTGGCAGCCGAGGGATCCCGCTGCCGGCGAATGCCTTCGCTCTATAACGCGCACAGACTTTCCCCCTTCCTTTTTAGGAGGGAAAAAGTGCACGTTATAGAGCGTAAAATACGGTACTATTCTTTATTCAGTCATTTTTATGGAGAATTCAAATGAGCTCATAGTCAACCAGTTGGAATGATTGTGTTGTCTGTGTTGCCTTTTTTCAGAGCTGATTTGTTTGGTTTTTAAGAGCTAAAATGCAATTGCAATATTCAATGTGGACTAGCAAAGCACTACGGCTACTGTGTCTTTAATTATAAGCTTTCTTATTGTGTAGTGAAACCAACAATCTGTCTTTTCATTACCCCTTAATTAGTCAATTATTTGTACCCTGGTGAGTTTTAACTATGAATTTCTTCTTGTTTTTTATTTTCTCGAATAGCATTATTTTACAATCGAAAAGAAAATTCAAAAATGAAAAGAAAGCACCCCACACACAATAACAGAGACTAATTAAGAAGTTCTTCAACACTGCTGCTGCCTTCATGAAAAGGAAGCAATTAGAGGCAGAAGACACAATGAGGAAGCTTCTTCATAAAGTTACAGGCAACCTTCCCTGAAAGGGACTTACTTCATAGTAAACATTATAGAAGAATCTTGGTCATAGGGACCAGCATCTTCAGATAACATAATAATAACAAGTGCCATATAACAAGTGCCATATGGAACTTGCTAACTGTGGAAAAACAATGCCTTAATTCGAAAGGGTTCTAGTGTGGATGAAATTTTGAAGTGTAATGTCTCTTTTTCAAGTCCAATACTCTAGCGATGGACAAATCAATTGAAGTCCATGTTGCTTTTGCATGTGTTCACCTGTGTCACTTTTGCATGGATTCATTTTTTTCCTGCATTGATCAAATATTTTTTTAAACCTGCACAAAAATTCACATTTTAAAGATATGGATTGAATCCAGCTAAATAGTGAATGTGCAGAATGACTTATGCAAGTGCAATGGAATACCTCCCTCTCTCCTCCCGTGTCACCCCCAAATCTGCTCCAGAGGTTTGGGGGGGCAGACTGGAGGGTAGGGGAAGCTCTACTGTACTTACAAAAGTCATTCCATGTATGCAATGATGGGCTAGTTAGATAAAAACCAATTTTTAAATATTTATTTTTAAAGGCTTTTTCTTTTAAAATACTTTTTCTAATATACTCTTTCTCAAAATATTCATTTTAAATGCATCTTGCCATGTTTAACCAGGAATGAACAAACGTGTCAATTTAGTTTCTTTCTCATTTTGCCAATCTTAAAGTTTAGTTAATTTCTGCATCAGTTTGTATGTGGTTTTAAGTCAGCATGAAAACACACAAACAGATTCACATTAAAATACACACCAAATCAATCCCTTGTTTAAACTGCTGAAAATTGAGTTGCAACATTCAGAAAAGTGTGAAATTTTGTGAATAATTACATTAATCCAGATCAGACCGGTTTGAACTGGAATTTGCAAAAAACAAATTCTTCAAGTATCCCTACCACACCCTATCCAGCACACAGCACTACTTTCTTATCCAGCCTGCACTCTGATAATAGTCCTCTGCCCTTTTGGCAAAAGAAACTCAAGCGTTTTTCAAGAGATAGATGCTAATGTGATAAAATGTTGTGAAGTTATCTGGTGAAAACCACTTTTGGGAACACGGTTAATGCTACACATTTTCCCCATTTCCATTAAAGTCTGTGCTGGAATTACTGTACACAGTTATATAGATCCCAGCTGAGATATTCAGTGATAGCCAAAAAAACAATTCCATGACTATCAGTGATGGTCCCTGAGGTTAGGGAGAAGAAGCAAAGCGATTGCACAGAAATAAAATAGAAAGAAAAGATGCCATTTTAGAAGCCATTTTTATTTACTCATTTTAGCTGCGAGGCTGCAATCTTACTTATACGCTTAGTAAACCCCAGTGAATTTGGGAGTAAGCATGACAGAATTGGGTTGCATGTGTAAAATAGCACAGAGCGGGCAGCAATTTTCAAGTAAATCCCGTCTGCTGATGTACAGCTACACCACCATCTTCACTGTACATCTGATATTCTAATGAGCAAAGATAAACAGGGCGGGTGCTGGTAGGGAAGAGAATAAGGGCATGGGAACTTTCAGCCAATCAGCACTCTGACCAAGCTGCTGGGAAAGGAAGCCAGGGGTATGTGTACTCTGTGCTTAATAAGCAAGCAAGCAAGCAAACAAGCAAGCAAGCAAACAAACAAACAAACAAACATTACACTGAGATGTTCTAAACTCTGTGGCTCAAAAAGCTGGACTCTATATAAAACAGTCTTCTCCAACCAGATGTTTTGTACTGTGATTCCCATCAGCCCCAGTCAGAATTGGCTGGGGATGATGGGATTTGTAGTCCAAAACATCTGGAAGGCACCTGGTTGGAAAGGCTGATATAAAGTATACAGATAAAACAGATTGGTGTTATTTTTTATTTTTTTTAAATGTATTCCATTTCTGTAAGTCGCTGGGAGAGACAAGGAGCTCTGCAAGGCACTGATGTCCTTCCCTCTCTCTGACCACAGAAAATATTAAATTACTCAATTCTCTGACGTCAGAGATGTCTCCAGAAAATGTTCCAAACCTACCACATAAGGCTCCAAAGCCTTCTTACTTGGATGGTAAAGAAAGCTAAAATTCTCATGAAATTGAGTTTTGTGTTTCACTGGATCAATTTTCTATACTTGTACAGAAGGGAGAAAAGCCACATAGCCTTGAATCACCCTTGTCAATTGCAAAGCCAGGCTGTAAAAAACCATCCTGAGTAACAGGCAAGATACGCACTTTGGATAAGTGAATGGGATGGGATGGGACCTCATTGAAAACAGCCTCTTTCACTGGCAGGATTTCCTTAGAACTTGAAAACTAGCCATCCAGTTTATCCTTAAAAAGTTTCTCCATGGAAGGAAATTCCATAACTTTGGGGCAGTTTGTTCCATTGTCCAAGTGGTCTTACAGTCATAAAGTTTTTCCTGTCTCTTTCTGGTGAACAGATGCTTTTGGTGGGAAATTTCTTACGAAGAATTTACAATAACGCATTCACAGTAAAATCCTATATATGTTTACTCAGAAGAAAGTCCAACTGTATTCAATGCTTTTCACTCCCATTGCTTTTCAGTGCAATTCTATACATGTCTACTCAGAAGTAAAACGGGACTACTCATTAAATTAATTGGGACTTACTCCCAGTTAAATAGGTCTAGATCAATGCGCAAAGTGTTCTGAAACTTTTATTGTGGAAATGAGGCAGAGTATCAGTTCACTGGGGGGGGGGACAACTGCATGTGACCTTAACTGTGGAGTTCTGTCCATGTGTGCGCGCGTGCGCATGCGCGCGCGCACACACACACTGCTTCCATGGGGGACATGACCCTTATCAGGACCTGAATTTGTGGGGCTTTAATCCTTTGCCCTTCTGCTGTTGTCTCAATCTGGATTGTGCTTCCTGGGACTGCAAATTTCATTGCAAACAAAACAAAACCCCATGTTGGAACCTTTTTTTTTCAATATATGCTGCCCTCCCCAATCCAGACTGGGACTACAGCAAGATGCAAAGAGTTAACCTCTCCCCAACCTCCTTGCTAGGGTTCCAAACTGGATTTGGGGCACTGGACTGGGGAACTGGTGAGGGATCCTTGTACTCAAGGGCAAGCAGCCAGGGGACAACCAGCTGACATACCTATTGATTAATTATCCATTGATTAATTCCTTGTCTCCACATCACACACCACCACCACCACCACCAACAACAACAACACACTCAGGTTGACTCACAGGAAGCTGGCAGCATAGGAATCTGAGAGGTTGGTGATGCCTCCTTCAGAGGTGGCTCCAATGCCCTCGAGCCAAATCCTTTTTCCAGGCACATGTGCATTGACAACCTATTGCCAAAATAAAAGGATGGTCAGTAATCTTCAGTAGGCAGCTAGTACTCATAAAATGCTATGGATGTGGACAGGTTAGCACAAATAGGATTGCTTGGCTTTGCATGGCTTAATGAGGTCACAGAGTACAGATGAGTAATAGGTGGGAAACACCATGAGCTAAAAAAATATATCTTATCAACACCACCCATTGCCTGGCATCAACCTTCCTCACCTCTCCCCCGCTTCAAGTACCTGCACTGATCTTACTCCAACCCCTTAACATACAGGTCTTTGCAGGCTTTCACTTTGACCATTTCTTCAGTGCCCAAGGAGCCTCTGATCCAGCACTGGTTCCCTTCCCTGGGCTTATGTGTCCCATCTGAAGCACCGCATAGTATGTTGGCTAAGAAAGCACCCCACTGTTGCAAGATGGGGGTGTTATTTCTTCAAAGTCCCATCTCCTTACAGAAGTAGAAATTACACGCACACACTAACTTGTGTAGGATATATCCCATATACATAGATAAGCTTCCCTTCCAAGTTACATCACATTAGGTTGGCATGCCATCTAACCATGGGGCAACCCTACCATCTTCCTGACTGGACCACCATCCATCCACACATAGCAGTTATGCAGCAAAGGTTGCCCTTATTCTCAGTTTTAAAAAGTTGATCATTTCTGATCCTCATATGGTGACTCCTTTGCATATATGTTCATTGAAAGCTGCCCTTCAACCAGCACTGCACAAAAAGGCCACTTTCACACACTGTATTTGTAATGTGTATATGTATACATAAACATGTGTGCACAGCTAACACATGTGTAAATTTGCCAAAGAACTAAATAAAGTAATAGCAGCCAAATGAAAGGGGGGAAATCTGGTTAGTGCTCAGATGGCCAATCTACATGGGTGCACAGGGTCTAACTCCTCCATAAGCCAGGACAGGATTCAGACTCTAAACTGTTCCTGAGAAACTGAGAACAGGCACTACAGTGGTAGCAAGTATGAAGCAATCTCACGTCACAACCGTGCCAGATTGCATAATGAGAGTAATAATAGTCCTGGGCATAAGGTGGCAACAAACTTGCTAGTTTTGGAGCAGCCAAAACATTCTCACAAGGCCTTGATTCTAAGACCAAATTGGACAGTGGTACTTTGCTGAGCATCTGAAGTGGTGAAATGGAGATATGAGCATGGCATCAGAGATACCGGCCTGGGAAATGCCATCGTAACACAAGACAAACCTTGGCAGCACAGACATGCCCAGGACAAGACGGCGCCAGCAAACAAAAGCGCATCAGTGACAACAAGGACTGAGGATGCCAGCTTGCAGCTCCTTCTGCCTCTGCACAGGAGACCAGTCAGAGTGCCTAGGAGATCTGGCCACTTGCCAGACCTGGCTTCATTACCTGAAGGCAGCATCTTGTAGCAATAAAACAAGGCAAGAGCATAGAAAGGGGCTCGTAACTTTAATTAGTGGCACTTCACCTAATATTTATGTTGGGTTCTCTAACAGAATGATCGGTCCCATATTAGAATCAGACTGATAGCCCAGGTGTAAATCTGACCCCAAATTAAGACAAAAAAGTCATTTCTGATTAATCATGTTTGTTCTGATTAGTCAACCATTCTAGTCAACAATGGATCAAACATTCCTGCCAGGAAGCCTCATAGCTAAGCAAGGTACATTCCATAAAGAAGAGCCATATTTCCTATGTTGTACAATGATCCAGGAAAAGATTCTATCTCACTTTTCATTTTAATTTCCAAAGGTATATTGCCTCACCCTCAATTCTTATCTTGTTGAGACTACAGTACATGTATTGCCATACTCTACCAGATGTTCTGATACTACTACAGCTTGACTGACTCCAAAGTAGCCATTCCCAATGCTCCCATAGGGACAGAGTCTGTCTATGGGGCATATCCTGGATATCTTTATACCTACTCTCCCAGCCTTGCTTAGCCTGACCTGAAAGCTGGGATACTGCAGGGCCCATAAGTAGCAAGGTTGGTCCCAACTGAAACCCCTGCTAGGTGAGTCTAGCACTGGGGAGAGTGAGCCCAGGAGAAAGCTCCCCACCCTTGGAGACATGCTGCCCAGCCATCTCACTCACGCACTTTCTGGATTTTCCTGATCTGGTCAGAGAGTGTGTCTAACAGGCGCGTTTTCAGGAAGTCCGTCACCTTGGCCACTCGGCCATCAAGGTAGTAACTGGAATGAAAATGAGAAGGCAACAGTCAGAGAGGGGCTGCAGTTATGTGCTCTCCCTCACCCTGGCTAAGGACCGCGCCTCTGATGCCCACATTTGGGATTCCCCAAAGGTTGATCTCTGTTCTGCATAAGATGAGCTGCTCTTCCTGACCTTTGTTTCTTCTACCACTCTCTTCTCTGTGCCTCTGGATGCTCCCTGTGCCCAGAGGACCCTCCCCACAATTTCCCTCTCTTCTAAAAGCCCCTCCATAATCCATCTCTTCAGCAAAGTCTTTGCCTGCACCTCCACTTCCATTTGCACAAGTAATTGTGCAATTAGTCCCTGATCTCTTCTTCCTACTAACTTGTCCATCTAATGAAGACAGCAAGCCCTCTGGACAGAAACACATTTCTATGTTCCGCACAGTGCCTAGCACCACATCAGGTGCAAAATAAAGAGAAAAATATTATTAAGGTTCCCAACTTTGAGCTTGCCCATCCAGTCAGGCCCTTCTGCTCACATTGTGTAAATTAATTGATGGACCAAGTATAAATACACTGGTACAACTAACCTCACCACCCTGTTCTTTCTGACACATGAAAGAACAGGAAATGCACAATTCTTCACCAGGTTTGAGGGGCAGTGTGTCCCTCAGCACCAGTTTCTGGGGCGCAATAACAGGGAAGGGCTATTGTGTTCATACAGTTGTGGGTGTCCCAAAGGCATGTGGTTGGTCACTATGGGGAAAAGGATGCTCAACTAGATGGATAGTTGATTTGATCCAGTGGAGTTCCTTTTATGCTCTTACCAACACCAGATCCTGAAAAGAGATATCTGGACCAATATTTCAGAAACCATACACTGACCCCGCCATTACCACCCTCCATTAGCCATGCTGAATTTCCCCATGAAAGAGTGAAATATATAGGTATAACAAATCAATGCATGAATGAAAAGAGAGGGTAAATGGGACTAGATTTATTGCAGAGGCAACATTGTAAGCAGAAAGATAATGCCAGCAGAGGATCTTTTCTGAAAAAGTACTGGATGGATTTAGACTTGGGTTAGAAAGTTTCACATAAGGCCGGAAAATTACAGGCAAGGATGTGCTGATTCTAAGACACACCTGGGAGTTTTCTTTCCAAACATGAGAGACTGGTCACCAGACAGGCAAGGTGGGACAGAACTTTACCTGTGTTTTTACTATTGCATTGCTTAAGTGTCTCCAGCATCTTTGGAAAGGTAGGGAGAACGCCAGAGCAAACTGACCCCACATCTGGTGATTCTCTTGGCTGCTCCACTAGGTCTGGTAGATAGCTGCCCAATGGCAATCAGTTGTTTCCAACACTCCCATTTACTTCTATTGGATCATTCTCTTTTCTGCATGATGCATAAAAACGTCCTTGGGCTTTTGAGACAGGCAAAACAGACCTTTCCTGCTGAGAAAGGGGTGGGTGGGTCTTAGACCCTCCTAAAGGCTACAATATTAGCACCTGCTGTCATGCTGAAACTGTGTGGCTCCTCTGCGTGTGTTTCGAGGGGAGGAAGTCTGTCGTGAAAAGTTTGAACCACTGAGCACGTTCACATGTAATGCTAAGCCAAGATGTGTGTTGGTTTTTTTGAACCATAATATGCACAAGTTGTATGTCGATGCATACAGTTCAAGCATTCCTGCCTTGCTCCTCCCTTCATCCAGCTGGGAGGAACAAACCACAAGTTCTGGCTTGGCATGATGTCATCCTAGCAAGTGCTCCTCCTAGTACATTGCTCCCAAACAAACCACAGTCGGCAAGACAAGAATAATAAACCTTGGCTTCACATCATGGTTAGTTTGGAGAGGAACAAATAATGCACACTGGTTTGGACATAATGCTAAAGTCAAGGGTTGTGGTTTGCTTTTCCCAGCTGGGAAGAGCAAAACAGGAGTGCTAGTGCACATTGTGGATAAACAAGTCACACACCTTGCCTTAGTGTTACATGTCAACACAACCCTTGGATTAAAACGAAGGGACTGCACAGCATGTTTGACTTAAAGTGTTTGCTAGCACATCTGGAAGCATAGTGGGAAATGCTGTTTGGACAAATATGGCAGGAGTTGAGCCCTACAACTGAATGGTGTAGTTACTGTGAGGTTTGGGGTTAGGAAATTAATGGAGAAGTTGTTAAAAGTTTGGCATAGGCCCAACAGACTGCACTCCTTCCCAAGAGCATTAGTTTGAAGCTCAATCAGGCTTCTGAGCAAAATAATATCAGCTTCAGTGGTACCAGAAAAATCATTTTCATATATCATAAAGACACCACAGTCTCTGTTGTGACACATTGTCCCAAAAGGAAACACAGACCCTGGTTAGTGTATCCGCATCCCTTAGAATCTCGCACCACACATGGAGATTGGGGTGGTGTGTAACAATATATTTGCTCTGCTGGCAGCTCTCCGGTTCAGGAACTTAAAGAAGACTGGAAGGGTTCTTTTCCTCTCCCCATCAACATGTTAACTTCAGCAGCAAAAGCCCAAGCTGAATCGTGGACAATAAATGTCTACATACATATCTAATCATGCAATTCAGTACCACATCACTGTCTGCACTGTGCTTGCTGCCTACCTGCATGCTTAAAAGCCCATGCAAGCCATTTCTGGGGAGTTGGGATGCCAGCTGCCTCTTACACTAAGCAAAACTATGAAAGCATCAGTATCTTTTTAAGACACCACCCACAATTAACGGCCCAAACCATTAGCCTCAGATGGGATTTAATGAGCAGAGTTTGAGGGCTTCAGAACAGCTGGTTTTGTTTTACTCCTCTTTATGGTAGAGGAACCTTTGCCCCATTATCTGACCCCCTCCTTTTATTTCAGTTAATTGCATTAAAGCCACTTCCCAACACTCAGGAATTTCCAAATCCATTCCTGCTCCAGGAAGGTCTGCTTGGAATTAGAGCCCCACCACCTCCTCTCTTTGTCCCACCTCCCAGTTTTTTGTCACTAGCAGGGGAAGGGGAGGCTGGCACCTCCCCCCTGCAGCTACTCAGCAAGGCACAGGTTTCTTGCACAAAATACTTCCTCCATCTCTGGTATTGTCACCATTTGCTCCCTCTCAATTCCTGAAAATCTTGATGATGATGATGATGATGATGATATATTATCAAAACAAAATAAAAAATAAAAAAATTCCTTCCAGTAGCACCTTAGAGACCAGCTAAGTTTGTACTTGGTATGAACTTCCAGTAGCAACTTAGAGTTGGTCTCTAAGGTGCTACTAGAAGGAATTTTTTAATTTTTTATTTTGTTTTGACTATGGCAGACCAACACGGCTACCTACCTGTAACTGATGATATATTATGTATACCCTGCCCATCTGGCTGGGTTTCCCCAGCCACTCTGGGTGGCTCCCAACAGAATATTAAAAACACGATAAACATCAAACATTTAAAAACTTCCCTAAACAGGGTTGCCTTCAGATGTCTTCTAAAAGTCAGATAGTTGTTTATTTCTTTGACATCTGATGGGAAGGCATTCCACAGGGCGGGCGCCACTACCGAGAAGGCCCTCTGCCTGTTTCTCATAAGCCATTTCCTTTTTTCAGGTGTGATCCCAGACTCTTATGGTTTTGGATTTTAGCCACTTCTGGACATTCTGTTTCAACTGTACTCTGCAAGTGTTTGAAGTCTGACTCTGGGGCGATTGGTTTGCGATGTGGATGGTGATGTTTGAGAGCCCCACCCCTTGTGCTGGTCCCAAGGGATATCCGATAGGCGAGGTCTAGTCCAGTCCAAGGTCAGTCCAAGCCAGAAGTCACGAAGCCGAAGTCACGAAGCCGAGGTCAGGAAGCCGAAGTAACAAAGCTGAGGTCAGGAAGCCGAGGTCAGGAAGCCGAGGTAACCAAGCTGAGGTCAGGAACGCAGGAACAGGAACTAGGCAGCACCGATGTTGCTCCTGCAACTTGGGTCTGGGACTGGCTGGCTTTTATCTGCCCCGAGGCAAAGGGCGGCTCCGATCCTCAGGTGCCTCGCCTCTCCTGGCTTGGAGGCGAGCACTCCTCCTGCGGGAACTTAGTTCCCTTCGCCTCTCTGCCCTTAGCCTTTGCAGCTCAGGAGAAGCTGGAGGGTTACCGGACCCAGAGGCAACCTCAGCTTCCCCTGACTGGGTGGGGAGTGGAGCACCTGCAGGCAATAAGTCCTCCATCCCATTAGAAGCCAGATCAACCTCAGCCGATGCCTGCACCTGAGGATCCAGCACAGGTGAGTCCCCTTGAGACTCAGGCCCCAGCCCTGGCTCTGCTGGTTCTGGAGGCAGTGAATCATGTGCAGGCTGGGATCCCTCAGGTTCAGCGTCTGAGTCTGACTCCCAGGTCATCACACCATCCCCCCTCCCAGGCCCCCCCCTCAACCGAGGGGCCGGACCAGGCTTGCTGGGGTAAGTCGCATGGAAATCACGGAGGCAGACAGGCGCGTGGACGTTCTCCGCTGGTTCCCACGACCGATCCTCGGGCCCATACCCCTTCCAGTCGATGAGGTATTGGAGCTTCCCCCTGCGGTATCGGGAGTCAAGAATGTGCTCCACCTCATACTCGGGCTCCCCCTGAACCAAAACTGGCTGCGGTCGTGGATGGTCTGGGTGGAACTCGTCGGCCGGGGCGACCGGACTGAGTAGGGACCGGTGGAATACCGGGTGGACCTTCAGGGTCGCGGGTAACCGGAGACGGAATGCCACAGGTGAGACCCGGTCCACGATCGGAAATGGGCCGGTGAAGCGGGCATCCAGCTTCCGTGAAGGCCGAGAGGGGTGCAGGTGGCGGGTGGAGAGCCATACCAGGTCTCCGACATGGAGTTCCGGCCCCTCCTGACGGTGACGGTCGGCCTGGGCCTTATACGCGTCCTTGGCCTGGCTCAGTTGCTCCGTCAGAAGCTGCTGCTGTGACTGGAGCTCTTGTAGCCAGTCTGTCACTGCGGGAACTGCGGATGCCGGCAGTACGCTTGGAAACAACCGCGGGTGGTACCCATAGTTTGCCTGGAACGGGGTCTGTTGGGTGGAAGCGTGCACTGCGTTGTTATATGCGAACTCGGCCAACGCCAGGTGGTCGACCCAATCATCCTGGTGGAAGCTGCAGTAGCACCGGAGGTACTGTTCCAACACCGCATTTGCCCGTTCGGTCTGTCCATCCGTCTGTGGATGGTAGGCCGAAGATAGGCAGACCTCCGTCCCGAGAGCCTGATGTAGAGCGCGCCAGAACCGGGAGGTGAACTGGGCACCACGATCGGAGATCAAACGTTCCGATAGGCCATGTAAGCGGAAGACGTTTTGTAGGTACAGTTGCGCCGTCTCCTTGGCTGAGGGTACAGACGGGCACGGGGCGCAGTGCACCATTTTAGTGAAGTGGTCTGTGAATACCAGGAGGCAGGTACACTGACGGGATGGGGGTAGGTCTACCACGAAATCCAATGAAACCGTGTGCCACGGACGAGGGGGAACTGGCAGTGGCTGTAGCAGTCCCGCAGGTCTCCCGGTCGATCCCTTGGCTCGCCGGCAGACCTCGCACCCCCCAATGTACCGTGCCACGTCGGCCTTCAAGCGGGGCCACCAGAACTCCCGGCTGACCAGGTGGGTGGTCCGATACCTCCCGAAGTGGCCAGCTGCCGGGGCGTCGTGTGACATTCGGAGTACCTCGGCCCGCAAAGGCCCTGGTGGGATGTACAACCGACCACGGTGCATCAGCAGACCCTGGTGCACAACCAGTTCTGGGTATCGAGGGCACGATCCACTGGCCAATTCCTGGATCCGTTCCTGAGCCCACGCGTCGACCCGTTGCTGCCTCCGCACTCGGTCCCGCAGCGACTCAGTCTCATGAACAGCCAGGAAGGCCGCTGGTGGGATGATCGTTGTGGGGGCCGCCTGCTGCACCGTCTCTGCAATGTCCTCCGGTTTCCGGGACAGCGCATCCGCCTTCTGGTTTTGGGAGCTGGGGATGTAGCGGATCCGGAACTGGAACCGGGAGAAGAACAGTGCCCACCGGATCTGCCGCTGGTTCAGCCTGCGGGTGGTCTGGAGGTACTCCAGATTCCGGTGGTCGGTTCTCACTTCCACTGGGTGTCGTGCCCCCTCAAGATGATGGCGCCAGACTTCAAAGGCCACCTTGATGGCCAGTAGTTCCCGCTCCCACACAGTATAGTTACGCTCCGCCGGAAGGAGCTGCCGGGAGTAGTAGGCGCAGGGTAACAGTGGCGCATCAGGTCCGTGTTGCTGGGACAAGACGGCACCGAGAGCCGTACTGGAGGCGTCAGTCTCCACCACGAAGGGACGAGAGGGATCAGGATGCTGCAAAATTGGCGCCTTCTGGAAACAGGCTTTCAATCCCTGGAATGCCACCTCAGCCTCCTCATCCCAGGCGAAGGGCGTCTTGGGGCGCAGCAGTCGGGTCAACGGGGTGGTGCGATGAGCATAGTCCACAATGAATGTCCGGTAATAGTTGGCGAACCCCAAAAACCGCTGTAGGTCCTTGCGGTTCCGCGGCGCCGCCCACTCTCGAACCGCAGACACCTTCCCGGGTTCCATCTGTACACCGTCAGGGGAGAGTCGGTGTCCGAGGAAGTCCACTGACCGCTGGTGGAACTCGCACTTGCTGAGCTTAGCATACAGGCGGTGCTCCCGCAAGCGCTGCAACACGGTCCGGACATGACTCTCGTGGCGAGCTGGGTCACGGGAATAAATCAGAATGTCATCGAGGTACACCACCACATACTTGTCAAGCAAGTCCTGGAACACGTGGTTGATGTACCGTTGGAACACGGCGGGCGCGTTGCATAGTCCGAACGGCATGACCAGGTACTCGAACTGCCCATAACGGGTCCCGAATGCGGTCTTCCACTCATCCCCGGCACGGATCCGAATCAAGTTGTAAGCCCCCCCGGAGGTCCAGTTTGGTGAACATCTGCGCCCCTTGCACCCGCTCCAGCAACTCTGCAATTAGGGGCAAGGGATACCGGTCTGGGATGGTGATCTTATTCAGGGCTCGGTAATCATGGCAGAGGCGAAGCTCCCCACACTTCTTCTTAACGAAGAGTACTGGAGCGGCGGTGGGAGAGGTAGAGGGCCTAATGAACCCCCGCTCCAGGTTCTTGTGAAGGAAGTCCTGTAAGGCTTCACGCTCTGGCTCCGAAAGAGAGTATAGGCGACTCACAGGCAGGGGCGCCCCAGGCTGGAGGTCTATGCCGCAGTCAAAAGACCGATGAGGAGGCAGCCGGTCTGCCCCCTGTTCCTCGAACACGTCTACGTAGTCCCGGTACACGGCGGGGAGCGTTGACGCAGCCTCCCCCATGGAGGCGGCCGAAAGCATCTCGGACTGAGCAATCGAACCCGAGTCTGGGAAGCGTACAGTTCGATTGACCCAATCGATCTGAACATTGTGAGACTCCAGCCAGTCCATCCCCAGCACCAGGGGAAACCGGGGCATGGTGGCAATGTCCAGGGTACGCACCTCCCGGTGCTGCTGGTGGCACAGGACCAAGGGCTGGGTCTCCCGAGTAACGGCGCCTGACCGCAAGAGCCGTCCGTCGATTGCCTCCACCTGCACCGGTTCTGGCTTGTTCTGGAGCGGCACCCGATGCTGAGCGGCGAAGGCAGAGTCCATATAGGAGCGGGTTGCCCCTGAATCCACCAGAGCGTGGGTGAGAATCCAGGGCCCGCCTGGGGGGTATAGACGCACCGGGATCATGAGGTGTTGCAATTCCACTGGTGAGGGCCCATCATGTGATGCTTGGGACCCCAGATAGCCTGGGCCATTGGCTACTGGGGTTGGCGGTTTCCCTGCGGCTGGCGTTTCTCAGGGCAGGTTCGGGCGTAGTGTCCACTCCCCCCGCAGTAGAGACACAGGTTTCCCTCCCGACGTCGTGTCTTCTCCGAAGGGGAGAGGCGAGGCCGTGCTGCCCCGAGCTGCATCGGCTCCTCCAGTGACTCGGCTCTGGCCATGGAACTGCTGGGGAGCACTGGAGTTGGGAGCCCAGAGTGCTGGCGGGCCCGGGCCTGGCGCCGGTCCTCCAACCGATCGTCTATCTGTAGACTCCGTTGGATGAGGGCCTCCAGCGTGGCGGGGCGATCCAAGGTGGCCAGCTGGTCCAGTATCTCGTCCGAAAGCCCCTCGAGATACTGGTCCCGAAGTGCGGAATCATTCCAGGTCAAGTCCTGCGCCAACAGCCGAAATTCCGTGGCATAGGCGGCCACTGTGGACTTGCCCTGTTTCAACCGCCGAATTGCCCGATTGGCTTGACTCGCCTTCTGAGGGTTGGCGAACGCGGTTTCAAAATGGTTGCAAAACCCCGTATAGTCTGTCAGCAAGGGGGAGTCTTGCCGTAGCAGCGGCAACGGCCACTTGGCCGCCTGGTCCTTCAGCAAGCTGATCAGGAAGTGCACCTTGGTGCGGTCGTCGGGGAAATCCCGGGCTCGCCCCTGAATATACAGTTTGGCCTGGGCGAGAAACATGGGAAAGCTGCCCGGGGACCCATCGAACTTTTCTGGCAGGGCCACTGGGTACTTGCCTGGAGCTGGGACGCCGGCACCAGGAGCCGGTAAGGCGTCCAAACGCTGCTGAAGCGCCGTAACCGCATTGCTTAGCTGCTGCACTGTGTGGGTCAAGACCTGGTTCTCCTGGGCCAATGCCACCAGCGCAGCCGCCTGGTCAGTCATGACGACAGGTTCCTCCCGAACGCACCCCAACGAAGGGGGAGTGCGGGTGTGGCAGGAGCAAACTGTGCTGGTCCCAAGGGATATCCGATAGGCGAGGTCTAGTCCAGTCCAAGGTCAGTCCAAGCCAGAAGTCACGAAGCCGAAGTCACGAAGCCGAGGTCAGGAAGCCGAAGTAACAAAGCTGAGGTCAGGAAGCCGAGGTCAGGAAGCCGAGGTAACCAAGCTGAGGTCAGGAACGCAGGAACCAGGAACAGGAACTAGGCAGCACCGATGTTGCTCCTGCAACTTGGGTCTGGGACTGGCTGGCTTTTATCTGCCCCGAGGCAAAGGGCGGCTCCGATCCTCAGGTGCCTCGCCTCTCCTGGCTTGGAGGCGAGCACTCCTCCTGCGGGAACTTAGTTCCCTTCGCCTCTCTGCCCTTAGCCTTTGCAGCTCAGGAGAAGCTGGAGGGTTACCGGACCCAGAGGCAACCTCAGCTTCCCCTGACTGGGTGGGGAGTGGAGCACCTGCAGGCAATAAGTCCTCCATCCCATTAGAAGCCAGATCAACCTCAGCCGATGCCTGCACCTGAGGATCCAGCACAGGTGAGTCCCCTTGAGACTCAGGCCCCAGCCCTGGCTCTGCTGGTTCTGGAGGCAGTGAATCATGTGCAGGCTGGGATCCCTCAGGTTCAGCGTCTGAGTCTGACTCCCAGGTCATCACACCCCTTTGCATTGCCTGTCTACCAATCGGCTTTGATCACTTCTAAAACAAATTCTAATGATTCCCTACAACATATCCCTCACCTCTGATGCTGCCCAGTTTCAGTGAAAACTCATTGTGCCTGCTGTTTTGCTCCAGTGCTGGGGCACACACACTGCTTTTTTAGCAACTAACCTTTCCCCTCCAAAGCAACTACAGCGAGGATAGCAGCAGGCACTCTTTACAGGGAAAGGGGAGGGCAGATGAAGTTTCCCCAGAACTTCCCCCTGAATCTATTTCATGGAATCAAGGTACGGAACAAGTATCAAAGAATCAGGCCCAGCATTAGTACAACATTCTGTAATTAAACTCATGCCGTTGCTGCTGTCTAAAAGTGCTGATTTTCTCAAACAATTCATGTTAGATTTGGGCGGGGGGGGGGAATGTTGTGTGACCCATATGGATGGGCTTTGTCCTTCGTGATAGAGAGATGGACACTAACCACCCAGATGAGTAGACACACACTACAGGATATTGCACATTTTCCACTTTGAATTCCTTTCCTCCATTTCAGTCTTAAGGGCATCTCCTGTAGAGTGAATCCTTCTGCAGCAAAATACTCAATGCATTCTTACAACAAATGTTTCATTTGTTCCACTGGTATGCTACAATACTATATGTGCTTACTAGTGTATATGAACCAAGGCTCTGATTCATGAACAAATACATTGCAAAAGTTCTGTCATCAACCCCAAGGCACTCAATGAGTGATAGCAACAGATCACAGGTAACATAGCACAGGTAACATAGTCATTGTGTAGCCACTGTGCCTGGGAGAGTGATCAGCGCAGCGCTCCTGAATCTCTGTAAATTTAGAAAGGAAGCTTCACTGGAGTCTGGAGTCCAAGAATGAATGGAGTGCTATATGGTATGCATAACTGTTTCCAACACGATTATCATGGAGTTTCACACACAAATGAAGTAGGTATAGTCTGAAATCATGAGCCCATGTTATTCCAAATAACACCGAGTTCTCTGTAAGTGCAATTCTGTGGCTATAACCTAGGAAACACTTTTGCATGCACCACAGAACTTCCTTCAGAATGCAAAACTGATGGTGCTTCTGTGTAGCTGAAGGCATTAAAGCACCATAAAGGGGTCCTGTATAATATAATATGGGACGCGGGTGGAGCTGTGGGTTAAACCACTGAGCCTCTTAGGCTTGCCGATCAGAAGGTCGGCGGTTTGAATTCCCACGACAGGGTGAGCTCCCATTGCTTGGTCCCTGCTCCTGCCAACCTAGCAGTTCGAAAGCACGTCAAAGTGCAAGTAGATAAATAGGTACCGCTGCAGCGGTAAGGTAAACGGCGTTTCCGTGCGCTGCTCTGGTTCGCCAGAAGCAGCTTAGTCATGCTGGCCACATGATCTGGAAGCTGTACGCCAGCTCCCTCGGCCAATAATGCGAGATGAGCGCCGCAACCCCAGAGTCGGTCACGACTGGACCTAATGGTCAGGGGCCCCTTTACCTTTATAATATAATATCTTACCTAAGTGTAAATCTTGACGAGTTTTGAGGGCCCTTCTTTCTATCTGATTCTATAAAGCTTCACTTTCTGTCAATCAGTGGAGAAAGGCGAACCCACATCCTGCCTTTGTTCAGTCAAAATCATAATGTTTGGGTGAGAGAGCTCTCTTCCTCAAGTGAGGCCTATTGACCATGCTGACTGAGACTGATGGGAGCTAGAGTCCAACAACATTCAGAAGGCCACAGGTTAGACACCCCTAGGCTAGAGATTACTGACAGTCAATCTCTGGAACAAGGGACAGTTTCAGCACCACTAGTGGATCATCTCGATGGAATCCTGGAAAGCCAGAAATTTATTTTGGCAAAAATGTCTGTACAAGCCAATACCAATTTGGCACAGCATCATTCTGAAGATGCCAACAAATACAACAGAGCATCAACAACTTTCTAAGGACAAGGGACTGTCATTACTTGGCATTCAATCCATGCTTGCTCTCAGGCTATGTTGTTAGGCAGCAGGAACACCAGTCACACTAACCTGAGCAAACTCTTCATTAAGAGAACTGCCTGTGGATCACATCCTTTTTTTTTTTTTTTTTGCCACAGCAAGAATTCTATGCCCACCATTTCTAAAAGTGGCCCTTGCTCCTGATCAGGTCACCTTCAGCAACATAGTTAGGACAATATCCCATTCAGGCTAGGTAAATGCTGCACATGTGTCTTTCTAAAGCTATCACATGACCCCAGAGAGTAGACAGACCTGGTTGCTAAGGTAAATGGCACAAAAGGCAGAAATGTCAATAAAAGTAGCTCTCTGTGACTCAACCCATACTTTACTCAGAGTAGACTTGTTGGATTTAATGACTATGACTAGGTCTGTTAATTTCAGTGGGTCTACTCTGAGTAAAAGTTAGTTGAAAACAGCTCTGTATATTCACAGTCAGCTTGTCCTGTGACTTCCAGTTTCTCACACTAGTGAAGGAAGAACAGTGCTAGCAGACAAGTTCTGCCCTTTGAAACATTCATCACACAGTAGGTTTCTGTGAGGACATCATCCCTCTGCCACACATAGGGCACTGGTGTGCGGCATCCTTTTCTCTGAATATCTTCTTGCATTGATACTGAAATGTGCAAGGCTTATCTTATAGGATTTATTCTTAGCCTACCCTGAGCTTCACACTAGGGAAGCCTCTGACACCAAAACGAACATGAGTGGTAGAATTCCTTGCTACATAGCTGGTATTCTTCTCACAGCGTAAGTTCTGCTGTCTGCAAGAGTTTAGCCCGTCCATATAACTAGAAAAGCTTCTCCTTAGCCAACAGAGTGAACTCAAGAAAACAGAATGGGAAAGGTAGTCTTAGACATCTCTCTCTCTCTGTTCTTTGTCTAAGATAGTGTCCTATCGATGTCTGGCTCAGTTCTTGACTTCTGCCCAAACTGATGCATGTTTAGAAATACTGGAAAGGGAAAGGGAAAAATACCTACTGTTGCCAGGTAACAGCATCCACTGTGTTCCCTGCCACCTTCATGAACCTGCGAGATACAGAAAATATGTGAGCTTCTGGAAATGAGAGTGGTCCACACATACACACACACACACACACACACACACACGCATGCATGCATGCATGTACTCACAGCTCATATCAGTACAGGCCACTAACATTCCCAAGCAGTCCAAGTACGGCATACTGTTCTTCTGCTATCCAATATCACATAAACATTGAATCAGTAGGCTTTTGTCAGAGCCTCAATTTAAAGTAATAGTTGGATCTAGCAAAACCCATACTCTTATTTACTCCAGTTCTGATTGGAAAGAAGATTCTTTTTGGAAAGGAGAACCTAAGCTAAACTGGACCCATTAATGAAACTCTCTGAAGAGGTTGGTGAAGGTTCTCAGGGTGCTATGATACTACTGCAATAGCTTCAGATTAGCCCTTTGGTACCGCAGTTGCTCCAAGAACTGACTCCCAAGGGAATAGGGAGAATCAGAAGGATCAAAGAATGAATCTCCTAGAGTGCCTGCACCCCAAAAACTCTGAAAGGCAAGGAAGCTTAAAGTGTGCACCCAGCATCTCCAAGAACCAAAAAACATTTCTTTCCTTGTAGTTTGGTGTTGTACACCCAGCATGCATATCAAAAACCATCCTATGTTATCTTAGATAGCAAATTTCCAAGGCTTTATGATGCATGCAGTATGGTTTGCAGCAAGCAGCACATCAGAGAGCTGTACATGACAATAAGGAAAGTCAGAATTTGGTAGACCTCTTGCAACTTTGCCAGTTTTGCAGGGAAGAAACCACCACACTTTGCTGAGACTGACTTATTCAAATTTGCATGATTATTTTGACTACAGTGTTTTGGATTAGCAAAAATTGGGGCAACAGAAGTCCCCCAAAATCAGGAGAAGTTTGGAGCAGGGGCAATAAGATATGGGAAGACAGTAGGACGTTCTCTTCCCCAAAAAGCTCCTTTTGGTTTTTCAGTGTGTACATTTTCAAATCTTCTCCATAGCCATGATAGCCATGTAAAAAGAACAAGGGCAAGATGCAACACATTATGTGGGTGGGGGTAATACCATGTATTGTATCATATGTTGTGGCTCTGTGACTTGAAACATGCTATGCACACACACACACACACACGACAGACAGCAGCCTGTTTGTTTGTTTATTTGTTTGTGAGTATGTGTGTCAGTTTGATTGGGAATATGAAAAACAAAAAGTCTCTCCGGGCTCCACTTAAGTTCATGGGGTGTGCAAGATGCTCACAACACAGATAGTTCGGATGCTATGAATTCAACTAGCATAGGAGAACTGGAATACAGGCGTCTCCATCTCTTCTACCATCAAGAGCAGGGATAGACAACATGGTGCCCTCCAACTCCCATCATCCCTGAGCACTGACCATGCTGGCTGGGGTTATGAGAGCTGAATGACATCTGGAAGGCACCACATTGGCTCCCCATGATCTAGAGCCCCATAGAACTGATATTTGACTCATCCCCTTCATTGCCGTCAGGAAGGCAGACAGAATAGTTATTTGTTTTAGCAGTCTCAACATTATCTAGAAAAATATGTACATTTAATGTAATTCTCAGTTCCTCGCTGTGTACATAAATAGCAAAGATGGGAAGAGTAATGAACATGATATGTTGGGCAGTCAGTGTACTCCAATGGTGATTTATACATTCAGTTCTCCACATGCCCATCCACATGGAATGAAATGTTAATTTGCAGTCCTGTGAAATGATATGTGCTACTAAATTGAAGACATGGAGAAGTTCAGCCCCAACAAATAACATTTATATGTAGCTCATCTCCCTGTGGTTCTTTCCTCTTTCTTTCAAAGGCAAGGGAGGAGTGTGTTTTCTTTTCTATTTGTATTTCCTGTTTCTTTCAAAGGCGGGGAGGAGCGTGTATTCTTTTCTATTTGTATTTCTTTGGTTGCGGTGCTTTTAAATAGAGTGCACACCATCTGTACCATTGTGCTACAAATAATTTCATGATACATTATAAAAAAATCTATAAACTGGCAGGTAAGACTACTGTATTTATCCACATCTTGTGGTTGACTTCATTCATTTCCATCAATGTGCATATAGTTCAACAGGAATGTCCTTTTTCTTAAGGTTAATGCAGTCAGGGTTGTGGGGAGTTTCTTATCTCTTCCATACAAACCATCATATTTAGCTCTCCTATGAATCATATTATGTCCCTCTATATTTGATGCCCGAAACAATATACAGTGTTGCTTACTGAGGCCAAAGCAGAGCCAAGTACCATGGTCCTGTTACTCCCAGTGTTTTAGATAGGTTGTCTGTGCTAATGAAACCAAGACTGGCTTTCTCCTAATTTGCATTACCATCACACTGCTAATCTTGTTAAAAGAGCAATACCTCTGCCCAATATGTGATTTCCCATATTCAGCACTTCTTTCATCTTTTCTGATTGGTAATAAGTTTCCATTTCCTTTTGCTGAATTTCATTTGTTGCCCATCCAGCTGTCCAAGTTATCATGATTGCTTTAAATGCTGGTATCTCCATCCTGCAAAACTTCTGAGTACTTTACAGATTTGGTAAGCATCGTGTCTACACTAAAACATTCTATGTGCACATTTATGCACCTTCATATCCAAACCAGAACACTTTCAACTTTAAAATCTGTCTCCATGTTTCCAGTCCACACTAGTGGATTGTGCTTGATTGGATATATGAATGCTGTGTGCTGTTGTCCCCCCTCCACCATAAGTTCCAGAAACCTAAGGTCCATCGCGGGTATGCACACAGGCACTTGTTTACTTGTCCAGGCACACTTTTTTATTTCATTTTTGAAATATCAAGCTTACCAGTAAATGAGATCTGCACAAAAGAGCAGTCAAGAATAATAATAATAAAAAATATGTGTCACTCCAAGCGAGGCAAGGATTTGGAGTTGCTGATATAAAAGGCTACCTCTTCCTTTCCTTCTCTTTTCTTTTCACACTTCCTGTACCCACAAGGGCAAATTTTATTTTTACTTCCAGTACAGCTCTTTTGTGCAAGAGCAGTTCTGTGCAAAAGAGCTTAAAAAAAAAATAATTCCATGAACATGCCTGCAGCAACAAGGAAAAGGGCAGGCTGCATTGTTTCCTTTGGGCTGATGGAAACAAAATGGAAGTAGGGGGTGTGGCAAAATAGGAAAGGTGATCTACTTCTTAGTGGACGAGTCTTTGTCAGCATAAGCAAACAAGTTTTTGAAATATTTAGAGGACCACTTCTCAATTTATGATTTCCCCATGTTGACAGGATCACGTTATGTACAACCCCTCCCTGATCCCTTCATCTCTACCCCACCTGGTGATATTTCTTACCCCCACGGGGAGCTTCCTAGGTGATAATTCATTTACAAAGATTAGAAGAGTCTTTGAAAAATAGAAGTGGCAGGAACAATGTTCAGAAGGTGAAGCTGGTGCCATATCAAGTATCCAGCTGGAACCAATTGGTCAAACACTGGACCAGATGATTCATCCAGCCAGATCTTGATAACACAAGTTCATAGGCAAGATGTCATCTGCTGATCCAAAAAAGCATATCTACATTTTCCATACCTCCCTCTCTGGTATCCACATGGCAGCAATGGTATATAACCACCTAACAGCTGAGTATCTGTAAAAAATGGGATTGTTGGATATACACAACATTCCCTTGGAACACCTGTCCTATCCCTAGTTGAAATAATTAATCTACTCTGAATGTTCAACTGTTTAACAACTTGTATTCCCACCTGATGATATTTCCTTCTACTTGTATTTCCATTTTGCACATGTGAAATGACATCAAAAGCCTTGCTAAAATACAATGCCTACTGTTCTAGCCTGATCTAATAGAGCAGATCCCTGCCAAAAGTCTGCTAGGTTGGCTTTCCCTGTTGTCATCTTCATAAATCTATGCCAGCTACTAGCAATTACCCTGTTTTCCCATAGGTGCTTAAAACAGATTGATTTATAACCTATTCTAATAACTTCCAGGGTATAAAAGTCAGACTAATGGGCCTATAACTCCTCAATTTCTCCTTTCTTGCTTCTTAAATATAGCCATTATATATCTGTCCTTCTCCATTCTTCTGAGACATCTTCTTTCTTCAATGAAGACTCAAGATAATTGGTACATCCTCATGAGATTTCTTTGGCACGTGATGGTTGTTCTTTGATGTGTGACTTTCTCCCCTGACCCACATCTGTTTTCTCTCCCTGTGTGTCATATATCTACTTTGAAGAGCACACCAGTTTACAGAGTGTACAGTTTAGGCACCAGGTAAGTGGGTTATAAACAAGCAAGTTGGGAAGGAATGGTTCTAGAGTCCTAGACCGTTTCCCTACTTGTGTATCTACAGTAACAGTCAGTCACTGGATGGGAATCTAAGGGCTGCTTCATATGTTATACAAAATGGAGAGTACACCTCTGTATACCATGTGTACCAATGGCATTCACTGTAATATGGGAAAAGGATACATAGATGACTCATTTATTTCAGAGCTACATAGTGGGTAGTATTCTATTAACTTTTGCTCAGAGTAGACTCATTGAAATTAATGAATGTGACTAAGTTAGGTTCATTAATTTCAATGGGTCTACTCTGAGTAACAGTTAGTTGGAGACTACCCGATATTTTTTCCCATATTAAATCCAGTTTTTCTACATGTACATCTGTACTACATGACCAAACATCTATGGCATAAGAGAGCCTAGTAATACATTTCCACAAAGTTTCACACTTTGAAAGTGTTTTTACTACTCTGGTTTCCGTTGCTGGGGAGGCCCAGTGTTTGGTCCAGGTACTTCAAAGGGTTTTTTGGTCATATGGTCAAACTCACAGCTAGAAAGTCAGCAGATTATGGAACAATGAACTCAATATTTTGCCTCATAATTTTATATATATTTGCTAAGCAGAGGTAGAGGAATTATTGAATACTTAAATAAAACAAAATAATCATTTGCATAATTCTTCCATGTAATTTTTAACCATTGGAGAGAAAAATTATGTTCACCTTACCAGAAAAAACACAACTCTCTCACACAAAGAAAGCAGAAAAATCTGGAACACATCTTACTTTACAAAAGGGGGGGGGGATATGGTGTAATGTCTCTCTATGCCTCCTCCCTTAAGATATGGGGTCTGTGAATTTTTAAAGAATCTCATTCACAAAACCTGGTTTAAATTTTTATTCAGGTGCTAAGTATTCCAGTCAAAATGGAGAGTACTAAAGAGTACAAAAATGCCAAAATACATATACAATGAACACTTGGCCTCAGTGAGACAACTGAGGCACAACTCCCCTTTAAAGAATGTGTATGGATTTACATAAAAAGAGGAACTGCTGCACTCTGGAAACACACTCATCAAGTTCTCGTCACACGTACCTAACCCTCTCCAGGGCTGTGGTCCAGGAAAACCAGTTTTGCTAGTTTGCAGCAATTGCCAAACACAGATTGGCTGCTATCTTCTGACATCACAGATCCCCCACCCTCCCTCCTTGGAGCACTTTAGCAGATTTCCCACCCCTTCACACACACCCCACAAAAAGGGGGGGATGGCATACATGAACTTTTGATGGTTTAAACATGCAAACTCCACACACACACACACACACACACACTGGTCATTGCCAGAAGTTGGGGGAAAGGGCATGACAGATGACTCAGTCCATATTGGATTCAATCCATATTTGATTCACTGATATAGTCTTCTGTCAAAAGCACTGCAAATGCAGACTAGAATCCAGGCTCACTTTGAGTGAGGGAAGCATGTACCGGTACTTTATTAAGACATCCTTCAGCTCTGCTTCCACTGCTTCCCCTCTCTTTCCCTCTGCCCAGCTGAGTTTATATTCATACTGCCATCTCAAAAGGTGAGATATAAATGTAAATACTGCAACCACAACCACAACCACCACAACAACAAAACAACTACTACTACTACTACTACTACTACTAATAATAATAATAATATAAGTTGGAGACCAGAAAGCTGGAGATAAAGGGCCACATGGCCTTCAAGTGTAAGAGAAGGGAATATAATTATGAGGTTTTAGCTTAAAAGCAATAGTCTCAGAGAAAACTAGCATCCTCTATCTTGGATTCACACCTAGGAAGTCTGAACACAGTGAAAGAGTGACACCAGTTTCCTATATACAAGGATGCCAGAAGGGAACCATTGCACTTCCGAGAAGGGAAATAATTTTTTATGTAATATTTCTGGAGAGAAAAATATGACATCATATTCTACCCACCAAATATCATCCATCGTTTAGGAACCAAGTTCCACACAGGGGCTGAACCTAGGCTGAGGTCATCTCAGTCTCCCTGCTAACAACTCCGCTGATTCTTTGGGAACTCTGAGAAATGCTACGACTCCTGACCCTCCACCCCACAAAGTAGGGAACAGATACAGACTGTTCTGAGCAGCTCTGGTTCCCTGAATAGCCTAATTAACACTTCATCAAGTGGGGCTGGCTGTCCCATCTGTGGAAATTCCCTTGCACCTGACCACATGTCTGTCTCCGAGTCTTCTTTCTGCCCTGCAGGCAGCCAACTAGCTCAGTAGTACTAAAGGAACGAAATACACCAAATTTGCAAAGCATCTCTCCTTCCCCAAACGCAGCAAGATTTCAGGTACAATATTGTGTTAGTATTCATTTCAGGGAAACCTAATTCACAATTCTGGCTGGGCAGACACAGGGAATCAGTTTGCTTTTAACATGTAGATAGTCAGTCTTTTAAAGAAAAAGAAAAACCCAAGGGTCGACAGTCCAAGACCACATTCACACTGGGCGTTTAAAGCACTATGATACCACTTGAAACAGACATGGCTTCTGCCAGAGAATTCTGGGAGCTGTAGTTTGTTTAGGGTGCTGAGAACCATTAGGAGACCACTAATCCTCTCACAGGAACACGGGTGGCACTGTGGTCTAAACCACAGAGCCTAGGGCTTGCCGATCAGAAGGTCAGTGGTTCGAATCCCTGTGACGGGGTGAGCTCCCGTTGTTCGGTCCCAGCTCCTGCCCACCTAGCAGTTCGAAAGCACGTCAAGTGCAAGTAGATAAATAGGTACCGCTCTGGTGGCAAGGTAAACGGCGTTTCTGTGTGCTGCTCTGGTTCACCAGAAGTGGCTTAGTCATGCTGGCCACATGACCTGGAAGCTGTCTGCGGACAAACGCCGGCTCCCTCGGCCTATAGAGCGAGATGAGTGCCACAACCCCAGAGTCGTCTGTGACTGGACCTAATGGTCAGGGGTAACTTTACCTTTACAGAGCTATAATTGCCCATAGTTCCCTGGGAAAACACTCTGAGGGGAAGGGTAAGCCATGTGAATAAATAGTACTTTCCTGCTCCACTGTAGAGAGGACAGTGACACAATTCCATGCAAAGAGAAATCAACACAAAGACTTTAAAGTGATGAAAGGGCAACAGGGAAAACACTAGAGTGCCACAATTCAGCAGTGGCATCACCTGGATTCTCCATAATAACTGAGTGAATGCAAAAATTATTTCAGATCCAGAGAAAACAGCTACTGTGTGGAATGGTCATAGCTCAGTGGCAGAACATGTGCTTTATATGGAGAGTGTCCCAGGTTCAAAATAGGGATGGAAGGATCTGTCAACATCAGTTTTCATTTTTCCAATCTTAAATTCAGTTCTCCACATTTTGCAGCAAATTGTGAATTCTTTTTTTAAAAAAACTTCTCTTGAAAATTCATCAGCATCTTAGTGCAAATTTCTCCGAATAAATACATTTTTATATTCAGTTTTGACTAATGCACACATTTTGCAATCTTCCCCACCGTAATACATTTCTGTACATTGTTTTTGCTAATAATTTGATGTTTATGCACTTTCCCCTAATATATGCATAATTTATTTGGAGAACTGCATAAAAAAAATCACATGAGTGTTATGTTTCCGTTTGTATGCTGTTTCAGAAAGTGCAAATTTGACAAATTCACTTTTAAATGAAAACTGCAACTAATTTCTCCTTTACCCCTGCGCCTCAGAGTAAACATGGATAGGATCACACATAACTAATTTAAAAAATTTCACCTCTCCCCATAAAGGTAAAGGTAAAGGGACCCCTGACCGTTAGGTCCAGTCGCAAACGACTCTGGGGTTACGGCGCTCATCTCGCTTTACTGGCCGAGGGAGCCGGCGTACAGCTTCCAGGTCATGTGGCCAGCATGACTAAGCCGCTTCTGGCGAACCAGAGCAGTGAATGGAAATGCCGTTTACCTTCCCGCCAGAGTGGTACCTATTTATCTACTTGCACATTGACGTGCTTTCGTACTGCTAGGTTGGCAGGAGCTGGGACCGAACAACAGGAGCTCACCCTGTCGCGGGGATTCAAACCGCCGACCTTCTGATCGGCAAGCCCTAGGCTCAGTGGTTTAACCCACAGCGCCACCCGCGCCCTGTAACCCTCTCCACATACATGTCTTTAAAGCTAAATAAACCTAGTTTCTTCAGCCTTTCCTCATGGGATTTGCCTTCTAGTCTGTTTGCCATCTTTGTAGGTTGCCCCAGAAATGTTTCCAATTTGTTCATCAGCTTTGCTACCTAGAAGATGTGGCAGCATGCTTTCTTCCTCAGCATTACAGCTAATGCTGCTGCCAATATTACATTATTTTGCTGCAACTCCACATATGTCCCCCTCCTGTTTTTATGTATTTAACAAAATTTATATACTGCTTGACTGTTGTTGTTGTTTTAAAAAAACACCTCTTAGCAGTTTAGAAAAACAAAAATATAGCATTATATATATTATCAATAAAAACAGTTTAAGCCAGGTATTTAATAATATTTTTTAAAAAATGATTTATAGTAGCTAAAATGAAATCAAGCACGTGTAACTTTAGGCCTGCCTAAAGAAAAATGTTTTAAACAAAAGTCGAAAATAGTACAGCAAAGGTGACTGCCTGGTGTCAATAGACAGGGAATTCCAAAATGTATGCTGACTTGTGGGGAATCCATCTTATGTGGCATCTGCAACAGTGCTAGTTCTGCAGATCAAACTGGTCAAAAGGGCATATATGGGGTAAGGCAGACCCTTAAGTAAACTGGTCCCGAGCTGCTAATGGTTTTATATATTAACAATATACTAATGATATATTATTATATACTAATGGTAACACCTTGAACTTGGACCAATAGCAAATGGGCAACCTGTGCAGATATCTGAGCAGAGGTGTTATACTGTATATTGACAGGGTATCACTCCTCTCAGCATCTGTGCTGCAGCATTCTGCACTAACTGTAGCTTCTGTAGAAAGGGAAGCCCCACATAGAGTGCATTGCAGTAATCCAATATTGAAGCCATCAATGGCTGAACTAATGTGATCAAGCTCTGCTGGTCCAGAAATGATTGTAGCTGTGTCACCAGTCACAGTTGGTAAAAAGTGCTTCTAGCCACTGAGGTTACCTGGGGCTCCAGTGACAGGGATATGATATTTGCACACTTGAGTTTTCTTTGTTTGCATTTTACTTGGTCAATTTTCACCATGTTGCTGTGTGCTAAGCTCTGAGGTTTATTAAGATTGTTTCTGGGGTGTTTGCCAGTTGTCCCAGTTTTGTATCAAAGGCTGGTGCAGATGGAATGGCCAATCTGTGCAATGTCCTCTTTCTCATACAAGTCATGGTTGCTCAAGTCTTCTTCCTCTTTAGATCGAATAAGAGTCTATATAGGAACTGTTAATAAGGAAAGGTTTGGGTGTTTGAAAGGGACAGCCAATGAAAACTTCCGCCAATGCCTTAAGCATTTGGCAGGAAAGTGGTGAAATAGTACTGGAACATAGGGAAGGGAAGTGGCAAAGGAGATCTTATAGGAGGGTCAACACTTTGCTTTGATTGTCCTGACAATTTTACCAACTTGAGTCTAAAATGTCATGGAATACGCCAGGGACCTTCAAATGCCAGAACCTGGTCTGCCTAGAACCCTGGCATTCTGGACATCATACAGCTAGAAATCAAGGGCACATACAATCAGTTTAGCTAGTATACTGCTTCATATGACACAAAGAGCGGCTACTGTGCCTTTCATAGATGTATGCCAGGGGTAAGCATGGATTTTTCTATTACTGCACCATCATGGGCAAAGAAGCCACCTCTGCAGAGCTTTTCATTGCTGTGCAGTGATTAAACCTGAGAGATGGGTTTGGTGTCTCTGGTATGAGAAAGATTTCATAGGTCCCTGCATTGTTGGCCGTGAATCAAATCACTCACCCATCCAGAAGGGCCACAACGTTCTTCCTAGGCCTCCCAATGTTGGGCCCATACAAGCTGGCTCTGGAGTAGGTGCGGATCAGCTGCAACAGGCTCTTCAGCTGCATGTAGTCTTTGCCCAACTGAGTACCATTTACTGCTCGCCCTGTCAGGGTGCGGTAGTTATTTGGTTCTGGAAGCAAACAGAAACAAGCATTCACCAACTCTGAAGATGGTGCCCAGTAAAAGCCATGAGTGAGAAGGTGGAGTCACTGCCACTTACCAGGAAAGAGGGAGGGGAGGTTGGCACTGTGCGGGTACATTGGCAGAGAAAACCCAGTGATCTCACTGATACACCTACATGGTGTTGACCTCCCTGCCACCTCTCCCCTCTCCCTGCATGAAGACCCTATGCAGAAAGGACTGGTGAAGATGACTCTATATAGCTCATTACAGTGCAAGCTTATGCACACTTACCTCAGAATAAGTGATATTCAACACAGTTGGACTCCTAGAGAGACATTTATAGGATTGCACTATTTGTCCCGTTTTTACTGAGAACTTTCAAATCTTCCTTAAACAAGCTCCTTCCTTCCCTGTACCATCAAGATAGCAATCTCTTTTTTGCCTGCAGATTCCTATGGCTATCAACTGCAGTGAGCACCCCCAGTAGCAGTGTTCCACTTCTGTCATTCAACAACTACTAGCTATGATGGCTATGATCTATCTCCACTGTTGGAGACATTATGGCGCTGAATACCTGTTGCTGGGAATAGCAAGTGGGCACGCTGCTGTTGCCTTCATTTCCAGCATGCAGGCTTCCCACAGGCATCTGGTTGGCCATTGTGAGAGCAGGATGGTAGACTAGATGGGCCATTGGGCTGATCCATTGGGCTGTCCTTAAGAATTCCTCCTAACCTAGAAGGTGACCCGAGTGCTTATTTTCTCTCCAATCTTCCTCCCCGTCCACCTCCTTCTCCAAATCCCCATCTCCAAACCTCACTCACCATTCCCCAACTCCCAGGAGATGTTGTACTTCTTGCTGGCACTGTACTTGAGCAAGCTGAGGGCATTGGAGCTGTTCCAGGAATTGTTGGGGTTCCGGCGCAGTGCGTTCAATGCAAAGATGAGGTGGAGGCCAGAACAGTCAGCAAAATTATAGAGTTTGTCTAGAGACCTGGCTGGGAAGAAACAAAACCAGCCTGAAACTCAAGTGCAAAGAACTCCAAGGTCCAGAGAGTAACCCCCATAGTTGCTGAAGTTCTTTGTCCTAGGGAACTCAGAAAAGGGTGGTAACAAAATGGTCCAGATGATGGGTTCATTATGCCAGTCTTCCCCAAACTGATTCCCTCCAGATGTTTTGGACACCCAATTCCCTTCAGTCCCAGCCTATCTGGCCAATGGTCAGGGATGATGAGACCTCTCATCTAAAACATCTGGAAGACCCCAGGTTGGGGAAGGCTACAGTGTGCTATAAATGGCCAGCAGCTGCTATTTATTTATATTTATTTTAAATTTTTATTTTATTACCCAGTAGCAAAAAAGGATCCACTCCATCCTTTCCCTGGTTAGTTCTCCTATTGTAGGGATATCACTTCCCACCCCCCACCCCACCCAGCATTCAGATTATCCCCATATCACTAATATGCCCATACTTGTCTAGTTACAAGGAGTATCATACTAGATATTAGACGTGCGTGGGGATTTGACTGTGTGAGAAAGCCCTTTATCGCTTTCTGTGGCTTCCTGGAGGCTGTCTCCAAGGTGGCTTGTGGTTTACAGAATGACACCAGACATCTCCAAGTGGCTCCTTTCTGTGCAGTCTGCTTTCCTTGTAAGCTCTGACCCAGTTTAATGAGGTTATACATCTGCAGCCGCTTCTGAGAATCGTTTTTTTACAGACAGGTCTCCGAAGAGCAGTTATACCTTATTATTCATTTTTACAGCCTGGACTATCTTCTTGAAGAAGGAGAACAGTTAAAAGGGAATAGTTTTATATTAAACTAAAAAGCAATTGGGGGAAAGAAATAGCTTTCGGCCTTGGAATTGGATGGCTTTTACTATCAGGAATGGGCTCCAAGCTGCAGGCAGGCCTACAGGAAGCAAGGCACTGTTGCGACCTCTTGGGAGCCTTGCTCTATGGTTCAACTTCCAAAGCATGTTAACAATCATTTACTTGTTTCTTCTCATAACAATTCTAGGGGATAAGTCACTATGATTCCCATGTTACTGGTGAAGAGCTGAGGCTAAAAGATGGTGACTCACCTATGGCCTCGTGATGGCAGACAAGGGCCTACTAGACGTAAATTCAGTGCTAGAACCACTGGAACATAAACAATTATGGAAGAGGCCTTCATTCAGCCAATCTACACCAGTAATTCTCCTTCCCCCTCCAAACTATTTATTCGAGCAAGGAAATAGATGTGCATATAAACCATTCTTGGGTGACATTTGCAGTTAGCTGAAGAACAGAACTTAAATGTGCACCTCTGGAGGGAGGGGAGGAGGGAATTAGCATTAGAAACAGCTCCAAGATGTCCTTGCATGCTGTAAATGAGGCCTGCGCACAGCAGGCAAGGAGGTGGGAATCTCTGAGGTGAAAGGTCGGGGATGCTAAATAGGCCCATACGGCTGGCGGTTTGTTCTTTATGGGGCCAAAGGCTGGGTCACTCCCCTGGGGGAATCTGCTGTCTCTCAGGTCTCAAGTCACTCCTTGTTACATTGGGCTCCATTCTGTCCGGGTCACGCATTTTCTAGGGGAACCCGTGCTTTCACGAGTATCTTGGGGCCTGCAGCGTGCATGTGTTTGTGTGTTAGCGCTGTCTGAGCCAGCTCCAGGTTTTGATGGAAAATCCTGAGGAGATTTTTCCCAGCCAATTACATTATTGTTCTCGGAGAGCTCCATGTTTTCTGTGGTGAGGTGTGGGAGTAGGGAGGAGAGATGCTGCAAGCTTTAAGTGGAATCAGGTGTTGTTTCCCTGCAGGGAAGTCTGGTAAATGTCAGAGTCCTTGGAGTAACAGGTACTGGCAGATGAGCCCAGCACTTCCCACACAGAACAGCCTCCTTCCTCTCGGAATCCTGCATCCTGCCCTTTGTCCTTGGAACGGAGGTCCATAGCTACGTCAGATAGACCAGCCGCGTTCTGGGAAGCTGGCACCCACTGGCAGCAGCAGGCGTAAGGATGAGGCAATGTTTTTGAGACAAAAAAGGTGGGACCCAGATGTCACCCAGAGTGCTTAACATCCTAGCAGCAACTACATCTCTGATGGGCCAAGCCCCACCTGCTTGGGGCCAGGAACCACGTTCAGGGCTCAGAGGATCCCACCTGTGAGTGCACAGGTGCCAGGGGAGCATGTGTTGCCATGGCGATCACTATTGTGTTTCTTAAGTATAAAGTAGTGAAGGAAAGCAGGAGGGAGATGCAGAGAAAAGCCGTGAGTTTCCAGCACAGAGAGCTGCTCACCTCCTCCCACTCCTCCTTTCCTGTGCTGCTGCTGATGTAATACAACAAATTTATCTGGCTCAGTGCAAGCTGCAGGGCCATTCTTTGCCCTTGAATGTAATGAATTTCTTTCCTCACGGCAGGGACCAGCGCTTGCTAGAAAACAGTTGCTCGCTAGAGGGTCTGACAGAGCTGCCCCTCTTTTTTCTTCTGTCTCTGGGGTTTGGGCCTGGATGTTTGCCAGGTCTTCAGTAGCTGCACCTTGTCTTAGGGCTTCAAAACATTTAGAAGGTACAGCTACAGTCTTCAGGGAATACTCAGCAACTTTATACCTTGAGCTGTCAACTGATCAAAAGAAAACATTATTGCTTGTTTGGGCACTCTTTACACCAACTTGATATGCAGAAATTAGCAACTGATCATGTTTATCTCCTGCCAATTCCTGCATAGCAAGTTGCTCTTAAAAGCTGGTTCAACAGTTGGCAACCCTGTTTATCTCAAACCCCAGTTTCTGTTTGGTTAGGTTCCAGGCACAGCTTGCAGCCCAGTAGTATTTAAAAGCAGCACTGCATAAAAGAGAAAAAATATTACACCTGCCAGGGGGCTTCTCCTGTCCATGCCATGCAGTGATAGGAAGCAGGATGCCAGGACCTAGGCCCCAAAACCCTAATGGCCGTTGTTGGTTGCTTAGAGCTTGCATCTTGCTCCAGGATATGGATTTTACTCATGACTACTATTTTTGATATACCATAATGAATGCAGAAAAGCGGGCAAAGTACCAGCAGGAATAGAGGAAACACTATGTTCTCAATTACCAGGGCTTAAATTAAACTGTTAAATTGTTTTTTTCCATCTCGCTCAGGATGGGGCTATTTTGCAAAAGTTCAAGACACTGTTTTTTTCCAGTCTTTCAACTGAAGAAACATGTTGTCCATGGAAATTTAAGAGAGAAGCCACTTGTTGACACTTGTTAAAGACATGAGTGATGCTTCATGAGATTTCACACACTTATAGAATGGGAAGACCTGGATGAAGATACCAGCCCATTTCTAGGGTTTTCTATCCATCCTCATAAAGCCACTGACCTTTTTACAGCTCATGCATAGAACAGCCTGATTCAAAACTGCTCAGGGCGCCTGTACCTTTAAGAGTTGTGGAGAAGATGGAATTCCAGAGGAAATTTTCAAATGCTAGGTGCATCTGCTCAAATTCCCCCTTCTACACAACTATAAGATGTGCAGAAGCCCTTTCCCCTCTTATATCTGGCCACGCTAGTCCTACTCGAGCATGTTGTTAAGAGCAGTCTGCCATACAAAAGAAAATGCAAAATGAAGCATTTGTGGAATGAAAATATAGTGATAATTCCTGCTTGTCAGGCTGTTTTTAAGTGCACAGGGAAAGGGACAGTTAAAAAGAAGAAGATTGCCAACCCTAAAAAAGTACTATTTATTCTTCCAAGCCAGAAACAATTCATTTGGTTTGAGTGCAGGAGATAATTCACATTGTAACAGAACAACAAGACTTAATACACTGTAATTTAATTTATGTAGCCAGCCAGCCAGCTGCCCACACATTGTGTTCACATGCCAGTATGCCATCAGATCTATAAAAGTGAATGAAAACAAAAATAAAACCCAAGAACAATCTAATGAAAGCCATAACAGAAATGCCAGGTGCTGAAAACAGAGACAAAAACATATTTCTCTCCAGTGCAAAGAGATAATGGTGTTCACTTAAGAGATTTTTTCTGAAAACGTCTTGTACCTTTAATGTTTAATAACAGCTAAAGCTTAAGCATGCTGAGGAGTGCTGCCCCTCCTGTATTTCTGCCTGTCGTGCAGCTGTTGAAGTCACTGGAACTGTACAGTCACCTGCTCCTGGTAAGAAAACAGCTCCAGAAGAGCTTTGCTTGTCAAGCCATGAGGGGTTTGGAAACCTCAAGTGCAAATCCAGAAGAGCTAAACATAATGAGCAGTATTCAACAAAATAATTGTACTTGCATAAAGATTAGTGCTAGCACAATGGGGCTCCCCACACCCTTTCCTCCCTTCACACATACCAGAGGGTTGTGGGGAAACCCAGAACAGATTTGGGGGAGACATGCAGGAGAGATGGGAGGAACGTTCCGCTGTTTAAGTAGAAATCCTTGCACTTATGGAACAATTTGCTTAGCACTATGTTGAATACAACCCATTGTTACCGAACCAACCAACAATCTGGTGCTAGAGAGGTCTAAAAAACCTGTCACTGACCTGTGGATCACTCAAGCAAGCCACAGGCTTCCATCCCATCCTATGTTGTGACTTAGAGACTTACCTTGAATTGTATGCCCACTTGGGGTTGTTGTGTTTGCTCTCCCGACCCTCTTTTCTCCTCCCTGTTACATACATATTTGTTCTGTTCTTTTAAGCAGCCCAATGGTTTTCTCCACACCTTTTGTTAGGAAATGTGTTGGGCTGGTGGGATGGAAGCAATGTGCATTATGTTGGGGAGCAGGCATTTTGTTTCCTCCTCAACCATCCCACTACTATTTGAAGGGGTTGCTGCTAGGAAACATGGTGTTACACTATAAATGGACTGCAAAATAAATAAATATGTAGCTTTTCTCAATAGAGAACACAAACAGAATCTGTGTCATACTTAGACATTATCTTCAAAATGTGCATCACCTCCAGTAGTAGCCACCTGCTACTCAAGATGTTGCATCTATTCATTCATTCTTGGCCCTTGGTGAATGTTGCTTAGAGTACATGATGTGATCATGCTTTTCTCTGAAACCGCGAGGGCTAGAAACATTGCTTTAAATCAGGGTTGCAACAAGTATCTTGGTTGAAAGGCCAAAGATCTGTGACTGTGCATGCAGAAGGTCCATGTTCAGCTCTGGTATTTCCTGCAGCAAAGCTGGAAAAAGTCCTCTGTCTGAGACTCTGGAGAACAAGCATGGGGTTGTGACATAATCCTAGCTGCCTGTCTGTGTGCATGAGACTAGAACCTCTTGATGCATTTATAAAGTCCCCTCTCTGCTTTTTTTCAAAGATGGACAATAATCTATTGCCATAATTTTAACACTCTCTGACTCTTAGTGTGGTGAGCTACCTACTGCTATCCATTCCAATGCAGCTAAATACTGTTTGGCTTCATCCCAAAGGCTATGTGCCCTGAAGATGCAGTCAGCATGCTCCACGCAGATGGCAGTGACACACTCCTGCCAGCCTTGCGACTATGCCAGGGTTAACCTGCATCTGGGAACTTCTGGAAAGACAATTTCCAGGGGTGTTATTAAATTCAATGTTAAAAAAGCAGTTCTGAAGCACATTGTTGATGCTATTGACTGAGACACTAAATACAATAATCTCCCTTTTTCCATTTATTTTTCTCGGCTTTAAGAATTATGCCGTTGCCGCAGAATTTAACATTAACAATGGCAATTCTCAGAATCACCAGGAAGGAGCCAAGAGGGTGACATCAGCTCTGAAGTGGGCTACAGGAACAGGAGGTGGCTTGGAAGTCCAATAAAGATGACTTTGGAAGAAGCAGGTTTATTGCACAAGAGCTCCAAACCAGCTGAAAATAGTGGCTGGAAGTGCTCCAAGGCAATATACTAACTGCTCACATCCTACCACCTGCAATTCCAGTTGCTTGATCTCAACTCTCAATGTTATATATAAGAGTATAATAGGAAAGGCCTACTGAAAAAATGGACTATCTGCCATAACACCATGGCACTCACTTTGTGCCACCACCCCAATGCTGATCTTGCCATGAACCAGAACTCTATTTGAACTTTGACAACTTAGTTTCTGATTCTGCTTTGGGCATCCAATATCTTAACTGAATGCCAGCCATGACAGGCCATGAGACAATGGACAGAGGGATGCAGTCCCCAGCTCTTGTAATTACCCCTTTCTTTCCCTCCTGCTATTGAGGCCAGTTCAGGAAATAATGCATTGCAAAGCTTGCCTCCCTCTGGCTCTGCGCTTGTAACTGCCCCAGGAATGCAGTTGCAGAGAGAACACTTCTCTGCTGCCAGGGCTTTTGATGACAGAATGACTGGTTTATGTGGCTGTAAGATCTGCTGTCTGAAAAGCAGCAGAATCTATTATGTGTTTCTAAGCAGTGACAGCTGGTACTGCCGTGCTGGAGTTTATGCCGGCTCTCATACAGCTTAGATCAGCCGCTCTTCTCTGAGCACCCTGATCTATCAACAAACATGGTTTCTGGAATGGTTTAAAAGCATTCCCAAGTAGGCAAGAAGTGGCTGCTTTCTGAAAAGGCTCCAGATTTATAATCAGTTGAGGCGTGCAGAGATAGAGAAGCAGAGGAGACACCTGAAAGGAGGATTCCTCATAGACAAAAGTGAACCCCCAAGGTACACTGGAACACTGACACCAATGAGTCTGATAGTCAGAATAGAGTTTGCAAATAGTGGGAGATCAGGGTCTATGCAGCCTTCTTCCCATCCTGTGCACCATTCATCCATAGTTGTTAATTATGCCACAGAGAAAGCAGGACTCTGTTCTGGACAATTTTAGTGATGTACACAGCCAAATTGGTATGTAGTACTCAACAAGCACAATGTTTGCTGGATTCCTGTGGTCATAAGAAGTTCTGGATGGGAAAAGCATAGCTGCTTCCAGGCAGGCATTATGTGAATTATTTTTACAAGGAACTGCAGGCTTCAATGATACCAGACAGATCCTAACTCTTGGGCACTGTTTGTGTAGCAGGTGCCCCTTTCCTGCTTCCAGTTGCCATGACTTCAGGTCAGACTCTGACCTCACCAGGTGTGCATGTTACCTACAAGCCCAGTTTCCTTTATATCAAGTATCAGTTCATCAATGGGAGAAGTGGATAAGTTCCTGTGGATACATAGGATAGCAATTTTTATCAAAATGTTTCACTCTTGCAATTTTCTTGCCTATGACCCCCATTGCCCACATCTAGTCAGGGTCTGTGGTCAAACTGTTAGTTTCATGCTCATCAGAAGGCTATTGCTACAATAAATATGATTGGGGGCAGAGAAGCAAAATGCAGTGCTGAGAACACAAAAGAATAGCTGTGTTTTGCCACAGTTCAACCATTCAGCCTAAATCCCTGTGCCAAACTAAAAGGCTAAAGCTAGATCACTCCACTCTAAGCCTCCAAGAAAAGCTATTAGATATTCCAGGAACAAAAATGGGGAAAACACTGGTACTTATCTCTGAACAGTTATTGAGTTGTTGGATGGTAACTAGCATCACAAAGGAAGTTACTGAGACACAATATGAAGAATTCTGCTTGGCTGTAGCAAGAATATTAATAAACCCTGACAAGGTTCCCAATATTGCATGTGTCATGTGAGCAGTGCTCTGCCAAATAAAGGCAAGAAAGGGCAAGCAGAGAAGCAGAATGCATGTCACTAATGTAAGTAGTCTGCTATATTTAGCTTACATGTATTTTGGCATTCCTAGAGGCACTCAGTATTATGGTCCTGCTGTGCCGGGCTCCAGAATATAAGGAAGACTCCTCACACATAGCATTCTCAAATGAGATCTGGCAGGTAGTTGCAGCTCACTTATGGACAAAAGGAAACAGCATGGCAGCACTGTCAAGTATGCTAGGTCCTGAGCAGCTTGCAAAATGTGACTATTTTGTGGGTATGATTCAATCACATAATGACAAATCTAGGTTGTGTGATGAAAATGGATTTGGTGCTCTTGGGCAATAGACCAACTCCCCCTCCTAAAAGAAAACATTGTCTTTTGTGGCAATGAAGGTGATGGGGAAATGTCCTGGGAAATGTGGGATAATGGTAAAGTCTGGAAACAGTGGGTGATAAATACCTTCTTCAATGAGCTAAATGTCAAACTATATAAAGAAGATTCCTGTGTCTAAATTTTAAGGGTTGCACGCTACTCATACAAAGTAGACCGACTGGAAAAAAAACACCCATTAATTTCTACTCTGATTAGCACTAATGTTGCATACAATCCAAAGAATCACTATCACTGAGAAAACTGCATGTTGACAATGGGATGTGCAGTAGCAGTGAAAGTTCTTTGCATTAACTGTTCCCTTATGACCCGAAGGCACGAGAATCACCAGTCCAAATATACCATTTAGATAAGGTGAGCAAAGCTGTTTCCCTATCTCAGAAACATTTGATCTCTCTGGTTTACATGATGGTTCTACCCACTGAGAGGAATTTGCACCCCCATATGCAAACCCTGAAATCTGAATTGAGTGGAAATGCTGCAGATCCCCCATCCTAGCTCATTCACTGCGGAAGACAGCTGCTTCAATGGCACGGCTGAAGAAGGACCTGTAACTCACAGTCTGTGGCGAAAATACGAAATGCCTTCGGAATGATACCAATCATACAAATGCTGAGCACATTTTCGGCGTGTTTGCTTAATCATAATAAAATGCTTACCAGCCACAATAAATTAGCACATCCAATCAGCCATTTCCCCTTCAGTCCTGCAGCCCACTGGGAAAACAATTACTGAATGAGCAGATCACTACTGAAAGGCCCGACAGAGCTCTCTCAGGAAGAGCCCACACAGGCACAAAAGGGGCAGACCCCACAAAATTATCCCTGGAACAAAGGCTGCTCCTTGGTCCTCGCATAGCAGTGCACTTTTTCAAGTGGGGGCAAGAGGCTGCTAGTCTTTCAGCTGCATTTCCAGACACCACAAGAATCTAATGGATTTATTATTTCCACAGGACTCAGCCTCCACTTGGTCCACGCACATGAACATGTAGACTGTTGAGAAAACCTTTCCCTCCACACGGACTAGTCACAGCAACTCACCCACCATCATTTTAGCCACTCACCAATTTCAGAATGATTAAGCTGCAGAGTTGCCAAATGATCAATCAATCAATAAAAAGGCACTGATCTAGCTGGGTGTTTTGTTTGGGATCAGTTGCCAGGTGACTGCACAGGTTTTGTGCTGGCCTCTGTTTTCATACCCACCCACAATGGCTGGGTTCCATCTTTGGGATCCAACTGTAGACCCAATCTGGGCTCTATAAAAACCAATATGACAAATAAGTTCCATTCAAAAGTGCTGGCGGCAGCCACCACTGCCACCTGTATGGGTGACTGGTGCTACTGCATGGTGGCAGCAGCATGCAGTAGTACTGGATGGGGGCCCAGGTTGGTGCTGGGTACCAGCCCTAACTCCATCCAGCCTGACACTGAAAGTGTTCTCCCCTTCCTGCTGGAGGAGGCTTGGCAGATGGTAATGGTATCACTGGCAAAGAGGATCACTGCAGGTTAAGTCTGCGGTCATTTACTATTGCATGCTGCAACAATGTATGAAAGTGATTTGCAAACTGAGTTTGTTTTTTGTTTTTAACCATTTTGTTTTAAATGTCTGTTTCCAGGACATTTTAATACATTTGAATTGAGGTACCATCTATGTGTTCTGGATAATATGGCTATCTGCATCCTTTCAGCTTTGAGAAGCCCTGTAGAGCTGCACAAAGAAGCTTTGCTTGAGATCCTGATGGCTGTGGTCTAGTAGTAATTGCACCTTAAATTCTTGATATTGAGAAAACAACATGAAAATACATTCTAGCTTGCGCCTGAATAGTTTGGGGTGCTTTTCTTTTCTCTTGCTCTGCAGCTGAATGCCATTACAAACAAACCTTATTGTGGCTTGCCTGATCCCAACTGTTGTCCTCCTTTCTGTCACCCCCAACTCTTGTGGTTCTGCCAACATCTCACACGTGGATCTGCCCAAGAACCAAGAGGGACTGGTGGATTTTTTACATTTCTTTTGCACACTGAGAGTTGGGCATCTGGTATTTTTCAAAACTCTAAAACATTTTAACTGAAAACTGTCCTAAGGAAAACACACACACACACACACACACACACACACACACACGAAACCGGAAATGTTTCGATCTGAAATCCCTAATTAAAACCATGCTCCAAATGCTGACTTAGCCTTTAAAGAAGGAAGTTAAAGAAGAAATGTTGCTTTGCACATACATCCAAGGCAGCATTTGAATAAACCCAGTCATGGCAGGAAAATGCCCACATAGAGCTGAAGTCATAGCCTCTGGCTACATGAAAGCAGCCCCTGAAGACTTGTGTTATGCACCTGATCACCAGCACCAAAGGTCTTATAACTTGGGAAATGAGACATATCCATACTATCTATCCCCATAATGATTCCACCCAGTGATTGTATAATTCTTATCAAATCTGATTGAACTTAAAATGGTCATAAAAGCAAATTCCAGAGGCTGGATCAAATGCGTCTTCCCATTTTTGTACTGTTTTGGACTGTTGTTTCCAAATATAAACAAAACATTATTGGACTATATTCTATAATATTACAGCTCAATGCAACTCTATTGACATTATCCAACAGCCTTATGATTTAGTATAACTGCAGTAAAGTAGGATATTGGCTGTATCTGAAGTCTAGAACAAGGCACTGATGGTGGTGGTGAATTTGTATTCAGTTCAGATTTTAATAATAATAATAATAATGATAATAACAATAAATTTTTATTTATACCCCGCCCTTCCCAGCCAAGACCTAATCCACATTTACCTAATCCACATTTTCCTATACAGTGCATGGACTGAAACACAGACATCCTTTGAAATTTGCACTTCTCCAGATTTTGCAATTCAGTTCCCCAGCCACAATATTACAGTGATGAGTTGGTTCAGCATCCCAATCTAATCAGTGTGTTTTGTGTGCGTACAGTGTGCCCAGAAAACCCTTATTTCTCAAGTACTACATTGTTGGCATCAGCTCACTTGTGTTAACCCTTCTAAAGAAAGACAACTGACCCACTACATGTTTCCACTTGTCCAACAGAAATGGATAACCTCAGATCTGCAACCCCCCACAGATGGTCAAGAGGCACCCAATATACTAAAAGCTATAGCAATGGTTGATGCAATAGTGGGCATCCTTGCCTAACCCAGTTCCTACAATATACCTTATCCTCGGATACCTCTCCATTTGTCTTTTCCCCTTCCTGGCCTATTTTTAAACAGGATGACCCAGCAACACTTTCTGAAGTTTAGCCTCTATGTTAGACAGTGGATGATAAGTCATGGTGCCTGTCCTCCAGAGAGGTGGCAAACACATTCAAAGCAAATCTCAATAGACAGGAAGAGGAATGAGATGGCTTCCCCAACTCCAACAGAAACGCAGCACAGATCCTATCAATTCTTATTACTGTTGTCTTTTGTACAAATATTACTGCCCAAATATATTCCCTGTTTTGAGCTTATGAGTACCATTAAAGTGGAAAACAAGAGGGGAGGATTAGGTTAATGGTGTCATTGGCCTGCCCTTTGAGACAGGGATTGTACAAATATCTTGTCAGAGTTTAAACCTGATTAGATGAAAGAACGAGCTGCTACTAAAGCCCCCAAAGGAATTTTATTCTGCCAGAGCAACTTGCAAGGAGAGACAGCCCTTGGCAGGGAGGGGAGCAAAAGGTCAACATCCCGGAGTAAAGCATTTTCAGGTTTAACTGAACACATCTTGAGCTTTATCTACTAGAGTATTCCTTAAAGCCACATTTTAAAATCAAGTAATACAAATATGAACATCGCCTTAGTCAAACAAATATTCCAAAACTGAACAGCAGTTTCTAACTAAATAACTCCCCGAACCATCCATCTAATCCACACATGGCATGTAATAGAGGCAGGGGGGCAGGGACTTCTAGGCTCCTTAAATGCAAAGCACATGGGCAGCATTTGAAGAGGCAGGCATGAAAAAAGGTGAGAGCTTGTGGTGTGTACAGTAGCATTAAGGTGTCTGGTTCAACCCCCCTGTATATCAAAAGAAGCCTGTATAGTTATTGTCCTCGAATCTTCCCACTTTAATGGCAGAGCTATCAGTTTCTAAGTTTTTTTTCTGATAGCTCTGTACTTGGCCAGAAGAGTCCTATTTGCTTAATTAATTGCCCACAAGATACAGAACTTGCTTTGATGTGTAATAAAACCTGCTACCAAGAATTTCCCAATATAATTATAATCCTGTTGTACGTGTGATTCTGTAGGAAATCAGCTCTTATCATTAATGTTGAGATATCTAATTTATCTCACTGCCAAGGAAAAATAATAAATGAATAGAAAGAGAACCTATCCAAGTGACACAGACACAAAACCTCCACACATACACTAAGTAAACGAATATAAACTTTACTACCCCACCCCTCTCCCCCTTTCTTTACTACACACTAATGTCTCACATCAAATTTAATTGATCTGTAGAAAAGACTCTACAACCTGAAAAAAGAGGCAATGCACGTACTTTTGTAAACCAAGAAAATCTTTAATAAAACTTCTTTTTTTTAAAAAATATCTAATTTGCACTGAAAATCTCAGGTTAGAAGGAGGAGCACTGGTAGAAATTATGTTGCTCAGTCTTCCAAATTAGTGCATATGCGCACGCGCACACACATACACACACACACACACACAAATATTCATGTAATGCATTTCCCCTAAATCAGGCTTCCTCAAACTCTGCCCTCCAGATGTTTTGAGTCTACAATTCCCATCATCCCTGACCACTGGTCCTGCTAGCTAGGGATCATGGGAGTTGTAGGCCAAAAATATCTGGAGGGCCGAGGTTGAGGAAGCCTGCCCTAAATTATATGCATTTTGTAAGGCGTTGGTTGGTTGGTTGGTTGAAGAACTGCATCACCAAATTTGGGGGTCCTTTGGGAGGTAGAGTGGGATTTAAATTTAATAAAATAATGAATAAAATGAATAAAGCATCAACCGATCAACACTGGTCAGCGAGCATATATGCATGGCACTCAGCAATTCTAAAGAAAATAAATTACATAGATTTGATATTGGACCCATCCAATCAGCAAGTGTTTTCTGAGAAAGCAGCTGCAGCTGCTTTTGCTCCACCACCATGCTGGAGCATGTGACTGCAGAATAGGCTACAGGCACTTTAAATGTTGCCAACAGCTCTCCTGCGGGAGAGGGAGAGCCACTGGAAGTCAAGTGCTGACAGCCTTTTAAAGCCATATGGTCCCCGGGGGGGGGGTATTCCAAGGGGGCCACAGAGGGAAGTGAGAAGTGAAGAAACAATATCATTTTTTAATTAAAAAAAAATCCTGATTGACTGACTATCCGCTTGGCTAATCACAAATGGGTAAGGGGGCTGCTCACCAGGGCTGCTCACTCTCCTTTTTGCCACATGTGTTTTCTTCTAGCAGTCCTGGTTTGTTTCCGGCAGGAGAGGGCTATCGCTGAGGCTCCCGTTTTGACCAGTAGAACCCGTGATCCAGAACCCCCAGGTCAGGTTAAGTGCAGTGGTGGGGTGGCAATGGGTAGAGTTGGGTGAGCTGAAGCTGCTTGTTGCTGCTTCCAGTGCTGGCAAGCCCTGACTCTGCAAGGTGCAGGGTGCAATCCACCCCAGTGCCTAGCCGAACAGGGTCGTCAGGTGCTGCTGACTTGCATCTAGTAAATAACTGTCTACTCAGAAGAAAGCTGCAATGAGATCAGTGAGCCTTACTATAGTGTTTTATCTAGGCAGGTAGGCTCCTCCGGATGACAATATCTTTTTGTACCAGGTCAGTGCAGACCACTTGCTTTTTAAAATTCTCCCATATATACAGAACTCCCTGTGCACCTTTTGGACTGTATTTGTAGGTTTCCACCTCTGTGTCTGGGGTCAAATAAGTGTTGTTTACTTTTTATAATACATGGAAGATGGATCTCCCTCAGGAGGTTGTGGACTCTCCTTCCTTGGAGGTTTCTAAGCAGAGGTTGGATGGCCATCTGTCATGGATGCTTTAGCTGAGTTTTCTACATTGCAGGGGGTTGCACTAGAAAGATGACTCTTGGGTCCCTTCCAGCTCTATGAGTATGTTTTTCTGCTTCAACAATATTTCATTATGTTCCTATCATTTTATGTAATGGTAAAGGTAAAGGGACCCCTGACCATTAGGTCCAGTCATGTCCGACTCTGGGGTTGCGGCGCTCATCTCACTTTATTGGCCGAGAGCCGGCGTACAGCTTCCAGGTCATGTGGCCAGCATGACAAAGCCGCTTCTGGCGAACCAGAGCAGCGCATGGAAACGCCATTTACCTTCCCGCCGGAGCGGTACCTATTTATCTACTTGCACTTTGAGTGCTTTCGAACTGCTAGGTGGGCAGGAGCAGGGACCGAGCAACGGGAGCTCACCCCGTCGCAGGGATTCGAACCGCCGACCTTCTAATCAGCAAGCCCTAGGCTCTGTGGTTTAATCCACAGCGCCACCTGGGTCCCACTTATGTAATTGTATTTTGTATAAATTATAAAAATTATAAATAAAACATATTCTATTTACAAACAAAACATTTAAATAGCTACCATTCTACCGGTAGGACGGGGGGTGGGCATGGGCATAGCGAAGATTTCAAAAGTGCAACATCTGGGAACCTTAGGATTGCAAGGTTGGTAATCATTCTCATGGATATGAGTATGCCTATAAATACCAGTTGCTGAGAATCATAAGAGGGAGAGTGCTATGTCTTGCTTATGGGCTTCCCATGGGCATCTATCTCATTGGCCTCTGTGAGACTAGATGGGTCCTAGGGTTTATTCAGCACTGTTCTTCTAATGTTTTAATGAGGAAGAGGGGCGAGTAAGACAGAAGAGGAAAGGTTCATTCATGTGAACCAGTGCCTTCACCAGCAGAAAGGATTCTTAGTGAGAGAGATGGATAAGAGTGAACTGCAGCAATAAGATGAGCAGGAAAAGCAAGGAGGGATGTTATTTTTTTCACATAGGATTCACAACATTCTTCTGAAAATTCAATTTAACTGTCCTGTTCTCGTTTGCTAACCAGAACCAATTTAATTGTAAATCTACACGCAGAGCCTACGGGATGGGGGTGGATGGAATATTTTGCAATGGTTCTTAGCTCCCAGTTGGGAGACAAGAGTGCAACTTAACTGCTTTCAATTCTGCTGTAGTAAACTTCCCAGTTTCCTGAGCAAGAGCTCCCCTCCCAACCTGGGACAGACGTTGCTACCTTACAATACTCCCTGGGCAAAATAAAATAAAATAAGGGACTGTTTTTCCTAGAGACAAAAGGAAAATCCCACCTGACTTGCCTGTAGAAGACATGCAACAGGTATCCAGTGGAGCCATTTGTTTTGGTCAACACTGATTCCCACCATGCACACACCTACCCAAATGTGCCAGGACATTCTCAAGAGGTATGAGAAAAACCTGACTCACTTTAACTCATTTAATTCGGAGTGGGAAGCCAACTAAGGCATGTTTCCATCACTGCCCACTCTCAGGAACACATTGCCAGTATCGGCATGTACAAGGGTTCCTTGGTTTCATGCCTTGTTGTGACAGTTTAGTAAACAACCTGATAAAATCAAGCACTTTCCAAAGGAAAATCCATTGCACTCAAGATCACTGGCTCGTCTGGTTCTGCTTACCATCTGCACAGGCTTATTTGGAACAACATAACAAATTTCGTTTCCTGGTCTCCTTCAATGTAAATAGGTCCATTAAGCTATAAGGGTGTTTACATTCTGGAAGATAGTTGCAGCTTTTCTTCTGATTACCCACAGCCCATAGCTAGTATTCCAGCTGCTCCTCTGCAGTCAGTGCTCTGTTACCTCCTGCTGGAAGAGGTGCTGCTTATAGGGCTGCAAGCATATACATAATGCAGCCAAAAGGCAAAATATACAGATTTTAATAAATTGGTACATAAGCTCTATGACGACTAAATTATCCAGCTTGTGACTGACACAATGGGCCAGAAGGAGACTGTTTGTGCCAGCAGGTCAGGACTCAGTGTTATACAAATATTATACAAAGCAACCAGAGCTGTCCAAGCTAGTTTTATCATCAGAAAGAACACTACTCTTGAAAGTGCCAAACCCTCAAGCAGTAATATTTGGCAGATGGTGAAATTAGCAGCAATATCATAGTCTGGAAAGGCTTTGACCAGTATTTGGACATGAAATACCCAAATCAACAGCGCCATGAACTGTTGTCTTACTCTGGTTCTGGAGGCATCTTAAAAGGGTGGAGTGTGTGTGTGCAAAATAATACTCTATGACCCTCATAGCACAGCATGCAATATCCTCACACAGGGCGAGACTCAGTAGAAATGCTGTTCTGTGGGTGCCAGAGGGATCAGCTCATTCCCCTCCCCCCTGCCTATAGAAAAAGCCAAGACCAAGAGAAGGCCTCCAGAAAGCCTTTCTGTAATGGCTCACGATGTTCTGGGTGTTTGGCATGAGGCTGGCAGAATAGCTCACAGGGGTTTTTCATTATTTGCCAAGGCTGTAAAAAGATTTTATACTCCTTGATGAACCCATGTTGTTGAACGACTGAAGTTTTCCTTTACTTGCATGGGCTATTATTCACTCTTAGCCTGGCTTGCTCAGAAAAATAAGAATACTGAGTGTCCCCATTTGGAAACAATAACACAGGATAAGTCTGGGCAGTTGACTGTGGAAGCCAGGTCACACATTCCCTTTTAATGGGATCTTCAGAACATATTTTCACAGGATTATCTTTGTGCTGGTTAGAGAGCAAATGTTTTCAAAAAGACACTCTGTCTCACAAAATGGAGGGAACTCATTAGCGGAGAGCTGACATCATAAAGTCCATCTTACTCACCACAGGCTCTTATGTTCGCTTTATATAATTATGCTGGCATGAAAACCTTGCCTTGGTCCCTCCACTCGCCTCAACTTATCAAAGCAACAAGGATTCCATCCATTAAGAGTTTGTGCTTCATGGACACCATTTCACTGCCAATCTTAGCAGAAAGAGCTTTCTGCTGTTCTTTGTATGCCTCTTCTCCCTTCTGCTTTTGTTTAATTTAGGAAAGCATTTTTAAAAGCTTTTGCACAAAGAACACTGTGCAAAGCAAAGCTGATACGTATTGGATTTCAGTCCCATGAATACTCAAGATGGAGGCCTCAGCATTGTTACAGACAGCAGTTTTGCGAGAGAGAATTTTATGTGAGTACGATCAGTTCTCCTAGACCACAAGGATGAAGCACATGCCAATGGGCCTACTTTGTTGCTAATCTTCTGCCAAATCCAGCACACACAATTCAAGAAAAAAGTGATCTTATAATGTCTGGAGATTTGAAATGTTTGGATAATATGGACATTAAATATTACTACAGTAATTAACACAAGCATGTGACTATTAATATCAATTAACCAATTGCCTGTATAATCAGGGAGTGTTCAGCAAACATTGGCATAGCAATTTGTGCCTCATAATTAATAGAAATGCTTAAATACTTCTTCATCTCATGATGCCATTACTGAAAGAATGATTCCCAGCCTATGGCTAACAATTCCAAACAGGGTCCAGACACACATCTGGGCTAGGACAGATGTTTCAAAATACCAAGGCAAAGGATACAAGCAAAGTTAGGAAGAATACAGTGTGAGAGAATAAAGTTAGAGAGATACAGTGGGCTGCAGGTGTCCACACTGTGTTAGAGAACATAGTGGCTAATTTAGGCTAATGGTTTGCAAAAGGAATTTCTTTTGCAAAAGTCTTATTGCAAAGGAATTTCAGAAATAGACTGGAAAGAGAAGTTGCTGAATTGCAACTCATTACCAAGCTTAAAACCATGGAGAGACCTGGTCTGAACAAAGACGTTGGATTCTTATCTCATTATACATGACAAAGCTTTTTTAACCTTCTCACCCCTTGCTTTTTCCTGTAAGACTAATTGCAGCCGTTAACAGTCGTCAACAGGTTTACCACAGCTATCAACCTTTCACCCATTTCCACCACCCCTCTGAGTAATACCCCTCCCCACCCTCTCACTATATATAAGGGTCTGGTGACTTCTGTTTCAGTGTATCTGAAGAAGTGTGCATGCACACGAAAGCTCATACCAAGAACAAACTTAGTTGGTCTCTAAGGTGCTACTGGAAGGAATTTTTTTATTTTATTTTGTTTTGACTATGACAGACCAACACGGCTATCTACCTTTAACTGGTTTGCAAAAAGGGTACTTCATGAAGCATAGCAACAGAGTAGCAGCTAACAGGCCAGTAAGGAACCAGGGCAAGGAACCAAGGTAAGTATGCTCTAAGAAGGCTAGTGTGCTAACATGAACATTTACAGGCAAAACTTGGTGAAGTAAATAGGGTGCTTATCCTCCTGCAAAGAAGACATTCCAGGAAATTTTAATCATTTTCCCACAGCCAGGCTTCAAAACTGGATGAAAGCCAACTAGGGTAAAATTGTTTAGGGGGATATGTAGTGGAGAATCAGTGGGCACAGGACAGGGTGAATTAAGAACACCTATCTGTCCATTGATCCAACTACAGTATTATCATTATCTCCGTCGACATGGGGTTGAAAACATGTGCTTGCTGAGATAATGTACACATTTTGCCCTTGGGCTTCCTGGGTACAAAAGGAAGTGATCCAGCACACCTGGTGCAAATGGAGAAAAGCTCTCTAGGCAACTTTTATTTTTGCTCATTCTGGCCTTGTAGATGGGATCATATGAAACAGGAAGCTGGGGAATTTGCTTTTCTCCTTTTCTAACACCGTTTCAACTTCAGGCTCTCCACACAGGCCTTGGTCATTCTCAAAGCATAATCACTAAGAACATAATTTCTAAAACAATAATCACTAAGAAAATGAGAAAAAAAGGCCTTCAGCTCCTTCATTGGAGAAAAAATTCAAATGTCCATGGCATCATTTATATGCATATCCAAAGGCAAAGCTAAATAGTGCTATTATCTAATGGAGAGCCGGTGTAAGGGTATTACTGCATATGATGGGGCAGGTTGAATTGGCAATCTCAGGAAGAGAAAAACAACAACATGTTTTTGTTGAATCCAGAAGAGTCTAAAAAGTTTGTTTTTAGCAGGAAAGCCTAGAAAAGAACACAACGTGCAGTATTTCATTTTGAATAGTTACTGGGTGGACAGCCCAGTTGCTAAATCAACAGCCCTCTTCTCCACAGGCTGTTGTACTTGTAGGCTAGAAGGCTACAAGTATTATTTCATGTTGTTATACAGCTGTTATGGCAACTGCAACTGACAGTCTGCACTCTAAAGAGGAACAATCTGGGATCCAGAAATATTCTGCAAATAAGTACTACCCTGTTGCTGTTGCCACCCTCATGAAAGCAGCACAAACCTCATCTCTGGGGGCAATGGCTTGGAATGCAAATGTAAGTCAATTATATCAATCTGCATTGGTTCATCAAGACTTTTGCTGAGGTGTAGTAAAAACAGTGAACAGTCTACAAACTAAATAATCAGGTAGTCTCAGGTTATCTCTGGACTGGAGTGGATGGAGTTGGCCTAATAAAAGTGGCAAAGAGTCTTAGGCTGATACAGGCACCCGAGCTAACATTTTGAATTCATGATGGGGTGCTACAAACAGAACAACAGAAAGGAAAACAGTAAAGAAAGAAGTAAATATTGAAACCTCATTGGCCAGTAGCCACCTTCCCCAGCTGCCTGACCACTTCTGATTCCTTTTTTTTTATTTGCATTTTCTTTGAAAGGGAGAAGCCAGGCTCCCTGCAGTGCCATCCCCTGGAAGAGGTTATTTTCCTGGAATATGCTACTTTTCCATGGACTGGATTCCCCCCCCCCCCCATTCTCAGAAAGAAAAGCATCTGCTTCAGTTGTGCTATTGGCTTTAAGTCCTGCTCCAGGTTTGGAAAGTCTGAACATAATATAATCCCAAACACACTTACATACTGTATACACACCAAAATTTCATAAGTGAAGAAATAAAATTTATATATATTTAGCCTTTTAAGCATCACCCATCTTGGGACAAAGGCAGCCCTCCCTTTCCTCTACCCATCCACCACAGAGATCAGGATCAGGTGATGATTATCAGAAACAACTGGCTCTGCTCTCCCAATTCACATCCATTAATATAGTTTGTGCTTACCATAGCCCAGCACACTTCACGGTTTGTTACAATAGTGAAAAGTTTTCAATACATAAATTGATGGAATTCTGTGAGGCGCTCTTCAAGATACAGATCACTGCACGTTTTATTTATACTTAATGGGTCATATCCAAAGGGACATTCCACCTTATTGTTCAATGAGCAACACTGATCCTACTTCATTATAAAACATATAGGAAATGATTGTTTCTTTATGGGATTAAAACGCACCAGGAGCTCTGAGGATCTGTTAACAACTTTGATATTTGGAATGCTTCTTGTTTTCACTTGTCCCAGTGCCTCTTCTTGTTACCATTTCCAAAACAGGGACAGCCAGTGTGGTGCTCTCCATATGTTACAGCACTATAATAATAAAGGTTTCTTCAGCTATGTTTGAAGCAAGTGGAGGAACAAGCAAGTAATAGGTCATATGCATAGAGAAGATGGAGAAATGCTATTGGGTGGCAGAAAGAAAGTGGAACCACTCAACACCTACTTTGCCTACTTCCCCCCCCCCAAAGGAAAACAATGCCCAACTGGCGATAACAGAAAAAAATGATACGAGGGAGCTGAAGCCCAAGATAGGAAAATAGGTGCGAAGGGAACACCTAGCTACTTTAAATGAATTCAAATCTCCAGGTCCTAGTGAGTTTGCAGATTTAATCTCAGAGCCTCTGTATAATCTTTGAGAATTATTGTAGAATAGGTGAAGTCCCTGTGGACTGGAGGTGGGCAAATGTTGTCTCCATCCTCAAAAAGGAGTAAAAAGAAGACTCAGGTAACTACTGACTGGTGAGCTGGACATTGATACCAGGAAAGGTCTTGGAAAAGATAATTCCACAGTTGGTCTGTGAGCACTTAGAAAAGGGTGATGTGATTACTAAGACCTAGCATTGGTTTCTCAAAAACAAGTCATGCCAGACAAATCTCATTTCTGTTTTTTTTTTTTTTTTTCTTTTATAGAGTTACAAGCTTGGTGGATCCGGGGAATGCTGTGGACATTGTATATATCTTGATTTCAGGCAAGCCTCTCTGAGACCATTCCATAGATGGTCACCTGCCACCAAGAAGGCCCTCATCCTAGTCACCTGGTCACCATCCACCACAACCACATTCAGTGGGGCAATCTGAGAAGAGCTTCTGACAATGATCAAAGTAAACTGAAGGGATACATTCCCAGTGTCCAATCCCCATTAGCAATCTTGCAGTTATATTCTGAATGAACTTCACTATTTTGGATAATCTTCAAAGGCAGCCCCATGCACACCTCATTACAGTAGTCTAATTTTGAGGTTACCAGACCATGGATAAGCATGACAAAGCTGTATTTGTCTAGAAGGGGTTATGGCAGTTGTGAAGTTTGTACACTGTTCATGTATTCCATCTGGGGTTTTTTAGAATGTAGGTGTAAATCCTTTAAGTTCCTCACTGCTGTTGCCAATTTGGACCAAGTCAGGTTTCCTTTTGCCAGCAAACTGCCTTTGAATTTTTATCATTGTTCACTCCACAAACAAACCCCTCTCTCAACATATCCTCCAGGACATTGCCAAGTGAGCAGCATGCAGCTAGCTTTTTGAGTTCAGCCACATATTCAGATATATACTTCCCTTCCCTTCTTATCCTATAACGGAATTTAAAACATTCTACAGTAATGTTAGACTGTGGGGTATAATGTTCTGTTACAATCTTCTGCAGATCTACCAGATTTTGTCTTCTGGCTTCTGAGATTGCAACAAACTTCTCAAGAGGGAGCGTGTTTTACAGCTATAGATTCAGAAGAAGACTGGCTTCTGTTTGTCCTGATCATTAAAACAATGGCCTAATCTTTCAACGTATTGCTGCCAAATTCTCATTCCCTGGATCAAACTCTTCAACTTTCCAATAAGATTGCTGGGATTTCTTACTACTACTTTTATATAGGAACACCTTTTCTGTATAAAAATAAAACTTCTACTCACTTTATTTACAGTCTAACATAAAAGGTTGTTTATTGCTGGAATAGCATAGGACAGAATTGGAAAGGAATCACATAGAAAAGTTTAAGGATGGAGTCTTGTTCAACCCCATAATAACATATTTAACTCCATAATCATCAGATGACTATAGTTATGGTTGCATATTATTTCATATGTTGCCAGTTTAAAAAATTAGTAATATTTCTACTGATCATGGATCTCTCACCCACACTACTGTAGATGGTAGAACTATGTTGTCCCCTTACCCCTCATATCTAAATGACTAACATTTTGCCTAATGTCAAAAACTGTAGTTTTCTCCGATCATCCAAAACAATATGTGTTTTACATATCCAAATGACACTAGAAGTTTAATAGTATGTAATATCTGATTATTACTCTAGTAACCTTGAATAAGCAGAACCCAGGTAACATGAAGATTCTGTTCTCTCCCACAAGTCTACCCATGTATTAAGATTAGTTTCAGTGGTCTTCTGATAACTGCTGAGTGGGGAGATAAGGTCTACCCCAGCTTTGGAATTCCCTCCTTATGGAAATCCCAGGTAAAGGGACCCCTGACCATTAGGTCCAGTCATGACCGACTCTGGGGTTGCGGCGCTCATCTCGCATTATTGGCCGAGGGAGCTGGCGTACAGCTTCCGGGTCATGTGGCCAGCATGACTAAGCCGCTTCTGGCGAACCAGAGCAGCGCATGGAAATGCCGTTTACCTTCCCGCCGGAGCGGTACCTATTTATCTACTTGCACTTTGACGTGCTTTCAAACTGCTGGGTGGGCAGGAGCTGGGAACGAGCAACAGGAGCTCACCCCGTTGCAGGGATTCGAACCGCCGACCTTCTGATTGGCAAGCCCTAGGCTCTGTGGCTTAACCCACAGCGCCACCCGCATCAGTGGAACTTACTGTCAGGTAAATCACCTGCAGTCCCTATATACACAAACCTAGGAGTAAGGCCTGCATTGAATTAAGTTGAAATTCAGTTCTGAGTAGATATTCATAGAGTTGTGCTATAATTTAATTCCACTTTTATGCCATGATGTCAAAATCTGAGTGTTCCAACAGCAAAATTACTATCCTAGGTATTTTGCTCATTTTGACAATGCAAAATTCAGTTCAATTCATAGGTCACCTGAACAAATCTACTTTAATCTTCCATATTCTCAGTATTGTGGTTTTACTGAATATGTTTATCTAGTTCTTGGTTAATCCTAATATCTAACTATTGCCTCTCTCCAGGAGATAAAGCAGATTTACTGTGGTCCCTCAGATTATTACAGCTTCCGTCATCCTTCATGTAAGTGTTCAGGGAAGGAAGGTTTCCAGGCATAAGGAGCATCAAGAAAGAAAGAATTTCCATTTCTCAAATAAAGTAATATCATCAGCAGATTTAGTTTTTAAAAGTCACCCCTGCCCACTTTTGTCTGTTCAGTATTAATATTGTCTCTGATAGCAATGCTTAAAAGGCTCCTGTTGATAAAATGGAAAAATGGAGAAAGTTGACATCCTTGTTTTGAACCTCTGTGCAACCAAAAAACATCTGACAAAAACCCGTATCATTTTTAATGCTTCCCAGATGGTTAACCAACTCATGTCTGGTGCTGTATTTATATATAAAAAAATGCTCTGATCCTTCTGACACATTATGACTATCTCCTCATTCTGTAAGAATATATTATATAGGCACCACATTCTATCTGTTGACTCACTACATTCTGTTTTCTACTACAATATTAAGGGAGCAGATCCACATGTATCTACAGGTTTATTGCTACCTTGCTCACTTTGGGGGTCAAGCCTGGTTGTAGTTCTTATCCACCATTACATTTAGCACTTACATTCATAAATGGCACAAACAGCCGTAGAAGAGAGTGTCATGTGAAAATGGTCTTGTGAAATGCGAATTGAAATGTTTAAGTGCAAGGTGGCAAGAGTGCTATAAAAGTATAACTCTGAAGCATTAGAAATAGTCTCAGATGGAAGTGTGACATCAGATAGGATGGCCATGGTGGAAAAGAGCGTTAAAAAACTGATACAGTGGAACCTAGAGATTTTTCTTTTTTCTGTGTCAGATAAAACAGTGCATGCTTGACTACAGTTATTTCTTTTTCCACAGATGCTTCTTGCTGTGCATGATATAGTTTTTGACCAGGTTTGTAAATAGATTCCAGGTCCACTAAAATGAATAGGACCTTTGTCATTGACTTCCATGGGATGTGAATTGCACCAGTTTGCCTAAATTGGTGGCCATCGCTGCATTTTATGGTAATGATTGCCATTGTTTAACTATGCGCTCTATGAAGATGTCTTTCCTATTGTATGTCCTTATTCTTCCACCACTCAGCTTCATTGGATGATGCTGGCTTCTAGCATTATGAGAAAATAGAAAAAAACTTCTCTCTATCCACTTTCTCCACACCAACTCTTTCATGCCCGCTTACTTTTCCTGAACTAAAAAGCCCTAAATGTAATTTTTCTTATAGGGGAGTTACACATGCCCCCTGATAATTTTGATTGCCCTTTTCTGAAACTTTTCAGGTTCTACAGTATCCTTTTTGAGATTCATTGACCAAAACTATATGGAATGCTTTTATAAAGACATTTCAGTATATTGGAAATTTTCTTTTCTATTGCCTTCCCAATGATCCCCAACATAGAACTTGCCTTTTTCACAGCTGCCACACACTGGGTTGACATTTTCTTTGAGCTGTCCACCATGACCACAATAACTCTTTCCTGGTCGGTCACCACTAGGTCAGACATATGGGCCCCTCCAGTCTGGTGTTTTATTATGGGTGTGTTCTGCACAATGTTCTTGACACAATAACAACACATCATTTGTATATTTATTCTGCTTTATTAGTTGTTCTGCCATGCTTGCCCACTCCTGCTGCTGTCTGTAGGCGCTATAATGCAACAAAAACAGAACGCCTCAGAACATTTGTGTTATGAAAAGCTACAGGATTTCGTAACAGGTAGGCAGCCGTGTTGGTCTGCCATAATCAAAACAAAACAAAAAATATAATATAAAAAAATTCCTTCCAGTAGCACCTTAGAGACCAACTAAGTTTGTTCTTGGTATGAGCTTTCGTGTGCATGCACACTTCTTCAGATACGCCATGTATCTGGTGCTACTGGAAGGAATTTTTTTATATTTTATTTTGTTTTGAGGATTTCATAAGGAAGTTACATAAGCATTGATTAGAAATCAAGCAGTATGACCACTCCAAAACTTAAACTTAAGTTAAAAAGCACTGGTCTCAGTGCCAATCTTTGGGAGAACCCACTGTTTATATCTGCCCATTGTGAGTACTGTTCATTTCTTCCTAGTCTCTTTTCCCTGTTCTTTAGCCATTTACCATAAGAGTAATCCATAAGAGGATGTCTCGCTTTTATCCTATGGATAACTCAGGAGCTTTTAGCAAGGAGATTTATCAAAAGCTTTTTGGAACTTCTTGTATACAGCGTCTACTTGAATATCCTCTCAAATATTTTTAAAAGGTTAGACTTACCTTTGGATCCAGGGCAGTGTTATGTTACTGCTAAGAATAACATTCAATTTTTAAATTTTATTTTTATTTTATTGGTTGGTTGGCAAGTTGTAGGAAGTTACCCTTGTGGCAATTCTCTGCAATGTTCAGTGTAGAACTGAACTATGACGGCCTTTCTCTTCAAACTGCAACTGTGTTCCAGGCCTTCAATGCCTTTGGTGCAACAGAGCATTGGATATATTCCATGCCTTTGCCATTTCATTAAATGTTTGCTTTCCTGGAAACTCCAGAATGACTCAGGACTGAGTGATGGGTGTGTTTACAAGTCAACAGGTGGGAAAGAGAGAAATGAAACTGCCACAAGGGTTGAAAACTCACAGGAAATTGATTGCTTGTTGTTGCAAGAAAGACATGGGTCCCCATTGCTAGTTCAAAAGTGCACTCCAGTTGTTTGACAGGCAAATCAAAGGGAAGGCCATACAGTGTGGCAAAAGTGTTTGATCACACAACCAGCAGCACAGGCTGCAAGCCTGAGGGGAGCCCAAAGACAGCATGCAGAATAGAAAGTGCTAACAGTAGCCAGAGGAGCAACTCCTACAGCTGCTGTAATCTCCTGTACAGACAATCCACCGTCCTAATAGACATGCTGCTTTCCCAACTTGATGAGCCCATCAGATAGGATTTGTGAAAATGGTATCAGTTCATTCTACACCCTTTCACCATCTGGCAAAACCCAGGAAAACAATTAATGGCTATCGGTGCTTGCAAATCCAGCACATGGTCTGGAAAGAATTGCAAAGAGAGATAAATAATGTGCTATATCTCATTATTTCAATGGCTCTTCCTTTTCCGGGCTCAAGTACAGGAGAAGACTAGCAGGCCAAGTGGAGTGGGAGTAGCAGGGAAGAGGGAGAAAGGAAAAGGATTAAGAATACAAAAGGAGACCAGGCAAGAAGTGCACCTCAGGGACCAGTCAAAGCAGGGGGAAATGCTAACCCTCAAAGTGTCCTCAACTTAAGCTTCATTAAAACAAAACAAAAAAGATCTAAAACAGCACACGAAGGGAGGGGATAGGAGATCATGACAAAACAGAGAAATCAAAAAGTCTAGACAAACAAAAAATGGCTCAATTGAAAAGAAAACAGATAGCACCAGGCAAATCTCTCTCAGTAGGAAGTTCTGAGATGGGGCACCACAACTGAAGAGGCCTTATTTCTCCAGTCATCATCTGCCCTAATTTCAGTGGCAGGGGGACCTACAGAAGGCCTCTGAGGATGATCTTAATGTTGAAGCAGATTCATACGGGAGAGTCCTTTAGATCCCCAGCTACCAAGCCGTTCAGTTCAAAACAGCACTTTGAATTGTGCTTGGAAACTTCCAGTCTGAGTCCAGTTGAGGAAAAGTCAGTTTAAAAAGTCTTGGGTGAGCCATAGGGTAGAATTCACAGGCATTTCTCACCTGCTAATGTTCTCTCCTGCTTACGCCCTCCACAAACCCAGAATTAAAGTGTTCTCAGACAAACTCAGAGTTGAAAATCCTGGGTTTCCTCTTGACATACAAGTTCTGCCCTGGGAATAAAATATGATACACCTGCCAGTGCCGGAAATTAGTGCTATGAAGAAGCAGGTAAGTGGCTGATTTGATCCTCAAAACTGTACCCCCAATTCATAAGGAGACATATGCTTGGTGTTCTGCAGGGGTCTTTGGCAGCACAATTCATTGTTTTACTCAAGTACAACCAGGTTTCCACCTTTTCCTGTTAGATCAGCTCTAAATTCTGCCTGTAATCAGAACTGAGCTGGTTATTTTCTTTCTTTCTTTTTTGCTAGCTATAGTTACACCCTGGGTTTGTAGCCTGGGGTCAAGCTACCCAAACTTCTGGGACCACCAGCAGGGCTATCCAATACACTTTAATTCTCTCGGGTTTACTCTGGTCTAATGTATAAGGTTCATGATAAATGGTGAGAACCCTGTCTTTCACTGGAAATAAAACTAATGCTTTTCATTCACCTGCTTGCAGAGGCGGCCTGGGAAAACAAGAGGAAGAGAACAGTCCTAATGGCTTTGAAACCACAAGAGAAAAACAATCCCTCCTCAAACTTTGCTTGTTCAACAAAATAGTTTCCTGAACTACCATAGCAATAATACCTTCAGGCAGAGAAAGAAGACTACCAAAACCAAAACTAGCTTATCTCCGCCACCTTGCCCTCTCCACCAGTGCCAGTCCCACTGCCCAGGAATGGTGAAAGGGCGCCGGAGGGAAATTGGCTGCCAGGTTTTCCATCTCTGCTGTTGTTTACATGGAACTGTCTGAAGTCTCGTTCAGCAGAATAAGAGAAAACGAGCCTTTTAATTCCCCAATAAACTCTGTGCCACAGTGTGAGTCATTGTTTGCTTTTTTTACATTGGCTAGGAAGGGCCTTCTGGTTTTAATAACTAATACTGCTGAGTTCAATAAAAAGCCTTTAATTTAATTTAACCCAAACTTTGATTAATGCCAGCTTCCCCAGGAATTTTATCTTTGCTTTAACTTGAGTCACCATGTTAAATAGGAGGGGAAAAGGAGACAGAAAGGGACAGGAGTCAATTAGTTCCTGTGCTCATTTCTGGGTAAAAGGCTGGAAAATGGAAGATTGACAGGTAAATGCCAAGAGTCAAATCCTTGTTCCTCTGAGCAGTTTATTCACAGAGAATCTAATGTTTTCCTTAGTCTTGGGGGGGGGGGGACTCCACACTGAACGGTTCACAGTTCAGTTTGGAAAATACAATATTCCAGGGCCAATTAAGATCAGATTTCCTTGCTGGAAGTATATTGCTTTTAATGTGTTAATATTCCAGAGATATGCTACTGTATAATTGGACACAGAGAGCCCTTAAAACTAGAATGTTAAAACATTAAAACAGACAGTCTTGTGCATGGACCTGTAAACAGTTACAGAGGGGAAAGATCTGAGAAAAGCCCAAGAGGAGACCCTCTTCTCTCCTCCATCCCATGTGCACATGAGAAAAATTGCTGTGTTTTTATGCTGCACTTAAAAGAACACAGCAAGAGAAGTAATACTGCACAGACTAGAAGTGCAAGAACAGTCTGTGAGTGTGAGGATCATGAGATTCTTCTCCTAGGCCTTGGCATCATATTTGGATTTGAGAGTTGCCTTGTTGAGTCCACTCAGATGGTAAATGGATAGATCTCTTGCAAAGGTCTATCAGTTACATTCCTCCTTCTGGTAATGCAATTTCTTCCTTTCTGCTATAAGGAACAGTGTGGGAAAGTTGCATTTTCGAGAACTAATAGTTAGAAATCGCATTAAGTGCAGACAGCTTAGGGTCAGGAATTAAAGGGTCTGCAGAAAAAATCTAATGGTTGCAGGCAGCACAGACAGGCACATTGTTTGGGTCCCTTTGTTTTCAGGTGCCACATGGCCAAACGGACTGGTTAGTCACATTTGCTCTAGCACAAATGACCTTGTGTAAGGCAGGTAACTTCACTTGCAAAATGAAGTTGCCTATCTCTTGGCACAGTGCCCAGCATGCAGTCACCAGAGCCAGAAAGCCTACCAGCAGGTCAATGAGCTAAACAAGCATGCAGCGTGTTCAGGGCAGATGGACTGCATACTAGTAGCAAGCAGAGATGTGATGGGTGAAAGGGGTGTCTCTTACAAGACTTAACATGGCTAAAAACATTTTAACAGAGATTCCTGAGCTTCTTTCTCATCTCAGGAAACATGGGCATGCCCACTCTCTTGTATACACTTGGTTCTAGAGAAGCCTGTCAAATCTGTGACCCACATATGTATGGTGACAAAAAATGCATTAAAATCTGCTTCCATTTCACTTAGACAGAGGACAAGCTTATTTATAGGCCAGAGCTACCACCATCCTCTCTAAAAGAAGGTAGATCCTGCTCACCATTCCATTATCAGATTGATGTCCTATATTTCTTGGCTCTTTTCAATGACTTTTTAAAGACATAGTGTGCATATCTGAAAAAGTGTCAAGATAAGACGCGAGATTCATGTTCTAATACTTGAATCTTCCACTTGTATACATGATGGAAATATGATGACAATTATTTATGAGCACAGTAGAGGCCTAGTAGTGACCACTTGCACCATCCTGGTGTCTTCAAATCATTACAACTGAAAGCGTTGTTATATCTATGCAACTATCTTATATTTAAGCCTTGCTAGAAAACTGCTAGCAGACCTGAGCTTCAGGGATATAAAGGGCAGCAAATAAAAATGAATAATAACATTATTAAGCACATCCCTAATCATGTATGGTGTTGACTACCATAAAATTTTCAAACAATAATTAAACAACATGCAGGAGAAGTCTCAGATGACAGGCGCACACCCCGTCATGGGAGGGTATATAAGCCGGCAGGGGTTCAGGATCTGCCTGTTGCTGCAACTGCTCCACACAGCCTAGACCTGTGGACAGCTGCCTAGAGCAGGGGTCAGCAACCTTTTTCAGCTGTGGGCCGGTCAACCGTCCCTCAGACCATGTGGTGGGCTGGACTATATTGGGGGGGGAGAGAATGAATTCCTGTGCCCCACAGATAACCCAGAGATGCATTTTAAATAAAAGCACACATGCTACTCATGTAAAAACACCAGGGAGGCCCCACAAATAACCCAGAGGTGCATTTTAAATAAAAGATCACATTCTACTCATGTAAAAACACGCTGATTCCTGGACCATCCATGGGACAGATTGAGAAGGCAATTGGGCGCATCCGCCCCAAGGGCCTTAGGTTGCCTACCCCTGGCCTAGAGGCTCAGAAGCATGTGTGCATGTGTATCTGAAGCACTCTGGAAGCTGCTGCAAGTGTTCCTCCTGTCAATAAAGAATTAACTATCAGAAGTGTGTCTTCCTTGGTTGTGGAGGGCCAGGACACCTGTTCAATTATAAACCAGGGGATCTGGATGACAGATTCTATTTTTATATAAAAAAAGAAAAAGTTTCAAGTGAGGGGAATTGAACCCTCCCTTACTGCACCACACTCCTTCACTGCAGGATTTTCTCTTAATTTTCTCATTTTTCCAATCTTAAATTTAGGCCTGCACAGTTCCACATCACTTTGCTTGGTTTTTTGGGTTTTTTTTTAAAGTTCTCATGAAAATTCATCAGCATTTCAGTATAATTTTCTCCTAATATACACATATTTCCATGCAGTTTCTCCTAATATACACATTTTTGCAGAGTGGGGGGGCAGGGAGGGGCAGCTGTTCTCCTAAATTAACAAAAATCAATATAAATACATAGCTAACTGAGGTTCTGCCCCCCCAACAAAAGGCCTAACTCCCAACAAAAATCCTGCCTACTCCCATGTAATACACTGCTATATGTTATTTTCACGAATATATCTATCTTTATGCACACTTTCCCTCCAGTTTATGCAGTTCTGTACACATTATTTGACTGCATTGCAAAATTTGGAGAAGTGCACATGTCAAAGGATGGCTGTTTTGGTTCATGTATTTTTTTCAGAACGTGCAAACCTGCTAGGCAGGTTCACCTTTAAATGCGAATTTTTATCCCATCTCTACTGGTGGGCAAATTCACACATTTTTCGGAAAGATTAGTCACAACAAACAGAGAAACAGTCCAAACAAACTCTCAGATTCTTACCAGGCAAGTAAAGTTCCATGGTCTTTAACAGCCCAAATGTACATTCTTGTATAATTACAAGGCAAGGCTACACTCTCAAGACAGCTGGTTATTGCTTAGATAAGGATGTCTGTAGCCAACTACCACTTGAGGCAGAAGAATAGGTTCGAAGCTTGCATCTGAATTATATGTCCTCGCCACAAGAGGTTTATCAAAATCAGAGTTTGCAAGCACTTGAACTTGGGACAGTATTTGCTTAATGGCTCCAAATGCCATCTGGCACGTTTCAGCCCCAAAGAACCTGTCATGCGGATCCTTTTTTCATGCATTAGTGATAGGGGATATCGCAGCACTTAAGTCTTTGATAAAGCATCCCTAGTACTTTGCCAGCTCAATAAAAGATAGAGCGTCTTTCTTTGTCTTCTTTCCAACCCACTGTCATTTGTAGGGAACTTGAGCCTTTCCCAATCACATTTGGCCACTTGGGCAGAAAGCCCATCTTCCCCAGAATTGTGTGTGTGTCATGTATACAGTACTCCCATAAATGGCTAAATATAGCAATCTCTCTTGAGGTTCCATGCACAATTCTATGAATGTACAGCCATCCAGTCATGCAGAATCATACTGGTGACAAAGGCAACTTTTGCTGTATTTTGGACTCGAGAAATTTGCTAAAAGGTTTTGGTCAAATCAAGGGTGGTCCTCCTGAATTCACTGCTTATTAAGTATCAAACCAGCCCTAAGTGTGCAGTGGAAAAGATATATCTGGAACTGAGGTCCCCTTCATTTTCCACTATGTATTGAACTTCTTGGATCTAAATGTATTTTAAATTGTAAACCACCTTAGGTGTCTTGGCAGACACAAGGTATATAAATGTAACAAATAGACATACTGCATTTTATCTCCTTTTTAAAAAATAAACCTGCCTCCATTCAGTGCAGGAAAGATTCAGATCACAGCCCCTAAATATATATTTTTAGAAAAAATTAAATGAAATTAGGAAGTAAGGTTCATAAAGTGATAGGCTCATATTAGGGAAGAAAGAACAAAGGAACAGCTTTGCAGCTGCTCTACACTCTCATGTGTATTCACTCCAAGATTTGCAAAAAGATTGTAGGCATGGAGGCTGGGAGCTTTGTGTTGCTTCATGTAATCACAGTACAAACAAAATCCTGTAGAGGCCTGTGACACTCTAATGCAACTGCTTATCACCAAAAATCACTAAAATAATTAACTGGATAATGCAACTGCTTATCACAAAAAAATCACTAAAATAATTAACTGGAAAGCACTCTCACTTTGCCAAGAACAAAATATTGGAACCTGCAAGAAGTTCTTGAAGTGTGGACTGCTCAAAGTTCCAGCCACTCCATTCCATTCCTCCCCTGAACAACAATATTCTGTACCTACTTAGTATGCTCAGTTCTCATTGGACTGTTTTGGGGTCCTTCCCCTTAAGAGTTCTTTCAGAAGGGTGTGTGTGCACGTGTGCGCGCGTGCGCGCACACACACACACACACACACACACACACACACTTTCTCTCTTCTGCAAACCTTAGGGTTCCGCAAACCTGCTGATGCCTTCTCTTCTGCACTGATGGTGCTATTTTGGCTACATAAGGTGATTGCACAACATGACAGAGGACAATGGACATATGTAGGGGTGAAGACCAATCCTATCCTATATAATAAAGAGCCTGTGTCCCTCCGTACCACTTTCCGTCCGTCAGAGGAAATCGGAAGTGCGCCTGCGCGGAGGACACAGACCAATAGGAGCGCGGGCAGAGGCGCGAAGCGCCTCTGCCCGCAGCCTCCTCCTGTCGGCCATCTTAGCGCGCTGCCGGGGTGCCCCTGTCCGCCTGCGCTCACCCGCTGCCGCCACCTCCAAGGCTGCCCCCGCTCGGCAGGCTCTGGCTGCGGCTCCGGTGGGATGCGCGGCAGCCCTCTGGCCGCCCGATACTCCCGCAAGCCGCGGGGCAAGCCGCTGTGGCGGCGGGGGCGCGTAGCGCCCCTGCCCGCAGCCCTCTGGCCGCCCGATACTCCCGCAAGCCGCGGGGCAAGCCGCTGTGGCGGCGGGGGCGCGTAGCGCCCCTGCCCGCAGCCCTCTGGGCGCCCGATACTCCCGCAAGCCGCGGGGCAAGCCGCTGTGGCGGCGGGGGCGCGTAGCGCCCCTGCCCGCAGCCCTCTGGCCGCCCGATACGCAGGGCGGGAGGAGCGGATCCAGGCGGCGGCCGGCGAGGGAGGGAGAGCGCCTGAGTGCGGGGAGCTGAGCGCTGCGTCCCGGAAAGGGGGCTCCGTCTCTGTCTCCGTCTCTCTCCTTTTCCCCCTCAGGGACGCAGGGCTCCTGAGAGAGCTTTCTAGCGCCTGTTTTGCGTAACAGGCTTAATTTACTAGTAGTCTTCATAAATGTGAAGGTGTGGCTGCGTCAGTTCTGGCACCTCTAGCTCTCTGACAGTAGTTGTTGTTGTTATTTAGTCGTTTAGTCGTGTCCAACTCTTCGTGACCCCATGGACCAGAGCATGCCAGGCACTCCTGTCTTCCACTGCCTCCCGCAGTTTGGTCAGGCTCATGTTGGTAGCTTCGAGAACACTGTCCAACCATCTTGTCCTCTGTCGTTCCCTTCTCCTTGTGCCCTCCATCTTTCCCAACATCAGGGTCTTTTCCAGGGAGTCTTCTCTTCTCATGAGGTGGCCAAAGTATTGGAGCCTCAGCTTCAGGATCTGTCCTTCCAGTGAGCACTCCGGGCTGATTTCCTTAAGAATGGATAGGTTTGATTTTCTTGTTGCTATGTAACACAATATGCTGGATCTGAATACCACCATTAGCAGCAAATTGGCTTCTGCTCAGAGTAAAACTGGGATTGCTCAGACCAAAACCCAATAAACTGGGTTACTGGAATGTCATCCCATTCAGTGTCTTCCTAACCCCTGCAAGCTAGAGCTTAGCCAATAAATTGTAGCAAGGGCTGGTACAATTTTTATTTATTTTTTAATGTACGCCCGTTAATTACATACCACTTGCTAGACAAATATCAAAAAAGATTACATTAAAATATTAAAACAATAAGCATGGAAGCAATATAATAAAACAGTCAAGACAAGCTATGAGGGGGCAGGGGAATCTTTTTGAAAACTACAGAGCAAGACAGTTCCTGAGTAGCTTTGTGGTGGCACTTAGGGGAAGAAGAAACCATCTCAGCTGGAACACTGGTTGTCAGCTCTCTTTTACTAAGCATTACTGAGGAGGCATAAGAATGGGATGATCTGGGTCAGCAGCATGTACACATATACACCACAAATGTCTCATGAGGTCCAGAGAGGCAGAATCCTCCACAAAATATACTCACACTCCCCATAGCTATCTCCTTGGGCTATGTCCATTCATAAGCTGAAGAGAACTACTCTTAACCAACCCCTTCAACTCTTCCTGGAAATAGTAAGGAAGAATTTCCAAACCCTGTCTTGGGACCTCAGAGGAAATGCATTCCCTGTGGCTGTTGGGCAACCGTTTTTCCAATAAACATTAAGCAAATAAATCTAATAAATACTTTTACTCTGAGCAGGAGCCAATTTTCTGTTAATGGTGCTATTTAGATCCTAAAAGCATATTGTGTTACCCAGCAATAAAGCTTCCAAATGCAGCCCACAACTTTCAATGAGCTACAGGTGCCAAATTAAGGACCAAATTACTAGTCTGGTTTAAATGAGGACCTGGAGAAGCTAAAAATGGTCAGGGAAAATGGTCGACAAATAATTCCACTTGGAGTCTAAGTAGAAGTTGCTAAAATCTATAGTAGGAAATTTGTTTCATCGTTAAGTTTCCAGCTTCAGCATGTCCTCCAAAAGCTGTTCTCTGAATCCAGAAATTAATAAAACTGTTTCTCTAAACAGGCAGAAAATCTATTCTTTTGGCTAATATGTATTAAAACATTTGGATACTTAAATGCATAATGGAAATGTCTGTTCTATTAAGTAGAAGGAAATCTGAGAACTTCTCCTCTCCAAAACACATTCTAATGCAGTGATTGTAATATGCAAAGATGAATGAAGGCTTACTTCCAAACAAGATAGTGCCAGTAGCACAGAGACCTCTGCAAGGCAGTGGAATGGCAGCCTGGCAGGATGGAAGTACAAGAAGACTTCCTGTTGTTTGACCTCCTGACCTTAAGGTAACAGGAAATGGGTTTAAACACTTAATACCACCAGTCACTTTCAAGGAGCACATGTTCCTCTCTCAGAAATGTAAAGTTTGGAGGCAATGTGTTAACCGCTTGCTGAGCCATGTGCTCCGGTGTAATGACAGATGAAAGGGGAGGTCAGATTTACTAAGTGCTGAGGAGGTGTCATCAAGAGATGCATATTACTTCAAGATGTGTCTCCACCAGCAGTGGGGGCCATTCAAGTATTTCACAGAAAGGAGACTGTTTCACCTATTGGGAGTTTTAGAATTCTAGAACGGCTGGAAGAAAAACCTTCAGTCCAATACACAGAACTGAGCTCAGAGACTGGCTACACATTACACTCACCACAAAGAGTATGTTGAGAGTTCTGAAAGCTCCCCAGAGGGAGTGGGGAGCAGATTGTAGGTTAACACAAGAGCCACTGGCAGCCATTCTCCCTCCCGCCCTTTTTCTCCCCTTTTATATCTTTGCACAGCTGTTAATTTCCCTACCCCCAACTCCTAGAGAAATTTAGATGCTACAAGAGAAACAATGGAAGAAGAGCCATCCCTTGTTCCTTGTGTGTTTGTGCATGATTACATCTTACTTTCTCTGCCTATCTCCACCAGCACTTGCAGAATTGTCAACAGGCAACATACTTGATGTGACAACGTGAGGGAAGGCTTTGCGTTAGAGCATCTGCCTTAGATTCAGAAGGTCCCAGGTTCAATCCCTGCCATCTCCAAGTATAGAGACCCCTTCCTGGAGCCCTGGAGAGATGCTGTCGGGCAGTGTGGTGAAGATGCTTGCTGCTATGTAATTTCACATTGTGAGCATAATGCATAGCCAGCTCTCCATTTCCTACTTTGTCTTTTCTTAAGGAAGCTGGAAAGGTAAATTAATATATTGCTCCACATCACACATGTAGAAAAAGTGGTAGGGAACCTGTGGCCCTCTGAGATGTTGTTGTAATCCAATTCCCAACAGCCCCAGCCAGCTCGATCAGTGGTGTGGGATGATGGGAGTTGCAGTCTAGTAACATCTGGAAGGCCACAGGTTCCTCATCCCTGATACAGAATTCCCATGTCCTGCAAAGAACCTTACTTATGTGACCATCAGAAGTCTGGCCTCTGTGGTGGCCCTATGCGCTGAATGCATTACCCCTCCTCATTCATACATACCGTACATACACCACAAGTGGGAATTTCCTGACAAATAGCCTAAGGCAGTGGCAATCTAGAAAATACTGACAACTTACAGCAACAGCTGGAGGAAAACAAGGTCTGGTGTATATACCTGTGGCCATTGGCATGAAAGCTTTTTCCTGCTGCTGAAGGACGGACAGGAGACTGACCAGTTATAGGGGTAGAGATGGAGAAAACTAGAGAAAGAAAGAGTTTCCTGCTCAAGAAAAGCAAATCTGTATGTTATATTGAAGATCCATAACTGGATCTCATGACATACTGGTTTCAACTTGAAAGCTGGCTCTGGCAGAGGGTCCAAATTAGATCAGAGCAGTGACTGTGGCAGATAACACATTCAGCCCTAACCCCCTACTGTGCTGTCCAGAGCTGGACAAGAGACCTACAGGACACAATGGGGCAAGGCAGCAAGGTGGGTCAGTGGCTGCAGCACCATGGAAAGCTCCAAGTGACCAAGATCTACACTATACATTTAAAGCATATTCAGAACAAATTTAAAGCACATGACTCTAAAGCAAAAAAATTAAAGCAAAGAATCCTGGGGACTGTCATTTGTTAAGGATGCTGAAAATGGTAGCTCTGTGAGAGGAAAGCTACAGTCCCCAGGATTCTTTGGGGGAAGGACTGTACTGAAGCTTTTTGTGACTCCACAGCCAGATCACCCCTCTCAGGCTCAGTGCCTTGCTTGAGGATTTTAAAACATCTGGCTTGGAGCCTATCCCTCCTCCTTCTCTCTGACAATTCCTTCCAGGCTTGTAGTCTATGCTGAGGGGATAACCCGGCATTGTGAGTCCCTGGTGTATGTGTTAATTTGTCAGAGGGTACAAGCTTTAAGAGCACAGAATCCAAAGAGCCCAAGTCAGGGATTTCCTGGCTCAAATGCCGCAATCCAACAGACTTGGGCTCTGTCTCAGGCCTGGTCTAGATCAGTTCCAGCACCTCTGCATCTGGTGCCATTGATCTGATGATCTAGCTGCCCCTCTTCATCCAAAAAAGAGTAAGATTCCAGGCTGCCAAATTTGGAGTCCCAGTACCGGTACCTATGTGCTATTTCTTGATCTGACATAAACATCACATCATATACACACATCTGCTAATTGCTGCATTTTTGTCCAGTGCTTCTTATTACACTGGAGTGGGGTAGTAGTCAGATTCAGATCTATGATGTTGCTTTTAAGGGGAAAAGAAGACCGGACATTTGACCATGGATCTCCTGCACAGTTTAGCCCATGGCTTCCCCTTCTTCCATTGTTGAAAATGTGTGGTACAACCTGCAGAATTTCCTTACAGGAAGAAGAAACACTCCACACTACAGTGCTCAGAGCCACAATCTTTTTTCCAGAAAGACAAGGGGAAAGGAACGGAGGAAAATGAAATTCAGTACAGTAAGTTGGTCTGTGCAGAGATACAAGATCTGTAAGTATATGGAGTCGCAGCTAGTTCTGGCTTTTAACCTACAAGCTCCTCTTCTTTCTTTCTTTCTTTCTTTCTTTCTTTCTTTCTTTCTTTCTTTCTTTCTTTCTTTCTTTCCATTCTTTTCATTCTCTCCCCCCTTCATTGAGATATGTGGAAATATAGCTTAAACACAGTATAGCAGCTCTTGTATTCTTTTTAGGCCTAAATAAATCACTGCTAACTATTGGATTGGGAATTATTATCCTTCCCTAGCCACACACTTATGGAAATGACAGGCCAAGGTTTGGCTTTCTGGTGTTTTTTTTTTTCCTTTTTCAATAAAAGGTTAAATGTTCTTAGTAGTTAAGAGAAGATTTATGTTTTACCGTGTTCGTCCTTCCGTTATTAATTGTTACCACGGGGCCTTTGGAGTAGGGGAGCCAACCACATACACATGGCCCTATATAATTATACAAGCCACAAAACCATCATAAGTCCAAGAGATAAGTGGTGCATATATCAGGAATGCAACATGTGTGTGTGCGTGTCTGTGAGAGCATGCAGGGATAGGACATACAACACCGGACATTGGAAGAATCCATACTGAATGAAACTCTGCTCATAGTCTTTGCCAAATTGTTTGGCACCATGGCAGAGCATACTCCAACTTTGTGTAGACTCCAAGACAAACAAGACCCTTCAGGAAAGACAGATACTGCAATTTTGCTTCCACTCCAATTTTGCACATGCCTCTTTCTTTATGCAAAAACAGCCAAAACAAAATGCATGCTCTTGATATTAATTGGATGTCTGAAATGGTGTTTTTTTTAAACCAAGAGTAAGATTTCAAACAGACAGATATTTATGCATAACATTTTTTTGCTATTATGGTAGCCTAATGTTTTGAACACAACATTATACAACTGTCTGTTGAGAAGGAAGATACTGGGAACTAGTGCTATTTTTCTAGAAAATGCGGTGCTGGAGCTCACCATGAACTTCTCCCTTGTTCTCTTAGAATGGTAATGGCGCCCACCTGAAAAAAAGCCCTGCTGGGAACTGCAAGGGTGCTACATTAATTGTGAACTGCCCTGTTGATTACTGCTAAGCTGGTGTTAAATTTAACATGCAACTTACCAGCCACATCTGCCCTAAGAATGCAAATGATTCACAAGGCACCTCTTTAAAGTGGGCTGTAGTTACTAGCTATGGGAGCTAAAGTTAGCATAGTTGTACATTTCATTTGACCCTGGACATAATCTAGTCTTATGTCCTACATTGCTATTCCCCATGGTACAAGTTCTAATACGTGTATACAGATAAACTTATTTTCCATAAGATTTGGGGAAATGAAATAGGAATGCTATAGGTGCACATATTTGCCAGATGAATGTATCACAGTTGCACAGGATTAATTTGTTCCAAAATTGGTGTGCATGTAGAATTGTGTGCCTTTCTAAAGAGATTAATATATCTAGCACATAATTATTTGAGCCCATAGCAACTTGCAGGTTTTAATTAGCTCATATTGGATTCTAACCAAGCTGCCATAATGTGAGCTGGTAATGTGATTGCCAAATGTGGCTACCCGACATGTGCTAAGCTGACTTCAAGTCAAATTGCCACCCCTCCCTTTTTTTTTGCAGTGAAACCCACCTGCAAAATTATGGTTGTGACCAAGCACCAAAATTCCATTTGGCTCAATTTAGCATGTAGGCATGTTTGCTCAGGTCAAAATGTGAACAGGAAACAGCAGTTGGCGGTCACACAAGTAGCTCAGCATGAATTCATTAACAAATTACAGTGCCACAGGAATGCAGAATTTGGTGTTGGAAATCACTCTCTTTTGATTGCTTTTTAAATGAAATTTTCTAGTCCCTATTGATGAAAAGATAGGTTTGTATATTTGGGGGCAATGCAAAAAGAGACAGTCTTGTAGAAGTACTTGGGTTTGGTCCAGCCTCTAATTGGAGGGGCTTCTACAACAAGAAGGCCTCTCCACATTAACCTGTCAATAGGGAACAGATACATATAACGCCGTCAGCCAAATTTGATATTGTTGCAGGGTATAAAGGAGTTGGAGGGTCAAAACATTTACCTTTTAAAAGGCATCTATCTTGCACATACGCAGTCACCCAGCCATTACATTTAGGAAGTGTCACTACGATAGCACACAACCAATCAAAATGCCTTATGGCCATTCACTTGTGGACTTAAACAGGACTTAAAGCATGTACCTTGTTCAGCCAAGTGTTAAACCTGTTGAGTAAGGATCTAGTTTTCAAGAACAGCTAGGATTGAAGTCGATAGAATCCCCCAGTTTTATCTGGAAACATTATTGGAGTCACTGGCTTTCTATCCAGGTTTCTTCTGAAAATTTTGCCCTCCATGCTCTCTCACCCATCCTTCCTGAATCCATTTGAAATTCCAAATGCCACAGTTCCAGAAAGAAACCTATTAGAATCTGGTGGGTTCCTTTGGCTCCTCAGTTTCTGATGACATAGTATGCCATGTCATGGATATACTAAGGTTATCATCATCACACTGTGTCACTACAGAAAATATCTGCACAGGCAGCAAAGCTTTCAGATCTGTGATGCAACCAGCTTTACTTAGTAGCTAGGATCAAAGCTTCCAGATGTGCTGGTAAGATTGTGTTCAGTCTTCTTTCTTCAGAAATATAGTTTTTGGATGTCTCATAGAAAACTTACAGATTAATTTGGTCCCAGCTTTATGTTGGGTGGTTAATGAAGAACTCTGGCATTGAGAATAATGGCCAAACCATGCAAAAAATATATGGATTCAGAATATTTTATGGATTCAGCCCTACACCAAAACTAAGGGAAAGTTGAAAACATTCTGACCGCAATTTAACATACACATACATACACACATTCTCTAGTCAAGAAGAACACACTAGAAGCAGGAGTACCAACACTAGGGGCCCTGAGACGCTGCACTGGAGAAAAAAGGAATCACAATTTTCCGTAACTGGGGTGATAAAATATCACACCTATGTGAAAACAAAATACTCATGAAAGGTTAGCAGTTGCAGGAGGACAGTTACAGGATGACATTTACTGGGCAAGTTTAGAAATGAACTTGTAAGAGAATGGAAACAGAGGGTTCTGATGGACACTCATATAAATAGATCCGTTCATTAATTTTAGCTGTTGCCTAAGTATCTCATCTTGTACTCACTAGCCTATAAGGCTTACAGAGAAGCAATGCAGAAAGGGTCAAGGCCCTTGGCGTACAATAAAGTAGAAGCAAAGTTAGAGCTGGTGTTAACATGGAGGCATTTTCCAAGTCAAAAGAAGAGACTTCTCCCCACTTAAGGCTTCTGGGTTTGAGGTTTGTTGGTTTTACAAATGACACTGAGAATGCATTTTAGTCTGAGATCTGTCAGTTGTGAGTTTTGGAGTGAAGGGTCTGAATGTGGTGGCTGGCTCTTTAGCTCAATGGCTGTATTGATAAAGCCCACCCAGATCTCACTTAAGCATGTAAACACCAGGGTCTGGCACATAGTCTCACAACCATGAAGGTGGCCACTGGTCCCTTGCCCAACAGGATTGCAGCATAAATTCAGAGGGAGCCTGCACAGGAACAAGCCCAGCAGGAGCAGGAGACAGCTGTTTCATTTCTGTTTCTCACAGAAAAAAAATATTTCCATGAAGTGTAATGTTTGGAAAATGTCTAAGATCCTAGATCATGCTTTCTTCAAATTCTACGGTCTTAGTGCTGCTGCTGTCTATATTGAGAGAGAGAGAGAGAGAGAGAGAGAGAGATCAGAAAAGAATCGGGAGGCATGAGCATGTGAGACATTTGGAATGCAGAAGAATTTATAAAACATAAATGCAGTAAGTAGAGCTAGATGAAAAACATGGAAAGATAAAGGCATTCATGATCTGCCCAGGGCAGTGGCACCAATCCTGGGACAGACGTAGAATAATTAAACAAAGAGAGCAGAGGTTGCAGCACAAAGTGCAGGTGCTTTTCTTTGACCTTGAATTTCACGAGTTTCATAGAGACCTGTACTAAGAACAGAGACAAATGTGTTTTCAATGTGCAAGGAAAGGAGTTAATCCTTTTTCAGATAGGTGATATGGGCATTAGAGTTGCATATCTGAGCAAATAGCAGGGGCAAGAAGAGTGCCCTGGACTTCCTGCAGAGTAGAGCTGACTCTAGCAATGGGGCAATACTCTTCAGCGGGGTAGAGTTCAGCTAAGCAGGGAAGTCAGCTTTGCCTTAGCAGGAAAGATGTGGGGAAAAGAAAGAAAGACTTGAACAGGCAAAATTTCTCCTGCTCAACCTCCTTGCATCAACACCAATCTGCTCAAACTGTTTCCATCATTTACATGGAAAGTAAATGGTTAAGTCTACAAGGGGAGAGGGTTATTCTGGAGGAAGGAATATGGAAGCAGAAATGGATATCTTTGGAGTTGTGCCATTTTTGCCATATGCTGAAGGCTGCTTCATATGTTACAATTTCCTACACAGAGATTCATCTCCATGTAGCAAACCATGTATATATGTTGTAATGTATGAAGTGCTGGGGTTTTCTTGCTGAGAGTACATTGATGCTCATGTTTATAGAGGCAGTTCAATCCATGTATTCATAGTATAGGGAAACATACTGCTCTCCATACTTAAGGGGGGGGGGTTCCTACACTGGGATTTCATCAAAGGGAGACTAGGGACAACTCAGAATCTCTCTATTTACTCCAAACCTTTCTATGTCGTCATAAAAGATGACTGAACTTTGTAGGTTTGAACAATAAAAGATAAGAGAATAAGCCTCCAAAAAATTCATGAGAACAATTTGTCAGATGAACAAGTTGTAGAATTGCTGGCCCTACATATATGTTTTTGGGGAAAGCACAGGCTGTATTTGGGGTGCTTTGGTTTGAGGGCACCTTGCCTTAGGTCAGGACTTGGGACTTAGTGGCACAACATACACCTTCCCAGTTCTCTTGTGCATTTGACTACAACTCCAACCACTAGGCTTTGGAAATGAAGCAGGGGTGGAGAAGAGTCCTAACAGATAGAGACATTACAAACCCCACAGCCCTCACTAGTGATGGATCTCACATTTCTGGACAAAGCCACTATCATCACTAGCTTTCTTGCAAGTGCCTCCCCTCAAAAAAACGATGAAACTGTGCTGAGGCTTTTAGAGCCAGAGTGAGCCCACAGTCAGGGCTGGCCCGAGATATTATGCGGCCTGAAGTAAATTACAAGATTGGGCCCCCTCCCAATTCCATGTACAGAGTATGACTAGACGGGCAGTTGAATCTTACTTCAACCCTGGTGATGGGATAGCATGCTCCACCACACCTGAGGCACTAGAACAGATTTGGAGAGGCAGGAGAGGCCATGTAATCATAGAGGGGAATGGCTGGGGCTTGGAACAACCAGGAGCTGCTACTGCTGCCCCTGAGCATCTGCCACCCAAGGCAGTTGCCTCACTCTGCTTGAAGGTAGGGATGGCCCTGTTCACCCAAAGGACTGTCTTTTCTGCAGCCTTGCATCGAGGGGCCTGTAAGAGGCCCTGCTCCTTCTCTAAGAACAGAGTGTGCTTGGGCAAACTGACAAGGGAAATGAAATGTACATTTCCTTTCTGAGACTAGGAAGGGCCAGCTAGTGGGCAGAGCATTCATGCTGCCTGAAGCCTGCCCTAGACTGGGATTAGCATCTGCGTTGATAAAAGTAATATATGAAGCAGCCCCGAGAGAAGATTCCATTGCTGGGAAACCACCAGATGTAGTGTAGCGAACTTGCTGCCAGTCAACTATTTGGCAGTCTACCAAAGCTGGACAATGCGGGCTGTGTGGTCCCCAGATAGGCAACAGCCATAAAATTAAAAGGAAAAAAAAATCTGAGAGGCCAAGGAGAAGGGAAAAGAATGTAGGCTGGGGAACTGCCTGAGGCCAAAGACACAGCAGAATAGGCAAACTCCTTACATGGATGGCAACAGTTCCGGATACAAGGTCAACTTGGAGAACCTTTGGTACAGGTTTGAGTTTACAGATTATCTTTTAGTCCAACCACAGATGGGATCAGAGAAACTCCCTAGAAGCTGTGTTTCCCAGGACTGTGGGGGCCTATACCAACAGGAAGGGGGTAGAAACCTCCCAACATGTGCAAAAGGCCCACTGTCAAGCCTGCCTTGGAAAAGGAGAGGTGATATGACAGAAACATTTGAGAAGATGCGCAGCCAAACTCCCCTTGCTCCCACACTAGGCAGTAGGGGTGAATTAAACACACAGGCCCCAGGCCAAGCCAAGGCCTTGCACCATACGGTTCCTATCTGGCCATGTCACACACTATTAAACCCAGATCAGAAACAGGATCTGGGAGAATGGAACATACTGAGCCTAGGACATCACAAGCTTCTTCTCCTATAAATAGGAACCATTTTCCAGTAGAGAGCTACTCTCACATTTTTTTTGGCAGTGAATTGGCCAATAAAAGCAGATGAAGATTATCCTATTACCATCATTTTAAATACAGAGCAGTTAACTCCACTGCAATAGAATTTAACCCCATTGCCTCCTGGACCCTGGACTCGGGTAGGGCTGGGAGAAAACCTCCCAGAAATCTGTATTCTCTGCAGACGACTTCAGCCTTATCCAACACTTTCACAATGTTTCACAACACGATGGCATGAGCAAAACAATGTCCAGCTTGCAACGTAAGCTTGTTGACACTTACGAGTTACTGGGAAAAATTAACAAAAACACGTGCAACTTGTAAATGAGGGGGGAAACATGAAGAGCAGCTTCCAAACAGGTGCAGCTGATTATCCCAGGCAAATGTGCCTGTAAAAGGAAGGGGGAGAACATTTTCTTCACAAATTTTAAGAGCACTACAGACTTCCAGATAATAGGAAATCCCTGAAGCTTTCAAAAAGTGTTTTCTCATACAGTGTACCTGGTGTGACAGCTGCTTCTTTGCAGCTATGGGGGAGTTGTGGTTTTCCATTTGTGAAAATTCAAGTGAAATCTATCATTTTTTGGAAAGCTACTACTAGGTCCCGGGGTTCTCAAATATCTTTACAGGTTGAACACTTGGAAAGAATTCAAGGCTCCAATCAGTGCTGGAATATGGGGAAGTGTTTAACTCTAAGAAACAGTATATAAAATAAGCTGTTCCTCTGCTTGATGATTATTTCAGGATTGACTAATGACTTGTCCTGGTGCCAGACACCTTCAAGATGGCTCAGGAGGCTCGTTTTCTAAAGTTTGTGTCCATGGCATTCCATCAAATGGAGACTCTTTTCTCTGCAATACTTCTAGGGCTGGGAATTCAGAGTTGGGACAAACATAAATGAACTGTTGGACACCAAGACCAAACACTCCTAGATGTGATCATGCAATTAAATCATCGAGCAATTCCATCTACAATGGCTGACAATTGGAGAAAGAAGCTCTTAAAAGGAAGTAAAATGTGCTCATGATGTCAGCTGCAGCCTTTCCTCAGCAATCCTTGAATGCAAGCCAGGTTGCAGTTCATCCCACAACTCGATCTTTGTTAGGTAAGGTGTCAGAACACTGAAGGCCACAATATTTAATCTAACCCCTACACAGCCAAATCTTCCCTTTCTTTCTCCCACCCTGCCCCCCAGCAGAGCAAGCAAGTTCACCAACAGAGGTAAAAAGTGAGGCAAGCGGCCATGCATGTATACTTAGGGATCAAGATTATCCAGCCTTCTTATTAGCACAGTGGCTTTTAAGAGCATTTTGACGTGTGCTACAGCCTTATGGGCCGCTGTACTCAGCAGATGGTCTTGGGCTATTTAAATATTTGGAATATCTCAGAGTATCTGGAGACAACAGATAAAGGCAGATCGTGCTTCAGTTGGCAAAGGAAGAGATTTCTTAATCCAGCAGAGCTTTGCTATGAAGACTTGAGCCTCCTTGGATAATTCAGATAACTCTCATCAACTGATAATTTCTGATGGAACAGGTAGACAGCTATAACAATGGAAGCCACCGAATATACATTGACATTCTGTTTACTAGGATTCAAGAGCAACTATACTCAAGTCTCTACAGTTTCTATGACTGTCAAGAGGAAAGCAGATAGATTTGTTCAAGTCCTGGGCAGCATGCATCTGCAGGGGTGGATTTAGGGCTATGCGAGCAGTGCACATGCACTGGACCCTTAGCCAAAGGGGTACTGTCTCCAAGCCCGATAAGCAAGGGTCCTGGAGTCCTCCTTCCTCTTCTCCAAAACCTAGTTAGCGCTTTCCCAGATCTGGGAAGGAAGTGGGAGGACTCCAGGACCCTGCCAGAGCCCTCGTGCCTCCTTCCCAAAGCTGTCCACCTACCTGCCTTTGGGAAGGCAGCACAAGGCTACAGGGGTGCCAAATCAAGGATGACAGGTTGGTGAACGTCAACTTGCTGCCTTTTTTTTGGGAAGACACTTCCTTGTAGTATATTCCAACAATACATTCCAAGGTGATGTGACTCTGTAGGCTAATTGGAGAAACTCAGTCTGGTCTGACATGTTACTGCCATAAAGGGTGGATCAGATATGGGTCTTTTTGTGCTTCATTGATCGCCCCAATTGCTTTTGCTTCTCTCCAACTTTTCATTTTCCACTTATCTCCATATACATAAAACAGAGTAAGGCCTGGTGTTGGAAGCTGCCTTCCCTTGGCAACCGGTTATGATCCTGCAGGAAAGCGCTGATAAGGTTCTTTCATTACCTATAGCTTATGGAGGGAGGAGGCAGTATTCTTTCTAGGAGGTGCTAAAATATGGCTTGGACAGAATCTAGACCTGGGTGGAGTCTAAAGAATGACTGAAGGCAATTTGTTGATTTCCTTGTCAGTAAAAAAAAAAAAAAAAAAGCACACAATCTACCAAACATCTGGAAAGGGTGAGTTCTTGTTCCAACCCACATGTGAATTTTGTTTTAAAACAGACTTAGAAAGGTCTCTTGCTTCTGCCTTTGCTATTTTAGGCCAAAGAACTTTGACACTTGTTTTGAATAACAAAGAATATGCAGACTGAGCATCTGTACTACTTAGCCCTTTAGACACAGTAAGAAAAGTTCACCCAGTGGAAAAACTCTGTTCCTCCTTCCACTCCCCGAATTATCAGGCAAGTAGATATAGCACAAAATGCAGCCAAATTTGGATTCAGGGTACTAGGGCTCAGAAAGAGGTGAATCCGAAAAAGTATAGAATTTCCACAAGGATTCACCTCCTTCCGATCAGAAAAACTGTGGAAGCTCAATAGTTTTCCTGATACCTACTCAGCCACTCTCTCTGCTCATTAAGCTAATCGCTCTCTCTGACATACACCCTCATTCTCTTTAAACCCAGTGCCACATCGTCACACTGAAACACAGTGGAACACTGCCTGAAGAGTCCACCATTAAATAAACTATTGATGTTCTTCTAGAATTCTCCCAGGGCTCTTGAGTCATTGCTGCTTTTGAGGCATCTAATCAGCTGTTTCCTCATTGAATGTTCAGAGATCCAGCAGCCCTTCAAGGAGAAGGAAGAGGCCTGGACCACCCAGCCTCGCAAACTAGCCATGGATGCAGCTTGTAGAGTTCGCTTGTTAGGAAACGTTTTGGACTCGACGTGATTCTTTGCATATCCAAATGAAAACATTTTACTCTGCTCCCCCACCCGACATTTGTTTCTTCCAAATTATCCAGTTGGGCTGGCTCAGATGTATCAGCTCTCTTTTTTACACGTGCACAAACAGTGACATTGTCATAGGAGACAAGTGAAGACTGAATCTAAGGGCTAAAAACCAGATGTTTCCACATCTTCCTGTGCAGAGCCATATTTTATCTATGGCTCTTCCCTGAATTTATAGCCAATGAAGAGATGTTACTACATTAGCTCATGGAGGGGGTGGATGATAAAACAAGAGAGGAAGAGCCAGACAAGGCCCGGAGAAGCTATCCAGAGCGCTGCAATCGGAGAAGCGTGACGAATGGGCAGTGTGGCTGCCGCGGGCTCCAGCAGAAAGGCAGATTGGCTGGCTAGGAGTGATTGGCCACAGCTGGAGGCAGCGTTTTACACACACAAACACACACACACCATCTGGAGCTCCTTAAAGGAGCTTCCCCAGGTGATCCGGTTTAGGGAGTGCCCAGCAGAAGGAAGAAAAGGGGTAACTGAGCATCTCAGACGGATCCATCCCCCGTGCCCCCTAATTACTTAATGGAGAACTGTTGGAATCTGCTTTAACTTCTCCCTTCAAAGCTGCTCCTCTTGCTTCCTTGCCAATGGGTTCGCATTTCACTCCGAAAAGGAGTCTCCCCACCCGTTCTATTTCTTCTGGGTAATTCAATAGCTGCAGTTCCTGGCATGATGACCCAGCTGTGCTGGAAGGAGCAAAGGTGACCTACCTCTCAAGCCCATTTCTCCCTAAATGTTACTCAACTACTCTTCTGTCCAGTGTGAATTGCCAGTCACAGCCTGTAGTTCATTGGTAGGAAAAAGCATTTCATGCAGTGCTAAAATATCATGAAAGCAGTGGTGGTAGCATCCAGAATTCATGCAAATGTTACCGGTACTTACAAGATCACAACCATATATATATTATTATTAATTTGTCCCTACCATAGAGATCAATCAGAAGTTGAGTATGCCAAATACCTGTGGGATGTATAACACTGGTGCAGTCAATCACAACATTCCTAGAGTGTACACAAGGGGCCTTGGTCCTCCAGCTAGTTTCCTGTGCCTGGAGGAGGATCACTTCCTTTGTGTGACCAGAGGTGGGAGTGGCCTTACCTGAAAGTGCACAGGTCTGTGCCATTCTCCTCTCTCTTCCCACCAGGACTCCGAGGATGCAACATCTCAGGAGATGCTCTCTTGGCTTCCAGCCAAGAGAGGCCCACATGGAGCCTTTCTCCCTTAAGGAGAATCTCCACATGTACATACATTTAATCTAAGCTAGCCTGCCTTCTGAGACTTATATATTCTTGGATGTTTGTGAGTAAAACCTTTATACTTTTATAAGCTTATGTGTCGTGTATTTTCTTTTAAGAGGGAACCAGGGGAAATATGTGCCAGGATCTGCCTTATTCTAGAAGTTCATAGGAACTTAAACGCCACGCTTTGCTGCGCTTTATTGGGGATGAGAAACTCTGCTAGTTTGGAGCTTGTTAGCACAAGCTGGGATAGGAAATATTAATCAATATTCCCTCATCCACATTCCCTCTCATCTCCCACAAAGGGTTATGGGCCCAGAACTGCGTATTTTGTGTATTTTTAAAGGATTGCTTTGGATTGTGATTTTTGGCAGAGTAGAATTTTTCTGTTTGTACTTCCTGGTAAGCACATGGTCTTTTGTTCTCCATTGTGCTGTGAAAGGGGGATTAGCGACCCCTCCCCTCCCTCAGAGCTCACAGACCTCAGAGGCAGTGAAGATTAGTTTGCATTTTGAGATTTTTAAGTTTTGATTTTTGAATTTTAACCATTTTTGGGAATTTTTGAAATTTTTTGAAATTTTTTAAATTTTTGAGGATTAAGATGGCAAGCTCAGGTTTTGATAGTGAAGCAAGATCAAGCTTTATGCTGCTGAATGATCGTAACTTTGTGCAATGGAAGCAGCGCCTTTTAGTGCATCTTGGTGCAAAACAAGTGCTTAAAGCGGTGAAAGATCCCAAACCTGATTTTGCTGATTTAACCAAGAAAGCAGATTGGGAAAGGCAAGATGCAGAAGCTAAACACATAATTTTGAGCAGTTTGAAAGATGAGCATTTATCTCTGATTGACTATGAAAGTGATGCATCTCAGATTCTAAAGGATATTGAGAGGGTTTATGCACAATCATCAGAGAACTCTTATAGACATTTATTGGATAAACTGCTGAAGTTAAAGATGAATTCTAACTCCCAGAGCTTTTGATGATGCAACCAAAGTGACTTTTATGCTGGCATCATTAGGAAAAGAATTTACTTCATTTAAGAGTATAATGGATCACACCAGAGATTTGACTTTTAATGAACTAGTAAATCACTTAAGAGAGGAATGCAGAGATTACCTTGATTCTCCACAAAGGAATCCAAGGAGGGACACAAGTTATGTTTCTAAGCAATTTCCCAAGTCTAAGGAAGTGTCCAAAGAATTAATATGCCATAACTGCAATTTAAAAGGGCACATTGCAAGGAGTTGCCAGAAGCCCAAGAATAAGTCCCGCCCCTTTCAACCAAAAGGTGAAAAGAAGGGGGGTCACGAGCGTACATTTCTACTGCAAGAAAAGAGTTTAAATGTGCAAAGAAATGAAAGGAAAAGTGACCAATTTATTTTAGATTCGGGAGCTACAAGCCATTTTGCGCATAAAAGAGAATATTTCAGAGAAATTAATGATAGTGAATGGACTGAAATCCAGATTGCTGATGGAAATGTTCTAAAATCACAAGGTGCAGGTTCAATGCGTTTGAAATTCAAGGTGAACAATGAATCTCTTGAAACAACTGTGCCTAATGTTCAATATGTCCCAGAATTGAATTGTAACTTGCTTAGTGTGTCTGCTTTAGACAAGAAAGGTTTCAAGGTTACATTTGCCAATGGAGAATGCAATGTAACGAAAAATGATGAGGTTTATGCTCAAGGGAAACTAATCAATGGTGTTTATGAGATTAACGTTTCAGAAAACCAATCAGCACAAGTCGCCCAATCCAAGCAGAAGCATGAAGCAGATCTGGAGCTCTGGCATCGAAGACTGGGTCACCGGGATATCAGAGTCATCCAGGAACTGCAGAATGGAGATCTTGTGAGAGGTCTACAGGTAAACAAAAGTAACACACCCACACCAAAGTGTATAACTTGTGTAAGTGAAAAAGGAGTCAAACCTTCTTTCCCACGTTGTGCAGAAAAGAGAAGCACAAAAGTTCTGGACATTGTGTACACTGATTTAGCTGGACCTATGAATATACCTTCCTTAGGAGGAAATAAGTATATTTTGATATTTTTGGATGATTATTCAAGGTTTTGTGTGGGATACCTTCTCAAAGAGAAGAGTGAAACAGTGGAATTGTTCAAGCAATACGTAAGCATGGTCAAGAACAAATTCCATCGAGCACCCACCACCCTAATGTCCGATAATGGTGGGGAGTTTTGCTCACGTGAAATGGAAGCCTTCATGGCTCAGGAAGGCATAGCACATGTGACCACAGTAAGCTACACACCTCAACAAAACTCTATTGCTGAGAGGAAATTTAGGTCCATCCTAGAGATGACAAGGTGTATGCTAAAAGGATCCAACTTGTCGAAGAAACTTTGGGGTGAGGCAGCAAATACTGCGATTTATATACAGAATAGGCTGCCAACAAAAGGCACAGAGCGCACGCCATTTGAACTTTGGCATGGAAGAGTCCCAAATTTGTCACACATACGTGTATTTGGAAGTTTGTGCTATTACCACGTGCCCAAGGAGCACAGACACAAACTTGACTCCAGAGCAAAGCCTGGTATCCTAGTTGGATACGCTTCTGGAGGAAAAGGCTACAGAGTTGTGGACTTACAAACAGGGAAAACAAGTTCACATCACGTGATTCATTTTGAGGAGTATGAAAAGGCTGACACAAGGAACACAGCAATTGACTGTTCCAATGAGCCAGCAACAGAGGAGTTTGTAAGTTTTCCTTTTGAAGCCATACCAGAAACTAATCCACCTCCTAGTATTGTACCTCCTAGTGTTGTAGCACCCCCTACAGATGACACCCCAGAAGACGCGGAGGACCAGATGTCAGAAGGCTCCAGAGACGAAGAGGACCCGTATGCAGGGATGCCGCCATTGGAAGGAGATGAGGAAGCTGATGCGGTTCAACAAGAGCCAGAGGTCAGACGTTCCTCCAGGTCCAACAGAGGCGTTCCACCACTACGACTGTCCTACTTTGCAGGGTCGGCGCCACCACAGGAACCTTCCACGTGGGAACAGGTTCAACGGTTGCCAGCTGCTGAGGCCAGTCTCTGGAAGCAAGCCGCGCAGGAAGAGATGGATGCACTGCATCGCAACAAGACCTGGACCCTGACAGAGCTACCTCCTGGTAAGAAGGCAATTGGGTCCAAGTGGGTGTTCAAGCTTAAGAAGGGGTCAGAAGGGGAGGTGCAACGCTACAAAGCTAGGCTTGTAGCACAAGGATTTTCACAACAGTATGGCGAAGACTATGATCAAGTATTTGCGCCTACAGTGCGATACAGCAGTGTTAGATTACTTCTAAGTATTGCAGCATCTAAAGGCCTATCAGTCCGTCATGTCGACATAGCAACAGCTTTTCTTCATGGGACGATTTCTGAACAGATTTATATGAAGCAGCCCAAAGGCTTTATCAAGCAAAATGAGGCACATCTTGTATGTAAACTTCAGAAAGGAATTTACGGTTTGAAACAAGCTGCAAGAGCATGGAACCAGAAATTACATGAAATGCTGGTTCAGCTTGGGTACAAGCAGTCAACAGCTGACAAGTGCCTGTACACTAAGAACAGAAATGGACAATTCTCTTACATTCTGGCTTTTGTCGATGATTTATTAATATCAACGTCCAATGACAGAGACTATAAAGACATAGTCAGACATCTCAACAAAGAGGTGGAAGTAAAGGAATTGGGACTTGTCCAGTATTACTTGGGAATTCAAATTGAGAGAGAAGAAGACGGCTCATTTCTTCTCAGCCAGAAGCAGAAGATAATAGAACTGATAGAAAGCATGCAGATGCAAGGTGCACACCCTGTCGCGACACCCATGGCCACAGATTTTCTAAAGAATCAGCAAGATTCGAAGCTGCTGCCAGACAACAGCGAATACAGGTCAGCGATTGGTAAACTTTTGTATTTGGTTACTACCAGCAGACCTGACATAGCAAGTGCAGTGGGGATCCTAAGCAGAAAAGTGAGTTCTCCCACTGAACATGACTTGGGTGGGGTCAAGAGGGTGGTGCGTTACCTTAAGGGTACAATGAATTGTAAATTAAAATTACCAGCTGTAAGGGACCCTAAGTTGGTTGGGTACAGTGATGCAGACTGGGCTGGGGATAAGGCGGATTACAAATCCACAAGTGGTTATGTTTTTATGTTTGGAAATGCACCTATCATATGGGGCAGTTATAAACAGAAATGTGTAGCCTTATCGTCCACAGAGAGTGAATATATTTCAGCTTCGGAAGCATGCAGAGAGATCATCTGGCTGGATCAACTCCTGACAGATTTTGGTTTGCCGAGAAAAGGACCTGTCAGCTTGATGGAGGACAATCAAGGCTGCCTGCAACTAGCGCAAACCGAAAAGTTCCTTGCACGTTCAAAACACATTGGGGTCAGGTATCACTTCATTCGCCAGATGATCCAAGATGGACTAGTAGAAATGTCCTACTGTAATACTCAGGAGATGACTGCGGACATTCTCACGAAACCCTTGCCACGAGAGAGTTTCCAGAACCTGCGTGTCAAGCTGGGACTCTGGGTGGTTGAATAAAGTTGTTTTATGTTTGTTAAATGTTGTTCAGACTGAGAAGGGGTTTGTGGGATGTATAACACTGGTGCAGTCAATCACAACATTCCTAGAGTGTACACAAGGGGCCTTGGTCCTCCAGCTAGTTTCCTGTGCCTGGAGGAGGATCACTTCCTTTGTGTGACCAGAGGTGGGAGTGGCCTTACCTGAAAGTGCACAGGTCTGTGCCATTCTCCTCTCTCTTCCCACCAGGACTCCGAGGATGCAACATCTCAGGAGATGCTCTCTTGGCTTCCAGCCAAGAGAGGCCCACATGGAGCCTTTCTCCCTTAAGGAGAATCTCCACATGTACATACATTTAATCTAAGCTAGCCTGCCTTCTGAGACTTATATATTCTTGGATGTTTGTGAGTAAAACCTTTATACTTTTATAAGCTTATGTGTCGTGTATTTTCTTTTAAGAGGGAACCAGGGGAAATATGTGCCAGGATCTGCCTTATTCTAGAAGTTCATAGGAACTTAAACGCCACGCTTTGCTGCGCTTTATTGGGGATGAGAAACTCTGCTAGTTTGGAGCTTGTTAGCACAAGCTGGGATAGGAAATATTAATCAATATTCCCTCATCCACATTCCCTCTCATCTCCCACAATACCAACCACAGCTCTAGTCTATAAAAAGTCATATTGATCTGTCCCAATTAGTGTGACCTACTTAAGCTTCCATAATTGCAAAGCCCCTGTGCTTCTCAGCACGTTATTGGAACAATAATGCACACAAATAGGTGCACATTCAATAGGAAGTTAGACCACCAGGACTATGAGTCCTGGCTAAAAGATGAATTTCAAAAAAATGTCAAGGCTATAATTACATATGGTTGTCTACTTCTTTGAAATTCACAGTGCAACCAGAGCTTCTGGATCACAACCGCCTGCAAATCCTATGCCATCTTGAGTTCATCAGAGAAGAAAGGGGTGGGGGAACATAAATAAAATAAAATGGGCTGTAGCCCTTAGCAGCCACTAAGTCAGGATCTCATTTGGAACTGGCCAAAACAGGAGAGCAAGAGGAGCTGTAGACAAGGAAGGGTTAGACAGATGGGGAAGTGGTTTGGAGTCAAGCAAAGCACTGGAGTCAGACTGTATTCCTAGCAGCAGGTAGCGCCCCCACCAGTTATAGTAACCCCTGTGGCCACTTGAATGATAATCCAGATGCAAACTCACCCACTGTTCCTTCTTCCTTTGCTTTTCCTTCTAAACTGTGCAGGAATCCCGACAATGAAGAATTGATCTGTCATCAGAAACATGTCCCTCAAGACCCGGATGAAAGAATGAGCAATGACCCCATCAGCACCATGACCACAGCATTCCTTCCCACTCTCCTTCCTCACAGGAACTCCAGCAGCTTTTACATATACCGTTGTACAGAGCTGTTGTATAGCAGTTAACTATTCCACCCCTTGAACAAAAGCCTACCTTAAAATTGGCTAAGAGAGCTCTGTGGGTGATAGCCCTTTGAGGGTAAAGTTTTAACTACGAGGTTTTTCAGACATGCTGTCTAGGAAATATGGTCTACTGATCTCAGTGGGATTTATTCTGAGTGAGCATTCCTACTAGGGCTAAGCAAAAAGGGAAGTATTCTGGGTACCTGCCCAACAGATCTGGCACATCTTGTATTTCCTGGAGGTTCTGCAAATCTTGAGGGTTTTCATAATACAAAATAAAACCATTTCATATGCACTAATATGGGGGGGGGGGGTTGTTGTTGAGCAGAATCAGGATGGGGTATGCAAAGATGCCTTCAGCCATTGCAAACACCATGAAGAAATTAGAGCTGGCATATGCCTAGATCCAGACTCCCACGTCCAGCATAGAAGGCAGAGTTTTGTTTTATTTGTGTGTTTATTTACGAGTACAACCCACTTTACTAGCATGAGTCAATCAGGGCTGCTTACAGACAATAATTAAAACATGTGATGATACCCTTTGTTTTTCAGCTCAAGGAACATGAGGGTAGTGGTGGTTAAATCATTGTCTGCATAAAATAAACATTTTAACATGCAAATATAAGTAGCCTACATGAAAAGGGGGGGGGACTTCAAGAAAAATACATTCCAAGTATATCAGTAAATTGATTCAGTTTAAATAGATATAGTAACATAATTATCATAGCTGGAGTGTAATCCAGAATCTCTTATACATTTGGGCTACTTGTTTTCATCTAAGAAAAGAAAATACCCTGTCCAAGTAAAGGAGCTTGCGCATCGCATCCATGCGCAAAGTGTATCCTTTCCCAGGTAGAAAAGGAATGATCCCACATGCGCAGAGCTTTGGGTCATATATTTAAGCACAAGTGCTGCACATGAGCTCAAAATGAGGGGCTAGTATTTTTCACCCAAACATTTGCCCACAGAGCAGCTTGCAGTGAAGCCTCTCAAATATACTGGCAGGCACAGTGTTTCCCTCACACAGCAGCAGAGACAAAATAAGTCCTTTTATCAACTCTTAAAGATCTCAAGGCTCTTTTGGAATCTGGACCCAGCAGCTCTGTTGGAAAGGAATACTTTATTCAGACAGGCAAATGATGACAAATGTCTTAAAGACAAATGTCAAAGGAAAAGGACAGGTGACAGTGGTACCAGTACCAGTTATGTAATGCTTAAAGAAGGTTCAAATAAGGTTCCATGAATAATCTCAATGACACTTTTAATGGCCCTGTAAGGTTGGCCATAATTTTTATCTGAGGCCAAAAGAGAGGTCTTTCTCCCTCAGAATTCTTGGCCATTGGAATCTGGATGTCCTACCTGTACAGTTTAATAAAAGTTGCCTGCAATAGAGTTCTTCTTCATTTTTTTTTAAAAAAAACATTTTATATACGACCTTCCATTAAAAAAGTTCAAGGCAGATCATGACAATATAAAATACAATTCACTCACACCACTATGAATTCTGCAGGATCCAATAGCAGATAGAGGGGCTCTGGCAGTTGTTCCTGAAATGCCCTGCTATGACATCAGTACAGATAAGTCAATGATAAGAGGTAAAGAGATGGGGAAGCAAAGGGACCAGAGATGAAGGGAGAGAGTACATGCGCATTGCGCACACCAGTCAGCGGAAAAGGAGGGAGAACCCGTGGAGGTTTCAAAATATGCTTGAACATTCTTTTTTCAATGTTGTTCCTGTGAGGCACTATACCTGTGACTTGTTCACATGAAATTGATGAAGACAACAACCATGACCTGTGAACATGTTGGTTCTGTGTCATTGCAATATAAGAGGGAAATTGATAGATGGAGAGTTTAGCCATTTTTAACTGAACAAAATGATTTATTTATTTTTTGTTTAGATATGTCCAGTACTATGCACAGTGTAATAAACAAAAGCTATCACTCCTATCACTTTGCACATACAGCTAATGATTTGCATCAGTGAATGAACCATTCCAGACTACTAACTGCAAAGAGGATGTTAATATTGCCCGATTGTCAACTCAAACACAATACTTTTCAGTTACAGGTAGGTAGCCGTGTTAGCCTGCCATAGTCAAAACAAAATAAAAAATAAAAAAAATCCTTCCAGTAGTACCTTAGAGACCAGCTAAGTTTGTTCTTGGTATGAGCTTTCATGTGAAGAAGTGTGCATGCATGGTGCTGGAGGAGACTTTTGAGAGTCCCATGGACTGCAAGAAGATCAAACCTATCCATTCTTAAAGAAATTAGCCCTGCGTGCTCACTAGAAGGACAGATCCTGAAGTTGAGGCTCCAGTACTTTGGCCACCTCATGAGAAGAGAAGACTCCCTAGAAAAGACCCTGATGTTGGGAAAGGTTGAGGGCACAAGGAGAAGGGGACGACAGAGGATGAGATGGTTGGACAGTGTTCTCGAAGCCACTAACATGAGTTTGGCCAAACTGCGAGAGACCGTGAAGGATAGGTGTGCCTGGCGTGCTCTGGTCCATGGGGTCACGAAGAGTCGGACACGACCGAACGACTGAACAACAACAAAGGTGCTACTGGAAGGAATTTTTTTATTTTTTATTTTGTTTTGACAATACTTTTCAATGTTGACGAGTCAGACATCCCCCAGCGTCACTGAGTATTAATGATAAAGTGATATACGTACATGTGTAAGTCACATCTAAGTGGATGCATCACTATCAAAGATAGATTAGAGAAAGGAATATACTGGGGCAGGTTTTAGATACATGCTGCCAATCATTAGCTTCTTCAAAGTGGAGCAGACAGAATATTTTACAGTGTATAAGATGTATACATATAAGTCAATCTGATGTTAGGACAGAATCCCAATATACCCTCTAACCCAGGGGATGTTCCCTGACACATAAGAAATTAGGAATGTGAGTATCTCACTGGCTATTATTTCTATTCATCTCAGCCCATTTTAAAGTTAGATGGCTGAAGGTGCCTTTTAAAAAATAAGTGAAGTGCTTCTACAAAGATTGCATAGTGCTTTACTGAACACTGGAAAAATTTAGGCCACTGCTATGCCTGACACAAAACTCAGCTATCCAGTCTGTCCTGCTCCCTAACAATGTGCCAGTTCAGCTAATTGAAGTCAAATAACTTTCTAAAGGAAGTTGGAAGGCACTAATTAAAATCTGGTCTCTTGTGAATGGAAGCTTTGGCAAAACTGGATTTATTTCCATTTGACATTTCAATATTATTTTCCCCTTCAGCAGAGCTAGGCATGGTTGGCATGTGCAACTATGCTGATATTTGCAAGACGTTTGGTGAAAGTATACTTACATAAGCAGGGGCAAGCTCTCTGTCTGTTAGTCAACGTGAGTTTGTTTACAGACAGTGGCACTAGAGTCTGCTGCAGTAAATGAAGATATAGTCATACCTCATGTTACGGCCACTTCAGGTTATGTGTTTTTAGGTTGTGGACCGCGGGAAACCCGGAAGAACCGGAACGGGTTACTTACGAGTTTTGCCGCTCACGCATGCACAGAAACGCCAAATCACGCCTGCGCCGGCACAGACACGGAGCTTCAGGATGTGAACGCTGCGGGTTGCGGACGTGCCTCCATCACGGATTACGTCCGCAACCCAAGGTTCCACTGTAGAACAGGAATAACGTCCTTTGTGCTGGCTATACATCCTCTTCCCAATATGAACCATGGAAGAACAGCACTTAAGAGCTGGGTCACACTGCTTGCATGGAGGATAATTCCATATGAAAGCTTTTTCTCACAGGGAAAGCTGTAAGACTATGAGATATTCGCAGAGACAGCAAGTGTTACGTAGTAATGGAAAGATCTGTCAGAGTTGGTTCCTTCAGTTTCTCATTTTTCCAGTCTTAAATTTGGTTCTCCACATTTCTGCAGCAATTTTAATTTTTTTAAAAAAAAAATCCACATGAGAATTCTTCAGCATTTTTGTGCAAATTTCTCCTAGCGAACACATTTTTGAACACAATTTTGATTAATTTATGCAAGCAACTTCTCCCAATACAATGCATTTTGGTATATTATTTTCACTTATATATTCATTTTCATGGACATTTTTGCCTAATATATGCATTTTTGTAAGCAACACTTAGTTGGTTAGTTGGAGAACTGCATCACAACGTTCAGCCAAGCACAAATTTTCAAGGATGGCTATGTTTTGATAAATCTGGCTTTAAATGCACACTGCGTTGAATTCTTCTCCCATGCTTAGTGTTAGGCAAGGACTTTGCAGAGTACATGGCCAGCCTGAGGCCTGACAGGTCAGCCGTGTTTGCACTCACCACAGCAGGCACTCCTAGTTGCGGGATGTTGGGATGGTAGCAGCAGCAGCACATCTGGCTGCCATTAATGAGCCTGCAGTCAGGTCATGTCCTTTCTGGCAGTAAATTCCTCCTCAGGGCAGCCCCAACAGAAGCCCTGCAGGGTCTCCTAGGCTCTTGCCTTCAAGACAAGCAGAGAAATGCTCATTTCGCCCTTCTCGAGGAAGTGATTAGTTAAACCAGCATGAGGCTTCCAATCCAGGCACAGAGCCGGATGTCTGCACACATGGGGCCAAGAGCCACGTGCTGGGGGAGTGTTTCATAGCCACAACCTAGGCCCCAAGAAGTAATTTGTCCCTTCAAGTATGATTAATGCTGGGGCCACAAAACAACTTTGAGCTGCTTATTCATATGCTTTTGCTGACTAATCAATTAATTGATTTAATCTAAATAAATAAGCATGTCACTTCTTTGTTGCTTCTTTGACATAGTGATGTATGTTGACATAACTCATAGTATAAAAAGCAAATGTTACCATCCATTGTTAGAACAGGCACCTTTAATATTTTCTTGTTCATTCCCTATTATGGTAATATACAAGAAATAAAATAGCCTCAAAAATGAACAAAACTTAACCAAAACTGGCACAAGATTCCCCACCACCAATTAATTCACAATTAATCAGTAACTAATCTACAGATAGTTACTGATAGGTATCTGAAGAAGTGTGCATGCACACGAAAGCTCATACAGAGAACAAACTTAGTTGGTCTCTAAGGTGCTACTGGAAGGATTTTTTTTATTTTGTTTTGACTATGACAGACCAACACGGCTACCTACCTGTAACTTAATCTACAGATGAAACCTTGCAGTCCCAATTAATATAATAAATTATTATTATTATTATTATTATTATTATTATTATTATTATTATTCTGGAAGTGATTGCAACACCCCTTATGGAAAGCAAAAGCAGGGTCATTGCTAATCTTTCCACAGCCAGACACAGAAAGGATGTACATTTTAGCACAACCTCTGACTGTTGCATGCCAATTTTGCCTCGCACACCAAGGGCCCCCAGAAATTTCTCTATGAAAGGAATGCAGCCCTCAGGCTGAAAAAGCTTCCACACCCTTGAAGTAGAAGGAAATTTCCCTGCCCTGTGGTGCTACGTTGAGTCATATTTCATTGTTCCATATTTCATTGTTCCACCTGCACTTCCTCACCCTTGGCCACAACTGTAGGGGTAAGCACACATGGTTCTGCTATTGGTGGCAGCAAGTCTCATACTCAATCTACAGTATTTGATAAACTTGAAATATGTCACTAGTGCACTTGAAAATTTGTTTGAAGTGGGGGGATATAAGCACTTAAAAGAAATATAAATGTGAGCAGGGGGGAAGATGACCAAAAAACCCCCCACAGCTTCAAAGAGACCAATGGCCTCTGCTAGGTCCCAGTTGAGGTGATGTTTTCATCCCAGAATGGCTTTCTCAGACACTCACTCACAAGCAAAACTGGCTCTGCTGCATTCCAAACAGGACACTGTCCAAACAGCCAGGTTTCAGAAATTGGCAGAGGACCAGCACTGGGACACCAATCTTGGGAGAGAAATGAGGGCCAATTCACATGGCCCACAATCATTCCTAGGCCTGTGGCAGGTTCAAAACACATTACACTGGGCCACACAGCAAGATGAGAATCTAAATTGCTCTATTTCATGGCCATATCATTCTCGCTGTTGATGTATGATAAGGAAAATGGAGTGTGGGAAAAGCAGTCTGTCGTATGCTGAAAGGTGATCAAGCCATAGGTCTGGAACAGTCAAATGAAGGCTGTACACTGAAGGCTGATTTTCTGTCAGAAACTGATCCAAAGCCTTTAGCATAGGTGCGAACACAGCCATTTCACAGCTTAGATATCTACCTCTTGTCTTTGCTCTTCTGTTTAGCCATATGGAAAGGCAGGGTAGTGGGAAAGGATAAAAAACACACATTTTAACTAGCTTGTTATTTTCCCTGGAATAGCAGGAAGATGCCCTTTGTGCAAGAGGCTGAGCTTCATGCTCAGAGGCAGCTGTGTAGTCTACGTTCATCTGGTGGCAAAACAAGGCTTGATAAATAAAGTGGTGACCCTGTGAATGTCCTGTGGCTCCTACAGGCATCCTTTTTATTGTGCATTCATGATTATTTGTGCTCATGATGCTATTGGGGTGGTCACACATGGCCCCACTTTCAATACTGTTTGCACCTGCGAATGTTTTGGAGAGGTGATACCGCTTCGCTCCCGGTCAGTGGCTATCCAGTAATTTCCTGCCGGAATCCTGTAACTTTTTATACCACAAGTGTTCTGGTTTATTTTTGTCCTACTTTTGTTGCACTATAGTCGCTCTGGGCAGCAATAATGTGGTAGCATTGAGGGGAAACCACAGAGCATACTAAAGCAGAATAAACCCAGCAGTAAGGCAATATTTTTGTGTGAAGAAGAAAACACCATGCTGGAGGGGCCCCTTGACACTTGGACAGTTTACTCCCCACACCTCATTCCGTCCCAGAAAACCTCTGCCTGATGCATTTTTCTCCTGCAAGTATTTGTCCTCTGATCCTGAAGAAGCAGGTGCAACTGCCCCTCAGCCAGTTACCTCATCCCATCCCATACACATAACCAAAATGATAGAATCCATCATAGGAAAGAGAAATATTTACATGGCTCTGTCTAGTTATATGTAAATATTATGTTCTACCCACTAAGAACACAGAGCTAAGTTACATTTATGAAATGAGAGATTAAACTTCCTAACAATTATCAGGCTACATCGATTTCACCCAAGGAGGCTGCGCACAGCCCTGCCACTTGAAAGACGTTTTGCCTCACAGAGGCACCTGGAGCCGAAATCTTCTATCCTCCCAACATAAACACACTTTAAAAGGCCAAGAGACTGCAATAACCGGGTGCCCCCTCGGGCACTAGGTCCCAGGCAAAAATGCAAGCAATGCCCTAGGCCTCTTTGAAACTGCCGGGCAGACTAGCGCAGGAGGGGAAGACCCTCCCTTCTGGGGGAAGTTTGTTTACTGGAGAGTAAGCAAGTTGTCAGGGGAGATTCCAAGAGCTCAAGTGGGAATAAACAGCTGAGGGGATTATGTTACACAAAATGAGAAATGGCTTGAAGGGATCCTGCCCAAACATCATGCAGGCACAAGTCTGGGGATCTGTCACAGCTAGGTGTCTTTCTCAAGAGACTGGGAAAGCCTCCAGCCCTGGATGCCTCCTGTTTTCTCCCCACAAAGCATGGGGCGCTGTCACATTCAAAAGCCTGACATAGATGTTCATGTCACACAAACTCAGCATCCATCCAAAAACCTTGGGAACTAGGGATTCTTTTTAAACCTGGGCCTCGTTTCTGGCAAAAACCTGGGCACTTCTTGGTGGGGCTTTCCACTGCCACCCACTGGCCAGAGGTGGGAGAACTAGATCCTTCTCTTCTGTCCTCCCACTAGCCAGGCAGGACATTTACGAGTGCCCTGCAGCTCTCCCCACTACCTCACAGCCTGTCAGTCATTCCAGGACCCATTTCATGGATAATTCAAACAACACCCGTAATAGAAACAGCCACTCGGCTCCATCTGGACCATTATCTCTTTTATATTTGCTCTTTAATATTTACTGGGTTCACACAAAGTGCATGTGCTGCTTTGGTTTCAAGGACACCAAATTTAGTAATTGCTGCATCCCTTCCACTAAAGCAAGTGAGGGCAGGGAGAGGGGAAGAAGCTTGAAAGCCTTGCATGGCTATTTTGAGGAGTGCGAAAGAGCTACATAAAGGCTTGTGTTGCTTGTTCGGGCAGAGGCCCAGGGTGAAAGTCGTCAGACAATTTCTGCTAGGCCTGCTAACGCTCCTCTCAACCAAGTGCATCTTAGAGGAAGGCAGTGGTAGCTGTTGCCTCTTGAAGAACAGCATCCCAGGGCTACATCTCTCATAAAAACTGCAGCGCCCCCGTCAGTTTTTTTTTTCCCTCTTCAAATAAAGGGGAGCTTACTTCACAGGTGGCCAAATGCTCGTCTGAAGGCTGGATGCACCCGGCAACCTAGCTAGCTACTGGCACCTAGAGATAGGGGAAACTGTCAATTTTAGTCTCTCGTTTTTCCAGTCTCAAGTTCACCTCTTGGCATTTACTTATCAGCTTGCAGTTTTTTAAAAAATGTTCTCACAAAAAAAGTATCAACATGTTAACGTGAGCTTCACATATGCACAGTTTTGTGTGTAATTTTGCATAACAGACATATTTTTGCAACCAATTTTCTCTAACACATAAAAATGCAGCCTATTAGAGAAAATTGGTTGTAAAAATATGTCTGTTACGCAAAATTACACACAAAACTGTGCATATGAGCTCACATTTTCACTAACATATGCATTTTTGACATATCTCCCCCTAATGTGCATATTTTAATACACATTATACAAATGGAGAACTTCATTGCAAAATTTGGCAAAGCGAAAATTCCAATGGACAGTTGATTCATAAGTTCAAGTATTATTTAGGGAAATACAAATTAAGTAGCTTCTCATTAAGATTTCTCTCCCATCCCTACTGGTAACTCGATCATATTTTAATCAATGTGTGTGCAGTAAAAATATTGCCTTTAGTTTTTTGTTCATATGGAGAATGTGACAGTTTGTTCTCTGAACAAAATGATATGTCTCTCTTTGGCTTTGAGTGTGGAAAGCTCAAATCCGAGTCAAATACTTTTCTGGTCCCCAGATCACTATCTGAAGAATAGAGTGGCCCTTCCAGAGAAGATGACTGCCCCTGGTTTATGCCTAGGATGTGTAATAAGATTAACAATTATATATCTTCTTACTCACTACCAAGTCCAATTCAATTTGTTGGTGCCAACCTTTAAAGCCCTAAATGGTTTGGGACCCAAATACCTGAAGGCGAGCCTCTCCTTGGTGGTGCCCCATTTGTGGAATGTCCTCCCATTACATACCCAACTAGCACAGACATTGATATCATTTCTGCACCATATTAAAACTTACCTGTTCACTCAGGAATTTTAAATGTTTGTAAGGGAATGGTTGTTTTAGCCTATTTTGCCCTTTCATAGTTGCCCCGTGTATATGTATTTTTATGGGCTTGGCTATTGTTTATGTATAAATTCAGTAGTTTAATGTCATACCCTGCTGCCCTGGTATCAGTTCTGATAAAGGGTAGGCTATATACCACATATTTTTAAATGAATAAATACTCATGGAACAGCTATTTTTCACTTCATTTTAAAAGGCATGTGCTAATCATTTTTCTTGTTCTGGCTGCATCAAAACGCTGTTCAAAGCCACAGATCACCTCTTGCTGCTGAAATCAAATCCAGGAGTCTGTCTGTGTCCCAAGAAGTTGTTAAGCAACCCAACCCATTATTGCTGTTACATGAGACCATCAAATAGAAGAATGAACACACTGTGGGTTTCCCTAGTATTTATTCCCCTTCTCTGACTTCTATCTTATTGGGCACAGATTTTGGTTTATGTGTAACACAGTCAGATTGTCGCTTTCTCTTGCGTTCTGAAACTGGCAACATTCAAGTTGCCAGCAAAGTGAGGAGACACACTCTAGATTACATTTTAATTTGTGTAACATTTCCTGCCGACTGTGAGCTGCCATGGCTCAGGAGCCACCTGCTTTCTCTTCTCACCAAGAAACAAGCAGCAATTTGTCCTACCAGAGTCTCAGCAATGAGGGCAGATCCTTGGCTCATGATGGCCTTGCAACCTTACCTGTTAGCGTGAGATTGGTGTAAGTGTTGGAAAACTGCTCCTTTAGGAGAACCAGGTGCATCTGAGCTGCCTTTTCCCTCTGTAGCTCCAACATGATATCTGGGTGCTGGGCAATCTTGCAGCCTTTCTGTTTATCCAAGGCAATATCACTGCGAATGATGTCTGTGGTATAAAAGAACAAAAGTCTCTATTCTTTAAGTTGAAACCAGACAAACTCGCCCGGTGGGCAATGCATTCCCACCTGCCCCTTGCAGGTCTGTGCTTCCTTCCAGTCAATCTTCCTCAGCATCTCATGTCTCTATCAGCTTCAGACCCCTGACGGCCAGCATTTTCATTCACCACTCATGCCTTCTTTCTAATGAGAAGTTTTGCTTGGACCAAGCCTGCACAAGTTCTGAGTCACCAAGCCAAACACAGCAGCACATGGCCATTGACAACCTCATGTTTTTGCACTATGGCAGAACCTCACAACATCAGCCATACCAACAGGGGCTTAGTCATGTACACATCTCCCAGAGGGATTCATGCTATAGCCAGCCAACAGTCTTGCTGCTGCTGCTAAACAAAAACCAGGTTTATTTAAGAGTATAAATGGCCAGAAATCTGACATTTAAAAGTACAGAAACCAGTGAGAGAGTATTTCAATCGCCCTGAGATATTTTGATGAAGGGCAGTGTGTGTGTGTGTGTGTGTGTGTGTGTGTGTGTGTGTGTGAGAGAGAGAGAGAGAGAGAGAGAGAGAGAGAGAGAGAGAGAGAGAGATTTGCCAAGGCACTTCAGATACAACTGAAGAATAAGGCTGCCTGCAGCATAAAACTACTGAACTAGAGTTTATTGGTGAATTTGGGCTCAGATGAGATGGGACATTTAGGTGTTCAATCGGCATAATAATGAAAAGAATGTTAACATGAGATGTACTGTTGTAAATGGGTCACTTTGTTGTTAGCGTGTATACATTTGACTCTGCCTAGAAATGTAAAAGACCTATTGATACCTTTTGCATTTTGGTTCTAGTATTAACATATTTCCCCCTCTGTTCAGGTCTGTGTTTGTCTTTGTCTGTGTAGCTACCAAATGGGGAAGTGGGCCCTAGTCCCTGAAAGCTTAGGCCATGATAATTTCTTAGACTGCAAAGTGCCACAGGATTCTGTTGGTTCTGCTGCAGCAGACTAATATGGCTACCTGTCTTGACTTATAACTGGGAAATAGAACAGGATGACCCCTGCAGGACATCACAGGAAGGGTATCAGTGAAAAGATGAGCAGCTTCCCATCAGCATTTCAGAGACCTTGCAGGGCTAAGTGGAATCACTCAAGAGTGGTCCCACAACTTCCCATTAGGTTCTATAGTCATCATGTCGCCAATACTTCATGATCAATACTTGTAAAAGACCACAAATTAATGGGATAAAAGAGTGCCTGTCAAGCTGCAGGAATTTATGACCAAATGCCAGTCAGTGCTGTCTCAGTCACATGCTCAGAACAAAAGTCACAGACTGGAGGCTATCTGAAGGCAAGGTTTCTATGCGCAGCTAAGGTTTTGCCAACAACCTTATTTTTACATTCTTCCTGGAATAATTAACAATTGCTGATGAACCTCTCAATGCTACCAGCTAGCCTGCTCAGGAAGAGAATTTAATGGCAGGCAGGGGGCTACCAGCCACCAGTAATTTTTTAACAGTGAGTGAGAGGACCTCCTATCGCTCCTCCCTGCAGTGATAGATGGTGATTTAAAAACATACCCTTATTTGGTGCACCATAGTCAACCCTTTCTTAAAAATTGATAATTTCTGGGCATGCCTTCCTAAGGTGACATCAGGCTGCTGAAATAGAGGTGGCCCTGAAACAGCTGTACAAACTTGTTGATTGACTCTGCAGATTAAAATTATGTTTTATGCCAGCCCTCATTCTGCGTGCAAGAACCCAAAACCAGAACACTTCCAATTATGCATGAAGGACACCACATTTACACACACACACCTTACTCATCTGCTCATGAAGAGAAGAGAGGGAACAAAAATCATGTGGTCTAGCTGCAAGGCAACCAGCTGAGATATTTTTCTCCCTTCCTCCTTCCCTCACCCAGTATCATTTAATCCTTTAAGTTTCATGTAAATAAACAGATAAGACCAGGGCATGTAGAACAGCAAACATATTTTAGTGTATCTATAAATCATGCACATGAGGATAAGTGTGTAAACGAGTCAGACTGAAGTGTCCACTTCAAGTATCTGATTATGGGTGTCATGAAAGGCCACCAAATTGAGATAGATGATGATGATGATAGATAGATAGATAGATAGATAGATAATAGATAGATAGATAGATAGATAGATAGATAGATAGATAGATAGATAGATAGATGATAGATAGATAGACAGATAGATGATAGATGATAGATGATAGATAATAGATAGATAGATAGATAGATAGATAGATAGATAATACATTACTGCCAGGGATGGGAAGAGACACCTGTGAGAATTTCTGCCTCAGGTGCCAAAATAACTTGACCAGCTTTTGGTACTCTGCTCATTGACGTATAGAGGACGTCATTTGGTGCTCCATTTCAAGAGGCAAAATATTGTGGGCTGATCCTGTTCCTTGTTTACCTTCAGCATGCCCAGTAGAAAACCTGTAAGATAACCTGGTTATCATTCCTGTTTCACAAAATTAGGACTCGTGAGCACTGTCTAACCCAGTCTTTCTCAACCTTGGGTCCCCAGATGTTGTTGAATTACTACTTCCACCATCCCTCACCACTTACCCTGCTAGCTAAGAATGATGGGAGTTGTAGTCCAACAATATCTGGGGACCCAAGGTTGAGAAAGGCGTGCCTAACTTAATTGAGTCCAGTCTATACTTTCTTTTAAAATAAAAGTTATATTCAATTCTAATGGTGGGCCCATTTCAGGAAAGACAATTGGAATGCTGCAGTAACTAAGCATATGACCAGGGAGCCAGGAAATCCTTGGTTCAGATCTCAACTCAGCTCATTTGGTGGCCAAGTTCAGACACAATGGGAAGCCACAGTTTCCTATTTGTGTGAACAAGCTGCAACAAGTCTCAGGCTGGTGCCCCTACCATTTCATGCGCCAGAGAAGGAGACAGGAAACATCCACTTCTGGTTTTAAACTGACCCCGATCTTCCATGATGTTTGAATTCAAGGATCTGTGGTTTGTTTAAGCCAGGGATAGGAACCAGTGGCCCATGGGCTGGAACCAGCCTACAGAGACCTCTGTAGGTGTCGCTACCCAATTTATTGGTGGTGGCATCATGCAAATCAAGCAATGCTAATGCTGTCACCACATCCCTTCAGGAGTAATTCCCCTTACTTACTTACTTAAAATTCAATTATTCAACCATATAAATACAATGTTCACAAATTCCAAATAATATAGATTTCTTAATTATTTAACTTAATAGTTCGTTAATCATTAGTTGGAATACAACAATCTGCTTATGTTACTGAAATTTTCCATATCCATAAACAAACACCAATATGCTGTAAAACTGTATTGTTCCTATAATAGTTTTTTTTATTATCAAAATAATCCATTCTGCCAACTCCGCCTAGGTTTTTTTCTGTCTTTAATCCAGTAAGTTAACTTTCCTGATTTCCCAACATTTGATATCCCAATTCATTATTGTTGGGGCTTCTCCACCACCCCTACCCCACCCCCCATTCTGAGCAATTATAATTTTGACCGCCAAAAGAGAAAAAAAGTTATTATTTTTATTTATTGGATTTGTATCTCACAATTCCTCCCAAGGAGGGTAAAAGCCAGCTGAGATGGTAGAAGGAAGGAACTAGTAACAAGAAATATAGGGGGGAACAGAATATGAAGCTGGATAAGGAAAAGGACACAAAAATCCCACCCACTTTGTCTGCTCTCATCCCATCATTTTGTTAAAACTACCTAACTGTTCTTCCAGGAAACCAGACTCTTAGCTGGTTTGCCCTTTAGCCCAAATGTGTGCATGTTTACTTGGGAATAAGCCTCACTGTTGTCAGTGGGACTTACTCCCACATAAGTGTGCAAATACTGACAAAGAATTAGCCCAAGATCTCATATGAAAGATGGGGGTTGGGTTGGTGGGTTGAACTCTGCCTAGAATTCTTGGACTTCGTTGCAATACAGCTATGGATCACCAGGTCCTTGCTGTGAATGTTGAATCATGACTATGTGCAACCATCCTGTGTGCAGTCCTTGATACAGCAGACTCACAGATGGATGCAGTATGAAGGGAGCACACCCATGTGGCAGGTGGCTGAGCTGCGGCTGACTGCAGGACACAAAACCCAGAGTTTGGGGGACTGGAAAAGCAAAGGGTGTAGTAAAGGTCTCCTCGCACCATAGTGCAGAGGCACAATGACGCCTTCTATAGGCAGCATGCTCCAGCCACCCTATGTTATCTCGGCATATCAGCCCAGGGTAGGTTAAAAAGCTTCCGCCTTCACAATAAGGCACAGACCAGGAGAGTTTGGAAGTTCTGTCCCATTTCAGCCATGGCAGAAGAGTGTGCTCTGCACTCTGGGTTCAAAGCATCCCAAATAATTTCCCAGAGGGAGACCCCCTTTGCAGTGGGAGGAGAAATTCCAGCAGAGATTAGTACATCTCACACCCCATCCATCAGCCTTCTCTAAGGGACAGAAGAACATCCAGCCAGTATGAGACAGAGGGAGCGTGTGAGTCTGTGGGTGGAGCCCTGCATTCCTTTGGGATGCCTAAAGACCTGAGTGAATATTTCCCAAGAGCTGGAATGCCCACCACATAGCAATTGCCCAAAAATTACATTGAGGGGGGCTTTGTTTAAACTTTTCAGACTAATCCCAAATGAATTTTAAAAGAAACTTTAATTGTACCTTCTGTTTGACAAAAAAACAAACAAACCCAACACGTATGGAAATAAGTGAGGCAGGGCGACACTGGAAAGTGAGACATCCTGTAGGGATCAAACCCACTGTCTCTTGGTCATCAGACAGGGGAGCCAGTAAATGGAAAGCTGTAAAGCTTTGAAAATAGCTAGTTAAAAAGGTCATGGTCATTAAAATGGCTTCTGTGATTTCTCTCAGCTCTCTGGCCAAGTTTTTAGAAGTATTCAGTGACTAGGGTGTCTGGGCCTTGGCATAAAATCAGATAAGGTGAGTATTTTACCCCAAGGGGATTTATGCTAACTACCATAATGAAAAGCTGTTAATTGGGTGGAGCCATGGGGGCAGGGAGGATGTATTTGTTCTGGTAAATGTGTCTGTTCCTGAGCAGACTCAAAGGCTCAGAAAGTTGAATTAATCATGCAATGACAAGATGTTTTTTTGCACCAGGCTAAGTCAAATTTATCTTGGTCCTAAAACTATAATCTCTCTACTATACTCACCACTAAATTGCCTTTAAAGCACACACAATGTTGGGCTTCTTCATTCTTTAAGGATTTCTTAGTTCATTTCTTCTGATATGCTAATAGGGCAATTTAAGCTAAACTAAAAATAACCAACATATAAGAAACCAAAGTAGACAGTTTACCTATATTGCAACATCAAGAATTGTCGCAAGCAGTTGGAGTGAAAGGCAGCACTTGACCTTCCTTTTACACTACAATTTACTTTTGTCTTTCTTCAGTTCTTTTCTGCCTAGTTAGTTGCACTATTCAATTTCTGAAGGTAGCACAAGTTCACAAATTAAGAACTGTCCAGCAAAAGCTAGACAAACTACCGGTAGGTACCTGTGGCTTCTGTCCTTCCAGATGTCAGAAAATGCCCATCATTGCCCATTGTACTCAATGGGACTTACTCCCAACTGCATGTGATTTGGATTGCAGCTGAAAATGTGGGAGGGGTGCTTAGTACAGTCATGCAATAATATTTACAAATATATACCTATATAATAGATCAAGGGCTATTATATTATGGTGAATGATGCAAGAACATTGAGATACGGTAGAAGGGAAAATCAACTAGCTTCTTTCTACTAAACACTAGCTCAGTAACATCTTCATGTATTTATTATCAATTTTTAATTCCATCAATATACAATTATCAGGGAGGCTGACAAAAGCTTTAAAAAGTTATTAAAGCATTTACTTTGCACTTGATTTGTCTTACTCAGCACAGCTATCTGGGAGTAGGGTAGCCAATTACACATCGTTTTTGAACAGCAAATACTTCACCAAAAAGCATTCAAACTGAAAAATAATTATTATGATATAAATATAACTACAGTGAGTTTTATCCAGTGTTGCACTAGTGGGATCCCACTGGCAAAACAGGACTTCTCTTTTTTCTCCTCCACCTGCTTGTCCCCAAGTTCTTCTCTGGAGGGCCCCCTAACCCTTCAGAGCTGATTTTGAGCGTGTGCAGGAGGTTAGAAAGGAGTGGGGGGAGAGAGGAAGTTCCATTGTGTGCATAGAGGTCTCTTTCACCAATGGAGCTGTAGCACTGGATATGGTTCCACATATCTTGCGACAGTGTGGAGCACTGAGACCAGGGGACATTTGTGACTCCTCAGGCTGCTGTTCCGGTGCTGTTGATTCCGTATGGTACTTTAAACTGGGATTGGACCCTTCAAAGTGAGGACTGTCCTTTGTAACATAGGACAGTTAGCCACCCAAGATACAAATCTGACACCCACTTAAATTCTGTGCAGGGAAGTGAGAAAGATAATTCAGTCATAGGGTGTATACTTTGCATGCATATAGTCTGATTCAACCCCCTGCATTTCACCTTCAGTGAAAGGTTCTCAGTTAACAGACCTGAGAAAGAGCTTTCAGAGACTCTCAGCATCCACTGACAATCACAATGGATGATACTGAACTAGATAATCAACCCAGCAGTCAATGTCCTATTGTAGATGGGCCTAAACAGAGATGCTAAGAAAAACTGAAATGTAAAATTGGGGTGGGGTGGGGTTGAGGTGGCATTGGGCCGGATGTCACAGACCCTAGTTACATTCATATAACTTTAAGACCAATATTTACAGACAGTTTATGCCTGTTTCTGCATGGAATTAACTATTACCTTGCACACTTTTCACACAAGATAAATAAGATATAAACCAGTGATTTCATCTGGAGAAACATCCTTAACTTCCACTAGTGACATGCAGGTAAGTACCAGATTCAGGTAACAACGTAGTCACAAGGTACACAACATACATTGGTGTTCCAAAGCACACTCACTGCATGTGAGCTGTTCATGCTACTTGACTTGATAAATGACATTATGGCCTTCCTTCCTCTTAAAGCCATTTAGATAATTTTCAATGCCTTCTCTGCGAAGCTGCCTTTAAAAACAGTCCAGGGACTTAGCTGGTGCAGAATATAGCGGCTAGCATGTTAACTGGGACTAGGTAATATTAGTTTGTTCTGTCCCGCTCTTTGCTGCAAGCTATTTCAGAGCAGATTACGAATTCAGATCATAATACATAACTTATAAAACCACAACATAAAAACAGGCAGATAAATTACAATCAGATTAATCACAACCATCAGTCTGACATTTAACTCCAATGAAAGCCTGGGCAAACAGCCAAGTCTTTAGCTGGTGCCAAATGATCAGCATCAGTGGCAGTCATATCTCTGCAGGGAGGATGGGCACCACCACTGAGAAGTCTCTCCCCCATGTTGCCACCAAACAAGCCTCAGGAACTAGAAGAATGATTTGGTTGGGGGGGGGAGACAAGTTTATAAATGGCCACAAAAGCTGGACATTCCTTTCTCTGTGTCTGGATCTCCAGCAGTCTGGGGATCCAGAACAATCCCTTAGCCAATGTATGTTATTCAGACTTCCAGAAGTCATAGAGTTGCACTGAGCAGCTGTTGCATTTTTACTAATATGCCTGCACCAGGAAGTAATCTTTATGGGGTAGGATGCTATCAAAATATTTAACATACATCCTCAGCAAATCAGCTGCTAAGATTTGGTGCATACCTAGTCTAGGACACCCTGATCACTAGAAAGGTTAGCAAATGCTATACCATTTCCAGAGCAGTAACCATGCTAATCTGTTGCAGCTATGACAGCAAATTTAGGGTGCAAATTTGAAGTGGATTTATACACTCTTGTACAGCAAACCTGCTTCAAAAAACAAAACAAAAACCTAACCCACACTTTTGTGAGGAGGAAAGTGATACTCTTTTCAGCACCTGCTTAAAACATTGCTGCTTAGACACGTTTATCCAGACACTTAAATGTCAATGCTTTTCAATCTTTTTTCCTGTTAAATTTAATTATTTTTAAAAGTTTAAATTGTTTTTCACTGATGACGTTAAGATTTCTTGGAAACTGGTTGGATATTTTATTACATTCAAAAAGCATAAAGATTCTGTTAAATAAATAAACAAAATACACCAGAAAAGATGTGATAGCAATCCCTTGGCACAGCATCATATAACCTCCACACAAGCAGATTGGAATGAATGCTCAATAAACAGTTCGTCTAGAAGAGCCCTAAGAGTCTTCTGGCACCTTAAACGTGACATTTGTTCATCTACATTGGGCCACAAGGCTTTTTGTCATTTTTACACCTGTTGCCTGAAAATTGGGAAACAAAAGTTCGTTCCATAATGGCAGGCAGTGCTCCAGGAAAGCAAGCCAACAAAACTATTCCTACTCACAAAAAAATGTGGTGCTTGACATGGTTTAACAATGCATCTGAAGGTGCAGCAGGATTTGCAATAGTGGCCAGGACAATGCAAAGCATTGTACAGAATGGAAGGTGTGCATTTCCCCTTCATATATTTCCACTATTATCTGAAGGGAAGCGGGAGGCATTTCCAGAGCAGCCAGCAACAGACCCATATTTGCAGAACACAGTCTGCACATTAGGTCAGATGTTGTTGCAAATATGGATCTCCTCGTCACATGCATCCATGCCATGGCCAGCCAGTTTGTCTTGAGGGTGTTGCAAGGATCTTTGCCTCCTCTTGCCCACAAAAAAGAATGGCTCTCTGTAACATTCTATGGGAAGAAGGTCCTGTCTGCAATTCCAAGAGCCTGTGCAGGGGAGCCAGTAAGAACACTGGGCCTGTGGGCAGGAAATCCCCCTCACCACACCTTTCTGATTTACACTGATCCCTGATACACACCACATGTGTCCCCTCCCTCCTTCCCCCATTTGCAATGGTTCTGTTCCACATTTAAGTGATGAAAAGTTAAGACCTGTGGTTACAACTTCTATGAGAAACTTCATTTTGAAGGGCTGCTACATTTCAACTTTATTGCCAGGAGGGGAAAATGGAAGAAACAAAAGGCCGCAGTCACTCAACAGCAAAGAAACCTGGGCGAAGACATTTAATAAGTGTAAGTTCCTTACCACAACTTGTTGAAATATTGACCTTTGGGCTGAGCGAACACTGATTTCTGCAAATGTTTAGTGTGAACCAACCACAGCTCTTGGTCAGAGAAGTTTTATGCTACCGATGAGAAGTTTCATCTTTAGATTTTAAACTGCAGTGGCCTCAACAAAGCAAGTTTGGGTGGGAAGGAGAGAGGGAGCAAGCAGAAGTACCGGTATATGTGAAGCAGGAGGGGGGGTCACTTAATCCATGCCTGCAAAGAGAATCTCAGGCTTGCATCACCCCTGCTGACTGAGGTATCTGCATCAAAAAGAACCCATAGGAGGAAAGAAAGGAACTGGGGCTGGAAGCCCCTTGTCCAGGCAGACAAGATCTCTATGAGACATCCTCTCTGTTGCAGACCTACCCGCTGAGGTCTGTCTGGGATTAATTGGCTTCTTCAGTAATGACTTATGGAAAATTTTCAGCTAACAGCCTCCTGGGTCATGCAGCCAAAGAAAGGCTGAAAGGGGTGTGTATGCACGCACGTGGATCTTGTTACTTTCCTTTGGAATTTAAAGTCTGATTCCTCATTTGTTTTCTCCAGAGCAGAGGTTATCATCTTAATACCGAAGGTGCAGTTCACAAACCAACTCTTGCATAGTCCCTGTTAAAAGGACACTCATCCTAAAAGTCTATGAACTTAAAATGATATACATTTGCATCTCTAAATTTAGATTCTAGTGATGCATTTTTTGGTTTATACTGAGAATCGGCAAGTGTGGATTATGTTGTTCCTTTAAGGCAGTGGTTCTCAAAGGGTGTGACGGGCCACACTGGAGTTGCAGGGGAGGATGGCAAATGTGGCAGGAAGATTCAAGGATAATCAATATTATATTTTGGGAATGATTCATGTTCTTATGTAGTTGCATTGTTTTATACTTTCTGGGTGTCTCATGATCACATTATAAAGTAGAATCTTAGAGTTGGAAGGGACCACAAGGGTCACCTTGTCTAACTTCCTGAAATGCAGGGATCTTTTTGCCCAATGAGGGGCTCAAACAGGGGTCCCCATCCCTTCTGTAGATGTTTACTTGGAAGTAAATACAGTGGTACCTCAGGTTACATACGCTTCAGGTTAAGAACTCCGCTAACCCAGAAATAATGCTTCATGTTAAGAACTTTGCTTCAGGATAAGAACAGAAATTGTGCTCTGGCGGCGCAGCGGCAGCGGGAGGCCCCATTAGCTAAAGTGGTGCTTCAGGTTAAGAACAGTTTCAGGTTAAGAACAGACCTCCAGAACGAATTAAGTACTTAACCAGAGGTACCACTGTACCACTATTACTGAATGAAGCTTATTCCCATGTAAGGAAGAGGCCATAGCTCAGTGGGAAAGGAAAACAGTTAAATTCCCCAGCATCTCCAAATAGGGCTGGGACAGATTCCTGCCTGAAATGATGCAGAACCACTGCTAATCGTTGTGGGTCTGGGGTCCCCCATGAGGTGCTTGTGGGCACCGTGGCATCCTCAGACACTCACTTTGGCATGCACCAAGGTTTCCCTGCCTCTCCAAGGTTCTAATTTGTGTAGTTTTTTAATTGAGAGTTGGATTGGTTGGTTTTTTGCCTTTTTGTTGTCAGTGTTTGTGGGGCTTAACTGCTTTTTTTTTTGGTCTGTGTTCTTTGTTTTGGAGCATGTAGGTGTTATGCCGGGTTTTTGGTCAGGGTTGGGTGTGTTCTAAGCATCTGCAGCTCTTCTTCTGTGAAACAGTCATTTTGCAGTGTCTTCAACAGTTGCTTAGATTTTGCAAATGTGCCCCAGACCTCAAAAAAGGTTGGGGACCAGAAATTATCAGCCAGGTGGACTAATGGCCTGATGTAAACTAAGGTAGCTTCTTACATTTCCTAAATTTGCATAGGATTATGGCTTTAAACTGAGTAGTTATAACCTGAATATGTCAGTATGTCCTCTCGACACCTCCAATTTTTAATAAACTGTGAGTTCACACCCAGGGGTTGCATTTACCCATCATTAATTAATCCAGAGTTAGCATGTCATCTTGTACAGTGAAAGCCAATGTATCACAGCAATGAAGAGTGTGAGCCAAAATGTCCACACACCAAATCTCTGTGCTTATGCAACAGAAGTCTAGACCAGCCTTCCTCAGCCTGGTGCCTTTCAGATATTCTGAATTGCAGCTAGCATAATCCCTTATCACTGGATCTGCTGGCTAGCGGTGAGGAAAGTGGAGCCCAAAACATTTGGGAAGTTGCAGAAGCTTCAACCAGGTCATCAGTCTAGGCAAGAAGAGACGCCTAAAACCTTTGATGAATAGAAATATTAAAACTAATTACTGTTTTTCAAAAATAAGCAAGAAAGTTAATTCCCAGAGCAATCTATGTAAATAAATACTACAGCCAGATGGAATTTTGAATGTATTTCAAGATAATACTCCTATCCAAATATTACATACTATTAATTTATTGTTAGGGTGATCATTAAGACATTCCTAAGTCAAGAAGGGCACATGGATGGTTTACATCAAAGTCTTCAGCTGCCAGGAATTCCCTTTGATGGGGAGTGGTTCTGATTTAATTGCTTAATTAGCAATTAGTCATTGCAGCTTTCAGCCCTGATGAAAATAATAAATCCCAAGAAAAATTGCCATTCTACATATATTGCTTAGAAAGAAGAAATTAAGTTGAAATCAGTATTTAGAAGAGGGACATAATGTTCATATAACTGTTTAGGCTTGTGAAATAATAAACTCAACCACTTGGACTTTGCAGGCCAATCCTGTACAACTTATGTTACCATTGTGGCACTACTCCAGTGTAGTCTTTTTTGTGGGAGCAAGTCAAACTTTACAAACATTTTATGGGATTTCAGCTCAATTTACAAATAAAGTGAAAAATTTGAGAGTAAGATCAATGGTTAAATGATAATAAGCAAATATGCTTTGCTAGAAAAGCTGCTTCTAACAAGCCAAAGGTTAACTGGGAAAACTGGGCATTCATGGAAAACCTTTTCAGCCCTATTTGTTTACCAGCATTTATTTTAGCTACAGACACAAAGTCTTGACTCTAAGCAGATGCTAAAGTATTGAGCAAGAAGTTTACTACTGTTAAGAAAATGCCCAGTGTCTTTCCTCACTCCCAAGGATCACCCCTGAAACAGGGAGAAAGAAGTACAGACTGATATTTTTCCCAAATTGTCAGGAAGTGGAGCAGAAGCACCCTGAGCTGAGTAAGTGAAGGAGAGAAAATGTGTGCTGTAAAAGGAGGTGTCTAGAGGTGTTGTGTGAATGTTCTCCTTCCTTTCTGATCCAGTTATAAATTCAGTTCCAGCTAACAAAATGAGCAGGAGCTGCTGTAGTTGTGTGTCTGCTGTGTATGGTTTCTGTAAGAATAATTGATCTAATGTATAACCCTTAGTATTCATATACCACTTCTAAGTTGGTAGTGGTGACAGAGGCTCTCTCTCTCTCTCTCTCTCTCTCTCTCTCTCACACACACACACACACACACACACACACACACACACACAGAGCTTGAATTACTGTATTGAGTTCAAGAAGTGGCAAAGGAGTGGGTGGGGAAGGAAGCCATGGGCAGGCTCCTGCTAAAAGAAAGAGCAGTCTTGTAACATGGAGCCAGGTCTTTCTAGCATCAGACAGGCCCAAGCCTGCCCCTTACTGGGTTGCTCATCTTCACCAGAAATGATGGTATGCATTCCATTTTCCCAGACTGGTGTGATAGAACTGTCACAGGTTCTTGAAAACCACCAGGCGTTAAAAACCAAGCATGCATATTCATCATACATTTAAAGCGCATTATCTCCCACAAAGAATCCTGGGAACTGTAGTTTGTTAAGGATGCTGGGAACTACCGTATTGCTCTGTGTAGGGTAAACTAAAGTTCCCAGGATTCTTTGGGGGAAATAATGTCTTTTAAATGTAGGATATGTGCGCAGCTCAGATTTTCTGCCTTTGGGAGGGGAAACAAGCAGCTTAGCCTCGCACCACCTCATTGGTAGAGTCCAACAGCTGCTTGAAGAAAATGCACTTTTTACATGCAAATTGTAACTGAATCATACACTAGAAATTAAAATAAGGCTGCAGTCCCCAAGCATGCTTATAGGAAAACTAAACTTCATCAAAATCAACAGGCTCACATCAGAGAAAAGACGTTGATGACAACCTGAATGTATATGAAATACACCATATTTTTTCTTTGACAAATATAGCATGTGGGACAAAGCTCTCTCCATCCTAAAATGCACTTTGCCCCTTCCACACTTTCCCCAATATTTTTGTGCTCTCTACCCCTTTGCGCTGGTTCCACCAAGGTAAAGTACCCTGGAATCTCTAAAATAAAAATGAAAAAATGAAGGATGAGGGAATATCGTAATCTCAGCCAGAGGATAAAGGTGGGAGAGGTCAGTGCACAAATCACAGCACCAACTATATCACGGATGGCAGGGAAGGTTCAGAAAGGAAGCATCTCCATCTACCCTTGTTTCCTTGGGTTACTGTGTCCTACACTATTCTATGTCTCTCTCAACAAGCTGAGCTATCCAGTGAAATTGCCTGTGTTCCTGGGGAAAGATGCACTGTTTACTTTTTTGTATGTTATATCCCTTAAACTCAAAGTGTTTTGTCAAATATTCATCCAGCCCCAATTCCATAGTAGAAGGAAAGTTAAATGTACAATTAATTATGAAATGGTCTAAATATAAAGAAATCCTTGTGGAGTGTTTGCCCCACCCCATCCGAGGGGTAGATTTTGGAGGGTTGTGGATTCTGGTAGATTTTGAGACACCATGTCTTCACTTTGTACGACCGACCTTTGTTGCATGGTAACCATGAGGCTTTTGTTTAGATTATTACTTTCCATTTTTTATTTTGATATTTGCATATTCTGGATTTCTGCCTAAATCAAACACTCACCAAGTGTAATTTGTACCTCCATGTATTTTGCTTTTAGTTTTGCCCCCTCATTCAGGGGCCTGGTGTAACAACTGGCAGTAAGCAGAGGACAGGCAAACGGCATAATTGATAGCAACCACTTTAGGCTGCAATCCTAGACCCGCTTATCTGAGAGTAAGCACCATGGAACCAAGTGGGACTTCTGGGTAAATATAGGTAGGAGTCCACTGTTAAAAGTGAATTAAGCCAGTTCATGGGTAAAGATGATTTCATTGGCCATGCTAGCTTTAAAAACCTAACGTTCCTATTTATAGGCAATGTATCTCCAATTACCAGGTAAACAAGAGGGGGGGGGTTTCTCATCCCTGCCTTGCAACTGACTGCCTACTGCTGTAGAGAGTGTGGGGATTAGCTGGGTGTCTGGTCTGATTCAGCAAAACTACTCCTGCATTCTTCGTCTTCTTTTTCTTACAGATGGAAACTTCTCCTCTGCCTTTTCCCCTAGTCTTCAACTTTTTCAGACCCTCAGCCCATCTTTTACCCAAACATGAATTTGGTGACCCTTAAAACACACACACATTTACCATAAATCAGGATGCAACCTAATGTGGGTCCTGAACCACCAGTTGAAGACTAAATTGCTCTTCTCACACATGGACCTATAGCAGGCATGTCCAAAGGCCTAATCCGGCCTGCAGGTCGATTGAATCTGGCCCCACGCATGTTCACTTCATTAAATCTGGCCCTCTTTGAAAAAAGTTTGGGCACCCCTGACCTATAGGGTGACATTCAACTAAACTTTACACAGAGTAGACCCATTAAAATTAACACACCTAGGTTAGTCATGTGTTAATTGATGTCTATCAATTTCAAGGAGTCTATTATGAGTAAAGCTTAGTGAAATGCAACCTGTGGACACAGTTTAGCAACTGCTTTTAGCTCTCTTGCAAAATACACACAGAGCAAAAGGGCTAATGATGTCTGCCTGGCACAAACCTTCCCAATGCACCATCACAAACGCCAGGCTGTGTCATGCAACCATCCTAGCATATATGCCTTGATGTCCTCAACACTCTCTGGAGCCACACCCCAAACATGCTGGCACAGAAGCAGGTGCACATCTGCAAGGAAGGCATTGTTTGGGTCTAGGGTAGCAGCCCACCATCACCTGAACTGCTTCAGGGACCAAATTATCTGACCGTCGTTGCAGCCCGCTTGGGAGCCTTAGGTATCTTTACCATCCTGCCAAACAGCACAGGAGGGCTTTTAATCACAAGTCAGGTGTAAATGTGTGAGTTGTTTTAAAGTCACCTGCATGGACTCAGCCACTGCTGGCAGCAAAAAGACCCTAATAAGCTTTGGCCCCAGTTCACTAGAGCCACCTTCTTATCATTATCACTAGCTCGACGTGATAAGCCTCCTTTCCCCCATAAGAAGAGCCTGACTCTCCTCCCCATAGCCTAATGGAAGGGTTTGCCGGAATCTGCAGTGAGCATCCTTCCTCTGTCTCTGGGATCGCATCCCCCCGCGTCTGTCCCGTCCAGGGAATCGCGGGATCGCAGCCTCGCCCCTCTTTCCCCGCCGCTGCCCTCTCCCCGGCCTCGCCCCTGCCTGCGCTTCCGCAGCCTCACCGTCCTCGTAGTTCTTGAGGTAGTAGTCGGGTCCTGGTCCGCCTCGGCTCTTGGCCGGGTTCTTCACGTTCTGGAACTGCAAGAAGTCGGTCCTCTTGCCGGCGAAGCGGAGGAAGGCGGGCGCCAGGCCACGGGCCAGGGTCACCAGACGCCGGGAGCTGCGCGGACAAGGAGCTGCGTGAGAGAGGACTGATCCTGGGCAGCCCAGGGCCCGACCGGAGAGGCAAGCCGCGCTCGGAGCGCCGCCATCGCGCCTCCCCCGGTGCACACCAAGGACGCCGCTAGCCCGTCAGGCCGTCAAAGGTCCCGAAGGGAAAGAGGAGGCTGCCAGGAGAAGCAAAGGAGGGCTGCGCTACAGCACCGGCTGCCGTCGCCAAGGGGCCGGAAAGCCACCCTTCGCCCCACGGAAGACCGTCCAGAGGAACGACGGGGCAACATCTTCCCCCAGCCCTCCGGAGGCAGCCGGGAGAGATGCGGCTGAGAAAGGATACCTGGAGCTTGCGCTCTCCCGACAGGCAGCGACGCGACCCTGGGACGCCCCTCTCCCTCTTTCCCCGCGGACCGGCTGGAGGGCAAGCTCCCCCCGTCGTGGGCATCGGAGCGGGCTCTGGAGGGATTCCTTCGGACTCTTTCCCATCAGGGCCCTGTTAATCGCGTAGGAGCCCTGGGAGTGACCGCCCCCGGAGACATCGACGGTTATCAGCTTCAGATTCGCTCTTTCGGGGCTGAAACCCGCTCCAAAACCGGGCGCGGGCGGTGGGGAGGGGGGGCTAAGGCAAGCAGCAGCATTTCTCTCCCCCTACCCCTCCAGCCAGCCTTTCCGAGATGCTTTCTCCATTGCAAACATGTGCATCTTAATAGGAACCATGGCCCGGCCTCCTCCTCCTGTCCCAGCCGCGGCTCGGCGAGGCCGTGGAGGGGGGACGCGCGGGGCGCAAAGGGCGCGCTGGGGTAGCGCGCTGCAGGGCTGAGGGGGGCGCCGAGGCGGGCTGGCAGAAGGGGAGCGAGCCCGTGGGGTGGGGAGCGCCGGGGAGCCTCTGCCGCCCCTCCTTACCTGAGGAAGTCCAGCCAGCCGTCGTGGAGAATGGAGGGATCCAGCTGCAGCGAGAGGAAGTTCTCGCTGGTGACGCGGAGGGGGCTCCTGGCGCTCACGTCCAGGAGGATGAGCGTCCGGCCCGGGGCGCCCTGCGGGCCAGTCCCGGCTGGAAGGCGCCTCACCCCGGCCTGCGAGGGGAGCGAGAGGTGAGCCAGCAGCGCTAGTCCAGGGGCCAAGAGGGCCAGGAAGCCGGGAGGGCCAGCGCTAGGGCAGGGCATGCTGGGCCGAGGCCGAGGGGGGCTCCCCGAATTAAGTCCCGCGCCGGGCACAGCCAGTCGCGGGCGGCTAATTGTCCGGAGTGCAAAGCGTGGGGGCGAAGCTGCCTTTTTCCCCCTGCCCCCCTCCCTCCCTCCCCCCCAATGTTTTGGTGCTGGTGGGAGAGGGGAGCTCACGCCCCTGACCAGCCTTCCCCGGGGCCGGTGCCAAGACGCCTTGTTCGCCAGCGCCGCCCCTGGAAGAGCCGCCGCCTGCGGACATTTTCGCTCTCGCAAAGGTAAAGGGGAGTCGCTCCGGGGTTAACCCTCTCGGCACGGGATCCCCGAGGGGCCAGGCCGGCTCCCTGAGGGGCCTGCACGCATCCGGAGAGAGGGGGAAGGGAGAGATGGGGAGGGGATTGGCCTCTTCCCCCCCCTCCGCGCGCGCACCGGGCTTCCTTCTCTCCAACTGACGGGTAGGAGGCCTCCCGTCGCTGCCGTTGCTAACAGTCTCGCTACAAAAAGGTGGCTTGGGAAGAGCAGCCCCAACCGGAGGCGAATAACGGGAACCCCCTGACCGTCGTTCCCTCGTCTCTCCCCAGCCCCGACGCGGAAACCTCGCGCAAGAGTAGCCCGAGAGATGGGTAGGTAAGCAGGGGTCTCTCCGTTCACACAATCTTTTCTGCCGGCCTTTGGCCCTGGATAGTCAAAAATCTGGGGGCTGGAGGGGAGCAGGGAGCAGAAAAAGGGAAAAGAATCCGAGCCCGGACGCAGCGCGGCTGAGTAGTTCCCGGGAGGCTGGTTTTCATCTATGGGTAACGCGGCATCTCCCTGACGGGAGAAGAGATCTCGCTCCCTTCTGCTACGTTTTCGGTGGAGGGGCCTTACCCCGGCCAAAGGAATCTCCCCCACTCACCCCGCAACGGACCGGGGATCCTGTGACCTTCCAGATGTTGTAGGGCTCCCAACTCCCGCCGCTCCTTACCGCTACCGGTAGACACGCTGGCCGGGCTAATGGGCGCTGGTGGGGGAGTGGGGGGAGACAGGTTCTCCAACCGTTTGCTTAGGGATGAGCCAGAGGGCAGGCGGGAGGCGCTTCCCTTTGAAACGGAGGTTTTTTTGCATTTGCGGGGTGGGGGCCTAAGCGAGAGGGGGTGTCACAGGGCCATTGATTAATCCAGCTGAAACCCCTATTTGACTGAAGGGTCCTTCCCTTTCTCTCCCCTCTCTCTCTCAAACTACGCGCGGCGTCTTCACTTGGGCTGTTTTCGCGCCCTGTTTCTGCGTGAAAGCCCCCAGTTCAACACCGCGGAAGTGACTTGCGAGTAAACGTGCCCGAGGTTGCAGGAATGCGATCCCGTGCTTCGCGCTGAGGTGGAAACCGAGCCCAGAAAGGGCGACTTTACTGCCAAAGAAATGCATATTACTCGAACATTTGGCCAAGAACTGATCCCGGTCACCCGGGACCGCGCGCCGCAGGATTTGTCCCGGGTTGGGACTGCTTAGTCCCAGAGTGCGGGAATATATATTTTAAGCAGAGCAACCCATTTAAGCAATGCAATCCTCCTTTATGTCTGAGTCCCGTTCCTTTCCTGGAAAGGAAAACCCGGGTAAAACAAAAGGGATGCAGAACACAAACACACACACAGCCCACCCGCCCTCAGTTGTCTTAGTCTTAGTGGGAGCGCTAAAGGCCAGGTCGGTTTGGCAAGGAGACCGGCTCGATTTTTTGCCTCCCGGGAGTTGCTGTTTCTCTGTGAAGTCCATCACATTTCTTCTGTAGTCAGCCTTGCGGACCTCGATAGATTGGAGCCCTGCTATGGAGACCGAGCGATCTCCAAGCCTAGTTTTAAACATTTATAGGGGAGGGTTAGCCTCAGTCCTCCTCTGGGTTTCCTTGGTATGCGAAGAACTCCCAGATGGTGTGTCCAACTGGCTCTTTGCACTTTCCCGGTGTTTGAAAACAAGTTTCATTAGGAGCATTGTTGTTGTGTGTGCACGCTGGAAATAATAGTTGTTGTTGTTTTACACTGCAGAGGGTTTTTATTTAAGTCGTAAGATTCGCTGGTTGTGAATGAAATCTCCGGGAGTTTCGGATCTCACCCCAGCCGTGCCGGATTCTGCGCCTCCTGATTTGGAAGCGAGCCCCTTGAGTCTTACACTCCCAAGGGTATGTAAGATCGCGGCCCCATAAGGCTTTTGAGCAAACCCGCGCGCGGTTTTTGTATCGCCTTTATCCCACCGCAGACATATCCACTGATGGACAACTTGTCCTTGATCTCAGGAGAGCGACCTTCTCATGAAATCAGAATGTCTCCAAATGATCTAAGTCCTGCTTGTGCGAACATGCTCTCGGGATGTGCGAGCTGTGGGTGCAACTCTGCCTTCGGAGATGCCCAGTTGGACTTGGGGTTGGGGGAAATGGCTTTGAGCTTTAAAAGGTTTAGGATGGTAGAGGTGCTGCGTAAAATTGCTGTTTGGAATCACGAAGATGGAAGAACTTAGTCCTGGCGATGTATCGCTGACAAAAGACGACCGGAGAAATAGATTAGATCTTGGGGCGGTGGAGGGGGGGGAATTAGGCTGGGCCCTTGGTTTGCAAGAAAATAACGGAGGACATGGACAATTTCCTCTCCTCGTTCACGAGTATTTATGCTCAAGTTGACACTACTGAAGAACTTTCCAAATTCACGACAGTAGCCTGAGGGGGTCATCGAGCCCAGTAGCCTGTCTTTGACAGTGTCCAGAGCTAGATGCGCCAGGAAGCGCTTTCAAAGGAGGGGGCGGTGAGAGGAGGGGGGGTATTCCCATCACGGCTGGCCTCTGTAAATGTAAGCAATATCAGTAATGCTACGCATACATTCATATTAAAGGGCATCAGACCCAAAGAAAAATTAAAAAGTGGTTCTTTTCAAGGCACGGCTCACCTGGGAAACTCTCTTTTAAAGAACCATGCGAACTGTAGTTTGCCAAGGGTGCTGGGAACTGTAGCTCTGTGGGTGGGTGGGGGGGATAAACTACAGGATCCCCAGGACTCTTGCAGAATGGGTTTTTAATATATGGCCTGTACGCAGCCTGAACCACTGTTTCATGTCCTGTAAACCTGATGCCCTGCAATATAAATGCATACATTTAACATAGGAATTATCAGCAAACGTTCCCTTGAGAGACTCTAACGTTTAAGGCAAGGGGTACCTAATATCTCACGTTTCCATAGGCTAAAACTGGGCCTTGCGAGAAGCAACGATCAGATCTGTTTCAAGCTTGATGCCTTCGGATATAAATGGGGCAGTTTCTTTTCAGGTATTCCTGGTTTCGTGCGGTTCAGACACATCCTTCCTTTGTTCTCTTCTTTTTTTCAAAGATGAAGTGTTTAAATCTTTGCTTGTGACCAAATAATTCTGATTGAGCTTCTCTTTACCCCCTTAAAATCAACTGGGAGAGCAGAAATATACTATTCAGGGCTCGAGGCGTAATGGCATGAAGGTGATCTTCTTTTCAACGGCCCCTTTGCTATTCTGTACTAAGAAAGACCCATTGTAGATTAGATAACCCGGCCGTCGTGCATCCGACGAAGTGACGCGCAGGAAAGCAAATGCCACTCAAGTCTTGTCCTCGTCAAGGAAAGGACAGGGCTCTTTGTTGTTTCCGCTGCAGTAGACTTAACGCACTACCCGCGCTCGGAAGTCTAAAGTGATGTTTATTCTTTGGGCTGGGGAGCTACAGTCTCTTGGACCGTCATTTCGACGAATCTCCCCAGAATGGTGGCTCCTGGCTGTTGTCGTTTCAAGGGGCGATTGTGGCCGCGTGTTTATTCAGAAGGAAGTGCCACTGTTTTCAGCGGGGCTCTCATCTGCCTCCTCAGTCAGGTTCCCATTCCACTTGTTGGGGAACAAAGGTGTGCTAGGAGCTGCGTTCCACTTACCTCCCAAAACAGTGGAGGGGACTGCGATCCTAAGCACATTTTCCATAGGAAGAAAAACAAGATGATTTTCTTAGGACTGGGATGAAATGCTGGATAACATCTCCACACTCACAGGGTGTATAAAACTGCAATTGCTTCACGAACCCTCAAGACCTTGTGTAAAACCTACTGCAATCAACGACGCCTTACCTTCATTTTTAGATTTTATTATGTTCTTTGGCCATCTCTCCTCCTCCCAAGTAGCATTAAATCCCATCTGCTGTTTCGTTGCTTGCGTTCCTTAGCACCGAGGGCGACTGGTCTTTGCAGTGCAAGCCCATACGTGTCTACTCAGAAGTAAGCACCACTGATGTCAACGGGACTTACTTCCAGGTACCAGATAAGACCACCGCCTCAGTCTGCTTTAGATTTAGCTGATTTAGTTGGTTTAAATGACCTGATAACCTGCAAATCTTGTCACATTCTTACTTCATTTTTCAGGCCATTAATGCATACATTAAAAAAAAAAATAAAGCTCATGGTGAATTCACCGTTCATGCCTGGCCAGTCTTGGCTTCCTATATTTTATCCAGCTGGGGAATCCAGAAAAAATCGTGCTCCCTTCGTGTCATGTTTTTTTAGGTGCTTTCCTAGGGTTTTGTTTGTTTGATTTTTTTCCTGCTTTGGTTTTCACAAGGAACGGAGTTAAAGGGGTGCTTTTGAACAGCTTGAGGATCAACAAAGTCTCTCTTATCCATTTTTATGACACTGTTATGGGAGGGGGAATAATTACAGTGCAATGCTAGTCTAGGCGTATCTAATCAGAAGTCCCATTGAGCTCAATGGGCAGGCGGGTATAGGACTGAAGTCTTATAATTCCTAAATGAAATGTATTTGCTTGGGTGATCCATGAGGAATCTCCCTGGCCCCCCGTTTACTCAGTCTGGACTCTCCAGTTTGTGATTCATGGCCTCAGAATTCGGAATTTGTCATTCATTATTTTGATATTTCTCTAACTGGTAACACATGCTCCAAGGCCAAAACCTCTAAGTAGAGGAATATATAAAAATAATAATAAACTGAAAATTGGGAAGTCAGGATTTAACCCCCTATAATGGGATGTTGCAAACTGATTCGATGGCATTTCCAAATGAGATGTTGCAGACATAAATATCGAGGGTGGAGTGGGTGTCTGGAAACCTGGGTTTGGTTTTGTTTTTTAAAAACGTATTTTCACATGGACAGATGTTTAGCAGAGGGACGAAGTGCTGACGCTGGCTGCTTTGCAAATGAGGCTGGAGTCTCCAGGAAAACCCTGGAAAGCAGAACCCTGAATTCCCAGCCTAACCCCTCGCTGGAATCATGAGATCCCACATAAGGGCATTTCCACCGAGTTTATAGTCAGGCAAAATCCCCAGTGGGCGTGGGACTGGGCAGCAAGAGTTGCCAGCGGGCAGGCTGATGTATCCAAGCTGAATCTCCTCAGCCACTGTTCGAGGTGAAAGAAAAGGATAACAAGGAGCGAATTTCTTTCTCCCAAATACCCCCCTTTGTCGCACCCGCAGCGGTGCCCTCGCCCCATCCATCCTTAATGGAATCCTCGCCGAAAGCAGACATTGCCAAGAGAACTAGCCGGCAGGGGGCGCACTGCACGGAGCCTCTAGCTTTCGGAAGGCCTTTTAGTACAGTACCAAACAGACGGCAACCAAGAGCTTGATGATGTTCAACGAGCGCCTCCTGGCGGCCGAAAGCCTGATGCGTTGCCATTTAGAGCGTAAACTTTGAATACCTAGCATTCCGGTCCAACCTTCGGAGCGCCCCTTCTGCAGGGCCGGGAAGGGAAGGGAAGACCCGTCAGACAATGCTGCTCTAACCGAGGCACTCTGGCCTTGGCCAGCCACATTTTTAAAAGGCGGGGGCACAATTTAGATTGGTCGAAAAAGAAAATTCCCAAAGAGCAGGTGCCTGGCTTCGCTGGGTTAAGCCCAGCTGATTCCTTGCTCGGTTCCAGGAAGCGCCATCTCTTGATTTCTCTGTTCACAAGGACGGCGCAAGAAGACACCTCGCTGCTCTACGCCAAGCAGCAAAATGGCACACACGTACAGCCAGGCCAGCCAAGTAATTTGGGCATCCGGGACAGAAATACCTTTCCGTTTCCCTGACAGCAGAGATACAATTATCCTTAAGTCAGTTAAATTTGCTGCCCTTCCATGACACCCAGTTTCAGCTGTCTAAGGCTGGCCCCGTCTAGGCGATGACGCGGTAAAGCGCCGCGTTCGGTGCGATGTGAAAAGGAGGAATAGGCACTAGCCCCATCCCGCTGCGTTTACATTCTCAGGAACTGCCAGGGGAAATCCGTCCCCGTTGTATAACCGCAGGGCACCGGATTCCTGGAAGGTAGCCTGCTGTCCTTTACGCAAGGGAGTAAACGAATGCGCGACAGGGTAACAACCCCCTTGGCACATTCCTTCAGTAAAACTTCATTTTATTGCATTTATACCCCCCTTTTTTTCTCCAAGGAGCTCAAGGTGGTTCTTCTCCTCCTCATTTAATCCCCACAATAACCCTGTGAGGTAGGTTAGGAAGAAAGGCAGTGACTGACCCAAGGTGAGCTTCATGACCAAATGGGGGTTTGAACCCTGGCCTTCCAGGTCCTAGCTAGCACTCTAACCACTATACAATACTGCCTCCGAAACGATCACCGTCCTGCGTTTGAGGATGGTACGAATACCGGATAGCCAGTTTTCACACCCGTCAAGATCAAAAGGTGGGGGGAGGCTTTTCCATCGGGAATGATCTAAAAGCCTATGCCAGTGATGGCTAACCTTGACACTCCAGATGTTTTGGAACTACAACTCCCATCATCCCTAGCTAACAGGATCAGTGGTCAGGGATGATGGGAGTTGTAGTCCCAAAACATCTGGAGTGTCAAGGTTAGCCATCACTGGCCTATGCTCCTCTAGGTTGCTGGACCAAAGCTCCGCAGGTCGTGCTGGCTGGAGCTGATGGGAGTTGGAGTCCTCCCTAAACGACTGCTCTTTACCCTTCTGCCTGCAAAAGCCCAGACTTAGAACTGTCTTTTCTAACCCTCACCTACTGCTCCCTCCGTTAACTTGGGCACGTTGCCTATACCGCCGGGTTTTTAGGGGGGAAATCTTGGGAAACTGAACAAGAGTTTGGGTATCGGGGGGGGGGGTGAAATACCGGAGTTTGACCCGAACTCTATAGGTCTCTTGCCCCTTCTCCCGTCTGCCCCCCCTTCCGCCGCAGAGACCCTCGTGGGACTCGAATCAACTTTAGCAACTTTAGACAGCTCGATTTGTCTGAAATCTCTCGATTTAGCAGCGCTCGGGAGATCAATTACCGGGCCAGGAAAACAGCATGAAATCCCATTTCCAACGGGATTGACTTTGCAGAGAGAATCAGGCGCACCGCGGAGCAGAAACAATTAACGCGCGCCTCGAATCCGACGGACCGATTTCACGCTTCGAATTGGAGGAGGGGGCGCAAAAACTTGCCGGCGGATATTGCGGGAAAGAGTCGTGCAGGACAGAGAACCACGGGCCTGGGGAAGCCGAGCAAGGTGGACACGGTAAGCCATCGGGGGGCCCAAGCCTGAGAGCGACGGGGATGGGAACCCGGCAGCAAACCTGGACTCGGAAACCCGAAGACACCTCCTGGGACTCAGACGGAACCTCCCGGTCATTTGCCGCTGGTAGAGCGAACCCGAGGAGCTGGTGTCCTTCAAAAGCGCCTTTCGCGGACTTTGGATGCTCCGTCGAAGAGCATTTTTAGTCAATGGCTCCAGAAAGGGAAGGGAAGAAGTGGCTGATCTGCTGCCGGAATCGAGCCGGCCAGAACGTATATTCCCCGAGAAGCAACGTCTTTCCCTGTTTGAATTCGGTATAATTAAGCCGGGTGCTGTGTGGAGGGGGTGGGGTGGAGGCATGACTTTGGCTGAGCCAGGGCATCCCATATTCAGCCACACAAACCGCCTTGAAACTGGGGAAGGGGGTTGTAGAGACGTGGAAGGATCAAGGTGTACAGGAAGACCTGAATGAAGACCGGTCCGCGGCGGCGACCGCGGAGTCGCCCTTGGAACCCCGACGGGAAGCGGCGGCGGGAACTTGTGGGCTTCTCCCCCACTCCGATGGCCAAGCAAACTGGGGGAGGGAGACACGCCCCCAAACAAATGCTCTCTCGGGTCTCCTTGGCTCCTCCATCCGCAAAACAGCGCCCGATCCCCGATGGCATCGACTACGTTACCCGCTGACAAGCGGCCCAGAGACTCAAAGGAGAACGAGGGATCGCAAGGCGCTTGAAACCGGCTTCCTCCACCCAGTGCAGTGGCGTCGAGGGAGTCCTACAACCTCCCCGGGAATTCCCACTGCCGGGCTCGTTTCCAAAAGAAAGCGGGATTTCGTTTGCACTCCCTTCATTCAGACAATAGCAATGTTATTGCAAATCATCGGTTATGTTGTTGGTTATGTGTGGTTGTTGGTTTTATGATTGTTAGCCGCCCTGAGCCCGGTTTCGGCTGGGAAGGGCGGGGTACAAATAAAAGTTGTTGTTGTTGTTGTTGATTATTATTATTATTATTTATTATTATGTTGCAAGGATTTTGGAAATCCAGGGTGGCTGGGATTTAGCTGCGTAACGGAGGGAGTTTCTGCTGGGGTGGGGGGAATCCCTTATTTGTTAAGCAGATTACCTTTTCGATCTTATCTATTTTGATCTGGCCGTTCTAGTCTCTTCCCAAGGTCCCACTGTAGAATTCGGAAACCCACTAGCAGCGCCATCCTAACCATGTCCACGCAGAATTATGTTCCATTGAATCCCACTGGGCAGCGCGGTTCTTACTGCAACCTAAAACCTCCAGGTAAAGATATCAGGATTCTCCTCCCCGTACCCCATCGAAAGTATTGTAAAACATAAATCTGAAACCTAAAAAGATTGACTGGTTCGTTTAATTTCTTTGCCCTTGTTTTGGATTTGCCCCCGTTTTGGATTTTGCCCTTCTTTCTGGATTGTAAGACGCTTTGAAAGGCTTGCGAGGGAAAGGCGGGATAGAAATGGCTTAAATAGGTTAAGGAATGAGCAGCGGAGAATCTCCTTGGGATTCTCCGCAGTTCTTCCTCTTGTGGAAAGGATGCGCACCACTAAGCGCCGGAGGCCCATGTCTTCTCTTTCCCCCCCTTTTCTTGTTTTAACTAAAGGAAAAGCAGCTTGGCGAAGAGCGCGGCGGGGCTTTCTATCTTGCCACTCTTTCTGCTTCCCGCACCACGTCGGGAGACCCCACTATCTCCTCACCCTCCACCCGTGGCCTATAGGAATCAGTTCAGTAAGGGATGGCACAGGATTTTAGGGTACAAAACGTTTTATTTATGATTATCACCCTCCTCATCATTAATGTGCGCGTCATCATCGTTGTGATTAATGCATAGTAAACCTGTCATTAGCTCTTGACTGAAACTGTCAATTGTTGTTTTCTATCAGTTATTTCGGTGTAATTTTACATGCCCTGAATGATTATATTAATTAAAATGGCCCCAATATGTTCTCTCTCTGTTGAGTTGCCGGGTTTAAACAAAAACAAAAAAGTGGATTGATTAATCTCTTGAAACCTTGGAGCATGATCCAGCCAAAGCAAAGTACTTTTGTGTCCCATTTATTTGTATAGGGGTGTGCAATTTTCTCCCAAGGGACTCAAAACATTGCTTTACTTTCATTGGATCGTGCCCAAGATTTACAATTATTTGATGGATTTATGACAATTCTTGGATGCAGATTAACATTTGTACAGTCCTCCTTTCTCCCTTCCCCCAGGAGGCATAAGGTAGATTCTGAATGTCTCTCCTTTTGCTTCCTATACACACTCTACACTCTAAAAACATTCACCTAAAAGAAGTCCCACTAAAATAAATGAGGCTGGCGTATTATAGTCTGATCCTAAACATAGCTATCTACTTGGAACTATACACCACTGATTTCAGAGCCTTTTAAATTTTCAGGGAAAATATACATACCCCAATTAAATGCCTGCTTACTTCAAAATAAGCATACTTATGTTTAATAGGAGTCCTATCGAGCTCTTGATATTTACTTCCTAGTTGGGCTCCATGGATCACACACGTTTGCAGCACAATCCTATAAACATGCCTATTGAGCAAGTTTCAACTGAATGGTGCTTATTTCCTCAAATTTGCTAATGATTGCAGTCTTTTCTTTTTTAAAAAGCAAGTATGGAAATCATGTATTTCTGATTTTTACCACACTACTTACGTTAAAATATTGCCTAAAAGCAGCACATGGGGGTTTGTTTTTAAACAGGCTTTTCACTAAGATTATTGACTGAGATGAAGCATGTATGATGATGAACTAAGGAAAGTAAGTACAATTACTCCATCCCATCATACTCTCTTACCTTGTGAGGTATGGGCCTGACTTCAAGAAATCCAAGTTCTAACCAAACTGATTTACAAAATGAAAGACACGATCTATATCTAGTCAACATGTCTACTCAGAAGTAAGGCTCACTGAATTCAGTTGGACCTCCTCCTAGGTAAGTATGTATGGGATTGCAGTCTCAAGTACATTATTAGATCTCTCATGTTGTAATAAATAAACCTTCAAAGTGCTTAGCTTTGCTGGAATTGTGCCCAATATGATTACACGATTTGTCCCTGAAATTGCAAGTTTGTCTGATTATAATTTCCCACCATAGATTTCCCCCTTCACCCCAGTCTAGCCTCACTGTGAGGTACAAGTTAATTCAGAGACTGTGGAATTGGGTGCTCAGACATGACTGGGTGAAGCTGGAGCAAAGTGTTGCTTTCGGGGGGGGGGGCAGATTTACAGAAAGCAGATGATGTAAGTAAATCCTGCACATTATAAACTTAAAGTAACCACCAGGCCTGTGGGCTTCTTCCCCAGTGGAGTATCCAGCCCAGCCTTTGATGAAGTGACGCTCCCTCACAGCCCAGCTCTGCCTCAGATATTGTTTCAAACAGACTGATGAAGCCCTTTTTGCCTCATTTAAGATAAATAGAGAATGTTGGGGGGAAAGTGTCTTCCCCTATTTCTTTTCTTCATTGTATGAAAGCCAGGCCGGGTGAAGGGGGAGGAGGGCAGGGCCAGGCTGAGATGTGGCGTCAGATCATGCAGAATCTCAGAGAACCCAGCCTTGCACTGGCCTCTTCAGGGAAGGAAATTTAAATTAACTGCAGCAGTTGGTGTGTATTTGTGTGTGTTTGTACTGGAGTTGGAGAAAACCTTTGCATGGAACCTGGTTCCCAAGGCTCCAATGGAATAAGAGGAACCCTCTGCGCTAGCAGACCTTCCTGGCAAAGCTTTGATGCTGCTTTGCCTGACAACAGCCTTGCTCAGGATGCAACAAACTAGGAGATAGATAACACAAAGAAGCTCCTGGCTCAGCATCACAGAGCAAAAGATACCATAGAAAAAGGGGTACCGGTATCTCTTTTTTGTGGCCATCAGCTTTGCTGACACTGATGCACAGTGGAATCAAAGGGACTATTATGTGTAATGATCAGGTGGTATTTATTTTATTTCTTTAACAAGATTTATATACCACTTAATCAAATAATAATAATCCCTAAGTGGCTTACATATAGCATTCATTAACACTGTAATAAAAACAGACTTTGAAACAGTAAACATAATGATCAAAATAGAGATAAATCAATTGGGGGGAAATATGCATCTAACTGAAACTGAAAAATAAATGCACCTAATCAAATTAGATGTCTGGGAAGGTTTGCCGAAACAGAAAAGTTTTTAGCAGTAGTCGAAAACAGAACAGCAAAGATGCCTACCTAATATATATAGATCAGCTGATGTCACAGTAAAAACAAATCAATTTCTCACAAGAGTGGAACAAATATTTTGCAGCCCTTGTAAAAGTGCTACTTCTGCAGATTGAAGCAGTCAAGTGGGTAAGGTGAGGGTCATAGCTGTATGGTAGTAGTAACAGCTTATTTGGCTTACTCTTGGCAGGGACTCAGCTATTTCAAATGTACTATTTCAAATTATGCCAACGTTTTGTCAAAAGAGGGATACTTCTTTGAGGACAGAAAGCTAGGAAGGTGAAAATATTGGGGAAAACATGGCAGCCTGGGTCTTCAACAGCAACCAACAGAGAGCTTGCTGAATATGGATGTAAGTGGTTCGCAGTGAAGAAGAGGTACATAATTTGGAGCAGATTCTGCCTATGTTGGCAGAATGCTCTGAAAAAGAGAAGTATTCATCTTCCAGGCAGAAAAGGAACCCCTACCAAGAATTTAAGTTGAAATGCGTGTGACTCCTATCACTGATGATCAAGGCATTTTTCCACTTCTTCCTGAGTTGTGCTTTCTTTCTTGTTTTGAACTGATGATGGAAGGTAATAGATTGGCTCCAATACAGATGCAACCCTTTCCTGCTGTCCTCCAGGGGAGAAAGTATAGCTGTATAGATGCCCAAGAGTCCTCCTAAGGCAAGCTCTCCTACCTAGCTTGCCTACCTACCAAGCTCCTACCTACCTAGCTGCTGTGATGCTCAAGCTGTAGCCCTTTGACCACTAGTGGTCCATGAGCTCCATTCAGATGGTCCCTTAACAGGTTGCAGAACAGATGAGAACATCTGAACTCAGTAGCAGCCGAGCCATGTGATAGGGCAGTGCCATGGTGTGGAGTTGGGGCCAGATGGTGGTGAGCTTAGGGCAGCCTGGGTGCACCACTGGAGGCAATCTGGCACTTCCATCAGTATGCCCTTGCTGCTCCCTGTACCATCTGGGTAAGTGGCAGCAGCACTGCTCTTGGGAGGGCACTGTTCTAACATGTCAGCTGTTCCTGTTTGTACCTGGGTGTACAGTTGATTTCTTTTTTCTGACAATAATGATTAAGGTTAGTTTACTGGGGCCAGAATGCCAAACAGGTTAACCGGGTCATAATCTGTACATTGCAGATGAATAAAGGTCTCACAAGGGCCAGGAGGATGCCAAAGTGGTTAATTAACAAAGTTAAGAAGCTCTCAGAGGCAAAAAGACTTTCTCTTTTAAAAAATAATAATTAAAAATCAAAGTCGTGTCCATACAAAGAGAACAAAAAGGAACACAAACTTTGGCAAAATAATAATAATTGTGGGAATGTTTTGGAACGTGGATGGAGATTTATAATTTAATATATCTCATCCTAACTTGTGCTAACAAGTTCAACTAGCAGAGTAACATTCCCTTTTAAAATACACACAGCGGAAGTTGCTTTGATTCGCTAGAATCAACTTAATCTAGTTTCCTGGTTTGTCACTATATTTCCCCTTTGTCCCTCTTCAAATAAGACACAACACACGTCTTCTATAAAAAGATATAAAATGTTTACTCACATATATCCAGCTCAAGACAAATCCCAAAGAAGGCAGGCTTATTCTTAGTAAAGATATTTACAATTGGAATCTCTCCATGTGGGAGAGAAGTCCGCTAGGCCCCAGTTGGATGGAAGCCAACTGAGCATCCTCCTCACAGTTCGAGTGAGAGAGTGGAAAGGAATGGAATGGCCGCTGACCTGTGAGGTTCTTTGTTCATACCTTCCCAGGTGAAGCCACTCCCACATCTAGCTGAAAGAGGAAATTGCCTCAATCCATGTGACCAGGAAGTTGTGGCTGGAGGACTGAGGCAATCTCCACTATCTGCTCTAGCATTGTTGTACTTGACTGCTCTAGTGTTTACATCCCACAAACCCCTTCTCAGGCAAATACAACATACAAAACATAAACAACTTTATTCAACCACCCAGAGTCCCAGCTTGACACGTAGATTCTGGAAACTCTCTTTTGGCAAGGGTTTTGTCAAGATGTCGGCAGTCATCTCTTTGGTGCAGCAATAAGACAGTTCCACAAGTTCATCTTGCACCATCTGGCGTATATAGTGGTACCTGACCCCAATGTGTTTGGTTCTGGCTAGGAACTTTTCACTCTGCGTCAGCTTCAGGCAACTTTGATTGTCCTCTAGCAGGCTGACAGGTTCCCTTCTCACCAGTCCAAAGTCTTTGATGAGTTCATCAAGCCAGGCAATTTCTCTGCATGCTTCCGTTGCAGCAACATATTCGGACTCTGTTGAAGACAAAGCTACACAACTCTGTTTATAGCTGCCCCACACAACAGGTCCATCCCCAAACATAAAAACATGACCACTTGTGGATTTATAGTCAGCATTATCCCCGGCCCAATCTGCATCAGTGTACCCAACCAACTTAGGGTCTCTGACAGCTGGCAACTTTAATTTACAATTTATTGTACCTTTTAGGTATCTAACCACCCTTTTCAGCCCCGCTAAATCATGCTCAGTGGGAGAATTCACTTTTCTACTCAGAATCCCCACAGCATTAGCTAAGTCAGGTCTACATGTGGTAACCATATACAAAAGTTTACCAATTACCGACCTATATTGACTGTTATCTGGCAACAGCTTCGAATCCTGCTGATTCTTCAAGAAGTCTGTAGCCATGGGCGTTGCAACCGGGTGTGCGTCTTGCATCTGCAAATACTCAATCAGTTCATGAATCTTTTGCTTCTGGCTGAGAAGAAATGAGCCGTCTTCTTCTCTTTCCACTTGAATTCCTAGGTAGTACTTGACATCTCCAAGTTCTTTTACTTGTACCTCCTTGCTGAGGTGTTTTACTATTTGTGTATAGTCTCTATTATTTGCAGTAGCAATAATCAAATCATCGACAAAAGCCAATATATATGAATATTGTCCATTACTTGACTTGGTGTACAAGCACTTGTCTGCGTTTCCTTGCTTGTACCCAAGTTGCACAAGCATACTGTGCAATTTCTGATTCCAGGCTCTAGCCGCTTGTTTAAGCCCATAGATTCCTTTCTGGAGTCGACACACTAGATGCGCCTCATTTGGTTTTGTGAAACCTTTAGGTTGTTTCATATATATTTCTTCTGAAATTCTCCCATGTAAAAACGCAGTACAAATGTCAACGTGCTTCACGTCCAATTGTTTAGAGGCTGCAATGCTCAAAAGCATTCGGATGGTACTATATCTTACGGTTGGTGCGAAAACTTCGTCGTAATCTTCACCAAAACGTTGTGAAAAACCTTGTGCTACTAGCCTTGCTTTGTAGCGTTCCACTTCCCCTTCTGACCCCTTCTTAACCTTGAACACCCACTTGCACCCAATGGCCTTCTTACCAGGAGGTAGCTCTGTGAGGGTCCACGTCTGGTTCTGATGCAGTGCATCCATCTCCTCCTGAGCGGCCTTCTTCCAGAGACTGGCTTGCGCAGATGGCATCTTCTGAATCTCTTCCCATGTGGAAGGTTCCTGTGGAGACACCGACCCTGCAAGGTAGGACAGCCGTACTGGTGGGACACCTCTGTTGGTTCTGGATGAGCGTCTGACCTCTGGTTCTGGTTCCTGAACCGCATCAGCTTCCTCACTCCCTTCCAACGGTGGCATGCCCTCATCTGAGTCCTCCTCTTCGTCTCTGGAGCCGCCAGGGGTCTGGTCATCTGCGTCTTCTGGTGCGTCGCCTGTAGGGGGTGCTATGACACTAGAAGGCAGATTAGTACCATGTGGGGTTTCAGAAGGAAAGTTTATGAGTTCTTGAGTCCATTCTGACTCCTTGGAGCAGCCAATAACAGTGTTCTTTGTGTCTGCTTTTGCATGTTCATCAAAATAAATTGCATGGTGCGCACTCACTTTGCCTGTCTGTAAGTCCATTACTCTGTATCCCTTGCCTCCAGCAGCATATCCCACTAAGATACCTGCTTGTGCTCTGGAGTCAAGCTTGTGCCTCTGTTCCTTGGGCACGTGGTAGTAACATATACTGCCAAATACACGTATGTGCGAGAGACTAGGCACCTTTCCATGCCAAAGTTCAAATGGTGTGCGCTGTGTTGCCTTTGTTGGCAACCTGTTCTGGAGATAGACAGCTGTGTAAGCAGCATCTCCCCACATCTTCCTAGGCAGGGATGCTTCCTTCAGCATACACCTTGTCATTTCCATAATGGATCTGAACTTCCTTTCAGCTATGGAGTTCTGTTGTGGCGTGTAAGGAACTGTGGTTACATGTGTAATTCCTTCCTTTGCCATAAGGGCTTTCATCTCATGTGAGCAGTATTCTCCTCCATTGTCAGACATTAAGACACCTGGAGCTCTTTGGAACTTGTTCCTAACCATGGCAATGTAATTCTTGAACATCTCTACTGTCTCACTTTTATCTTTGATGAAATATGCCACACAATATCTCGAAAAATCATAAATAAAAATTAAAATATACTTGTTGTGTCCAAGTGATGGAACACTGAGTGGCCCACACAAATCTGAATGCACAATGTCCAGAACTTTTGTACTCCTTTGTTCTGTGCAACGTGTAAAAGAAGGTTTTACTGCCTTTTCAGTAACACAAGTTATGCATTTTGTTGGAGCTTGGTTGCTGCTCCCTTTTGCCTGCAAACCTGTGACAAGATCACTTTCCTGTAGACTCTTAATGATGGTGGTGTCTCTGTGTGCAAGTCTTCTATGCCACAGCGTCAAATCTGCGTCTTCCTTCTGGCTGGAGCGTGCCACTTTTGCAGACTGGTTCTCTGAAAGATTAACCTCATAAACACCATTTATTAGTTTTGCTTCAATGTACACTTCACCATCTTTAGTTACACAGCACTGTCCATTCTCAAATGTGATCTTGAAACCTTTCTTGTCCAAAGTAGAGACACTGAGTAAATTGCAGCTCAGTTCTGGTACATACACAACATTGGACATTCTGGTCCTAAAAGATTCATTGTTTACATTGAATTCCAAATGCATTGAACCTTCACCTTTGGACTTTAAAATATTTCCATTTGCAACCTCAATTTCAGTCTCTTTATCATTTAATTCATTAAAACAGTCTTTTTCAAAACAATAGTGGCTGCTGGCTCCAGAATCTAATAACCACTTATTGCGTGTGTTTTCTTGGCTCTGGACAGCTAAACTCCTTTCTTGCAACAGCATGTTGCGTTCAGATTTTCCTTTCCTTTCTCCCTTTTGGTGAGAAAGATGAGAATCCTTTGCTTTAGCCTTTGGATCCTTGCAATGCTTTGCCATGTGGCCGCTTTTCAGGCATTTAAAACACACAATTTCTCTGGATTTTGTAAATTGCTTTGAAACAAAATTACAATCCTTTCTCCTAGGGTTGCTTTCTGGAGAATCAAATCTCTTTCTGCATTCCTCTCTTAATTCACTGGTCAGTTCCTTAAAAGTTAGATTCTCTTTATGATCCATCAAACTAACAAATGCATCAAAATGTGGCCCTAATGAGGCTAACAGAAATGATACCTTTGTTACTTCATCAAAAGATTGTGGAGTAAGTTCAAGCTTTTGAATAATTTCTGTGAATTTATCAATATGCTCTGTGAATTCTTCTTTTGAATTCATTCTCAGTCTAGTTAATTTGCCCATCAATGTTCTGTAGGAGTTCTTTGTAGATTCTCCATACATGCGCTCAATATCTTTTAGGATCTGAGATGCATCATCTTTGCTATTTATTAACGATAGATGCTTATTGCGAAGTCCACTCAAAATTATGTGCTTGGCCTCGCTGTTCTGCCTTTTCCAGACTTTAACCTTGGCTTCATCATCTGCACCTTGAGGCTTTGGCATCTCTATCGCATCCAAAATATCCCTTGCTTCTAAATATGCTATTAAGCGCGTTTTCCAGTGCACAAAATTTTCCTCATCTAGCAGCATTAAGCCTGGCTTTGCTTCACTATAAAAACTGGCACTAGCCATCTTAAAATCCAAAATTTGAAAAAAAATTCAAAATTCAAAAATTTGTCAAAATTCAAAATCAAAATCTCAAAATTCTCAAAATGCAAAAAGCAAAAGCCTCAAAATAAATCTTCACTGCCTTTGGGTCTTTTGTGAGCTCTGAGGGAGGGGAGGGGTAGCTTAATCCCCCTTTCTCTAAACAGTAGGACAAAAGACCATGCGGTCTGACCAGGAAATGCTCTCAGAAAAATCCTACTCAACTCAAAAATGCAATCCAACGCAATCCTTCAAAAATACACAAAATACGTAGCTCTGGGCATACATAACCCTTTGTGGGAATGTTTTGGAACGTGGATGGAGATTTATAATTTAATATATCTCATCCTAACTTGTGCTAACAAGTTCAACTAGCAGAGTAACATTCCCTTTTAAAATACACACAGCGGAAGTTGCTTTGATTCGCTAGAATCAACTTAATCTAGTTTCCTGGTTTGTCACTATATTTCCCCTTTGTCCCTCTTCAAATAAGACACAACACACGTCTTCTATAAAAAGATATAAAATGTTTACTCACATATATCCAGCTCAAGACAAATCCCAAAGAAGGCAGGCTTATTCTTAGTAAAGATATTTACAATTGGAATCTCTCCATGTGGGAGAGAAGTCCGCTAGGCCCCAGTTGGATGGAAGCCAACTGAGCATCCTCCTCACAGTTCGAGTGAGAGAGTGGAAAGGAATGGAATGGCCGCTGACCTGTGAGGTTCTTTGTTCATACCTTCCCAGGTGAAGCCACTCCCACATCTAGTTGAAAGAGGAAATTGCCTCAATCCATGTGACCAGGAAGTTGTGGCTGGAGGACTGAGGCAATCTCCACTATCTGCTCTAGCATTGTTGTACTTGACTGCTCTAGTGTTTACATCCCACAATAATAGTGTAAGAAGAGAATAATATATGCTAAAAAAGAATTGGAGAAGCATGTTGCAAACACACAGACACACATTAGATCAACAAGTAGGTCTTTACATCCATTAATAGCAACAGACCACCTAGGGAGGTGGCTGAACCCTTGGATGACAAGGGAGTCAAAGATGTGCTAAAGAAGGATAAGGAGATTGGGGAGGGAGGAAGCTGAATTAATTATTTCATAGAATCATAGAATTGTAGAATTGAAAGGGTGCACCTATCTTCACAATGGAAGATGCAGGGCAGAGCACTAACTTTTGAACTAACTTTTGGAGGAAGGGAGTCTGAGAAACTGAAGCAGATACCGGTAGTGGTGAAGAGAGATAAAGTTCTAGCCCTAATAGACAAAATAAAAATGAACCAATCATTGGCATCTTGGAAGTCACAGACTAATTAGCATAATGTAAAAAGGTAAAGGTACCCCTGACCGTTAGGTCCAGTCGCAGACGACTCTGAGGTTGCACGCTTATCTCACTCTATAGGCCGAGGGAGCCGGCGTTTGTCTGCAGACAGCTTCCGGGTCATGTGGCCAGCATGACTAAGCCACTTCTGGCAAACCAGAGCAGCACACGGAAATGCAGTTTACCTTTCCGCCAGAGCAGTACCTATTTATCTACTTGCACTTGATGTGCTTTCAAACTGCTAGGTGGGCAGGAGCTGGAACCGAACAACGGGAGCTCATCCCTTCGTGGGGATTCGAACTGCCGACCTTCTGATTGGCAAGCCCCAGGCTCAGTGGTTTAGACCACAGCGCCACCTGTGTCCCTAGCTTAATGTATGTCCCCCCAAAAAACTGATGGAAAGTATTATTAAAGATAAAATAACCAAGCATATAGAAGAACAAGCCTTGCTGCAGCAAAGCATGGATGGCATCTGCAAGGACTAGTCCTGTCTCATGACCAAGTAAAGTTATTTGAGAGTGTCAACAAGCATATACGGTAGATAGAGGTGATCCAGAAGAGGAGAGGTTCTGTTGTTGATCACAAATTGATTAAGTTGCAGGAAGCAAACAGAAGGAATAAATGGACAGTTCTCCAAATGGAGACATGTAGACTGTAGTGTCTCCCAAGGATCAGAACTAGGGGCTCTGCTTTTTAACTTGTTCATAAATGACTTAGTGTAACAGGTAATAAGTGAGAAGGGGAAGTTTGCCGATGACACTACATAGTTCAGGGTCGTTAAGCAGTGCTGTAGCTGGGGGGGGGGGGTATAGAGGCTCCCAGCCTGTGTCTTTGACCCGGGTGAAATAAAGCCTAGTTTTCACCCCTGCATTAAAACAAAAAGAGATTGTAAAGCGCTCTAAAAGGACCTCACCAAACTAAGTGGAATGGCAACTACAATTCAGTGTAAACAACTGTAAAGTGATGCATGTCAGTGCAAACAAATCTTAATTTCACATGTATGTTCATGGGGTCTGGTGCTAACTGACCAAGAACAAGACCCTGGGTTCATAGCAGATAGCTTGTTGAAGACATCAACCCAGTTGTGCAGCAACTGTGAAACAAGCAAATTCCAAGATAGGGATCATTAAGAAAGGAATTGAAAATAAAATTGCTGATATAATGTAGTTATAAAAATCTATGGTGCAATCTCCTTTAGAGGTATTGTGTACATATCGTAAAGTTGGAACAGTGCCAGAGAAGGGCAACAAAAAAGATCAAGGGGATGCAGTTTGGGAGTTTAGAAAAAAAGGGAGAGAAAGAGATGAAATTATAAAAGCTTATAAAATTTGTATGCATGACATTGATAGAGAAAAGTTTTTCTTCCTCTCTGGCCTCGCCCATCACTGGCGTGTGGCCCCGAGACGTTTTTCCACAATGGAATGAGGCCCTCGGGCGGATTCCCCCCCTACCCGGAAACTCCTGTATTTTAGAGACAGCTGTTCTCATTCTAGAACACACAGTATTTATTTCTAAGAACAGGACACTTACTATTAATTAATTAATTTAATTTAATTTACCGTACTCCACTTTTTCTCCTAGGAACTCAAGGCTGCACACATGGTTCTCCCACCAACACGCTCTTACTTTATCTTCAAAACAACCCTGCAAGGTGAGTTAGACTGAAAAGCAGACTGGTTCAAAGTACCATATTGGCCCAAATAAGAGTCACACTTGAATATAAGACGTACATTTAAAATTCATGGGGGAGGGGGGAGGGAAAAAAAGACAATACCCAAATATAAGCCGCTCCCTTAAAAGTCCACAGGCATTCACACCCATTCCGTTTTACCGTATGTCTGTTTCAGCAGTGATATCATAAAAGCCTATTTTTGTAAGGTCGCGAATTTAAGCCGCACCGCACTTTAACTTTTCACGGTCGGAATTTGGGGGAAAAGTGAGGCTTATATTCAGGCCAATATGGTAATTGATGGTTGTGTGGAGACTTGAATCAGGGTCTTTCCACACCTAGCTCAATGCTCCAACCACTGCACCACTTTGGCTGTTCCAGTCAAGTCAGTTTCCACAGAATTACGGTACTTCCAACTGTCACAAAATGACCCTTTGGCAATCACCAGCAACAACTCAAGGGGCTGCTTTTGGTTTCTTAAATGACTTCATGTTGGATTGCGAAGATGAAGAACTGAGAACTGTAGATGGTCCACTGTGGACTAAACAAACAGAGATCTGAGGAAATTATTCTTTGGAATGATTAAGATTAAACTCTTGAAGAATCACCTCTAAGAACAAGAGTAAGATAAAATGAGAATTCTGCTGGTTAAGCAAAAATCATTTTTATTTAGAAGGGCCTTTGGCCTGATGATATTCTGCAATTTGTTCAACTGGCTGCTGCTTTTTAGCAGTTTTGTTGTTTTTTATTGTATATTTATCTGCTTTGTTTTTATGTTCTTAATATTTTGTAGTTTGCACTTTACAGCTGTTGGCTGCCTTGGAATAAGTAATAAATAAAGAAATTCAAGGACTGTTTTCTGTACCCACCTGCTCAAAAAGTAAAAGAGTTTTTTCCCCCTTTGAGGCAACATTTTATGTTGGGATTTCAAAAGGACTAGAGAGAACCTTCTCAACCAGAGGCTGTGAGGAGAAGATCTATTGAAGGACTTATGGGGGGGGGGGGTTCACTATTTACAGGCCCCAGCCAAGAGCTTTATCAGCTTGCACCAGCTGTTACTCAGGCACCCACTTGGTGTGAATGGGTTGTTTCTTTGGAACATTATCATAATTACTTCTGAAAGCCAGGCTCCTTTTAAACTATTTTCTCCTGTAAATATTTAGCCCACTGATTTTTGTTAGGCTTGTAAATAACACCCCCTCCCTTCTCCTAAACTTGCTGTTTTTAATCATAAAAGCATCCTTTGAGAGTAAGGGAATGATAGAGGGGAATGCAAAGGGCTGGATGCAAACATAGCTTTATCCAGAGCAGGGTTAGCTAATAAGGTTACAATCCCATGCAAATGTACTAGGTAACAGGGCTAATCTGAACATTCAGGCAGCTGCTTGATGGCACAGTTCAAGGAATACCCATTTCACTTGTGTTTGTTTGTTTTTTATTTTTTCATACAACTTTCAATGCAATCGGGTCCCACATAAACTGGATGTGTGAGCTAAGACTGCATGTGATATTGCATGGGGTTATCTTACAAGCCATATAGCTGGAAGGAACCTCAAAGATCAACAAGCTCAATCCCCTGCTGACATAGGAGATCTGGTGCTACAGCATCCCAGATAGGTAGTTATCCAGCCTCTGCTTAAAGCCTTTTAACAAAGGAGAGTCCACCACTTTCTGAGGCAGTCTGTTCCACAGCTGAACAACTCATACTATCAGGAAGCTCTCCCTCATATTTAATAAAAAACCACTTTTTGTACTTTGAACCCATTGCATCTGAACAAAATAAAAAAAATCTAACAAACAACTAAGTTTGTTCTTGGTATGAGCTTTCATGTGCATGCACACTTCTTCAGATACACATGCACATGAAAGCTCATACCAAGAACAAACTTAGTTGGTCTCTAAGGTGCTACTGGAAGGAATTTTTTTATTTTGTTTCGACTACGGCAGACCAACACAACTACCTACCTGTAACCATTGCATCTGGTCTACCTTCCCAGGAAACAAATAACAGGAAACAAATAGAGTTCATCATGTACATGACAGCCCTTCAAATATTTGAAGTCTCTTCTCCTCTTAGGACTTGGTCTCTAAGACCCTCACCATCTCTGTTCACCTGCGTCTGGACATGTTCCATTTCTCAAAGTGTTCTTTAAGTGTGGTCCCCTTAGGGATGCCCTTTATTTGCCCCATCTCTTTGTCTCAGAAAAATGAACTTTGGAAGAATGTCCCATTGAGCTCAGTGGCACTTACTTCTTTTTAAACCTGCATTGCAGCACAATGTATATACATATAGGATAAATCTCCATACATATCAACTATTCAAAGAATCTTCCATCCAATCACAGGCTCTTTTTTTCAACTTTCCTTAGGAGTGTAGCCAGGGGACTTTTCCTATATGATTTCATAAGGCCTTTGTGAATCTTTACTGTATACCGGTAAATAATCTAAAATTTATTCCCATGCTTATTCAGATAATTCCATTCCCTTTGGTGCCTACTGATGTGCATGACAATCAAAGCAGTTTGTCCTATGTATTTTTACTTCTCAGTAAATGCATAGGATTGCAACCTCACTAACCTTAGTGAGATCAGAGGAAACAGAGAGGCACTCTTAGCTCAAAAGCTAACTAGGCTAATGGTTCTTTCAATAATACAAAGAAATGTACCGGTACATTTCTTATAAACAAGACTCGATACATGAAAAGCACTACAGAAATAATAAGTCATTACAATAACTCTCCAACAGAAATGTTATTATTCATTTCATATGCATTCAATTCATTTCAAAATCCATATGTCGCTTTCAGTGCAAAATCCAGGGGTGCCAAGTTGCACATGACCAAGAAAGGGAAAATGCAACCCAAAAAAAAGAGGATGAGAGAGAGGACACAGGGTTGCATATGCAAACATAGATACAGGTGCACATTTAGAGAAAATTTGTATAATTTAAATTGAAATACAATACATCTAACTAAGGTAGAGAAGACTTTGACCAGGTGACCTGTATGCCTGTTCAGTTTGCTGTACCAGTGCTAACTGTTGATAGGCAATTTAAAGTCTCCTGTTCTTCCTTCTTAGGGCTATCTTTAAACTGGGCTTAAGCTGGATAAATAGATAACTATCCTCTGACAGCCCTTCCGATAAAGGACAGACCTCTGTAAAGTAGGACACATGACAAAACAAGGATAAGGCTATCAGTGGCTATCAGTACCGGTAGTGTATGGGGCTCTGGGATAGTTTGTCCACACTCTGGGAACAGCTTCAACTGGCCAACTAAACCAGGTGAGGGGTCTCAAACCCTTGGTGAGTTAAGGACTGCCCTTGCATGTGAAGACAGGCTCCAGCGGATTGAGTGGACAAGACCAATAGTGGATCCAACGGTCAAGAAGGCAGTTTCTGCATATGCCAGAGGGAAGTGAGGGGCAGATGGGGCTTGTCAACCTGGGAAGGTAGCCCATCTAGGAGAAGGAAAACTCTGATCCTAACCCTCTGCTGCCTTGTGGGATATCTTCAGGAGAAGAAAAGGCAGAGGAGTAAACTCTACACAAATACAGAGCGGAGTCCCTAAGACTTCAATGGGCATTTCCCTAGAATGTGTGCTGGACTACGTTCTGTGAAGAATACACATAACACCACCAATTCTATTTGAAACCAAGCTCCATTCATTTCAATGGGACCTATCTCAGTATAATATGGTTATGACTGGGGGTGCACCTTTGAAAGAATAAAAAGGTACTACTGGATTACTAGATGCACACCCCTGTAGCATCTTTTGGAGGGTACATCTGCTCGCCCACATCTGTATTCCTTCTTGCTTCTCAGCATGAATTAAGACATGCTGAGGCCCTAAAACTATGCCAAGTTTAAGAGGCCCCATAGCATTACAAATTAAAAATACATGCTCTCACTGGACGTCAGCTGCCACCGCTGCTGTGTGACAGCCAGAAGAAATTTTGATATTGTTCCTCCACACACACAATGCACAGACAAATAAACACGATATGGCAGTTGTGCGGCCCTGAAGTATACTTTTGTCACACTGCAAGACTAATGTCCGTTTTCCGTTTCTTTGTTTTTTTAACCAATTATGTATGACTTTAAATTTAGGTTTATAGATAGATAAACCTAAATTTAAAGTCATACATAATTGGTTAAAAACAACAATATATACCTATTAAAAGAAATGTTAGTCCGGGGTTAAAGCCCTTTAGCCCTTCACCTTTAACGTGGAGCTTGCAAGACTGTCGTTTCTGCTGCAGAGGAGGTGTGGGCCGCCATCCATCCCCTCAGTTCTGGGCGCTTGAGGGAGGAAGCTGCTGCGCCGCCGCCTTCTCTCCAGGGATGCCCGTCGCTGCCGCCGCGTGGCGGGAAAAGGAAGGCCAAGGAGCGAGGAAGTGGGGGGTTGTTGTTTTCCCCCCGCCTTCTACGGAGGGCCGGCCAGGTCAATCATTTCCTTTGCATGGAGCTCCCGGCAAGCGAGGAAGCGGTGCAGCTCTCCCTTCAGCTCTGCGCAAAAAGGAAGGCCTAGGCCCGCTCCTTAGCGACACGCAGCGAAGAAGCTCCCCGGGGGTGCTTATCTCACTGGAGGTTAAGAGAACTTGGGTCCCACCAAGTCCCAGTGAAGCGAGGGTTGTGCCTGCGAGAGGGCCGCATTCCCCTCAGCCCCTCATCATCTTCAGGTTCAGAGAAGTTGCAGTTCCCTCCAACCTCTCTCTTCTGCCCAGTCATAGAATCATAGAATTGTAGCGACCATCCAGATCTTCTCTCACATAGAGTGACCATTTAGGCATCGCCCCTCCCTCCCTCCCTCCCAAAAAAGGGGGGGCTGGGATTTGCATATGCTAATTGATATTAAGCCTACCTGCCAATTTAGTAACAAATATTATAAATTAAGTAGAAAGGCAACTCGCCACCAGTGGAAAAGACTGGTGATCTCTTTGTGCTTGCTCAGTCTGCAGCCGGTTGACTCCCAAAGGCCCTGCTCTCCTTTCTTAAGTGTTCTTTTCTCTTTAAATCAGACTTAAAAATAGAGGACTGTCCATGTTATAGTATGGCACTTGGCCACTCTATCCACATGCAAGTCCAACTGCCTGCTGTGCTGCAATCACACGCACATTTCAAAGTGTGCTCAAAGCACATTCACAGCACATTGGGCCTCTTTGATATATAGGTCTGACTAGGTTCTCACTCACAACATAGGCAAACAGTCCTACTGAGTTCAATAGAACTTCTCAGGAGGTGTGCAAGGGTTTGTAACCATACAAGGGATTAAGATCAATTGGACACAGCTGAATTTGCCTCATAATCAAAATGCATAGGATAGTGGTGGTGTAAGCGTTATTTTGCTGGTGCACATTCCATAAACGTACTTGGGTTATGCAGTGTTAGCTTGTGAACATCTGGGTATTGTTTGCTGATGTTACATTCCTCTGGGTTTCATATTATGCTGCTATCACTGCTTCCTGCCAATTTAAGGTACAAATAAGGCACAAATGGCAGCATTACTTATCCACTTACGGGATTATCTTCCAAAAGGGAGGACTTGAACACCTTCTTTGTTACAGCATTAAAAGCAAAAGGCATTATCCAGCCACATTAAAATCAGCGGGACTTTTTGTTTAACAGGAATATGGATAGAACCATTGCAAAAGTATTGCCAGTGCCCAGAGAATCTCTCTACTTTCAGGAGAGGCTTGGTGATGTTATCACTACAAATAATTGTGCAGAAAGCAGAATGCCCTCACCGTCTCTAATACTTCGGAGATTGCAACAGTGGAGTTATCTAAACTATTTCTACAGCCCTATCGCTGTAATAGCCAGGTGCTGAAATCACTGCTGTAGATCACATCCAGATGGCTTGGGATATGGAAAGAGTGAAGGATTTAGCAAGTTAGGCTGTGTCTGCAATTTATTTGTTGGGGAAAGCACTCTATCCAGTACAGCTAAGTTGGGAAAGCTAGCTAGAGCACACACACACAATGAAACAAAAGGAAATAATAATTAAAAGTGGATACCAGCAATGCCAACTAGCCAGAAAAAGCAGCCTGGCCTGCTCCTGTACAGAATTTGATAGCAACTTGATGTGCAGGAAGAGGGAGGAGAAACATCTTAGAGCACCAAGATATGCATTATCACCTGCCAATGTCTGCACATTAAGCTGCAGTCAAAGTACAGGACAGAAGCTGGTGGCAAAAATAAAAAATGCAACTGTAATAACAACCAAGACACAAAGACATGGCAATGGTTACTGTAAGAATTCCTGACTCTGCTTTTCCATGGTGATCTTTTAGTTTTGCAGGAAGGATTCGTCCAGTGGATGAATTGTTTGGGGCACATACATAGCAAGGATGTGGCTGTTATTTGCAATGTTACTTGTGCATTGTTGCGTAGGGAGAATCTTTCATTCTAAGCCACAGGATCTAACTGGCCCTTCAAGCTTATATTTGTTACTTTCTCTAATTTGAATATCATGTTCAGCAATCAGCACTTTTCTTATATTCTTTGCTCCCAGTGCCTTAAAAGGAAACAAATATGGTGGTGGGTTTCTTGAATGCAGTACAGCAAAGATAGCGTGTTGTTTCCAAAAGATCTGGAAGGTATCAGAGCTTGAGAAACTTCAAGCCCCCAGCCCAGTGAGTTTGGCAAGCAAATGGAATCGTTCCATATGGAGAAATACCATGGCAATAGCACCAGGAGAAGAGGTAGGTCTGTTTAGCAACATTGGCAGGGCTGTGTGTGCGTGTGTGTGTGTGCGTGCGTGTGTGTTTACACAATATGGCAAAACAAGTCCCCAATGACAGATGAATGCCAGATACTTGAGTATTATATGTGGAAGGAGAGAAAGCAGAGATAAAGGCCAAGCATTGGCAGGATGGAAGGCATGGCAGAGCCAAGCTAGCAAGCCAAGTGGGTTTGGGCACAGATCTCATGAAGAAACTGGCATCTACAGGTGAAACTCGAAAAATTAGAATATTGTGGAAAAGTCCATTTATGTAAGCAATTGTTTTCATTAGCTACTGGAGTTTAATATATGAGATAGACTCATGACATGCAAAGCGAGATATGTCAAGCCTTTATTTGTTATAATTGTGATGATTATGGCATACAGCTGATGAAAACCCCAAAGTTGAAATTGTTACTTTGGGGTTCTCATCAGCTGTACGCCATAATCATCACAATTATAACGAATAAAGGCTTGACATATCTCGCTTTGCATGTCATGAGTCTATCTCATATATTTGTTTCACCTTTTAAGTTGAATTACTGAAAGAAATGAACCTTTCCACGATATTCTAATTTTTTGAGTTTCACCTGTACAGTAAGCCAGAAATCCCAAACTAACAGTTAAAAGAAAAAAGGCACCAACAACACTCTCTCCCTCCCCAAAATCCCAGGCAATTTGGGTGGGATTGTGCTCTTGTTCACTTGGAGCAAGGGATGAGCATTGCTCACAAACTGACCCAAGCATAAGATGGAGATTCTTGATCCATCACCAGAAGATCCCCTGTCCATCCGAAAAGATTGTGGAAGTGAATTCTGCATCATGGGAAAGATTCTCTGTTGGGTCATAAACCTCATTAAAACCACAGGGTGTAGTTTATCTCCAGGAATTGACCTGGTATGGTGTATTAACACTAGTAAGCATTCAGGATTGTGGTCGCATGAGTTCACATATCCGTTACTGCTGTTTACCAATAAGATTATTGAAGGTAGAAGGTATCCTCTCCTCCATCATGGATAGCAGTTGTTGATTAGTGATTTCATGTGCTTGGATTGAAGCAGTGATGCCAAAAATGACCTATGGAAACTTGCAAATATTGTCACTGAGACCCCTTTTGCAATCCTATGCATGCTTAGCTGGGAGTTAGCAGTACTGAACATAGTGGAACTTACTTCTGAGTAAACATGCATAGGAATATGTTGTATAAGTAATAGTCAAGTCTGCAGTGGGCAATTTACTTGAATTCTAGTATGGGAAAGATTAAGCCCCTTTCGGGGGACAAGAGCTTAATTTGCCCATTCTGTAGCTCTAGGGCAAGCTCTAGGGCACCATAGATTATAGTAGATTTATTTACATTTTTAATCAGCAAACAAACAGACATGTAATCATATTCACGTTTACTCAGAAGTAAGTCTCACCAAGTTCAGCAGGACATACTTCAAGGTAAGGTAGTGTAGGATTGTGCCATAAATAATTTTTTTATATATTGTAAGTCTGACACACACTATATAATTGCAGAAAAATATTATGAAGTCATTGCATTACAGGAATTCACACTTCTTCACATATGTTTGCTGTGCATTTATTACTGTATAGTGTATGGGGTTTTGTTTTGCTTTTTGCACAATCTATCTGATATGTGGTCTTCTCCAGTACAGCAGAGTAGTAATCCCAGAGGATGTATGAAAAGTGATGCAACTATTCCTGCGAAGCAAGGAAAAAGCTTTTTAGCTGAGAATAGTAAAGAAATTCAGATGGCAAAAGTCAAAGGAAAAGTAAGACAGATTGAATGTTTTCAGCACTGGGATCTTAAATATGTTATTTGGATGTAAGTTCCATTGTTTTCAGCAGGACACACTTTCATGTAGTGTGTTTAGTTCTAGACATTTATTGATACTCTTCCATAGTTTCTTTAGTTTTCCAGTTAGGGAAGACTTCTGTGAGCAACATAACATCACTCTATTACTAATTTAATTGGTTTAAGCCTGCAGAGGCAGTACTGTACTGCAATGTATTGCTGAATAAAACCAGAGCACTGTTTTCAATCACCCTCTGAGGACAGAAAGTAAAACTTAATTCCATTGATTTCAGTGTATGTCTTCTGAATATGGCTTGCTTACGTATCACCCAGTGAGTTTAAGTTAGCTCTTTAGTAGTTTGGTGGCTGTCCTTGTATTTTTCTTACAGACCACACACAAAAACCCCAACACATCACTTCAAATGGCTCCAGTGTTATTACTATGACTCTTCCAGGCAACCTGTTTATTGAGCATTCATCCTGATTTCCTTGCACAAAGCCGATGCAAAGGTTAGATTTTTTTGAATTGGTTTACTGGGAGGTTATGTGACAATGAGCATTCATCCTGGTTTGCCTGCAGAGTGATTATATGTCTTTTTATTAAGCATTTTATTAAGCAAGGAAACCATCCCACACTTTTCAGGGAATCTCCTCATCACTTTACTAACTGTCAGAAGTTAGTTAGTTTTTTCCCTTTATTTTTAAGTGGATTTGTTGTGCTAGGGCAACAGTGCATTTAATGTACTTTAAGTGCACAAACCTAAATTTCTGGTATGTGCGTGAATCGCTCCTGGAAAATTCTGACGGTCTGGAGGCACCCTATGCACTCCTAACAATAATAATCTGAATTAGAACCTAAAGTCACCATTGTGACCAATCACAATCACTGCCATGGATCCACAGATTGTCAGGCAGGTAGCAGCAGTTGCCAATAACTATTTTATGTGCTTGTCTCTCCTTGAAAGGAGATGCATACCCAGGAATTAGCATCACCACACCTGCCTTCCTAGGTCTTGAGAGCTCCTGTGTCTGTCCACAGGAGGTTGGGAGTGCAGGCCTTTGGCTAATTAAACTATCTATGGCCTTTTAAACTGGGTGTGTTAGTTTTGTTAGTTATTATGTTATGTATTTTTGTGTTTTGTACTGTAAACAACCCTGTGATCTTTGGAAGAAGGGCAGTATATAAATTTAATTAATAAAAATGAAAAAATAAAGCATGGAGAGCTGTACAAATGGAGGTGTCTAAAGCTGCTTGATGGGAGGGAAGCTGAGATAGTGCACAACACACATGGAACATCGCTGTTACTGCAAACTGCTGTACGTGCAACATGGCCCCTACTCTGTACCTCTGCCCCAGATGTAAAGGTTTCACCACCACAATCCCTCCCAGCACAAAAGAACATAGATGGAAATCTAATTAACTGTACACATTAGATGCTGCTCTCTATTGGTCATCTTTCTTGGCTGTTGATATCCCGAGGCAAGGGCAACATGTCTGGAAAAGTTTGTATCCTGGGCTGTGGGCACAGTGGAAAGGTGATCTGTTTAACTTGTTGTTCAGGATATTTACTTTTTGGTATGTGCAAAATGTTAAATTGTACAATAGCCCCTTCTGTAGTTAGCATTACCATCTGTCACTGATTATATATTTAAATTGTAGAACTAAATGAAACCCCACAATTTCCTCTCCTTAACTTCCCTATGAGAACAGACTGCCCTTGGCCACTGTCCCAGATCTGCCCCACAACTTGTAACGCACTGCCCAGAGGACTTCCAGATAAACTGCACTGCAGCTCAGTACAAACAACAACAACAAAAAGATTTTGGAATGTGCATGCAGGAAGCTTCCTTTTCTGGGGATGTCTGTTTCAATCTGCTCCCTAAAATAATCCTTACACTAGGGGCAAGCAGAAGTTAGATTGAGATCTCCTGCTAAAACGCTGGGTAATTTGCAGTTAAGAGTTTGTGACCCCCAATTCCTTATTGTTTTAATTTTTAAAAAGGGGTGGGGTTGTTTTCTCCTTAATTAGGTTGGCAAAACTAAAAGTTTGGGAGGAAAACAGCAGTAGACTTTTTGAAAGCAGCGTGAGCTCAGTTGTGGTACTGAAAACAAATTATCTTGCTGAGCTTGTGCTCCAAGGCATCCCATTACCTATTCTAAGCCTGTGTTTCCCTCACCTACACTTTTGCACCTGGCTCTGGTTGATGAATCTTGGGGTTCCAGCAAAAGATAAAGTAGATCTTGCAAACTGCTCACCCCCTGCTATGCACTGTTCTGTGGGTGTCTCTTACACTCAGCTCTGAGTCATCTACAGAGTTTAAAAGAAAGAAAAAGCAAACACACGCCAAAGAAGGAGAGGGCATAAGTTGTTTATCCCATGTAGAGGAGAGATCTCATCAAGTGGAAGGTGTTCAAAACCTATTTCCCATCTTGTTTTGTTATACAAGGCTGGAAATACTGTTGTCACAGAGCTGGCAATATTTTGATACCTCAACAGGAGCCTTGATCACATTGATGCTGTGGACTGGCAGGCAATTGTGAGCAGTTGACATTTCATTAGTACTTGCACTACATTGCACTCTGCAGGGAGAATGGTTTATTACAAAGTCTCTTCAGCTATGAAGGGTATTAAGACAATGAAATACCCGGTACTTGAGCTGTGCTGGTTGTCAGGACAAACTAAGGCTGTGAGTGACATGCTCTAATGAAGATCATTTTCTCCATCTCAAGTCCCTGAGAAGGAGGGATGTAGCTTAGTGGGCATGCTCCATAGACTTTCCTGTGTCCCATATTAAAACACTTTTTTCTTTTTTGGCCAGGATCTCCTCTTCTCTGCCCTCATACTTCATTGCCTCCTTGTAAATACCTTTAAAGTACCCCTTTTGTGGGCAGTTTCATAAAATGCATTTTCACTTTTCAGTAGATAAGTACTGATTCCTTTGGGGAAACCACAGGTACATGCTGCAAGCAAGAAGCAATGCACACTTTGTGTTGGTTCAGCTTCTTCTTTTCCCCAAGTGTGGGTTGTCTGATGGGGAATTTGTGCAGTTGGAAAATCTGCCATTAAAAAACCCTGAATCTTCATTTTTATATATATATTGCTGCCATGAAAAACATTACTTTCCTTATACAGAGAGAGAGATCAATACAGGCAAGGATCAACCACAGCTTTTGGGTTCTGCAGACACTCTTATTTTTATTGATTTTCCCTGTAAAACTCAGCCACAATGGAAAATTATTCTCTTCAATATGGTAACACGAGCATCACAACAGTTGCTAGTCAGCCTCCCTAAAGAACTTCACAGCCCACTCTTTGAAAACCACCAGACCTGCAGAGTCTGTGTTATGGAGAAAGGGAGCCACCTTATGGTTATTCCAGCTATTTTCAATATACAGAGTGGGAAAGGGGAGGCCAGAATAAAGGCTCAAAGAAGGGAAGGGGCAAATGTTAAAGTGCAGCCCAAATCTTTTTTAAAAAAAGAATGTAGCATCAATAAGCTCTAGTACAGCTGCCATTATATTGAATGTAAAGCTGCATCTTGTACATTCAGCAATACATTCCGATAACAAAACCAGTGGTGTTGCTGTAAACTATACAGCAAAAATTATTTTTGGACTAAAAAAGCTTTTTTCTCCACCTCCTCCCCCAAAATACTTTACCCAACATACATCCCTATGACGAGTTCTGGCAGACTCAAAAGCTTGCTCCCTAATTTGTGACATTAGGAACAAAACAGAAGCAATTTAATCCATTGTCATGCATGCCACCTCTGCTTAGCTTACCTGGAGGGTTTCCCTCCAATAAAAACTTACCTGCTACATAGGTAAGGTAAAGGTAAATGACCCCTGATTGGTTAAGTCCAGTCAAGAGCAACTATGGGGTGCAGCGCTCATCTCGCTTCAGGCTGAGGGAGCCAATGTTTGTCCACAGACAGCTTTCCAGATCATATGACCAGCATCACTAAACCGCTTCTGGTGCAACGGAACACTGTGATGAGTGCCAGAACACACAGAGACACCGTTTACCATCCCGCCATAACGGTACCTATTTATCTACTTGCACTAGTGTGCTTTTGAACTACTAGGTTGGCAGAAGCCAGGACAGAGCAACGGGATCTCACCACCATCGCACAGATTTGAACCGCCAACCTTCCGATTGGCAAGCCCAAGAGGCTCAGTGGTTTAGACCACAGCGCCACCTGTGTCCCTATGTACAGAGTAGCAAACGGCACTCCAGGAGATATTATTGTCACGGTAGTGAAATTAGCAGTGGTGCTTCACTCTGCTCATCCCTGCTCCACTACATCACTGAGCTGACCTGAAGAGAAGGCAAGTCGCGTGTCACTCATTTCTAAAGATTCTGGCAAACTGCAATAGTGCCTTGTAATTCATCAGGTATCCTAAAAATAAATAGCATTATCTTATCTTAAGGAAAGAGGTCCAAGTAGATGACTTAGCAGAGCCGTCATTCCCATTGGTGTTAGTGGTTCATTGCGCCAGGGCGCTGGCCTCTCAGGGGTGCCCTAGCAAGTGGGGGAGCTGTGCGGCTTTGCCGGAAGCCTCCCCTTTCCCTGCATGCCTGCCAGCTGCACCCCACCAACTATATGGCTGGTGGGCGTGCAGCTTCCCTCCCAAGCCTCTGCATCTGCTAAAGATGGCCCTGCTCCTGGTGGTCATTGTCCTCCTCCTGCTTCCTGGCGAAAAGCGGCACGCAGCCTTCCCGGGCTGCCTTCTTGGGTACCCCTACGCCGGAGAGCATGTCCGCCAGTACGTTTTCCTGTTTGATCGCCGCCACTACGCCAGGGATTGGGGCGGTGGGGGAGGCAGAGGACATTTTCCACCGCCCCCTCCCTTGTTTGGAGTTGCGGGGGGGCGCCAGAGGGATCTTTGCACCACGGCGCCAGATATGCTTAAAACGGCCCTGTGACTCAAAACCTTTTTTCATTTATGATTGTTTATAAGCTATGGTGCTTTGGGGGACAGAAAGGTGGGATGGAAATATAATAAACATGTTTTTTTTATTATGAAAAATAAATGGTTTTCTTCCTAGGAAAAATAATTAATTGTACCCTGATCTTAAGCATCTTAACTTGGAAGTATTCCTATTAATTTCAGTGAAACTTACTTCTAAACACTTATATTAAGTCCTGGAGATTTAGAAAGACGGGGACAGATTTAGTCTAACCAGATTAGAGATTAAGCTGATTTCATAATACCAGCAAAGGATTGAGGCTATAGTGAATCATTTAAACTACCAGTAACATGTTTTTCACAAATGTGGGTTTTTGTTAGCAAGACAGAATAACTTCACAAAGGGCTTTGCCAGATAGATATCTTTCCTAAGGTTGGGCTAGTAATACAATTTTCTGTTGGTACTTTACTGGCTGTAGCCATTTCAAGCAATGCCCCCTTTTCCTTAGCTGCTAGGGGAAATGGCACACCTTCTACAAGTAAAAACATGTAATTATATAAGGTGTGCAGTTTAGCACTATTTATTTATTTCCTTAAATCTGTATCCCACCCTTTCTTCCATCCCAAGATGGTAAAAATGAGCTCACTAGAGAAAATGAGATCGCAGTTTCCAAAAAGAAAAGGACCATTGGAGAGAAACAGTGGCTGAAGGTGCCTGTAATGTCCTGGCACAAGCAGATTGTGAGGTAGGACTTCGGATATGCTTCACGTCTGAGCATTACAGCCTCTTTGTAGTATCTTTGGGTTATTTGTGGGGCATAGGAATCTGTTCATTTCCCCCCAAAAAATATAGTCCGGTCCCCCACAAGGTCTGAGGGACAGTAGACCGGCCCACTGCTGAAAAAGTTTGCTGACCCCTGATCTACACTGACTGGCAGCAACTCTCTAGGGCTACAGATGGGACATTCACAACCCTATCTAGAGATACCAGGAATTATTAACTCAAGTACTGTACTGTACACCTTCTGCATGCAAAACAGATGCTCTTCCATGGAGCTACAACCTTCCCTTAAGGAATTAGTAGCAAATGGACAGTTCTTCAACAGGCAGCCAATGCCAGGAGAATGACTCATGCAGCCCCCAATTCCACACCATCTTCTCCAAAATTGCACAACCACCCTTGTTTCGGCTAGAAACTTAGTTTTTCTTTCTTCCCTCAAAATGACCATCTCTCTCTCACATACACAGCAGGGGTGGACACTCTTTTCTGCAAAGGACTGAATTGCCTTCAGCGTGAGGGAAGTCAGCTCAGATCAGCAGTGCTATCAGCTGAAATCATTGTGTGATATCAGCGGTGCCTTGAAATCGGCCGCCCTGGTCTCCCTTGCACAAGGAGTGATATATTGCTGCACACTGTCAGGTCAGAAAGTGTTATCGTGGTGTGATTTCACAACCGATTTTGGCCAATATATTGAAAAATTGCACAGCGCTAAAACAGACCATAAATTTTGTGATATTACTACCAGTATGCAAAAATGACAAAAAATTAGTTGGGCAGGAGGCAAGGGATGGGGCCACAAACCCCCAGGGATCCCCAGACCCCTAATTGGGGACCACTGATTTAAAACACACTTGCGGGTTAATAATTACTTGTTTTCTTCAGGTCTGATCGAGCCCCTCGGTATCTGCAGCAGGATTTGACAAATTCATATTATTTCATTGCATTAAAAAACGAAACGTCCCATTTCTACATTCATTTTGTCCAGTGGATTAAATCAAGTAATTAGGCAGCAGTCACGAGCTTCATACCCATCCGCTATTACCGTATGTATGCACATAATCCACTACTCTCTTTGCTCCAGGATCCGATTTCCTTCTACTCCTCTTGCTCCAAGCCTTACAGAAGACAGAATACATGACCCCACAAAGGTAGCAGCAATGGGAGCAGCAGAGAGCCACGGCACCCGTACTTTTGCTGTACACCAAGACGCCTTCTCAGATGGCCGAATGAACTCCTTGGACAACACCCTCCCCTGCCCCGGCCCGCGACGTCACAAGGGACCAGGCCAACGGATGAGGGACGGAATTTCGAACTCCGACTCGAAGTCAACCATTTGCATCCGCCTAAAACCGGAGGGCGCCGAGCATCTGCACGCCTCCCGCCTCGCCCGCGCACGCTCTCGGCCCCGGACAGTGCGGGGGGCCCGTGGGCGGGCTAGCCGGGCGCCGCTCGGCCAATGAGACACACCAAGGGGCTGGCCGGCCCGCCCCACGCCCACGTGGCCCGGCAGCCGTTCCCACCCCCCGCGCCGCCGCTGCAGTATCACGTGCGGCCGGTGGCTGCCCTTCGGAGCCCTGCTTGGAGCCGCGCGCCCGGGATGCTGAGGATGGTCGGCCAGGCTTGGAGCCGCTTGGGGTCCGGGCTGGAGCGCCGCAGCGCCTGCTGCTGGGGCCGGAGCCGAGGCGCGGTGCTGCTGCTCTTCTTCTCGCTGTCGCCGCGGCCCCCTGGCGGAGCGGCGTGGCTGTTGGGGCTGCGGCCGGAGAGCACGGCGCCGGGGCGCGTGTGGCTCGAAGGGGGAGCGCTGCGGGCCGTGGAGGGCTCCCGCTTCTTGCTCCGCGTCTATTTCCAGCCGGCGGCCGAAGGCAACGCGAGCGACGGCGGCAGCGGTGGCCCGCGGCAGGAGAGCGAGCGACGGCTGGTCTTCGTCGAGCAGCCGACCAAGGCGGAGCGCTGCCCGGAGCGCAGCGCCTGGGCCTCGGATGTGGAGGTGCTGGGGCCTTTGCTCCCCGGAGGCTCGGCCGGCTCGGCTTTGGCCGAGGTGAGGGTCCGGGAGCCGCGCAAGGGCGAGTCCGGCGCGGGGCCCGAGGGGCGCCGCTTCTCGCTGTGCGCCTGGGACGGGCGCGCATGGCAGTTGCACGGCGCGCGGGGCGGCTTCGCGCTGCAAGTGCAAGCGCCGGCCGCGGGGTTGTCGGCGGGCTTGGTGCCGCTGCCCGCCGAGGGGTGGCTACGGGTGCTGGGCGCGCTGGTGCTGCTGGGTCTGTCGGCGCTCTTCAGCGGCCTCCGCTTGGCGGTGCTGTCGCTCGACCCGATGGAGCTGCGCGTGCTGCGCAACAGCGGCTCGGCCGCCGAGCGCGAGCAGGCGCGCAAGGTGGAGGCGGCGCGCGGCCGCGGCGGGAGCGGCACTTACCTCCTGTGCACGCTGCTGCTCGGCCAGGCCGGCGCCAACGCCGCGCTGGCGGGCTGGTTGTGCGCCTCGCTGCAGGCCGTGCACAGCCCCTTGCCCGAGGCGAGCCAAGGCGTGCCCTGGCTGCCGGTGCTCATCTGCACCGGGGTCGTTTTCCTGGGCGGGGAGGTGTTGCCCTACTCGGTGTGTTCCCGCCACGGGCTCGCCATCGCGGCGCACACGCTCTTCCTCACCCGCCTGCTCATGGCCGCCACGTTCCCGATCTGCTACCCGCTCAGCCGCCTTCTGGACTGGGCCTTGCGCCAGGAGCTGAGCATCTTCTCCACTCGGGAGCGCCTGCTGGAGACCCTGCGCGCCGCGGAGCCCCATGACCTGGTGAGCGAGGAGCTGGCCATGGTGCAAGGCGCCCTGGAGCTGCGCACCAAGATGGTGGAGGACATCCTGACGCCCCTCAGTGACTGTTTTATGTTGCACTCCGATGCCATTCTGGACTTTGCCACCATTTCCGAGATCCTGCGCTCAGGCTACACACGCATCCCGGTCTACGAAGGCGAGCGGCGCGACAACATTGTCGACTTGCTGTTCGTCAAGGACTTGGCCTTCGTGGATCCCGATGACTGCACCCCGCTGCAGACGGTCACCCGCTTCTACCGCCGCCCGCTGCACTGTGTCTTCCATGACACCCGCCTAGATGCGCTGCTCAAGGAGTTCAAGACGGGTGAGGGCCCGGGGCCCCAGCCGCTCGCCTCCCGCCAGCATCACATGCCTCTCTGCTCCCTGCGTGCCCTGCTTGCGAGGTACCCTGGGACTCCACATTGCCCCCTCCTGCACTGGCCTGCCCTCTTGTCTTAGCTTAGTCTTGTCCTGCCTAGGTAATGTGGCTGGACTCCTGGGAGAGGTGCAAGGGTGTGTGTGTCTGTTTCTGTGTTCTTGTCATGCATGGCTCATGCAATCCTAAGATTCCCTAGACCTAACTGAGTAAGCAATGCTCTCCTGGAGCTGCTTGGGAGGGAGTGCATTGCTGTGTAGGCCTAAGGCCCCCCCCCCAAAAAAACCCCTGCACCTAGTGTGCATAAACTCATATGTACTGAATAGTCTGCTCTTAGCTGAGTGATTCATGCATTTGCCATTTAGCCCTCCTTTCACAGCAGCCTGAACCTGGTCTGCCAGTTCTTTGCCTTCAGCAACTCTTATAAGGAAGATGACTGTGCTATAAACTGCCTATTCCAGCTGAGTGTTAGGAATACAGCAGGATATACTTGCTGCAGGCATATGAAGCTACCAAGTCAGACTATGGGTCCATCTAGGTTGGTGCTGGTAGCAGTTCCCTAGGATCTTGGATAGGGCTCTTTACTAATCCTATCTAGAAATACTAAGAGTTAACCCCAAGACCTTCTGCTTGAAAAGCATGTGCCCTACTACTGAGTTATGGGCTGGTTCTCAGCAGAAAGTCTACTGAAAATAGCCTCTCCCATGTCGATCTGTGCACCCGCCTGCAGTTGCAAGATAGCTGCAAAGCAAATAACCCAACCCTGGCTTCTCTTACACCAATTTAAAATATCACAGAGAACAGCTCCTCTCATATATACAGATCCACACCAGGCATTTAAGGCATATTTGGTGCACATTTCAAGGACCTGACTTCCCTCAAAGAATCCTGGGAACTGTAGTTGGCTAAGGGTTCTGAAAAATGTATCTCTGAGGGGAAAGCTACATACAGTAGGAATCTGCAGCTTGCTAGATACCAGGTTGTTGAGGGAAGACAAAACAGAAAAAGGTGCAAGAAATGGTAGGGAACAATATAGACAATAATCCACTGTGGTGCTCCAAATGCTGTTGGACTCCAATTCCCATCAGCCCCAGCAAGGGCGGCCAGTGGTCAAGGATCATGGGAACTGTAGTCCAACAACATCTGGATTTCCCATCCCAAGTATAGGTTGTCCAACTAAATGAAAAAGATGGGCCAAATAGCACTGGGCTTAACTGGGATTGGAGATGAGTAGGTGGCATCCTGTCAGTGTCCCAAACTATAGTTTATCTTCCTGATAACTTTTCCAGACATAGTGCCCATATTCCCTTGCTTTTGCTTTGTAACATGGTTGATTGTGCCATGGGTGTGCAGTGCTGCCGTTAGGAAGAGAGAACAAAGGTTATAGTTTTACTATATAAACATCGCATCAGACAACTTATTTTGTGTTAGCATTGTGCACCTTAATTGTTAGGGATATGTGAGCACACTGAACCAGAGTAATACCATGTTTAAGATTTGTCCAGTGGTGGTTCTACTTAGTCATCCCTGAGTGATGCTAGGGGTCACTTGGCTGAGTTGCAGCTGGTTGTGCCAGACACAGGCAATCTAAAGCAGCTGCCCTTTTGAAAGGCAGGGAGTTTTATGTTTGGTCTTGAATTTGGCTTCTTTAATCTCCAGGTGTGCAGTACAGGCTCCCCTGACGCTGTTCAGCTTTGCTCTGGCCATATGGAAATCATTAATACCCATTGATGTTGTTCAGGGTCACCAGCATTCACAATTTTATTGTGAACCTTGTGATATCTGGTGCCAAAGCTGCAGCAGCTGAAATTGTGGGAATTTTGCCCTATATGGTTTTTTGTTTTTTGTTTTAAATATCAATTTTAAAGATGTTGCCTCTGCAGTACAGTTGAAGAAATTCAGAAGCCTTGGGGCAAACAGCAATAACTGCTTCTCTCAAAAACTGATGAGGGGGTTAGTACATACATTGAAATGTACCCAGTTGTGTGAGCAGATAGAATGAACTCAAAGGAATCTTCACACTTGAGTTAGTATTAAAACGAATAGGCATACAGTGGAAGCTGCACCTTTGAATGCTGTCATGTTGGTGATCAGAAAGCATCAGGGTGGGTAGGAAAAGCTTAACAAACCCAGTCTTAACAGATAATGTGTCTGCACTTCTTAACAGCAGAGAGACCAAGGCTAAGCATTTATTAGATCTATGCATCTTGGCTCTCAATCACCTCCACTTTGCTGAGAAATATTTGAAAGCAGCTTTCAGAACTACCCACAGTATGGAAGCTGAGATGCAGCCAATGCTAAATATGACATCTCATGGCCTGTCTTCATTGTTCCTTTTGATGAAGCTGAGTACAGTCTTGCTGAGTCATGTTCAGCTTGCTTTCCTCTCAGTAGTGCTACTTCCTAGCAAATTATTCCCCATTTAGATGCTTTGGAATGTTCTTAAAACAGCATACATGGAAAAGAGCAGCTGCCAGCATTTTCTCAGGTGCAATGCTCTGGGGGAAGAGAATCATATAGAAAATGAGAGGTAAGTCTGGAACCTGTCGTGTTTCTTCCATGATCATTGAACTCTTAAGCCTACGTTCTTTGTTTCAGTGCTCAGGCCCTGTTAAAAATGGAACGTCAGGGTTTGTTTTTTAATCACATTAAAATAAGAATCCTATGATTAGCTGTTTCACACACCTTCTGAAGTAGGAAGACTAGTCAGCTCCCAAAGCATCTTCCTGGGCACCCATAATGGCTCCTTGGGTGTTTATTGAAGAGTCCTTGAATTAATGGCCTTTTTTGCAATACTTTAATCTTGATTTCATCGGGTTGGTTCATTGCTGAAGGGCACCCGATTGTATGTTTTGTATTGTCACAGAACCAGTGTTTCCTTGACATTACTCTTTTCCTTCACACCATTGTCTCACCTGTCCCAAGTATCATGACACCTTCCCATTCAGGTCACAGCCCTTTCATTCCACAGCGAATAGAATGTATTCCCTAGGCATACATTGCTTACCTGTCCTTGGCGCGGATGGGATAAAATGGAGTGCTCTTGCTTTGCATACTCATTTCAAGAGAGGATTGCTACCCAACTGAGCACTTGAGTCAATGGGCCCTCAAATATTTTAACTCCTTTTTGTTGGGTGCAGTGGGGCAGTTCACTCGAACTACTGCTCAGCCTGCTTGTGTTCATTCTCTCATTGCAGGTAAATCACACCTGGCAATTGTGCAGCGGGTGAATAATGAAGGGGAGGGAGACCCCTTCTATGAAGTGATGGGAATCGTCACTCTTGAGGACGTTATTGAAGAGATAATCAAATCTGAGATTCTGGATGAGACAGACCTCTACAGTAAGTATTTTGAAGCACAGAGGTGACTGTTTCCCCCAACCCTCAAACCAGCATCTAGGAAGAAACAAGGTCAGTCAGAGCCAGTTTTAATTTTCTCACTGTGATTTTACGAATTACTGATATCGCTGCTTGACAGAAAGTGGAACTGCTGCTTCTCACAAGGGTCTGAGGCAGTGTTCCTGCATCAGAACCGTTTGGCTAAAGGGTGGTATACTAACGGCTTAAGTAATGAAACACTGGGAAAGAGCTGCAGGTGGTCAAGGAAGCCGTGTCTTCAGACTTTGTTTCAATGTCATGATTGAACTCTGAGGCACAGAGGAATTAACAGATAGCTCCTGAGGTTGTACAGAATGCCTTCATCTCACCACAACTAGTTTCTGCACTTCTGTGCTTTCATGATGTGCATCTTGTCAGATACTATAAAATAACCGCTCTGTGTTGCACTTGAGAGAAGAAACATTGGAACGGAACATCTGTGTAGTGGGAACTCCTCGGTGTGCAGAGCAGGGCAAATGTGTGCCTGCATTTTACTGGTGATTGCCATATAAAACTATCAAGATGGCTCAAGAAATCCACAAATCTATGCAACTCTTTGGAACTCTTGAGTTTGCAGGCAGGAGGTTCCCGTTTCAGAACTTTCCCTCACCCCATCATGCGCTCAATGAATAAAAGATTTGAGGAAAGGGAAGAGGAGTGGCATACACTTGAAATCTTCTAGAGTCCCAGAAATCATCAGTTTTGTTTTGGTTTCATCTTCAGGGGGAGAAGAGATGGAGACAGGGCACCATTTGTAGATTAGCAGTGCCATAACTCTTGCTTTTGCTATCCTAACTTTCAGCTGACAATCGGAAGAAGGAACGGGCCACCCACCGGGGTCGGAAACCTCATGACTTCTCCATTTTCCGACTTTCGGATAGTGAGATGAAGGTGAAGATCTCCCCGCAGCTGCTACTGGCCACCCACCGCTTCATGGCCACAGGTACCCAGCCTTTCCAAAGCACCTTTAATGATGAGGGTCCAGTCCTTGCCTTGAGCCAGTGCTGTCAGCAGCCATGATGCCTGCATACCTCAAGGAGCTATACTCTTCAGCTTTCCCAGCTCAAGATTCGGCCTGCTTTATGGTACAGTGGAAATTATTTGAGCTCCCATTTTTTTAATCTGGAGAGAGAAGTTGATGGGTGCAGGGCACAAATTTTGCCATGGCTAGCGGCCTCCCCAATAAAACTAAGCCAAACCTGCACCACCTGATTCCAGTCTCCGAACTGGAGAATTCCCTCTCTCTTCTTGAGTTTCCAAGGCACCCTTGGTCACCATTTTGGGTTGTCGTTGGCAGGTCATAGAAGGCATAAAGCCCCACCTCACAAACTTTGAAATGCTTTCCTTTCCCATTTTCCCCTTGCAGAGGTCGAGCCCTTCAAGACCCCGTATCTCTCGGAGAAGATCCTGCTGCGGCTGCTCAAACACCCAAACGTCATCCAAGAGATGAAGTTTGACCACAAGAACAGGCGAGCCCCTGAACATTACCTCTTCCAACGCAATCGGCCAGTTGACTACTTCGTGCTCATCCTACAGGTTGGTCAAACATTCCTTAAGAATCCATAGTCCCGGAGGGTGAAGAGACTGCTAAGTACAGCACAGCTACACCCACCCTTGGATCTACAAAGCCTTACTACCCCAGCTGGATTTTAAAAGTGCTGCAGCCTAGATCAAGGAATAAGGCGTTGGATTCCAGTTCTTTTGCTCTAAAGTTGACAATGCTGTAAATTTGCTACCAACAAACCACCCATAGGAAGTCCTCTTACACATGGGCGTAGCAGGATTTATTTGGGGGGGGGGGCAGAACCAAGTTATCTGCGATGCAATTGGTCAGTTAAGTATTTTTATTTATTTATTTACTTGGTTGGGGGCAGCTCCCCCGCCCCCCCTGGCTACGCCCATGGTCTTACACTGAGTCATCTAGATCAGTATTGCACTGGCTGACAGTGATTCTCCAGGGTTTAAAGCAGGAGTCTGTCCCAGCCCTACCTGGATATGCCGGGGATTGAACTAGAGACCTTCTGTGTCCAAGGCAGATGGCTCTACCACTGAGCCACAGCCCTTCCCCACGCTGTCATCTGCATATTCAGCCTCATCTATAATAGATGGCAAGTTTAGTGATGTTTGTAAGATGGGTAGAAAACCAGCATGCCAGAACCTTGCCAACAGGTAATACTAACCTTTTCTCTCTGTTTTAATATGTTGTTTACAAATCAATATTGGAGGGAAACAAACATCTTGTTAGCTTGAGCTTGGCTTATGGCAGCCAGCCACTAGATACTCCAGTATATTTTTCTCCCTGCCCAAGGCTCGCTTTTATCCTTAACCCCCAACCCTGGAATCATTCTTCCTGTGTCCCTTCTGTTGATGCTTCAGACTCCTATCAGGCAGTCACTCCAAGCCTATCAGGTATGGGCTCTTGAGGGGCCCTCACTCCTAACTTTTATGTGTCTCCCATTATCCTGTGGTTTTTTTCCTACTGATGCCCCAACAGCCTTGGCTCACACCTTCTGCTTTCTACTTTTATGAAGGAACACCCACATGTATCTGAGTAAAAAAAGCCTTTGTTTCGGTTCAAAGCAATTTTGCTGAGGTGCACTGGCTTTGATTTTCTTCCTCTCTTTTTTTTAATGAATGACCAAAGATTGTGAGGACAAGGGTTGAGTTGCCTTTCCATTGTTTTATGCTTCTTCAGGGGAAGGTGGAGGTGGAAGTGGGGAAGGAAGGCCTGCGTTTTGAGAATGGAGCCTTCACGTACTACGGAGTCCCAGCTATCATGGCTGTTGTCTGCTCAGGTAAAAATCCAGAGCCAGCCACAGATAGAGTTGAGGGGAGCCCCAAGGAAGGGGCTTTTGCTGATGGCAGCGTTTGGCTTTTCACAGAAATGCAGAGTTAGCAAATTGTAATAGGGCAGAAAGTGAACAAAGGAAGAGGGAATGCAAAGGTCTGAAAGTAGAGCAAAAGTAATGGAGAAGGCTTGGTAACTGTGCTAAACAAGCCTGGGGGCCAGCTGTAGCCCTCCCAGCCTGTCTATCTGGCCTGTTAGGATTCTTCCCCAGACAGCACCCTCCTTGAGGGTCCCTGCTTGGCTGCGGTACTTCCTTGAACTCCGATAATGCCTCTTGCTTCCCTGGATGGAGGATAGAGAGAGGTGGAGGAATGTGTGCAGAAACTAGCCTACTGTACAAGGGTGAAATTTAGGTTCATTGCTCTGCCCACTGCTGAAAGGCAGTTCCCCCACCCCTGCCCAACTTGGCAGCCTTTCATTTCTGGCCCTTGCCCTGAGCTTTCTGGAGGCGCTAAGCCCACACCGTCAAATGCTGTTCTCCATAAGGCCTAAACCAGGCACCCCCAAACTGCGGCCCTCCAAATGTTTTGGCCTACAACTCCCATGATCCCTAGCTAACAGGACCAGTGGTCAGGGATGATGGGAATTGTAGTCCAAAACATCTGGAGGGCCGAAGTTTGGGGATGCCTGGCCTAAACGCTTATCCCCAAGTACAGTGTTTTGGCTTCAGCTCAAATTCTGTGTTGCCTTTTAATTCTGTGCTGCAGCGACCTGAGCATGTACAGTTTGAATAGCCTTGCCAGAGGGAAATGGTCAGTGGTTAAGTGGAAGTCACTGAGCTTCTGGACCACTGAGCTTCCTGTTCACATGGTTGGCAGCAATCTATATGGCTTCTCATGTAGATGTGGAAGAACAAGCCCCCCCCCCCGCCCCCAATAACATTTTTGGAACTGCAGTATGGGAAACATTAATGCAAAGTCAGAAGGAGCAGTGTCTGTGAGAGGGGCGCTCTCTTATCCTTGTAAGCTGGCAGACTTTGTGAGATAGACTAAAAACATCTCTGTAGCAGGGACTGCCAATCATCTGCAGCCAGTCCAGGCAGGCTGCAGCTGGTATGACCACCCTGGCTTTCCATACCCTTCAGAGAAAGGGTCTCTTCCCTGTACTGGGTAGGGCTGGTACTACAAAGCTCTGACTTGAGACTCACCTTCCATCTGCCTCCTGTATTTTCAGATAACGACGTGCGCAAAATGAGCAGCCTGGCCGGGTCGTCTTTCTTGTGTACGTATTTTCTCCCTGACCTAATCTTTTGCTGATGTGGATAATGTGGAGCGGGACAGCTCAGGCAGGACATCCCATGAAACACCCAGTCTGGATAGAAGACTGGACTTCCTACCACTCCTCCCTCTCACATCCCCTGGCCCTTGTCACAATCCCCCTTCCCAGCCCAGAACAGGCAGTCCTAGTTTTCCCAAGCTGCACCCAGAGACTCTGCTGGCCCATTATTTTCAAGGGTCCTAACCTCAGCCGCATCCAGCTCTTCATCCCACCTTCCTATCTCTTCATTCACTTCCTCTGCATCTACAGCCAATCCAAGAGGCAATGAAGTAGAGGAGCCCTAAGCCTCTCCTGTTCTGGGTCCAGAAAAAGCTGGAGGCTGGTCCTGCACATACTTAATATGTGTGGTAACTTGATCAAGTATGCATGCATTGTGTGTGCATAACAAATGTCCCTGCTCACATGCAGAACACCCACCTTCTCCCTCAAGACAGCAATGCTCCATGCAAATAAGGAAAATCTGTAGGAATAATAGTTATGGCCCCTAACCTTGGGTCCACAATCTCTTTTGAATGCCCAGAAACAACCCTGCTCCTGTCAGCATACCATAAAGTATATTTTTGGTGCCGCCCAGTGGTTATTGGTGGAGTTGCATCATAGTTCTATAACAAATGCTCATGGCATATTTATTAAAACCTCTTTTTTCCATTTGTCCCATGATTTCAAACAATGGGTCCAAGAGGGTTGTTGCTTCTTCTTTTTCTGGTCCCACCAGCTTTACCCAGAATCGGAACAAATGGCAATCTGCAGATTCAGCAAACTAACTAACAAACAAACAAAACCCCTCTAGCACCTATGATTTGAAATCACAGAGCAAACAAAAGTGTGGCTGGGCCCTAAATATTATGTTAGGTGAGGCATCGTGTCAGTGAAATAATGTTGGTAGCATATGGAGTGAAATCTCTTTTCAGGGTCCTTATTCTGGTTATACTCCCCACCGCGCCCAGTCTGGAGAGGGTTCTCCATAATATAACCCTACAATACTGCGGATACTTAGGCCCTGATCTAGATCTGGCAGTTTGCCTGCCGGACCCTTCTATCTGTTCCCTTTATAAATAGGTGCAGGAAAGACAGCTCCACTCTATATCTGCAAGCGGTTTGCAACTTTCTGAGCTGTAATACTGTTGTCTATCCAGCCTAGTTCTTTTCTGTTCCTTATAAACCCTTTCCCTTGCTCCTTCCCCTGCCCCCTGGTTTTTGTCTCCTGATTCTGGCCCCCCATCTAGTGCCTGTGTCCGTGTCCCGTACCTTCGCCTTCAGCAGAGGGGAATCTCTGGCTGGCTCCCCAGGTAACTGTATACATAGCACCCAGCAAGAGTTCCCATGCTGCTGCCTGCTGATCCTTTTTCCAGCCCTGCACATTAGAGGATGGAAGAATACACAGTACACTATCCTGCAACCTCATGATTCTGTGCTTAAATGCGAGCTCTTCCTCTAATTACACATATCGGCATACACTCCGCATGCATGCAAAAATGAACACTCTTCATATTTTTGCATGTGCTGTGCTTCTCCACAACTTTTACCTATTTGCCTGTGCTGAGCCGTGATCTACATCAAAGGCTGCACATAAAACACCAGGGATAGCCACTTTCCCATAATTTATCATACACATAGAGGAGCTGCAAACAATAAATATTGCATACAAATATGCATGTGTGCATATACAGAATATGTGCATACAAATCCATATACAAATGTGTGCATATGCAGAAATCTGCTGTTACATGTTTCTACAGATTCCAAGGAATACGCTCAATTGGCCAGTTCCAAAATTAGAGTCTAGGGACATACCTCCTTACTAGATGGGTTGTGATCTCACTATTGCAGCTGAGCTGTGCATGCTTCCTCATTTCGATAATAGAATTTCAAGCAATGTGCATGGTGCCTGAATTAAGAGGGGACTTCTTGCGGGGGGTGGGGGTGGGATGAGCTAAGAAAGTGCCAGTCACAGAAGAGGGGGAAAGCAAGGATTACATGTGAAAATGGTAAACATGCATTTCCTGTGTAAATCTTACACAAACAGCAGTTAAAATATTAGGAAATTGGGATTGCAGGGAGGTGTTGTAGGGAAATTTTGTGGAAGCAGTAAGGTGTTTTTTTTAAGCCACTTTAGAGACATTTCTGCATCTGATGATGTGGACTCTAGTCTCTGAAAGCGGAAAGAGGAAAATGATAGTAACATAGGATATTGAAGTTAATAGGTTTTAAAGGTAAAGAGACCCCTGACCATTAGGTCCAGTCGCGGACGACTCGGGTTGCGGCGCTCATCTTGCTTTATTGGCTGAGAGCCAGCGTACAGCTTCCGGGTCATGTGGCCAGCATGACTAAGCCGCTTCTGGCGAACCAGAGCAGCACACGGAAATGCCGTTTACCTTCCCACCAGAGCGGTACCTATTTATCTACTTGCACTCTGGCGTGCTTTCGAACTGCTAGGTTGGCAGGAGCAGGAACTGAGCAACGGGAGCTCACCCCGTCGCGGGGATTCGAACCGCCAACCTTCTGATCGACAAGCCCTAGGCTCTGGGTTTAAGCCACAGTGCCACCCGTGTCCCTGATTAATAGGTTTTAGGTTGGTGCTATTCATAGGCAGGAGAGACACAATCTTAAATAGGGTGTGGGCATTGCTTTTTTTTCATCTGGTGCTCAGCTCTGGCACCTCTCAGGTGGGTTCCGTTGCCATTCATGAACAAGGGAGAAGTTCATGGTGAGCTCTCCTCCCTGTACTGCACAGGGAAGTTTGAGGAGTGAGTGGAAGAGGAGAGACGATGCTTACTCTTCAACTTTCAGAAACCTCCCCCCTTAATACATTGTAATAAGTTGTTCAGTTTGGCAGCTGATCACCAATGCCTAAACCAGCCCCTTGAGCACCATAAAGCAGTATGGAGGGAAGGTTTCTGCATGGAGTAGGAAAAGGTCTCCCCTGAACAGTACCAGCAGGTACCTGTTCCAGGCTGACTGGAGCCCTTATTAAAGTCACTTCTCCTAGCATGTGGGGATCACACACCTCAACATGTTGATGGGTGCATGCTAAAACAGGCAGAACTTCTGTTCCTTGTCAAGCAAGAGAGCCAGCAGTTTCTCCAGTTTTTACTTCAATCTCTTCTTGCTCTATTCCCCTTCAAGCCTGCTTATTTTTGAAGCAGGCAGAGCTACAGTGGTGACCTGAATCCACATCATGTGAATAATCCCTCAAATTTTCCTCTTGCTAATATCCTCTCTGCAATAGTCTTGCAGCAAATCAGCTTGAGAAGCATAGTGTGGGCTTGCGTGCTGTTGGCTTTTTTGGAAGAGCAGATGTTGGTTTAAAGCAGGGGTTGGTGGGGGCAAAATCCTTCAGTAAGCAAGCTGCTCCCTCCAACCCTGCTTCCTGTTGTATTTATTATCTGCCATGTCCCATCCCTGCTCAGCATTCTTTCTCCTTGAGCAAGTCTGTGACATTAACCCCAGAAGCTACGCTGGTGGGGCCAGCCCTATCGTTAGGCAAAGTGAGGCAGTTACTTCGGGTAGCAGAATGGAGTGGACTGCTGTTCCTCCTAAGTTGCCCAGCCACTCCCATCTGCGTGTACTTCATGAAGCCTGCTGCTTCAGGGCCAATCGAAGACCCTGATCACATCACCACGGTTTGAAGATTCAGCTGTCAGCCTAGTTGACAGCTGTATGGAAACAGAGAGGGTACATTTTGTCCTGTGCCAGCAAAATGTTTTGGGCTGAGACTACCCTGGATTTCATGGCTGGAGGTGATTGTGGCCAAATTTACATGCCAGACTTGAGGAGGGACTTGAGAAATGCTTCCCCAAGATCCTGTACTTTAGCCATTGCCTCTTCGCTGTGAGGGATAATGGTTTTGCTCACTACTTCCTCTTTATCTCTAGTGAACCAGTCGCCATCCCGTTGCAGTGGATTAAACCGCTCGGGCGAGTCCCCCATCCGAGAGCGCAATGACTATGGAGGCAGCAGTACCCAGCTCTACAGCAGCAGCAACAACATCTACACGCCAGATTATTCCGTGCATATCCTCTGTGATGTGCAGTTTGTCAAGGTATCTGCTGGGCTGGGCGACTGGAGCAAGTGCAGGCTCCTTGTCGCTTCTTTTGGCATTTTGTGGTACAAGGCTATCCTATATGTGAAAGCTGTTAATCAGTTGAACAGTCAAGTAGCATCGACAGCATGCAGAACAGAGAGCTGACACCTGGTGTGAGATTTCAGCCTTGAGTTAGGTGGATGGAAATGAAAAGGCAGAGCAAGGTTTGATAAAGAAAGATGGAAGGGAGAGGGTTGATGAATAGCACATCACACAGAACTTGCAAGGCTCTGGGCTTCTGTAGACCCCTTTGTTTTGAGGCAGGTTCGGGCATCCTTGTAATCCTTTGGTTGCTGAGGCACAGCTGTCTTTCCCTGAGGATGGATGCTGCTGGACCAGACCAAAGATCTGCCTAGTCCAATACCCTGTTTCCTACCAGGTGCCAATAAGAAAGCCACTAGCAGGGATGAAGGTGGCACAGTTTTAAAGATGGTGAAGGCGGAAGAGATGTTGCAGTGCAATGGAAGAACTTCCAGTAGTTGAGTTGCAAAGGGATGTGGATGTGGGTTGTAGCAGAAGAGGAAAGGTAGATTTTGGAGATGATGAACAAAAGCAAGTCATCTGAATATGGGTCCCTCTCTCCCATGCCCAGATCACACGGCAGCAGTACCAGAATGCGCTGGCTGCCAGCCACATGGATAGCTCACCCCAGACCCCTGACATGGAGGTTTTCAATGATGCTGATTCCACAAAGGCACCCACCGTCAGAGGCACTCCACAGACCCCCAAGGACGACCCTGCCACCCTCCTGCACGAGAGAAGTAAGTACAGCTTGAGGCATGTTCTGACTGTGCGATGGTGTACAGTAATCAACACCGTGGTGAAGCACATTCGCTGCCAATTTTGACAAAAAGATATTGCATGTGTAAATTGCTTGTGCACCCATCCTGGAGCAAAGGCTCAATGTGAATTAAAACCAGGCCACATGGGAGAAAGCTAAATTAACTGATAACAGCCCACCTTTGGCTTTCTCCCTGGTCATCCTTCACACTGATTTGTCGCCACCCTGTATGCTACCCTTGAAATGTACACATGTCCTGACACACTTGCTGTGGTGGCTTCTCCTTCTGAACCCTGCAGTTAGCCACTCAGACCTGCATCTTAAGAGCCCGACAGACTCCGTGTTCCTGCACATGGAGGGAATCCCTCACATCCAGGAGGAGGTGGCAGGCTGCCTAGAGACCAGCACGCAGCAGAGTAAGTTTGTTGGGAGCACGGTGGCATTTAGGTGGGCCAGGAACAGGGAGAGAAGAGTGTTATACCTTATCCTGGATATTGTTGCCTTACAGAAAACGAGGGCTGCCTTTTCAGGCTGGAACCTGAAACTTCAAGCAGAGAAATGGAGATGAGCATATCCCCAAGTGGCCCAGAGGAGCCCCTGGGCAAGAAGTTACTCCGGAGCCTTAGTAAGTCACATCAAAGGCCCTGGAGGGGGTAAATTGGGGGGGGGCAGTTGACGCAGCTGTGCAGTTATGACCACTTGAACGTAGTCCTGCTCACCACTGGGGAGGGATGGTGGGGCACAGCTCCTAGGGTGGAAGCTACCGAGAGGCTGTAGATTCACCAGCCACCAATCTGCTTCAAATTCCCTGAGCATGTGAAGTCGCGCCCGATGTGTTAGGCCCGAAGGGTCTTGTACCCTCCCATTAACATTGCCATTTAAACCTGGGTTCTGGTCTGCAACAGTGTACTACTTGACATTGCAGGTGGGAGGAGGAGAAAACCGTCAGCAGATAGCGAAAAGAGTGCAGATGATAATTCCAACTTCACACCTCTCATCACATGAGTGGCAACATAGCCTTGCCCCGCCCACAGGTGAGTGGCATGTGTTGCTGTGTTCTTGGCACTGCTGGTCTCTCATGAAGCTATGTACATCAGCTGTGAGCTAGGCACACGAGTCTCTGCATGTGTGTGTGCACACACACAAATACCATTCTGTTAACTTCTTGGTATATGGGATTTTTCTATTTCTTCAGTGGTCCTTCACTCCTTTGCTGTGCATTGCAATCCCAGTACTGAAGCTCTATTGTGTGGTGGTGTTTTTGTTTTGTTTTGTTTTGTTTTTTAAAAATAGCATGTCTCATTTCATGAATGTGTACTTTGGTGGTGTTTTTAAAAAGTATGTTAATTGTGCAATTCTGTGCTGTGCAAAACCAGTGTTTGTGTTCATCCGGTTCTATGTATTCTTGAGAGGGAGAAATTGGCTTTCTGATAGTATCACATTAAGAATAAGTGGACCAACCACAAAATGTGTTTCCGCAACCCCTACAGGGGAATTGTTTTGTTAATGGCTCCAGATATCTGAAAGAGGAGTTAATATATTTTAATGGTTATATTTTATATGAGCACCCATTATCACGTCAACCTTCTCCCTGCTGTGCTATATTGCTCTAGCAGCTGCCAGCTCCAGAACTAAGTCCTTTAAAGCAGGAGCTCCCAAAGTGTGCTCTGCGAGTTTCAATAAGGTAGTCCATCTGTAGATTGTGGTTGAAGAAATGGCATATCTATCATGTTAAATAATCCTATTGCTTTTGATTGATTTTTCATTGCTGCTTTTACTGTTTATATAGTATTTTATTGTGTACATTCTGAAACGGTAAAAAAGAAGCAATGAAAATGCAGTTTTAAATTGTACATCATCTAACATATCATATTACACTTGCTGCAACAAGTAGAAAAACCAGGTTTTTCAAGACCCTTAGCAATTTTCTAGTGGTCTGTGGGGTAAATAAGTTTGGGAACCTGTTTTTGTTTTGTGGGAGGCACTCAATTCTGGAGCTCGTGAAGGCATTCCCCCCCCCTTCCCTTCCATATGAGCTGTCAGGTGTTTGAACAAGTGAATAATTTCCCCCTTTCCTCCATTTCTTTTCTGCCCCATCCCCAATTCACACATGAACATTCCACGTCTCAAGGTGCTCTCATTAAAAGGTGTTTCGGGGATGACTAGCTTCCACCCTTCTTTACCGCTTTAGAAATTTCCTTTCTCCAATCTCTCCTTTTTAGGTTCAGCTACCACCAGCATTCTGCAAGCTCATGGGTTCCTGCCAGGTTGTTCTTGGGTGGCGGTGATGGTTTTTAATGTACTTCCCATTCACCAGCTTTTATAGTTCTACAGACCTTTATATCATTCTCAAGAACCTGTAAACCGCCATGTTGTTTTGGGAGTGGCCACATTTAATTTCAAAACCAACAGGCGCTTGAGAGGAATGTGCTTAGGGCACACTTGGCTCTGTGCGCAATGGCCCTGTGCTTTTTTCCAAGTGCTGTGTGGAGGGGGGCCTGGCCCTGAACTATCACATAAATACAAGGGGCTGCACGAAACACTGTGGCAGGGGCAAAGAGGTTCCTTGCATCTAGTTTACTGTGCTGAAAAGCTGTTGTTTTTTCCTCCTCTCTCAGGTCTGCAGCATGACAGCCGACTGTGACAAGATCCATGTGTGCGTGATGGCACCTGCTTCTCTGTCTCACATCAACTATCCCCTACCTCCAGGGCTTGTGGTTCAGATAGCAGCCCTTTGAGCTTGAGAGGTGGCGCCAAAACGCGGAGAAAGCTGAGCAAGGAAGGCCCAGCAAAAGAGGTGGAAACGAGAAGGCGACCGCGGAGTGGTGGTGCGTGTGGCTCCCTGTGGGTCGCCTTAGCAGGGCAACATCCTCACCATCTCAAATCTTACTTTCATGGGGTAATGCCCAGAGGGAGGGGGTGCCACACGGTCAATCCCCCTTCCTGCTGGAAGTGCCTACCCTTCCTTATGCATGGTCCAGCACAGGGGGCCCCAGTGCATGTTTGTGCAGCCAACAGCATCGTACCATCTGCTCCCTCTTGTATTCATGTCTGTCTGGTCATTATCCCAGATCTGTTGTTCCAGACCCGTTGCTGTTTGTAACCAGCACCAGCTGGCTTTGGGCTGGCAGTCCGAAGGGCAGGTCAGCGCACTGCTCACCTGTCACCTGTGCACACTGAGCAGCACTGAGCAATCTTGTCCTCCAGGTTCAGACAAAAAAAAAAGTTTTGACATCAAGCGTCTGTCAGGGAGAAATAAAATGTTCTTGTTTTACATTAAATCACTCCCTTTCACGTGTAGCTTTTGAGTATGTCTTTGAGAAAGGAGCAAATGTACATTAAAGGTTCTGGTGTGAAGGGGCACCAAAAGCCCTGGTCTTAACATTCCTAATGTTTGGTGGTCAAGCTGGAGACCTGAGTCTAGCAGGAGCTGTTTTCATGCAGGTTTTGTAAGTATTTTACTGGTGAAGAAGGGTGGCTGGCACCACACAGGTTTGGAACGATTTGCCTTTTTTTTTTTTCTGTGTCCAGGCATCTGGGGTGACAATTCCCTAGCTCCTCCTTATAGCCTTTTGTTTCCAAGTGAGAAGTGGCTTTTCATGCCAACTCCAGGTCTCGGGCAAAAGCATAGAAAGCAGGCCTGCACTGCCTTTGCTGTAGCCAGGAAAGCATTGCTTCATTCTCTTAAATAACTGCCCTACTTCTTCTCCTTGTTTATCATAATCCCTTTGTCTTTCTCTAAAGCTTGTACACTATCTGTTAAATTTGTGCTCTGAAGAATGCCAGAGTTTCCTTTGCTTTATCTCTAGGTCAATACATTAAAATGCTCAGTTCCAATATCTCCTTGCAAGGCAACACTTTGACTGCAACAGGGATTGGGAACCTCAATCCCAGGGGCCAGATGTAGGCTCTAGTCTTTGGGACTCTCCCCAGGTCACACCCTGTCCTTATCCATATCACTTACTAGCCCTGCTTTGTACCCTCCTTCAGTGCCTTTTGCCTAGCTGAAATGTGTTCCTCAACACTGATAATGCCTATTGCTTGCTTAGAGGGGGTGGGTGGGTGGGTGGGTGGGTGGGTGTAAGTAGCCTATTGCAGCAGTTAAGAGGGAGCAGCCTGCTTGCTGCAGGATTCACGTTAGCTGCTCTGCTTGCTTTTACCACGTCTCTGCCCACCACTGACATGTGCCACCCACCCCCACCATTGCCCAGAAGGGAATGCTGCTCTCAGGCAGGAAAATGCTTTTCACCCCTCTGCTGCAGGTAAATTCTCATCCTACACCATTTCATACTCAATTTGGTTAATGCCTGTAATGCATAAATGAGAGTATGGGGTATAATAGCACTTGTAAGCCAACTTTTGCAGTCAAGGTACCAAGATGTTCTGCTCACCTCTAGTCTTCTCAAGCTGGAATATATCCTTTATTGTAGCCATTATTTCATAGGACTGTAGAATTGTAGAGTTGAAAGGGACCGCAGGGGCCATCTAGTCCAACCCCCTGCAATACAGGAATCTTTTGCCCAAGGTGGGACTCGAACCCAGTTCTGGCTAACTTGGCGGACAAGGGGCTAACTTGGACAAGGAGAAAAGTGTGGCTTTGGTAGGAACAGAGGGATGGTTGCAGCCATACAAAGATGGAAAAGCAAATATGATCATTACGTTGTTCCCACTGAAAAGGAGCCGCTGAAAGATTTTCCGATGTCGAAGGATCAAATTTAGGAACTTGTGTAACAGTGAGCAAAGATAGTGTGCTCCTCTAGAGCAGCAGAGAGCTGCAAATACACAAACATTCCATGTCTCAAGGTTCAAAGCCTGCCTCTTCACTCAGTTTTGCTGAAGCAAAGGCAGCAGTGGCACCAGCTGTCATCCCATGCCTCAGTTTGTATGGCAGAAAGAAGCTTCAGGTGCTGTAGACGAAGATCAGGAGTACAGTTTGTGGACCGTGAGCATCACCCTCGCCCACTACATCAGCAGTAACATCACCCTTCCTTCTAGAAAACTATACTCCTGATAGTTCATTCATCAAGGTTTCCAGGCAGAGTACCTAGTTTCAGAGCTACCACAAGAGCCTCACCTCTTAATCTGACAACTGGAGAGACTGAGGCACGGAAAGGTCATTTCAGGTCAAGTGGAGGGTAAGAATCGGTGCCTGCATTGTTCCAATGGGGGTTGAGGATCACACACAGTTTTCTACACAACGAACAGCTCTGTTCCTTTCTCCACCCCAGCCCCAAGTTGGCCAAAAGACAGGTATGGCATGAAGAGATGTTTTATTGGTTGTACTGACAGAAAAGGTGGTTATTAAGATTACAATCTTTGCTTGTGCAAGGCTGGGAACCAGGGAAGCAGCACCAGCCTCGCTCCCTGAAGTAACCTGCACAATCTAAACCTGCAGCTCATACAAGGAGACCAGTCGTTTTTGGTACATATCCCACAATGCCCAACCCTTCTACTGGAACAGGCATGGGCCAGAGAGGATTGGCTACATAAAGTGCAAACGGAGATGCAGACAAGGCAGCCGGATGAGGCCATGTGCTTGGATTCCGGAGTTAGGTGCTGTTAATACCAAGTGGACCCCAAGAAGGAAAATTCCCACTGCCACCTGCTCACACACTCAAACTGAGGGCCATTTAAAAGACAGGAAGAAGCTGTGCAGACAAAAGTGCTGTTCTCAATCCATATTGAGCAAAGAGGTATGGGAGATGAGCTCAGTTGGTGGAGCAGACAAACTACGTGTTACAGTATGGAGGGATTCAGTTTTTCTTGTTTCATAGGGCCAAACTAGATGTTACATGCAGTTGTGTGTTTCTTTCTTCCACTGTTTTGGGTTTTTCAAAAACTTAGGGATGCTTGGGGGGGGGAGCTTAACCCTTTCTCACAGCCACTTTTCTACTCAATTCTTCAGAGAGTGGTAGAATTTTAACCAGAAAAGGGGGAAGAGGCAATGGTGTTAAGTCACCCTTTCCTGACCCCTAGCTATTTCTTTGCCTAAAACTCCCACTTTCCAAAGGCTGCTGTTGGTTTTAAAACAACCCAAAACGTAGGGGGAAAGTTACATGCAACCGGTTTACTGGATCTTGGTGACGGCCTCGTGGATGGAGCTGGCAACGTAATCCAGGTTCTTCGTGGTCAGGCCACACATGTTGATGCGGCCGCTGGCCATCAGGTAGATGTGTTTATCCTTGATCATGAATTGTACTTGCTTAGCTGGAGAAAGAGCAAGAGGAAAAATTGTGTCAGGCTCTCATCAGGTACCCAGAGCAGCCTTTACTAAGGTTTGCCGGCTGCAGCCAAGGTCACAGCAGGAAACGACGCCGGTAAGCAGCCAGAAAGAGGATGCAATGTGAAGAGATCCTGTGAGGGTGATTGATAAAGGAAATGCACAGGTAGATCTGTTCATAGTGGAGAGCTGTGTAAAGATGATTGCTTGGACTTGCAGTGGAGGGCAAGGAGGTACTATTGAAGCCAGAACCATTTTTGCTAGATCACCACAAGCAAGTCAGGAAAGCTGCTTCATTCCCTGTACCACACACCCTCCTTCCTGCCCAGGCTCTTCCAATGTATCTCTATACAATCGTACCTCGTGTTGCGTTCGCTGCAGGTTGCGAACGACACAGGTTACAAACGCGGCAAACCCGGAAGTGGGTTTCGCCGCGCGCGCATGCACAGAAAAGGCCATGCAGTCTGCGCATGCTCCACGCAGGTCGCGCATGCGCAGAAGCACGATGTCGCACTTCGGCGCATGCACGATATCACCACTCTTGTTACGTACTTTTCAGGGTGCGAACAGCACCCCGGAACGGATCAGGTACGTAACCAGAGGTACCACTGTACTGCCCAAAGCTGTACTCACGATTGAGGCCAGTGAAGCTAAACATGCCGATCTGCTCCGTGATGTGATTCCAGGTGCCCGGTGTCTTCAGCTTCTCAAGACGAGACCTGAGTTCTGCCCGCATCAGCAAGACTCGATCTGCCATGGTCTTCACATTCTCTTTCCTGTCACAAGGGGAAAGCATTAGTTCAGTCCAGCACCAGGTGTTTTTTTTAAATGGCAAGAATGGGGAAGTGTTGGGCAGTAAACAGGGCCCATGATCCCCTCATGGCAGGGATCAACTTAACCCCTCCAGTTCTTGCTGTTCCTTACCACTCATCAAAAAGCTCTGGAGTCGTGAGTGTCGTAGCCACAATACGTGCGCCCTGCGAGGGGGGGTTCGACCAGGTGGTGCGCACAATCTTCTCCATCTGAGACAAGGTGCGCTGCACATTGTCGGCATCCTTCGCAACCACAGTCAGGTTCCCCACACGCTCATCTGAGGGGGGGAAAAGGAAAGCAGAGCCATAAGCCTTAGGCCCGGTGCAACAGCCCACAGAGCGAAAGGAAATTCTCACTTCCCTTTATTTGAAGCTCTACTTAGTTATATCCCACCTTGTAGTTCTCAAAAAAACCAAAAAAAAACACCAAACCAAACAGGTTCCCATAGTGGCATGAAACGGCAAAACCATACAATGCAATAATTGTTCTTTTACAGGCCAAAATAAAAAAGCAGCTTAACATTACAACAGAACAAAATCCGAGAAGCAGAAAAGTGAAATGAATATACGCACTGTACAGGCCAAAGTTTTTGGAGAAGGACTGAGCACAGAAGAGTTCGAAGCCTTCAGAAACGAAGTAGCGGACAGCCCAGGCATCTTTGTCCAGAGAACCCGAGGCAAAGCCTTGGTAGGCAGAGTCAAAGAAGGGGAACAGGAACCGGCGCTGCAAGGAATGAATAGTTAAGGGGAAAAGATTGGTCTTTGGCACTTCAGGGCACCCTCAACAGCCCTCCCTGAAAGCACATGGCTGCCAAAGACGGGGCCTTCTCAGTGATGGTACTCTCTCCCCCCCCCCCCCCCAGAGAGGTTTCCTCAGCACCTACTTTATTGCCCTTTGGGTGCTTCCCAAGCTTTTCAGACGCAATTTGAATCCTGCCAACTGTTTTACAATGCTTGTCATGGATTTTTCCATTGGCATTTTAATTGTTTCCTTCTTTTTCTAACCTGCCCTGGGAATAGGATTAAAGTGAGGTATTAAAACACTTAACAGAAGAAACCAAAACCACTGGTTCCACACACTCCTTCACTCAACAATATGGAACCTAGTGTATTTGTGGCTATAAATAAACTTCTTTTTTTAATTAGGTCTGGAGTGATATAGATACAAATCCGCTCTCAGCTGCAGAGCTCACTGGGTGGCCTTGAATCAATCACTGTCTCTCGACATCCCCACTCTCATAAGGTGGTTGTAAAATTAAAACTGGTAGGGGGGTGTCAGGGATCTGCCTGCCCCTGCCAGTCCAGCTCTGAGTGTTTATAGAGAGCCGCAACCTGTGTTAACAACAGATTCATCTTCGAGTGAAACTGGCAGTCCCGTCTCGGGGGAGGAGCAGTTAGTGGCTGGGAGCCAGGGAGTGCCAGGTGTCCAAGGAGTTAGTGGGGGACCTGGCACCACCCAGCAGACTCGCTCGGAGGGGGAAACGTCAGTTCCGGCGCATATATCACGTAGGAGGAGAAGGCGGCAATTTAGGATGCCGAAACTTTGGTGTTGGCGACAAAACAGGAGGGAGGCACTTCCGGGTTCTGCTAGTGACTGAGCAGACATGATAAGACTGAGCTCTGCACTGTAAATAGCTTGGCACTGAATAAAAAGACTTAAAGACAAATGGCTTTGATATTTCTATTGAACAACCGATAAGAGAACCTGACGGGGGGGGACGGGACTATATACCATTTAGCAGAGCTTCCTGGTAGGAGAGCAGGATAAAAATGTAACAGTACTAATAAATTAATTCAAAAATGTCCAGAAATATGGCTTTGGGCACCGACTCTGGGAGTACCTTGTTGCAGAATTGCTAATACCTTCATAATGGCAGCAATTTGTTTCCATTGCTCCTGTGTGGGGTCTGTGCCAGTTGGGTTATGAGCACAAGCATGGATGACGAAGATGGAGAACTCTGGAGCTTTCTGGGTAGAGAGAATAAAACCCAGTCTATTATTATTTATTTGTATGCTGCCCATCTGACTGGGTTGCCCCAGCCACTCTGGGTGGCTCCCAGCAGAATAGCAAAAACACGATAAAACATCAAACATTAAAAATTACTCTAAACATCAAGCGGCACTAGCCATTTATGTTTGAGACTCACTGATGGGACTGTACAATTAAGAGCCGGGTAGAGGATGCTGCGTTCCAGATTAACACAGAATTGTAGAGTTGGAAGGGACTACAAGGGTCATCTAGTCCAACCCCTTGCAATGCAGGACTCTTTAGCCCAATGTGGGGCTCAAACACATGACCCTGAGATTAAGAGTCTCATGCTCTACCAACTGGCCTATTCTATATATATGCATTATGGATAAGACTTAGGAGCTATATAGGTTTCAATCAGTGAAGAATTGTTGAAGATATTATATGTCTATTAAGTTCTGATATTCTATGTATATAAAATAGATACTAACAAGACAAGGAACCCTCACATAGAACAATGCCACCAACAATGCCACACATACACTTTTAAAAGACTAGCATGGACTGTGATCCAAAGAACTCCACGCACATCAAGGTTTCCAAGCTCTCCAGATTTCCCCTTCCAGCTGCAGCTCTATAAAGGGCCCCCTGTTTGGAATGACTGTTCAGGAGGCATGAACAGAAGTGGTAGGGAAAGCATCAGATCCACACAGGGAGATCCACCCACAGCTCTCTGAATCCCACTGAGTGAGAAGATGGGATTCCTGCATGGTGCTGTCTTGCAGTCAAGAGACACAGACCATCCTAGCAAATGTTTGGCTAGCCAGATGTTAAATCCAACAGTATAATAGGCTATAAATGTTGCTCCTGTAGAACATCTACACAGTCCCTATTCAGATTTCCTTCTAGGTTATGTTACACCCAATCCGTAAGGAGATCTGGCTCACCTCCAAGTCCTCCAGGAATCCCTGGATGTCCAGACCCCTGTTTGCAGCATCCCAGTAGCGATAGGTTCGGATGTCCTTGAACCCAGCATCCGTGAAAACAGAGTTGTGGTTCTCTGCGGGGAGAAGAAGAGAAGCATTAATCATTCAGCCAAAGCTTAAGCTGCTCAGGATTAGAAGGGATTCTTTAAAAAATGCCCCAAATCTATTTCTTCAGATTCGCCCACCAGGGCTAGGAAAAGTATCTCACTTATCCTGTCCTTCACCCTATAAATTGTAGCCTCCACATCTGCTCCCCCTTCCTACCTTGAGAGAGAGAGAGAGAGAAATACTGTGTTTCTAGATCTGTGTTTGGCTTCTTACCTTCATGCAAGGGGCAGGGGCGCTGCATTTTAGCATTTCAAGTCCTCCCTAATCCACTTGTACATGACTCAGGCCTAGTCTGCAATGTGAGCCGGGGGCGGGGGACGGGACAGACTAGCAGGCTTCAAGCAGCACTGTATTTCTGTCAAAACTGCTTGATGCCTACTGCTTCCCCCGTTCCTCCCCTCCTTCTCTGGTTCCCTGTGTGCTTCCTTCTTGTGTATTGTGTGTATAAGTTTAGTCATGGTTAGAATTATTTAGCCAATTCTTCCAAACCAAAGGGTGTGTGTGTGTGTGTGTGTGTGTGTGTGTGTAGTTGGGTTTTCCCTACTACCATAAGAGAAAAGTTGAATATTTTTATTCTTTGTGTGTGTATCAATAAACACCCTCAATTTAAGGCCTATGTGAGTTTAAGTTCCTGGGTAAATCTACTAAGATGTGCTATGGCCACTTCACAAGACTCCTAGAACATGTATGTGTAACACGTGTCTACTGAGGAGGCTTGCAAACAATGGGGAGCCCAGCCTTCCCTCTCTCTCTCTACCCCAAACCATGTCAAAAGTGCCAGGCAGGCCTTGGCACTCACCCCAGGATGGAGAAGAGATGTAGACAGGGGTTGCAGTGTTGTTGGTTCCATTGTACCAGCGTCTCAAGAACTCTGCTCCAATACGGAGAGCCCCTGTGCCCCCCAAGGATTGGACACCCCCCACCTGGAACAAAGAGAAAGCAATAATTAGAAGGCAGGTGCTCTTTTCAGCAAGATGCCTGGGCATCCTATAAGCAAGAATCCAGTTTCCTATAATAGCTTCATTTAACTATACTGAGATCCTTACCTGTCCCCAAATTCCTCTGTTCCAATCAAACCCCAGTATCTACATATGCGTGTGTGAGAGAGTGAGTGAGAGAGATTATACGCCACAGTGCCAACCTATTCCCACCCTCTCTCTTCCATGCCATCAAGCTCTTCTGTGCTCAGTAAGGCTTAACTTGCATGGATGAAGTTCGTAATGGGAGTTTCCTCTTCAGGCTCACCCTGTTCTCCTTGATGGCTGGGCTGTCGTCTCCAAGGGCAATTCGTGAGGAATTGGAACGAAATTCTGGCAGGCCCAGGATGGGCAGGTACTCGTGGTTCAAGCTGAGGTCCTTGTTAATCATCTGCTCCACTTTCCGAACCACTGGCAGGACCCATGGCTGCCCCTCATCTGTGCGATAGGCTGCAAGGTGGAAGGGGAGGCAATTGTTCTAGACACAGACACACATCTCTTAGCCTAACCCTACCTCTCAAGGTTGTTGTGAAGATGGAAGGAGTCTGGGAGAGACATGTGCTTGACTTTCTCAGAGGAGTGGTATGGTATAAAATAAATGGACAAAAAAGGCTTACTACAGAGAGCTCATTCTCTCCCTTACTCCTTCCAGTCTCGCTTGCCAATTTTCACTTTATCCTTTTGCAAAGGGATGCCTATCTCACACAGGAGGTCTCCAATGCAGCGCCATTCCCACAACCCCTTTGCTCACATACTCAAATCCAAGCACTATATTCCAATTGAAAAGGCTATAAAATATGACAGTTTGGTCACTGCACCTAGCAAGTTTGGAGGCTCAGGTACGTCAAGAGCTTAATGGGATCTTCAGGCCAAGAACACAGAGAATATGCCTGAAGGCAGCAAAAGGGCCATTAAAGAGAGAAGACTTCAAATCCTGAGCATGAGCTACAGAGCACAGGTAAGAGAGACCACAAACAACAACCGACAAGTATTCCAGAGGATACTAGCAAAAAGGGAACTGGCAAGCTGGCTACTAATTAGTTTGCTGAGGGTCAAGCTTTGAGCTATTCACCTGCAGGAGGTGCAGTGACATTGGGGCAAAGGGGAACCAGGCAACCATAGATTGTACAACTTGGGAGCAAAGGGTAATGCTTTAGAAACTGCAGGACTGGCAGCTAACTAAACACTACGCTCAGCCTGGACTCTGCTTCTTAAGGGCAGAGTCCCTTTTCCGGTTCCTGCAAGGCCCCGGTATTAACTTGCTCAAGGTCGTGTGGTTCACCCAAGCAGAACGTGGGCACGAGCCCAGATCTCCTGACAGCTGTAGCCCAGTCATAAGAACACCAGGTGCCAAAAGTCTAGGCAGCATCACAGCCCCCTACCTGAGGGAAGCCAATCAGTAGCGACTGTAGAAAGTACTGGGGAAACAAGCCCAAAATAAAGGATACACCGAGATTGTCACAGGACGCAGAATAGAGATGAAAGAAGAAAGGGGGGAAATGAATGCAGGAGGGATAGCGCTGGTAAAAAACGGGTAAAGATCCAAAAAAAAGTCCTGGATCTGGCAACATTAGATTAAGAAAGAGACAATTCCTTTTCTCTCCACAATCAGCCTGACCCATTTCTTTGTTTTTCTCTTCACGGCTTCAATTTGTTTCCATCCGTCATTATTGGACTTTTTACTATATACATAGCTTCATTAGCAATACTGCTTCAACATTTCCAGTATTGGTATAAGTCCCCCATTTAGGCACTGATCCTTGTAATACACAGCCCTTTTGCTAGTAGCTCTACCGCTTTCTGAATGGCTCTCTCAGATCGAAGTACCAACAGCAGAAAAGTGCCCATATCCATATGGGTCTTTAACACCTATCAAAAGCATCAATTTTGGCACCATCCTTCTGTATTCTGCAGATCTGCTGTGATCAACCACAGAACCCCATGTTCATATTTATAAATGGTACAGCCAAAGATCTGCAGGTGAGATGAAGTACAAATACAATTTCTGTAAACTGAACTTGGCTGTGAGAAATTACATGCCATAAAGTATAAACAGTATTTAAGGATACAGAGCATTCTTCTGTCTGCCTGCAGATAAAAGCGTACAAATCTTCCATTTAGGCAAAACAGATGATATGTGCAGAACCCTATAACCACAACCCAATCATTACATGTAGTTTCCCGCTGAACTTTCTCAGATGTTCCTTCATGAATCCAATGGCAAAGGCATGAGCATAAGAAAGGGTGCAAATTGCAAGAGACTAGAGCCTCTCATCCCCACAACCTACCAGTGTGATTATCTTTAGGGGTGCTTCCAGACAACCTGATTTATCCAGATTTGGTTGCAGGGAGATCAAAAGCCAGTGTTATTCTGCACTTTCCAGTGCTTTCCCCCAGCACACTCCTTATCGCAAACAGTCTAATATTTTGGGGGAGTATGTTTGTGGCAAAAAACCTCCCAATCAAACTATAAATGTGCAATCTCAATTTGCCAATATGTGATCAAATCTTTCTTGAAAATAGCGATAGTGTAGAAGCACCTTAGATTTCAGCTGTGTGCTCTGCAGATCAGGGATCATTGAGTGTTAGCCATTTTTTTATCTACAGAATTGGAAAGTATTCTGATGCGTATTTTTCCCTGCTAAGTCTGAAAGCCATCAAGAGAAGTAAAGAATTTTTCCAGAGGTTGCACAGATGGTCCCAAGTAGTTCAGATCATCAATGTAGTTAAAATTGTAAACACACACCAATGCATGTTCAACTGAAAGCATAAGGGCTTTTTCAGTAATGGTCCCTTCCTCTAGTGCTCTTACCATTTGATGGCCAATGATGTTTTATGGTTGCTATGCACTTAATCATTGCAGTTTTCTGCTGCTGGTAATATTGTTGCAATGTTATACTGCTTTACAATTTTGCATGCTTTTAAATTGTTGAGAGTCACATAGAGACCATTTGGTATTAGGCAAGGGACAAAACGAATCAAACAACAACGATCAGCAGGAGCTAGATTCTCTAGAGTCTCTAGACTTTATGCAGGATTTTGAAAGTATAGAAAATATGTCTGAATCAGCTGATTGTGAAACATTCATGCAAATAACAAATTGTTTTCATCGCTGCCCCCAATTGTTTGGTCACGCATCCTTGTCAGATTCGCATCGATTTCTTTTGTGCCTCTTTGACAGATGGGTGGGAGGCTGAAATTCAACAGGTGCAAAGGTTCCCTGGCACGAAGCTGCAATTCTAGACGGATTTCTGTCTGTCTCACAGCTGCTCAAAGGCTCAGGAGGACACCTCTTAAAAAGGACAGGTCGGTGATGGGCACCCTGCCTGCAGAGAATGACAGCGCCCGTCTCCCCAGGGCTCCCTGGGATCAGATTTAGGTCCTTGACCCCCCCCTCCAAGTTCAACCACCCATTTCCGACCAGGAGCCGCATCCACGCGTGCTTCCCTCCTTCCGCCCTGCTCTCTTACCTCCCACTCCCAGGTTGACCTTGCGCGGGTCCCCATCGGCGCGGAAATCCGCCGTGAGCTGGAACACAGCCACGGGCGGGGCCTGCGGGACGGTAGCGAAAATGGATTTCCCTCCGGGAGCCATTGCGGGACAGTATCAAGGCTGGAAGCACCCCACGGACGCCGCTGCCTGGAGGAGACGGAGAGTGTCACCTTCACCGCAGACGGAGGCAGAGAGAGGGAGAGATGGGGAGAGCGAATCCCCGGTCCCCAACAGCAGGGAGGCGCGCCCTCCCGCCAATCGGAGAGCCGCTTTCGAGGGGGGCGAGGCGGGACAGCCAATCGCACGAATTTTGAGATTGCCGGCTAATGGAATACCGCATACGAGGGAAGCCCCAGAAGGGTAGCCAACCACTGCCTTCTAGAGGCGGGACAAAGCTACAAAGAACCAATCCCTCCGCGGTAGGAGAAGGAGTCATAAAGCCTGCTGTAGAAACGGAATAGGTCGGGTGGTAATAAGGCCCAGCTGCGGGCAGATGCTCTGCCTATAGGAAAGGCGGGAGCGGGGAGGTTGCGCGGGGTTTGGTTCGGAGCGGGGCGGGGAGATTCTGGAATTTGCAAAAACCACCTGGAAACCTTCCAAAATAGTGGAGGCTCAACTGTGTCTGGGAGAGGAGATTATGTGGGTCGAGGAGGAGGCGCTTGCTTTATTAATTAAACAAATCTCACCTTCCAAAGAGAAAAAAAAAATTAAAAAAATCCTTCCAGTAGCACCTTAGAGACCAACTAAGTTTGTTCTTGGTATGATCTTTCGTGTGCATGCACACTTCCTCAGATACACTGAAACGGAAGTCACCAGACCCTTATATATAGTGAGAGGGTGGGGAGGGGTATTACTCAGAGGGGTGGTGGGAATGGGTGATTAGCTGATAGGAGAGGTAAACCTGTTGACGACTGTTAACGACTGCAATTAGTCTTACAGGAAAAAGCAAGGGGTGAGAAGGTTAAAAAAGCTTTGTCATGTATAATGAGATAAGAATCCAATGTCTTCCAGAGAGAAGTTGAACCCATTTGAAAGTTACAGCGCCTACTGCGGCTGTAGAGACCAATACAGGAGAGACATGTTTTGTTGCAGCTTGTGCTGATGCAGGTGTACCATGGCGTTTCTTCTCTCTGTGCTCCTCCCAGAGGAGTGGTCATTTCTCCTCTGGTCGCTGCTGTGAATACACGACATGGCCATTTCCAGACACTCCAGTTGTCTGCAAGGGATTCCCACACAGCAGGATTAATGTTGCCAGCCTTCCTGTCATGTTTGCACACATCTTTGTAACAGAGTTGGTCTGCCAACAGGCCCATACAGCACATCCTTGGGGATCCTGCCATCTTCCATTCTATGGACATTACCAATTCAGCACAGACGTCACTGAGCCAGAAGCACAAACATGTTGGGAAGGTGGGCTTGAGAGAGCACATCTTTGTTTGAGACTCTGTCCTGCCATGTGATGCCCAAAATCTTCCTGACGCAGCACATACGGAATAGACATGTATAGGATTGCACTGCAAAATGGATACTAGGTGCTTTTCAGGTTACACCTAGGACTACTGGGTAAAGAAGCAATGTCCACTTTTTGTAACTAGAACTCAGCTATAAACAACATGACGCAAAACCAGGGTTCTGTTCATATAGAGTTGGTTATCTCTGTAAGGTCACTGGGGGGAGCTGCTGTACCATATTTACTGCATCAGAACTGCTACAACATTTAGAGCAAATACTGTATCATAACCCCTTTTTATTTCAATTTATTTCAATGTTTTTATTAAATAGTGATTTTATTTCTATGGCAGCTCTCAATTCTTGCTAAAAAGGATCCAGATAATGCTCATGACCATTATAAATATTAACCAAAATTAAACAATTAGATTTTTCATGCCATACTCTAGCAGAAGAAAGAGGCAGTTACCGGTAGAAAGCTTTACTAATTCAGATTCTAGTTTCCTTTTGGAGTTTATGAAAATGGTAAAACTTTCAGCAGGTTGGCCTCTATCTGCTCATTTTGTTGCTTGTTATGCCCAGGCTTGACCTAATCAACAACATGCATGTCTTATCTAGATCTGGAACACTAATCCACATTTCCTGCAAGCAGATTATCCCTACTCCTTTAAAAGTACAAAAAAAAAATCCTTTCCAAAGCAAAGTGAATTCGAACTAGCAGTATTCCAAGACAAAATCATTAAACCACGTCTATGCACAGTGGTATTTTGTATTTGTTTAGTGGAGATGGTGTCAGTTACTTTGAATTTGATGCTCTTTTTGTTTGCTCAGGTCTATACTAAGCACTTGCCACATTATCCATAGAGCCCTGAAATTCAGTAATATCTACTAACCTTTGGGGAAGATCATTTCAAGAGTGATACATGAAATATTTCAATTTAAAGCAGAACGCCTACCCTTTGTTAACCCCCTGCCTATTGACATCATACAGACATCTTCAGTGTGTTCGTTCTTTTCAGTGCCAGATTAAAACATTTTTGCTTAGGCAAGCCTATCCAGACAAGTAGATGTTGATATGTTTTAATCTGATTTAGTTTACTGCTAGTTTTAACTGTTTTAATTAGATGACCATAGAATGGTAGAGTTGTAAGGTACCCTGAGGCTCATCTAGCCCAACCCCCTGCTGTGCAGGAATCTCAGCAAAAGCATCCATGACAGATGGTTTTCCAACCTCTTATTAAAAATCTCCAAGGAAGGAGAGTCCACCACCATCTGAGGGATTCCGCTCCACTGTCAAAGTTCTTCCTGGTGTTTAGTCCGAATCTCCTTCCTTGTAATTTGAAGTCACTGGTCTGGGTCCTAACCTCTGGAGCAGGAGAAAAGAAGCTTGCTCCATCTTCCATGTGACAGCTCTTTAGATATTTGAAGATGGCCATTCTATCTCTTAGTCTCCTCTTATCTAAGCTAAACATACCCAACTCCCAATTATTTGCTTTTAAGTGTGTTTACTGAGATGTTTAATATTCCTTGTAAACTGCTGAGAAGTTTTGTGACAATCAAGCAGTACATAAATTTTGTTAAATGAAAAAAAGGAATGAAGTAATCCAGTAGTATACCTTTTCTATGTTAAAAATAGTATCCTGCTAATTGGGTTAGTAAAGTCATGCTCATTGCTGCTTCTGAAAGACTGAGCCACCAACTCCAGGTTCTGCCAACACATTAGATTTTACATTAGTATTGCGGTTCTTTGTGACCTAAAATCTAACATGTTGGCACATTGTTCTTAATAAAAGTTTCAAAATTAAAAAATAAATAAATCCTGCTACAAAAAGTTTGCACGCAGGAGGAACACAGATCCTGCAATAAACGGGAGGGAATGGATCAAATATAAATTATTAAGTTTGTGGCATCTTTAAGGAACCCTAAGAATTACATGAAGAATTTAAGAATATGAGATCTGGTACTTTGGCACATCAGTCTAAAACTAGGTTCGAAGAAGAAGGAAAGGATGTTGTAAAAAAAAAAAGTTTGAGCCTGTGGTTTAAAGTTTAAAGGTTTAAAGTGTTAACAGAATATTTAAAATTGTGTAAATATTTAAGACTCCAAATTGTAAGTGCCTAATTATCTATTACTTGTGGTAAGTGGTTTTTCATGGAAATAATAATAGTGTCTACTAATTTTTTAACAGATAGAAGTATTTCCATTGACTGGTTTTACCTCCACCCCTATAACCATGGCTTGGTAGAAAGAGATACAGGAATCAAACTTGGATTCTTACAAAACTCTTCTTTCCACAAAGTTGTGCATGTTTCTATAAAACAAATATGCATCTAAAAATAGTTTCAGAAGAATCCAAATTAAGATTATATCTTCCGTTCCTGGGAGTTTTCTCAGAGACTCGATACACAGAACGCAACACAAGCTTCTGTGATTAAAATTCAATCTCCCATTCCCAGAGAGATAATCCCAATTATGGTCTGGCCCTTGGTTCTTAAAAAAGAAATGAAAGAAACTCTCAAAAAGAGATTACAGCTTTGTAAGACCAAGCTCTTTTATGACATTCATCCTCTTTCCCCATATTTTTGTCCCCAAATATTTTTTTGGGACAGACTGGAAACCATAACTTAGTCTCATTGCTACTTCTTTTGCAAATTGAAGGAAAATCCTAACACACCAAATCATTGCTAAATGAAAGTGTAGCTTAGGAAGTTTCTTTACCTTTCTGTTCATATCCTCTGCTGCTTAATCAACACATCATGGAACCTCACAATGAAATGATGTAAAATTTGGGAAGTGCCTTTGTCAGGAAGGCCAGCATGGTGTAGTGGTTAGTGTTGGACTAGGACCTGGAATGATATTGGGGAAAAGCCCTGAATGTAATAAATAAGGTGAAGAAGATAACTCCTCTAGTTGTGGTTGTTTAAAACTTGGGGGTCCCCACTACTCTCAGTGATACCCTCAAGATACAGGAAAGAAAAATGTTGGGATTCTGCTCCACAGTCAATCTATTGTCCTCTTTTCTGCATACTAGGAGAGAATCACCAGGCTCTACAGATCATTTCCAAGGGAGATCCCTAGATCCATATTTTGTGTAGGCTGATATAAGTCTTTAAATTGCTAGCCTTTGCCAAGACTGTTGCAGAAACTAATTATATTACCTTCTTATAACAATAGGCACCCAATTTATTTCAGTAACTTCTAAATATGCTTCCTAGAGCTAACTGAATATTGTAAACCCATAATGAACTTTGGGTGGTAACCAATATTTATTGCAATATTCAATAAGCTTAATCTTATGAGCCATGAAATATCCTGTCTTTGTTTTTGTTCTTTCAGTGATGTAATATGTTAGTTTAGCTATTATAGCAAACTCCCACAGTTACTCAATCCACTCACTAATAGATGGTATTGTTATTAATCTCCATTTCTTTGCATATAAGTTTCTGGCTGCTGCCAGCATATCAGAAGCCAGTTCCTCATGTTCTTGCTTCATTCAGTAAAAATAACAATGGATCTAGGAATCCTTCTTCAGTATTCCTTTTTCTCCTCCCCGCCTTGAAAAAAAAGCCTCCTTACAATTCCACCACACGTTGGGTGGGAATCTCTTTCCTTTTTCTGACATTTCCAACACATATACAGGTGATTCTGATTGATATTATGTATTTTATAATATACCACCTACTCAGTAGTTTATAACAATTCTCTCTTAACTGGCATATTCAAATAAAATGTATGTGCTTTCATCCATAAATTTATCCAAATCTCAAATGGATTATTTGCTCTCAGGTTTTGAGCCCATTTCACCATGTAAATTAATTATCAACAACAACAACAACAACCATCTTAGCGGTTCCTCACTTTACAACCAAGTGTAGATGGTAGGATATTAATGTTGGAGGAAACGCATACTCAGGCATTTAGGCCCTCCGGTAATGATGCATGTGGCAGTTTGCTGCAAGAACTATCATTCTCTACCCCTCAAGCTCCCCACCCACTGTACTTTAATCTTGCACAGGTACACAAAGGCTGCCATGGAAAAGTTTGTAAAAAGAGAAAACATAGAAAGAGGCCTGGAGGCCCCTCTGCCCCTTAATCTCTTGACTATGATTGACGCAGAGAAATGACCTGCCAGTCAACGTGAGCATTCATATACCGGTACCTGAGCCGAGAGAGAGGGAGACCCTCCCCCACCCCACACACTTACAGAGCCCCACCCTGCAGCGATGCCCTGGCAGGGAATCCATGTTTATGTTTTCACATCCACCATAGAGGCTGTGGAGGGAGACTCCCCACAGAGTGTAGAGGGGGCCCAGGAGAGGAGAACTGGGTGTAGATGCAAGCTCTCTAGAAAGCAGTTTCTGGTTTGTCGCAGTTGGTCTAACCTGCAAGGACATATGAAGGGCCTGCTGGATCAGGCCAATGGCCCATCTAGTCCAGTATCCTGCTCTCCCAGATGCCTGTGGGAAACCTGCAAAGAGCACCTGAGCACAAGAGCACTATTTCCTCCTGGGGTTTCCAGCAACTGTCATTCAGAAACATTACTGCCTCCAATTGTGGAGGCAGAGCATGATACCGTAGGTATCATGGCTAACTCCGCCTCCCGCCAAGCGCACCATTTCCATCTTCAGGTGAAATTGCAATGACAGCATTATTATTTACCTGTACCCATAGCCTGACCTGAAGCTTTGCGGAAAAACCATCCATGCAGATTCTTGTTGCCACTGCCAGTGATTCCAGGTAGCATCCATCGAGCCAATCTCCTAAGTTGTCGCTTCCAAGCAGACCATAGGCAGATCCACACCACAGATTTAAAGCATATCCAATGCTCATTTAAAACACATGGCTTCCGCCCCCCCTCCACAAAAATACTGGGAACTGTAGTCAGTTAAGGGTGCTGAAAATTATAGCTCTGTGAAGGGGAAACTACAGACCCCCAGGTTCTTGGCAGATGTTATGTCCTTTAAATGTGCTTAAAGTTAGCTCTTAAATCAAAAGCTGCAGACACTTTTTGTAACTGGGAGACAGCTTCAGCAGCACCTTAGCAGTGAAATGTTCAGAATTAGGATTCCCATACTGATAGTCCTTGTTCACAACAGGTGGGGAATGGACTAAAGTCCAGCCTGCTACAGAAGGCACAGACGAAGATGGGAGATTGAACCAGTGTCGCATCAGGGCAAGGGCCACTCTTTCTGAATAACAGCTCACAGTCTCAGCCGTAGGTGGTGCTTCCAGATCAGGAATTGGCAACTGTGCTTTCTTTGGACTCAGTGAGTCAATCTCCTGGTCCTTCCCGAGAAACTCCAAAGGAAACATAGAGTTATGCAGGAGCAGCCCAAGATATTTTGCTGCCTGAAGAGCCAGCAAATGACAAAATGGCAGCACCTCCCGACTCCACACAGAGAAACCAAATGGACCATCAGTTGACTCTTAACACTAGTGACAAGATGGCATCCTCCACTGCACCGTACGACAAAGCAGGCCATATTAGAAGGCCTGGGAGAAGCCATATGGCTGTCAACTGAGCACCTGCAGCCTGAGGTGATGGTTGCTTAACTCTGCCAAATGGAGATCTATAATTTTGCCAGGGTAGTATTGCCCTGTTCTCTCTGCCCCAACCTTGCTCAGTTGTTTCCTGTCCTGGGGTTACATTACTTGTAGTCATTATCCTCCCTTGACAGCTCCGAGGTAGCTGCGTTTCTTCAGAATCTGGGTGACATTAGCATTCCTCTGACCACAGCTGTTTTCTGGCAGATGGGTCCAGACTAAGGAGAGTGGGCTGTCTTCATTCTCAGACCCCAAGGTCAGGTCAGGAAGCTTTTTCTGCTGCGATTCCCCAGATTAGCTGATCCCTAACAACATGTCCAGATCTGCAGCATTAACCCTTGGTTGCCACACACACACCCTCTAACCCGAGATTGTCTTGGAAGCCTCAACTTTTGCATGAGACGGGGATCAGAAATGCTATACCGAAAGGAAAAGTACTGTGAAGGGATGGTTAGGGAATGCCTTTGGAAACACAATGAGTACCTAGATAACACAGAAGAGGGGGGCATTCCTGTGCACCTCCTCCATGTACCATTTTTTACAGTAATTATGGCATAATTGGGATACCAAAGGATGTAACTCTTATTCGATGTGTCCCCATGACCGACCATACATAATGTGCTGTACTGGAGGAGGAAAACAGGGGAGGACAGTTCTGGGACTTCTTCTGTGTCTGAGTGATGATGTCCTCTGCTGGAGTGCCAGAGTAATTGATGGACTGCCCTTGCTCTGGCAAGTGAATGGGGTGATAATGAGGCTTTTGAGTTTTACTGTTGTTTGTGCCATATCAGTATAAAGTTGGAAAATAAGGTCATATGGGCACACACATATACAGTACATACCTATGTGTGTGTATGTCCCTGCATTTATGGGGTGGGGCTATGGGGGCTACCATGATGAGCTCCTGCATGTCATTTTTTACCACTACACCACTGATCACAATGGTTAACAGGGAGGGGGTATACCAAGGAGATCTCGGGTTCAATCCCTGGTATGTCTACCTAAGAGAACAAGCGAAAGGCCTCTGCCTAGGGCCCTGGCAAAGCATTTGTATGGAACCTTTTAGGTTTCCAGGTGCATGGTGGCCTGTTTCTTCCAACCAGCAGAGTAGGAAACTTACATGTTTTTGCAGCTGGGGGAACTGACTCTGCAAGACAGTAGCTTGCCACCCAAATGAGTCCATGAACTATGAGGCTTTGACACCTGTTTGGGTAAAAGGCCACATGATGAAGAATTTGTATCTGGTATCTGGGTTAGGGTCAGTGGCAGAGCACCTGCCCAGCTTCAAATCTAGGGTTGCCATATTTCAATAAGTATAAATCCGGACAGAGTTGCCAAGCTTTTTTTCAGTGATCATCGAAAGTTGTTAATCCACTCCTAGTGCTGTCTCAATACAGTTGCATGTTTCCATTGCGGGGCTCCATTGAAAACAGCTTCTGCACGTCAACCAGGAAGTGATCTCTCCAGACAAGGGAATGACTCTTCTTATCTCTGCTGCGATCTGCTGGGTGATGCAGATGCCAATAGGCAGTTGAATGAGCATGCATACTCTGTCCGTTTCCCTCCCACCCACCCCCTTTGCATGGCCCGGGGTACTGGCAACCCACACTACACCACTGCGCTCAGGTGACTGTGCTTTTGAACATTGCCACCACGTGAGTAAAATATCAGCTGCATGTGGGAAGTTCTTCTCAGCTGTGCCACCCCTGGGGGTCACTTGCTGCAAGCCAGCTGACAACTAACGGGCTAGCTAACCTTGATGTATTTCACCCCACACTTGTTAACCCAGACTTTTAGCAACAAAATGACTTGTGCACAAGGATAACCATGATTTTTGTGTGTGCTTAAGAAGGGAATTATATATTAGATCAAAGAGGGGAGAGTTAAAATGAGGAGCAAAAGTGCTGCTCTCAAGCAGCTGAATAGTGGCACACTTTAAGAATTCTCCAGCAAAAACTCATTTTATGGCCTCAGACAAGTCACTTACTTGGCAGTTTTGTTTCAGACGAGCACAGCAAACAAGATGCATGTCCTGCCATCCAAGTTGGCCAGAAATATGTTACAAAGCACAGAGCTGGCTCAATTTTTGAGCATATGTGACATTCTTATTTGTCGTGAGCTCTATATAAATAAGCAAATAACTCAAATGAATGGAGAGTTATGTCTGCTGTGTAAATAGTTACTTACATCATAATTGTTTCCTGTTTTATGATAATGAGTATGATAAAAACTGTTCTGATGTTAATACCATTAATTCAGAAGATACACTGGGATCTACTGGTAGATCTTTGCATGATTTGCAGTAGATGTTTCTAATTTCCAGCTGTCGTCGTTCCCCACCCCCCGCAAAGAATTCTGGGCCCTATGGTTTGTTAAGGGTTGCTGTGAGGGGCAAACTACAGTACTCATAATTCTTTGAGGTGGTAAATGTGCTTTAAATGTGCTTTAAAGGTATAGTATTTATGCAGCCTAGCAAATGAGAGTCCATTGCCTTCTGAAATAATCTGTTGGACAACCACACATGTTGTATCTTCAGGAAGTTATTCTTATCATTTAGTCAAAATCCCCTTTCTTCTAATTTGAACCCATTGGTTCAGGCCCTACTCACACCTAAGCAGCAGAAAACAAATTTGCTTCACCATCTTCATCCTTTCAGATATTTGAAGATGGCCATCATATTGGCTCATAACTGGCTCTTCTCCAGGTTAAACATACCCAACTCCTTCAAACTTACCTCAACTGATTTGTTCTACAAGAATGCATCTCTCAAAGTTATTCCTGGTTCCTTTTCCTTAACTTTGATGCCATGGTGACATTCTCTGGCTGCAGTAGGGCCCCAATGTTCAATGAAGACCAAACTTCCCTTACCAGATGACCACTCAGGTTGGAGATCTTAAGTAGGGCCCCAATGTTCAATGAAGACCAAACTTCCCTTACCAGATGCCCACTCAGGTTGGAGATCTTAAGTTCTTATGCCAATGGAGGCCTGTGCCATAAGCTCTTTTAGCTCTCCTTCTTGGAAACTCAAGACATAGAAGAAGGCTACATGTCCCTCACTCCTGGTGAGTTTATTGGGAAAGAGACCTTCCCCATCCTCAAGGGTTATTGTGTTTGAAGTAGGAAATGGCTAGGTAGGTTTCTAACAAGGTGAGCAGGACCTGGCAGCAAGCATTTGCAGAAGGATGCCCTTAGCAGACTAGGCCAATCCGCACAGCTGTATTTCCTCAGAATTAGCAGTCCAAAGGCAGGCCAAGGCAGGCCATGCTTGGGATAGAAAAGGAGGAGCGAGAGCTCCATTGTCCAGGATTCCTCATTTGTATATGCCTGCTCCAGGACAAGAACCAGAGACTCAAAGAGAGCAAAGCTCCAATGTGTTTACATTCCTCTGCCTGCAAGTACTTTCTCTGTGAAAAAGGAAGGGTGGGGAGAGATGGAAGCCACTTCTGTGGAAAATGATCATTCAGGATAAAAGAACCCCCTGATCTGGGAATGCAGCAGCCTTGTGGCTTTGCACAAGGCAAAAGAATTCAGTAGTGGCTGCATACACCACTTATACCAGTGGAAATTATTCCCCCAATATGAGCCATTGGTCAGCCCCACTCTTAGACTAAGTGAAACGCCTGTGTCAGGTGACAGATATGGGCCATCATTTATTAAGTAGTTGTTGTTGTTAAATTCACAAATACGTTACATATAAAAACTACTAGAATGTTTTTTTTTTAATAATGTTTTAACACTTTTTAGAATGCTTTGCTTTGGATGTGTTTGCAAACCTGGGCTCCTTCCTTCGGAAGGGCAGTATGTAAATTCATCAATAATAAAATAAGTAAATATGTGTGATATTCAAATTTGCAGTTCAGAGCCTCCCTTCATTTTATCATTTACTTCTTTATCTATCTATCTAACTAGATTTATATAATGCTTATTCCACAGAAACTGCCAATTAATTTACATAAAACAACATAAAACGTTCATTAAAATATACTGAGAACACCAAGCATTAAAAACAAGTTGATCATAAAATTTGTAAATAAAATTAGCAGGGGGTTTTTTTTTAAGTTACATTAAAAAATTACATCCTCCAGTTAAAAAACAAACAAACCTCAAGTTATAAATTGTCAGGCAAAAAAATTCCAAGTTTTAAAAATTATTTAAAAACCCTTCTGTTTTGTCCATGATTTCATAGGTTTCTATTTGAATGCTGTATTTGAAAGGTTCAAAAGAATGCTCAAACTTGATTCATAAGTGAGAAGCTTTATTCAAACTTTTTTGTCTTCTGCTAGTGACCGGACTGTGTCTACAGTTAACACATAAGAAACAGGAGGAGGATAAGCCTGTGAGAGGAAAAACAGACAAGCAGAGAATTGAGATGATTAGATAGCTGAGTGTATCAGCATGGGGCTAGACAGTGACTGGAAATATAAGCATATAACAAGCCAACGAAGAAAACTGGCAGATAAGGAAGAATCAGGAGTTTCCAGGCCAAGGCTACACTGGATCCCAGGATTTGTCTGTCATCGCTTGAGGGTGATGATAGCTCAAAGGGTTTACAGAAGCTGCAAGACTTGGAGGCAGTGAGTAGAGCTGAAAAACAATAAGCAATATTGTTGTGTGTGTTTTCTCTATCTCTGTTTAAGCCACTGCAGGAACCCAACCAACTGGCTCTTTGGCTTTTCCATACTGAAAGTTGAATCCACTTGAATGGAGTGCTCAGAAGATCACCCAATGTTAATGGTATTTTTTTCCAGCACTGCAGAGTTAAACTTGATCTGATGTGATATATAAATAAAATGGCTGGGAATCAGAAGTGAGGAAAGTGCTGTAACACTCAAGTCCCGCTTGCAGGTTTCCCCGTGGCATCTGATTGGCCACAGTGAGAACAAGTTGCTGGACTAGATGGACCTTTAGTCTGATGCAGCAGGGCTTTTCTTATGCTTCTATGAAGCTGACGTCTTCCTGGAATCTCCTGATGGAAAAGAACAAGCAATGTTGACTTAAGGGCAAAGAGAAAGGTCAGGATCTATTGCAAACAATTTTCTTTCCCATGCACCTGGAATTAAGGGTCAGAAGACAGGGTGGGGGTTACATGTTTTCCCAATTTTTCGGGGGGGATCCTCATCTTTTTGAGACAAATAAGGAAAAATTGGAGCCAAATTGGTTTCCCCCAGTGTTTCCATTTCTTCACCAGGTCTTCACATCTGGTGGGTGAAGTAGAGTTTTGATGTAGTAAAGCTACAGGTACTTTAATCTACTTTAATTGTGCATTTCTAAATTTCCTTGTATATGCTGGAATCTGCCACAAAATGCTGACAGACTGGAGGCACCCCATGCATTCCTAATAATATTAATCTGAGCCAAGCACTGCCTTGGATGCACAGACTCTAAACCTGGCAATAGCAGTTGCTGAAAATTGCCCCCACTTTATCCAATAGCCAATTCCTCCTTTGTCACAACTTTGCTGCCCAGTCTCCCATGTGAGGTCTGACATCCTCTGTGGATGGTCCCTGAACAGCACACCCAAATCCTTATAGATAGAGCAGGCAAGAGAGGGAGCAGAAAAAACGACCAGGGAAGGAACTGGTAGCAGAAGCTGCAACTGCTTCGTGTTCAACATCCTTGGTACGGTAGTTTCAAAGCTTGAGTGCGGTTCTCTGGCGTGCAACCTGAAAACATTAGAGAGACTAAAATATGGACTGGGGGGGATCTCTGAAGGGCCCAGGAGAAAACTGGGGGTTCTTTCAGAAGCTCAGCTGAGGATTCCAGAACTGGTGCTGGGGAAAGAGATGCCGAGGCCTTGCTGAAACTAAAACTGCACATGGTTTATATAGTATTAAAAATAAAAAACCCACATCCCCTTGTTTGGGCAGAATCAGCCCAAGCATTTAGTCATCCAGGAATTCAAACAAAAGTAGCCTTGCCCTTCTAGGGGGTCGGGCCGTGGGTGGCCATGTCCATCCTAGGCTCACAAGCCACGCTGGGGTTATTCACAGGCCTCATGACATGGCGTCACCAATTATTTACCAGAAATGTTGGAGCAGGACATACAAAGGGTTTTGACATGCAGAGGCGTCTGGGGAAATAGCAATCTCTTTGAGGCTAAGGGGCCCTCCACAGACTCTGAATATTCCCATTTCTTGGACTGGACACAAGGTGTATATCGAGGTACAGAGGCAACCTGTGGCTTCATTCCCTCAATAGTAACTGGAATGGTGGAAAGCATTTTATGCTAGAATGATTCCACTGCACATCACCATGATGTTTTTTATGTGTTGGTGGTTTATAAATACTTTCATAAACAAATATTAATTTAAAATAAAATAAAATGTATTTTGCTTATGCTGGTCCTGGCACAAAGCTGGGACCACACTAGTTTGGATGACCCATAGCTTTGCATTAAAGGATCGGGAAACGCATCATAGCTCCAGATCAATGGATTCCTGCTGAGCTCACATGTGGAGTTATTTCATCTGGAGATATTCTGCAGCCTACTTTGCCACAAAGAGACCACTTAGTGGTCTTAGGAGCAATGGGAAGTTATCTGCAAGTGAAGATTACTCATCCTATAGTTACTGCCAGTTCCAAGTTTTGTTTTGTTTTTTGTTTTTTTGGGGGGTGTCCTTTGGCAAGATGCTCTCAGTAGACTCCCCTCACCTGCTGTTCCTTGCCACTGCTGTCACAGCACATTCCCTTCCTTCCTTCCTCTCTCTCTCTCTGGCCCAATTGGCACCACCAATGGGAGGCATGGCTGTCAACTTTCAGATTTGAAAATAAGGGATGCCGCGAGGGCGGTGCAATGGCACCAAGTAGCCTTGCCACCCTGTGCTCCAGAGGCTGCGTGCGAACAAGAGAGCAAAAGAGCGAGTGCGTAGACGGCAGGCAGGCTGGCTGTCTGGTTGGGCGTGAGGGTCTGGCTGCACAAGGCATGCAAGCTCCGCCCCCAGTCGGTCTCAGACTCCTTATTGGCAGCCGAGCAACGCAGCTGAGGAGCCTCCCTAGCCGGCAGGGAGGGAGAGGAGCTGCTTCCTTTGAAATCCAGGAAATTTAAGGGAAATCAACAATCCGGGATAGCAGCGGGAAACGGCATTGGAATAAGGGAGTTTCCCGCAAAAAAAGGGAGGGTTGCCAGCTATGATGGAAGGTTCCTGTTCTACCTCCTCACTCCTCTTACTGCTCACTTGGAAAGGCAAGTGAACAAGCAGTAGAAGCAAGGATACGGGCACAGCAGAACCAAGAGGCTCTGGGGACTGGCAGTGCCCCCTCCCCACACCTGCACTATAGGCCTTCTGATGTGTCCAGCAATTACAATCCCTGATGCAGGCCCTGCCTAATATTATTCCCCTGGGCAGTGTTGTTGGGGGGGGGCACTCTGGCTACCCAATATGAAGAAATACTGCCTGCTGAAAAGTGAAGGAACCCTGCAATTGAGACAGTGCTGATGTGGAACTGGAAATGCATGAAGGAAACAGATGAATCTTAGCCTCCCTCCCCCCCTTCCCCCCAGCCCAGTCTCATATTCCCTTATGGGTGGGGGGGGGGCGGCATTGTGTGCTGTTGCCACTGCATGGAGGTTGAGAAGTTTTGAGTGCCGCTTGGCTCTGGAGAAGCCTGTTCCTGTGTTTTCAGAAAACAAAGAGGTGTAGCATGACCCAGGAAACCTGGTGAGATCCCATGAGATAAACTCCTGCTGGAATACAAAAGCACTGACATGTCCCTCCCTCCGAGGCTGCCACATTCCCACAAACACAGCAATGCTTTGCTGGCAGGAAAATGCAGGCCATGTTCCCAAAAGCCAAGGACTAGTTATCTCCACAAACACCTGCCATACACTGCCTAGATGCCAAACTGATCCTTGACATTCATCTCTAGTCAAGAGGTTTGCTAAGTTTGGATTAAAAAAAAAAAAATCCCAGCATGAGCTGAGAGCCTCAGAACATGTGAAGAGTTCCTTTCCTTAATAAAGAGAAACCTGGCTGTGTGAGTGGACCAGGTGTGTGCAATGAGGTTTCTCAGCAGAGGGGAGAAAGCGCAAAATACTTTAAAGACCAAAAATTATTTACACCGTCAATAGAAATGTATAAAACCTATAAGCACAATATTAGGCAGAGTGTTTTACACATTGCAGACTGTAGCTTGCCTGCCAATCCTTCAGCCATATTCAGAGGATTTTAAAATGTGGTAGTTAGGTACTTTTCTGACTCCCATTGGTTTGGATGAGTGAATAAAAAGCACAGGCTAAAATCCCTCCCATTTAAATACATGGGATTAGAAAGTGCTTATCTTTGACTAGGTTGTCCTCAGAGATGTAGAACTAGATGATTAACAAAGCTATAATTATGATAGTCAAATTGGAAAAGGAAGGAACTTTTGCAAGTCAAGAATTTGTTTAGGCCAATTCATGTTTTGGAGAAACTGTCTTCTGAAACACCCTAGAATCATGGTTTTACAATATCACAGCATTGGAGAACAGAGGAAGGTGCATGTAACAAGCTTCCTGTTTCCCGTTTTTATATGTTTTGCTGTCATGTAAAAATAGAATAAAACATTGACAATCTGAATCTGAAGGAGAAGCATTGAAATTCACGTTTCAGTCAAATGATGTGATTTTATACCCCTTAATTTCAACTGAACAAAATTATTTCAACGTTTCCGGCTGAAATCAAGAGGATTTAATTGAATAATGCCCTTTGTTTTCAACAAAATGTTATTGTAAAGAGAGATCTATAAGTGGAGAGTATGAATTCAGGGTTTTCCCAAATGTGTAACAAAAGTGAAAGCGTTGTTGTTATTTCTGTGCCATTGCAACAAAAGAATGTGCCAAGATAGCAGAAGGGCCATGCCCTACACAGGCAACATGAATTAGGAGTGAAGTTGTTTCAAAAATATTTAAAAGGTCCTGTAGCTGATGTTCAAATAAGAAATATAGTTGCATTGAACAAGTGCATAGCACTCATGCTTTTTTTTAGAACAGCAGAACAAAATGTGAAAATGTAACCATACCACACTAAGGATCCAAAAGAGGAAGGAGGAGGAGGATTTCTGTATCCATATCTGCAGAGGTCGGTGTGGTTTGTCCAGTGTTTATTTCATGTATATTAGCAATAAGTCATAAATTATTAACAGGGCAAAAAGTGACTCAGATTCACATAATCGGATTTACATTTGTAGCGTACAATGGCTACAAATTTAGAAATAGGTATTATAATTTAAATTGAAATACGATACATATCCTGAGAGGTGGGGGTGGTGGGAGACTCTGATGAGGTGACCTGTGTGTCAGCTCATTCTGCTGTCCAAGTGCTAAGTGTTGATGGGCAATTCTGCCTTCTTATGGTCCTTTATGAGATTAATTTCATAAGTGGCCACTCAATCTCTTATGAAGCAGGGAGGGGGGAAGGGAATCTATCACCAAAAAAGGGATACCAATTTGCGTAAAATTCAACAACTTATATGTATAGATACAAACTTAGAATGTATTATTATAATTTAAGTTGTAAAGCTTACAATATTTTTAAGTATTTAAATTATTTATTATTATTATTTTAAGTATTTTTAAATATTAAATTGTTACCCATCATAGTGGGGAAGACTCTGACCAGGTGTGCTGTGTGCTATGTTCCTGCTCAGTCTGCTACCCAGGTGCTAAGTGTTGCTGGGCAACTCCAAATACTCTGTTCTCCCTTCTTAGGGTTCTTTTATCTTCAACTCAGATTTGGGCCTAGGCAGACTTTCAAATAGAAGATGCCTTCAAATAGGGGACAGCCCTCTATAAAGTAGGACACATAGCCTACTGCGTGTGTGTGTGTGTGAAACAAAAAGAGGTTGACAATTTGGAAGATGAGAGTTGGCTGAAGGTCTCTCTGGGGACCTTATGGAGAGCAGAAGCTTCACTGCCTTGAACGAAGAAGAAGAAGAAGAAGAAGAAGAAGAAGAAGAAGAAGAAGAAGAAGAAGAAGAGTTTGGATTTGATATCCCGCTTTATCACTACCCAAAGGAGTCTCAAAGCGGCTAACATTCTCCTTTCCCTTCCTCTCCCATAACAAACACTCTGTAAGGTGAGTGGGGCTGAGAGACTTCAGAGAAGTGTGACTAGCCCAAGGTCACCCAGCAGCTGCATGTGGAGGAGTGGAGACGCAAACCCGGTTCACCAGATTATGAGTCTACCACTCTTAACCACTACACCACGCTGGCCCCTCTTTGCCGTCACTTATGCTTGTAGGTTTCTAAACAAAGCAATTGTTACAAGCAGGGTTTTTTTCAGCCATAGCTCAGCTCTGGCATCTCTCAGGTGGATGCCATTGCCATTCTAAGAGAACAAAAGAGAAGTTCATGGTGAGCTGTGGCACCTCTTTTTTTAGAAGATTGGCACCGATTACAAGCACATCTTAATTCTCCAATGCTGTCTTCCATCCAATGGGAAATTACCCTGGTAGCCCTGCCCCTAGAACCTCTCACCAGATGGGAAAGTGGGGCGCATGTAACAATAGGCACGGTAGCCACGAGCCTAACTGATGGGTGTAGGACTGTGAATCCTTCACAAGCTTTGCCTGAGATCCTAGTGGGAGAGGATGAGCCAGATGGTGAGTGTCTGACATCTCTCCCATGTCCCCTAATAAAACCACGTCACAAATACTCGGGAAAGATCTCAGTAAACACCAGAAGAAAAATGAAACCATGAACCATAAGCAGGATGGGGACTGTAAATAACAGACCAGGCCAAAGAAAACAAGCAACAACTGTTTGGGAGATAATGTCAAGATTATTGAGGGAAGGGGACCCACCAGCTGTCTGGGAGGTGACCCAGTGCACACATACACCCCTGACTGCTCTGCATCAAACATGGATTCTGAAGAGCACATTCTGGAAGGTGCTTGACTGGTTTGCTACAAACTGAGCCGCTGCTTCCAAGAACACCTTCCCTTCAGGGAGCATGCAGAGGTGCTTCTGAAGCTCTCTCCCTGCCAACCATTATACCCTACACAGACTGTTTTTATGAGATTGCAAAGAGGAAACATGATCATTCCACCATGCAATCCATGTGCAAACTTTGTAGGGAGAAGAATATGGGAACATAACGACCTTAGTACTTGGAGGTAATTCAAAACATGTTTTAAGATCTATTGTTATTCTCCATAATAATAGACTTGCTGAGAGTAGAAGGGGCTATCTCATTGCATGTAAAGCACAGCATATTTCTTGGATTGCCACCATTTGTCACAACTGTGTTTGGAATAACTACTTTGAAACTAGCCCTATCCAGATGTCCTTTTCTAAACATGCAAAGGAGTCAGTGGGAATGTTTGGAGTTAGCCCCACCTCTTTGATGATGGTGATGATGACGATGATGACGCACATGCCAGCAATGCTCCACAGTCAATGCAATATAGGCTTGATCAGAACAAGGCCACTTCAATATGTGTAGGGTTTTCTCCATTGAGACAGAAACCCTGACCAGTTAGGGTTCACATTCTCATGTTAGAAACCCTACATGTGTAGAAGATGTCCAGCTTCAGGCTAAATCAACCACATACCTTTCATTTTTATGCTTTTTAAAATTTTATTAAATTAGATTTTTTTAAAAATTGTTGTAAGTCTTCCTGGGTGATTCCAATGTATTAAGAAAGGGGTATCCTAAGTAAGTAGCTAGAAAATTGAGAAGCTTGCTTCAAAACACACCTTCAGTTCTCTGATGGAGAAGCATCAGAAAATATAAAAATATCCTTACCTTTTTTCTGAATGTGAATCTTTCAGAGAACTGTAGGTAGGACCAGGGAGTCATCTTTTCCTAAAACATGGATGACGCACAAGTCCTCTGGAACTTTTTGGTCCACATCCCTCTTTCTGCATTGGGGAATGAGGAAGGGACTGATCTAGCCCAAGTGAATTAGTTCTGTGTGTCTATTCTGCCCTTCATCTAAGGAGTTCGAGGCAGCAAAGTCACCAATGAGAGCTTAATCGGTGAGTAGGGAATTAAACCTGGGCCTTCCCAATCATTTATTTGACATCCTGATCACTACACTAGTTTAGATGTCCTCTGTTCCCTTCTCAGTCTGTGATTTGGTTTTTTAATGAAACTAAATCAAGGATTCATGATAAATAAGGATCTTCTACAGACTCTAACACAACGTTGGTCATTACCCACATTCTGTGTAACAAATCGACCACCTTGTAGCTATAAATCCTCAGGCAAGCGTGACAATATAATCTTCATTAACAACACAGAGAGATAGGCAATGAAATTGCCTCTTAGATGTACAAGCATGAAATTCCAGAGGAGAACAAGATAAAGAAACAAGTGTCAACGTAATTATGAAGAAGACCTTCAACTAATGGCTGTGAAGGGCACATTAGCAGTACACAATGAGGAAGTCATACGGTGCCAAGGGGCTTTCTATAGCCCTAGTCATTTGGTACATTAAATGTATGTCTCTATAGTGGCCAGAGTAACAGAAAGATGCCAAGAAGCAGAAAATCCCACACAATGAGAATTTGAACTGAATACACTATCAGGGCTGGCGTTTGTTTGGTTTGCTTGTTTACTCTTCATTGTATCATACAGCGAAGCAGTATACCTGGTGAAAAGTTCTACAATTCATTAGCAAACGAAGAAGAAAAAAACCCTGTAATACGAGTTTCATTTTTTCCAAAGTCAAAGTATTCAAAACAAGTTGCTTTTGTTAAAAACAACATGACTGAATTCATTTAAAACTAGTCAAATGGGAATGTTAAAGGCTGCCTACACAATATACCTTTAAAGTACATTCAAAACACATTATTTCCCCCAAAGAATCCTGAGCGCTACAGTTTACCTCTCATAGAGTTACAATTCCCAGCAGCCCTTTAAATAACTACAGTGACCAGAGTTTTTTGAAGAATGTCTTAAATGTGCTTTAAAAGTATAGTATGTACCCAGCCAGAGTAAGGCCTGACTTTGCACATTGTTAAGACCGTCACTGCTGCTGTGATGGCATGAATAAGTGGTCATTCCTTAAAGCCCGGTGTAAATGATATATTTTCAGTAATCCTAAAATATCTGAAGGAACAGCTTACTATCCTTACAGAAACGGAGACAAATGTGGCCTTCAGCACATCCTTCTCCAAAAGATGGTGCCAGCAAGGAGGGAGAGAGCATCTGAACATCACACACACAGACACACACACACGCACTTCTCCATCCATTGTTCAGGCAAGCATTGTCACTGTCCAAGGACATTCCAGCCAGGGAAAAGCACTCAAGGAGGCTGCAGAGCAGGAGTGCAGCCTGGGGAGAGAGTGTGGCTTTCAGACAGTCCTGAGGGCCAGACATCAGATCTAAGGTTCCACAGCCCTGTTCACAGCAGCTTATTTTACAGTTTAGGCCAGGGTGTCAGCAAACTTTTTCAGCAGGGGGCCGGTTCACTGTCCCTCATACCTTGTGGGGGGCCATACTATATTTTTGGGGGGAAGGGGGGGAGAGAACGAATTCCTATGCCCCACAAATAACCCAGAGATGCATTTTTAATAAAAGCACACATTCTACTCATGTAAAAACAAGCTGATTCCTGGACCGTCCGCGGGCCGGATTTAGAAGGTTATTGGGCCAGATCTGGGCCTTAGTTTGCCTACCCATGGTTTAGGCAGCTTCCTATTCACCTTGCCTCAAGCCTCTTTTGACTTTGGCAGAGCAAGCCCAGGCTCTTAATGCAGGGGCTGCATCTCCATCGGCTGAGTGACTCAGCCTCATTCCTAGAGCTTCACTCAGCGCTCCTCAGCCTCCTTGAAGGAAACACCCATGTCTTCCCTTTGTCTGATGAGACAAGATGCTGCATTTGGCCAATTGCTGGCAGAGATTGACAAGAGAATGTCAGCAAGCCCAACTCCTCATTCAGCCACAGGAGAGAGGCCCCCAGGCTATCATCCCAGACAAGCAGAGTCATGCCCTGCTCCTACCACAAAGTGGGAACGCTCTGCTCCCTGGCATATACCGGTGTATACCATGCTTCAGAAGAATATCCCTGCCTACCATTCAGGGGAGAAGACACACCATTTCCATTGGCAACCTAGATCATTCAGAGGGGGAAAGCTGTGCAAGGGGGAAGCGGTTGAAAACAGCAGCTCTCCCTGTCAGAACTTCACTATTCAAACTCTCCCATGTTAACTGCATGAAGGGAAAGAGGAGAAAGCAGAGGAAAACCCCCAAACTACTATGAATCTGAACTCTGAGACATCTGATTTCAACTTGGGGAATGGAATAACAGAGGCTGCACACAGCAGAAGTTAAAATATCATCCTGGATAGCAAAGCTATGGAACAATTTGTGAAGAAGAAGTGGTTGTTGAGAGGTGTCTAGTGGGCATTGGAAAGGACAAATATGAGGTATGTTTCATTCAGATCAGACCTATAAAACCCCTGGGGAACATGGAAACAAACAGGAAACGAGGCCTACAGTCTTTTAAAAACAAAGTATTTTAAAAACAAACTGTATTTTTAAAACCAGAATGAATGTGAAAACTGCTCTGTAGAAACAGTGAATTCTTGCACAGATTCAAAGGAGGAAAGTTGGTAGATAGCCATTGACTGAACAAGATGCAGATGACTAGCTTGTTTAGGAAGCGTCTGCTAAGCAAGAACATTGTAGCATGGGATTAAATTAAATGCTCAGGTGCCTGACAGATGGGTCCTACACTAGTGGCAGGCATCATACACACGGGTAGGGATATAAGAAGCCGCTGTTTTCTATTCTGTCTGAATTCATCACATGCAGCACTGTTTCTATTCCACTGCAGTTCATCTTCCACCACAAATGACATTATTCATCTCCCTGTCCACAGCGGTGAAATTTCATAACCTATGTAAATTACATAACTTATTTAATTTACATTGCTCTTACATTCTTCCACCCCATTCATGTCAATGCAAAGGAAATGCAATGCAAATAGAGGGGCATAATAAACCGTATATATAATTTTCAGACTGAAAGCAATAGCAGCAGCTAGTCGTGATCATATTTTCTGGATTGATTTCCATTCCGGACATGGGACAAAGAAGTGAACACCAGCAATTTCCACTCCTGTTTTCATCGGCATTCTCTGACATCCCTAACCACAAATGCATGCAAATGTCAGATATGCAACTGTTATGCTCTTACCCTACTCAAGCTGAGATAGTATAATCATTTATCATTACACAGAAAGACATTGGCAGGTGCAGGGAAATTCAAAATGAGCCAGAAGGCAGGTTAGGGAATAGCAGAAGTAAGGAGCCTCTCCATATGCTGTTGGAATACAATCCCCACCACCCCTAATCATTGGCCATGCCAACTGGAGCTGATGGGAGCTGGAGTTCAACAACAACAGGTGGATGACAAGTTCCCCATCTCTGACTGAACTCAGTGGGATTGTGACGTAAACATGCACAGAACTGGGCTATTAGGCAGATAAATATTTAGTAGAATGAAACTGAATTCAGTGAGTGACTCACAGAAGGTTTGCCTCTAAAGAGAAGGTCTGTAAATCTGAGATTGCCAAATCAGACTCTGGGTCCAGGAACTGACAGTTCTGTTAGTCTCTGTGAAGATATATAGTGAAGTAAAACAAAGGGCATGCCCATAAAATATTCATTCTTAAACTGACAGGGCTGTATGGAGGGAGGAAATCATTCTGACTGCCATTCACCAGAGTCTTGAGTATTAAAGTTACACGTTTAATCTACATAAAATGCTGTGTTTGAATGCATTGTATTTTAAATGCTGTAATGGAAGTTTACCTTAGGCCAGGCATGGCCACTGGCGGAGGAAGAGGAATGCAGGGGGAGCGCACCACCCCCGGCAGCGCGATCCTGGTGGGGTGCCATCGTGGCTGTCCCTCTGCCCGTGCTTGGCGCCACGTCCCCAGGATGCGCGCCAGCCCTGCCCCACCTGCTCTCCGCCCCCTGGTGCTGGAGCATGAAGCTCTGCCACTGGGCATGGCCACATATGGCCCTCCAGATGTTTTGGGACTACAATTCCCATCTTCCCTGACCACTGGTCCTGTTAGCTAGGGATGATGGGAGTTGTCATCCCAGAACATCTGGAGGGCCGAGTTTGGCCATGCCTGCCTTAGGCAAAAAGCTTCCACTCTGGCAAATGCGTCAGAGAAAGCATTTTCCCATTAGAGTGAGATAAACTACCTGATGACTCATCTCCGGAAACAGGAGCTGCAGTGCGCTCACAGCAGGAAGCTGAAGCTTGAGAAACTATGTGTGTGGTTGCTTGGAGATGGCAGGTAGAAGCAGCGGGTTGCAGAGATATTCTGCAATGATGAACAAGCTTAGGATTTCCCTCTGGGACCAGAAAGAGGAAATTTTACTGAACCTCATAAAGGACAACCTCATTGCTTGCTTGCAGTGAATTGCTTTGTTATTTCGTAACATTTGTCTTATTGTAAATAATATTTAAGACTGTTTTGCAGTAAAGCTTGGAAGCGCATTCTTACAGTGGAGAGAATTCCAGATCAGGGATTCCATTGAACAACTCTAACATTAAGCAGCTACCATGAGTGCTCATCATTCCAGACGCCCAGCAGAATTTCATTCTACTCACCTGCCAGATCCCAGTGGCTGGAGAAAGAAAAGAACTGAGCTGGTTCTGCTCATTGTACCTGAACAGGGGTGAGGAACTTCAATCCTGGGGGCCGGATGTGACCCTCCACACCTTTCTATCTGGCTCTTGAGACTCAAACTCCACCTAAGACACACCACCTCTATCCAGGCAACATCCCTCACAGGCCCTACTTTTTGCCTGACTAAAATGTCCCCTTGAACTCTGATGATGCTTCTTGGTTGCCTTGAGGCAGGGTAGAGAGAAACTGCCCTACTTTACAAAGGTAAAAATTGCATTAGTTACTTTGCTCATTTTTGCCACACATGGACCCTGGAAGGCTCATGTGGCCCTCAATTTGAAAAAGGGTCCTCACCCCAGTGCTGGAGCTACAACTTGTTGTCTTTTCTTCCCAAGACACAGACATCCTAAGAGAACTTCCCATCTTAATTGGCAGACATCTCAACTTTCTAAAGGTTCTCAAACAGCAACAAATGCAGCTTGCAGTAGAATTGCAGAGGAAAAAAGAAACACACGAAGAAGAAACATTGAGTATCAGAGCAGAAAAGCAAAGGGTGTGCAGTATTAATTTGCAACAGAAGGGATTTTTGCATTATATGAATTGTTGTGAGCTGTTCATGGAAGCCACCTTGAGGCTTTGTTAGAAAAGCAGGGTGAGATTTGGTTTTACTTAATCATCTTGAAGCAAGAATGGGAAATACAACTCATGGCCCATCTCCTGGGACAGCTGCATCTCCATCACCATGTGCCACACCTACCATGCAGTCTATTATTCTGTGAAAAGGGATGGAGTAGCGCTGCAATCTGTCCTGGGGTTGCAAAATGGTATTTAGCTGTTGTAGCTGAGACTGGCCCTCAATTCTACCAGCACCGACTCCTGGAGTGCTTTTGCAGAGAAAAAGATCAAATTTAAGGGGAAATGGCTTTGTGGTCTCAGATAAAGTCCGTATGAATGCATGGCCCTTTCATAATTACAGCATGTTGTGGGAAACCCATTTAATGTACAGCTGCGCTATAAGGTGCACAGGGTGATAAAGGAACTGAGGACCCTGTTTCCTCTGTTTGGGCTGATGGATTGGACTCCCTGCCTGCAGGGCTGACTCAGCCAAAGTTAAAGGCAGAGGAGGATAAGGGTATGGCAGTGCACTGTTCCATTGGGAGCAAAATTCATCTTGCAGTTTCCTTGACAGATGAACTCTGTCCACGATCCCAGGACTCAGAGACCGGTGCTCCCTGTTCCAATGGGATTCGACAGAAGACCAGGGAGGGATTGTCATTGACAGCCATTAAACAATAGAGAGTATTGGTTATTTATTTTCTAAATAAATCAGCACGCCCTGGAAAGAGGCAATTTAGAGCAGGCCCTTCCCAAATCCTGGCTGTCCCTTCAGCTGCCATCAGGCTCCAGAGAAACAGCAGCAAGCTCTCACGCAAACAGCCTATTAAAAAGGCCTGTCAGAGGCACCTTGACCTGCAGACTCGCTCTGGTCCTCAGCTCCCCAGCAGCCCTCCCCTCACATGATGTATTTCCCTTGCCATTTTTAGAGCTGCATTATGTTCGCTGCAGGAAACAGCCTCTTCCTTCTTATAAACACAGGCCTGGGTAACTGACCAGCAGCCCTGCCACTCCGCAGCCACTCTCCGCCCATCCATCACATCTTGCTGTCACCCTGGCAACATTTCTCTCGGATCGGTCCAGCTCCAGAGATGGCGCGGGGGGGGGGGGGAAGCAGCCCGATTCCAGCCTGCTGACTAATTCCTTGGAAACTCCTAGATAATACAATGAGAAATTCTTTCCAATGGCTTCTAGAATGTCCCTGGAAGGTCACCCAAAGGTTGGTGCAAGGACACGGTGGCTGATTTCCATTCTGTCAGCAGGATTTGGGCAAAGTGCATTCGTGGGTGAAACCATGTTTGTTTCCTTTCGTACAGGGGTGCCATGCTATTTTCCCAATTAGCTAAATTCTGAGGACCCCCTATTTTTCAAAAGCCAAGCCACGGACCTCCTGGACTTTTGAAAGTTTTAATAACTTTATGGGAGTTCCCTCTGCAAAGCAATGTTTTGAACGAAATGTGGGGTGGCCCCTAATAAGCAACAGATTTTTAGGTATACTAAAAAACAGACTAGGGCTGAGCGATACCTGGTTTTCAACATTGTGATGTATCAGCAGCTAAACATGGTATTCTGATATATCACGATGCCTGAAATTGGAGATCAGGTGTCAGGATGAGGGAAGGAAGCAGCCGTAGAGATCGGATGGGTGCAGGGAGAAGAGGAAGTGGAAGCACCTCCATCGCATGGATTGAGTGGGAGGGGAGGGGCAGCCAGTGCTGGCAGTTGGGGCCGTAGCAAGGGGGTGGTGAGGTGGGCCCCTGCCAGGGGTGCAGGTGAGGGGTGTGTGCAAAACCAGCTTTAAAATATGTCCATAAATATGTCTATAAATAAAAATATTGATTATTGCCTCATAAGAAAAGGTTTTAAATGGAGGGTGAATTGAAGGGGGGGTTGGAGGAGAGGCGGAAAGAAGAGCTAATTTGTCAGTGGCTAGGGGGCGCAATCTGAACAGGGGCGCAAGATCACCTAGCCACGGCTCTGGTGGCAGCCGGTGAAGGTGCAGATCCACAGTGGCTGCTGCTGCTTTCCTGTGGAATGAGTAAAGCTGCTCCACCTCCATGCCAGGGGAAGGTAGTGCCCTGGTGCCTTAAAGTGAGGGTGATCAGCTGCCATGTTCTCCATCATCATGAGGGGAAGGGAGCGCCTCACAATCGGCTGCCCTGTTTTCCCTCAGTGTGAAGGAAGGCAGCTCAGATCAGCAGTGTTATCAGCTGAGATAATACTGCGATATCAGCGTTGCCTTGAAATTGGCTGCCCTGCTCTCTCTCGTACGAGGAGCAATATATCGCTGCATATTGCCTGGTCAAAATCATTATCATTGTGTGATTTCAAAACCGATTTTGGCCAATATATTGAAAAATTGCACAGCGGTAAAACAGACCATAAAATTTGTGATATTACCATGCAGAAATGACAAAAACTAGTTTGGGGGGAGGCAAGGGATGGGGCTGCAGACTCCCTGGGTGCGTTCTGCAGACCCCCAGAAGTCCCCGGACCCCTAATTGAGAACTACTGGTGTACACAACCAAATAGCCAGTGTCTTTCACACAAGGATTTGTGCAGGTTTCTGACTTCTGAAAAATACAAGATTTTAAATTGCCATGGCATAAAGCGGGGTGGGGGTGGGGAGAGAGAGACTACTGACTAGTTACAGAAGCACCTTGAGCTCATGGAGAGGTGAGACATACCAACGTTAGGAATTTGAGCTCAAGAAGAAGCAAAGTGGGGATGCAGTAGGAAAATTTGAGAGAATAAAGCAGAATGGGATGAGAAGTTAATGGCATAAATAAGAGCAAAGCCACTTTAAAAAGAGAAAGCCCAGAACTCTGTACCATGTTTTGTTCCAATAAGTTGGTGGTGAGCAAAAATGTTTTTTGCTGATATTCTAGGGCAGCGATAGCCAATGTGGGGTCCCACAGATGCTCCTAGATTACAGCTCTTGTCAGCCCCATCCAGCATGGCCAATGGGCAGGGAAACTGGAGTTCTAGTTCACAGCAGCTGGAGGGTACCATGTTGACTACATCTGTCTAAGGGCCACTGATCAAGGTTTCTACTATATGGGAGTTTGCTCTTGTAACCAACACATTTAAAGTGACATGGAAAGCTACTGATGTCTTCTTCACCACTGAAAACTACTTTGTACGGCAGGAAAGCATAAATATTATATGCAGTTATTCAGAAGGTGATGAAAACAGAGAACAGTGAGCTGCAAGTTTCTCAGAAACACATATTTCCTCTTACCTTTGTCCTTTATATTGTCTGCAGGGATCCTTCACATCCACAATGTATCCGAAACGATTCCCAGGAAGTGGCACGTAATGTTAGCCTGTTTATACTGCAAATTAAATTTAGCTACCTTCTCGTTCTGCATGACAAACAATTCGTCGGGCTTTCGAGCTTCACAGCCTGAGAGCCAAACCATGACTAGGATCTCCCACACTTAAAAAAAGATATTAATAGTACCTTCTCTCTGCACTGTTTTCTCAGTGTTCAAAATACAGCCGTTACTCCAAGTCATGCTCGTACATGACTTGAGCGGGTGGATGTACGCAGAAGGGTTGCCTCCTTGTTCCTGGTAGGGCTCCTGTGCATTTTACAGCTGCATGACATTCTACAGGTGAAGCCTTCCCCATCATGCTCCCTAGTGAGGATGGCTGGACATGTTGACCTTTCTCGTGCTGGCTGGGGCTGATGGGAGTTCTAGTCCAATGCCATCTGGAGGGCACCAGGTTGGTGAAGGCTGCTGTACTCTTAAATTTCCAGTATGCAACGGAATCCCTTTCAGAAAATAGTGATGATCAAGAGGTGGCCTCCTTGTTGTTTTTGCTGCAAGAAACTAGCCCAGATATCCCCCTAGAAATAAATAAACATGCCACTGAGCTACAGCCCTTTCCCAATCATAGGAACCACCTTCTTTCACTATTCTGAATGTGGCAACACTCTTGGTAGTCACCTGAGGTCCTTCTCTGGATCTCCTGCACCCTGACAATTTAGGCAAGTGGGTACACAGGACAGGGAATTTTCCAGCCATTGCCTCTGGCCTGTTAACTTACTCAGGTCTGGCCTTCCAGCATTATGTCAAAACATTTTTGTTGTTGTTTAGGAGATTTTTTTTTTGTCTGCTGCATTATTTATTGCTTAGCATTCATTCTTTCTTTCCTTCTTCCTGCTGTTGATTTTATTTTTATGATGTTTTTTATTGTGTTTCATTGTCTCATTGTTTTTACATCTGGTTTTGTGTATGTGTATGTGATTGTGTGAACCTGTTTAGATAAATAAATAATGGGCCAAAACAGCCACTTACAAGCCTGATTTGTCCGTCGACTTTTCATATGCTTCTCTTAAGCATCTGGAGCCAACCATAGACTGTGTAGCATCTCTTTATTATGTTGCTGCTGCTTCAACGGCCCTTCCCTTCACACTTACCTGTGCTATTTTCAGCTGGGATTCAACCACATACCATCAAATCCAGGTTGCACAATTAAAGCCAACTGGGGGTCTTGCACAACAAACATGCTTCACCAAAAGATAGGATGTCTTGTATTAAGGAAAGTGATGGGAAAATGCACTGGGAAACGCTTTGAAGCAACATCATTTCAACTCCTTGCAAACAAATCAGAGTGAATCCTCTTTAAATAGCCAACATCATCTACCCTTCCTGCAAACAAATCAGATGGATGCTCAATAGACAGGATGTCTGGAAGCGCCAGCTAGAGAAATCAGGACTATAGTTGCCTTGTGAGAAAGAATGATGGGCAGAAGGACCATGGAGGCAGAAAATACTCTCCAGCCAGTCTCCAACTTCTTCAAGAGAAGAGAAAGGCGGAGACTCTGAAGCAGCACCTGGCAGAAAGTGAGAACCCACCAACTACTGTACACACAGCAAACTAAGCTGTGCATTTTATTTTATTTTTTAAAAGTATATTTATTAAAGATTTTTTGATTTACAAAAGTATGTGCAATGTCTCTCTCACGTATTTTTTTTCCATGTAACGTTTTTGCAAGTCAGTTTCATTTGTTGAGACATTAGGAAGGGGGAAAGCATTTTATTGAACAATAAAACACTCACCAGGTCATTTACATTTTTATTGGTTGAAATTCCCGTCCTTTCCCCACCACTCTGACACATGCAGACACTCTTCTTCCAGTGGTTTCAGCAAACTGGTGCCTAAACCAGCCTCGTTCAGTTTACCCCTTCCATGCAAATTTCAGGGTTCCCCTTGCTCCCCCTAGAGCTGCAGCTGTGTACCTATTAGCCCACCCACCACCACTGGGTTCCTGTACAACTGAATGAACAGCATCAATTCTGTGAATGCTGCTTTGCCAGGCAAGAGAAGAGTTTGGATTTGATATCCCGCTTTATCACTACCCGAAGGAGTCTCAAAGTGGCTAACATTCTCCTTTCCCTTCCTCCCCCACAACAAACACTCTGTGAGGTGAGTGAGGCTGAGAGACTTCAGAGAAGTGTGACTAGCCCAAGGTCACCCAGCAGCTGCATGTGGAGGAGTGGAGATGCGAACCCAGTTCCCCAGATTACAAGTCTACAGCTCTTAACCACTACACCACACTGTAGTGATGCACAGAGAGATGCAGCAATGGGGAAAGCTGACTCAGTTGCCTGCTATGCAGCTGTTGAAAGCGCAGAGCCCTTACGTTGGCTGCTGTCACTCAACTCACATCAACCATTTCTCATAGGCCTCCTAACTTCAACCACTTGGTCGAGGCCGGTGAATGTTGAGTGAGCAGCAGGCAGCTGGGTCCTCGTGTATTGCAGTGTGCTTTATGGGAACTGAGCCTCAGACACTGGAGAGCTGTGATCTAACAAGCTGCTCAGATGTGATTTACGAGCAACCCTATTTCAGAAGAGGAATAGTCTTAACGGGCTTTTAACAGTCTGTAACTGGGAGGCTGCATGGAGCTTGCATATACAACTGGCATGAAATATTCCATATAAAATCAGCCAGCAGCGGCTCCCTGGTGGAGGCATTTCCTACCCTGCTTTGACTCAATGACAATGTGACCTTTTCGCACTCCTGTAATTGGATTTTGAGGACAGCTTTTACACATCAGCTCTGCCCACCGTCACTAATGTTATTGCAACCACCCTTAAAAGCTCTCTGCCCTAAGCCCTATTCAAAAATTTCTAAAAGCAAACCCTTAAAAATAAGGACATTCCCAGCCATCACAAATAAATCGGATTCAATCTGACATGCATTTCCCCCTACAAGCTTCTTATTGCATTTTCCAGTTTGCACAGTCCAAGGTGAGCAAAGAATCAGTCAAACGAGGAACTGAGAGGATTGACGAAACATATCTACCGCTTCATCCTTTAAGTGAATGGCTGGGAGACTCTCTTCCTTAAACAAATAATAATAATAATAATAATAATAATAATAATAATAATAATAATAATTATTTATTTATTTATTTCTACCCCGCCCATCTGGCCGGGTCTCCCCAGCCACTCCTGGGCGGCTTCCAACAAATATCAAAATACATTAAAATATCACAGATTAAAAACTTCCCTAAACAGGGCTGCCTTCAAGTATTTTCTAAAGGTCATGTAGTTGTTGATCGTTTTGACCTCTGATGGGAGGGCGTTCCACAGGGCGGGTGCCACTACCGAGAAGGCCCTCTGCCTGGTTCCCTGTAGCTTTGCTTCTCGCAGTGAGGGAACTGCTAGAAGGCCCTTGGCGCTGGATCTCAGTGTCTGGGCTGAACGGTGGGGGTGGAGACGCTCCTTCAGGTATACAGGACCGAGGCCGTTTAGGGCTTTAAAGGTCAGCACCAACACTTTGAATTGTGTTCAAAGTCTCTCTCCGCCCCCCTCACCCCAACTTTGCTTTCTTTCTTCTTTCTTTTCTTTCCCCTTTTCTCTGGAATGTGGTTTGAGGGTGGGTGGAATGCAGGTTTATCCTCTTCTGGAAAGGATATTGGATGTATGCTTATTTTTTTATTTATTGCATTTATATTTCACCTTTTCCTCCAAGGAACTCAAGGTGGCCTTCATTGTTCTTCCCCCTCCCCATTTAATCACCACAAGCGCCCTGTGAGATAGGCTAGGGCTGAAAGGCTAAAAGGGGATTCTATATTTATACTTGTTTTCACACAGGCCTTGAGTGTGCCTGTCTTAGTCCACACCTTGCACTCTGCCAATCAAAGTCTTGAACTTTTTTGAATCTGGGCTTATGTTATCTCCAAGTTCAGCATCAGGGGCCACAGCAAAGATAACTCAGTAGAAGTTGCAGTTGTGTCATGTGGATTTTAAAATATAGCACAGCAGTGCCAATGGATTCTGAGGAATTTGCTACCCAGTTGCCTGCTCTGCAGAAAGTGATATTTCCTTATCCATCAATGAACTGATATGCTTGGAGACACCCTGGTTTGCCTTTCCTGTCCTTGCTGTTTCTGTACTCTTTCACTAATGACCAAAGTAGGTGAGCCAGAACTACCGGTACCAGAAGGAAGAATTAGAAGTGGCGTAAAGCTGAGCCAAATGTTGAAGGAAGAATATCTACCCCATTTTCCAACCTGTAAACCTCATAAACCATTTCTGTGGTGGCTCCCAGCTTGTGAAATGCTTTCCTCAGGGAGTCTTGCCTGGTACCTTCATTACATATCTTTGGACGCCAGGCAGAAACATTCCTCTTCTCCCAGGCCTTTGGCTAACTAAACCATATGCTCAGACTACATAGAAAGGTGGGACACATCTATTATGACAGATCTCCCAAGCTGGAACCCAGTCACCACGACGGATATACAGTTATTACTATCCAGATCCAAAACAGGGAAAGCACCAGGCGAAGATCTAATTCCGCTTGAGCTTATCAAGGAAAACAAAGAGTGGTGGTGCCCGGCCCTGGCTTCCCTGTTTACATATATCGACAAGACGGGCCACGTTCCAAAAGATTGGGGGATGGCCATAATAATCCCCATCCACAAAAAAGGGAGTAAGTCAGACCCAGGTAACTATAGACCCATTAGCCTACTTAATATCGTGAGCAAACTGTATGCCTTACATCTCAAAGACAAGCTGATAGATTGGCTTGAGAAGGAATCCTTAATAGCAGATGAACAGGCGGGCTTCCGGAAAGGGCGAGCCACAGTTGACCACTGTTTGATCCTCCAACATCTTGTAGGAAAGTATACAGTCGATAAATCTTCTGCAATATTTGCGGCTTTCGTCGACTTAAAGATGGCTTTTGACTCTATCTCAAGAACCAAACTCTGGGAGAAGCTAAAATCTTCTTCAATTGACCAACGCCTCTTCCATCTAATAAGATTATTATACACGAACACCAATCTTCGGATCCGTTGGTCCCCCCAGGGTCAACTAACACAACAGATAACAACGCAGCGAGGTGTCAAACAGGGTTGTGTGCTAGCTCCTCTTCTGTTTAATTACTATATAAATGACATTGTATCAAAAGTAAAAGGGCCACAGTTTCACTCTCCTAAATTAGCAGATAGGCATATATCTATGCTTCTATATGCGGATGACGCTCTGGTCTTATCGAGGACACCAATTGGATTACGGAGGGCACTACAATCCATAGCGGAATATTGCACAGAAGCCCATCTTACTATCAATTACCAAAAGACAAAAATAATGTCTTTTGCCAAACGGCCTAAGAACTATACATGGTGCATAAGCGGTCAGAAAATTGAACAGGTCCACTGCCTAAAATATCTAGGTGTCGTTTTTCACGACAAAGGGCTAAAGAAAGCCCACCTAACACAGTCAGTAATAGCAGCCCACAAATCCTCTACAGCTATTTTAAGCTTTCTTAGAACAAAGGGGGGACAGTATATTCCCGCGGCTTTAAAACTGTATGAGGCTAAGGTGATGGCTCAGCTCCTTTATGGGGCCAACCTTAACATCCCGCCACCTAATCTGACGACAGCCGAAAGAGTACAGTCCAAATTCCTCAGAGCGGCCTTACAAATGCCCCCATGTGTGTCAAATGCGGCCATACGATTAGAAACAGGCCTGACCTGTGTGGAGGCCAGAGTGTGGATGCAGGCCTGCAATCTATGGCTGAAATACAACATGAATCCCCAGGGCCTACTCCTGGTGCTAGCGCAAGATGGCTATCAATCCCTCTGGAGCAAGACCATAGTGAATAAGATGCTGAGTATAGGCCTCAATCCATCTAGCCTTATGATACACGATCTTAATACAGCAAAGACCCTCATTAAACAGAGGATCATTGATATAGAAAGACAGAAGGATCTAAGTAAAGTACCTCACTTTCTAATTGAGGAGGAAAGGAGATACTTGGCCCGCCCAGCCAGATATCTATCCAACCTGGAAATACCCTCCCATAGAAGAGCATTCACTTTGGCTCGTAATCGAATAATGCCTTCAACAGTTCTCCAGGGGAAGTATAAACAGATCCCTTTTTGTGAGAGATGCTGTCCTTGCGGTTCAGGTGAAGTGGAATCCATTGGCCATATACTCTTGCGATGCTGCTTCTATAAGGAGGTGCGAGGTGACCTTATTCACAGCATACTGGCAGAGCTACCTGGACGCTCGGAAACCTTCTATATAGAGTGGCTTCTCTCCGACGCTAAGCCTATTGTGTCAGCGAAGGTTGCTAAATTCTGTGCCAAAGCTATAAGAATTAGGTCCAATCTAATTAGCAGTGCCCAAATATCCTCAGAACATCCTCAGGACTAGCTAAAGAGGATCCAGCGATATTAATTGCTGTAGCCCACCTTTTAAAGTAGTAATACCCCTATTAATTAGTTCTTTTTAACCAATTGTCAAAACCTATGTCGATTGTCTATTTTAGATATTCTGGTCTCTTTTTACTGTTTTATGTATTGCATATTTATGTGTGCTGGTCAAGAACCGTAATAAATCAATCAATCAATCAATCAATCAATCAATCAACCATATGTGACTTTTTAAACTGTGGTGTGGGGTATTGTTTTTGTTTGTTACTATGTTATGTATTTTTGTGTTTTTATATTGTAAACTGCCCTGTGATCCTTGGTTGAAGGGTGGTATAGGAATTGAATAAATAATGATAATAATTTGCATGACCAGTAACATTAATTTAGCAACAAAATGGATAAGGATTATTAGTACCTTATGTAAATTTGGTCTGATTTTTTAATTACCAGGAGCCAACATAAAGCAAATAAAGCTATTAGTAGCCATCTTAATTTCTGCTGGCTGAGCACCGACTGAGCCAGAGTGAGGGATCTACAACTCCGTGGGGGTGAGAGACTTCTACCAGCATAGCCCCGGTGGGGAAACAAGACTGACAAAATCCAAACTGTCATCCTGACAGATCTTGGGTTTCGACTGTGCTGTTATTATCCTCAATACTCAACAGATACACCCTCCTTTGTATGCAGATGAAATCAGCTTTATTTATTTTTTTTACAATTGCTGAATGAGCTAAAGAAAGAGCCACAGTAATGAATCAGAGAATGGGCTTCTTCTCCCAACACAGCTCGGTTTAAGAAGCAGCTTCTTGGACTGTAACTCCAGAGAAAGCAAGATCCTCCAAAATGCAAGGAGAGATCAGCTCAGGGGGCCTAGACAGGCTTGGGCATGTGCAACTGCTGCTTATCCCAAAGCCTTTAAAAGGCTGGGCCTTACGAAAGAGCTCATCTCACTTAACTCATCGTATTGTACATTTCTAACTTTTCCAGAAGACTGCAGTGGCCCCAAATGTTTGGTGGTTACCCTGAATAATTCTGCAGTTCGTGATCTCCATCCAGATTCAGGCAAGAGAAAGGCCACTTGGTGTCATCTCTCAGAAGGGACTTCCCATGTCATTGACTGTCCTTCCCCAATGATGTGTTAGGAAATGTCCAAATCTGAATGCTGTCAATGAATTTCAGAAGACTTGAGAGTGATTTTTCCAGAACTGATATCCTTCCAATTAGCATGAAGAACTGGCTAAGCATTTGGGTCGGGCTAGATATGCCTCAGTGTTCATTGTGTGGCCTTTCATGAGAAACTTGCGGGCTGCTTTAGGAGATCAAGGTACCATGTTACAAACAGACACATAAACACAATGTATGAGCTGAAGAGTCTATAGCAGCAGAAAGCCTCAGGCTTATACAGGTTTTTCTTTCTTTAGCGCTAAAATTGAACTGTCCTGAGTTCAGCATGGGACAGTGGGAATAGCCTTGCCACGTTGCACATCATGTAAGTTGTTTTAAATGTTTTTAACACTGTGTTTTAATAGTTGTAATCTGCCATGGAACCTAAGGATGAAGGACAAGTAGTAGATGATGATGATGATGATGATGATGATGATGATAATGTAATGGGTTTACATTTTTTCCCCTGTCTTGTTAGTATTCCTTAGAATTGCTAAGGAAAAGAGTTTGATTCACTGATGTTTGTTGTTGCTGCTGTTGCTATTCAGATGAGCGTATCCACAGGAATGATATGACAAGTAATGTTTGTCTCCTTTAAAAAGGGCAGTTTTTTTCATTAAAAAAAATTAATGCAGAAAGTTAGGACATAGAGTCTGTGTGTGCATGTGTGTGTGCATGCATGCATGATTGTGTGTGTATGTGTTGCTCCTTATCTGTGATAACACAAAAATGAATAAATAGGTGATCGTGACATGCGACTATAGTTCAAACTGCATAAACTATTGCAATAAGTGGACTCATTTAGGAAATCAATTTTCTAATTCGGCATTGGGGAAATGAGATTTCTCTGCAAAAGACAGCAGTTGAACAAAACAACTGAGTTGCTTGGAAATGGTTCTTAATCTTCTTACTGGTGCCAGGATCTGGATAGTATGAAACTGGGGGAGTGGGCTTAGTAGAATATGGCCTAAATTAATATAGTGCAGAAGAATGAGTGATGACAAGCAACTGAATAAGTTTGTGGGAAGGCGGATTTTATCTGTGATGTTTTGGAATAAAAAGTTTCAGGACCATCTTCAATCTTGTCACTCCTTTGCTTTATTTTAATCACAAACATAGATAACTTCTGCATAACTACAGACGTGTACGATTCATTTTTTAAATAACAATGCAGAATGTTATGGTGCAGACTGTGTGTGAAAACTTCATTATCTGTAACTAGTTGAAGTTGGCCCGTTCAATAACGGGCGCTAGAGGAGGAGGAGGCAGGAGGAGGCAGAACAGCGGCCGCTGGGGGGTGGAGAGGGGCTCCCTCCCCCTTCTTCGTTTTCCCTGGGGGCGGCTGTAGCGGCGGCGAGGATGGGGTGGCCCTCTGCGTCCGTGCGAGGCAGCGGCGCTGGCGCAACTGACAACGCGCGTGCGCCGCCGCTGCCTCGCGGACACGCCCCCCTCTCCGCCCGCTCCAATCCCTGCGTCCGTGTAGGACACGGACATGCGCAGTAGCGCAATTCCGTGACACACGGACTGGACGCAGGGACACAGCAACTTTATTATATAGGATGATAACACAAAAACTAGTCAGCAGATGATCATGACATGTGACTACACTTCAAACTAAACTACTGCAATAAGTGGGCTGGTTTGGGAAATCAGGTTTCTAGCTCTGTGATGGGAGGAATCAGATTTCACTGTAAAAGGTACCAGTTGGGGAAACTATGTTTTCATCTTCTGCAATAACTAGGACAGAGTGAGGAAGCAGGTGATGTGAGGTAGGAAGTTGTGGCAGGAAGGTGTTGGGGGAATCAGTTGGTGTGTGCCTTGCAATCCGCTCTGTCTCAAAGAATTCTGGGCATTGTAGTTTGTTAAAGGCTTCTGGGATTGTAACTCTGTGAGTGGTAAACTACAGTGCCCAGAATTCTTTGAAGGTGGGGGATGTGTTTTAAGGGCATATATTTTTATTTATTACAGTTGCATCCCACCTTTCTGTTCCAAGGATCACAAGGTGGTTCTACAAGGTTCTCCTCCTCCCCATTTCATCCTCACAACTACCCTGTGAGGTAGGTTAGCCTAAAGGATGGTGATTGGCCCAAGGTCACCCAGTGAGCTTCGTGGGTGAACCCTGCTCTCCCAGGTCCTAATCCAACGCTCTAACCATTATGCCACACTGGCTGACTCCCTCGAGATCCTGCGGTCGGTCCACATGACCAGTGTTCTCTGCGGAGGTGGCTGCCAGAGGGGCTGGAGTGCCTGGCAACGAAGGTGCCCACCCGAGGGCCTCCCTGGGCTTCGCAGCTGCTGCTGCTGCTGCTGCCCCCCGTGGGCGCGTCCGCCCGGACACTCCGTCCACATTCCCTCGTGAGGTTCCCACATAAATCAGCGCGGGCGGAGCGCCGGGAAGGGCACTTTCTCATCGGGCGCTGCTGACAGGCAACGACAAACAGACCGGCCTGAGAATAACCACGGCCCGGGCCGAGTTTACACAAGGGCAGGCGCTGTGTAAATATGGAGCCGGGATGGGAGGGAGGGAAGGAGAGCCAGCGCCGCCGCCCGCTCCAGGCGAGGTCCTTAGACCCACTGGACGGGATGGGGGGGGGAAGAGGGGGCACGAGAAGGGAGGGGACGCTCCAATTTATCTCCTCGGGGGCCAGGGAGAGACAATTCCCCGACGGCTGTGGCCACGGAAGTGCAATGCATTAAAATCCAATGGGGCTCACTTGCTTCAGGCCGTGGGGACACGATCCAGCCCAAAGCAAAGGGCTTCAATCCGGCCTGGTCCATGGTCACGGGTGATGAGAGCTGTGACTCTCCAGACGTTGCTGGACTCCAAGGCTGCCAAGCCACTCCTGCCCTTTAAGGGTGCGATCCTGTGCACGTTTACCTAGGAGTAAGCGCCTCTGAACTGAAGGTTCGGTGAGGTGGTAGACCAGGCATAGGCAAACTCGGCCCTGCAGATGTTTTGGGACTACAATTCCCATCATCCCTTACCACTGGTCCTATTAGCTAAGGATCATGGGAGTTGTAGTTCCAAAACATCTGGCGGACCGAGTTTGCCTATACCTGTCGTAGACTCCTTCCTTGGAGATTTTTGAGCACAGGTTGGATGGCCATCTGTTATGGATGCTTTTGGTTGAGATTCCTGCATTGCAGAGGGTTGGACTAGATTACCTTGGGGACCCCTTCCAACTCTGCAATTCTATGATGCTATGATTCTATGAGCTGTGGAATGCCCTCAGGCGACAACACGTGGAAGCGTGCCTTGTTTGTGGTGGCCCCTGTCCTCTGGAGCGCCCCCCCCCCTAGACAGGAAAAGCCCTGGGTGCTTCCGACGTCCATTAAACACTCCTCTCTGATTCTACTGCCCTCTGCTAATGTTGATATACGTTGTTGTTGTTGAATAGTCTGATTATTCTCCCTTGGTATAACAGGGTCCTTGTTCTGTAACCTTGTCTTATCTAACGATTATGTTTATGGTATATACAGTTTTAGTCGCTACTTTCCACGCAGCCACATACCTGTGGTTTATTTAATGTTGGTTTTGTTTCATGTCTGCTGTTGCTGTTATCGTTATCGTTGTCGTTATCATCATCATCATCATCATTATTAAAAATGGAATGGTTTAAATGTTTCAATGTGCTTTTATTTCTGCCTTCGTAACCCGCTTCTAGATTTATTTGTAATGGTAAGCGGTATATAAAATATAAATAAATAAATTGACTGTCTATAATCTACTTTGAGTAAACGCGCGTCGGTTCCCGCTTTCAGGGGGAAAGGCTTTTAAGTATCTGCTTAATTTCCCCACTGAAATCAATTGAAATTCAAAACTCTTCCCTTTGGCCAATGTCTTGCCAACCCGCTGAGTGAATTTTATTGGGGAACAGTTAAGCCAATATCAAACCCGGAGCTACACCTGTGTTTCAATCCGCGTCGCCTGCGTTAACTGCTCCAGGGATGCCCGCCAGCAACAATTGCTCGGACCTCACGTGGAAGTCTTTTAAATGCGAGGAGAGAGCAGACTAAGCCAAACGAAATTCTCCAAAGGAAGTGCTGCCCTATTCGCTTTTAAAAAACTAACCAAATGAACCAGCTCTGCTCTGGGTTCCAAGGTGAACAATGCCAGCTGCGAAATCGAGAAGCTAAAGCCCATTAGGCAACCGCTGTCCAGAAAATACAGATACCTGTAATTTAAAAATGGTTCTCTTTTGCCTTCTAGCTTGCGTGAACAACATTCACACGTGTACGCACACAGTCCGAGAGCGAAGGAGAAAGAGATGGGTGTCCCTTTCCCATAAGAATCCAGTTGCTTCCAAACCACCAAATCTTCCCGTACCTATTTGCTTGCATGGGAAATCACATTTTGCTGTGGGATACAATCACTGCAACGTTTTAGCATTCCTGCTTAGATATCTGAAGCAAACACCTAGTGAGGAATTGTTCCTCACCAGATAAAGAGTTTAGGGTCGGGTTATAAAAAGTCAAAGGGTCCTAATAAAGCAGCGACCCGATCTAATCGGTGTTAAGCATGGTGAAGTCTAATTGTTTTCAATGGGCAACCTTTAAACCTCCTGCTTTTGAATCAGTAGGACAAGAAAGCGCTTAATTGTCTCTCTTCTGGATCGCGCGGGTTGTATCGCTCTGACCATTTCTATGCCTTAGTTTATTAATTACTTCCGCCTTTCCATACAATGTGCTGAAGGAGGTTTGCAATGGATGTCAGTGGCGCAAATACTAACCAATAAAATAATAAAAATAAAACAATACATAATAAGATTCGTGGACCAGATTTGGAAAGGGAAGAGAGCTGGAAGATGGTGCATTCTCTGAAGGTGCGCGTGGCTGCATTAGATATGTGGAGCTGTGGGCGCAGAGGTCTCGGGATTGTTGGTGGGCGGGGGGCGCTCAGTCTTCCAAAGGGCGCACATTTTAGAATTCAGATGACTTGACAGGGCTAAGTCACCTGAACAACTTTTCCCGACCCTGCGTTACTCAGAGTTTGCGTGCCTTAGACAGCAATCCCATGCATACTGACCCAGGGCAAGGCTCGAGTCAACACCGAGCACCGTGAGACTTTCTTTCGAGAAAGCATAACATAGGATTGCAGGCACAGAATTAATTTTCCCGCCCTTCCAATTACCGGTAGGAGGGAAGTTCGAATTCTCGCTGAAGATTTTTGTGAATGGAGAGCAGTTATTGTTAATTAAGTACCTCTAGGGCTGCAACGGTAGTCCGGCAAATTAATCCACTGAGAAGATTTTGATGAACTAAAAATATGCCTCAGATTAATCGGTCAACGTCGTGTTTGTTTTAATGTATTATTACCATAAAACTGCAGGAGGCAAGCGCTATTTTAAAAGAGGCGCTGCCTCCTGCGTGTCATTGAATAAAGGGGTGCCTCTTCTTAGGAGTGGTCTGTTCAACACACGTTGGCACATCTAAACAGAAATATAACTTATATGTATATATTATATAATGGAAACATATGACCAGTCGAAAAAACGCCGTCAGTTTCAAGGGAACTTTCAGCTTCCAAGAAACCCTGCTTAAGATCTACCGGTACCTTGCCGTCTGCTGGAGAGAAATCGGGGCGACCCTCTGTGCAGCCCTCCAAGATCGGCTGTTCTCCCCAGATTGTTAGACGGGGAGGGCCGAAAGAATCCTGGCTTTTCTAAGGCCACCTAGTGAGATGCCTCGTCTCGCGTTCCTGGCTTCCACGCTTACAGACCCGCGGAAGCTTCCCAAAGCTGATCAAAGGCGCCGAGCTCGCAAAAATGGGGGGACTTGGATGTTGTTTGTTTATTTATTTGTTTGTTTCGGGGCCATTAGCAGCCGGACGTGTCGGCTCTGCCGGGTCTTCTCCCCGGCCCGCGGGGCTGATGGAGCCATTAGAGGCCATGAGGGTGGGGGATCCCTTCTGCGGCGACAGGGCTTCCTGCTCCGGCCGCGGCTCCAGCCAACATCCCCCTCGCTTGGGCGGACTCCGGCTCCATCCATTACCTTAATCCCTTGTCTAAACAGTGCGCAGCGCGGCTGGGACAACGAGGCAGCGCTCAAACCAGGAGCGGGCAGCGAAAAAAAGCTAATGGGCTCGAGACAATAACCATTAAGAGCAGCGCCCTCCGTGTCCCCCCCCCCAAAAAAAACCCCAACCCACACCCAGCGCGAGGAGGCGAGCAAAGAGGGAGGCTTGGAGACATGATAGGGGGAGCGTGGCTTCTCCCACACCCCTCTCCGTCCAGCCTCAAGAGTTCGGCAGAATGATAGGGTTTTGTTTTTGAAGAAAAGATATATTTTAAATAGTACGGTTTAAAGGTTTGAGATCCGAGGTGGGAGAAAGCGCATAGATGGGATCCAACAACAAACTCTCCAAGTCCTGGCGAAGAAAACAAGAGAGCCTCGTGGCGCAGTTTGGTGCCGTTCAAACCAGTGAGAGTCAAGCAGCTGTATTTGAAAAGATGCAAGCGATGTGCGCAAGAAGGTCAGAGATATCCGGTGGGATTCGGTTTCTTTTTATTTAAAAATAAAATATAAATATTAGAATCTCATATATATGTTTTCCTGCAACTCAAAATGCGAACGTTAATGTCATCTGACTCTCCAAAGATGTTCAGAATTTCGAAACAGCGTTAAATTTCTAATGCTAGCGTCCTAAGCGGGCCTACAAGGGAGTCGATGTTATGAGTCCAAATGCAAACCTCGGCTTCCTTCGGGACTTCCTTCAAGTATGATCTGGGTCAGGGAGCAAAACAGAAGGGAAGATATTACGCTGGCCGTTCAAGTCAGTGCAAATAATAACAGCAACGTTTACACAGCACTTTTAAAGCGCGATCCTAGACATGTTTGCTACATGAAAGTGATTGCGCCTTATCATTGAAGTACGCTTCCGTGGCTCTTACTCCTTAGCTCTTTAACATGTATTGATCCTTACTGACAACTCGATATTATTGTCCCCATTTTGCAGATGCGAGACTGACGCTGGGAGAGGGCAGCTTGCAAAAAGCCACCTAGTTAGTTCCTAGCATAGGTGAGAGATGTGCACCAGGGACTTACCTGTTCAACAAATACCAGGCGCGCGTGATCAGAGCTCTGCATTCTTTCAATATCTGGTTTGTGTGAGAGTGTTTTTGCAAAAAGCCCGAGGTGCTCGCCTTGTTTCCCGCTCATTTATCCCTTCAAAACATTTATCCAGGCCTGCACGAAACAGCAGGAGGAGCCCAGCGCAGGGCCTAGCGCGCAAAGAACACCGTCTGAAGGGCCAAGATAGCCCCCCGGGCTTGTGGAAAGAGAAACTTTGCCTGGAAGAAGCAGCAGCTCTTCTTAAAGTCGAAGGGAGTGGTTACAGCCGAGCCTTGGTTTGGAAAGAGCCTGGAGGTGCCGATGAGAAGAGTAAGCGGAGGAGAAGGAAAGGGGGCGCCGGGGGCGCAACGAGCCTTGGCGTGAAAGGGCAGGACGCAGCTGAGCAAACTCCAGCCCAAACCACCCGAGCTGGGCTTACTCTCTGCAGCCCTCGACGGAAACCATCCAAGCTTCCACGAATCCCCCGTCCCCCTCTCCAGATTCTCCCAGGCGAGGAAGACGCATTATAAATTTTACGAGTACTTTCAAAATATCTCCTCTGCACGTCTCCTCGCTGCGGTCGACGGCGCGGTTACAAAGGACGTTTGCCGGGCCAGATCGGTGTTTTGTTGTTGCCGTGGTCGCTCTCCAAAGGCAATGAGGGATTTCTGCTTCAGGCTGCCCGTAGGCAAGCCCCAAGGGGCCCGGCGGGAGAACGCGGCCTGCCCCGCGCGAGTCTCTGCCCAGCCGCCTTGCAGCGCGCAAATCCTCCTGCCCAGCCGCCGGCCTTTCCCACTGCGTTATTCTGGCCTGGCCCGGCGGAGCTGAACAATCCAGCTGTTCCAGCAACAGCTCAAGAAACCTTACCCCCAACTGTGGGGTGGCAGTCAGAGACAACAAGCCCACCATAACGGGGTCCTGCGTTCGGTTGGGAAAGACCCACTGGCCAGACCTTGTTTCCCCATCCCATGGCGGGCTGCTTGGCTTGGACGCCTTCCTCCACCCTGTCCCCAGACCCCGGCAAATGAGGACCAGGCAGCCCTGAGCAAGAGGGCCTCCCTCAGCAAGCAGGAGAAAGGCTGCCGGGAGTAGAACCAGCGGGATCTGGGCTGGAGTAGGTTAGTCTTGGCCGAGGACGGAACCAGGAGGGGCCAAACCGCGAGGCTTTGAGCGGGGATAAAGTGCACATTTTAGGTCTCCCCAGGAGATGCTATCTGGATGGATGTACTCCAGTGAAAGAGAAACAACAAAGAAACTCGCGGCACCGGATTAAAGGCTAACACATTTATTGAAGTCTAAATCTCCTTGGGCCAGAACCCACTTCCTTAGATGCACAAAGTGGTTTCCTAAGTGGATAAGTATATATAGGCTGAACGCAGAGAAAGGCGCGAGGGGGGGGGGGGAGGTTGTCGCGGGGAGTTGAGCTTAGATTTTTTGGAATGGGAGACCAGAAGATCAAGCAAGAGGCAGTGGTAAGTGGGTCACGGTCCTATCCAGAATACAGATGACTGCCGCGTGCCAACCCGTATTATTAACTCGGGTAACGCTCTTCGGGGGCCAAACATTAGCCGTGCCCGCCGGGGGTCCTTGCTCTGCGCCGCCTTCTAACGCGATGCCTTCTGTCGTCTGCCAACAATGCTCTGCTGCTATTGGCTTGAGCCAAACGGGTCAGTCCCCGCGCAAGAGAACGAACGGACACAATGCAGATACTAAAAAGGGGAACATCCTCAAACCAGGGAGAGCGTTTAAATTCCCACGAAAATGCTGTGGAAAACCTCAAGGATCTCCACATACTGACGCCGCCGCTTCAAATGTTGATCCCGGCATAAGGCTGCAATAATCGAAATTAATTAGCTAATTTGACGCTGTGGACCATCTCGGAAGTGGTCAGTCGGCTTCAGAAATTAATTAGATGCTCTGAATGAGGTGTCAATTGATAGCGTAAAATCATTTTACACCATCGATCTCCAAATGACTTCATCACCAGGCACAGTCAAGCTGGTTGGATAGTGTATTAATTTCACCAAGTCCTGATGCCCAGAGAAGGCTAACCTTCTCCGGCCCGCGGGCGGCATTGACGGCCAGGCCCCCCTCCGAAGGCCACATGCTAACGATGTATTCGCTGTGCTTGCTTTGACACATCTGCTGCTGTTTTGCATTGCCAAGTCTTTTGTTCTGTGCCTGTAGGTTAATAAAAAAACCACAAGCATTTATTTATTTTTGTATCCACACACACACACCGCTATCGGCTTAGGTGACCTGCTTCATGGGCATCTCAGCGTCTCTGTGGTGAAGATCCAAGTCCCAGAAAGTTTTTTGCCACGATGAAAGTATTCCCGCATTTAAGGTCCACGGGGTACTTTTGCATTTGCTGCAACCTGTTAAAAGGGCTTTATAACTTGTCACGTGAAATAGGCTGTTTTCTCACTCAATCTGCTGCTGTAGATTTTCAGCCGATCCTAGGCCTGTTTACTGAAAAGGAAATCTGCTGAACTCTGTAAGTATTCTTCCGGCTGCCGCCCAAGCAGCGAATCTAAATTGTCAGGAACTATTTGGCTCGAGAGTCGATCCCGTTGGCTTCCACAATAATGCGTTGCGGATAAAAGGTAGGTGCAGATTGCTGTGCCGGCTGTGTCTCCTGGTTAGTTCGTCTACTCAGAAGTAAACGCCATTGAGTTCAGTTAGGAGACATTTCCCGTCGAGTGTGTGCAGAATTGCAGTCCGAGGACACATAAATGCTAAAGTTTTTTTTTCCTTTTCCGATGGTAATATCTACAAGTTTTGCAATAAACGTTTATAATGAAGAAATAATAGAAATATCATGCAACCTTGCAGTAAACTAATTTCACCTTAAACTAATCGCACTGCAAGCTTATCGTTATTTATTTGCACCAAATCTATTTAGAGGAATTGTTTAGTCAACGCTCCATTTTTATTTTTATTTTTTGCCTTGAAAAATCTGTTCCACACCTTCATTTCTAATTCTTTCAGTCCCTAAACGAACGAGGATCTTCGGCGTTTCTTGGACTCCAGCAAAACACACAAATGGAGGGGCTGTGAAGCCTCCTTGCCTCATAACTAAATTTCTGACAGGCTGGCAAAAACCGAGGCAGTCGCAAACCTCGTACAACAGAAAGAATGTCTTCCGTTTTTATTGCACAGACACCGAATATAAATGCTACATCGATGGTTGCATTGACTAAGCGACCACCGCCTGATAACAAGAGGGCACATTAAAATCCGTTGATTTCAACGGGAACATTAACTCCCTCGGATTGAAACCTCGTAGTTTATCCGTGCCGAGGAGCCCCCTAATAAAAGATAAAGGCCTTCTTTAATCTGTTCTTGAGTGGTAGGGGAACTTCCACTGGGTTACCGCACTACTTACAGTGCTCTGCAGTCCCCCACCCCCACCCAAGAAATCAGGAGCAGGGACTTGCTGGCTTCTTACGTTTGTTTGTGGGGGGAGAACAGAGCCTGGGAACAATCCACCCCCCCTTACCGGGCTCTCCGGCAGAGCCTCCCTACGCTGCCCTTTGCCACCCCTGTTACTACTATTCCCCAGAGAGGACGGAGGGGCCGGCGCTTAGGGACAGTGAAGGAGCTTCGCACGAATTTCAGAAACGGTCATTGACACTAATCACGAAACCCTTTCGATCGCTTTCATTTTAAGAGAGCTCCCCGGAAAAGTGGTCTACCTTCTTTTGGGTTCCCTGAAAGACAGACAGAAGCGCTTGCCCGAGCCCAACAAAAACGCACAACTTTTCCTCGCGAGTGTCCCCGGGGAGTCACTATAAGAAGTATAAAGAAAATTAAGATGCAGGAGGGGAAAAAACTCAAGAGCCCTTTCAACTAATGACAGGCACATTATAGGAGCAAGAAATAAATAAATGATAATGATAATGATAATATCCCAGTACATAAGATCACGAGCTTAGCTTTGAGATGCCGCTTTCGCAGGCTGTTTTATATCTGTAAGTTATATAAGTCACCTAAGCTGGTGGCCATAACCACACATTGCAATAATACTCGCCTCTGTATATTACTGCTACCCATTACTACTATTATTGCTACCTATTACTACTATTAGGGACGCGGGTGGAGCTGTGGGTTAAACCACAGAGCCTAGGGCTTGCCGATCAGAAGGTCGGCGGTTCAAATCCCCGCTACGTGGTGAGCTCCGTTGCTCGGTCCCTGCTCCTGCCAACCTAGCAGTTCGAAAGCATGTCAAAGTGCAAGTAGATAAATAGGTACCGCTGCAGCGGGAAGGTAAAGGGCGTTTCTGTGTGCTGCTCTGGTTCGCCAGAAGCGGCTTTGTCATGCTGGCCACATGACCTGGAAGCTGTACGCTGGCTCCCTCGGCCAATAATGCGAGATGAGCACCGCAACCCCAGAGTCGGTCACGACTGGACCTAATGGTCAGGGGTCCTTTTACCTTTACTACTACTATTACTGCTACCTATTACTACTACTACCGGTACTTCTACTACTACTAAACTCATGCATATCCCGTCCTACGCCCACATTGGTACTGGCAAGCAGCTGCGTCCTAGGGTTTGTCTTGCCAAAGGTATGCGAAAGACCTGCGTCTCCTCGCGTGCAGGTGACCGCCGGAAGAGACTTGGCGCTCACTCCACAGGCCAATTGCCAAGCGGATGTTGAATGTTAAATTGGACGGATTGCCTTGGTCCTGTCCCTATATTTACTGCGCCCCGCGACAGGACAGCTCACCCCGCGCGCACACACACACACACCTTCCCGCGTTTCCTTGGTCCCATTTGTCCCAAGAAAGGCGAGTTTCCTCTTGGGCCCTTTCCCCGGGGAGTTCCTTTTCTTTCAGTTCCTCCGAAGTTTAAAAAAAGAAAAACCGCGAGTGGTAAGTCCCCAAGGGACGAGATGGAGGTAGATCCGGAACCACAGGAAGGGAAGGCAGTGGCAGCGCTGTTGTCCAGGGAAAGGCGGAAAGGGAGGGGTTGTCTAGCCATGGGGAGGGGTTGTGGGCTACCTCGGTTCGGACTCCGCCGTGGCGCGGATTTTTCTCCGCCTCCTCTCGCCCCGACGGCTGTGCGCCAACCTGTGTGACCCGACGGCGTGGGCGCCTCACGTAGCCTCCCTGTCCAGCCCAGCCTGCAGATTTCTCTTTCCGGCAGGGTCTCTCTCTCTCTGTCACTCAGGGGGCCGGCTCAAGGCTCCCCCGCCCTCCCCCGCAGCCCGCGCCCCAGCCTGGCCCCTCCTCGCCGTGACGCGCCCGCCCTGGCCGCAGAGGCGGCTCCGAGTCCAGAGGCTGCAGCTGGTCGGCGCAGAGGCTACGACTGCAAAGGCGGAGCGGCAAACTTCTCTTCGCATGGACGCCCCTTAGCCCGGCTTGGCTGGCAGGGCGCGGTGCTCTTGCACCCAAGCCGGGTCGCTTCCCTCTTTCCCACGCACCCGTGTCCCCCCTCCCAATGATGCTCCCCAGCCCCGCCACCTCCACCCCCTTCTCGGTCAAGGATATTCTGAAACTGGAGCAGCAGAGTCTCGGGGGCTCCCTCGAGCCGCCCTTCCCCGTCGCCGCCGCTGCCTCCTGCCTGCTGGGGTGCCGTAGCTTCTCAGACGGGGAGGACGACGACGACGACGACGAGAAGCTGCCCTTCCTCAGCTCCATGGCGGCGGCGGGGAAGAGCGCAGCGGATGGGGGGCTTTCCCCAGGGAGCTACGTGCAGGCGGTGCTGCGGGGCACCTGCGAGCCCAAGGCGCTGGCGGGAGAGGGAGAACCGGCGCTGGATTCCGGAGCCGGTGAGTACCAGCGAGAGCGGGACCAGGACCCCAAGAGGGAGGCTTTATTGGGGAATCGTAGGGCCAGGCCAGCGCCCAAGTCCCTCTACCGGAACGCGGAGCGATTCCCAACCTTTCACATTGCCAGGATAACTAATTCCGAAAGTTTCCCCTTCTGGATCGCAGCGTGATTGCGCGTGCGTGTCTTGGAATCACCGTTTCTCCAGCCAGATGGGATGCTGAAAGTGGGACGCGCGACATCCGCGTCCCCAGGAGCACGTCTGCACGGTTCAGCGCTGCTCAGAAGTGCTTGGGTACCTCCAGACCCAAGTCGTTTAGGCGGACGCCTCTTCCCTCCGCTGCAAAATATCTGTGGCTCCAACTCACAGAGAATAAGAGGATAAGTCCCTTGGAACTTTGAAGGACTTACTTCCGAGTAAACGTGCTTAGGCTGCTGTCCGCTCTACACGTCTCTGAAAGTAAGCCTCCCTGAACACAACGGGACTTGCCGTTGGGTAAAATGCACCGGAATGGGTGGTCACACTGCAGCCATGTTCGACTCGGATGTAAGAGTTCAGTTATTCCCGCTTTCCCAATGGAAGTTTGCATCGGAGTGCATCCTAATGCCCCTTACTTGAGAGCAGGTCCTGTGGACCTGGCTTACAAGAAAGCGTCCTCGGTTCAGCTAGAGACTGAGCCATCCACATCCCAAAACAGAGGCAAGGAAACGCTCTGAGGCCCAGCCTCGCAGCCTTGGTGGCGCTGGCTCCAAGTCCCCTCTAGAAAAGCACCCGGGGTGAGGTGGAGTGGAATGGGTCGAGGGACGGTCAAAGCGCGAGGGGATCTAGTTGGGGATCCTTTGCGCCAAGGTTTTGTCCGAGGCGCGGCAAGCAAAGCTCTTGCTTGCGCTGTGTCAGTCAGTAGCGGACCTGGCCTGGCTTCCCTCCCTCCCTGGAAGGGAAGAGATCGTGTTCGCACTGCGGGATCTTGTGGGGCATAAAGACTGCCGTCTGCTTCCTAAGTGGGCATAAATCCATTTCCCAAGTCCTTCCTTCCTTCCGGCTGCCGTAAGCAGTCCTGGTGGCACAGAGGGAAAAAACACACACTTCGCTCCCTCAAGTTTTTCTCGAGTTGGCTGAGCTCCTGCAGAATGCCAGGCGGCGCTGGCTCCTTCATTTGCAAGGCCGGGAAGCAGCGGCCATATTCCGTTGCGGAAGACTCAACTTTCTATATAATAATATTAATACTATTACTACTACTAATACTTTGCAAACCGTGTTTCTAATTTGCTCCGCCTATAGAATTACTGGCGCGCTTTTCTGCTGCAGACTTATTTTGCGGGAGAAGAGTTTTGGGGTTGTTGTTGCAGCTGTGTCTTTATGCCCTTTAAGGCTGCGGTGATATGCACCCTTAACCTGGGCCTAAGCCCCATTGAACAGAGCGGGACTTACTTCTGAGTTAACCTGCCTAGGAGTGCCCTGTAAGACACCGACGGAATTATGTTGCGACCTGGCATTCGGTGCATTAAAAAAGAAAACGAAAACAGATGTAGGCCCTTCCAGGTGCCCGCGCAACGTGTTGTCTCCTCTCCCTTTAAATAATGCATTTATCTAGCTTGAGAAACGAGTAAATGAGAGGCTTCTGCAAGGTGATAAGGGGGGAGGATGTCAATGTGTTGTACCTGTCCCTTGTATCGCGAGCGAGCGCAGCCCGCAGCTCCCCGGTTCTTGACTCGAGCATCTCTCTCTGTTGTTCCCTTCTGCAGTGAAGGAGCCCACGGAGGAGTCGTCGGAGCGGCCCAAGGCGCGCGGCCGGAGGAAGCCTCGGGTGCTCTTCTCGCAAGCGCAGGTCTTCGAGCTGGAGCGGCGCTTCCAGCAGCAGCGCTACCTGTCGGCCCCCGAGCGCGAGTTGCTGGCCAGCAGCCTCAAGCTCACGTCCACGCAGGTGAAGATCTGGTTCCAGAACCGACGCTACAAGTGCAAGCGGCAGCGGCAGGACAAGGCCCTGGACCTGGGCGGCCCGACGGCGGGGATGCCTCCGCCGTCGCAGCAGCCTCCGCCTCCGCCGCGCAGGGTGGCCGTGCCCGTGCTGGTGAGGGACGGCAAGCCCTGCCTGGGCGGCTCGCAGGCCTACAGCGCGCCCTATAATGCCGCCGCCGCCGCCTATCCTTATAATGGCTTCCCCAACTACGCCTACGGCGGTTCCCCCGCGGCTGCTTACGGGGCTGGCTACGGCTGCAGCTACCCGGCGGCCAACAGCGGGGGCCCGTCGGTGCAGCCGCCTGCGGGGCCCTACATGAACATGGGCGGCTTCGCGGGCGGTGCGCAGCCCCTGCACCAGGGACCCGCGGGGCCTTCCTGTAGTCAGGGCATCCGAGCTTGGTAGCCCCGGCCGACGGAGAGATCGAGCAGCGAGCGCGGTTCAGAGCCACGAGCCCAGTCCCCGGACGCTGGCTGGGGCCCGGCGAGGTAGGCGGGCGGCCGGAGAAGCGGCGTTTCCTTCCGACGGGGAGACCCGACCACGCAAGAAGGTGCGCCGCGCTAGCACAGGTCGCGGCTCCATCCTCCACCCTCAGCACCTTGCCAGCCGACAGCCAGCCGTGCTTCAGTCCACGGTGCTAAACGGCCTCGATCGCCACGTCTGCACGCGGCGGCACTGGCTCTGCTGGACACTCTTCCCACTTGGACTCTCTTCCCTCACTCCCGACGGAGCTGCCCGCAGCCAAAGCTCTACTGGAGGGGCGCGGCTGGAGAGTCCGCGCCAAGGCCGAGCAGGAACGGGAACGGGTGGAGGCCAGGCTCTGCCAGAAAGCAGCTTCGCTTGTACAAAGCCAAAGCCGGGGTGGAGGCCGCCGCGAGCCACCCCTTTTTTGTTTTGTTGTTGTTGTATTTTAAAAGTGTATATAGATGTAGCCACCGCTGCAAGGAAGTTAAAGGATCCAATAAACCAGGTGCAATATCCATCGCAGGCTTCGCGCTGGCGGGAGAGACTGGCGAGCGGGCGAGCGTGTGTGCGGGGTCTGGGTTCCTCCTCTGGAATAAGTGTCCCTTCCAGGTAGACCTCCTCTCCTGTTGCGCAGGTTTTAAACAAACCAACAAACCACGCTGCGCACCTAAAATGCGCAAGTGTTTGCAGGAAAAGTCGAAGACACAGAGCCACTTTGCCATCATAGACGGCTGTCTCTGATGGCAAAGCTTCTCCCTCCTTCCTCCTCTCATCCTTCGACGGCACCCGTCCCGTTTCCCCCTGTGGTGCAGCAGAGTCCATCTCAGATCCATGCAGCTTCTAACTGTGGGACAGTTATTTATCCTAACCCACCAGCCGAGGTAGATTCATGCAGCATCCAGTAACCTGGAGGCACGAAAAGTGGGGGGTGTAATCCGGATTAACTTAATCTGGAGTCAGTTCCTCCGGAGGGCAGGCAAGCCCAAAGGAAACCCGCCCTGTCAGGACCCAGAGCTGCTTCAAGAAGCTCGAAGGCCGCGAGGGCTGTGGAGCGTGTGGCTCTCCAGACGCGGCTGGACTACAACTCCCATCAACTCTGAGCACGATGTGAGTTGGAGTCCTGTAACCTCCATAGCCCGCAGGCTCCCGGTTCCTGAAGGGAGAAGGCAGGCCCGTTAGCCCGTCGACGGGCTTTGGAAGGGCCGCCCAATGTCGTGCTGAGGCGGGGGCGACTCCCCTTCTCCGCCTCCCTGTGGCGCCAGGCCTCAAGCGCCTCCGTGGCCTCGGCTCTCCTATGGTTTGGATGCCACTGTGGGGGCGCCGCGAGACGGCGGGCTGCGCGGCCGGGTACCTGCCCGCGGCCGGAGGTGCCTCCTTCCCTCGGGCCTTTAATAGGTGGCCAGCCGGCCGCTGTAATCCCCTTGTCCCGGGCGAGGAGAGGGTGCCAAGGGGCTGAATGGGGCAGCGCGCGGCGCGGAGAGGCCTATTGTGGCGGCCGGGCCGGCTCTGAAAGGAAGCGCCTGGAAGGGGCGAGAAGCGGCGCTTATTGGATTGGGGGACAAAAGGCGGGCCGAGGGGGGCCACGGACAAAGGGCGAGATTGACGGCCCGCGCTGCCTCCCCCGCTGCGCCCGGGAGGGCGGGGGAGCTGCGGTTTTGTTCCCCTTTTTTATACCGGGGGGCGAGCGGGGGATTAGGAGGCGCAGTTCAATGTCGGATCCGCCCCCGCCCTGAGTCTGCGGCGGGAAGGGGTGCCGTAGGGTCGAGGAAGGTGGGGAAGCGGGGCTCTTGGGAAGTGGCAGAAGCAGACAGAGAGTGTATACCCCCCCCTCCAGTAAAGGAAAAGAGCTGCTGAGTGACTCAGGCCTTACGCAAAGAAATGTGCCTGGGTTACTTAGTGGTTGGGAAAAGGTACTCTGCACATGCTTGAAAGATGCCTCGCCGTAAGTTGTGCTTTGGCCCCGCCCCACCGGGATGCCCTCGAGTCATCTTTACCTCACTTGCAGCGAGACAAATGGGGTAGCCTTAGCCAAAGGCACCGCCGAGGACCTCTCCTCTCGGTCTGCCTGTGCTGGGGACCCAGCTTACTGGGACGGGCAAGGCACGTGGGGAGTGTGTTTCCGCCTCATTCCTTGCTCAAAGCAGGCTTGTCTTTTCCCACGTGAATAGGGGTGCCAAATTGAATAAAGTATTGGAGGGGGAGTAAGCCCCGCCCCGCATAACCGATCACATGATGTGGTGCACGCACACATTTGAATGGCAATGCCCCTCCATTGGGGGAGGGAGCCTCCTCAAATATTTTAAGGGGGGGGCGAAGACCCCCTCGGCCCCTAGGAGTTGGCTCCTATGCACATGAATAGCCGCGAAGAGATTTCTTACTGCTTAGAAAGGCCGGAGGCAACTGCTGCGCAAAGGGGAGCTGATTCGAACCTGCGCGAGCTGTGGCGGCTTGCCCCGCAAAAGACCCTACGGATTGTAGCCCGGGGACTGTGAGAGGAGCCACGTCCCCGAACAAACGGCAGCCGCCGGAGGTGAGCCATTGGCGGTTAAAATGGTCTGGAACAAGAGCCTAGCGCCGAAGGTGTCAGGTTAGCCAGGGGAGGTGGCTCCATTAAGGGGCAATGGGGCGCTGCCTCCACACTTGCAACCGGTCCAGAGCGTAGCACTGCCTGATGAGAGCAAAACTACAGGGTTTTTTTTTTTTTTTTTTGGCTTCGGTTCTGTCTACTGTCTGGGCTTCCTGCTTTCTTCCCTGCCTGTTGCAGATGGGCACCACCAGCCGCCCGCCACTGAATTCGTTGGCCAGGGAGACAGAATGAAAAAAGTACAGTAAGTTTGGTGAACAAGGAAGAAACCACTAGGGGGCGCACCCAAATAGACCTCCCAGATACTGTACCAGCAGTTTGCTTAATGCTGCCCACAATATTAACTGAAGGAATGAAGGGGCTGGGCGGGGGGAGTCATATAATCACAGAGTTGGAAGGGATCCTGAGGTAAAAAGTCCAATGGGTAAAAAGAGATTGCATTTGCTGCCCACCAGAGGGAAAACATTTAGGGATCTGTTTATCACTCCGTTGGTGGGGTTACTGTAGGAGTCGCTTTGCCTCCATTCTTTAGGTCTTGGCGATCCTGAGGAAGTTGGGGTGATGGGAAAAGAGGCAGTTGCCACTCCCATAAGCCTTAATCACAGTCTGCGTGTGCTGTGAGGCAGTTGGCAAATGACACACATCCCTTTGACCAGACTTTAAACATCTGTGATGCAGTTGATCAGTGCATCTGGCTATTAACCAGAGGTTGGTGGTTCCAGCCAACCCAGGAACAGCTGTGGATGAGATTCTTGCATTGCAGGGGGTTGGACTAGATGACACTCAGGATCCCTCCCAACTCTACGATTCTATGCTTCTACCCCCTAAAGACGTTGTTGGACAGGACTCCCAACTCCCATCAGCCTCAAGTCAACATAGCCTGGTGTGGAGACGTAAAATTTTAAAGAGGAAGGGGGCAGAGGGAAGGAAGGTTTCTCCCTGAAGGGAAAGGACCAGAAGAGGTGTTGAAGGAAATCAGAAAGTGAGACAAAATATTACTACTGTATTTATTAATAATACATAAACCTGGAATAGAATGGAAGGGGAATAAGGCTGCATTAATTATAATAGAATATGATCCGGATAACAGATCCTATTCAGCTCATTTCTTCTGCCTAGTTGATTCTCTTGCTTTGAGGCAGGGGTAGGGAACCTCAGGCCCTCTGGGGGTAAAAGCAGCCCTCTGGGCCTCACTGTCTTGTCCTCAGAACACATCATACCCGGCTTTAACTCCAGATGTTGTCTGTCTTGAACTGCTCTGACTTGCAGCTGCTCTCCGGAGTTTTGGATGGGGGACATCCTCAATCCTATCTAGAGATGTTGAGGACTGAACTTGGAGCTTTTAACTGGCTCTGCTCTTCTGTCTTTTGCAGCAGCCTGTCAGTAATTAAGCAGGTATAGTCCTCCCCACCATTTACCTTAGTCCCAGGAAAAGAGGGGGGGGGGAGTACCATTGCCAACCAAATTTCTGACATGTAAGCCCCCCCATAATCGATCACATAACACAATGCACACACACCATTTGAATTAATGGGTTTCCCCCCCCAAATATTTAATGGTGGGCTAAAGCCCCCTCGGCCCTTAGGAGTTGGCTTCTATGTTTCTGCCTGTTAAGTCACTGCTGCAGGAAGAGGGATTGATAACTTGTAGGTTATGCACAAGTTCCAACCCACATCCATAGTTTTCCTGAAAGAATTAGCAAAAAGCACACGCTAGGCTAGGAACTCCACTAGTGTGCAGGTACTCTGTGTTTTTCCTGTTGCCCCGCTACCCAGATCTAAGCCATGGCTTGACTTAGCATTATGTCCATACTGAGGTTCATGGTTTGTCTTGCTCCTGACAATGCACAAGCTGCAACTAGGGGTTGTTCTTGGCCAAGCTTCCTCAAACTCGGCCCTCCAGATGTTTTTGACCTGCAACTCCCATGATCCCTAGCTAGCAGGACCAGTGGTCAGGGATGATGGGAATTGTAGTCTCAAAACATCTGGCGGGCTGAATTTGAGGAAGCCTGTTCTTGGCTTACCAATTATGGTTTGCTTGCAGAAGACAAGCCACAAGGCCAGGCTTGGATAGAACACTAAGCCAAACCATGGCTTAGTTTCAGGAGTGTGGCAGCAGGATTTCCCACCTGTACCTGCATGCTTACGCATTCTTGTTTATTCATGGTTTGAATTACATGTGAACTGGGCCACAGAGAAAATCTTCTCAAAATTAATGTTTACACCACCTCAAAGATTGAGGGGAAATGCCAGTCAGGGAGCACCAGGCTCTCCTCTGCATTGCTGCAACAGGTGAGCCTTCTTGTCAACTTTTCTTTCCCAGGAACACAAGAATTTCCTGTCAAAGTCTACCCTTCTAGGATAGGTCGTCAGCAAGAAGCACAGCTAGCAAAACCATGTATGAACAGGCATTTTGAACGTAAGATCTATTTGCCCTTTTGGTTCAATTTCAAAGCTCTAAAACATCAGTTCCCTCTCCATCTCTCACATAATCCTAATGCAACAGAAAGTATGCATTAGGAAATCTAAAATTTGGCTACATCCATCATAAGCCAGTGAAAACAGGTGTATTGTTTTGAGGTTTCACTTTCCTTGCTGCAAAAGGCAAAGGGCACACATAGGAAGCAGACAGGCTGTTCAGTAAGACACTGGCTCAGTCAGAGGTTTATATTCGCCTCATTTGTGTATTCTTCCTCTTCCTAAATGGCACATTCCAAATCTTGGGATCAAGAGTAGGAGGAAAGATTGCCACACTTCCCCCCTAAGAAGTAAGATTAAGCCCATTAACACAGTCATCTTTGTTGACCATTCCAAGTTAAAAGTTACCTGGAACCTAAGTGCCGTACTTTTGGAGTTCCTGCAACATGAAGAGCCAGCATCATAGGACAAGGCAAGCAAAGAATGCATGCTTTATAACTGCAGATGGAAAAATGGTTCTCAAACTACAGCCTGGCTCTACTCTTTCATATTACTACTCTGTCTGGTGTGATAAGAGGGTAATAGGAACAAGAACTATTTTTTTTACATATGTGCACACATGCACCTATGTATTTTCCATCACAGTATATATATTACTGGAGGACACTGCAAGCCAATTGAAAGAACACCTGACTGAGGCAGACACTGCATCTTTCCCCCTGCTACTATAAGAATGTGTGTTTGAGCTATGTTGGAATGTAAGAATACCGCTGAAATATATATGGTAGGAACAAGAAACACCTAAAGCTGTCAGTTGCCTGGTGCTGGTATCCTGTAGGAACATAAATGCTCTCCAAATACTGTTTAATGACAATAGAAAGCTGGTTCTTCATGGATCAATATTAGTCATACAAGATGTGGCATTATATGATAGTAATCTCACTTCTACGCTCCCACCTACCACAAAAGAAACAATTTAGACCATCCTGCTATAGGTTGGCCCAACCTACCTGTAACAAAGCCCTATAGAACTGCTAAAAAGAGAGCAAGAGATAAGGAGAATAAGAGCAAACAAGGGCTGTGACGATAAAGCAGACTTTATTGGAGGTGCCAAGGGCCACAACAATCAAAGCCTTCCCAGAGAGCATGAGGTTTGTGTGTGTGCTACTAGACAACAGCTCAGCTAACACTTCCCCTGCCTCCATCACCACGCAGTCGTAACAGCAACCCGGTCAGGGTATGCAGGTCATCACCCCAAGTTCCAATGTGCTCACGGTAGTCTCCACCTCTTTTAAGGGAATACAACTTTTGGGGCAAGGGAGATGCTTGTTAGGTGACAGGCTAGAAAAGGGCAGGCCAAGCTGCTGCTCTTTGTGTACTATCCATTTGGGAGAAGGATGATGGGCTGTGCAAAATGCAGCAGCAGGCAAGAGGCGGCATCGTTATTCCAAAGGCTTGCTTGTCATCTGAGTCCGGCACCAGCCAATCCAGCGGGTGGAGTCACATTTCACTTCCCGGCCAATCGCTCCTCCTTTCGCTTGGTAAGGATGTATTTGAAGAACTCATACACAGACCAGGCAATGGCTGTGGAGGGCATCTGGTAGATGACACGTGCCTGTACCCCTCGAAAATAGGCAGTCAGCCCACCCACGCGGTACACCGTCCTGAATGCATGAGCCATGCCTGTAATGTGCCCACTGATGTTGGTATTCAGTGCCAGGGCCTCCTGGGTATTCAGCAGTGTCTTGCAAACGTCCAAAGGGGTGGTGGCAGCAGCAGCAATGGCCCCTGCACAGGCCCCTGCCACCATATGGGAACTAGGGTTGTACTGTCTGTGAGGATTGAGGTGTTCCTGCAAAGATTCATATGCCATGAAGTGGATGGCCTGGAAGGGGATGTTCATAGTCAGCTGAGTGGTGTAGCTTCGGTAGAAAGCTCCTGCCCCTTCATTGCACCATACAGCACGTACACAGTCTGTTGCTCGCTGGTATGGAGAGTTGTACATCTGCATTCTTTGCTTTACCACTGATCACAAGATGACAGCAGCAGCCCAGCCATGGAAACGAGAGAAGGGCAGGGAAGAGCAAAGAAAATAAATAAATAAGTAAGTGCAGTGATCTGAACAGTGTGCATACTATGTAAACACTTGATTCAGGGGCCACTGCATCTCTCAAACTTGCCTCAGTGTGATCTAAATACCCACCCAGCAAATCCTGCAGAACTCCACAACTCATGAAAAAACAGTAATGCCCCAATTCTGGAATTGTGAGACACCTAGTAAAAAACGGGGGTTACTGAAATGAGATCTGATTTTGCCTACACAGTGTAGGGAACACAAATATGAAAGACAAGTTGCAATATTGTTTTTATGTCATTTATCAACACCAAGAGCAAGGGCAGACACACAAATACCTTCTTTGCTTCAGCCAAAGTCTTGTCCACCACCCACCCTCTGCATCCAAAGAACCCTTGTAGCAGGTAAGGCTCCATGTCTGAACTGTATCACAAGCAACATGAAAGCACCCCCTGGTGACAAGAATGGAGCAGCACAAGCTGCATGAAAGTTGCAGGACTGCTGGGAAGCAACATTACCTTCTGCTGGGTTCATGGCTGCATCATGAAGCAATGTTGCCACACAGCCTGCTGCGCCTGCAAAACAAGGACTATTACATGTGAAAAGTGGGAAGAAGACCTGCCATTGTCCTAAGGAGCTCTCAGAATGTGCCACCAGAAGAGTGTATGCAAGCAAATAGGGACACCCCCCTCCCCAAGAGAGAATGAAAGTTCACTGAGAAGTTAGCATCAGTTTTCAGAAAGGGAATATCAGAAATATTCAAGGCTCCAGTGCAGGCAATATTTATCATATTAATCTCAACCTACATTGGAAGGATTGGGGGAGGGGGGAATTAGAAGACTAAGACTGCAATCCTAACTCCACTTACCTGGGAGTAAGTCCCACTGAATTAAATAGGACTTACTTCTGAGTAAACATGGTTAGGATTGCACTGTAAGTTATCTATCATCTTTAATTCCTAGAGCAGAGAAGAGCCAAGACCGTCTTGCAGCTATTTAGGATTCTGCCGCCGTCCTGCTAACACATCCAACAAGCTTCAGAGTCAGACGAGTTAGTTCCAAAATTCTAGGATCTCCAACTAATTGGGTCTTCCTATTATCTGTCCAGAGTATCAGAGATGAAGGAGCCTCAGAAGCATGCTAGTGTGAAAAAGTAAATGTAAGCAGACCAGACTCTACAACACGTTACAGCAAGCATGGGGTTCTCCCCACTCAAAAATGAGGATGCTAAAAGGACAAATGTAAGAGCAGATACAAACATGGACATATCTGGGACAGCTGCTTCAAAGGAAGAGCGCTATATAAAGTCAAAATGAAATACAAACAGCAACACACCCATTCTTCTATCATATCTCAAACTATCTTCACAATAAAATAAAAAAATTCCTTCCAGTAGCACCTTAGAGACCAACTAAGTTTGTTCTTGGTATGAGCTTTCGTGTGCATGCACACTTCTTCAAAGAAGTGTGCATGCACACAAAAGCTCATACCAAGAACAAACTTAGTTGGTCTCTAAGGTGCTACTGGAAGGAATTTTTTTATTTTGTTTTGACTATGACAGACCAACACGGCTATCTACCTGTATCTTCACAATAAAAAAGGTTTCTGTCTGCTCTGATGGAAACTGCAGCTGTCTGCCCCATCTTATTCCCACAATCTCTTCTCATTCACAAATTCCTTTCAAAAGTCAATGGCAAATCCTACATTCCTAATTATCATTAAGTTAGATAATGCTTGGAGTGAAGCAGAACACAGCATTAGGGAAGAATGTCAATAGTAAACAGGATTCAGAAGTTAGCAATATAAGAGCAGTAAGAAAGAACCAGGCATCCAGTTCTTCATTTCACTAACAGTCCTAGCTGGGAACATAGGGACCCTCAGGGTGGGGCAAGGAGGCAAGAAGGGACAATACCGTTGGCCACGTGACTATTGCCCCCAGCATGGATAATGTCGGTAAGTGTCTTTTTCAACTTTTCATAGCAGGCGAAATACAAGGCATGAGCAGGGCCTGCCCCTGTGGCTGTGATGTTCAATCCACGCATGGGTCGCCAGATCCCTTCAGTCCGCACGATCCGCCACAGGGCCTCCAGCACATTCCGGTAGCGAGCAGCAGGTTCCGGTTGCAGGCTCTGCATCCTTGTCTGCCAGCGCAGGGAGGGGAGCAGGTTAGATATGCCAAGGGACTTAGCCTAGTAAGCGCTCCACACCCAGCTCTCCCAACCCAAGACACTCCTTCCTTTCAGAGACATTCAGCTGCATTTGATGGCTGCACACAAATGAGTGTGTACACCCCCCACCCACTTTACCCCTTCCTCCCAACCCCATGACTGAGACCAAACATTTCCGGAACCAGGTCGGTCGCTTTGGCGGCAAAAGTGAAGGCCTGAAACGTGATCAAGGAAACCGATCTTGCTTCTTGTCAACTAGTGGCGGCAACACATAACTCTCCTGTCAACTGATCGTTCGTTGGCACTTCTGCCATTAGCCAGCAAAAGAGCCGAGAACGTGTTTGATCCATCCCTCCCCGAAGTCGTTAGCTCCATCACATTCATCGGGGGGGGGGCGCCTCCTTCGCCTTTCTGTCAACTCTGGTATATTTTTTTCCTTTTTGCTAAATTCGGATCGAGTCGGACCGTCCGGTGATGCGGAATAAAGTGCAATACTAATGAAGATCGTGTACCGGCTAACCGCTCTCAGGTCCTGCCCAGTGACTCCCGCGTCTCGTCTCAGCTCCCCGCCCCCCGATTCCCGCCAGCACCCGCCCTGCACCCGGAGGCGCGAGAGCAGCTCGGCGCCCGTTCTCACCTTGACACAGTCCACCGGGTACATGATGCTGTGCTCCAGCACCCCCGCCACAGCCCCTGCGAGCATGTGGGTGGAGGCGGCGGAGCCCCGCGGGAGGGCCTCGTAGTCCGGCTCCGGGCCGGCCTCCGTGTCCGTTCCAGTCCCACCCTGCCCTCCACCCCCCGAGGGCCACGCCCAACCCGACCCTCCACCGTCGCCCCCGCCCAGCAGCAGGAGGAGCTGGCGGCCCGGCTCTGCCCCACCGCGCTGCCCGGGCCCAGCCGCGCCGCCCGCCCCGAGCTCCATGGCACCGCCGTCGAGTCCGTTGCGGGCTGCACACTCGGTCCTGCGGCTCCCGCTCTGTCCGCCCCGCCCATGGACGTCACTCATTGGCCGCTGACGGTTTTCGCGCCGCCCCGAGCCAATGTCCATTGGTAGGCTGCGACTCACGCGCGCTTCCATTGGCTAACGTCGGTCCTGACTCCCGCCTATCCAGAGGGGATATTGGGCAATACCTCTTTGACCTTTCGTTCGTTCCTCACCCGATTGGCTACTTTTCCGCTTTATTCGCTATACGTGGGAAAAAGGAGAAAGGTATTGGTTACGATGCCTGTCGTTCAAAGTGACAGGCTTGTAATAAGGCTGCGCAGTTTTCTATGGTGCGTGGGGTTTGTTTGTGGATGTTGGTTGGCTTGCTTTCAGTGATGACGTTGCCATGGGAAGAATATGCCTATACTGTACATGGATGGACCAAACATGCAGTGTGGGGGTTGACTGGGAGCTGCGAGTGGGCAACAGGGCGCTTGCGCGTCCCGGCGAAGACGAGGCCCACAAAAAGGAAGAAGAGGTGTACGTTGAAAAGCCACCCTTGGGCCTACGAATTGGGCAATATACGCATGACGTAACGAAAACGAATGACCCTCGCCGGGTTGGCCCAGAGCTTGTGACGTGTTGGAAATTACTGAATGACACTTGAGGAGAGTATCGGCTCCCGTCCTGGGAACGGCGGCGTGCCCTTCGAAAAGCGCAGCTGGTTGGCTGCCCGCCGCGGGAGGCGGAGCCCAGGCCGACTCGGTTCCGTTGCGTCAACCTTACACGGGCTCTGCCATTGGCTCCCGCTGCCGCCGAGCCCGGTCGCCCTGGGGACGTGGCTGGAGCAAAGGGCCCACGAAGTCGTGGTGCTGGACAGCGAGCGCGGTAGGAAGGAAGCGGTGGTAAGTCGGCTCCCCGGGAAAGCGGGGGGAAAGGAGCGCCGCCTGTGTGGAAAGGGAACTGCCAGGGCGGAGGAGCCTCCTCTGCGGCGAGAGGCGCGTCTTTCTTTCTCTGTGAAACTGCTCTCAGCATGGGATGAAATGCGGACCATTAATGAACGGGACCGATTTTGTGGCCCTTTCAGGGGGTGGAGGCGGGGAGGTCGTCGGCGATGGTCCGGATGGTTTAACCACTCCGTCTCTTCTTTTCTTTTTCAGGGTCCACGATCATCCCGCATCTCGGAGGGGTTGAAAGAGATGCTACTTCCTCCCGGGACCCGCACTGGAAGCTGACGGACTGCGAGGCGAGCACATGGCCAGGTGAGGCAACGGATTACCTGCGCTGTAGAATCATAGAGTTGGAAGAGACCACAAGGGCCATCCAGTCCAACCCCCTGCCAAGCAGGAAACACCATCAAAGCATTCCTGACAGGTGGCTGTCAAGCCTCTGCTTAAAGACCTCCAAAGAAGGAGACTCCACCACACTCCTTGGCAGCAAATTCCACTTTGGAATTTCTCTGCTTCCTCCTCGTCTTCGTCATTGTACCCCGTGGGCGTGGGTCGCTTCCCGGCTGCTAGGCAGGGCGGTGGCAACCTTGATGCCGCTAGGAGAGCAGGTGCGCTGTGGGAGCCTTGGCAGCTGGAGTTTGAGACCCCTGACCCACAAGCGCAGGGGGAGACCAAAAAAGAAACGAAAGGATCCCACAAAGATCTCTTGATCTGAAAACCAGATATAGCCCAGCATTGATCTGGGTTCGAGATTGCTTGTTGATCAGCATGGCTTGGGGACAGGGGGTTTTGCATTTAGAACTGCTTTGCTGCAGGGATTCTTCCTGAAAGCTTTGGCGTTGCCTTTTGATTTGTGCTCATGGCTCGATCTTCTCTTGCCGCCCAGAGATTGGGATACACACAGCTGTTATCTACCCTTCTCTTCTGCTCCCCTGCCCCTGGTGACCCTAGTTACAATGACACTGTCAGCCGCTTCCCTTGCTCCCTCTGTGAGGCTGGTATGTCTTAAAAACCTCTGCTGTTACAGCCAACCTGGCTAGCAGCCACTTAAGTTCAAAGATCACAGCTTGGTGCTAATCGGTGCAAGGTAGAAGGGCAGCCTGAGTGTTTCCACGTGGTCTTTGCAGAGTATCTGTGATTGTTTCCCAGCACTTTAACCCCATTATTATTCAAGTCCCAAATGAATGGTTGGGAAAGGGGAAGTGGGAACGAAGAACAGAGTAGCAGAGGCCCACCTGCAAGTCAGGAAAGATTGAAAATGTACAATGCATGTCATGCGTGCCCTTCCACAAAGCTGTGTTAATGATTATGGCTGCAATCCCAGGGAGTAAGCCCAATGAATATAGTAGGATGTACTTCTGAATGAACATGCATAAGTTTGCATTGTTGGTGATTAATTGCAAGCTATTGCTAGCTGACTCAATTGGCTTGTTTAGATGAAAGGTTGCCAATGCCGTTAAAATGTCTTTTTAAGACTGCAGTACTCGGTACTCACATGGGTCCCGTCTGCTCCTTGTTACATTCCCAGCTGCTTTGGAAGAAGGATCCTCCTGTTCCAAACTTCCAGCTGTAGGCTATGCTAGTTTAGCAGTGTACGTTGGAAGCTTCAGCACTTGGATTTCTAAGATCATTTTGTTGGCAAGTATCTGTGGCTGACTGATGAGGCCTAGCTAGATGTTTAGCAACTGTTTAATCTGATTTTTCTCCTCTTCCAGGATCAGTTTTTCCTGCCTGTGTCCAGCATCTTGGCACTTCACAGTGCCTTCAGTGAGCCTTTGTCTCCGTCAGCGGCTGGGCCTGCTGGGCCTCTTACTTGCAGCCAGTATTTTGCTACTTGTGGGAATCACAAATCTATGGCGTTGGAAAACTAGTTCTCGGGACTGGCAGTCTGAAAGGTGGGTGAATGTGACGGCGCTGGCATGAAGTATGCTGAGATAAGGCAAAAAAATGCTTTCAAATGAGTCAGTCGACTTCCATTGCTTGCATTTCCAAGTTAGCTAAGCTTTAGCAAAGCATTCTAAATTCATTGCTTCTGAAATAGCTTGTTCATATAGGCAAAAAGGCCACTTTGTACCCTACAAAATGCATAGAGAGATTAGTTAAGAATGCGGCACAGTACTGCTCTGAGACAGCTAGGGCAGCCAACAGACTCCTGAAAAACAGTATGTTCAGGTACAGCAGCACAAAATACCTTTTTTGCACATTTTTGTGAGATAAAGCCAGATATAATTATTTTTTTCCTGCTCTAAAATAGAGGAGAGCTGCAGGAAATGAAATGGGTTTAAGGAAGCAATTGTCCAGCAAGACAAATTAGTTTATGCATGAAATGAAACCAACCCTAAAGGAAAGTGCTACGCTGTATGGCATATATTAGGTGTCTTCAGGGTCAGGAAGTACTGTGTGCCCTTTAATCAAAGCTAAGATTATTCTGTACTTTGGGGTTCCCTCTAGGTGTTGTTGGACTCCCAAATCCCATCATGCCTAGCCAACATGACTAATAGCTGGGGATGATGGGAACTGAAGTTCATCAACATATGGAGAGCCAGGGGTAGCTACTCCTGCTCTAGATGTTGTTGGACTGCAAGGCTCATTATTCCTGACTATTGAGAATGGTCACTGTTACTAACAGGAGCTGGGAGTCCCAACACCACCTGGGGGGACACAGGTTCCTCACCCCTGCTATACATGCTACGCATAATGTAGAATCTGGTTTCCTGGGGCAACTATGGGGAAGGGGAGAGTTAGTGGCACCAAACAAGGTGGCAGTTTCTATGGCGCACAAACTCCTATCCCCCTCCTTTCCCCTCTGTTCTTCTATGATCCCGGTCTTGGATTACAAAATTGGGCATATAGTTCTGCATTTTTTGTGTAACACAAATATAGCAGTAGAAAAGGAGATGCTTGATGGAAAAAACCACAGAGGAAATGGCAGGGCATATTTCACAGTTCCCATCCAACAGCAAAATAGGAGTGATGGGAAGAAACCATGTGGTCTGAGTTCAGCTGGCATTTTCCTACCAACAAAGGCTGAAGCCCTTTTAAGTTGGAGGGGGAGGAGGAAGATGCTGTGCTAGTCCTGCTGGGCAGTGCTTTCACAGGGCTGCTGTTGGCTCTCTTCATTTAGTGAAATGTTGGGAACGAAGGACTGTCAGCGTGTCAACATAAGAACCCAAGGTTTAACTGCTGGGAAGTCCCAAATTTTGAAGGGGTTTTGCCCTTAAATGACTCCCAACCCACACATATAATACTCTTCAGTACGTTAGCACAGGGACTGGCATTTCTGCTGCCAGTTGGTGTTCTGCAATTGGAAAGTGTGAGGTATCTGGCACAGAAGCAGTTGCCTGAGCTGGTTTGCCCACCCTCTTTTACACTGAATACCCCTGTTTGGGTATTCAGGCTTCACATGTAAGCAAACATGTGAGGAGAAGCTGGAGACTGCTGCCAACCCCTCTGCACAGCATCATCTGTACAAAGTTCAGAGCTTTCTCTCTCTCTCTTTCTCTCTCTGTGTGTGAAGTCCTGATTTAGCAGACTTCTAAATTGCACAAGGAACTGCCATGAGGAGAAGAGGCTTCCCACTTCAGACACCTCACTTTTCCCTATACCTACTCCTCTTAAGATGAGTAAAAATTCAGAATGACTAGATGTGTGACTTGAAGTATTAACACCAGTCTACTGTTCCTAAAGAAAGGAAGTTGTCAATAAATATAACACCAGAGAGATAGGAAAGCATAAAAGACAACAAGCAACTCATAAAGAGAACAAAAGGTAAAACAACAACAACAAAACTTCTTAACATTACTAACTGGTTCTTCATTGGTGTTAACTATGCTGGGCAGTTTACTAAGAATTAAAAATTACTAAGCTAGGAAATAATTATATACATTTCTGTCCATAAGATGACAGAGAACAGTTCTTTAAGTCAAGGATGAAAGCTGACGAGTTTCCATAGGCAATACTGCTTGTCCCCCAGATGCATCTTAAGAAATAAGGGGATAGTTTTAAGATTCTAAGTTAGGATCCCCCAATCTGAACCAGACTTCTCATGGTCTGCTGGAAAATGACAGTACTTCCTCTGAAGCCAGAATTTTATTTGATATGCTAAAGAGGGTCTCTCCAGCTGCAGTTGTTTATAAGATTAACAAGTCTAGACTTGTTGATGTTATCACTTTAAAATGGGCCATTAAGATAAAGGTAGGGTAAATGTTTTGGCAAAAGCCAGCTATTTGCATTTGACAACCACCTTAAACAAGTCATTTTCAGACCAAAGGAGAGATTGGTAATTACTTTTAAATTCACATTTCCTCTAAACTATGCATTCACATTGTATACATTCTCTCAGCTTCCCTTATGGCAGGTAGCAACTTGCCTTTAATTTTAAAAGGGCATTTCTACTGCAGCTTTTGTTTGCATAATATCCAGTAACATCCAGCATTTATTTGCATAACATCCTGCAGTAATTATATTTATTAATTATGGAATGTATATCCTGCTTTTCTTTCATCGTGGAACTTAAGGTGGCATATATAGGATTCCCAGGTGAGCCCATCCTGGCAATAATAATAATAATAATAATAATAAAAATAAAAATAAAAGAATTAATAATAATAAGAATACCCTTCCCATCTGGCTGGGTTGCCCCAGCCACTCATCAGATGCACACCAGCTTACCTTCAACAGGTTCATTGCTGGACCAAAGCTTGTGCCTCTTCCATCAAGAGCGGAGCTGATCCTACAAGATGCATTTAGCTGCATGGCTTTTATTTTTTCAGTGTGGTGTGGACTGGACAGAATTTTCTTGTTGGGACAGACTACCAATTACTGTACTCAAATAATGTGACATTCAAAGGCTCCTCTAGAACTCAGACTCCGATAAACTTCTCGTCCCACCTGACACAGTTTAGAGGGCCTGGCACTGCCTCATCCATGGTAGCCCTACCACATGGCAGGCCTTGGGTCTTCCTACTTCTCCTCTTCCTTTGCCCTTTCCTCCTTCCATGAATGCTGATTAACAGATGTAAACAAAGACTGATATAGTGGCTTATGCCTCAACTTTTGTGACCTGACCTTCTGTCTGTGATAGGTCTGGCTTCTCCTCCCTCTTGGATAAGATGCAATTGTATTTGTGCATCCCTTGGCTCCTGTGTCCATGGGGAAACCCAACTGGAATACTTGGGGTGGTGCATGGCATTTGTGAGAGCTGCTGATCTAGCTGAGTGCCCAGGGAATCTCTGCCCTCTTCTGCAAAAGTCAGGATGTTGGGACATTTGGCCCTATGGCAGTTGGCCGTGGGATGGCCTTCTTCAAACCCTTGCTTTGTTCCACCGCTGCTGCTGCTGGGTGGGAGAAGCAGCAGAGGCTGTGCTGACTAAGCCAGAATTTCCTTCAGCGCAAGAAAGGGGAGCAGGATCAATAAGAACTGTGGTGGCATGAATTCTCTGTCTAATGGATCTGCAAAACCCACTAATTTGGTTAGCTTTCTTCTTAATGGCTGGACATGCTGTGGTCTCTCCGTCCTGTTTTCTGATTGCACCGATGAAATGGCACATAGTGGGTGGGTTGGGATGTCTGCTTCAGTTCTCCGGTTCCTGGGGAGCTGAAGCCAGTGCCTAGAGGGATTCCAATAACTTTTATCTGGTTTCTGGAAGGGGGAATAAGAGCCTCCACAGGGACTAGAATCAGATGCACATGCTGGATCAGCATCGCTTGAAGCATTTATGGAGAAGTGATATAGGCATTTTGTGTTCCTGTAATTCCTATTATTGCTGTTGTGCAATAATAGACAGCCTCTGAAAGAGCAGAGCAGGCGTTCTATGGAATGCTGGATCTGCCTTTTTATTTTCTTTTGGGTGGTGTGAAGACTGTTTGGTCTGGTCTCTGTCACTTGCAGTAACTCCAAATCTTCCTCATTCACCTTGCAGGTACCTGGAACGGTTTCATGCCTTGGAGGCAACGGACACAAATAACCCATCTTTGAATTACGGACTGGTTATTGATTGCGGGAGCAGCGGGTCCCGGGTCTTTGTATACTTTTGGCCACCACACAATGGGAATCCGCATGACCTGCTGGACATCCGGCAGATGCGAGACCGTAATGGCCAGCCTGTTGTCAAGAAGATCAAGCCAGGTTTGGATATTTCCAAATGCTTTTTTTGTTGGTGGCTGTGAACCCACAAGCACCAAGCACCTGGAGGTGGGCAGAGTTGTTCTCTAGAGATGGCAGCTGAAGGAATATTCCCTTTTCATTGTACAGGGATCTCTACTCTGGCAGCCACTCCAGACAAAGCTAGTGACTACATCAGGCCGCTGCTCAGCTTTGCTGCTGCCTATGTGCCCAGTACCAAGCACAAGGAGACTCCCCTCTACATTTTGTGTACTGCAGGAATGAGGCTGCTGCCTGACTGGTGAGTGAGCTATATTTTTCCAAGACCTGAGCAGAGTAGGCTTGGGATTGGGGACCAGGAAGTGCCGGGCCTCTTGGAGCTACTTGCATCCTGAAGTGGAAAGGGACAGGGTGTGGGGTGTATCTTCACTGTAGCAGTCAAATACAGCATTTTCTGTTTCATAGAGTGGACACACAGGGGATTGTTGCTCCAGACAGGGAGGACTTTCTGTCATACCTGCTCTGGAGCATCCTCCCTCTGTGTGCGACCAGGTAGATGGGTGTGACCCTAGCAGACCCTATAAAAGGGCCAGTCACACAGCCATCTCCCTCTTTTGCTGCTCTTTTGGCTCTTTTGCGACTCCTCTGCTGGCTCTTAGCCAGCAGCACATGGCTCATCCTTACAGAGGATGGAAGCCACAAGGTAGAAAGTCTGAGGCCTAGCTCAGACTTCTTTTCTCTACAACTGTAACTGTAACTACAATATAAAGCCTGCCTTCAGGACAATACTGTGAACTGAATGTAAGTAAACTATCATTACTTTTAAAAGAAGACTGTCATGTCATTATTGTTTTTAAGAGGGAACTAAAGGGGCAATTTACCAGGAACAATCCAATCTGGACAAGCCAGGCTGGATGGCTCAATTCAAATTATTCTAACGAATCCATCAACTAGTTTCCAGCAATGTGCAAGGGAATGTGCTCTGCTACTAGTAACAACAACAACAACAACAACAACAACAACAATAATTTATTATTTCTACCCGCCCATCTGTCTGGGTTTCCCCAGCCACTCTAGGATGCTTTCAACAGAACATTAAAAACGGAATAAAACTTCAAACATTAAAAACTTCCCTAAACAGGGCTGGCTTCAGGTGTCTTTTAAAAGTCGGATAGTTGTTTATTTCCTTGACATCTGATGGGCGCCACTACTGAGAAGGCCCTCTGCCTGGTTCCCTGTAACCTCACTTCTTGCAGTGAAGGAACCACCAGAAGGCCCTCGGCGCTGTACCTCAGTGTCCGGGCTGAACAATGGGGGTGGAGACTAGCTCACTAACGTGAGTGAGGAAGGATAATATTTAATCAACATATCCTCTCCTACTATCCACAACATTCCCACACAGGGTTCCCTAACTTGATAGTGAGCAATGGGCCATCTCCACCCCAAGTGGAGCTAAAAAGTAAGTCCTGCTTATGAAGTTGTGTGAGTGTTTGCAAATTCGTGGCTGGAAAGAGACCAAGTGAGAAGGGTGACTTGCACAGGGGGACAAAAGGACGGGTTTTTGAAATGAGGTGGAGTGTGCTGTTTAGACATCTTGGCCATTCAACAAAGGAGCAGTGGAGAGGGAGGGGGGCTAATTATATTTCAGTACAAAGAAATGGGAGCTGCTCAGTTTGTCTGCTTGTGGATCTCCGCAGGCAGCAGACGGCCATCCTGGAGGACCTGGTGAGGGATGTGCCCTTGGAATTTGATTTCCTCTTCTCAAAATCACAGGCAGAAGTGATCTCTGGGAAGCAAGAAGGTAGGTGTTGGGCCAGAAAGGCTCACTCACTCCATCTTGGGGAGTTTGGCAAAGGGTGAAGGGAGAGAGGGGGGAAGGTAGGTAGTGAGGCAGCACTGCACAGGATCTGGGGGCTTAGCTAACTGTTACACCAGCTTAACTTTCTGCTGGCGGTGCCTGTCCCTTGGGGTTGTTCCCTCCCCTCAAACTTCACAGGGTGCTACTCCTGCACCACACAAAGCCCTGTACCTTCAAGGAACCCAACACTGCTCTTGATTCTCTTTCTTCTCCCACCTCCAATTTCCCAGGAGTCTATGCTTGGATAGGCATCAACTTTGTATTGGGAAGATTTGACCATGAAGAAGGTGAGACTGCGGGAAAGGGACAGTGGAGTTGAATGGGTAGGTAGAAGTTTTCTCTTTTGGCTCAGTTCCCTCTTGAGGGAGGGAATCTCCAGCACAGTTTGCTCGATTCCCAGCAGGAATGGAGATTTGGCTTTCCCATATGACCTGAACTAAGGCCCCTTCCCATTTAGCAGGAGCGAAGGTGAGCAAGAGAGACTAGAGCTGATCCCCACTTCTTCCCTAATTTCTGCCCCCCCAAACCCTAGACATTTCTAGTGTTCAACCCAAGAGGTATGGGGAGGTGCCATCTTCCATCTCCATTTTCCATTGCTTTGGTAACTCTTTCTCTTTCTCTCCCTCACTCTGGGATTGTAGAGGAAGATGCAGTGATTTCCGTGACCCTGGCTGGCCAGGAAGAAACCCTGGTGCGAAAGAGGACCGTTGGGATCCTTGACATGGGAGGTGCCTCTCTGCAAATCGCCTATGAGGTGCCGACTTCCACGTCCTTCTCTTCCCCGCAGGAGGTGTGTAGCTCGAGAAGGAAATATGTGCTATGGTCCTGGTTGGGCACTGTTTCTTACTCCCCCCTCCCCCCCCCGCCACCCTCCCCTCTGCTACCAACAGGAGGAAGCTGCCAAGAGCCTGCTTGCTGATTTCAACCTTGGCTGTGACATGCAACACACGAAGCACGTCTACCGAGTCTACGTCAGCACCTTCCTGGGCTTTGGGGGCAACTATGCCCGTCAGCGCTATGAAGAGCTGGTGCTGAATCAGACCACCACCCACAACAGGTGATGTCCTCATGCTGCCAGGTTTCAAAACGTCTGGCTAAAGGCAGATCTGGATTCCATTGCCCCCAGAAGTGGCAGCCTGGGAGAGGGCATTCTCTCTGTGTGTCTATTTGTAGGAGGCAGGCTCCCTGAGTGATGAGATCAATGGGAGAAGTTTTTGATGGTCCGCATGCATACCTCTAGCCTGTTTAGGGGTGGCACAGAAGAACTCACCGATCATAACTTGCCGCTGGGGATGTCTTGTGTTTTCCCAACCCTGAAGCTTAGGCTCTCGTTGCAGGTTGCAGGGTGAGCAGCTCGGCGCAAATGCTGGGGTGCCCGTCTTGGACCCCTGCCTGCCTGTGGGACTGGAGGATGTTGTGGAGCATGGCGGCCAGACCCTGCACATCAGGGGCCAGGGGGACTGGCAGTCGTGTGCGAAGCAAGTGCGCCTCCTGCTGGCGGGAGACAACAGAACCACGGTCTCTCTGCGCAACACCTATCAGGCACCAATTGACTTTGTTAACAGCGAATTCTATGGGTTCTCTGAATTCTACTATTGCACCGAAGATGTGCTGCGCCTGGGAGGACTGTACCACATGCCCACGTTCACACGCGCTGCCCAGGTGACTCTAAAATATGTGATCACTTTGCCAGGATAGGGGGTGTTGTTTCTGTGCCCACTCATGTCTTTTGCCTCCTTCCAGGATTATTGCAGCCTGAGCTGGTCCTTACTGACCCAGAGGTTCCGAGACCACCTATACTCAGCACATGCAGACCTGCACCGTGTCAAGTAAGAATCCATTCTTCCCTTTCACAGAGAATGTGCTTGGTCCCTAACTTTTCTTCCATGGACGGTGTAGGGGTGGGGGTAAGATTGCCCCCCAGCACTCTTCTCAACTGATGAGCCTCAGCCCAGCGTATTTGTGATGGAGTCTCTATGCTCTTCTTGCAGGTACCAGTGCTTCAAATCAGCATGGATGCACCAAGTCCTGCACGAAGGCTTTCATTTCCCCAAGGATTATTCTGGTCTGCGCACAGCCCAGTTGGTGTATGATCGTGAGGTGCAATGGACACTGGGAGCCATTCTCTATAAAACTCGCTTCCTGCCACTCAGGTAATTTAAATTGCTGCCCACTGCATGTTTTCTCATCTTAAGAGTGGCAGAGTTCTTTTGGTTACTTCAGAATCAGTCTTTCAAACAAGGTCTTCAGTAAAGAACTGGACCATGGTGCTTGACTAGGAGTAAAATGCCAGTTTTCTAGCCCTTATTAGAGTGTTCAGTCATCTTAATATGTGAACTTGGGAGTAAGCCTCACAGAGTTCAAGATGAGGAGGGCTTACTCTCAATAAGCATGCATAGGATTGAGCTTGAAACATGGAGTTCAGTACTCTTTGTTTAAAGTCTGAAGTTGCATTTTTTAAACTTGAGAAAGCAAGTGATCTGCCAGCAGTGCTTTTCTGAAAAAACAGAAAAGGAGAAAGCAGAGGCGTGCAGAGACCTGGTATGTTTTTAAGATGTACCTAAAGGAGAGACATCAGATGCACCCTCAATGAAGCACAGAGCCTGCATGAAAAGGAAGTTGATCCTTTATCAGTAGGCAACATTGTGTCTTAAACCGTTAAAAAACTAAACCTATGTTTTTGACATCTCATCTGTTTACAAATGGTCTGTAGGGCATAGGCCTGAGAAATGCCAGGTATTTGGGAATCATACTTACTGCAGTATCTGGAATGCTTCTTTGTCTGCTAGTTGCAAGAGACTCAAGCTTAGCGTAGCTTCACATTTCAACTTCAGACTGATTTTTCTTTGTTTTTCAGGGATCTCCGCCAAGAGAGCATCCATCAACCTCGCAGCCCTTGGCTCCGTCTCTCCTTTGTTTATAACCACTATCTTTTCTTTGTGTGCATTCTGGTGGTGATGCTTGCAATTGGACTCTACCTCTTCCGTCTGCGCCGCATCCACCAGAAGCAGTTGCACGTGGCACAGCTGGACCTGTGGCTAGCAGAAGTCGTGCCGCTGCCAGCACAGGAGGCAGCCTCCTGACAAAAGAACTACCTCTCAGTGAACTCTCTCCATGTCTGCCCTATTGGCAGTGGCTTTTAATGGGCCAGAAGCTGTGATTCTCTTGCGGGCTAGTCCGGAATTCTGCAGGACTCCAGCCCAACCCCAGGGCCTAAACAGTGTCTGCTCAGACTTGCCCCCTAACCCAAGCCGCTCAACCCTAATGGACTCTAGATTTCCCTCCGTGGCTGAAATCCCCAGCCACTGTGGGGGAATCACGCTGCAGGTGCTGTGAGGCAAGGGAAGCTGATCTCTGCTACCCTTGACAGTGGGCAAAAGGCAGCATAGCTGAAAGTGACCAAAGAAACTTGATTTACTCAGGAAGGGGGGGAGAAGGACCTTGTGTGGCCAAGAACTGGACAGCTCTCCTGCAAAAGGAAAGAAAGTGGTTCTTTCTGATGCTTTACTATGAGCACAGACCTCTCTCTCTCTCTCTCTTTACTTCTGTTGGTCTGTGATAGGACCAAAAAAGGAGTCGTGCAAACAGGATTCATTGAGGATAAGAAATAACCTTTAAAAAAAACCAAGGCAGATAATTTGCTGCCTTCCTTCACACTCCTCCCCACAAATACATTTTGCACACACTCCTTTCAAATCCCACATTTACCCATCATTCAGTGTGTCTCAGTGCTGTTGTCCCAGCACTGGGGCTTCCAGCAGTTCCAAGTTCCACAGAAGACCACCTTGAACTATGGAACGCTGTCCCTGGTACAACTTGTTTTAACAACACCTAGCCCATAAACTCAAATCAACTATGGGCTAAGTTACATTATGAATTTGTTTTCATACTTGAACTCCAGTTACTGTAGCAATAAATTATGCTGAACTGTGTAAGCAGAGTTTCTTGATGCTAGTTGTGCTGGAAGCTTTTGGGTTGGTGTAGATCACTACTAGCTGTAAAAAGTATAATTTCTCACCTGTGCTCAAGAATGAGAACCAATCTACAATTGTAGGCCCAAGGAAAAGAACTTGCTTTATTGCTGTGTGGTCCTGAACACAATAGGGTTACTATCATAAATCCTAGTCTGGAAATTTGCAGACTAAGTGGCTTAGTTGCTTACACCACCTGGATAGTTTACTGAAGTGCTCCTTGTCAGGAAACACAGACCAATTTTGATTTCAGCCCAATACCAATTAGATGCTATGGATGGAGGCTGGAGTATTACCCTGGCTGACTTTCAAGCACTTCTGGGCCTCATCAGATCTCTTTAACAGAAGACAAAGATAACATACTAAAAAAAATTATTTTCACGATACCAGTTTACACTGAATAAATACAAATACAAATACACAACATTATAAATAATAGTGGAAGGGGGAATTCTAGGCAAATGCATCCTAGTGCAGCAGTGCACTGCTAATGGACAAAGATAGGGAGAAAACAGATCTATTGGGCAAGCATCACCATGTAAAAGTAAGGAAGGTGTCTTGTCTCTTGCCCAAGAGGGTGTTCCAGAGCTCCATCAGCAATTATTCAATCTTGGTGTTCATTACAGGACTTTCAAAATGCAAACATTTTCCCTAACTGCCAAGAGAGGGGCATTTAGTTACAACATCAAACCCAAGAGCAGATGCCACCAAGATGCATCAATTAAAACAGGTGGGAGATGGTTAAACAAGTGAAATGGTCCATTCATATGTTTGGGTCTTGGCCCTACTGCTGTGGGGAAATTCAGAGTGCAAACAAAAGATCTGTTGGAAAGGACAAGGGGTGGAGCTGTTATCTAGCATCAGAAGGAAGCCTAGGAAAAAGAGAAAAAAATTTCTTAGTATTGACCTTACCCCAGCAGGATAGAAAATATCAACCTGTTGCCCTTTCAGTGAGATTTACCATAGCTACCTTTTACAGACAATGAGAAAGTGACCTGTCCTATAGAACCACAGAGTGGCAACACTATTAGAGACAGATTACAGGTACCTTTCTGGTTCTATTGGTTAAGCCAGGGATGGGACCTATGATTCTCATGTTGTGGCTGGACTATGATCCCTGATTGGCTATATTGGCTTGGGCTAATAGGAGTCAGAATCCAATAACATCTAGAGAACCATAAGTTCCCCATCCCTGGGCTATGCCACTGATGGGTGAGTTGGGCAAAGAACCAAGAATGGGAATCTTTATAAACTGGAAGCAAGTAGATTCCTTTTTCTTACAGGCTATTAATGAGTTGCATCTAATGTATTTGTGTGTTAGTAAGGTAGGTTAGGTAGTGCTGGATAGAGCAAGTACCTGTTGAATTAGTTGATAGTGGTCCAATTCACTCCCACAGGAAGCGCACATACCAGATGGTCTCATTCTTCAGCTGGGGTCCAAACAGTGGGTTGGCCTGGGCCAGGAGTGCTATCAGCCAGCTGCAAGGGAAAGATAGGAAGGAGACATATAAACTGGATCACAACTCCTTTTGCACTAGTGCTGAAATACAAAAAGTCATATTTTGCAAGTAACTGCTAGGTCATTTTTGCAAAGAGGACAGTATCACTGTAGGAGGGACATACAATCTAGGGAGCAAAGTCTTCTAGTTCTTTAAATGTACTACAAGGAGATAAGATCTGCCCTGGTGCATTATGCCTGAGAGTGCCTAGCTTAGCATAACAGCTGAGCCAGACAGGATGTTAGGGCAGCTAGAACAGCCTAGTGCTTTGGTGTATGATCAGAGATGGTCTAAGGCTTGTTATGGGATACAAAATCCACTCCTTGTTCATATATGGGGTCCTGGGAGCATCATGCATGAATGATGCTAGGACATATTGGAAGAGACAGTGTACCATGATCCAAGATTACCCAAAAGCTTATTTTATGAAACAGAGGCAGGCTGTTTATGCACCTATGTGTAGAATAAGGACCTGGCAACCGTGAAGCAACTTGAGCATCTCCGAGATGCTTCTTCGGAGAGCTTCTTCTATTTTGGTCAGGAGAGCTTCTTCTATTTTGGATTCCTTCCCAGATTCCCAATATTCAGGAAGCAGCCACTTAGATAAAGTTATGAGGGTGGTTGGTTTCCTGCTGGGTACAACCCAGCCCTCTACCCACAACCCATCTCCCTTATGCAATACTCACAAGAGATAGCAGGAAATGGCTGTGGTCACCAACATGGTAATAATCACTCTGTGAAGTGAAAAAATGAAAAAGAAAAAAAGATTGAGTAAAGCTGCAATCCTAACCCTACTTACCTGGGAGTAAACACCACTGAATATATTAGGAATTACTTCTGAGTAGACATGGATAGGATTGTGCTGTTACTGAAATAGTCAAGGGGGTCACACAGGAGAAAGGATTCCCAGATGAGGCACTACACATGCAGATGACAGTTGAGACTCTAGTGGGCTGTGCCACTCCTCAAGGCTCTTCCTCCCTGCTCCCACACCCCCGACTCCTATATACCACGTTCATCAGAGAAAAATATCCTAGCTCAGCCCTTTGGCTGCTATACTAGTTTGCTATTTCCAGGGTCGTTGGTGTTTCCAACGCGAGGTAGCATTCATAAATGTGATTCCCCCCCACTTGGCAGTTTGAAGCGATGCGGAGTCCCATTCTACAGCATCCGTGGATCAGGCCTCCTTCAAGGCCAAAGGCGACCGCGGAGAAGGAAAGCCTGCGAGTGTCGCACTTGCGGGGGAAGCGGGTGCTGGTCCCTGCTAAAGGCTATGTGTGCGTGTGATGTCATCTCCCAATATATCAATATCTCTATATAGTGATCTTTTTGGATATATATGTCATTCTCGCATATCTATCTCTAGATATAGATATTCTCAAAGCCTTTAGCAGGGACCACCACCACCCTTCCCTCGCACTTATAGATCACTATGTATATATTGATCTATTTGGCGATGGCGATGACAGAGAGACCTAGCGATGGATCGGGCGGGCGGGGAGCCTCACCCGCGGTTGGGCCCCTTGGGCACGAGCCACGGCCCGGCGATTCCCACGAGCCCCCAGAAGACGGAGAAGAGGATGATCGGCAGCGCGAAGCTGTGCGCCGTCATAGCGAAGCAGGTTGGGAGCGACCGACGGGATGAAAGACAAGAGGCCGCCGCCGCCGCCGAGACCGCAAGAAGAATGAAGCTCCGTCCCCCGCCTGTCGCTTCCTTCGCCTCTGGCCCGGTCCGCAACCAATCAGAACTCCGTGCGCCCTCCCGGTGTTTTTCCCCCTTCGCCACCCCGTATTTTGGAGCCTCGGTTCCTAATGGAGTTGCCTGTGTCGTACCGCCCCCTGCTGTCTCGGAGGGTGTATTGCGAGGAGCGGAGAAGGCAGGTCGAATCCTGCTAGGGCATCTTATATAGGCGTCCGCAGGGGTTGGGGTAGTTGCTCCCTCTAATGAGCCATGATCACCAGATTTACAGACTTCTACTCCCCTCCCCCGTTTTACAGAAAGGTTATAGAATTTGTAGATCCAGATATGAACAAAAATGTGCAGGCACCAATCTCCACCTTTATTTTGTGAGAAAACATACCCCTCCAACCTTTCAGGGTTTCTATCCATTTTAGACCATTTTTATACCACTTAAGATATACAAAAAATCCTCTAAGTGGTGTACAAAAAAAAGCTGATCAGAAAATTTTACGAATACAGTATGTTGTTATGTATAAAAATGTTGCATTACTGCAACATTACTAATACATAGAAACCAGTATCAGTTCCTTCTCCTTCTGACACCCATCCCATCTCAGTATCCTGGCTCTCACTAAGCACATTCATTGGTTTCTAGCTAATGAATGAAGCAATGGATGACATTAAGGTAACTAGATCTAACCAATTTAATACTTGAGTGAAACACCTGTGTCTCCACTCTTGGTTTGGTTTAAAGCCTTTTATGCTGGTCTTCACTGCTGGTGAAGAGAATGCTACCCAACTGAAAACAAGTCAGGTATACAATACTGGCAAGTAATGTATAAAAGAAAAAGGTAGCAGCAAAGACAGTAAGTAGTTCATCATCTTTCAAAGTCACATTTCATAGCAAAAAATGTCCCTCCCTGCATCTGCAAACACGTTAAAAGATACTCTGCTGCCAATCTGCCATAATTCTACCAATATTGAAGCAGGCTGGGGCTGATTCCATGTTAGGTTCATTTTGCTGAGAGGCAGCGGTAGGGAACTGCAGTAGTGTAGTACAACTCTGAATTGTAGGGTACATGATAGGGCTTTTTAGGGAAATGAAGCAAAGTGGGAGACTGTGAAGCTGAGTGTAGCAACAGTGCCCAGGAAAGAATTAAGGGCTTCAGCAATGAGTGAAAAGCCATCTATCTACCCATTGTAGCAGGTCAACCCACTGAGAATGAAAGGGATAAATGTGGAATACACGTTTCTCAGGGGGATGGTCTACCCAGGTCTTGGAAGTCACATGATCCACCAGAATTGTTAGATATGTTCTCTGCTGCTAGTTATGTTTATTTACTCATTTGCAACATTTACTCTCCCCCTCCCCAGAAAAAATCATTTGTGGATATTGATGTTAATGAAACGTATTCCAAATCAACCCACTCATGTGCCTGCTTGAAAGCTGCCACAGGCATCTGGTTGGCCACTGAGAACAAGATGATGGACTCAATGGGACCTTTGGTTTGCTGCAGAAGAGTTTCTTATGAAGGTACATTGCATAGGGACATTGTAAGAACAGTCAGTTTTAAAAGACTTATTGAGAAACTTTTTTTATTAAATAAGGAAAGGACTGTGGGTCTTCTGCATGGTTACATTACAGTGCACATTTCAATATTCTAATGCAAAAAATTGCACTCCAAAAATTACACTCAAACCCAATTCTGCTAAAGAAAATCCAGGAACTATGCCACCCATCACCCTTATAATACAGTTTTGAAATGCCTTCATTTGCTGTTAATCCAAATTTCTAGGCCCACTCACCCCATAATCCATTGTCTATATCCAGCCTACACAGAATGTAAAAGGCTCATGGCTGTAGCCTCATACAGACAGCTCAGCAGGAAGTGAGACACACCTCAAACGACCATCATTCTTGCCAGAGCCCACCTTGTCAACATCACAGCTTAAGCAAAGGATGGTGATTCATGTTCACCAAGTTTTGCAACAAAGCACTTCAACTCATGACACCAAGGTGCTGCTCAGCCTCGCCTTCTGTTCAAATTAAGGCTTTCAGGAAGAGGAGCATACAACACATGGGAAAAAGGCAGCAACCGTGAACCTTCAGCACTAGCAAAGAGGCTGGCTAAGTAGGGAAGCAGGGTTATTTTGGGATCCGCTTCAGTTCATGCATCAGCCACAATGCCACACTGAGCAATACCAGGGAGCCTGATTGATGAGTGGCTGCTAAAGGAGTTGGGACGTACAGGAGAAGTGTGCTGATGCCCAGGGTAACCTGCAGAGGAGCAAGAATAAAATGAAGTTTCAGACGTAAGCAAAGTTTGCTTATCAATGAAATGTAGAAGTATGTGCAGATACATCTGCATTGTATTCTTATAGCACAAAATTATACACAAGAAGCTTCATAAGCAATTGGTACAGGGACTTTTATATGTTCTGTCTCTCTCCCACTGTAAATAACCTGCTACAGGATGAGGTAGTTGTCATAGTGCTTCATGATACAACGCTAATGAAACTGCACTAAAGTTCTCTCTTTTGTCTTCTCAGTTTAAACCCAGAAGGCAGAGAAGGAGCAGAGGTGGGCAGGGACCATAGCACTGTGCAATATTTCCACAGAAGAGTACGACTGCAGCTCTGTTTCCCCCTTTTGTTCTTCAAAGCCATAAAATAAATAAAAATTGGTCCACACCAATTTCAGTTTTAAATGCTGGAGACCAGCAACCAAGATAGCATTATCAGTGACAAGAAGGCAAGCACCTACCTGGAAGGAAGGGGAAACTTGCCATTCCATCAGAGGACACTACTAAGTGGCAATTAAAAGGGTGTTTTAAAGGGCATAGTTAATACCTGGAGATATGCGACAGCCAGTAAAGAAGCAACTGCCATCCTTGTCCTCCGTGGGAGAGGAATCTTCCTGGAAAACAGGTACAGACCAGTAATGGCTGCAACAGAGGAAACTCCCTAAAGGGAAAAGAGTAAATATCCAGTGAGGGAACTAGAGAAGCTTTGCAATGACAACAAAGGGCTTAGAAGGGGAGTTGGAAGGGATCTTAAAAGGTCATCTAGTCCAAAGCCAATGCAGGAACCTTACTATTACAGCATCCCTGACCATCCAGCCTCTGAAAAAGAGTCCATCACTTCTGGGGCAGTCTGCTCCTCTTTCAAACAACTCATGTCATCATGATGTTCTCCCTAATGTTTAGACTAAACCCCCCTTTTTGTAACTTGCACCCTTAAATTAAGAGACAGTGGAGATGGAAACCAGTGCATGCAAACAAGTGCTCTACTCTGAGTTAAGGGGCCTGCCTTCCCACACTCCCAGTTACACCGCCACCTGAAATGAACACAAACCCAAGAACAGCAAACCAATTAAAAAAGAGGTGTTATCTAAGAGCATAAAGAGGAAGAAACATACCAGAATCCTGTGATCAAACTGCACGGTTGTGGGATTCTCAAACATGTTCTTCAACTTTGGGGAAAAGGCAAGGAGATCATCAGGGATCCAGCGTTCCCCCATCTTGGGAAATGAATTGTATACAAGACCAGCATCCAGTCCTGCCACAAATGCCCCTAGAGTTCCAGAAAAGAGAGTCTGTCATACCTGGAAGTATGAATGTAATAGAACAAGCCACCTAAAAACCATGAGGGTGAGAGTTTTAGGTCCTTCCCTCAAGGCCACAAAACAGTTCCCAGTGATGTTGTCTGACCAGCATGAAGAGGAAGCATTTCAGTAACTTGGAATTGAAAAAGTCTAGACCCTCCCAATGGGAAATGAAGCAAGACACACACATCCCTGACCATGCTGCCTATTGCTTCTCAAAAGAAAGAGATTGGTGGAAAAGTGACAGGGACTTTTACCTGAGAGGGCAGTGAGAAAGACCAGGCCTGATGTTCCATGAGCAAACCTTCTTAGGCGCAGGAGTTGACGGGTTTCTGGTAACTGTCAAAACAGGAGGAGGATCACAAGAATATGCAATGGCCTTTTTATATATTCTAAAGGGAGTATGTGCAAAGGAAACTAGTTTCCATAGGCTCAGTATATACACACATTTCCAATAAGACTCCTGACTGAAGAGGAACTTATTTATTTCACTCTCAATGGCTAAGGCAGCAAGGACTTCTGCTCTTCTCACTCAGCTGTTATGCCCTTAATGGACATGGCTTACATCCAATTATATCTATGAATCCAAATCTCCCAAATTTTATAGAAATCACCAGGCGTTCTTGGAAGCAGCCAGATAGCATCTGCGTGCTTGATTTAATCCTACTGTCAAGTCACCATACCAAAGACCAGATCCACAGGCCCCAAAAACATCTACTGCCTGGATGTGTAGGACAAAAGTGCACGGCAATATCTTCTGTGGCAAGGATGCGGCATCGCTAGAACTGGGGAAGTTGTGGCAGACTGCACTGTAAGAAACGGAATAGCTCATCCCAGGCTGAATTCTTCTCAGTCTGCATTTCTCCTGCTATGCTTTCTTAAATAACCACCCTCTTAAGAGGCCATCCTACCAAGTGAACTGTGAGGGTGCAGTGTCGTGTGGGCTCTCCTTTCTTCCCTTTTCGTGTGATGCTCCGAAGCAGTGGCTGTGATCACCATAAAGGGATTTGAAACCCTGCCTGAAGGGTTGCCTGAGAATTGGCAACAGGTGCTAGTTTTGCATGTGATGCAGGAGTGTGTGCCTCCCACTGCAAGTTCACTGGCTCCCTCTATGCATGGGAGTGTCAGTGCTAACAGAGTTCTTGATTGGTAAGCTTTGGTGGTGTTTCCAAGAACGTTATCTCTTTGACATTTCCCACGATTTGTAATTTTCCTCTTCCCTCCCAGGCTGAGCACATTGTAAGGGTTTTGTAGTGCTCCTCACGAGTAATGACATCCGACTCAGGATCCTTCTAGTTATATAGGTTTATTATACAGATATATACAAGTCAGAGCTTAAGTTTCCATGACCGTCTTAGTCACTCTCAGATTCCGGAAGTGGCGCCTTTAGGGAGCGCCCCCAACATAAGAATTTGGGGACCCCTAGTCTCCTCCTCTGCTCCTTCCATTTCTGCACCCTACGTAATTGAGGCAACGGGACCACCATTTCCCCCTCTGTCCCTGAACCACTAAGTTGGTGTCCGGACCTGGCAGCATCCGACAGCCCCTCCACCGCAGAGCTTATTTCCTGTCTCTCCCTCCCACAGGAGGACTCCAAGCCCCTTGAGCGGTGTTCGCTGCTCACAGCATCAGAGAGCCTTCCCTCCTCCTCTACTGGCTCTCCGCTGCCCCCTGGTGTTCCCCTGACACACATATAGGATACAGTGGCAGTTCGGTCTGCACAGTGGCAGTGTGCCACCCTCAACATAACAGGAACAATTGGTGTACAGGATTTCTTGGCCCAACTGGGACTCAATACATGCCCCCGGTCTGCCCCACTTTTCACTCACCTTGTGCTGCGGCAGCAGTAATGAGAGTCCAGTCCACAGGCTGGAGCAGTAAAGAACAAGTGCAGAGCCCAGATGTGCGGCTAGACGGTACTGACTGACCCGTGGGATATCATGAGAGTCTGGCTTTTCCTCTAATCCACTTTTTACCATATACCAGCCCAATAGGCCCTACCAAAACAAAGAAAAAATACCATAGAGGCATGAAACTAAGAGCACTTTAACTCCTGCCAATATCACATACATTCTCTTCCAAGGAACTAAGATCTAACAACACTCCAAGCACCATGATATGAAGTTTCTGCTGGGCTTCTGTGCATCAGAGACCTAAGATCACATACAAATCAGCTCCTGGAGCTTGCAAAGGATCAAGGCCTTTCATGTTCTATCTCAGTTATCTTGGGCAGAGTAATTTAATGATTCATTTAACAATTTCAAGGTCCCAGTGGTCTTTCCCACCTGGAAGCAGACAAGTCCACAGAGGGCAATGACACGACCCTTCAGGAACCGGTTTAGGTAACCCTTCCTCCAGAAGTAAGCTGCTGGAAGGATGTAAGCCAGTCCAACAAGCCGTCCCCACATTCGGTGTGAATACTCCATGTACCAGATGAATTTGAACTCTGTCAGCGTCATGTTGTGGTTCAGGCTGTTAGATTCAGAGAAAAGGTTTATAAAACAACAACAAACCCTGCAGTAAGGTGTAGTTGCCCATTCCCCTCTTTCCATGACAAGTTCTCTCAAGAAGTAGCATTCAAGATGCTCTTTTTTTCTCACTTCCCTTTTGCTGGGATAGTAGAATAGGCTTCCCCCGCCACCACCAATTTAAATTTAGTCCCTAGGAACATTAGCTCAACCCATGCCTACATTTTAAATTCTGGGAATTGCTGGTAGTTTTGGAATTCTGCTTCCCACTCCTGCTGTGTCCGAGGCGGCTTCATCTCCCGCACGAGATGCCAGTCAACCATTGAAAGCCCAGACTCTGTCAGCCTGAGAAGGAAAGAACAGCAAGGACATACCACTGAGGGAAGATGCTACCAATGTGAGATATAATGGTGTGTGCATGTGTATCCATCTATCTAGAAAAGCAGAATGAAGCCACAATGGGAGAATTCAGACACTGGGGGCAATGCAGATGCAAACTCTGACTACACACAAACATACCGGTAATCAATTAGATACAAATATATATGTAATCACACCTTTTAAATTCTGAAATAGTCTAAATTAACTACCATACCTCAAAAGGTTGTTATGACAGTAAGTACAAAACGTATTTATTTGTTACCCTTTAATCCCACCTTTCTTTTAAGGCCTGCATTGTTTATCTACAATGCATTTATAAAATAAGGGTATACACAGGCATTCAAAGGGCAGAGAGATACCAGAAGTTAGTTTAGGCCCACACACTGGCATGACCAAGAGCAGGGGTCAACAACCTTTTCCAGCCATGGGCCGGTCCACCATCCCTCAGACCATGTGGTGGGCCGGACTATATTTTGAAAAAATATATGAATGAATTCCTATGCTTCACATGTAAAACACCAGGCAGGCCCCACAAATAACCCAGAGATGCATTTTAAATAAAAGCACACATTCTACTCATGTAAAAACACACTGATTCCTGGACCGTCCGTGGGCTGGATTGAGAAGGCGATTGGGCCGCATCCAGCCCACGGGCCTTAGGTTGCCTACCCCTGACCAAGAGGAAGCAATGCCCCTAAGAAGAAGATCTCTGCTGGTTGCAGAAAGATACAATCTATGACAGTTGGAGAACCATAGTGTCAAGGGTAAATAAAATATAGTGAAAGGCTTGAAGAGGAGGTGCTAATTTTCCTTACCTAGTGACACCACCCAACACCACAGCTCCGGCCACAGTACCACTGCATATTAGAAGCCAGCGCCCTACAGCCCGGTTGGTCACAACATTGGGGACAGGTGGTACCACCACTCTGGGATGGGAAGCAACTTCTGACACTACACTGTGTTGTGACCATCTTTGTGGGAGCTGCCACCACCGTTGACATTGCTGAGGACAGAGAAGGTAGTGAGGAGGCTATTTATAATTAGTGCCACCCCACTAAACATACATTTGCAATTCATGACATGGAAGAGGAGCATTACTTGAGATGAATGAACCCTCTTTACTGTAAAGAGTTCACACCTGTGTTCACAACATCAGAAAGGTTGTATTCAGTGCCAGACATTATTCTACAAAATGCAAGGACAAGGATAAAGGACCAGATCATCAATGGTGCAAGCACAAAAAAACTGGACAACAGGAATTTCAACAGCTATTCACTGAGATGCTCAGGAAAACTTATTTTTATTTTCAATATGTTCTTAAGTGTCCTGCTTGTGGAATGTGCAAAGCATTTGGCTGGCCATGTGATGTTATATTCATAATTGCTATTTTTTTTGTTTAAAACATGTATACACTACTCTTCATCTAGGTGGGACCAGAGTAGTTCACAGTATAGAACCTTTTTTTAAAAAAACAACAACCCTATACTAAAATACTTAAAACTATGAAACATTACACCTATTGTTAAAATTATATAGAGAGAGAAAGCCTGCAACTTACACATTTAACTGGTGCACATTTAGCTATACGCGCTTGGCAATTTAAAAAATAATTTAAAAGAGGACAAGCGTCCAGGGGAAAAAACTTTGGCAATCCCACCTGCCATTGAACCTAATGTGTTTTGACTATATGTGAATTTTGATTTAGGCATGATTCCCGGAATGTAACCCCGCATAGGTTGAGGGCTTACTGTATTTATATTTTGGCAGTCACCGAAACTCCTAGAGAAACAAGTCTCCAGTCTGCCCCCTTTAACGTGTCTGGTTGTGACAGGTGCAGACAATAGAGTCTGTAGTTTTCTTGAATATCCACCCATAATTAGAGTTCCCCACGTGGAAATGAGGTAGCATTGATTAGCACCTCCCACAGTGCAAATGATACATAAGGGCGAAAACTCTTGGCATTTTCTCCAGCAGCTTCTCTTAGCGAGCGTGATAGCAGGTACTCAGCCTACTCGCAAGGGTAAAACAACGAAGAGCCGCGGTGGGTCGCTTAGTTTTGCAACCCTCGGCCGATAAAGAGGCATCTTTGAACCGGGTCCCCGTTGCTATGGAAACCAAGCGCCGCCCCTGGAGTACCTGGCCGGGGGACCCCGCTCCTCGAGGGGCCAGCAGCAGCCGAGACCCTCCAAGTGCCGCCCGCAAGAGCATCGCGCCTCAAGCTGCAACCCGGAAGCAACTCGCTCTTGACACGGAAAGGAATCCGAGCTATTTCCGGAAACGCCGCCACCGCGCACTCGGTGACAAGGACACCACGTGACAGGTAGGACGGCGCCGCCTCTGACGTGTGCGCCGCCGCGCGGGAGCCGAGGGCCCCAGGGGTGGGCGGGGCTTCCTCCTCAGCTCAGAGGTTGTTTGGCGCAGAACTGCCGACATCCGCCGCGCCTCCGGAGCGGCCCCGAGGCGGACGCGGAATGAGGAGATGGGACCGGAAGCAGGGCCTGGCAGAAGGGTGTGAGGGTGAGTGGGCGGAGGGACGGCCGGAAGGAAGGAAGCGCGAGGGATCCCGAGGAATCCCGAGGGCGGGGCCGGGGCCGGGGCCGGAAATCCGGGAGGTTTCAAGGCCTCCCTTTCCCCCTCCACAGATGCAAGAGGAACCAAAAATGTTAATGCGGTTGTTCTGGGGGGTGCCCTGTGCGCACTCAAGGTCGCTATGTGCATTCAGCAAAACCAAGTGGGAAAGATTTTACTAGGCTTACTTTAGACTGCGTAGGAAGGAATTGGCATTTTTACAGATCAGGCCTTTATGTGTTTAAGACGTAAAACCCCATGTGTTTAAGACGTAAAACCCCAAAGGGGTCCTTATTCTCAGGTGAGCGTCTGCAGAGTTGTAGCTGTAGGCCTGAGGACTGCAATCTTCCTGCACTCAGTGGGGCTTGCTTGCTTATTTATTTAATTTCTATATTTTTAAGGGGGGGAGTTGAAGCGCTTTGCAAGCTACATTGAAGCATCAAACAAAGCAATCCTGAATAAAACATTACGGAATAAAGTCAAATATAAAGTGTACATTCAAAGCGACATAGTTGATAGGAAACTAAAACATTACCTTAAAAGATTTCAAAACAAAACCTTACAAAGGAGGTCAACTACAGAATGCACATTTAATGCACTATGTTACAGGCCAAAGTTCCATCTGTTGGAGTTTCTAGAGTAAGTTCTGCATTTGCCTTGCTGTCAGCTGTTCCCACGCATCTCCCTGCTGGAGAACCTGAATCCTCTGAAATATCTGGAGTAAGGTGAAAGGGAAGTCAACTCTACTCAATTTAGTATTCTGAAAGGAGGAAAAATCTAGATCGCCAGCACAGACTTTTTATTAGGAATGTAGAATGCTGCTTTAAAGTGAGTCAGGCCATATAGCCATCTAGTTCAGTATTGTTTGCACTGACTTGACAGCAGTTCTCCAGGGTTTCAAACAGAACAACCTAGCCCTACTTGGACTTACTAGGAATTGAACCTGCAGCCTTCTGAAAACAAGGCTGATGCACTACCACTGAGCTGTGACCCATCCTCGAATCCTCCAAATTGGAGCCCCCCCTTCAAACCGTTATTCCGCTTTTGATTTGTGCTATCTGCAGAAATCAGGTTCAATAGTCTCTTTTGATGAGGCAGTTACATTAAGGACCACCACTGAATAAACTTGCCAGTGTATTAATTTATATCTCCCCCTGTAAGTAGTGAAGCTGATGAAGAGTTGGGATAGCAGAGGTTTATAATTGGAAGGCTCACCTAGTGCTGATGTCTTTTTGGTGCCACATAAATATTTTTTAATTGCACAGGCCTTTTAAAATATTTTAGAATTTTCAGGTTTTTAGTCTGATTTTTGTATGTGCCACTTTCACAGTTGCTTGTTTGTTAATTACTTGGTATTCTATGTTTATTATTTAATTTTGTATACTACTCTGGGAGACTTCAGGCTGAAAAGTGACATATTTGGTAATAAATAAACATATAAACACATAAACAGACAGACAGATCTGTTCAGACAATGCAACACAGAGAACAAGATCCAGAGAGAGCAAGAAGGCAAGGGGATCAGGAGTTACAGCAAAAGTAGCCTTCAACTTCCCATTTGTCTTTTCTGTACTTGTTTTGAGGTGATACTGATCAAGCTTGATTTCTTCTTTAAATTTGCATGGTGATACAAGTTTTCTGTTCTTACTGTGTGTACTCTTTAAAGCAGCTGCTGACAGGTTAAGGCTGTGTAAAGTGACTGGTGATGGGGAATCTATGAAGCTTTTGTTTCTGAGAGCTGGATGTGCTTGGGTGAGCAAGATGAAAGAAGCCAGTTGAAAGACAAAACAAGCACTGGAGCTTGAGGTGGAAGGAATCGCCTCTCTCAATCACTGTCTGTCCCTTTTCTCTGAGACAGAGCCTGATTGTCCCATAACCTCTGGTTGTGTTTCTCTTCTAGGAATGGCCAATGGCTTTCTCATGGAAGTATGTGTTGATTCTGTGGAGTCTGCTGTGAATGCAGAGAGAGGAGGTAATCCCATAAAAAAGATGGAAGATGAAAATACTTAAGGGTCATTGAGGGGTCTTTCTAGGCAAGGACACCTCTGGGTACACATGCTAAATGTATTGAAAAGAGAGGCACACTTACTTCCCCAAACATTGTGAAACCATTTTATGAACCCTTTTAGGCTTGAAAGACAGGATATTAAATGTTATAAACTGGTCAATAAGTAAAGTCTTCCAAAGTTCTGATTTAGGTTAGTGACACATAGATTCAGGATATGCATTTATATATCATTTTAATTGCCTGCAACCCAATTACTCTAGCCTTTGAGAGTAGGGCAAACTGCAAATTTAAATGAATGTCAACTTGCCTTGTCTTCAGCTGCTTTAACTATTTAAGTTTTCCTGCTCTGTTTTGCTGCAGTGCATTATAAGACATGGGCTGAGATACTCAAGTCACCTATTAATTGGTTTTCTTTCTTAGTTACTGCCCGAGTAGGGGTTGAAGTCTATGTGGATAAGCTAAATACAGGTGACCGATCTCACTCTTCATAAACAGTGGCTTGAAAATTTCCAGCACTCCTACCCATTGGTTTATTTTATTTATTACATAAATTTGTTAGTCGCTACTTACAAACAGCCCCCCCGATACATTAACACACCCAACATAGATAGATTAAAACTAAGGGGAGGAGGGAGGGAATACATTTTAAAAAATCACCCACTTCTAAATGACTGCAGATAGTTAAAGGCCAAAGACCTGCTTATAGAGGAAGGTTTTTGCCTGGCGGCTAAAGACATAGAATGATGGAGCTGGGAGAACTTCCCTCGTTGGATTCTAGCAAGGAACACATGGTTCCTTCATAATATAGATCTATGTTAAAATCTTGCAAACCACTTATATTCAGAGATTTAATGTGTGACCCTGTTGCAGGTGCTGGCCGCCTTGAACTGTGTGCCAACCTCATGGAAGGAGGAACAACACCTACTATAGGTGAGTTGGCACATACAAGCCAAGATCCAATCCACCATTTCTCTGTAAGATGTAGCAGTACTGAGCAGCCAAGCAATGTGGAGAAATGTTTGGACCTCTGCCCTCTAGACCCTCTGCTCCTGGAACAGAAAGGAAATACCTGTTGTTCTGCTTGCTCTTTTTGTGTTCTTCTGTGTCATCAGCACCTCCTGGTCTTGTTGCAAGACAGGCTGTTATTTAATCACCCTATTTCACCTTCCTTTCTTCAGCAGCCCCTTCTCCCAAATTCTGCAAAAAGGGTTTGACATCTGCCCCGTTCTCTTCTCCCTTGCTTCTCTTAGACCCAGTACTGATGGTCTAGCTCTGGGATGGGGAACCTGTGGTTCTCCAGATGTTGTTGGACTCCAACTCGCCTCAGCCGGAATGGTCAATGGTCAGGGCATCTTGTTGGCTACTCCAGACATAGGAAGAACTGACCTAGATGGCTCAGTGGTCTCCCTTTGTATAAGGCATCTTGCTATGTTCCTAAGTTCCTCCATACCATATTCTAGGTTTCACTTCTTGTCCATCTCATAGAACAATCCAGCACATAACTGACACCATGTCCTAAACCTGTTTGTCTGCAGGCCTTTTGCAAGTGGTGAAGCAGTGTATAAGGGTGCCTGTATTTGTGATGATCCGCCCCCGTGGGGGTGATTTCCTCTATTCTGACCGAGAAGTGGAGGTGATGAAGGCAGACATCCGACTTGCCAAGCAACATGGGGCTGATGGGTTGGTGTTTGGAGCCTTGACTGAGGACGGACGTGTGGATACAGAGCTCTGCACAGCACTGCTGGGTGAGCAGGCTTTACTTTCCATAGGGCTTATTTGGTGCTTGAGTAGTGATTGTCGTGCAGTGCCACCATCTGATAATTTCACCATTCAAATTAAGAAGTATTTCCTACAGGCAAGAGGCAAGATCCATGAGATACTAGAGCCTGCCTCACGATATTGAGCTATTCATTCATTCATTCATTTACAGTATAAGAGAACATCTAATCCACCCTTCATTATGTGATCCCAGGGTGGATTACAGTAGAATAAAAACAATGCAGCACTATTTATAAAAACATACATAAATGGAGCTTATTAGGGGGGGAAACAGCCATGGTGCTACAGTCTCTTCAGTTGCAGAAGTGACGGAACTTCTGACTCCTCACTCCAAAAAAAATAGGCTGGGGAAATATTGAAGTTTCACCTGATGCCAAAATGACAACAGCACTTTAGCACCAGTCGTGCTCCTAGGGCAGTCTGCACTAAGCTGGTATCCTCCAGATGCTTGGGGCTATAACTCCCATTAGCCCCAGCTAATTTGACAAAGGCTGCTCTAGAGGGAGGTCATTCCATAAATGAATGAATTATTCAGATAAAACAGGAGCCAAATGCTGTAATGGTTGGGATGAGTGACCTTTGTTTGTAAGAAGGGGCACTGTGCAGCTCTGATGGAGAGAGTGTTAGGTAGCCATAAATTCTGCACAGAAGGAAGAATTATCCAGAAGAATAGGAAACTTTATTGAAAGAATGATAACTGTATGGTTTTCTGGACCCTCAAAAATGCAAATAAAATAATTACCAGCTATTTTCTCCATTTAACTGAAACTGACAGTATATCTTCTGAAGAAGAATTAGTCTTGCTAGGGGAAGCCTGACCTCTCCCTGCATTTCCCCCAAAATTGGCTCTAGCTAGGGGAAGCCTGTCCTCTTCCTGCATGTCCCCTCTCCCCACAGAACAGCACACAGGAGGAGGAAAGGTGGGGAAAGTTCTGTCAGGCAAGCTGAAATACAGCAGCTAAATTATTTTAACCAGAAGCCAATATCAATTCACTCCATGGTTGATTATTCCACAGGCTACCTAGAGAGATGAGTGGATACATCTTTAGTCTACTCCAGGATTACTTTTAAAATAAGTGCATAAGCCCAACATGTGTGAGGGGCTTGATACACAAAATGTGAAAAGAAATGTCATACAAAGAGGTAGTTAGTGGGCAGTCTCAGTGGAAATGAGAAAGGATTATGAATCCATATTGCAGAAATAGTGTCAGATGACTACAGCCACCTTGGTTGAACCTTGTGGAGAAGTTTCCTTTCTTTCCAGGGCCAGTAGCAGAAGCATTGCCTTCACAAAGACAACCCCTAAGCAAAGGTATACTAACCATCTGGGATCTGTTCTTTTTGCAGCTGCTTCCCGCCCTCTGCCAGTCACCTTCCACAGAGGTGAGTTTCTGCTTGCTGGTTTCCCACAGGCATCTGGTTGGCCACTGTGAGAACATGATGCTGGACTGGATAGGCCATTGGACAGATCCAGCACACTCTTCTTACAGAGCTTGGAGTGGGGAATGAAAGCCGGACTGCCTACTTGCAGTATGTAGGCTCAGGCACAATGGCCTTACCTTGGTGGGGTGGGGGGACTATGCGAATGTAATCTGGGAATTGCACACATTAGGACTGCCTACCAGGGATTTGGGACTAGGCTAAAGCCTGGAACATGTAAGTAGATTTGCCTTCTAGAAGATTTGGCAGTAAAGACTGACATGCTCCATTTTTCTCAGCAGCTTTTGACATGGTCTATGACCCTTTGGCAGCCTTGGAAACGCTAATATCGATGGGCTTTGAACGGGTCCTGACTAGTGGCTGTGACAGCTCTGTTCTAGAGGGGCTGCCCTTGATAAAACGACTGACAGAAAAGGTGAGGTGTCATCTCTACCAAATTTGTAACTCTACTGATACACTTTTCTTGCCTACTTAGAGTGGGCTATCCAAGGAACTGGACAGAGTGTGGTGGGGGCAGAGAAGTACCAGCTAGCAGTCTTTCATGGTCTTCAGATGGGTGAGGGTTTTTCAGCGATTAAGGGTGAAAACTGGCCTCCCCATTGAATTACAGAAACTGTGCCTTGCACCTTCTGATACAATAGCTTCTTTCAGTATTGCATTAATCCCCATAGGCTACTGCAATAAATTAGCTCCCTTCTTCTCTGTTAAGTACACAATATGCGCATGGCACACCCATATCTCACACCTGTCCAGCAGACTGCACAACAGACTAAAAAGTCAATGAAGGAGTCAGTTATTTTAAAGTTGCTTCCAGTCTCTCTAAATAAAAATTTATTATTATTATTATTATTATTATTAACACTGGGGTGAAGTTGAAGCAGTCCTGCTGATACTGATATGACAGCATATAGTTTCTGAAGTTCAACCATCCCAGGATGGAGGTGAAACTTGGTAGATCCTCAGTTGTTTGACTTTGCAGAGGTGAAATATACACAATGATAGACTAAGTGTGGGAGCATGTAAGAAACTCAACGTGACAGTATTACTTGGAGCAAACCATTTGAAAAGCAGCATAAAAAGATGAAATTAAATATTGCAAATAAATACATTCTACATCTTCCTTAACAGAATATTTGTGCTACCCATTTGGTGTGTTTTCTCCTATAAGCAAGACCACTAAACCCCTTTTCTCTTCCTTTTCAGGCAAAGGGCAGGATTGTTGTAGTGCCAGGTAAGACTCTGTAGTGAGTACCACTTGTTGGCATAGATCAGAACTCTAGCACCAACCAAGCATGTTGTTAGGCAGCCCCACTTGCCCAAGTGGCAAGAAGTCCAGGAACAGAGCTTTAGGGTATAATTCCCTTTGGATGAGAGTGCATGAAAGACTTAATCTTTATAATCTTTATTTATTTGCAGATAGAAAAACAGACAGAGCGTAATAGAAATAGATGGACTTCTATAGCAGGCGGCACAACTGCTGAAACTGCATTAGGTTAAAGGAATAGTGTGGACACCCACGCACAACCCCTACCTGCTTAACTTGCTCTGTAGACTCTTTGCCTCTGTCAATCCAAATTCAATTTGCTTCTAGCTATCTGTCCCTTCCTCAAACTCTTATAGGTATGGCATTATGAAGGCAAAGATTTCCAGGCATCGAGGAACATTAACTAATGTTCCCTGATCGGGTTCCTGAGTGATCACTAACTCAGGCAAAACAAAAGCAGTGGGCCATTTGAGCTAATCAGCAGCTAAACTGATAAGATAATACCTGATGGGCATCTGCTTCCTTCCAGAGGCATAATATTTAGGAGGTCTACCTGCTTCAGAGCTGCGAGTGCAGCCTGCATTGACCCTAAAGATTACCCCCTGGTTCAGAGCAAAGGGATTTCCCCCATCTATTTAATGGCCCAGAATGTAGCTCTCTGTTCCTGCTTAACTTAATGTTTGTGACTGAGTTATGGGTTCTCTCCACCAGGGGGAGGCATAACCGAGAGAAACCTGCAGAGAATCTTAGAAGGCTCTGGCGCCTCTGAGTTTCACTGCTCAGCGCGCTCAGTCAAAGACTCAGGAATGAAGTTCAGGTAACTGAGCAAGTTTCTATCCTGACTTACTGAGGGGCCCAAGCCTTGCTTCCATCTCCCGATGCAGCTTCACCGTTTGGGGTAGTAACTTCACTAAGAACATCTGGGGCACTGGAACCTGACAGGTGCATTTAGCTGGGAGCAAGGCATTGTTGCATTAGGGATGGATTTATGTCTGCAGTCCATAGTTGCAGATGCAATGGGTTAAGGTAGCAGCCAAATGGCAACATGACAGCAGGTTATGGCCCAGTGGGTAGGACTTAGGATGGTTGTTTTTCCGGCTCTTCCAGGTCCAGGTTCCAGACAGTAACCAAAGACTTATTGGTATTCTTTTAGAAACCCTTACGCTACCATGGGGGCCTACCTCTCCACACCTGAATATTCCATCAAGGTGGCCGATGTGGCTAAAGTGAGGACCCTGAATGCAATTGCAAAGAATATCCTCTAGAACAAGCTACTGTGGGCCAGGAAGACCCAGAGCCCTGTGACCTGCGCAATCCATAGACATAGACATTTCAACAGCATCCTTGCCAGCCCTTAAAGGACATGGGTCAATCAAATGAAGAAGCCTCTGCTTGTTTTTCTTCTAGTCCCACTTGCTCCACAGCGTCTTTTCCTCAGATGTCGTAATGCCGTTTTGTCTGTGGGGAGCCAATGGTGGGGAGGGGCTTAATTAAAGGGGCACTCACCACCAGGCAACACTCTCCCTGTTAAGGTCTCTTCTCAAATAAACCCTGAAGCCACTCCATGTCACTGTGGCTCTTCTTCCTTTAGAGGCCATGGCAAGACTTTGAACTGCTCCCAAAGGAAATGGGCCAGGGTGGGGGGAAGAGCACATTGGGTGTTGCAGGCTTCCTTCATCCCACCTCAGTTTGATTGGAGGGGAAGACTACTTCTTTGAAGTACATAGAGGAAAGTGGTAAAGCAATATTGCAATTGCAGGAGGAGGGATCTCTCAGAGAACAAGGGGTAAGAGAGCAACCACAGCACTGCAATTCCATATACCTGACAGAAAAATTTCATTGTTGTCAGGTTCTGGATCCTGTCCTACAGAAGTCACTAGAGTGGGTGAAGTTTCTATGTAATTAATTTATATAAAAATATATATATACCACTAGTCATAAAAATGCCAGAGTGGTTTGCAACAATTATACATAAAACCATACAACGAAAACCGTATTGAAAAGTTAAAATCAGAAATGAGCCAACTTTTACGGAAAGATGTATTCTTGATTTCCTGCATGAACCTGTTAATCCTTATTGGCAGAACATTCCACAGTGCTGGACTGATGACGCTAAAGGCTTGGATGCTTATTGTCAGATCTCCACCAATTTGGGGAATGAACAATGGCGCTCCTGCAAATGATCTTAGTGACTGAGCTGGGATATAAGGGTTCAGGCGGAACGAGGCCAAGGGAAGCCCCACACAGAGTACATTGCAGTAATCCAACCTCACGTTTATCAACACATGGACTACAGTGGCCAGGCTGCAAGGTTGCCCTAAGGGCATCATTTTCTTGCCCTTACGGCATTTGTCTCCATTTGCATAGCATCATGACAAGCAGGGCAGCTCCTCAGGTAAGTTAACCTTCCAGAATAATCAGTATCTTGAGGAGGAGCAGAAGTTCAGAGAAGTTCAGAAAACGTTTGAGGTTTTATTTGACTCTGGTAAAGGGAGTTTAGAGATTCAGAGATTGTGTAAGAGATTGTCATGTGGTTTCTGCTGCTAAAGGCCATTGTGGATCTCGCACAATGACTCACAAGTAAAGCTAAACCAAATCATGACTCGGCACAAATGCTCTGGCATACAGAAGAGGAGATTGTGATTGCTCCTCTGGGCCTGCTGCTTCAAGCTAAACCTGGGCCCATGTCTGAAGCAAGACAAACCATGAGCTTAGGCTTACTTTACAACAGCAGGACTAGAGAAGGATCAAAGCAGATGTGAATTCTAAGAACCTGTGTGTCTACACTGACCTCCACCTTTACAAATAAAAGTACCCTGAGAAAGGGGAACACCGTTGCAACAGCCTACCATTAACACCAATTTGTAGGAAAGGAATTATTTCACCCTGTGGTAGAACCACACATTGGCCCTTCCCTGTGTCTCGGCATAAGGCAGAATTGGGAGTTATAAAGTTGTCCATTGTGGAAAGGTGGTCTTCACTTCCCATTTCCTAAGGTTGTGTTGTGTGCTTCTGAATTTTAGCAGACTGCTGCCATACAGATAGGGACATTGTTTATAAAATGATGAGATTTGATTAACTATCTAATAATTAACCACAAGGGATTTAAATTGCTTGTTCTATGGACATTGGACCCTTTTGTCAGGACTATGAATCACAATCGGTTCAGGGTTTATTGATTGTATAAAGAATGAGACAGCAGAATCTCTCTTGGCTTTTTTCAGTTTGTTTCAGGAGCACTTTGGGCAAGGGGTGGGGACACAATGAGGTCAGTACTACTGCTGGTAGCTAGGGACCGGTTCACAGTTTTTGTCTTTCATCCTGAGTAGTATTTGCATAGTTCCCGCCCCCTACCCCCCCCCATGGTTTGCTCACTCTCAGACCACTTTTTTGTGATTCAATACTCCCCAGTTGAAATCTATGGATCCCCCAGTGCAGTACCAATCTGATGGGACACTAGAACACACTGTGACGCTTGACTAGCTGTGTAGGATTACACAATGGGGATACCTAGCTGCTGGAATGGGGAAGACTCTGCTGCATACTTTCAGAAACCCCTTGCCCACAGAAATCATGATGCAGAAGAACAATGGGGCAGAATCAGACCGAGACTATCCTGCAAATCCGCTGAGGTGGAGAGTAGCACAGGAAATTCCTTGGTGTGGAAAAGGGGTGATGGTGTGGGAAAGGGATGGTGCTTGTCTTCCCACGCTTTCTTCCAAGGCAGTATTCAACTTTATCACCACTGGGGAGGGGTCTTAGACTAGTGGTGAGTCAACTTGAGGGATCTCATCCAAGACAGCTCATGTTGCTGCCCACCAGAATCCATGCCACTTTGTCTCCTGCAGTGTCTCTGGCAATACCCAGGCAGCTCCTCCGCCTCTGCCATCCAAGGTTCATGGATTTGATCCATGGGGCTGACTGCACACCAGGAGTTAACGATTAATGATCTGTTGTTGAGAGGCTGTGCCCAACGCCCCTCCGTTGAACCTGTGAGACTTTCGTCCTGCTCAGCCTCTTGGGCTGATAGATTGGTCGGACAAAGGCAGGAGGAAGAAGTGCCTTGCCATGGCAGCAGCCTTGGAGGAGTTCTGTGGCTCAGTTTTCTGGGTGAGTGGCGGGGTTCTCCCTGAGTAGATGGTAGCTCAGCTTCTGGCAGGGATGTCACACTGTAAATCTAAAGGTCAGAGTGCAGTGGCATGTCCTGAATTGTGGGAGGATGGCTAAACGCCTCTGTTAGGGCTGTTTACTTTGAGAGTTGGGACAGTGGTGGTGTGTTAGTTCTGTGTGCACGCTTAGTAAAAGCAAAGCCTGCAGTCTGAATGTAGCGAGTCTGGGGTTTTACAATGGACAAATACATCATCTTTGTGTTGCTTACTGCTCCAGTGGGTGCACTGAGCACTGGAAGGTGGGAGAGAGCTGGACAGTCCTCGTGGCTTCTGAGGAGACTCTTCCCAGGCAGAGGGCCTCCTCGGCAGTGGCACCTTCCCCTGTGGAGCACTCTCCCACCAGATGTCAGGGAGATAAAATAATTTTTTTTAAACAACATTTTTAAAATTTTTATTATTATTTAGATCACCAACAACCCAGACAAAAACAGTGAATCCCCCCAGGCGGCCGATACATCGGATATACATGAACAATGAAACATATTCAAATCAACCATATGTACAATTCTATATATATTAACAATCCGCAAGGTTTATCTTTTAACGTTTTGATTACCCCAAATTGTTCAAACCTACCCAAAAAATTCAGTAGGTTCTCAAGCCAATCCTCCTCTTTCTCACTGACCTTAAACCCTTTCATTCTGTGTATCTTCACAGTTAGGTATTCTAAAATTATAATATTACTCAATTTTTTCCTCCATTGCTTCACCCCTAGCTCTTCTGCATTTTTCCAATTACTCGCAATAACCTGTCTGGCTGCAATTACCATCAAATTTACCCATTTGCAATCCTCTTTTGTTTTTAACCTGGTGCTATCCAGGCTAATGAGAACCATTAATTTATATATTTCCACTTTTCTACCAGGGAGATAAAGAATTACATAACTTTTAGCAGGGAGAAACAGGCATTTGGAGGCGTTTTAGCAGGTTCTCCCCATGTTACACAATTTCACTTATACATGGGAGGGCCTGGAACAAAAAACCCTAAGCAAGTGGGGGGGGGGGACGCCTGTATAATAATAGTGTCTTAGAGGGCAGGAAGGCTCCAAAGCATTAGTGGAGATGTTAACACTCCATGTATGATACAATCATGACCGTTTCACTGGTAACTGATTCAAATGATTCACTGTAGAGAAAATAAGAGGGTTCTTTAATCTCACACAGAAACGGAAGATGGGGGCACAGTTAGGTGATCTACATTATTGGACATGCCACATAGTATAGCAGAATGCAACTGGGGGATCAAGTGCTTCATTCCATATGTATATATATAAAAACCCTTTCATATTCATGAAATCTATCATAGGAGTTCTGAATGTGGGCCTCTTCCTCCACTTCTCCCTCAGCTGAAATTAAGTCTGAAAGAATCATGATCTTGTAGCCAACAGTACTGGTTGTGCTGTGTTGTGTGTGGTGCCCACAACAAATGCTAGAGTTGACAAATATGTCCATCTTAGGCAAAGGGCCCATAGGCTAAGTCTCTCCTTGATGTGTTAGCTTCCCAGAGTGGTATGTTCCCAGGGCTTATGGTACTTGATAGTTATGACCATGTAGGTTAGCTGTTGACTTGAGGAGTCTCCAGTCCTTTGTGTGATCTAGATCACTCCACATCCCTGTGAAGTAAATTTAAATTGTCGTGCCACCCTGTCAGCCACGGGGTACTGGTTTTCTAGTGAATTGCCCAGATCTGTTTCCTTGTCATTGATGGAGAAGTCCTGGGCATCAGATTTAAATTGCTAAACAAGAGCTCATGAGTGAAGCTGACAAAGCTGATTGTGCAGCTGTCTTTGTTTGAGAGTTGTTGTCTCATCTACTACTTGTAGGGATCTCAGGGCATCCCACCAGAAACAGAAATGGGAGCAAAAATTGCCACAATTTGTATGTTCACCCAAGATCAGGAACAGTAACCATGCAAATACAAATGGTATCAGCTGTTGTTTATTTAAGTCCATGAATATTACATGCATAATTATGTTCTGTGTTGTTTTTGATGTTTCCCTTTCATTAAAATGCATTGAAATTGGTTACATAATTCATTATGTTAGTTTCAGCTATAGCAGATAGCAAAACAAATAACTTAGGTTATAACTGAACTGTAGCAGAATGGAAACAGTGCTGATTGCAACAAAGGCAGGACAGGGTGGAAATCGCTGTCTCTTTACGTCCTTAGTTACTAGTGGTCCTCTAGGCAAGTAGAGTACAACACTAACTTTTCCCCTTGTAGTGAAGGATGTTGGAATTTCCCCTGATTCTGTTCATGCCAAGAGTCTGTTTCATACGTAACAGGCAGGACTCTCCTGGGGGTCTCCAATAAAACGAGATTTTGTGTTTCTGAAATGGTGACGTCTCCAGCAATTACTTCAAACTGTCAGGGCAAACATCAAAAGCCCATTGGTATCTGCTTGAAACCTGGAAGAACCACTGCCAGTCAAAGTAGACAATACTGGACTTAGATGAGTCACATGACATAACACATGACTGATAATGCCATCAGAATATTCCACCGATGTAGTTTCATTGGCAATTGGGTGTTTGCAGCGCAGCTGAAACAGTGAGGATTGTGAGGGTGACACAGGAAGAGGATATACCCTGTTTCCCCTTTTTTAATACGTAGTCATAAAGTAAGCCATGGCAGGGTTTTTTTTTACCTTTGTGAGAAGTAAGACGTACCCAAAAGTAAGCCGTGGTGCCGCCACAGGGGGAGGCTGTACCGTACCATACTGACGTAATAAAAATAAGACATCCCCCCGAAAATAAGCCACCCTGTGTTTTTTTGAGGGAAAAAAATTATAAGACGGTGTCTTAAAAAGGGGGAAAGACGGTATATTCTGTACTCCAGATCATGGTTTTGCCCCTAGTAGCAGCGCAACTTTACACCATCCTGACCCTTGTACAAGGAATTTCCATAGATTTCTGTGGGAGGTTTTAATTTAAAACAAAAAACAGGCACTCCCCCAACAATGACAACAACCATCCTGCCCATATTGTCACAGCAGAGCACCCAATTACAGCGCATCATTACTTGTATATAGATCCCACGTTGACAGATTACAACTCAAGAGTGTACAGCATGGGGTTTTATCAGCTCCAGGGGAGTGCAGTCCACTATTACGTCCAATGGTAGGCAAGAGCGCTGGATTTTGGTGTCGTACAGGGTGCCACTGAAATTTGAGACACCAAGGTCCACCACTGCTCTGTGTGTGTTCTGCTCCAAAATGGTGCTCACATAAAGGGAATCGATCCCCTTCCTAGAGGGATGCCCTGGAGGCTGGCAGCAGTGGGGTCATTACTGGCTTTGCCTCCAGTGGGGCACTGTGGCATCATTTTGCATGTTGTGTATCATGGGAATGTGTTGTGGGGCTCTCTCCACTGTAGATTCGTTAGCCTGTTTCCCTCATTTAACAATTAACTCAAAAGTTCTTTACAAATGCAAACCCTAAAGAGTCATGCAAACATACTAAATAATTATATTTGCTCCATTTAAACTGCTCAACCAAGCTGCATGCTGCAGTTTCCTTAAAGCGAACGTGGGCTGCAATCATTGTGTTGTAAGAAACAGATTTTTCTACAGCTGTTTTGAACCCAGTGTAGTAAAAACGAAATCCAGTTTTGTTCTGCAGAAATAATGGTAAATGTTGAATTAAGGGGAAGAAAGGATGCCCAAATCAGTTTGAAAGTTAAACACAGTATCAGTAATGTTAGCTCACACAACATGTACATCATAAACCATCACCCATATAGATATCCCACCAGGGTATCTAATGATAACTGCTCTTATTAGATAGCATGCGCAACAAAGGTTCAACACAACTACATGCTGGTAGTAAACATCAGTGCTGTGTTATGGTGAATACAAACATTGACTTTTGCCCACTTGAAAATGTCATTGGATTCTAACCCAAAGCATCACTAACTGGCTTGATTGCAGGTGAGTCATACTGAATGGGTTAGCATAAGGATGAATAAGGGTGGTTGTGAATCAATGGAACAAGAACACCCTCAGAAGAACAGCAGTGGAGACTGGAGGTGGAAATCAGTTATCCTGGGGTTGTGTTATGATGCATTGGGCAAATGCAGTAAATCTTTGGAAGATGTTATAGCATTGTATTGGGTTCATGGCAGGTGCTGTGGAATTGGAATTGTGGCAATTGCTGTCAATTTTTACATGGTAATTGTGTAGATCCACAGTGGAACTTGGGACAGAGATGTAAGGCAGGAACGGGGAACCTGTGTCCCCACCACCACAGTGTTGCTGGATTGCAACTCCCATTGGCCATTGACCATTGGCCATGTTGGTTGGGGTGGATGAGAGTTGGACTCCATCAACATCTTGAGTACCACAGGCTCTCCATCCCTGGTGCAATGCATAGTGGTGTGGGGCATGGATACATGTGAAACTATGTCAGGTAGTACATGTGGGCTAAAGATCTTAGCAAGTGTTGGCAATGGCATATGCCTTATTTTCTTGTTTTTGATGCCTCCAGAACTCCTCTTTCCTGGATCGGAATGATGCCGACCTGCCACTCTGCTTTGAACAGACTGTTCTGGTCTGGGTCCCCCTGGGCTTCCTCTGGCTCTTTGGCCCAATGCAGCTTCTCCACTTCTGCACATCCAGGATGAAGAAAACATCTGTCACAAGAGTTTACCTTATTAAACAGGTGGGAGAGAAAGGTGTGCCCCGGAGTTAGTAGCAGGGTGGAAGCAAAGGGCATGCAGATCAAAAGGCAAAAGCAGTTCTCTGGGAGGTGGATGGTGGTGATGTGAGAAACCCTGAAAGGGTTTAAGTGAAGTAGGGATCTGTGCTAACTGGGAAATGTGGGTGGAAAGAGCAGGAAAGCCAGAGGGTGAGATGTACTTAAGTGTCCTTTGGCCAGAAGCCATTGAACCGTGTTTTGCTTATGTAATGCTGTCACGATGGTGGTGGTGTTTAGTATATACAGAATTGTTAGAAATCAAGTAGTGTATTTACTGTTGATGTAGCTTGCGCTGTGATTGTTATAAAAAGGAATACTCAATCAAAACTAACAAACATATACATGTATTTATATTATAAATAACACAGGGATTTTTATATGTGTTTTGAACCCGCTTTGAGTGCATTCCTTGCAGGAAAGGGGCATATCAGTACACTTGATTTTTACTTGATGGAGGGTGTGATGCACAGCAGTGTTCCTGGTCCACTTGTGCTGTGGAATGTGGCTTTGCCCTGCATATGTAGCTTCTCCACGATGGGTTTAGAAGCTCCTTGCAACCTTATTCTCCTAGAACGTTGCTGGTAGCAATCTGACACTTCTGCTCTTCCTTTGCCAGGGGCTGACTGCGCTGCTCTTACTGATGGCACTTGTTGAAGTGGTTTTCACTGTTGCCGAAGACCTAGGAAACCTCCCGCACGCGACCCCTGTTAGCCGAAACCCAATTGTCCAGTACTTGAATCCGGCACTCTACTTCATTAGTTGGGTGAGAGCTCTCCTTCATCAAACCATGTCCTGTGCTGCAATTAAAGTGTCCTTTATAAAGAACAAGTTTTTTTCACCACAGAGTTGCCAACTCCAGTTTCAGCCCTGCTGTTTCCATTGGGCTGTGTGCTAATACAAGTCCTGAGACCCAGAACAGTACTTTGAAGGGAGGGGGTTACATTAGAGAAAAAACAAGGAAGAAAAGAGTCAAATGCTTTCCCCCCCAAAATGCCAGCGCTCTGATCTTTAAAGCAGCTGTCTGAAACTGCTTCTTTTTTTTTTAAGGGAGATTTAGGATAATAATAAATTTATTTATTAACCCAAACCTTATACCACAACATAAAAAGCAGACACTAAAACATAATAAAAAGTGATCCCATGCTTATTTCCCCATCATCAAACTCCCATATTTCCCAAATACACCATGAAAAGAACAAACTAGCAAGGAACATTAAGCAGCATGTGAGAAAACAACAGCAACGGCTGCCCATTGGCCCAAGTTTAAAATACAATAAAATCAATGGGGCAATCTTAGTACAAATATTCAATGAACAAAATTTGGCCATCACCCTCATATTACTCTCAAAGTGCTTCTCCATGAGGGTAGATCCCTTTCGCATTGTCCCTTCAATGGCAACCTGCTACCCCAAGGTGCATCATACACCTCAAGTCACATCTTACCTAGTACAGGTATGTCCCTGAAGATGGGTACCTGTATATTTTCTCCTGTGGGGCAAGTAGCAGATTTGAGATGAGGCAGCATTTATCAGGAAAATACTACAGGGAGAAAGGGTTAAAAACAGCAACCAGAACTGACAACCTAATCAGATTCACACCTGCCCAATACCCCTTTCGCTTTACTGGCCGAGGGAGCCGGCGTACAGCTTCCAGGTCATGGGGCCAGCATGACAAAGCCGCTTCTGGTGAACCAGAGCAGTGCACGGAAATGCCATTTACCTTCCCGCCAGAGCGGTACCTATTTATCTACTTGCACTTTGACGTGCTTTCGAACTGCTAGGTTGGCAGGAGCAGGGACCGAACAACAGGAGCTCACCCTGTTGTGGGGATTCGAACCGCCAACCTTCTGATCGGCAAGCCCTAGGCTCAGTGGTTTAAACCACAGCGCCACCTGCGTCCCTATCGTGTGTGTGTGTGTGTGTGTGTGTGTGTGTGTGTGTATACATACATACATATTGATTTTTAATTGTATTTTTATTGCTGCTTCTATTTATTTTATTTTATTTTATTTTATTTTATTTTATTTTATTTTATTTTATTATTTTGAATTCTAGCATCAAAAGCCATATCTTAAGAAATAAAAGCAGCGATAAAAATACAGTTGAAAATCATACAGCATCTAGCACAGCACACCACAATTGCTACAACAGGCAGAAAAACCATTAAGTGGTTCTGCCAAGAACCTCAGCAGTTTTCAAGCGCGGTGGGTGGGGTGGGAACCACTGATTTAGTTTGTCACATTTAATTACACCCTGGCTAGCTGATCTGATCTAGGTAGTGGAGGTAGATTTTTTAGCATTATAAAAATTTAGAATTATGAAGGCAAAGGCCATTCTCTTATTTCATAATTAATACATCAGTCTGTTTCCAGATCTCATTCTGGAAGCTCAGCTAGAAGTCACAAGCCATGTTTTGAGCTTGTCTCAAGTGAGCATGTTCAACGAGCTTAGAATGTGGATCTCGGGTTCCTCTTCATTATCAAGTTTGATGTCCAGCCTGGTGCCATGAGTTTACATCACACCTCCCTCCATTTCCTAACCCTGAAACCAACTCAGTCTTGCAAACTCTTGGCTCTTTTTCGTTACTGCAGTTGCTCATTCTGCTGATCCATGACAGCCGCCGCTTCACCGTCCGCAGAGACTCAGGGACTCTCTTCATCTTCCTCCTCCTTTCTGTGCTCTGTGGTGTATTTCAGCTCCAGACTCTCATCCGGCAAGCAATACAGGTCAGAAACACAATAGGCCTATGAAAAACTAGGCAACCCAGGATGGCAAAGGTTGAGGTGGCCCCGGCAAAGCCACCTCTGGGGTCATTCAGCTCTGCAAGCCTGTCTGCTGTGGTCCACTCACCCTATTTCTCAGTCGAAACAAAATAAAAAAATTCCTTCCAGTAGCACCTTAGAGACCAACTAAGTTTGTTCTTGGTATGAGCTTTCGTGTGCATGCACATTTCTTCAGATACACTGAAACAGAAGTCACCAGACCCTTATATATAGTGAGAGGGTGGGAGGGGTATTACTCAGAAGGGTGGTGGGAATGGGTGATAGGCTGATAGCTGTGGTAAACCTGTTGACGACTGTTAACGACTGCAATTGGTCTTGCAGGAAAAAGCAAGGGGTGAGATGGCCAAAAATAGCTTTGTTATGTATAATGTTATATATAATGGTCTGAATAGAGACAGTGGATTCTTATCTCATATCTCATTATATAGTATTCTCTATATATAAGGGTCTGGTGACTTCTGTTTCAGTGTATCTGAAGAAGTGTGCATGCACACGAAAGCTCATACCAAGAACAAACTTAATTGGTCTCTAAGGTGCTATTGGAAGGATTTTTTGTTGTTGTTTCGACTACGGCAGACCAACACGGCTACCTACCTGTAATTAGACCTATTTGCTGAGGCAGGGGGGAGTGGGAAGAAGGGCCAAAAAGATGCTGCAGGAAGGCGTGTCCTGGTGCACAGACTTTAGCCCTAACTGCTTGGGAAGAAGTGGGTCCAGCCCCACAATTTGGTTACTTCCACTAGTATCTCCCATTTGCTTTCTTCTCTTGCAGGGCTCCATCACTGATGTGCCACGTTTTAGCTTCTTCTTGTTCTCCTATGGGCTTCAACTTATTTTGTTCTTCATCTCTATTGTTTCTGACGTTGCCCCTGAAATGAAGGAAGCTGCAAAGAAGGTGGGTGTCTTCAGCTGCATCCTCTAGACTTGTAGGATAACCTTTGGGACAGGAACAGCCATTGGTATTCTGCGTGGTATCCCCACTTTGTGTAGGTTCTCGGAGCGAGCTTGATGGGATAGGGAATGTTTCCACACATCAGCTCACCAGGAAACTGGGTTTCATGGGCCACGCCTGGCTGCCTGATGCACTGTTTGGTGGGAGTGGTCTCAAAAGGAAAATTTGCCATATGTGTCTTGAAGGCTTCATTTCAAAAGGTGATAGCCAAGTTAGTCACACCTTGTCACTATTGTTCCCTGAATTTTTCACCTAGACATTTTGCCTCTCGTGTTTTTCAGAACCCAGAGATTGTGGCCTCTTTCCTGAGCTTCCTCACTTTTGAGTGGTACAGCAGGTATGCAAATCTGAGTGGAAAAGATAAGTGCATTACATCTAGGAGAATAAAGGTTAGGGTTAGGGCACTGGCAGAGGAAGAGGGATCCCAGTGGGGTGCCATCGTGGCTGCACCCTGCCCATGCTGGGCGCCATGCCCCCAGAACACACACCACACCCCTGCGGGCTGCGTGCCACACCCTAGGATGCGTGCCACACCCCTGCAGGCGGTGCGCCACACCCCTGGGATGCGCATCAGCCCCGCCACGCTTGCTCTCCGCCCCCCCCCCCCCGGTGCTGGAGCATGAAGCTCTGCCACTGGGTTAGGGTCAACTAATCTGTCCCATCATTGCAAGAATTTCTGCTTATGAAACAGGACTTCCCCCTGCTCTCCTCCCGTTGTGCATGTGGGAGATTTGCAGTCAAACCTAACAGTGCTTGTTAGTATATGAAGGGGTTAAGACCACAGAGTTCTAATCACTAGTGTAGGCTCAGTGAGGTCGCACCCCCTCTTCTTCCGAGAGGGAGGAAGTAAAGCTTATTTCTTGTTCCTCTCTCTCTTTATGCTGCAAGCAATGGAGTTGTGCCTCAACTTAACTCCCATCCTCAGACATGTTTCTGAGGCTGCTTCGATGTACTGTATTTCACCTAAGTATTTTACCTGCATTATTTGACTGCCATTGCATAAAGGAAAATGCATGACTGTGACCTCAGTTAAGTAAGTAAATCATTTTTAAACTTACTTCAGCATGTGGTCTGTTTCATTGCATAAGGGTAGTGTGGGTCAGCTGCTTCATGCAGCTGAATGGAAATGAAAAAAACTTCAATGGCTGATTCCTATGCTTCATTAATCTGCCTAACAATGAGACTTAATACTCTGCTAACTGGGGCTATGTGCTTGCCCTGTGTTTTAAAAACAGACACCAGCCATTTCTTCTTTTGTTGTTATCCCACACACGTGGATCTCTAAAGGATTAGATATGTAATTAATTTCCTCTTACCAATTCCCATCAGTGCATACCCTGCACCCTCTAGCGGAACCCTGAGAACAGATTTAGGGGGGCACCAGAGGAGGAGAGGGGGAGAATGTTCTGTTGTGCAAGGAGAAATCCTTGCGCTGATGGAATGTCCACTTAGCACTATGTTGGATTCCCCCTTATGGGTCTTTAGCCGAGTGTGAAGCAATTGGAAAGTGGGTGGAGTTGAGGATGGGAGAGCTAAGGGTAAGCAAGAGCAAAGGGCTCTGGATCTGAAATATTTGCATGGTGAGAAATGCCGTACTGCAATGTAGTGTTTTAAACCAGGCTCCTATTTCCGTCTTTATTTTTCCACTGCTGTGTCTTAACTAGAGGGTCTAGCCTTTTGGAATTCTTCATTCTGTTCAACAAGTGCCAGCTTCTCGCTTCCCCCAATCCCCAACCCTTGGATACTGTGCTCATTTCACTATTGTGCCTGAGCATGGTCAAAGCAGTGAGTTAGCGGGGTGAAGAGCAGCAAGGTGTTTTGAGCACCTGAGTAAATCTGCTGTACCTTTCAGGATGGTGCTCAAGGGCTATCGCAAGCCACTAGAAATGGATGACCTCTGGGAATTGAAGGATGCACATAAGACGGGGAAAATTTTAGGCTCGCTTGAGAAGAACATGACAGCTGGAATAAAAACGGCTCAGCGGAAACTGGAGATCCGGCAACGGAAGAGGAAACGTCATTCAGCAGCTACTGACCACATGAATGGCTTGAGCAAAGCCCAGAGTCAGGATGCATTGGTTTTGGTAACTACTTCTGCTGGGAGAGGGAGCGGGGGCTTACATTTCAGATCCAAATGCTGGGCTGAATGGGAGGAAATCTTACACACAGGATCCCCTAGCCCACTGCAGCTTAGAGCTATTTGGGGGTCCGGTGGCAATATCACTGTGCTTTACAAGTGGGGAGGGGGCTTCTGCACATATCAGAAGCTCCATTTTGCACAATGTAGGAATCAGACATTTAGTGTTGTGGTCCCTATCCTTTGAAACCTGCTCCCCTTGAAAATTAGACAGGTGCTGTCTCTATTGTCTGTTTTATTTCTTGAAGTTTATATGCCAGATGGAGTTAATATGCCAGGACATATTAATAAACTAGTACACGCTGACCTTAAGAAGTTAAGACTTTACTGGCTGATGAAGAATCTCCGAAACAGGGCCTTGTCCTGGCACATTAACTCTATCTGGCATATAAACTTCAAGAAATAAATCTATCCAAAAGAGACTTGAAAAGCTTGAATCTTTTAAATCACCAGTTCTACACAATTGTACCCTTGTGGCCTGAGTTCTTGTTTCTCTACAATTTTCTGCATTGCTTCTATCAAGAACTCCGACTTCTTTATCTATTGTCTTTTTGGCATCTATTGAAGACCATCTTCTTTCGAGAAGCCTTCTAAATCAATAACTTTCCCAGTCTGCATCTGTATTGGAATTCTTTTTAAGAGGTTCAAAATATGTTTGTATAGTTTATAACAGTGATGGCTAACCTTGACACCCCAGATGTTTTGGAACTACAACTCCCATCATCCCTAGCTAACAGGATCAGTGGTCAGGGATGATGGGAGTTGTAGTCCCAAAACATCTGGAGTGTCAAGGTTAGCCATCACTGGTTTATAACTTCTTGTGTGCCACCCTGGGGCTCCTTTGGGAAGTAAAGTGGGATACAAATTGATCAAATTAATAAATCTTAATAAATAAATAAAAAGATGGCTGGCTTTATGTGGCAGTTGCCCACCCTGAGAGTTGGGGGCTGCTTTATGCCTGCCAAGCCTAAACCCTGCTCTGAATTTAGGAAGAGAAGAAGGAAAAAGGCAAGAAGAAGGCAAACAAGAAAGACTCTCGTGGTGACTATGCGAAGAGCTGGCTGATGGCTTCTATATTCCGAACCTTTGCTGGGAACCTTATGAAATCAGTGGCACTCAAGGTAGTGCAAGACCTCCTGGTGTTTGTGAGCCCTCAGCTACTGAAGTGAGTCCTCCTAGCTTCACTTTTTTATTCTGGGTTTTCCTGGTGCCCTGGATGGTGGGCGATGGGGTTTAAATAAGCTTCTGATGCAGGAATGTCTTGTCACTTGCTGGAAATTCATATATACGGTCTGGACGGTCCTCACGCTGATGAATTCCTTAAAACATTCTCACAGTTTTAAAGGCACAAACGATGTGCCTGAAGATTCCAGGCGTAACTAAAACAATTTCCTTGCACTTCTGCTTTAAGATGGTGCATTAAGATGGCTTTTATAGATGAGGAATATTCTGAGAGAAAGCCAGGGTTTGGATCTGGAAAATGATTTCCCCAGGTCTAGGTTTTATACTGGGGTCCCATTTTAGCTGTCTCATATTAGTTGTCCATTGTAGGGAATAAGTAGCAGAGCTTGCTCCAGGGAAGAACACAGTTTGGTCTCTGCATTGAGGAATAGTGATGAGTTACGTTTTAGACTTAATGGAGATATATCCCTAAGGCTGCTATCACATATATACTTAGCTGGGATTGGGCATAAGTCCCACTGAGCACAATGGGACTTATTTCTGAGTGGACATGTATACTAAAATTGTCCACTGGAGACATGGAGGTGTTCAGGAGAGAGCCACAAAGGTTGCATGTGGCCTGTGGGTTGTCCACATGTGACATATGGTTGCATTGCATGAGCCTGGTTGAGGAGGAGCCTGTAGCCTGTGTGTGGAAGAACAAGAGGCTGATGCGCAGGGCTTGTGGGAAGTGGGTGTGTTATTGGGGTGTGGTTTGTGCAAGTCTGAGTGGAATTTAGGGAGATGCTCATCATTATTTTCTCTCGCAGGCTGATGATCTCCTTTGTGTCAGACCCAAATGCCTACCTTTGGCATGGCTACCTCTTTGCAGTGCTGCTGTTTCTGACCGCACTGGTGCAATCCATCTGCCTACAGCAGTATTTCCAACTCTGCTTTGAACTGGGCATGCTCGTACGCACTGCTCTTATGGCTGCCATCTACAAGAAGGTCAGTTGGGTCCTTTGCCTTTTGTGGGGGCTGCTTTCCTTAGTGCTGACCAATCAACTTTGACTGCTTTCTCTTGGATCTTGGGATGGAGGGATCCTTTGATATTCACACTTCTTCGATTTCTTTGCAGTGCAGTTATTCAGCCAAGGAATGCATACAGAAATGCATACAGTGGGATAAAGTGTGCACAAAATGCATATATAAGTGAAAATAGCACACACAGATGCATTATATTTGGGGAAGCAGCTTTGCAAAGATGTGTACATTAGGCAAGCTTGCATGCAAATGGGTATATTAGGAGAAATTCATACTAAAAAACTGGTGGATTTTCGTGGATTTTATTTTTAAAATTGCAAACCGATGTGGAGGAGTAAAGTTAAGATTGGAAAAATGAGAAACAGAGAGGCAGTCACTGACAGATTTGCTCATCCTTAGTGCTATGTGCCCTGGTCCCTAATGCCTATGGCATTATCTAGTACCCCTAGTTTTTACAGCCACTGTTGTATCTGCTTTCAGGCCCTTACCGTTTCCAATGCCACACGGAAGGAATCCACGGTGGGCGAGACGGTGAATCTGATGTCCGCGGATGCCCAGCGCTTCATGGACTTCACAAACATGATGCACCAGCTGTGGTCGGCTCCCCTGCAGATTGTGCTGTCTATAGTGTTTCTGTGGCTGGAGCTCGGCCCCTCTGTGCTTGCTGGGATTGCTGTCATGGTCCTGCTTATCCCCATCAATGCTGTGCTGGTCACGAAGGCCAGAGGCATCCAGGTGAGGGAAGGAATGTCCCCGGTGGGCGGGGGACCAGCAGTGCCTTTTTGTGTGAAAGGGCTGTGAGGTCAGTTCTGCTACAGAGGACAAATGCTTACGCCAAGCGTGTGCTCCAGATGCTAACCTTGGATTTGGAATGTAACTGCCCTGTGTCATTTTTTTGCACTGGGCTTCAGTGAGTAGATTTCATTCTATTAAAAGCAGCCTATTAAAAATAGTCTGTCCAGTTCATTTATTCAAAATCCTGAAGTCTGATTATTCCAAAACAAAATAAAAAAATTGCTTCCAGTAGCACCTTAGAGACCAACTAAGTTTGTTCTTGGTATGAGCTTTCATGTGCATGCACACTTCTTCAGATACCGTATCTGAAGAAGTGTGCATGCACACGAAAGCTCATACCAAGAACAAACTTAGTTGGTCTCTAAGGTGCTACTGGAAGGAATTTTTTTATTTTGTTTTGACTATGACAGACCAACACGGCTATCTACCTGTATCTGATTATTCCAGTTTAATGTAGATGTTTCAAAGCTTAGGACAAGACTGAGCATTGTAATCTGTAGAAAACGCAACTTGAAAAAAGAGACAATGCATGTATTTTTGTATATATATGTGTGTGTATGTGTCTGTGTGTATTTATATATGTATGTATATGTGTGTGTGTGTGTGTGTGTGTGTGTATACAGTATATATGTATGTATATTACTGAGCACTGTAGAACTCCGTAGAATAAGTCCCATAGGGCACAGCATCAACCCCCCAGCTTCACTTTCAGAGATCTATTGGACAATTAAGGGCAAAACTATGGCAATGTGGTGCCTCTAACTGTCAGACACAAAGCACAAATGACTTGTCCCTGGGCAACGTATTATCTGGGGCTGGAACAATGATCAGCTTCCTCTTTGCAACTTACCAGTACTTCTTTGCGCAGGTGAAGAACATGAAGTACAAGGATGAGCGCATGAAAATAATGAATGAAATTCTCAGCGGCATCAAGGTGAGTAGCAGAGACCAGATTGCTCCAACACAGTGATGAGTTGGCTGTACTGATGGAAACATCAATGGATTTTTTTTTTGGTCTGACCTTGCATTGCTTGCAGCACAATCCTTGCCATGTCTACTGATAATTAAGTCAATTTGAATTCAGTTAGGCTTACTACTTGGTAAGTGGGGTTTGAACTGCAGAGTGTTGCCTCTGATCTCTGCCAGATGCCTCCCAAAAGCAGGCATGCAAGGTCAGCGCCTGCTTAGCCTTTGCCTGCAATGTGTGTGTCGGGAAGGGGCTCGTGCTGGAAATGAGACATGGTAGGATAGAGCCCCGCTCCTGCTTTCACTGGATGGAGAGCTCTGTTGGACTGCGCCCCGTATCTGACCAGAAGCATCCTTTCAGATCCTGAAGCTGTTTGCCTGGGAGCCGTCGTTTGAGAAACGAGTCGGAGGTATCCGGGCACAGGAGCTGAAGCGGCTGCTGCGTTTTGCCTACCTGCAATCCATCTCCATCTTCCTCTTCGCCTGTGCTCCTTTCATAGTAAGACAGCACACTGTTTTTGTTCCTTTTGCTCATTCCTTGCAATGTAGAAGATGCCCCTCACCCCGTGACTCTCCTTCCTTAGGTCTCTGTGGTAACATTTGCTGTGTATGTGATGGTTGATGAAAATAATGTCTTGGATGCGCAGAAAGCTTTCACTTCTATCTCTCTATTCAACGTCCTGCGCTTCCCTCTGGGCTTCCTGCCATTGACCTTGTCCTCCCTGGTGCAGGTGAGTAGGCTGGTGAGGGACCTATATCCTGTAACTGAGGTGGGAGGGGGAGTCTGACCCCAGGGCAGCCAAGGTTTTGGTGCTCACACCCTGTTTGTAGAGAGAGATGGTTGGGCCCTGGGTTGTGCAAATGGCACTGGGGCTCCCTTAGCTTTGGGTTGCATATCATAGTCTCCTGATCAATCTGTATGGCAAATCTCTCTCTCAACAAGCCACGCAGCACCAGAAAGCATCAAGCTACTCCATGCCCCAGTTTTGAGAGGGTCTTTGGCAAAGTGCCCCCAGGCAGGCTTACCTGGCAAGGGAGGCAGCTGTGACTGCCAACACTCTGATCATCACTGGATGGCTGAGTCTGGGTGCTGCAGTTTTAATTTCCCATAATGCCTCAGAATAACCCCATGTCAGAGGCATTGAGGGAAATTGAACGAGAAGCTCCCAAACCTAATCAGTTGGTGCTGATCATAGCTCTAAAAGTGTTTAAAGTGGGCACAGGCATCAGAATTGGATTCTGCAGGTGTTCTGGTACCCCAATCGCTGCCTGGCATGCCTGACTTTGCCTCTACACCTTACAGGTCAATGTATCTACTGAACGGCTAGAGCGCTACCTGGGCAGTGAAGACCTGAACACTTCGGCCATATGTCATGAACCAAGCCCTGGTAATTGAAGGTTAGGGTTTGGAGGTCATAGCAGGCAGAGTTCTAAGCGAATGTAGAAGGCTGGTAAAAATGCGTAAGAAGTCAGGTGTGACTTGTGTTTTGTGACAGGGCCGGAATCGTTCCTACGCTGTCCTTGATGATAATGCTACCTTTTCTTTCTCCTCTAGGCTGTGCTGTGACTTTCTCTGAGGCCTCCTTTGCCTGGGAACAAAATTCAGATGCCGCCATTAGAGAGTAAGTCACCACATACCAGACCAATTTTGTATGCTTGTGGGGAGGGGATTTAGGGATATGTCTGTGATCCTTTGTGTTAAAGTTGTAAGCGGGTAAGGGGGTCCTTTCTTAGCCACTTGCCTATTGGATAAGGCAGGGAAAGTTAAACCAGGCCTTGAACGATAATGAGAATGTTCTGGTAGAGTTTCTCTCAATAGGGATGGTTCCTTCCTGGCCCCAAAGACTGGTGTCCACTTCCCTATACATGCTTCTTCCATGTGCTACTTTTCTCTTGCAGCATAAACTTGAAAATTCCAAATGGGCACCTGTTGGCCATTGTAGGACCTGTGGGATCAGGCAAATCCTCGCTAGTGTCAGCCATGTTGGGAGAGATGGAGAACATCAAAGGACATATCAATGTTCAGGTGAGAGGAGGTGGCGGCTCTGGTAAGAAGCCCCAGAGAAGCTGGAGGCTAATCTGAAATTCACTGGTTTTCCCAAGTACTATTGACTAGATAGATGTCTCCTCCTCTTCCTCTTGCTTCTTCAGGGCTCCATAGCCTATGTGTCTCAGCAAGCATGGATCCAGAATGCCACACTGAAGGACAACATCCTTTTTGGGTCACCCTTCGATGAGGTCCGATACCAACAGGTCATAGATGCTTGTGCTCTTCTCCCAGACCTGCAGCTGCTGCCAGGAGGAGACCTTACTGAGATTGGAGAGAAGGTGCCGACCTTGGGTTTAATGGCAGAAGGGGCAGGTGGTAATCTGGGGCGATGAGATGGAGCAAGTAGAACAGGGAGGGAGATGACTCTATGATACATGCAGGAACAAGGGATGCTGTGGGTGATGGTCCAGCCTTGCAAAGAAATCTACAAAAGTTCCTAGCCAAATAGTAATGGTTACTAGTGCTCTTGTGGCCACATGTAGCTTTGTTTGTCTTTTATGGCCCATTGAGAGTCTGGAAGAAAACAAAAACAACTCTGTTCTGAATTACAAAAACTTTCCATGGAGATTCTTAAGAGGTCCAATGGGGATAGCTCAGTTGGTTGGAGTGTGGTGCTGATAACGCCACGTTTGCAGGTCTGATCCCCATATGAGACAGCTGCATATTCCTGCATTGAGTGGGATTGGACTAGATGATCCTCAGGGTTCCTTCCAACTCTGAAATTCTACTTTTCTATGACTGTCATTGAGAGTTAACACTGATCATATTTGGTTATATTTGGACATCAGTATCAGGTGTGGGAAGAGCAAGTGTTAATGTACCATAGACAGCTGCGCAGGACTAAGGGAGGGCAGGAGAATTGTTATTGGGAGAGTGCATAAGGGTAGGAGAAGTCCTAAAAGGGCATTTGATTGGATGGATGATTACGGTGAAAATGGTGAATTGTTGTAGAGCAGGCATAGGCAAACTCGGCCCTCCAGATGTTTTGGGACTACAACTCCCATCATCCCTGACCACTGGTCCTGTTAGCTAGGGATGATGGGAGTTGTAGTCCCAAAACATCTGGTGGGCCGAGTTTGCCTATGCCTGTTGCAGATTATTATAGTATTCACTGTCATGTGGTGTGAGTTTCAGCAGGACCATCTTCATCAGTCAAGGCTGACCAAGCCAAATGCATTGGAGGGGGCTGCTTCTGACTCACGTAATCAGAGCTCAAGCCGTTGCCATGCACTGAACCACAGAGAAAGCTCAGAGATCCTAGCTTGGCTGCTTTCTTCTGCAGGGCATTAACCTTAGTGGAGGCCAGAAGCAGCGTGTCAGCCTGGCCAGAGCTGTATACAACAACGCAGACATTTACTTGCTGGATGACCCTCTCTCGGCTGTGGATTCCCATGTAGGACGACACATTTTTGACGAAGTGCTGGGGCCACAGGGGCTGCTGCAGCATAAGGTGAGCTCTTGCCTGCCCTGCAGACCCTGTTTTGTGAAGAGCAAATGGAGAAATGTTTTATTTGTTAGTGCTACAAGATTGATACTCCACCTTTCTTCCAAAGGAAACTAAAAAGTGAACAAAAATCTAGCCAGTGTGGGAGACTAGTGTTACTGATTCAGGTAATTGCAAAATAAGTCACTGACTCCAAATGGTCTGTGACTGTTTTCTGTAGATAGAAGCTTGTTCCTGGTAAAGAGGGATTGAGATCTATATTACTTGAATCAGTAAATTAAATCAACTGCATCAGCTGGATTTGGTGTTTGCTTCTGTTTTGTGATGCCGCCTTTCAATGTGTTCTTAGAAAACTGAGGCAGCTGGCAGAAGGCTAAGTTAAAACAAGCAAACCACAATGCTAAATAAATAGGATTAAAAGTTCAACATATGGCAATAATAAGATGCATGAAAGCCAAATCTCGGGACCTAACCTAGCTCCAAGAGTGGGTCCAGTTCAGGCAGAGGTGTTCAAGGATCAGAAGGGAAACAGATGTGGCCACAGAAGGAGTGGAGGCCAAGCTGCATCCTAGAAATTGGATGCTGCATCCTAGAAATTGTAGCTGCTGGGAGGCGTTTCTGGTGCCTGTGTTTGAAGGAGGAATGGCCATTTCGATGGGGAAATAGATATAGCATTTGTTTTTTCAAAGCTTGCAGGAGAAGGATTCAGGAGGGTTAGTTTAAGTTAGCGAAGTGGGCTTTTTGTAAAGGAGAGACAGGTGAGTCCACGGTGTGCCTGTAGAAGCCTTCCTGATATAATGTCATAGGTCCAGGGTACAGAGTGGCTGGGGGTGCCATCTTCTTGATACTACCTCCTGAATTGTGATATGCTGGTTTGTGCCACAGACCCGGATTCTGGTGACTCATAGCCTAAGCTTCCTGGCCCAAGTGGATGACATTGTGGTGCTGGTGGCTGGAGCTATTTCCGAACAGGGTTCTTACAGCACCTTACTGGCTAATGGTAAAGCATTTGCTCAGTTGCTCAACACATATGGAAACCAACAGGAAAGCAGGCCTGAAGAGGAAGCCACAGGTAAGAAAGCATTACGTTATACACCGGGGGTGGGGGAACCTTATCAGGATTTGCCTTTTAAGCCAAATTTGACAGGTGAGCTGGGCTCCCCACCTGTCAATCTCCCAACTTCACAATAAAGCAAGGCCTCCATTTTGAACAGCAACAAGACAACTCTCCCTCATGGAGTTGGAGGTGGGGCAGGATCCACCTAAGATAGTGACCTGATATAGTGACCTTCAGATTCATTCTTCCTGAACTTGCCTCCTCCCTGAGTTTCATGCCATGCTCTTGACTTTCTTTTAGTGGGGATGGATGACGACCTAGAACTGGATGGGGACACTGAACCTGGAGCTGAGGAAGTACCAACTGATGTGGTGACCATGTCCCAGAAGAGTGAGGCCAGTGTCCACCAAAAGGACTTCATCCGCAGGTCAGGCCTCCTATGAACTCACAGCCACTTTATTTGCAAATTTGCCTTCCTATTCTTCCCATCTCTTTCTCCCTGTCTTTCTAATATCTCCCTTTCCTGTCTTCCATTTGGAATTTCTTTAAGGCTATTGAGCAAGGCCTTAGGGTTTGGGGTAGGTGGGGGGGGGGGGGAAAGGGCCCCTCAAAGCCAGAAGTCCTAGGGAAGTGTTGATTCCTTCTTAGGGTCTCGTCTATGACCCTAGCAACTTTCCTCACATGGCTAAAAAACTCACCATCTTAGAACTGTCTTATAACTGATTTTTGTAAACTGTTCTGCAACCCTTTTTGGCTAAAAGGCAAGGTATAAATACTTTAGAAAAACAAAATGGCAGGCAGGGCAGCACAGTGCCCAGAGCGTGCGGGGAAGGACTATAGAATCTCTGTCCCTCATCATTGTTCTCCTGTGTTAGCCTTAGTAACAGCAGTCACAAGTCGCTCACGATGTCACAGCGAATGAAGTTGAAGGAGAAGAAGCCAATGACTGAGATAAAAGGACAGAGGCTGATTGACAAGGAGGCCATGGAAACCGGCAAGGTGAGAGGGAGGGGTCAAAATGTTCTCCTGCCTCATAATTAGGACAAATGAGGGTCTCAAAGAGATGGAAGGGAGGAGGGCTGTGGAGACCCTGTCCCAGAGCTAGATGGGGAACAGAGAATGACCACCTTGCAGGAGGTTAGTTGAAGGACTCCTCATTCCATTACCCACAAGGAAAAGGTGTAGTAATGCTCTGTATTTATTTATTTATTTAATTTGTACACCGCCCTTTGTCCAAAGATCCCAGGGCGGTTCAAACAGAAAAATACAAAATGAGACTACAATAGTGCCCTCTATTTTGGGTTTCTTAAATTCTTTCCTTCCTGTTAACCTGACGCTTAATTTTAAGAGCCTTTGCCGTGTCCATTAATGCGCCCTGCACCTCCAAGGAACAGTTCAGTCTTTCTGTCCTTGTATACTGACTACTGGACTGTTCCTGCTTGTTTTCTTGTTAACTGAGTCATATGCCATAGCATATGCTGGAACGTAAGAGCTTTTCAAGGGCTGCTATTTCAGAATGCGTGCAATGATCACCCACCACGGCACACTGTGTCTGATAACAACCCTCTGCCTTGTAGGTGAAGTTCAGCATGTATCTGCAATACCTCCGTGCTGTTGGCTGGTGCCTGTCAACAATGGTCTTGCTTGCCTACATAGGGCAAGCTGTAGCCACGATTGGCTCCAACTTGTGGCTTAGTGAGTGGACAAATGATGCTGCAAAGTACGCGAACCAGACCGCGAACCAGACCTACCCAGCTTCTCAACGTGACCTGCGTATTGGAATCTATGCGGCATTGGGTGCTGGCCAGTGTAAGTCTCTGAAAAACAGAACCACTCGAGAAATGTAGAGTGGCCAGGATCTGCCCTGTGCCTCCACCCAAGGACTGGAAGAGAGCAGAGCGTCTCTGAGAGTTTGATCACACCCAGTGTAGGCAGCATGTAAAATACCATCTCGACCAAAATGTGGATTACAGTGGTACCTTGGTTCTCAAACAGCTTAGTTGATGAACAAATCTACTCCCAAATGCCAAAAACCCGGAAGTAAGTGCTCCGGTTTTTTAACGTTTTTCAGAAGCTGAACATCCCACACGGCTTCCACTTGAGTGCAGGAAGCTCCTGCAGCCAATCGGAAGCCACGCCTTGGTTTTTGAACATTTCGGGAGTCGAACAGACTTCCGGAACGGATTAAGTTCGAGAACCAAGGTACCACTGTATTATTTTTGAAGTCTTTAATTAATGTGCATGCAGCTTAGGGCTTTTTGGGGGGGTATTATAAATTATTAGATCTCTTGAAGCATCTTACTCGGCCCCAGTATATATGCTTAGAGTGTGATTCAGGACACAATAATTTATTATTATTATTATTATTATTATTTATTATTTATATGCTGCCCATCTGACTGGGTTGCCCCACTCATTCTCGACAGCTTCCAACAAATTGACAAACAAATTAGCAACACTTGAGAGGGTTTCTATACCCAGTAGTGTGTTACTAAGGGTGAGCATCAACGCTTTTCTCCCAAGGCGCAGCTTCGATGAGGGCACAGGGAAGATGGCAAGGGCTGGATTGCAAAAGACTTCCAGCTAGGCTATGCCTGTGATTTTTTTGACAACTTTGTGGTGGGTATAACTTTTCCTGTCATGACACCTAGTGCAATTCTATCTTCTGTGCACCTCCTGTAAGGTCTGGAGCTGCCCCAGGGCCCACAGGTGGAAGATTTTTGTTTGCTCTGGTTTGATTTGTTAGACTGAGATATTGCAATACTTTCTGAGAATTAGAGTTTGAAGAAAGCCTTTTCTGTATTTTTATATTTTGTTTCAACCTTAGTTTGTTTAGGGTTCATTCCCAGATTATTGATGCTTAAGTAGACCCAGACTGTGCCAGTTAGTGTAATGCTTGCTGTGTGTTTCTCTTTCCTGTGACCTTGGACCGAGGATGTAGCATGTTCCCTTTGAGTTCAGTTGTGATCAACTTGTCCTTTAGACCACCTAAGATTGGAAAAGAGCAGCTTGGCTTCAGATTTCCCATCCTTGCCCTTTCTGGGATGGGACACTTCAGAGGTCCTGCCACAGAAGCTGGATGGTGTTACAAAGCCTCTGTTCTTGAGCTGGTAGTAGTTTTCAAGGTCCAAAGACCTGTGAAATTTGGACCCACAGCTGAAAGAAGAAGAAGAGTTTGGATTTGATTTCCCGCTTTATCACTACCCGAAGGAGTCTCAAAGTGGCTCACAATCTCCTTCCCCTTCCTCCCCCACAACAAACACTCTGTGAGGTGAGTGAGGCTGAGAGACTTCAAAGAAGTGTGACTAGCCCAAGGTCACCCAGCAGCTGCATGTGGAGGAGCGGAGACGCGAACCCGGTTCACCAGATTACAAGTCTACCGCTCTTAACCACTACACCACACTGGCTCTCAATATACAAAAGCAATATACCCATTACTGGGAACACATGGGCAGCTATCCAGGGTGGCATTTTGCAGAGGGCACCACTAGAGGTGATACTTTCAGGGCACAACACCAAGGCAGATGGAACTGGACCATATTTCACCTAGATCCGAGATGGATAACCTGTGCTCTTCCAGAGGTCATGGAACTTCATCTCCCATCATCCCTATCCAACATAACCAATGATCTAGGATGATGGAAGTTGTTGTCAGGAAAAGCATCTGGAGGGCCACAGGTTCCTATCCCTGTCCTCTAGTACCAGATGGCCTAAGGCTGTTGATGCCAGTCTCTCCCTACGCATCAGGTCCTTACCAATGGATGTATTTGTTCTAGCTCTCTTCCTGCTGACTTCAGCCCTTCTTGCTGCCCACGGTGCGGTCCGGGCCTCCCGGGTCCTACACGAGCGGCTGCTGTCCAACATCCTGCGTGTGCCCATGAGTTTCTTTGACACAACACCAACAGGCCGCATCGTGAACAGGTTTGCCAAGGTATGAGCTCACGCTCCGTGAGGTCTGCAGAGGCTCAAAAGTAATTGCCGAAGTTTTTAACTGGGCCAGGAGGAATTGGCAAGTGCCTCAAGCTATAACTTGCTGAGAGTGTGTTGGGAATGGGGGGCACATCTGAGGATACATGAAGTGCTGCTTGGAGATACTTGTGGGATCCTATCAGGCTTAGCTTCCAGCCTTCCTTGCACAACTGCACATGCGCTCACTGCAGATGTATAACCGTTTGGAGGTGTTACTGGACTCTCAGCTCCCAACAGCCCCAGGCATAGCTGCCAACCCTCCCTTTTTTTGCGGGAAACTCCCTTATTCCAATGCCGTTTTCCCGCTGCTATCGCGGATTGTTGATATCCCTTAAATTTCCCGGATTTCAAAGGAAGCAGCTCCTCTCCCTCCCTGCCGGCCAGGGAGGCTCTTCAGCTGCGTTGCTCGGCTGCCAATAAGGAGTCTGAGACCGACTGGGTGCGGAGCTTGCATGCCTTGTGGAGCCAGACCCTCATGCCCAACCAGACAGACAGCCTGCCTGCCGTCTACGTGCTCGCTCTTTCGCTCACCCGTTTGCGCGCAGCCTCTGGAGTGCAGGGTGGCGAGGCTACTTGGTGCCATTGCACTGCCCTTGCTGCATCCCTTATTTTCAAATCCGAAAGTTTGGGAAAAATCCCTTATTTTCAAATCTGAAAGTTGACAGCTATGGCCCCAGGCGACACCGTCAATGGTGAGGGATGATGGGAGCTGGAGTCCAACAACATATGGAAGGCACCAGATTGGCACCACCCTTGGTTTGGACCATCCCCTCAAGGTAGAAGTAGTTTCCAGACACTTTTGCCAGTTGCCCTTGTTATAGCAGCATTGCACCCTAGGCATTGCAGTCCTGGTTTAAGCCAACCAAAAAGTTTGGGGTTGCGGGATTCAAGCTGAAATCATGTAAACATGAAGAAGTTAACAGGCAGAGAAAATATGGGTGCCTTTCATGGTTAGGTTTCCCTGGGCTATAATTTGTGTAACTTTGGTCTGTTTCCCATCACCAGCCATGGCACATGTCTGCCAGCTTTCGGTAAATTGGGTGGTTATTAAAAAAATGTTTTTTAATCAGTGGGACCAAGATAATGGGAGAATAATCTCTCTCTCCCTCCTCCCCCCACCCCAGCCCCTGTAGATTTTTCCATTATCAATTTAGATTGTAAATTCCTTGCAAGAACCTTTCTGGAGACTTGCTTATGTAAAGAACTATTTATATTGATATAAATAACAAAAATACTTTAAAAGCATGTTATTGAATCTTTACAGATAAATTGTAAACAGATAAAAACATTAGCAGGATTATTGTAATAACCTGCAGTTTTATAAGAGCATATACTTACAGTAGATAATTAAATGAGCAAGTTAAATGAATTTGGATACAGTACGTAGAAGATATTAAAAAATAAATTTAAGGAACCACAGAAAGAGGGGGAAAGAAGTCAAATTTTGAAATGTTAAATTGATTGGAGAACTAATGAAATGTATAAATTTGAAAAGTATAAATAAAAAAGCAAAAGAAAAAAAGCATAATTTCTTAGAAGAATTCGGACCCAATCCAGCTGCAGTTTACACCCACCACTTCCACTCCTGTGTGCCTTGCTCCACTTGGGGAGTTTCCTACCACCAGTCCTCCCTTGAGCAGAGAACGCGATTCACCGATCAGCCCTGAGTGTCTAACAGTGCACACAGAGGTCTCCCTGGATCAGGCCTAAATTATCTTATATATTGAGATGTATGAAATGGGTGCAGAAAGCTTATAAGGCAAAGAAAAGGTGTGGTGCATGTCTATAGTTGTACCAATGGACCTTTCAAACAACAAAACCAGTTTGTAGGTTAGGGAGAAAAGATGTTTAAAGTTAAGGAGAGAGAATTCAAATGAGAAAAACTGAGTAAGTTCATAATAGAAGAAAAGGGCACTGGTTGAATGAAGTTTAGAAGAACTTTGGCATTTCATGCCCCCCCCATCTCAGAATTTGTAAACCACTCTACATTCAGGGAACACCCAAACAGTTTGTAGAAGTGAAATATAAAACATAATACAGATCATAAAAGACTATTAAAACATAAAAAGTGTGTGTGAGCATTGCATAAAGTGATTGTGTGAAATAATGTAACAACAACAAGAAGAATAAAAAAAAATGACAGAAAAAAATGTAAGTGAGAGTGATAGACCTAAAAGTGAAACCTTTGTTTCCAGCTCGGTCCCCCCCCCCCCCAATCAAAGTCATGCATCTATTTTTTCCGAGTAAATCTTACATTTTCCATGTGAAAGCCAGCAGCAGCATTAACAAACTCTGCGGCTGAATTACATTTTCTAACCAAGTAAAATGGAACCCCCTACTTGTCAGCTGATGCATGGTTTAATCCTGCTTTCTAGCTGCAGGATCATCCCATGTCTTTACATGTCCCATGTCTGACATCACATGCAATATCAGGTGTGGGGTAAGTGGGTGTGGTTTGAGGGGGGAACAGCCTCACCAGCAAAATTTGTGGTGTGGGTCACATTTAGCCTCTGGGCCAAAGGTCCCCCACCTATTGGCCCGGGGGCTTGTCAGTTAACCCAGAGTCTTTGCCTAAACCCTAGGAAATGTGGAAAAAATCCTGGGCAATTTATCTGGAATCCCCTCGGCGTGGTTTTCTAGTTTCCATGCACACCATAAGCCACATTCTCACCTTACATTTTAAACCATTATAAGACTTTACCAGTCATGGCCTCCCCCCAAATAACCCCGAACTATAGTTAGTAAACCCTTGTTCTCCTCACAGAGCTACAATTTCCAGAGTGGTTTAACAATCAGTCCCTCTTCCCAGTAAACTCTGGGAACTCCAGCTCGGTTTTGAACCACTCTCATTCGTAACTGGCTACTCATGAATCTAGGACTAGGCTGTACAGCATGTTGCTACCAACTCCCATTTCTTTTGTCAACTCCCTCCTCTCTGCCCCCTGCAGGACATTTTCACTGTGGATGAGAGCATTCCCATGTCATTCCGCTCCTGGATTAACTGCTTGTTGGGGATTTTCAGCACTCTGTTTATAATCTGCCTGGCCACACCTTATTTTGCAATTGTCATACTGCCTCTGGGTATCATATACTACTTTCTTCAGGTGAGTTGGGGCCCAGCCTCTTTGGAAGCGGACATTCCTTTTATTGCCAAGTTGCATCCATTCAGAACTGTTGCTTGAGCCCTGGGGCTTCAGCTCCAATACCTACCTGCTTTGCTATTCATTACCACTGAAGTTAGGGGACCCAGGTGGCTCTGTGGGTTAAACCACAGAGCCTAGGGCTTGCTGATCTGAAGGTCGGCGGTTCGAATCCCTGCGACGGGGTGAGCTCCCGTTGCTCGGTCCCAGCTCCTGCCCACCTAGCAGTTCGAAAGCACGTCAAAGTGCAAGTAGATAAATAGGAACCGCTCTGGCGGGAAGGTAAACGGCGTTTCCGTGCGCTGCTCTGGTTCGCCAGAAGCGGCTTTGTCATGCTGGCCACATGACCCGGAAGCTGTACGCCGGCTCTCGGCCAATAAAGCGAGATGAGCGCCGCAACCCCAGAGTCGGACACGACTGGACCTAATGGTCAGGGGTCCCTTTACCTTTACCTTACCACTGAAGTTAATGGATATTACTAACTTGGGTTCATTAATTTCAGTGGGTCTACTCTGAGAAAGACTTAGTCAAACCCTCCGTTCTGTGATGACCAGGGAAGTGCAGAGGATCAAAATCCTCAATATCAGAGCAGAACTATATTGCTATCCAGAACGTCAGTGACTGGAAGGAGCTGAAAGAAGAGAGCCACCACAAGACCAAATGCAGAATAGAACACACCTTTCAGCTTGCAGCAGTGCTAAGCCTTGGCCATCTCCTCAAACTGCAAACTGTTTTCTTTAAACTGCTTCTTGTTTCGTAGGAGCTGCATACCTCTCCCTTCTAAAACACCCAACTGTGGGCAGGATTCAGCTAATGAGTCCCACTAGTAGAACCCTACGCAATGACTTCCACTAGTGCAATGGGACTTTTGCCTCTCTTCTCTGCCCAAAACTGGCTCTGTTGGGATCAGGAGAACCCCTGTATTAATTACTTTTGAATGATGTAAAACTGCCAATGTAATACCATCAGATGGGTTTCATTTTCCAAACGGGCTTCTTTGCATTTAATGTGCTTACAAACAGGTGCTGTAAGTCACTGCAGATGCCAGCCCTCTGAAATCCGTGTTCTTAAAGCACACCAGAAACAATGACTCCATCAAACCTTTCTAAAGCTCTCCTGGCATGGGGCTTGTGAGCAACAGGTTATGGCTAGCACCATTGAAAAACTGATGCTTGGGTATAATAAAGCAAAACTTGAGTCCCAGAATTGATTTAGCATTTCCTCTCAGAAGGCAGACTCACCAAACACCTCTGAAGCTGTAGAATGGCATAGTCCTATTCTCCCATTGGCAAAATATTAACTAACAACTGCAACATACCTGCCAACATTTATCCAATGGAAATAGGGACATCCTATTCAATAATAATAATAGTAATTTTAATTATTATTATTATTATTATTATTATTATTATTATTATTATTATTATTATTTTATATATACCCTGCCCATCTAACTGGGTTGCCCCAACATTTTAAAAAACATTTAAAAAATAAACATTAAAAAACTTCCCTATACAGGGCTACCTTCAGATGTCTTCTAAAGGTTGTATAGTTACTTTATCTCCTTGGCTCAGGGATGGGTTGCATACCATACCCTCCAACATTTCTCTGATGAAAATAGGGACGTCCTAAGGCAGTGATGGCTAACCTTGACACCCCATGTTTTGGAACTACAACTCCCATCATCCCTAGCTAACAGGATCAGTGGTCAGGGATGATGGGAGTTGTAGTCCCAAAACATCTGGAGTGTCAAGGTTAGCCATCACTTTCCTAAGGAAAAGTGGGACATTCTGGAATCAAATCAGAAACTGGGATGGCTTCTGTAAATACGGGACTGACCCTGGAAAATAGGGGCACTTGGAGGGTCTGCTGCAAGCAATGGTTTTAGGAGTGAGGGAGAATGGTAAGGCTAGGAGGTCTCTGCTTTTCTTGTGACTTTCACTAGTGCATTTCTCTCCTCCTAGCGGTTCTATGTGGCCACCTCCCGCCAGCTGCGGCGTTTGGACTCGGTCACCCGGTCTCCCATCTATTCCCACTTCAGCGAAACAGTGGCGGGCCTCACCGTCATCCGGGCTTACGGGCATCAGGAACGCTTCCTGAAACACAACGAGGAGCTTGTGGACATCAACCAGAAGTCTGTGTACTCTTGGATCGTTTCCAACAGGTGAGGCTGTGATGTGGAAGGTTTGGCCTATTCTCTTAATCAGGGAGTTGGGAACTTCAGGCTGTGGGGCCAAATCCGGCCCTTTGGGACTCTCTTTCTGTGCCTCAGACCTCTCCCCAGGCCACGCCCCTTCCTCGCTCCATTTCAGACCCTGAATGTTTTTTGCCAGGCTGGAATGTGTCCTTGAACTCTGGCCATGCCTTCGGTTCTCTGGATGGAGGATGGGTGTTGGGGTGTAGGAGTGTGTGTGTGTGGAAACTAGCCTGCCATACAAAGGTAAATTTTACTAACATGAGTTTGAAGCTACTAACATGAGTTTGGCCAAACTGCGAGAGGCAGTGAAGGATAGGCGTGCCTGGCGTGCTCTGGTCCATGGGGTCACGAAGAGTCGGACATGACTGAACGACTGAACAACAACAGTTCTGGCCACCTTTGCCTCTGCCCCTGCGCACCACTAGCACATGGCCCTTGCAACTTTGCCCAGAGGGGAATGTGGCTCCCAAGCTGAAAAGGTGCCCCCAGTCCTCAAAAAGGGGCCCCAGTCCTCAGACAACACCAGCAGGTGTACTTTTTTAGTTAGGGTGTTACTACAAAGCCTAAAGCAAAGTACTGTGCAGTTTTCTGTTGGCCTGGTGGAGCCTCTCTAGGTGTGCAGCTTATCCAGGTTACTTCAAAGTAACATGCCTTCCTTTCTCACATGACTCCAAGTGGGCTGGTACAGGCTGAGCACTTGGGAGATGTGTTTAAGCATCACTGCCAGAAGCCAATTGTTAAAATCTGACTCTGAAGTGAGAGCAGGAACACCTCCTCTACCCAATGGCAGTGGCTGGATTTGAGATGCTGCAGGTTGCGGTACTGATGGCGCACTCACCTTTCCCTTCCGCATTTGTTCTTCCTTACAGGTGGCTGGCTGTGCGCCTAGAATTTGTGGGGAACCTGGTGGTTTTCTTTGCAGCGCTACTGGCCGTCTTGGCTAAGGATACTTTGGACAGTGGCATTGTGGGACTCTCTGTCTCCTCAGCTCTCAATGTAAGTGACTGAGGCCACAAGCCGGCCAGAATAATGGCTATACTGGGACTTTGTAAGGCGCACTGATACACAAGCTAGGGATCTAGTGCCTAATTTGGGGTTTTCCTTGCCATTTATTTTTTACCTGTTTTCATAAACCATCAGGTGTTGAAAATAAAGTGGATTAGAGATGGGGTTAGGGAGAATCTATTGTCATGAAGCCCAAGAGCTACTCAATACATAGCTGGGTGCCAGGTTAAGTTCAAGGTTCTGGTATAGACAGATTGGGATCAGGGTACCTAAAATACAATCTCACCCCTTATGCACCCCATCAGTGATCAATCACTGCACTTGGCAGGTGAGAGCCTTCTGCAGATGCCATCTTATCGGGTCTATTTCACACAATATAGGAACCCAGCCTTTCTTGTTGTGACAACTACGCTTTGGAATTTTCTCCTGTTAAATATTTGACGGGCACCATCTCTTTCAACGAAGTCTTTCAATAGAGACCTTTCCCAGTCTGCATCTGCATTGGAATTTGTTTTTAGATGTTTTAATTATCACTTGTGTGTTTGCTGCCCTGGATTCCTTCAGTAGGAAGGGCAGGATATAAATGTAATTAATAAATAGTAGTAATGGTGATGGCAAGCCTTCCTATTGGGAGTGTGAGAGGAGGCCACTCTGCCTTTAAAAAGGGATTCTCATAAGAAGACATGCTCCTGTGCCTTTCTTCCTTGTGTCTGTAGTTGTGGCCAAATGGGATGCAATGGGCTCTCTTAAGTATGGGGCAGGGAAGGGGAAGAGCTGGAGGACCAGGGCTGTTTTAGTGATACTTCCACTGCCATGCAGATCACCCAAACATTGAACTGGCTGGTGCGGATGACTTCGGAGCTGGAGACCAACATTGTGGCTGTGGAGAGAGTGCATGAATACACACATGTGGAAAATGAGGTATGGGGAGATGTGGGATGGGGGTTGCAAGATTGCTGTGCTGTGGGAGAGGTCCCAATGATTCAAACGTATCTTGTGTGATGCCCATTCTTTCTCCTGCAGGCACCATGGGTAACAGCCCAGAGACCACCTTCTGGCTGGCCCAACAACGGAGAGATAAGATTTATAGACTATCAAGTGCGGTATCGGCCTGGGCTGGAGCTGGTTCTCGATGGGATCAAGTGTGAGATCCAGAGCAGAGAGAAGGTGAGGCACTGAGGGGAGGTAAACAGCTGGTTGAGGCTGCTGAGAAGGGGAGCAGGCACACTGGGAGAAAAAAGGAGTCACATGTGGGGGAAAGCTCTTATTTACAACATAGCAGATATTGTCCTTTTATCTGCTGAGCCTGCATCCCATGGACCTGAAAACCTCTAGGGTGCTCAGCTTCCAAGAATAATTCTCTTAGCTTAAAGTTCAGAACTAACACAGACCTGTCCGACAGGAAGCGGAGCAGAGATGCAACATCCAACTGTCTAGTTGGATGAATGAACCAGGAAAGGATAACTGAGAAATAAAAGCAGTTTGGTTTATCTAACCCTTGAGATGCTCTTGCTTCAGGTTGGTGTCGTAGGCCGAACCGGGGCTGGGAAATCCTCGCTCACTAACTGCCTCTTTCGCATCCTGGAGGCAGCTGGAGGCAAAATCCTGATTGACGGGCTCGACATAGCAGCGCTTGGACTTCATGACCTGCGCCGGAACATCACCATCATCCCACAGGTGTGACACCCAGTAAACCTGGCTTGAAGGAGCCGAGGCCAGGCTTTGGCTGCTTGGAGGGAGTGGAGTACCGATGCCAAGTTCTGTGTGGGGTGTCCTCCCTTATTGCATTGATGCTGCTTATTCCCGTGGGGGAGGGCTTCCCATGCTGTTATTCCCCACTCTGGCTGACAGGGGTGGAGAATATCACATGGACGACATCAGGTGGCCAGTTTTTTGACCACATGGTTTGAAATGAAACTATTCAGGGGCATGCATGCTGTGCATGGTGCTTAAAAACCCTCAGTAATCTTTTACAGCCCCCTAAGAAGCAGATGAAGGGATGCGGGTGGCGCTGTGGGTTAAACCACAGAGCCTAGGGCTTGCCGATCAGAAGGTCGGCGGTTTGGATCCCTGCGACGGGGTGAGCTCCCATTGCTCGGTCCCTGCTCCTGCCCACCTAGCAGTTCGAAAGCACGTCAAAGTGCAGGTAGATAAACAGGTACCGCTCTGGCGGGAAGGTAAACGGCGTTTCCGTGCGCTGCTCTGGTTCGCCAGAAGCGGCTTAGTCATGCTGGCCACATGACCCGGAAGCTGTACACCGGCTCCCTCAGCCAGTAATGCGAGATGAGCGACGCAACCCCAGAGTCGGTCACGACTTGACCTAATGGTCAGGGGTCCCTTTACCTTTACCTTTACCTTTTAAGAAGCAGATGATAATTAGGGCTTCAAAGTGCCATGCACTGCAAACCACTTTTTGACCCAGTCTGTCTTTACTTGCCCCTCAACTGAGGTCATATATGACATCGGGTGCACATGGTTTGGACAAAACGGTCTAGCAGGCCACATGGGGAAGCCTTATTAGACCTGTGTCCTCCACTGCTATATTGATGAGATGGCAAATGCCATCTCCTACTTTGTAACACAGTGGAACAAGGGGGCATGAATAGAAGGGGGTAATTTGTAGGGCCCATCGTGAATGTTCTACACCCCCAAAGCATATATGGCTGCAGACCAAGACCATCCCTAGTGGAAGACCATCCATGCCGGCTTAAACCGTAGCTTTTGGATCCCAGAGATGGGATGCTGAAGAACCCTGCCTACTTCACCCTATCCATAACGTAGCTCACTGCTCAGTACTTTGGTTCAGCCTAGCCATGCTGCTGCTTCCAGTCATACCTGCCTTAAGCCTCTCGTGCCTGCACCTACAGGATCCTGTTCTTTTTTCGGGGAGCTTGCGCATGAACCTGGACCCATTTGACCAGCACTCGGATGAAGAAGTCTGGCATGCTCTGGAGCTGGCACACTTGAAGTCTTATGTACACAGCCTGCCTGAAGGACTGTCCCATCTAGTTAGCGAAGCAGGAGACAACCTGAGGTATCGGAAGGGTAATACGGGCTGCTGTGCGGTGCTCCCTTCTTAAGAGTTGGGAGACTGTTGGGAGAGCATGGGCTGTGATGATACTTACACTAGCCCCTTGCAGGCAGCTGCATCCATTTAGCTAGTGATGGACTGATCTTGTTTCCACAGCGTGGGGCAAAGGCAACTTGTCTGTCTGGCACGGGCCCTCCTCCGTAAATCCAAAATCCTGATTCTGGATGAGGCCACGGCAGCTGTGGATATGGAGACTGACTACCTGATCCAAGAGACAATCCGGAGCGAGTTTGCAGACTGCACTGTGCTCACCATTGCCCATCGGTTGCACACCATTATGGACAGCCACAGGTACAGTTTGTGGGGTTGTGGGCATGCTATGTGAAATCTGGCATGATTTGGAGTGGCGTTCTCTCATCATACACAGCTGTAATGGTTCAGGGCTTCATGGTCTCACGAAAAAGCAGCAAAGGTTCCCTCGGCCCACAATGGATGAAGCGCCTACAGCACTTGTTTCCCAAACTTGGGTCTCTAGTTGTTTTTGGACTACAACTCCCATCATCCCTAGCTTACAGGACCAGTGGTCAGGGATGATGGGAGTTGTAGTCTGAAAACAGCTGGAGACCCAAGTTTGGGAAACACTGACCTACAGCAACAGTGGAATTGCATGGAGTAAACTGTCATTCAGTAGTCATCCTACTAAAACTTCCACTGGATGCTCCTAAAACTGGTAACACATTTGGAAATCTAAATCCAGAGTTTGTGGCCTGTACTAAATATCCTTACATACGTTGACACACAATCCTGAAGAAAGCCAATATTTGAAGTTCATGAGTGAAAGGCTTTCAAGCAGAATGGTTAATGAGGATAGGAAGAGCCTGCTGGATGAGGCCAAAGGCCCACCTAGTCCAGCCTCCTGTTCTCAGTGGCCAGCCAGGTGCCTGTTGGCCCACAACCCACAAGCATGATCTCAGCCCAACAGCACTCTCTCCAACCGTGGTTTCCAGCAACTTATATTCGGAGGCCTACTGCATACAAATGGTTTTCTTTGATAGTCAAACAAGAGAAATAACTCGGCATGCAGTGCAGTGAAATATAACTTTAGAAAATAAGCCTGTTGTTTTCCTAAGCCTGCATTAAACAAATGCTTGAAAAGCACAGTAAATGCTGTGCAGGTCAATTTTTTCCTGGGAAAGCAAATCCCTTCTCAGGTTGGCTTTTAGCTGCAAGCACATAAACAACAAGAAGAACAATGGATTTCTATAAACCTTTTAACAACATTTGGCATCCAAGACTGGGCTGTAAGTTGCTACAAAGCAAATCTGGAAGGAAAGCGATGACCTCATTAAATCTGCTTTACAGTAACCAATACTTCCAAAGGAGAATATAACAAAACAGAGAAGCCTTTGGAGCTGCAATGGCTCCATCAGCCCAACCTTTTGGGACAATGGCTGAGCCTGTGCTTCCCACTCAACTCAGCAAAACAAAAGTTCTTGTGATAGGATGACGACCTTTCAGGGTGAGCAATCGGACACAGAAATCCCTGTATAAAATATTGGATGCATTATTAGCTCAGTGACTCCCATATTTTTGAAAGTGAAGTGGTGAAGCGTTAAGGGATGGAATACGTTCAACCCCACCATGCAAGCCAGGTGGGATCAATGCCAATAATTATTTACCCAGATCAGTCTGCTGTGTGCTATTGAAGGGATTCTTATCCTTCCATCCACCCTCTGGCCACTTTCCCTTTCCCACTCTGGAAACTCCCTCCTCTGGAGCCACCCTGTTGCAGGGGCCATACAGATTGACACCACTTACATTTCTGACTGCTATCCTGGAAGGTGCTAGGAGCTGTGCGCAACTAGATATGGGTGCTTGTGCTCAATCTCGGATCTCTCTCTCTCTCTCTCCCCACTCCAGGGTGATGGTGCTTCAGGCGGGGAGGATTGTGGAGTTTGACAGCCCTGATCATCTGCTTAAACAGCAAAGCATCTTTGCAGGAATGGCCAAGGATGCTGGAATTGTAGGAAGCTACAACACTGCCATGTAGAGACAAGGGCGGCAAGACCAAGGCCAGCTTCATGCATCCCTGTGGTAGCTTTTCCTGGACTTTTACCTTTGACTGGGTGCCAACACTGTCTGTACCAGCAGTGATATTATGCCTGAAGCACAGATCATCATACAATTTCTGGGCCTGCTGCACTCAACCAGCTTGTATCTTCACAGACAGCTACTTGATATTTTCTTGGCCCAGAACTCAAGCACTGCCTATAAGCCAACCATGGTTCTGCAGAAGGGGTGCACTTTTACTATCGCCCTCCAAGACAGAAAAGATCACCTGAAGCTCTACCACTCCTCCTTTGTTTCAAGACGCAGCGCAGAAGTTCCCATACAATTCTCCATGCTATGAAGTAGGCAAAAACAAGCCGGTGGTGTTTAGTTTTAACTGGTTCCGTTTATCGCTCCCCTGCCCCCCAAAACGCATCACCTTCCAGATTCATGTTTCTTTGGGGATACTGGCAGTTTCAGTTTCCTCCTCCTCGCATGGGATTTCACACCATCTGGAGGTGAGGTGGAGAGAGGATTTAGGTGACAAATTAGAATATTACAACACTTAGTACATGGAGAAGTGCTGGAAAGGTGGTGAATAATAACTATTTGGAACTCCTGTCCCAAACAGTCCAGTCTCTTTTAAATTTGCTGTCACAAGGTGTTTCAAATGTGGGGTGCACTGGGTTTTTTTAAAAAAAAGTTTTCATACCCTGTCTACTGACCCAAGTTCCTGAGGCATCTTATGCTGTATTTAAAATACAATAAAACAGACAATAATTACTGAAGCGGGGCAAACGTTTCTTGCATGTTCCTGGCCCTAGACATCCCCTAGATGCAGCAGGCACTGGGGAAGCAAAGTATGAAAATACAAGTTTGCTTTTCTTGCTATTGGGTGTTCCCACCCTTCCCAATATTCCAGAAGGATTTTCCTTGACACAAAGGAAAGTTAGGCGTAAGTGGCTCTTACTCTTATAGGTCAATCTCCCATTTTTGCCAGTGCTGTTACCATTCATCCCCGGACCATCATAATATTTAATTGTTCCTGACAGTCTTGGTGTTTGTGTGCTCGAGTTGAGGCAAGCTGCTTGCTGTCACAAGGAGAAGGGGTAACGCAAAAGGGGGGACTGTGCATGAATCATTCAAGACATGTCAGAAAAAAGTTTTTATTTACAAAACAGCAGCTCAGGAGGCACAATGCAGCTGTTATTCTCTGCTCTTTCATCCTGGAGCAGGAATACCCCCCCTAAAAACTCTGACTTGGGGCAAGGTGGTCCTAGCAGTATGTACACGTACACACACACACACACACACACACACACACACACACACACACAGCAGCATCCAAGGTGTGCCGCCAGACCCCACCTGAAGCTGCGTGAAGGAGCCCTTATGCACTTTACAACAGCCAATGCCAAGTAACACTGAAAGGAAGAGCTCTCGTTTTCAGTAGCTAACATCCAGCACCCTTGCAAAGCAGTCTGTAGGAAAACAAAATTGCAACCTGTCTTTGTATTAGATCCACTACTGAACAAGAGGCCAGCCTGTAGTGGATCTTTAGTCTTGCAAACTGTTTCATGCCATGATAGCTAAATGGAACATCTAAGTTGAGAGACAGCGCAGACTTTTGCATACCAATTGCTGGGGGACAAATGGGCAGATGAGGGGGCCATTGGCTGCAGGCTCTGCTTGTGGGCTCCTAGAATCATGAGGATGGTTACTGGGAAGCAGGTAAGATGGATCCTTAAGTCAGGGCACCCCCATCACCCAGCCCCCTGGGTTACCATTTGCCAGATGCCTCACAGTTGCATAATCAGCAGCTAGTCTGAAACTTGTTAGTCAAAGGAGACTAAACATCTACTTCAAGGGGGAATCAACTCCACACGGCAACGCTTGAGGCGAGGGGCACTGCCCCTCAGGACCAGGCACAGAGAGGTTCAGTCTCATTAGGGTAAAACAGCAGAACCCCGTGGAAGCACTTCATTCAACTTCACGGGAAACCTGGTTTGGCTCCCCCAAAATGTATCCAATTGAAACCACAGGGGAAGGAGAGCACAAGGCCTCTTCGGCCTGGTTCCAACAGGGATTAAGGCAGCAGTTTCTGGCAACTCCAGACACACATCCTTCACGTGTACTCAGTCTTCCGAATGTAGCTGGACGGCACATAGCCCCTCTTCCCGTGTGCCTCTGCCAACCACCACTCCTGGTTCCCCGTGATGTCTTCGAACTGCAGAATCCTTAGTCTCTCATTGGCGGTGACGCTCAGTTCATTTGAGTTCCGTCCCGTAAAAGTGTAAACAGCATAGTAGACCTCAAAGTAGAAAGAACGGGGAGGAGGTCAGTGGAAAAGTAGGAAGAAACATGCTGCACCATTCAAAGCCCCATAGAATAAGTCCCAGTGCATGAATCATTCAAGACATGTCAGAAAAAAGTTTTTATTTACAAAACAGCAGCTCAGGAGGCCCTTTTTTTACACTGTAAGCACTTGCTTTGGGAATTTTGTTGTCAAATTGAAAAGCAGGCTAAAAATATCTTAGCCCATACAATATGAATATATAAAGTCCCGAGAATTAGCGGTACTGAATTAGATGGAACAGAACTCACTCTGGGCTTCCAATATGCTCATTTTCAGAGGAAGCCTTGGTTGTGCCAGCTAGCCAGTCAAATTAGAAATGGCCCATTAACAGAGACAGAAAGATGCCTCTTCCCCCACTCACCTGGTTCCCCTTAGACTCGCTGGTCCTCGACCTCAAGTTGCCATTCTCCAGCGAAGGAGTCGCCCTGGCCTTGGGCCGGGCCGGAAGGCCATTGCGTGGGTCGGGGTTACTGTATCGGCGGGAGGCCGGAATGGCGCGGGGTGGCTGGGCAGAGTCTACAGGACCCGTCTTAGGTTGGTCAGCAGCATCCACCTCTGAAAGGGCCTGCAAGGAGCTCATTAAATCCCCTTGGAAGCCAGAGTCCTGCAGAGGTTTCTGAGGGCTGTTGGCAGATGCGTTGCTCACTATGCTGCTTGGCGTGCTGCTGCCACGAGATGAGGAGCCGCTGTGCTCCGATTCACTTGAGGAATGGCTGCCCACAGAAACATTTGAGTGGCTGCATCGTGGGTTGTATGGCTTCAGGAAGGAGCTGTACACAAAGCCTTTGGTCACTGTAGAGGGAAGGTCGGAAATCAGAAGCACAGACAAGGCATGGCCAGGGCGCTGGGAAAGGGCTGCATATGGTGTCTCCCAACACCAGTTTTCTGTATGATTGTGGACACTGGACCAACACTGATGACCACCAACCTGAACTGGGGAGGTGGAGAATGTGCACTGCTGCTGTGTGCGCGTAAAAAGGAAAATACTTGTGGCATTTTTAAAGCCACGTGAAAGGAAAATAACTGGGGCCTGTAGGGACTCAGCAGCCTGCTTAGCAGTAAATATAGCTCCTGAGGCCACTAGGGAGAGTGATAAGCAGCTGGATGGAGATTTGTCATTAAAAGAGGAATTTGAAGCTCTTACCAGAGCGACTTTGATTAATATCTGGAAAGAACAGGTGGTTCCTTTAGAAATTAAAATAAGTGCACTTAGCGCCAGATTGGGTGGGAGTGTGGAACCCGCACATAGATACAGAAGAAGCTCCTCCGGACAGGAGGTGTCCCATGGTTTGCCTGGAGCCCAAGAGAGGCTTCCACTCACCTCCATTGTCAATGAGCCAGCGGTTCTGACTGCCCATGGGGTCCTTCTTCTTAAGGACCCCCACCAGGTCACCCTCCAGCAATGAAATGTCCAACTCTTGAGCGGCATTGACGTTGCGCTCAGCCTGGAAGAGCTTGTCGGGGGGGTACCGAGACAGCAAGGCAGCGCGGAGGTCATCCGACTGCAGCATGTAGCTGGGCTGCAAGGGAAGCGACAGCACCAAACAGTGATGGGGAAGGCGATGCAGTGACACACGGCGCTCTTTGCCCGGCCCTGGTTCCTCAAGCAAAGGCCACCCACCACTGGACAGTGCCCATGTTGAATGAGGAGCCCCCCGCCCATCGTTGGCCCCGCAGTTGCTCACCATTCCCAGAAGCGGCTGCCTCCGTGCTGACTGGCGCTCCAGGCTTTTCCTCTCAAAGGGCTTTTTGGCAGCGGGGGTGCTCTCGGGGAAGAAAGTGAAGACCTGCAGCTGCTGGAGGACGCGGCTATGCTCTTCCTGGAAGATGGCAACCAGATTCCCCTCTTTGCCAACCACCTGCAGCAGCTAGGAGAGAGGAGAGCAGCAGGGACGTCAGAACAGTGGAAACGGGGAGCCAGGCCACTATGAAGCCGTGCTCCAGGCAGGGAAGACCCAGAGAGAGACAACTCTAGAAACCCAGTGCCTTCTTTTCCTTATTAATAGAGCCCATTATCAACAGTTATGTCCTGGATCAAAGATCCCAAGGAGCCTTCCATTTCAGAGGGGCCTGTAAGGGAAGGGCTACAGCTCAGGGGCAGAGCACATGCTTCGGATGCAGAGGGTCACAGGTTCAATCCTCGACATCTCCAGGTAGGGCTGAGAAGGGCTCCAGCCTAAAACCCTTGAGAGCCACTGCCAGTCAATGTAGATAATACTGAGATGGGTCTGACTCAGTATAAAAGGCAGCTTCTTGTGCTCAACAAAGCCTTCCTATTGCCATTTCCCCCAGTGGCATTTACAGAATAAACTCACGGGAATTCAGAGATTGTATAAGGCAAAACGGTCACTCGCAACCCTCAGACTAGCAGAGGGGATTTGAGGATCGAAGGTCCAAAGGCACCAGAGAGAGAAAACAGCCAATATGAAATCCCAGCACAGAAGGCAACTTTTAAATAGCACTGTGCTGACCTAGTGTGAACCTTTTCCTCCTTCACCCCAACTGGAGAGTGCATTTGTTGAAAATATAGAGCATACGCAATGGGGCAGCAAATCAGGCAGCCCTATATGCTCCTTCCTTCTGACCCTCGCTAGTCTCCAATCGGGATGGGCAGCCTGCACGGTCCTGGCCTCTCTCGCACACTTACGGAAAGCAGGGGCTGCAGCTCCTGCAACGCCAGGTGCACAAAGTCACAGTGGGCCTCCGCGTAGCCGCGCAGGCAGCTGGTGAAGAGCTCCTTGGCGCAGCACTGGAATTTGGGCAGCTCATCCAGCAGCTGCGTGTTCAAGGCCTCATAATTGTTGCGCGCCGACTGCAGTTCCTCCAAGGTCCGCTTGTCCTTCAGCCTTTCGGCCCGCTCCGTGCACGTGTGGAAGTCCAGGAGCTTGTCGAAACGTTTCTGCACGAGTTTGTGTGGCCCGGCAAACATGTTCAGCAGCTGATTCAGAGGGGAGAACACCAGCCGCTCTGTGCGCTCCTTCTGCAAGGGGCACAAGGACACCAAAATAGCATGCTATTTTCCCCACACGTTTCTGTAGCAAATCATTATTTCGTTATAGTTTCAGTACAAGCTGTACTGGGGGAAGCAAGGATTTTCCCCCCTATCTTGCTGCAAAAAATTCCTTGGGAGGAGGAGGAGGAGGAAGACAATACACATTTGTTTGTAGTGTCAACGAAGGCAGAAGGGCGCTGCCCAGTACCACTCCATATGTATTTCAGGAGAAAGCCCATTTTGCAATATCTCTTCTATCCCAGCTCCTTGCCACAAGCTCTCCTCCACCAACCCGTGGCTTCATCACCCTGAAAGGCTTCCTCCTCCCCACCTCCTGCTATAATAATATTAATAGTAATAATAATAATAATAATAATAATAATAATTTATTATTTATACCCCGACCATCTGGCTGGGTTTCCCCAGCCACTCTGGGCGGCTTTCAACAGAACATTAAAATACAATAATCTATAAAACATTAAAAGCCTCCCTAAACAGGGCTGCCTTCAGATGTCTTCTAAAGGTCTGGTAGTTGTTGTCCCTCATACTGAAATATTTTTCTAGCCTCTTTCAAAGTTCTTTTCCTTCTGTTTCTGCAGCCAACTGTGCCCAGAAACAGGAGGAAACACCTGACCCAGGAAGGAAGCAAAGACTCACAAAATCAGAGAAGAGCTGGTCGCTGATGAGGCGGTGGACCTTCTGGAACTGTTCCAACTCAGCACTGCCTTTCTCCATGCACAGGTCCCACATACTCAGTGCTGCTGTCACTTTAACACAGGCGGACTCCTGAGGGCAGGGAGACACAGGCGTCAGCGGGGCTGAAGCAGTTTGCAACCCCTACAAGTCCAGCCACAACCAGAGCCAAGATTGTGACGCAGAAACTTCTGCCCAAAGCTAGACCCCCAAGTTTGCTAGTCGCTCCATCCCCTCAGTCCCCAATTCTTCACAAGGTCCTGGTCCCATCCCCTACAAATATGTTTATTCACCCGGACATGCTGAAGGTAGAGAGAAAGGTCCCGGATGAAAGATTTAATCAGCCGCTCCTGCATTCGGAAATTCTTCTCGGTCTCTTCAAAAGCCTCATCTTTGAGCTGTAACAGGAAGAGGAGGAGATCTGATGGGTACCGTGGAGCTTGTGATGGATCCCCATAGACATGTAGCCAGAGTCAGCATTTACCTGCGGTGCAAAACCTGTGAGGTGCTTGAGGTGGCTGCTGACGCGATTGGATTTCTTGATGATGGAATGGAAGTTGAGCTTGGAGATCTTCTCAATGAGGCTGTCGTCATCAGTCTTCCGGTACTTCAGCACTGAAAGAGAGCGGTGGAAGCAAGAGTCAGCTCCCAAGAGTGGTGGAATAACAGGGTGTAGTGAGAGACAGCAAAGGTCACCTGGTCTAATTCCCTCAGAGTACAGAAGACCCATTAAGGACTGTCCATCCTGGGGAGTTTCCCTCTCAGCCCAGACACAATCCTCTGTCAGCCTACAGTACGCCACCACTTCCAAACACCAGAGGTAAGTGGCTCATTTGCCTTTCGACATTTGTCTCTTTCTAACGGAGCAATAACTGGATAATGCATCCTGCCAACTAAGCATGACTGGGTGAAACCAAATGGACTTTTGCTATTACTCCCAGCAGCCACTAGAAGGCGCTTCACCTTTCACAATCTACCCCCCCCCCAGTCAGCCTGCTGTACACGCAGTCTCCATCATAGACTATGGGTAGGCAAACTAGGGCCCAGGGGCTGGATCCGGTCCAATCGCCTTCTCAATCCGGCCCGCGGACGGTCCGGCAATCAGCGTGTTTTTACATGAGTACAATGTGTCCTTTTATTTAAAATGCATCTCTGGGTTATTTGTGGGGCATAGGAATTCGTTCATCCCCCCCCCTCCAAAATATAGTCCAGCCCCCCCACAAGGTCTGAGGGACAGTGGACCAGCCCCCTGCTGAGAAAGTTTGCTGACCCCTGAGACGGTACCAACTCTTCCACACAGGGATGCTCGGCTGCTTTCCATCTTCCCCACATGGCTTACTCGCTTGTCTCAAGCGGGTGCTTGTCCCGCTCCTCCCCTTTCCCCACGTCGCCCCACAGCTCACCCAGATCCTTTCGCCTTTTGGACTCGTTGATGTTGCAGTTGATCTCCTTGGCGGCAAGGACAGCCGCTGCCAGGGGAGCACGGTCAGGATGAGACTCAGGCGTGGCGCCCAGGAGCTCCATCAGCAGCAGCGGGTAGCGCATCACACGCTGAACAGGCTTGATCAGGAAGGAGCCCAGGTCAATGTAGTTGGTGCAGCCCCTGAGAAAAAGGGTGGGGAAGTTAGCACAGAGGATCTCGTACGTTGCCACCCACACTCTCACCCGGCAAATACTGCACCCCAGGAAAATCAACCCCCACCTTCCAACTCCTCTTTGGCTTATGTGTGTGCACGTGTGAGATGCTTTGTTTAAAAATGTTTTTACTAAATCACCTATGCCGCCTTGAAAATATATTTATATTTTGAAAGGCAGCCTACACATTTATTAAACAAATACATTGGGACACAAACTGAGGCCTTACATGGAAGGCCTTAACGGAAGTTAATCCGTTCCGATGGGATCTTCGTAGGTCGAAAACATCGTAAGTCGAGTCCCCATAGGAATGCATTGGGGAGAAAAAAATCGTAAGTCGAAAAAAACTGCATCTAAAACGGCCGCGATTTCCTTTCGGAAGTCGGAAAAATTCGGAAGCGCGCGGCCGCTTTGATCCCTCGTAACTAGAAAAACACGTAAGTCGAATACTTCGTAAGTCGAGGGACCACTGTATATCATCAGACAACATAAAACCAGCTCATCTCATTCATCCCAAACTCAGTCACTTCTCCATCCTCTTCTAGCCAAACTCACAATACCTGGATGGTTGACTAGTTGTTCCGTAAAAGCCAGCCAGCCTAGTAACATTCCTGCCCCACGTCTCACTCAGCTCCTTCCCCATCCTGAGCAGGCCAAGATGGGCACAGCAGTCTGAACTCCTTACAATCTCTTACAGCCCTCTCTTCCCACTCCTGTAGGAGGAACAAGCCCCATTCCCAGACATGCTCCTTGCTCCTGCCCCAGACAGAGATATGCACAAATACCCAAGCCCTTGTATTCTGGTCTATGACCATAATAAAGATTTGATTGATTGACCCAAACCCTTACTCATACTGTACATTTTTTGTGGGTAGGTGCGGACAGCAAAGAGAAATCAGGCACAGAACGTAACTGGGAACAGCAAGAAACAGGCTGATGGTATAAAAAGGTCACTTACCATTCAGTGTACAGACTCCTGACAGGAAAAAAATAAAATAAGAAAAAGCATTAGAACGGTTGCTGCCATCTCCACCTTCTAAGCAACAGCCTAAGATGCACTCAAGCTAGCAGCAAGAATGCTTATAGCTCAAAATTGGAAAGGGGAGAAAATTCCAACGATTCAAGAATGGCAGATTAAATTAGTGGAATTTATGAATTTGGCTAGGATGACGGCAGCAATTAGAAATATTCCAAAACAAAAGCCTAAAGCGGAGTGGAAATATGTTGAAGATTATTTGAAAAAAGAAAGTATAATAACTGATTTAGTGATTTGCTTAGATTGAGATACATACAGGGATAGATATATTAAAGAAAGAGTTAATTACGTATTTATTTATTTTCTTTTCAAATTATGTATTAATAAATGCTCATAATCTGCTATTTCTAAGGAAAGCGATTTACAAACATTTGGAAGTCAATTTTAAATGGTTATCTTTAATTTTTGGTTTTTTTCTGTATTTTTCTTTCTTTGGATTTTATGATATCTGTTGATTGTTTGTTTATTCTTTGTATTTCAAAAAGAAATCTAAATAAAGTTTGTTTTTAAAAAAAAAAAAAGCTAGGAAACTCCTAGCCTGGGGGGATTGGGAATCTGAGGATGTTGCTGGACTACAACTCCCATCATCCCTGACCATGAACCATGCTGGGAATTGGGAGACCAACAACATCTAGAGGGCCACAGCTTCCACACTTCTGCCCTATTTTGGTTGAGGGTCATGTCTTGAGGAAATGTTCAGTGGTTGGGCAGCATCTGAAATTCTGTTCCCAGCACAAATCAGTGGAGTCCAGTGACAAACAAGCAGGTTCTTCTGCCCTAACCGGGAAGGAGAAGGGATCAGGGCCAAATTATCCTTCTGTGTCAAGAGCACAGCAGTTGGGTGTGATTGAGAGAAAAGAGCCCGGGCAGCTGCCCTCTCACCTGAGGCTCTCCAGGGACTCCAGCAGATGCTTCTGGACCCGCTCATCCTTCTCATAGGCCTCCAGAAGGGCGATGGCCTCTTCGTGGTTCTGGCAGTAGACTTTGTACACATCCTCCAGCTCAGCCCGAAATGCCAGGAATGTTGGCCCTTCAGGGGAGAAAAGGCACGTGTCACTCAGCAGCTCTCTTCCTGATGGTAATGGCTCTTAATGGCCAGCCAGTAACAATATTCCCTTCCCAAACTACAGCAAAACCAGAAGGGTGGGGGAACAGACAGGGTGTCACCTAACACTTACACATGGGCGCCCAACAACACACCTCTCTGCCTTTTTACATACCCGTGGCTATACTGCTATTAAGAGATACTCTTATGTATAAGGCCCTCAAGGGCTTGGGATCAGGATACCTCAAAGATCTGCCTCCTCTGATATCTACCTGCCCAAACCTTAGTGGCCCTGTTTCACGTGGCCCAGGCAGGTAAAGTGAGGTGAGTAGCACCTTCTTTACAATTTATTCAACGCCAGATGAAGATCTTATTCTCCCAGATTTTTAAAAACTAAGATTTTAAAATTGGAATTTTTATCCCACTTACTGCATATTTGGTTTTTATGTGGCTTTCTGCTGGAAATTTTGACACTGCAGTTGCGCCGTGATCTTTAATGCGGCATTACATCATTTTATCTTTGCGAGCTGCTCAGAGAACTGTGTTATTGGGTCATCAATAAAAATCAACAAATGCAAATGCATGTGGCTCGTGAGTATGAAGGTGGGTTTTGCTTACACCCACCAGCAAATTGCTGTCCCCTCTTCCATCCTGGACACCATGAAACGAGAAACCAAGAACAGGCTGAAGGCTAAGCAACTGCCATATTTAGAGCCCCCAAAGCAGGAAGGAATGGTTCCCTCATGCCCTATTGACTGGTGACCCATTAAAAAACCTTTCCCTATAGCTTGATTCACTTGCTCAAGCCTTCTGGAGTTACTTTTGCTTGCAAGCAGAGAAGAAGGTGCGATGCCTGCCTTGGGCTGTACTGTGCAGAGTCAGGCATGCTTAACCTCTGATTTTAATGGACTTTGATATGTCAGACTCCATATCATAGCTGTCAACTTTCGGATTTGAAAATAAGGGATTTTTTCCAAACTTTCGGATTTGAAAATAAGGGATGCCACGAGGGCGGTGCAATGGCACCAAGTAGCCTCGCCACCCTGCGCTCCAGAGGCTGCGCACGAACAGGTGAGCGAAAGAGCGAGCGCATAGACGGCAGGCAGGCTGTCTGTCTGGTTGGGCGTGAGGGTCTGGCTGCACAAGGCATGCAAGCTCCGCCCCAGTTGGTCTCAGACTCCTTATTGGCAGCCGAGCAACGCAGCTGAGGAGCCTCCCTGGCCAGCAGGGAGGGAGAGGAGCTGCTTCCTTTGAAATCCGGGAAATTTAAGGGATATCAGCAATCTGGGATAGCAGCGGGAAGCGGCATTGGAATAAGGGAGTTTCCCGCAAAAAAAGGGAGGGTTGACAGCTATGCTCCATATAGATCAGGCTGTAGGCTGGCAAAGGAACAGTGACTCTATCCCAGCCCTACCGAAGCCATGAGACCTCAAAAGAAGAGGCCTGGTTATAGATTAAGGAAACAAAGGGAAGTCAGACCCAGGCTGAAGTCAGGGAAGTCAAGACCCAGACTTGTTGGAATAGACCACTTGAACTGGTGCCTTTGTCTATGACCACTTTAACCAGCATCCTTTGCTCCACTTATTCCTAGGGTCAGAGATGCCCCAAAGTTTTGGGCGAAGCACCTACCAACAGCATCTGCAGCTTTCAGGGTGCTCAGCAACTGCTTAGAGAAGGCAATGACGCCGTGGATGTTCCCAAACAGCCCCTCGCAGTCTACCTGTGGCACCTAGGAAGCAAGGGAGTGTGTTGAAGCAAAAGGAAGTTGTTTTCGCAGAGGACTCTTATTTACAGATAGGCTGCTCCCAAGGACACACCCTGCTCACACCAATGAGCTAGTCCTTGGCAGCTTTCCTTCTCTCTGAAGACACAAAACATTGTTGGAGAACGCCAGAGTTCTCCAGGTCTTGATGCCCAGTGACATCCCAGTATATACACAAACTGGCATCAGCACTGCCAGCATGAGCAGCACCCACAGGCTTGAAAGCAGCCCTTCCAGCTTCTAAGCGTCACCTAAATGGGGGATTTGTGGCACTCCAGAGTCCAACTCCCATCAGTCCCAGCCAGCAGGGCCGATGGTCAGGGATGACGGAAGCATCTGAAGAGCCACAGGTTTGATTTTGATTTAATATTTCTATTTTGCTTTTTGCAAAAACAAACACTGAGCTCAAAGTGGCTCACAAGAATCACAATAGTAAAACAATAAACAATAAATAAAAAAACAATAAACCTTACAATCGCTGTGCTATCAAACAAAGTAACATAAAACAAAACAAACAACAAATTCATCAACATGGTTAAAACAAATCAATGAAGTTATAGTAATTCAAAATATCAGAAAATATAAAAAAACACCTTTCATCAAAAGGATTAATACAATTCAATAAGGTCATAGATTCTCTATCCCAGACTTAAACAGCTGTTCTGTGCACCCATCACACCTTCCAGGGAACGTCATCCATCAGCACCTCCATTTCACACAATATTCTGTTATCTCATTTTTATCCTCCAAGGAGTCAAGGGTGCATATAGCACCCCCTTTCCTCCTCACCACAACCCTTCGAGGTAGGTTAGGCTGAGAGAAAGTATGCTTAGAATTAAAGGCAGATATCTCTGGTTAAGCCCAACCCTCCATATCCAATGGCTCCAAATATTGCTAAGTCACACCCCATCCCTGGCAAAAAAAAAAAAAAAAGCCAACTGAAAGCCCACCATTGGCTGCCACAAACTGGCCACTCCCACCTGTGCCTCCTGCAGCGGCACCAGGACCATCTGCACAGACATCTCAAGGTCCCGGATGTAATCCTGCTCTGTCTGCAGCAGCTCCTCAATGACCTTTGCCCTCTTCTCCAACATCCTTTGCTCTGGGTTAGGAGTGGTGGCTGCAGTGGCCGCAGACTCCAGTGATGCCGGCTGGGAGGAGAGCAGAGTCATTTCTGAAAGAGAAGCAAATGTGATCAGGACAGAGCATCCGAGTCAACAGCTCCTTATAAAGCAGCAGTGGCAAGCTGGAAGTCCATGGGCCAAATCCAGCCTCCAGATGACTATCAGCCGGCTTCCTAGTGGATGAAAGAGGCTTTTAGTTCTGGACAGCCTCCTCACTGCTGGCTTCAGGAAAGCGCCAGAAACACACAAGCAATAAAACCCACATGTTTCCGGCAAGTCTCCCACCTTCTGAGGACAGGGTTTTCCGTCAGTGATGACTAGCTGGCTGTGGCACGTAATTGAGAGGGAAAAGGGAAATAACTTGCCCCCATGCCTTTGTGCTAGTTACGGATTTATTGCAATTATATCCCACCTCTTTCTCCAAGGAGCTCAAGGTGGTGTAGGTGGTCCTCTCCCTCCTCATTTAATAACACAACAAGCCTGTGATGCAGGTTAGACTGAGAGGCAGCGACTGGCCCAAAGTCTCCCAGTCTCCCAAGGCCCTGGTCCAACACTCTAACCACTACACCACACTGGCTACACTCTAGGTTAGACAAAGAGGTTATCAAGTTGAATGACCACGGCTGCATGGCCACACATCCCACAAGGGACACGATATCTGTGGATGGTACAAGTCCTCCAATAGGGGCATGTCATGACGGAGCCAGTCAGAAGAGAGGCTGCCTAACCAAGACACTTTTAACACATGCTTTTATGCTCTACATATTTCTCACTGGGTTAATTGTTCCAGTTACAGGGAGGTAGCCGTGTTGGTCTACCGTAGTCAAAACAAAATACTGTAAAAAAATTCCTTCCAGTAGCACCTTAGAGACCAACTAAGTTTGTTCTTGGTATGAGCTTTTGTGTGTATGCACACGAAAACTCATACCAAGAACAAACTTAGTTGGTCTCTAAGGTGCTACTGGAAGGAATTTTTTTATTTTGTTTGGCTTAATTGTATTACTTAAGAAGATTGTGCAACAACTGTGGGCTGCTCAGTTAAGAATTTTTTTCAATCCAATGCACTGCAGCCACCACAAGGCAAGTAAAACATCGGAGGGAGGGGTTGTGGTTCAGTGGCAGACCACAGACTTCGCATGCAATAGGTCCAGGTTCAATCTGCAGCATTTCCAAGTAGGGTGAGAGAGGTCCCATCTGAAGCCCTACAAAGCTGTTGCCAGATTGATGGGCCAATGGGGTGGGTGGGTGGGTGGGTGGGTGGGTATGTCAGCTTATTTTGTTCCCAACATTTGAGGTAATTTGAAAAAGGTTTTACCGGTAAAAACAATACTTGCCTCGCCCTCATACAACATTTCAGTCACTCCATGCTACACCGGTTGTAAACAAACTAGTATAAGAGCAATAGGCAGGAGTTTGCAATGTATGTCATACAAAAAAAGGTGTGAGAAAAAGATCAGAACTCCTCACAACCCAATCCTTTTATTCAGAAGCAAGGTACACAAAGTTCAAGGAAGCACATATAGGTTTGAACCCTCAGGCTCAAAAAGGAGGATTAAGGCTGCAATCTTATACCCACTTAGCTTGCAATATATATGCCTCAATCAACTCAGTGGGACTTACTTCTGAGTACACATGTATAGGATTGCACTGTAAGAGAATAAGGTTTCATTCTGAAGTTCATTTTAATCCTTTCCACTTAAGCATCACATTGGTATAGGAAGACTGGAAAAAGAAAATACACTAAGGAGATAATTCATTTCTTCATATCACTCTAGAATGATACAATACGCCAGTTAAAATTAGTACATGGTATCTCTCAGACGCAGCTGACCTATGGAACTGTCTGCCACCAGAAGGCACAATCACCAACAGTAGCAACAGACAAAAATGAGTTTGTAAAGGATCCAAGCAAGCTAACAAAAATTTCAAAACATTGAGAGCTATAATAATTAGAGCAAATGCTCACCACATATTCACAGGCAGAGTTGTTCACCTGTAACTTTAAGCTATAGGGCTTACTGCTCACGATTTACTAGGGGAAAGAATGCTCCTGATTCTTTCACATGCGCATGGACTGGAATCAGGTACTTTAAGGCTGCTGTTCTGTACACACTCACCTGTAAGTCCCACGGAACTCCAGGGGGCTTACTTCTGAACAGACAAGCATAGCATCCTACTGTAATAGCACAAGAAGAAGACATACAAAGCTCCTTGAAGCAACTGGGTCATTACCTGCCGCTGCTGGGGGACAGGAAACGGAGCTGGATGGGTCATTGGCTTGATCCAGTAAAACTAAAATTGTGTTTACTACTGCAAGACTCAACACACCACTGTTGTCTAGGAGACTTGAAAGAATGGGCAACGCGAGATCCTATCCTTTTTTGCAACCATCTGCTAAGCCAGAAGACATCCCCAGCCAGCCCTCAAATCACTTGCCGTGCCTTGCCTGATTTTTAAACAAAGGCACACACGTCCACTGGAAGGGGAGGGGGAGCTACTAGCCATTCTTAGAACCACGCGATGGGGAAGGGTTAGGGAAAGGGCAAGTTAAGGAGGAATTGGAGCAAACCTTTCATTCCACAATAGCAATGAAGTCCGTAGTAGCAGTAGTAGAACAACAACAACAACAACAACGGCTCTGTATACAAAAGCACTGCCGGCCGGGTGAACTTTCGACAGCTAGAGCCCACTTTGGCAGAGACACAAAGCGCTCGGGAAGGCGATAGGCGTCGATCAGGAAACAACAGGGAGGAGTTATGCAGAAAACCGTGCAAGAGGCAGCAATGCGCGGCTCAAGCTCTCGTCCTCCCGGCCTGCCGCCGGCTGCGGACTCGCGGCAAACTCGAGAGGCAGCATTCCACGCCGCGTCCGCGGGGCTAAGGCTGCGACTTCCCTCCCCGCGGCGGCAGGAGAGAGGGGAGAAGAGGGGGCGTGGCTCTGAGTAAGAGTCGTCCAGGCAGGTGATGGAGAAAGAGGATCGGTTCCGATCCAGCACCGCGCAGGATAAGAGCAGCAGCTGGGGAGGGGTCGAGAGAGGGACCCCCAACCGTAACCAATCTCCGACCCGTGCCCGCCATTCCCCCCCCCCAATCCCTCCCCAAGCCGAGCTCAGAAGTCACCCCCGGCCCCACCTGCTGCTGCTGCTGCTCCAGATGGGGACCCATCACGTACGCAATCGGCAGGGTAGTAGGCGGACGAAGCTGACCCCAGCCAGCCCAGCCCACGACTCCCGGCACTTCGGGTATTAGCATCTCAATGGTCTTAAGGGAAAGAGCGGCCACCCGGGGTCGAGCAGAGCCAAAGCCCGGCGCTGGGAATCCGCGGCTCCGGAGTGGAGGAGGAGGAGGACCCTCCCTCCTTTTTGCAAAGGCGCCTCCCCAGTCTGGCTACCCGCTCCGGATTGCGCTCGTCAAGTCCCCCCGGGCTGGTTCTTGACGCAAAGTCTGCTGCGGTCAGAGCGAGCAGAAGGCCAACCTGCTAGGCAGCTGAGCTGCTGCGCCGAGGGAAAGGAGAGGACGCGGGAGACTCAAGGAACCAGGTGCCAGGCAAGTCCTTGCACAGCTCAGCACCCCTGGGACCGCAAGGCAAAGCTGAAAAAGAGAGCGGCAAGAGGAGGAGGAGGCCGGGAAATTGGCGGCAGCAGCAGCAGGAAAACAGCGCCGCCCATACCTGCGTCTTCGTGACCCACTGCCGTCTTTGCCCTTCCATGCAGTCACTGCCAAATCTGGGGCACAACGATCCCGGGCGTGGCTGCCTGCCCGGGAGGCGACAATAACAGCCCTCGAATCGGAACTGGGAAGAGGCGACCAAAACAGGTGCCCATCCAGTCTGGCGCAGCTCGTGGAAGTTTGGGCAGGGCAGAGCCGGCTCCTGGTTTTCTATCTCACCTGCTGTTGTATTGACTCCGGCTAGCCCCCTGGCTCAGGTTCACAGGCTGATTCCTGGGGCCCAGCAACCTCCAGGCCTGGCATTTCCCAGGCATTTGCTCTTTTTTAAAGGGAAAACATCCAGCAGATTCTTCCTCTCCCTGCAGCATTCCTTTGTGACCCATCAGCTCCAACCACCACGTAGAGAGAAAGAGAGGCACTTGTGCAATGTTTGGTTAGGCAAACAAGCAATTCACAATACAGTAGTAAGCAGGGATGCCAACGGAAAGCATGCGTTTCCCTTTGTGGTTGTTGAAGAAGACTTTATCAAGCAGAACAAGCTTTCCCTCTTCCCTTCCAATTAACTCCTTCCATGTATATGTTTTGACCCCCCTACCACCTGCAAAACAAGCACTTCTCAACAGCAATATATCTCCCTCCCTGAATTCAAAGAGATTGTGTACTTTTGTTTGTTCATATGAGATGAAGATGTTCCATTGCCTCTGCGTTTAAACTGGTCTTTAAAAAAACCACATGTATTTATTCTCAACAGTTTACAGGAGGTAAACAAATAAAGCCAACTCCAATGGGCACGTAATCAGCTGGCACAATGCACAGGGTTGACATCCCCCACCCCGATTTGGGTGCCAGATCTCACGATTCTGTTAGCGTGAGCTGAATTTTGATGAGCTGAGCCCATCTCTGTGTCTCTGCTACTGGCTGGGCTGTTGTTCTCCCTGGGCTGGAAGCTGATCAGCATGCATGTTAAGTCCTACTCCCACTGCCTGTGTGACAAACACTGTTCTTGGCAGAGGAACACACATGCATGCCCTTTCAACCACAAGCTTGCTGTGCATAGTGAGGCAGCCCAAAATGCTAATGCGTCATTCCACAATAGTATGACAAAGGGCTGGAAGAAGGCCATCCCAAAAGGGCAGAATTCATAAGGCACTGAGGCATCACAGTGCTACAGTGTGCTTTACACAGGCGCATTGTTCATCCACGGACTGTTCCTCACTTGCCCTGCAACTTGCTTACCTGCACCAAACCTTGCATCTCCCACCACTCCTGGGCCTGTTTGCATAGCTTCAAAATAAGGGATCAAGATACTACGGTAAGTCTGAAGATTTGCACCCTGCCTTTCAATCAAACAATTCTCAAGGTTGCTTACAACAGGTTGCAATAATACACATGCGCTCCCAAGCTCACACAACACAGCAGCCCTTGGGCTGATGGATGGGACCAGAGCAGGCTGCTCTTGGGTTCTGTAGTCCCAGGGGCCTCATGGTATCTGGGCTCTTCCCCTGGGAGGCACTAAATTCCATCCAGAGCAAAGGTTGCAGCCCACCATCATGCTTCTCTGGTACAGTTACTATCTGCATGATAAGATCAGTGCTAGCTCTCCAGCCAACAGCTGAAACGTTCTATCTGGGCACTTGCAGGAGGAGTGGCACAGATAGGCAAAAGAACTCTGTGCCCCACAAGGTCCTCAGAAAAAATTTCAGTAGCTGTGGAGGAGGAGCCACAATCCTCTCCTCAAAAGGGCCCAGGGACATTGACATAGAATCATGGAATTGTAGAGTTGGAAGGGATCTTGAGGACCATTCTAGTCCAACTGCCTGCAATGCAGGAATATGCAGCTGTTCCATATGGGGATCGAACCTGCAATCTTGGCATTATCAGCACAACACTCTAACCAACTGAGCTGTCCAGGGTTAGTGGCTTGCTCAGGGAGCCCAAACCCCAGGCATTTTGCAGCAGGCTGCATCTCTCCTGTCCCCCCTCCCCTTAAAAACTTACTTACAGAGTGGTTGGGGTGTGTAGCAGAGGACAGTACTGGTGAGACTCCAGCCACCCACTTCCTTAATTTCACTGTACATATAAATTTGTACAAATTTGTGTTATGTGCCTTTGCCTTATACTATAAGTGCCTAGCAATAACCTGGGTGCGTGCGTGTCAATGCCACACATAGAACTGCAGGGTTTCTCCTTCCAAGCCCCAAGATATTTCACATTTTCAAGAGGGAGAACATGCCTCCAAATTGCCTTTCATCTGACTGGCTCTGGTGCCTTTGATGGCTGTATGACAGGGTGCTTATGAGCTATCACTATTTTTGGACGGGACTCAATCACATACTGCACAACAAACCCGCTTCTTGCGATAAGCAAAGTGACAGCAACATGAGCTGGAAAGGGTGGACAACATTTGCTTGATACAACATCATCTAACCTCCCTGCAAACAGATCAGAATGGAGAACCAGCATCGTCTAGTCTCCTTGCAAACAAAGCAGGATGCATGCTTAATAAACAGGTGCAGATTTGCTCATCGTTGCACAATATATTGCCTTGATGGCACAGGTGTCTTGCCAGAAAACAAGGCAGTAGAAAACAAAGCAGATCCCTTTTACTGGAAGAACCTAGGAAAGATTTCACTGGCTAAACAAAAAGCTGATGGAGTCTCCTGGCCCAGACAAGAACATGCTGCCTTCTATTGCTGGGGCGGGGGAGCGCAAACAGGGCTCCTCAGAGGCCCAAGCAGGGGCAGCCCCCTGTTGTTGCTGCCTCAGCCACTGACTAACTGACTGCCTACCCTCTTCTCACTCACCTCCCTCCTTTTTTCAGGCATCCAATAGCAGGTGCATTGTTTGCGAAATCCAGGCCAAGAAGGTGTGGCCCCTGCTGGAATGCACATCAAGGCTGTGTGGTGCATAAGTACCCAGAAACAGTGTGGCAGCCCGTCACAGCAATCGCTGCTGCCTCTGCAGAAAGCAATTCCCAGGGCATTTGGCCAACGCATGGAAACCATGACCCAGAGGACAGAGGACATTCCATTGGTGTGACACACAAGCTGCCGCCATTTCCAAATGAAAGCAAGTTTCTGTTTCAGACTTGGCTGCTTTGTTGCCTTGCAGCAGTGGAGCAAAAGAGAAGAGAAAGCAAAAAACAAAAACAGCCTCAGGAGAGACTGACTACAGTGGGAGGCATCTAGAAGAACTAGACAATTGATAAATAGCTGAAGCTGGCACCCTGGTCTGTGACTCAAGAGCCTCCTGCCTCAGATACTGGGGTAATAAATTCATGAGAGAACATCTGGGACCTGGAACAAAACAAGGCACTCCAAAATGCTCCAGGGTTCCAAACAGCCAGGCACACCCCTTTCCAGGATATTCCGTTCTGTCACCCACTTCCTCTTATTCCCTGCAACAGTCAGACAGTCCTCACCATCCACATTCAGGAAGGAAGTTCACCTGGCCTCAAATACCCTGCCTCAGTCAGCATGGCGAACCACTGGGGATTATGGGAAGTTCAGCCACACCTGGAAGGCCTCAGGTTCACTCCAAATCTCCTGGCTCCTCCTCCCAGCAGCTTCATGTAGATGTTCAGAGCCAGGGGTCAGCAACCTTTTTCAGCCATGGGCCGGTCCACCGTCCCTCAGACCATGTGGTGGGCCGGACTATTTTTTTTGGGGGGGGGGGGGAGAACGAATTCCTATGCCCCACAAATAACCCAGAGATGCGTTTTAAATAAAAGGACACATTCTACTCATGTAAAAACACGCTGATTCCCGGACCGTCCGTGGGCCGGATTGAGAAGGCGATTGGGCCGCATCCGGCCCACTGGCCTTAGGTTGCCTACCCCTGTTCAAAGCCAAGAGGGACACAAAGGCTGGAATTCTCAAAATAAGTACCGCTGGGCAGAGCAGCAGTCACTCAACACTATCATCTGGGACCTGCCTGAAAAGTAGAAACAGAACCACAGCAAAGTATGCCTCCAGTTCCCAATCTTGTCAGACAGCCCATGAGCCAGATAATTAAAAACAACCCCAAACTCCAATGTAAGTGGTATCTGAAAGCAGCTGAGAGATGGAGAGGAATCAACAGGCTTCAATTCCCCCTGTATATTTCTAAGCCTAGATGATCCACCAAAATGACCAAGGAGATTTCAGGACCAAATGTGGACTTAGTTGTTTATTACATTTGTATCTTGCCCTTCCTCCCCAAGGAGCTCTGAGTAGCAAACGTTAGTAACCTTGAAATCAGTACCTGCATTTTATTGGTTTTAAATGTTTTCAGATATTCAAAATGTTTTGGGTGTTTTTAACTGTTTTGCAATGTTTAAAATGCATTAGGAAGGGGGTCTCACAAAAGGGGAATGACCACCGAAAGGCCCTGCATGGGTCAACTGGACAGTATCTAGAAGCCATCAGAGATGGGAAGCCTCTTGCTCTTCCCTGTCTGGGCTACAGGGGCTTTATACTGGTAGTGTCAGGGGCTTTATACTGGTAGTGTGTAGGGCAGGGGTAGGCAACCTAAGGCCCATGGGCCGGATGCGGCCCAATCGCCTTTTCAATCTGGCCCACGGACGGTCTAGGAATCAGCGTGTTTTTACATGAGTAGAATGTGTCCTTTTATTTAAAATGCATCTCTGGGTTATTTGTGGGGCATAGGAATTTGTTCATTTTTTTATTCAAAATATAGTCCGGCCCCCCACATGGTCTGAAGGACGGTGGACTAGCCCACGGCTGAAAAAGGTTGCTGACCCTTGGTGTAGGGACACAACCACAGGTGGGTGGGGCACCTCTCTCTCTTTCCCTCTCTTTCCCTCTGCCACTCCTTTTCCCCATTACCTACTCTTCTTGCCACTTACATGAAATTAAGCCAGGGGTCACAGGTTGCCCACCCCTGCCCACCAGTTTCATCCAAAAACTCATGGAGCTAAATGGCACAACACAATCACCTTATCCAAGAATGGCAACTCTGAAACTCACTGGGAGTTATTCATGTCACAGAGAGTTGAATCATTAAAAAAACAAGGAAAAAGTTCCAGGTGGTAGATTGCAGATATGCCTCATGGTGTATCATGACAACAAGGTTTGATAGTGTCCCCTATGTTTTTCAACATCTGGGTGAATCACCCCAACTTATTCATAGGCTATGTCCACATTCTCAGCTGGCATCGACTGACATTACTCTAAACACTGAGCACTAACCTAAGCCCTGAGCACTTTCTGCACAATTATGTTTATGAGTTTGGTTGCCTTGATTACTGTGAGCATGTCTATCACCAGACAGCTAAAACAGGGCTAGGGAACATGTGGAACTCCAGATGTTATTAAACGCTCATTAGACCCAATGATCAGGAATAATAGTTGTTGTTCAACAACATCTGGAGGAAAAGGTAGATAGCCGTGTTGGTCTGTCATAGTCAAAACAAAATAAAATAAAAAAATTTCTTCCAGTAGCACCTTAGAGACCAACTAAGTTTGTTCTTGGTATGAGCTTTCGTGTGCATGCACACTTCTTCAGATACACTGAAACAGAAGTCACCAGACCCTTATATATAGTGAGAGGGTGGGGAGGGGTATTACTCAGAGGGGTGGTGGAAATGGGTGAAAGGTTGATAGCTGTGGTAAACCTGTTGACGACTGTTAACGGCTGCAATTAGTCTTACAGGAAAAAGCAAGGGGTGAGAGGGTTACAGGTTCACTATCCCTGAACCTAATGGATAGTCAGGGACTATCAACAAAAGAATGTTCCTTGTTGACTGGAACGCTCTCTCCTCAGACTTTGGAAGGGGAGACCTTTTAGAGTGGGAGAAGCAATTTCTGAATATGGGAAAAAGAAAGTCAGTTAAATCTGGAGTTCAGCTGGATGGAAACTACTGTGAAAGCTGCAGGGGTCCACACATTTTGTTCTTAGAGCCTGATGCAGGATTAGTAGTTTGGCAGCCTGTTTTGAGGAACCTGCTTCTCTGTTTACAAAACCTGTGCTTGTATATTAGTATATAAAGAGATCACAGACAGCATAAGCCTCCAAAAGAAACTAAACCCTGTAACCTTGCCTCTGGATTTCTGATTGTTTCAGGAAGTGGGAGAACTTAGCATTATACTTAAGCATTATATTCATTAACCTCTTTGGGCCTTTTGTAGCCAGACTGGACTACTGAAGTATTACAGAAAAATATAAACAGTGTGCAGCCAGATGGACAGACGGCTAAGGAAGGATTAAACTTTAGTTGAGAAAAGATTAAAACCGCCAACTTCCACTAGCTAGTCTAGCAAGGACTGATAAGGGCTGCACCCATTCGCTCACGGGGAGAACCAATCACCATTTCTGCATTTTTCCTCCAGCAATGGATGACTAAGAAGTGCCTAAACACTTTGCAAACATCGGAAGGGCGAGAACTGTACTTCAGGCTGCAGATACCAAGTTGCTTGCTTAAAGAAAATCAAGATACCAGTAACTCTGGTGGTTCTGGAACTTGCTGGGTGGCATGGCAGGGAAAAGCTAAAGGGGAGGCTAGCTAGATATGCAGTGCTCCTCACAATGGAATATGCGTAGCATGAAACATAAAGGTAAAGGGACCCCTGACAATTAAGTCCAGTCGCGAACGACTCTGGGGTTGCGGTGCTCATCTCGCTTTAAAGGCTGAGGGAGCCAGCGTTTGTCCGCTTCCGCAGACAGTTTTTCCGGATCATGTGGCCAGCATGACTAAACCGCTTCTGGTGAAACCAGAGCAGCGCACGGAAACGCCGTTCACCTTCCCGCCGGAGCAGTACCTATTTATCTACTTGCACTTTGACGTGCTTCCGAACTGCTAGGTTGGCAGGAGCAGGGACCGAGCAACGGGAGCTCACCCCGTTGTGGGGATTCGAACCACTGACCTTCTGATCCGCAAGCCCTAGGCTCTGTGGTTTTACCCACAGCGCCACCCGCGTCCCCTGTGCATCCTACCATGGTTCTAATACCTCAAGCATGCAGCATATGTATGTGAGCCCTCAACAAAATGCATGACATGGCAAATCTTGGCAACGAGGCTGGCCTCTGCCTTTTTGTGGCCTGAAGCAAAGGCTGAGGTCATCATGCAGAATGAAGCTAGTTTTCTGACTACTTTCTGACTATAACTGACAGTCAAAGCAGAGACAGAGATGGAGAAGATGGGCTGCTGACAGGCAAGACCGCCAATTCCCTGTTGAAGAACTTGTTTCTAAGCAAGACAGGACACAAGCACAAATGTAGCGTTTAAAAAACAAACAAACAAAAAACAGACTTGGCATGGATTTTTCTCCCACTGAGCCAGGCTGGCATTCCTCCTGCATTCACAAAGCAATTGACGGGCAGACATATCAGCAACTCAAACACTGATTCAGTCATTGGCATTGTACCAAGTGAGGGGTGCATCTATTTCTTGTCTGTGTCTGTAGCATATTCACAAGTCTGTCCCGTTTCCATGTCAATCTGTGATTATTATTATTATTATTTTTACACACAAAAATGTGCATTATTTCTGAATTTGTTTCCCTCACAAAATAGGTATTTTAGTACACATTCCACCTTAAAATGCATGCTTCACTATGTATTTTATCGGAAATCAGAGGACTGCATCATTGAATTTGGCGAAATGCAATAAAACAGAAGAATTGTATTATCTGCCTATGGAAGTGCAAGTCAGAATTTGTTTGCTTCAAAATGCAAAAGAAATGACACCCTGAGACCTCCTTACTTGCACCTCTTCCTCCTATGTTTCCAGTGAGGCTATTTGCCTTTATTTTTGCTAAAGCATCTTATGTATATTTATGCAATTAAAACTACATATCCCTCCTAACTCTCACCACCCTCCTCATTTTTTAAAAGCTGAAAAGCTGCTCCAGGAAGGGAATTACGGGAAGGTGGGCTTGTGAGGTCCTAAGTTCCAGCTAATTATCAAAATGCCCACCCAGCTCTTGCAGCAACTGAGCTTAAGCTTGGAGAGGAGATTGTACAAGATTGAACAAAATGTGTTGAGTAGGCTTCACATACCAGTTCCACTGTCCAAATGATGTGCATTTGAGTGTACTCTTGGGGTTCTCACAACCAAGCACCATCATCTATATAGCACCTAAACTATGATCCCTGCAGCCTGATTAGGCCTTTGTAACATGACCAGCTCTCCTTAACTGCTCAGATCAGCAGGGAAAGGTGCATTATACAAATGTAACTTAATCAGCAAGACAGACTCGCCATGTAAATAGCCACTTATGTCACTTATCCACTGTGTTGCTCTCAGTGAGCACACATAACATTTGGAAGCTAAATATCGGTAGGTACCAGGAAGCTGTAGTCAGCTATGGCTCCCCAAAGTGTATCCTACCCACGTGTTTACATACAGCATTAATCAAGCCTGGACATCAGACATTCAGCAGTCTTGTTTTCTACATATTTGTTCAGTGGGAGGGTTGAATGGATAGGGGGGAAAGAGACATTTGACAAGTGTGGGAAACCTTTGACCCTCCAGATGTCGCTGAACTGCAATTCTCATCATCCCTGGTCATTGGCCATGCTAGTTGGACCTGATGGGAGTTGTAGTTCAGCAACATCTGGAGCACCAAAAGTTCCCTATGCTTGGCTTAGGGACTTAGTTTTCCAGCATCCTTATTGGCACAGCTCTAGTGTATTGCAGACTCTCTTGTAAGTGTGTCTGTTTTCTGACCTTTTGTTCACCCTTGAAGAATGTCAGGAGCTAAAGTTCATGTGGCTAAGTGGTACCCAGCCCTGCGCAGACCAAAGGTGCATATGACAGGTCCACTTTACAGCGTCTGCAGCATATCAAACAAATCCCACATATTATTGCATCCACCAACCATACACAGAATCTCCACGCTGTTTACTGTGGGTTCCTTATCTGCTGAGCTCACCACCAGCCACCCGACTCCATCTGCAGCCCCTACAGCCACCGGCTTAACTCCCTATAGATTCTCCAAGATAGCAAGGTCTGTGCTTATTCTGCAAAGTACAGAATTTGGTTTGGCCACCAAATTTAACATCCTGATTATTTCCATCATCCTTTAAAGTTAAGTTTTTTGGAAAGGCATTTCCTAGACATTAAGGCTGCTAAAATAAACCTTCATGTGCCTGAACAGAGGGAAGGAGCATCAAGTAAAACTTTAAGTAGTCAGTGACTGGGACTGTGTCCTTCATATGTAGTAGTAGTTGTTGTTTGTTGTCTCAAAGCTTTTTACAAAATAGTACTAACAAATACATCCCACCCACTAGAAGAGGCCACAGACATCTAAAGTCCTGCAAAGGCAAGGTTGAAGGTCCAGGCAAAAATAAACTTTTTATCTGTAGCTATTTAGCACTCCCCAGTGACTAGCAGAAGCATTATAAATGAACCCCAATAAGCAAAGTTGCTTAATATGTATACAGTTGCATGCAAAATTCAGTTTTTTAAAACTGGAATTTCAGCTGAATTTGGGATGTCTTAGCTCAGATTTCTTGTTTATTAGTACAGATTATCAATTGCCTGACGACAGCTAACTCTGCTTTCCCTTTTCTAGCCCAGGTCTGGCTGATGACAAGGCTGCAGGAACACTGAGCAGCAGAGGCTCCCACTAGCAGCAGCAACAGCAGTCAACAAGCCTGCCCCACCAGTTTTCCACGGTGCCAAGTTTTGTCTTGCTACTCTAAAGGCCAAAAGGAGTCTGCTGGGGAGGGCGATGGATGTGCAAACCCAGAGGGAAAGAGCCTCCCTTTTGCTAAAGTTAAGCACTATGCACACTGATGGTGCTCTAACAGCAACAACATTCATTTGCAACACTCCATATACACCCCACATTTCAGCATAATTGCTGAAGAACACAACTGGGTGGTTCCTGCTGCTTTTGAACACAGGAAAAAACAATAACCTTGCTTGACCTGAGATGACTTCCACAGAAGCTCTAAGAAGCTGCTAGTTTGAGAACCCAACAGGAAACATGTCCCACTGCAATTCAGTCACCTTTCATAAGGAATACAAACTAACCACACCAAAATGGGGAAGGGCTGCAGTTCAGGGTTAGAGTATCTCTTGTGCCTGGAGAAAGTCCCAGGCTCAATCCACAACATCTTCAGCTAAGGCTGGGAGAGACCCATGTCTGAAATCTTACAACGCTGCAGCTGGCCAGTAGAGAATACTGAGCTGAATGGACCAATGGTCTGATTTAGCAGAAGGCAGATTTCTATGTTCCTGAAATAGCTAGCTCAAATTTGCAAGAGTTACTGCAAAGCCTGTAAGCTACTCCTATTAGGGCAAGTGCAAACATGGCCACACAGCACTGAGAAACCAAGGGACACTAAAGCAAGACCTCTTGCAGCAAGAGTGTCCCACTCATCTCGGACATATTCTGCACTTTCCTGGAATTGCACACGAGTGTCACTCCACAAAATTCCAGGAAAGTGCACAATCTGTCCCTTGGTGTCTCAGTGCTGTATGGCCATGTTTGCACTTGCCCTAGTAGGAGTAGCTTACAAGCTTTGCAGTAACTCTTGTACCACATAACAGAGATGCAAAGGCTGGTTTGAAAGAGCTGCCTAGGATCTAACCCTGTGCTTGAAACCTGAGCATCTAGGAAGCCAGGCTCACATCTGAGCAGGGAGCATAGCAGGGAGCCCCTGGCAGGGCAACAGCACATTGCAAAACTAACAAAACGGCAAAAACATTCCTGGCATAAGGGACTTGACTGGCAAATGCCAAGCCCAAGAGGGGGAAAACAAGGCACAGCCACAAAGGAGAGCCTAAGGAGAAGGCTGTCAATTAGCACGCACAGAGTAAACAACAATTAACCTTCATAATATCCCAGATGATTGACATAACACAGGTGTTTTCTTTTCAAGTGCTGCTGTAGGGAAGGGCTGTAGCTCAATGACAGAACACCTGCAGAAGATCTCAGGTTCAATCCTCGACATCTCCAGGTAGGAATGGGCAAGATCCCTCCCTGCAACCCTGGAGAGCTGCTGCTGGTCAGTGTGGACAATACTGCACTAGATGGACCAATGGCCTGATACCATACAAGGCAGCGTGCTGTGATCCAAAGCCCTGTTGTTCATATGGGGCTGGCTGACTGGGAAAGGTGTGGAAATCCAAGCACAGGTAGCCTCACCACCACCACACCTTTCCCCCTGTCCAACCTACCTTGCTTTTCTTTGACATGGTGCCTCAAGGCGCTGGGAGCCGTGCGCCGGTACAAGCTGTTCCGCTGCCAGGCTTCACTCTCCCAGTCCAGGCTCCAGTCTGACCGCCCTGCGCGTGTCCTTGGAGATCCACCTCTCCACACCTGCAGTCCCGGCGCTCCAGACTGGCCAGCCACAGTTTCCGCTGCCCCAGAGTCCTCGTCCACCACGTTACGTGGCTTGGCCATTTCACAAGCAGGCGCCAACCCCCCACTGCTGCGCTCGCATCCTAACGGCCAGGACACTTGGTCTTTTGGACCGGCAGAGATGTTTCTACAATCCACAGTGCTGTTCTCAAATGTCCTCCCTGAATTCTGGGCATCGTGAAGGAGGTCTCCATGCAGCATATACTGGCCCTCCTCCTTCTCATGGCATTTCCCACCTGTTCTGCTGTGCTCCACGTACCTGTCACCTGCCTTCTTAAAGTCCGCATCCAAGCGTTGGTCAGCTGTGCACCAACCATCTCCCTTCCCAAAGTCATCGTCGCTGCCACTTTCTTTCCAGTGGTTTGCACCCCAACTGTCCACGTTCCTCGAGGCTTTGATGCCAGCATCCACGTAAAAGCCATCTTGATACCAGCTATAGGGCTTCCTGCAGGCTTTCTCACTGTCTGTGTAGTAGCCAGCTTCCTCCAGGTGACCATTGCCTACTGCATCGTGCTCCTCGTACAGCTTGTTCCTCGTTCTCCTCCTCCGGTCGGTATATTGTCCACCTTCCTTCCCACAGTCCCTGCAGACTCTGGCCATTTCGCGGTCTCTGTACCAGATCTCCCCCTTCCTGAAGTGACCACAGGCTCTGCCCACTGGCCTGGTGGTGCCATACAGTTCCCTGCTCCTGCGCTTGTTGTCCCAATCACAATCACCGTTCTGGCAAGTTCCTCTGGCACCATCTCCTTTCCTGGCGGAGGAATTGTAGTCCTCATATTCCCAGCTGGGGAACCAGAGGCTCCTTGCCTCGGGGTGGGTGCACATGTTCCTCTTGGCGTGCCCCCACCCCCTTCCCCAGGGTTCAGTTTCTTTGCGACATCCACCCCACCCCACTCACCTCTCCCCGGGACTCTGCTGACTAAACACCAGCGACAGAGAAGCAGAAGCATAACCTTCGTACCCAATAGGCAGCAAGTCCAGACAGCCTCACCCACCTGCTGGCAAGTAATGAATAACCAAGAGTCCCACAGATGAGAGCTGTGGATTGGACAAGTTCCCTGCCCAAACCGGCTTCTCTGCTTTCCAGTGCTGAAGGCAGCAGCCAGTGACCTCTCTCCCTCCCTCCCTCTCAGGGCTCCTTAACACAGGGAAACAGAAAGCCTGTGGTTTAAGTGGCCACACCCCAGGAGTGATTCCCTGGGGCAAAGGAAAAGGGGGATATGCAAGCACTGGGGAACTATAGGCTGGACCAGGGGTAGGCAACCTAAGGCCCGTGGGCCGGATGCGGTCCAATCGCCTTCTTAATCCGGTTCAGGAATCAGCATGTTTTTACATAAGTAGAATGTGCACTTTTATTTAAAATGCATCTCTGGGTTATTTGTGGGGCATAGGAATTCGTTCATCCCCTCCCCCCCAAAAATAGTCTGGCCCACCACATGGTCTGAGGGATGGTAGCCCAGGTGGACCGGCCCACAGGCTGAAAAAGGTTGCTGACCCCTGGGCTGGACCCACCTGGGCTACCTCTGATCTGCTTGTGGGAGAAACAAAGCCATCCTTGGGTTTTAAAGGTAGTGTTCTGTGTTTTACTGCTTTATTTTCTGTATGGTTTATTTTTATGGACACCACTTAGAAATGCTAAGGATTAAATGGTGTATGAATACCTTATCAATAAATATACAGCCTACCTGTATATAATTAAAATTAATATATATACAGCCACCCTGGGTCGCTCATGAATGCACAAAAACGCACACATTTAAAGCTGTTCTGATCCCACACATACATCACTTGTGCCTCCTTGCTATCCTAACAAGACTGTATTGTTTGAGCCATGAGAGCCTGAAGAAACCAGGAGAATTTTAGAGCCCCAGGCCCTAATAGGGTTCACATTTCAGGTCAAAAGTATTTGCCCCTAGTCAAGCCACTATTTCACAGATTCAGTCCCGGTAACTTGAGAAATATACTCCAAGCATCTAGGAATTTGCATGAGAAATATTAAGCTCGAGGGACGAAAAACCTAGTCCATGGCATCAAAAGCAGACTTCAACAGTTTGTGCAGGAACCTGGTAGCCTCAGCAACCAATAGCTTTCATTCCAAAAGAATGCAGAGAAAAACCTGAAACCATGTTGGCAGTTTTTGCTAATTAGAGAAAAGGAGGGAGGGAGGGAGATATCTGGGGAGGGATTTCAGGGGTCACGAAACACAATTACCAGCCACTCCCCTTGGATCCCTGCCCATATCTTAACAAGACTACGATATCCTCAGCACAGTTTTTCACATATAACTCAATCCTGTTTTTCCAGTTCTCTCTGACCCCTCCCCACAAAAAGAGAATAAAAGCAATGCCGTCAGCAGGACCAGAGTGAGGACAAGAAAATGCACAGGACTCCACTTCAGCATCCTGCTTCTTCCTAGAGAAGCATCCTTGAGACAAACTGTTTGATTTTGTTTACAGGTAGGTAGCCGTGTTGGTCTGCCATAGTCAAAACAAAATAAAAAATAAAAAAATTCCTTCCAGTAGCACCTTAGAGACCAACTAAGTTTGTTCTTGGTATGAGCTTTCGTGTGCATGCACACTTCTTCAGATACACTGAAACAGAAGTCACCAGACCCTTATATATAGTGAGAGGGTGGGGAGGGGTATTACTCAGAGGGGTGGTGGGAATGGGTGATAGGCTGATGGCTGTGGTAAACCTGTTGGCTATTTTTAACCTTCTCACCCCTTGCTTTTTCCTGTAAGACTAATTGCAGTCGTTAACAGTCGTCAACAGGTTTACCAGTATATATATATAAAGATAATTGTTGCAAGGATAAAATAGAGGGGAAGCACTATGCATGCCACTTTGAGCTCCTTGGAGGAAAAGTGGGGTATATATGTATAATCATTAAAAAAACCCAGAAAGACAGAGGGAACAATATAAAATAAAAACAGTCAAGGAAAAAATATAAGTATTACTTTTCTTTTTTGTTGCCTAGCTCAAGCAAGGAGAAAGACCATTCTTATTATGCTGCCTCTGCAGCAGTCAAAAGGAACTGCGTGATAAGAGGGAAGCCACACATCCTTGAGCATATGCACTGAGTTTAGGAGCAAATTGCCTGTCAAAATGCTAGCCCAGTGGCAGAAAGTTCCAAAACAACGTCTGTGCAGATGCAGAACCCAAGTACAGGACTGCCCAGAGACCACGAGGAACAAAGGAGTAAAATCTGGGGGACAATAATCATGCAACTGGGGGAGGCTTAGAGGAAACATCAGCCAGGAAGCTGGGCAAGAAATCTATCCTCTCTCTCCAAAAAGAAAGAAACAGCAAAATGGAAGCTCCTGACTCTACCCAGCTACCAGTAAGTCCAGTGCCACCTAGTGGCTAAACTATACAATGACACTATCCACATGCAAGCAAATTTGCCCAATCCTTTATTCACTCAAATAATTTGAGAAAGGGTTTCTTTTAAGTGCATCTTCCCCAAAGCCCAAGTGGTAATGTCCTCACACACTGGATTACTAGTAGCGAATTGCATAGCATTCTACACGTCAGAACTGATATATACAGAACGGATCTGTACTTACCTTTCAGCTCTTGCAGTTCCAAGTGCAGGCTGGACATTTTGCAGTCACAAAAGTCCAGGTTTTCCAAAGTCTCTGCTCGCCCAAGCCCACCCTGTGGCTGCTCCAGCATTGTACTGAGCTCCGCACGGGTCTTGCTGTAAACATCCAGTTCTTGCTCCAGTTCCTGGATACGGTTCAGCAGGAAGAGGCACGGAGACGCACCTCTAGGCTCGTCGCTGCTGCCTTGTCTCTCTTTGCTCCCTGGCTGCAGCTTGGCAGGAGCTGGGCTCCTCCTCTGGCTGCTGGGAGGTGGAAGCGGAGCTGGCCTGGACGGCTTCACAGAGGTTGGCAGAGCCTGAGAGGGAGGTGTAGTTTTGGGGCTGTGGCCTGCAGACGAATGAAGTGAGGCAGAGACTGGGGTGCTAGGCCGGGGAGGCGGTGGCCGTAGGACCTTCCTCCTTGGTGGAGTGTCCTCCACTGAACCACGTACGATGTCCTTCTCAGAGCTGAAACCCAGGATGGAAAAGTGCCGGGAGGTGCTATCATGCTGGGGGGTCCCGCAGCTGCCATGGCTAATGGGGCCTGTCAGGCTCTGCTCAAACTGAGCCAGCTGCTCTGTCAGTTTGGAATCGAGGTCTCCACAGCTCTCCCCATGGAGCACCCCTTGGGGGCGCTCGGCCCGAGCACCACGACAGACAGGCCAAGTGTCCAGGCCCTCGTGGGTCCCACTGAAGCTGGAAGAGCGGGATTTGGGCTTCCGCCGCTGGATGTCCACGTAAGCAGCCAAGTCCTCACAGCGCATGTTCTTGTGGGAAGGACTGTGAGCCTCTCTGTCCCACTCCAAGGGGTTGCAGGCCTCTGAGTGGCTCCATGAGGCCCTTGAGCTCTGGTTGGACTCTGCGTTACTCACCTGGCCACAGAGTTGTCCCTTTGGCTGGAGAGCAGGCTGAGGTATGAAGGAAACTCCATTTATGGCTTGGATAGGGTCCACAGAGGGAGAGCTTGACCTATCTGAGGGGAAAGATTCCAGGCAGCCTTCATTTGGGTGGCTGAGCATTTCATTCTCTTTGAGCTCAGAGTCCAAATGGTCTTCATGACGTTCAGCAAGTTGGCCAGGCTTCTCCTCAGTGCAGGCCGGGTTCTGTCCAGACTCTTCCCACATGGCAGGAGGACCTGCTTTGGGTGTGCTGGCCACCTCAGAGTCCATGTCCTTTGGCAAACACCCAGATTCCCATTTCTCCCTAGCTGGGGGACTGCTCTCCTCCAACCTCACAAATCTGTGAGGGAAAATGCCACGTCTCCCTCGAAGCTCCCCCTCCAGCCAACCATCTTCCAGGACTTCCAGAATGCGAATCCTGTCTCCCACCTCAAAGTTCAGCTCTCCTGACTCCAGGGCTTGGAACTGATAGAGAGCGATCCCATAAGGCCCCAGAAACTCCTCACCATCACTCCACGCCTTCTCCTCAGGCTGAGGGTATGTTCCTTTCACCCCATTAACGCTGTGGATTTCTGAGGTCCCGGGCTCCTCTGGACCAACCTTGGCTTTTAGCGGACCCAAAAGCTCTACGAACCCCTCAGGGAAGATACCTTGGCGCCCCCCAAGCTCTCCTTCAAACCATCCAGGCTCGGGGATCCCCACAATGGTAATCATATCCCCTTCCCGGAAGTCTAGCTCCTCCTTCAGCTGTGCTGAGAGGCTCATCAGCGCTCGGGCCTGGCCCAGGGCATAGGGTGGCATCTCCAGGGTGGTGCCGTAAGGCGATCGAGGGCCGAAGGCTGAGAGGCAGAGTTCTCGCACGCATGATGAGGGGAAGAAGCCTCTGGCACCCAAACAGTTTCGGCCTTGGGGCCAAGGAGAAGACGCAGAACCATCCAGAATCACTAGGTCTCCTGCAGGGATAAAGAATATGAAGTCAGGGGATTTCTAAGATGTCACCTACAGAACCCCCTTGCTTAGAACCCCTCAGGGTTCTAACACTAGGAGATATAAGTAACCCCAAAGCCACAAGGGCTCACAGCACTTGCCAACAACGGGCACCGCAGGGCTAGGAAAGGTGGGCCATGGCAACTATTCTGGGCCCTTTCTTGCTGTTCCAGGTGCTCAAAGCTCAACCAGGCATGGCAAGTCCAGCAGAGCATGAGGTTGCCAGCAGTAAAAGCCCTTGGATCGTTGTAGCTGGACTTCTGGGGAAGAAGACACCAGGAAGGGGGCTCTTGGAGAGAAGGACCCCTCTTTGACTACCCGAGGGATTCCACCAGTACCTCTCTGCAAGGTGAGGCTGCCAGGCTCCTGGGAAGTAAAATTGCTGGTGCAAACAAACAGCTTTTCTCCTTGTTTCAAAGCAGGGACTTCCATGGGTTCCACAAAGCTGCTGGGAAACTGCCCTAGAATGAGAGAGAGAGAGAGAGAGAGAGAGAGAGAGAGAGAGAGAGGGAGAACACTGTCAAGATTACACAAGTGCCTCTGCACCAATACATCCCACTGTTCTCTAGGACATGCAAGCATCTCTTTCCAGGGACTCAGCTAGATTGGTAAATAAAAAGCGTTTTATATGCATTGTATACACAATATAACACCTTGACACCAGATGGCACTGTGGAGTCTGGTCCCTTTCTCACCTGGATTTCCAGGGTGAGTTTACAATGCGTTTAACTGAATCGCTTCTTTGACGTGTCTAGATCCAGCCCAGGGGTCTGTAATTCTCACTGAACCACCCTTCGTTAGGTCAACCAAAACGTCACAAAATAGCACGTACGCTTTCAAGTTCTGCAGGAATCTTCAAAAGGGGTGAAGAACTTTTCCCCTTTCCATCTAGCCAAATGAAGAGGTCTGAAGAAAACTGTAAGATTTAATTTGACTAACCTTTCTGAATGGCCTTGTTTAATATGTTTTGTTCTTTCCTGGAAAATGTATCTTTTATAAAAGTCCCATCCATCATGATGTGTTTTCTTTTAATGAGTCCACCCTATTCCTGTGACTGTAATTTGTTTTAACTGTTTTTAATACTGAATTTTAAGCTGTAACCCACTCTGGAACTTGATGGTGATGGACTGGTATTATTATTATTATTATTATTATTATTATTATTATTATTAGTTGGGAGCCTGTCTTGGTAAGCCAAGAGGCAGATCCAGATGTCAGAATCCATTCAATACAAAGGCCACATCTTAGCACCTAGACAGAGCTGTAGGATCACAGACCTGCAGGATCCTCCTCTCTCCAATGAATAAGCCTTATTTTACTCCAGTATAAACTTCAGCATTGAGAACAAAGTTGAAATGATCCATTTTATTTTAATGCATTGAACAGATTACTCCACAGCATGTACCTGGAACTTGAAAGGATTTTGAGTTGAGGTGATGGAAATCCCTCTATGCTGACATGTTACCTCCAGCTAAGAAGGCCTAGCAAAACTTCCATGTTTTGCAATGGAAGGAGGCAAGACAGGACTGCTACTACAGATCCGGCTTTAAACCTTGCCCTGTGGTGCACACAGGACGAGAGTCCTGAGGGAGAAGGAAAGGAAAGCTTGAGAATGGCACCCTCTCCTGGCCATGAAGCATTCTCTCTCTGGTACGTCTCATTTACACTGGCAGTTGCTGGACGGCTATACAGCTTGCTTCAGGCTCAGTCTAAGGATTTACAAAAGGAGAAGTGAAATTCTCAAGCTCCGGTGACCTGCATCCTGCCGCCTTGACAAGACAGCAGCCACATTGATCATGCCACAGTAATGTGGACAAGCTTAGAGCAGTGGAAATGATCCATTATGAGAGGGCGAGAGAGCAGGGACTGGCACTGCATCTTCTTCTTCCCCCAGGGCTGAGGGCAAGAGACTTCTCCCCAAGTGGCCAATTGCTAATGTGAGACGGATGTGTGTCTCCTCGGAAGTAAGCATCCACAAACACCGTCTGCTAAACTAATTGCTTTATTTACAGCATTAAAGTGTCCAGACGTTACAGCTATGCATCCGACCCCTCTGAGTCAGATCCTTCGAGTACCGATTTTCGGCTCCGCCCCCAGCAGAGGAGCTTCGGGAATCCAAAACGCCGCCTCTCCTTCTTCCGTTTCCTTGCCCTCGCCTTGGGTGGGTCTGCGCGCGCCCCTTCCCTTTCACTTTCATCACCCACGCTGGTGGTGTCTGATGTACTGGCAACATCTCTCAGCCCCAACTCCTCCCCGGTCTCCATGTTCTGCTCCCTCCCCATTGGCTGTGCTAGAGCCCTGGTAGGGACCTCCTCCCATTGCTTCATTATCGCCTCTGGCGTCAGCAGGGGCTGTGCCTGTTCCCGATCCCAGACCTTCAATAACTCTTCAGGCATCAGCTGACCCCTGTCTAGGTCCGCTGTTGCCTCTGGCACTGCCTCGGAAACCGGCCAGCCCCTGACAGCTAATGACAAAAACTGGCACAGCCAGGGGAGATGTACACTTCCACTGGTAGAGACACCAAATGAGCCTTTTCAAGGCACAGATCAAAAGGTGGCTCTCAAGGGAAGACCCAGCGCTGCAACCAGGACACCAACTGGCTTGCTGGTTTCAGTGCTTTGCCATCTGCTATATTGTTCAGGGCCCTGTTGTCATGCTAATCCCACAATATGAGAACCCTGAGTATGTTGAGACAAGCATTTTGGCTGGCTTGCTGAAGGAAACTGAGAAAAGCTTTTGGACATAGATGATAGATTCCAGCTGAAGGTTTTGAAGACCTTATGACCGCATACGGAGGCCACATCAGACCACTTCATGTGCCGGCTGCTTGTATAGTATCTTCCATTTGTGTGTAGTTCACCAAGTTCATAATTGAGCCCATTTCCTTCATGGCACTGCAAATGCATATCGCACAGGGAGCTCTTATTCTAATGTGTTGTACAGTAACTGCAAAATTGGCCCTCAACTCCTTAACTGTGTTGTTTATCCCTCATCTTCTGGAGAGACTGCTGGGGCCACCAAGGAGATATCGGAGGCCTGTTTCTGGTACTTGGCTGGTATATCCAAAGCTCCCAATTAGAAGGGGGGCATTTACTTAGCTTTAATCCCCACACTCTCTGGGTTTTGCTTCATGCTGGCTTGCTTCTAATCCAACCCTTCCTACGAGCCCAGCGCAGGCCGTTTGACTCCTACCTGTGACTCCTTCCTTCTTCCCAAGGAGCCAGAATTCATCTATGACTGCCAACACTTCTATGACATCCCCCACAAACAGTGGCAACTCTTCGGAGACACTGGGGCAGAAGTCAAAGACAGCCCGTACCACAGAGCCTGCCTCCATCATTGGGATCTGCAACGAAAGGATACAGAATCAAGGCCTAGGAAACAGTTGTGTCATGTCACAGACTGCAAGGGGAATTTTTACATAGGACCAGAGATTCAGGAGCACCAAGCAACTCCAGAAGTAGCATGGAGGTTTGCATCAGTCTGGATACAATGGGAATGGGGGATGTATGACCCTCCATATTTTGCTGGGTTACGCCTCCCAATGTCCCTGACCACAGTGACCATGGCTTATGGGTGTTGGGAGTCTAACAACATCTGGAGGGACACATGCTTCCCATTCCTCAGATACATTTGTGTAGTCTTGCAATCATTTGCACCCAAAACCCGTGTGGCCATCCTGTATCTCAAGTTCAGCACAAGGGAGCTCCATATGCTCTATCATCTCAGCCAGCTCCATTCAACAGGACTGAATGGAGCCACCACTAGACTGCTATCCTTTCCTACAAATATCTGTGGCCAGTGCTTGGTAGTGACCCTCGTTCTCTACAAACACTTCACAGTAAGAAGTTAGACTTTGTCTGAACGGCAGTCCATTCTGACTCCTGTTTTTTTGACCTGATTCTGTCCTACCCTTCTTTCCTGCTTATGTCAGCTGGTAGAGTATGAGACTCTTAATCTCAGGGTCGTGGGTTGAGCAAAAGGTTCCTGCACTGCATTGCAGGGGGTTGGACTAGATGAACCTTGAGGTCCCTTCTATGATTCTATGATCTATTATCCTTTTCAACATTTCTTGTATGTTGACCTTCAACCCCTCCCCACTCATTTTCCCCATGCTTTGCCTTCAAAGATTACCAGTAGTTCTTGGTGAGTTTAGCTGTTCCTCAACCCTGTTGCAGCTTCACTTTTGACCTTGGATTGTCAATGGAAGACCACTTGTTTTGTATGTAGAAGGTCTCATCCTGGCATCTCCAGATTTATCGGTATTTATTTTGTGATGGTGGGAAAGGGCCTCTGCCTGTGAGCTTGGAGAGGCCCTGCCAGTCAGAGCAGACAATACTGGACTAGATAAGACAACGAGCCTGACCTGGTATAAGGGGGCTGACTACGTCCCTATGATTATCTGGTACAGGTTCTTGATACTGAATCTGACCCAGCTTCCACCAAGCCCTGGGATCCCGCAATGCCTCCTGCAAAGATTCTCCTACAGTCCAACCTGCCTCAATAATTCACAGGGAGCAGTTAACTTCCTTGGTAAAATGCCATCCAGCTCAGAAGGCTGTTCTCCATCAACTGCATTACAGGAAGGGCCATTTGTCCTTGTCAATGTATTTATATTTCACATTTCCCACAAGTAAATCTGTGCTCAAAGCAGTTCACACAAAAGAACAAAATCTAGCTGTAGTACAAAATACTACATAAGTACAAAATACGGCATATAATATCACAGCAACACAACACTAAGAAAGTAATAACCAACAATTAGCTCAGTTGGTTAGAGCATGGTGCTGATAACACCAAGGCCACAGGTTTGATCCCTGTAAGGGACTGCTGCATATTCCTTCATTACTGGACTAGATGATCCTCAGGGTCCCTTCCAGCTCTACAATTCTATGATATACATATAATTAGCAGTTCATTTACCATATATAAACATTTAAGTAAGCATACAAATAGGTCAAGTTCAAGTATCTATTTGGACTTCATTGCTGGGTAAGGAATCAAACAAAACAGGCACTTTCTTTTTTACCAATGTGAGGGGAGAAAGAAGCACAACACTGGTACTAGGAAGCCACTCTGAAAACATTCATAGTCCAGAACTGTGTGTTAGATCCAGACAGCACTATCAGGACTTTATTTTTATCTCTCTCTTTTTTAAAAGGAAAGGGAGGATTGCACAGGTAAGTCCAAAGTATCAGCAGGGACAAATATCATAAAAAGAAGAAAGATGAGTGACCCTCGTTCATAGATGGTGTGCAAACAGATCGGATACTGTGATAGGAAAGAGAGAATCAGGAAAGCGACCTCAGTCCCACCACTGAACAGGCTCCTCTGAAAGAAAGATGCACTGTATGGGCTGGCATTTTCCAAATGACTAGACCACCAGAAAGTTTGTTGTGAGAAAGCAATGGAAGTGGTGGGCAGTGAGGAGGGGGTAGCCATTCTGGACCATTCCCCCAAGCTCCAGAATCAGGCTGTATGAAAAGAACCAAGAATGCAGGGTCAGGAGGAGGAATTCCTGTCAGGAAGGGATGACAAGATGGAACGGAAACTTAGCATTTCCCTGACGCACAGAAACTGGGCTCTGGGCTGCCAACGACCAGCAAGCTATGTGCAAATGGTAACAGGCACAATCTATACGAAACCCAGGAAGCAAACCCCTACACTGCCACTTCAAAAAAAGGGGGGTCCTCCTGGCCCTAGTAGGGTGGCCAACTTTTTTATGGGTTCCTGCTCCTGCACCTGCAACAGCAGCTCGATCAGATGTTAGCAGGTGGTAAGGCTGATCCCAACACTATTAAAAGGTATGTTTGCTGTTTCTGCACATCAAACTGCTGTTAAAAGCACAGGAGGGCAGGTTGCTCTTTCAGGTCAGGTGGCGACCCTATGCTCAGTACCTTTAGAAAAGGGAAACTCAGCTCTATCCCAGGGCACTTAATGGGGGCAGCAGGGGTAAGCCCTGTATGCCAGGGATACAGATTGCCTGAGCCCCATATATTGTGATAGCTGAAATACTGACATAGCTTTGATTCCTGCATTGGAGCGGGTTAGACTAGATAACTTTGGGGTCCCTTCCTACACTATATTTCTATGATTCTACTCCCTATTCAGTGATGGCTAACCTTGACATTCCAGATGTTTTGGGAGTACAACTCCCATCATCCCTGACCACTGATCCTGTTAGCTAGGGATGATGGGAGTTGTAGTTCCAAAACATCTGGAGTGTCAAGGTTAGCCATCACTGTTGCTACCAACATCAGAAATCAACAGACACAGAAAACATGGTTACACATTAAATGACACACTTGCCTTTTCTCAGGCAACGAAGAGTACCATATCCCCCCCAACAAAAAACCCAAATACCCCCTGTGATAATCATGCACCTCTGAGCAATGTCCAGGGCACTAGGTGCTTAGATTTGGGGAGGAACAATTGGGATTGTTTTTACAGAAGTGTGTGCATAAACCCATAATACGGGATGGATGAGCGAAAGAGCTAGAGGGAACAAATGTGTTTTGCTGATGGCATTGGTTTTTTTTTATTATCAGGCACTAGCAGCTTCACTCATGGCAACAATGTGAAGCTGGCATTTCTCAGAAATGCTGCCTTGGCAATTCCCAGTGTTTAAGCCCCAGGCAAACCCAGAAACATGCCAAAGATTACACTTCAAATGATACTCCCAGGCTGCAGTATATGTACACTGAGTTCTTCCCCGGACCTCTGTGGAGCACATCAGATCAACTCTTCCCACCCCACCAATCTGTAGACTTGTTACAGGTCTCTATCCTAGAGCATCAATAGTGACTGGGACCATTTTCCTGCATGTCTCCTGTGTCTCAAAACCACAGGAAAAAGGAGAAGTGATCACTTGCAAAATGGGGTGATGAAGTTTCAGATTCTGATGCAAAATACTGTCTATTAAAGCAAGTCAAGGAAGCAGTGCAAGTTAAATGTTATACTGTACCTTTACCATTTCAGCACAAATGAATTCTGCAAAATAGCAATGATTATCCTTCAATATCACTGATCTGAGCTCAAAGTCAATAAAATGATGCTGTTGCTCTGTAGAAGGAAAAGGAGCAAACTAACAAATTTCTGCAAGCTGCATGTTCTTATAGCTCCCACATCCCTCCATGAAGCCTGTGTTTTCCAGTTGTCAAGAAAGAAACTGTATAGACCAAGTTCTCAAGTATCATGCCTGTGAAGCTGTGTACACACTTCAGTTTACTCTGCTTCCAGTGGTTTGGAACATACAACATTAGCTGCAATACACATCTGTCCTGTATCTAGCCTGACATTTCTTATGAAATACTGAGTTTTTATAAGTTTAGCCCAAGTCAGCTTTGATGTGAATTAAGAAAAAGAAGGCTCTGTCTGTATTTTAAGATGACAATGTGTACACAGCTGAAATCTCTCAAATTAATGTCCTGAAGTTCTTTGAAACAATTTAAAATGCCCAACAGGGTTCCATTCAGTCATTCTATTTCACTAATCCTTGTTCATGAGCGTCTAGAAATCACCACCACAAACACAAAACACTTCCACGAAGTAGCATGCTAAACCTTAATTATTCACTATACGGCAGGAACAAAAGACATTCTTTGCCCATTTGTCTTAATGCAGGAATCTGTTACATGCTAAGAAATCTCAGCCCACTTTGCACTGAGGGATGATTAAGCACAAGCTAAACCTTGTGTCTGTCTTGCCTAGAAAATTGCACAGGCCAAAAGTTTTTTTTTTTTGCAATAACATGCTACAATGTAGAGAAACCAATGTTTAAATGGTGTTAAAACGCAGAGCAAAAATTAAGACAATCTGTCACAAATACAGCCCAACATCACAAGGTGCAACCCAGGACAGAACAGGACAGAACAGGCAGATTTGGACAAGCACTCACAAAAGCATCTGACAGACTTTAAAACAGGATAAGATACAAGATCTGGAATCTGAGACGGTAGAAAAAGAAAGGAGAAAGGAACCACTATATAGATATAGATTGAAATTGAGATATGGGATATGAGATATAGGCAGAGAATGAGTAATTTATATATATATATAAATGGAAGAGCTGCAGCTCAGTGGTAGAGAACGTATTTAGCACGCAAAAGTCCCAAATTCAGTTCCTGACATCTTCAAGTTGAGCTAGGAAAGATCCCTGCCTGGAACCATGGACAACCACTGTCTCTCAGTGCAGACAATACTTTGCTAGATGGACCAAGAGCTGGCTCTCAGCATAAGCAGCTTCCCTTTCCAAGGAGGAAAGGTCTCCTCCACTACTGTAAACTGACAGGAATCATATCCCCTTCCTCGGAACAGAATTTGTTGTGACTGTCAAGAAAGGTGGGGAAAACAATTGGGACTTGAGACAATGGGGATGCTTTGGCATGCCTTGTGGAAAGCAATTCATCAATGAAACAAACAAATTAATGATAATAACTGGATTTGGGAGCAGTTCCAAACCAGCCATGAAGCCTAAGTTACGCTGATTCCCCTGCACTCAAGGGGTTCTGATCCATAACAGCAATAGCTACTGTCTTCCAGGTGCCACTAGACTCAGGTACACCCTCATCCATAATACACCCAGGTAAAGAAGATGCAGCTTCTGGTTTTACATTTTCACAGCAGCAACCTTGATTCATGCCGTTCTTTGGAAGGAAGGTGTCCAAGGATGAGCCGTCGTACTAGATGGTGCCACGCAGATTCTCATGGAAGGATCAGATGTGGTGTAGTGGTTAAGAGCAGTGGACTTGTAATCTGGTGAACCGGGTTCGATTCCCTGCTCCTCCATATGCAGCTGCTGGGTGACCTTGGGCTAATCACACTTCTCCGAAGTCTCTCAGCCTCACTCACCTCACAGAGTATTTGTTGGGGGGGGAGGGGAAAGGAGATTGTTAGCTGCTTTGGGACTCCTTGAGGTAGTGATAAAGCAGGATATCAAATCCAAACTCCTGATGCAGCAGGATGAACGCTGAGGAAGGAGCCCTGGTGATGCTCCTGATTAAAAAAAAGTTCAGTCAGCTGGACTAGGCATGTGGGTGTTAATGAGTAAAGAATGTCCTAAATGGAGGAGGAGGAGGACTGCTGAGATAATGCCAGGACATTCCTTCAGTTACTAGTATACAACAGCAACAACAACACTCTACATTCCCTACCACACTCTCGTGTGTAAGGTCTGCAAAATATTGAAGAGAAAGAGGGCCCACCAAAAATGCAACACTTCCAGTGTTGCCACAAACCACCCCTAGTTCTGACAGTGAGGGTGGGGAGAATAAGCAGGCAGAAACCTGGGGTTTCTTTTCCTCTTGCAAGATTATTTTAATGCACTGTGGAAAGATCTCCTCCACTTCTGGCAGGCTGACTCAAAAGGGCTTGCTTATTCTACGACCGGGATGACAGCGGAGTGTTGTCTTCTCAGGAACATCTGTCTGCCAAGCCTCGCTCTAAACTTATGCCTGGAGGGAGGAAACAACCTTCCAGCTCCATCCGGGCTGCATCATTAGACAGCCCTGCCTTCTGTCCCAAGCAGCAAACTGTTCCCAGATTCCGTGCTTTGAGCCTCCTCCCCTTGGCCAGCCGCATCCGTGCCAAGTGTAACAGCCCTGCACATGCTGCAGCAGGAGGCAACGATCCAAGGGAAAGCGTTTTCACCCACCCACAGGCCTGGGGTCACGGATGAGTCACACGCCTTGCTGGCTTGCCAGCACCACTCCCCTCTTACCTCTGGGAGATCTGCAACAGAACAGAGATGATAAAGGGAAATGGATCTACAGTAGAAATCCATCTAACACAGCAGTACAGGGAGGCCTGTTAAGTCGGCTAGAAGCCTCTACTCTCCTAGCAGGCCTCCATGTGGCAAGACTCTCCTGCTTCCAGTCCCCACAGTGTCCAACATGGGGTAGATATCTCTCTTGTTCTTTAACTGCTTCTGGAGGAAGAATCCCAGCCACATGCTGCAGCATGCACAGAAAGGAAGCCAGCACAGTATATATCGCCAGTACGGGAAAGCCAAGCCCATGGCCTGAGCAGCCAAGTTAAACAAAAGCTGTATCAAAGAGCCAGCTACAACCAGGGCTGAACGTGCGGCTGTTCAAACTGCATTTGGAACCACAAGTTGGGGGGATTCTAGCACAAGTCATCTGGATAGCCATGGTTGGAAATATAATGAAATAGAAATACTTTATTGTCACAGTACCACATATTTACAGTGAGATTAAACAAGCCCCCTCCCCCAATCTCTCAGTCCTTGTTACACTCTGTGTGCTGTCGTACAACCATCGACCCCGAACGTCAGCTGCAATGTTGCTGTCTTGCATTCAGCAGCCTCACGGCCCACGGGTAGAAACTGTTCTTTAACCTGTTGGTTCGGCTTATCATGCTACTATATCTCCTGCCCGAGATATATAATGTATATAATATAATATTATATATATATATATATATGTGTGTGTGTGTATTATATTATATTATATTATATTATATTATATTATATTATATTATATTATATTATTATATTATATTATATTATTATATTATATTATATTATATTATATTATATTATATTATATTATATTATATTATATATAATGCTGGACTCAGTGCTATTTTTCTAGAAAAAGACATGCCAGAACTCACCATGAACGGCTCCCTTATTTTCCTATAATGACAATGGTGCCCACCTGAGAGGAGCCAGAACTGAGTTTTGGTGAGTTCCCACTGAAAAAAAACCAACATTTGGGTTGAGGCATCATCAAGAAGCACCTGAAGCTGTATTGCTGTCGCCTGCTTGTTAGTTTCCCCCCAAAAGAGGAGGTTACAGAATAGGCGACGGTTGGAGAGGTTATCAAACTCATGTTATTTTTTAAAAAAAGGAAAGTTTTGATCACCTCTTGTACAGGACATAGGATCTCTCTTTACCTCAACTAACCACCTTTGTAAACCAACCCCATCTGTCCCTGAAGGACAAGGGCCTGAATCTGGAGCAACAGCGAACGCCTGCAGTTCTCCAAGTATCCTGTTAACATCCGAGAACAAAACAAGCTGAAAGTGATCCAAGCAGCAACAACAAGAGGTTGTCAAGGAGACCTCTGACTTGGACACTCTCACAACTGTGGCTTCCAAGCTGGACCAGAGAGGAAACAGCTTCACAAATGTGTCACAGCAACCTGTAGATTTCTCTCCTTCTGGGTGGGCCATATTTGGGGGCATCTGCTGTTCCTTCATCAGCAAAAACAGCAACAACACTCCTGGGTCAACACTCCAGGACCGATAGATAGGAAATAATTGCTTGTCACATTAACCAGCACAGCATGAGTCAAATGGACTGAATACGTCCAGCTAATTTCAGCATGTTTCAGCCACCTGTGCTCTAACCCAGTGTTTCTCAACCCTGTGCCTCCAGATGTTTTTGGCCTACAACTCCCATCATCCCTCGCTAGCAAGACCAGTGGTCAGGGATGATGGGAGTTGTAGGCCAAAAACATCTGGAGGCACAGGGTTGAGAAACACTGCTCTAACCATGACCCCAAATTCTTGAAGATCTCAACTCCCCATGTATTTGAAGGAAATACACCAATGGCCAAAGTCTGTATAAGGCACCTCCTTATAGATTTCAGGTGCCATCCAGATGTTGCTCCCATCCTCCCTGACCATTGCCTTCATAAGCTGGGACTGATGGGGGTTATAGTCCTACAAGTTACCTATCCCAACCTTTCAGCAAGGTCAGTGGGCAGGAGTATGGTACCTTGATGCCAAATATCTTGCCTTCATTCCTGATCAGATCCTGATATTTGAGGAAGTGCAGCACAACACACAGAATGTCTGGCAACACCAACAGAGAGCCCTTATGCCCTGCTACTCAGTCCCACCTCAAGCAGTCTGATGTTTAGAAATGCTTATTTTTAGGGCTACATTTCCCAATCCATCTTGGCTCTTACAACTGACTCTTGTTTTTATTTTGCTTTTATTTGTCCAGCCATCTTTTTTTAAACCCAGTTTACACCGCATTGCCAGGAAAGAACAATGATACACTCACCATATGGCTGAGCCCACCCCACTGACCTAGATAGGAAGGCCACAGAGACACAGGCCAGAGAAATAGCAAAGGGAGCCTCTTCCACAGCAGGGAGTCCTAAGCAGTGACAACAGTCTCATGTGGGATAAGGACATTTTCCCACCCTGGGAAATAATGGCTCAATTCCCCCCTCAATATATAAATCGTAATAACAGACTTGGAACTTTTAGGAGGGAGTGCTCCTTTGCAGCTACTAGTGCTAGGATAATCTCCCACCAGGCTCTGTGTCACAAAATTAATACCAAATGTATTGCTAAGTCAGACCTAAGATCTTGTATCACTTAAGTGCCAAAACCATGAAACCAAGGGTTTCACAAGGACAATGAAGCCTATGTTCCCCATTCCACCGATATTCCGCTCCATACAACTGGACCTAATTTTCTCAGAGGGGCTGATGACTCAACTGTACAGCAATGCTGCTAGAAACTGGAGGGTGCCGAGGGAGATCCTCAGCTGCAGATTTGATGCAAGCAGGAAAGATGGTGCAAGGAAGTCCCAGTCATCCTTATTCATTTACAGAGAACATTCAAAAGGTACCACCCACCCTGGGCAGTATATTTAAGAAAGCCAAACCACACATCTTCAAAGCCTACCTCATGTGGCAGCTTCACTGCATCCTTCTAGCACTGATGAGGGTCCACACCCCAAGGAATGCCTTAAGCCTTTAAATTTGGGCTCTCTCTGAGTGTCACTCTGAGTCTGCAACAGCTTGTTTGGCTAGTTGAGGACATACATATACTTTGGCTCTGTTCCTGAAATGCACTGAGAATCTATTCTCTTCAACTTTTGGGTACAAAGCCTGCCACTTAGTTTCTATCTGCGTGAGCACCGATGTGTCAGTGGTGAAGCTGAGTGTTCCATCCAAGGTACTGCAAACAATCCTGAAACAGACCGAGAGTGAAATGCTGAACTGTACTTTGTGCCCACGACAGGGCATTCAGAAAAAGATAACCGCTTCCACATAGGCAAGACTCCACGAGAAACGTCAACTCAGGCAAAAAAGGTGGGTCACCAGCCACGTGGCCCAGAATCACATCAATGAATGAAACTAAGCATTATGGAGCAGTATATATTTTTACTTCTGTTGATAAATGACATCAGGCTCTTGGAGCTTACCTAGAGGCAGTACATGTTCCTAGATACAAATTATATATTCCCTTCCCATCTGCAATCACCTGGATTTTAAAAGCCACACCACAAACAGGTGACATCAGCAAGTACAACCACAGGAAGCTACTGATGATAAGCAGGGGAAGGATTTTCCAAACTCAAGGCAGAACTAGCTTGGTCATCCATGCGCCTCCTCCTACATACTGTAGTTCTAAAGCAATCTCCTCTCCTGTGCAGTCATGAGAACGTGAGTTCACTCTGGTGAGAAAGTTTTCACCCATACTAAAAACAACTGACCATAAATCTACAGATGGAGCTACCTACACCTCACTTAGGAACACAGACCTGCCTGTAGCTTTTGGGTGACAAAATTCAGTGCCAATTTGTGTGCTGGCTCTTCTGAAAGTCCTGATTGGGCAATGGCTACAAAATCAAGGTCATGGTGCTATTGAAACCAACTGGACAGTGCAATCCTAGGCACGCTTACTCAGAAGTAAGTCCCACTGCACTCAGTGGATCTTACACCCCAGTCACAGCCTGCATTTCAAGAGCTTGTTTACTTGTGGCGAGAAAACATCTCTACATACTGGCATGTACTGAAAGTCTCTTCGGGAAAAAATCAGAGAGAGAGGTGGGGCATGTTATAAACACACAGTGCAATGCAATGTGACTATTTTGAACACCTATTTAATAACATGTAAGTACCTCAAAGTGCAAGTAGATAAATAGGAAGGTAAACGACGTTTCCGTGCGCTGCTCTGGTTTGCCAGAAGCGGCTTTGTCATGCTGGCCACATGACCTGGAAGCTGTACGCCGGCTCTCGGCCAATAAAGCGAGATGAGCGCCGCAATCCCAGAGTCGGACACGACTGGACCTAATGGTCAGGAGTCCCTTTACCTTTACCTTTAAGTACCCTCAACAATATATGGGACGCGGGTGGCGCTGTGGGTTAAACCACAGAGCCTAGGGCTTGCCGATCAGGAGGTTGGCAGTTTGAATCCCCACAACGGGGTGAGCTCCCATTGCTCGGTCCCTGCTCCTGCCAACCTAGCAGTTCATAAGCACGTCAAAGTGCAAGTAGATAAATAGGTACCGCTGCAGCGGGAAGGTAAACGGCGTTTCCGTGCGCTGCTCTGGTTCGCCAGAAGCAGCTTATCATGCTGGCCACATGACCTGGAAGCTGTACGCCAGCTCTCGGCCAATAAAGCGAGATGAGCGCCACAACCCCAGAGTCGGTCACGACTGGACCTAGTGGTCAGGGGTCCCTTAACCTTTACCTTACCCTCAACAATACTGTCAAATCCCCCAACACTTCAAAGGGTTAACTTAAGAGAAAGGGAAAAAATGGGGATGGGGGAGAAGAGAAAGGATAAGAAAGGAACACAATAACTCAAACCTGTTTACCTGGAAGAAAATCAGTCAGCCTAACTGAGTCAGTATACTTAGGGTTTAGGAGCACAGCACATCCATAAGCCAGCTAGTTCTGCACTGTCAGCTATGACTAACAGTAATTTTCCAATGTATGAATCAGATATAATGGGAGTCAAATCAAAAACTTTACCTATGTAGCACATGAGCAGTTCCTTTATGCCAATAAGTAGTTTTGCAGTCGAAATCTGAAAGCCACGGAGAGGCACAGTAGGCAAGACTCTTGAGAGCACCGGGCCAGTACAATTCACCCAAATGACTTGTGCATACTAGAGAAAACATTTATGGAAGTTGCGGGTGACAACACCAGGGGAAATGGAAAACACTTTGTGTGTTGAGTTCAGACATGAGAGACTTAACACAAAGACAGAAATGTGCTTTAGTGCAGTGCAACAACTTTTACAGCATGTGCCCAAAAAAAGCGGAGCAGGGAGAAGAGACAGATCAGTGGGATTATGAAACTAGCCAGGGTGCTCAGTTCAAATCTGGGTATTCTTTTTCATGCACTGAGTTGGGAGAGCTATGGGTTAGCAATATTTTAAATAAGAAATAAATAAAGTCCCTCCCTTCTGCACAAACAAAAGCAAGATGGCTGTGGCAAATAAGTAGACCTTGTAAATCCTTAGAAGAGAAAAGGGCCCTAATAATGAAGGGAGTGGAGGTGCGGATAATAGCTGGGATGAAGGACACTGTGTGACATTTGTCCAGATAAAACAAGAAACGTTGCAAGAAGGCTGGTGCCTACCGGTATTTAACAAGGGACAAAGTTGGGAACTGACAGTGTAATCCTATGGCTCTCTACTCAGAAGTAAGCCCCACTGAAGCCAGTAGGAATTCCTCCTGGGAAAGTGCCTAGAGCATTGCAGCTGAAGATGAGTCACATGATGGAATGGGGGCTCTACAAACCTTTTACTGACATAAATGTTTTCATCTGCACATACCCTTAAGAATGGCACTGCTACAAACATTCAGAGCGCTGATCTCCGTAAGGACATGAATAAGCAATGTTGCTTATTCGGTGCTGAAAGCCTAATGCTTACTTTAGGGCATCTTGGCAAAAGTGTTGCCGTGAAGATTTAGGAAATAGCTGCACTGCTGTTCTCAGCATTGGTGTGGCCCACCCTGTAGGCTTGACAGCTGCTCTTCGCAGCAGGTCCATATGGCAGAAATGCCCCCAAGCTCTTATGAAACAGCTTGAGCCAAGTAAGGCCAGCACCAGCTAAAGCTGCACGCAAACGCAGACGAGAGCGCTTTAACGTGGGCGCCGGTGACACCGTTCTTTCCACAGCGAGAGGAAACTTGTTCTGAGGAACGTGCTCAGCAGAGCTTTGTGGCGAGGCCTACATCTCTTTGCAACCCTATTCCCTCCAGACTACTGCTGCAGGCTCCCTAATTCCGAAACTCAGGTTTAAGAAACCCAGATTTCACTCTTCCAGCATCCTATACGCTGCTATGATCCTTTTCTAGTTAGATTAAAATATTAGGCCATTGAATAAACAATGGCTGAGCGACAGCTCCTTTCCTCAGCCTTTTGCCAAGGAAATGATACGCACAGGGAATATGAATAGAGACTAAAAGCAGCATTGCAAGGAATGTAAAACTGAAGTCACTCAGTGACTTCACAGGTTGCAAAATCCCTACATGCAAGTCACATATAGTAGCATGCGATGATTCTACACACACGCGTAGGCCTGGCTTCAGATATTTTGGGTGGCACGGGCAGGCTGTCCAAGGTGGGCACCCTCAGTGCCAACTGCAGTCCCCATGCCGCAGTCTCTCCCTCACACACTTGGGAACGAACCACGGTGCTGCCACCAGCTTCTCCCCCTGTGGTTGTGAGGGGACTGGCCCCAGTGCGGGTGCCAAGCTATTTTGTGCCCTAGGTAAGGCTAACTACTTGCAGCAGTAGCAGCAGCACCCCAAAAAATTGCTAACTTCAGTTTTCAAAAACAGATGTCTTGTACAGGGGCGTTCCGTGCCTCTTGGCTACCCGGGGCGGGAAGCCAAGAGGCACCCCCGGGGGGCGGGGCGTCGCTGCGTGTGCGTGCGTCATGACGTCATGACGCACGCGTAAAGCGCGACGCCCCGCCCCCGGGGATGCCGGGGGCCAGCTTCGGGAGCCTCCCGAAGCCGGCGCCCATCCGGCATGGCATTCCTTGGTGCGTGCACCAAGGAATGCCTGACCGGCGGCGGATTCGGGAGGCTCTGCAGAGCCTCCCGAATCCGCCGCCTGTCACCCCCCTTGGCGCACCGGGCGGCACGAGCAGCCGCCCGGTGCGCCAAGGAGTGCCGGACGGGCGGCGGATTCGGGAGGCTCTGCAGAGTCTCCCGAAGTCGCCGCCTGTCACCCCCCTTGGCGCACCGGGCGGCACGAGCAGCCGCCCGGTGCGCCAAGGAGTGCCGGACGGGCGGCGGATTCGGGAGGCTCTGCAGAGTCTCCCGAAGTCGCCGCCTGTCACCCCCCTTGGCGCACCGGGCGGCACGAGCAGCCGCCCGGTGCGCCAAGGGGTGCCGGACGGGCGGCGGATTCGGGAGGCTCTGCAGAGTCTCCCGAAGTCGCCGCCTGTCACCCCCCTTGGCGCACCGGGCGGCACGAGCAGCCGCCCGGTGCGCCAAGGAGTGCCGGACGGGCGGCGGATTCGGGAGGCTCTGCAGAGTCTCCCGAAGTCGCCGCCTGTCACCCCCCTTGGCGCACCGGGCGGCACGAGCAGCCGCCCGGTGCGCCAAGGAGTGCCGGACGGGCGGCGGATTCGGGAGGCTCTGCAGAGTCTCCCGAAGTCGCCGCCTGTCACCCCCCTTGGTGCACCGGGCGGCACGAGCAGCCGCCCGGTGCGCCAAGGAGTGCCGGACGGGCGGCGGATTCGGGAGGCTCTGCAGAGTCTCCCGAAGTCGCCGCCTGTCACCCCCCTTGGCGCACCGGGCGGCACGAGCAGCCGCCCGGTGCGCCAAGGAGTGCCGGACGGGCGGCGGATTCGGGAGGCTCTGCAGAGTCTCCCGAAGTCGCCGCCTGTCACCCCCCCTTGCGGAGCGCAAGTCAGGGCAGGGAGAGGGGCGGGCCAGCGAGGAGGGGTGTCACCCCTCCTCGCTGGCCCGCCCCTTTCCATTCCCCGGCTCTGTAAGCCAGCGGCGGGAAAAGCCGCTGGAAGGGGGGGCGCCATTTTCGGCGCTGCCGGGGCGGAGCCGCAGGGGCGGCCAGCGAGGGGGGGTGACACCGCTCCTCGCTGGCGCCCCTGCAGGTCCACCCCGGCATTGCCGAAAATAGCCTTTTTTAAAAAAAAAAAAATTTTTTTTTTAATTTTTTTTTTTTTAGCGCCCAAAGTGTCACCCTCCCTCAGGGTGGCACCCGGGGCGGCCCGCCCCCCCCCGCCCCCCTTGCTACGCCCCTGGTCTTGTACAAATGATAAAATTCGTCAAAATATAAAACTACAATATTATCAGAAATTTATACGCTATAACAAAAACTAATCTGTATAAAACTGTGCTCCGCAAAGGTCAGTACTGCACCCCTCTGAGAGCTGTGCCCGAGGCAGCTGCCTAGTTTACCTAATGATAGTACCGGCCCTGGCTTATTTTCATTCATTCATTCATTTTTATTAGATTTATATACTGCCCTTCATCACAAGATATCAGGGTGGTTCGCAGAATAAAAACAAGTAAATAAGTAAAAGAAAACAGCAAAACAATACCCTCCCTTCCCACAGACACATTAAAAAAGCCATAGAATATTAATCAGCCAAAGGCCTGGCTGAAAGCATCTAAAGATGTATAATAAAGGTGACAGGCAAACCTCTCTGAGGAGAGCATTCCACAAACAGGGAGCCACTGCAGAAAAGGCCCCGTTCTCGTGTTGCCACCCTCCATACCTCTCAGAAGATGAATGCAGAGTCCAGGGCAGTTTATATGGGGAGAGGCTCTGTAATGAGCAGCTGCCACCATCAGGTAACCCCATAAGTGTGGGGCTGTTAGTGACTGCAGGAGCACTCCACTGAGACGCCCACAACAGGTGGCCTGCATGTGGGCTAGCCAGGGTGCCAGCCCCAGTAGGACCACCCAGGGCACCTGAGCACTGGCAGATGGCACAGTATGATGCCAGGGCTGCACATGCACATTGTCATCTACACACAGCAATTCCCACACAAGTGGGATCACATTTGCACTTGAGGACCACATAATTGACATGCAGGAACTTGGTAATGTGTGAAGCAGGTTCCAGGGAAGAAAGATATGTATCTAAGTTGCACTGTCCCATGCTATTCCCAAGATGCAATTAGGTGACATTTTAAATACTGATTTTAAAGTAACTAGAACATGATAGATGTTCAGTAGGATTTGCTATCCTGCGATGTGCAAACCATGAGTGCTGGACTGTGACCTGGAAAACATGAATTCAACTCTGAACTGCATGGTGGTCTCAATGTACATCCCATTATGTTAAAAGGCAAATTGCCTGGAATATGGAGGGCTCATGAGACCTACCTACCTGTTCCAGGCAGGTTCTTAGGAGTGAGAAAAATCCAGAGGAAGGCTGCACTGTTGTGTCGGGCAGGAGAAGAAATGTTCTTATTTGCTGAAATGTTTCACTTATCCCATCCCAAAGATTCAGGGCAGATGCACAAAGAAATATGCACAATCACAATGTAATAAGAGACAAGAAATGGCAGTACAGTGGTACCTCAGTTTAAGAACAGCCCTGTTTACAAACTATTCGGTTCACGAACTCCACAAAACCGGAAGTAGTGTCCCAGTTTGTGAACTATACCTCGGTCTAAGAACGGAATCCGAACGGTGGAAGGGCACAGGTGGTGGGAGGCCTCATTAGGGAAAGCGTGCCTCAGTTTAAGAACGGTTTTGGTTTAAGAACAGACTTCCAGAATGGATTAAGTTTGTAACAGAGGTACCGGGTAGCACTGTAGCTCTAAATCTTGCAATCACAGCTCAATATACAGTGGTACCTTGGTTTACGAACAATCCATTCCAGAAGTCTGTTCTTAAACTGAAAGAGTTCTTAAACCAAGGCACGCTTTCCCTAATGAGGCCTCTTAGACCAAGGTAAAGTTAGCAAACCGGGACACTACTTCCAGTTTTGCGGACTTCGTAAACCGAACAGTTCCTAAACAGCGCTTTCCTTAAACCGAGGTACCACTGTACATATAACAAACAAACAAAAAACCATACACACAAACTCTTTGACCTTGTTTGGTCGAATTTAGCTGTTACCTGATAGCCTATAGTAGATCTCCAATCAACAAGAAAGCCCTTCCTGCTTCTAATAATTGAGCATCTCTCTACATACCTGTTTCTAGATTCTTACCACAGGATCACACACACACACACACACACACACACACACACTCTTCCAAAAAAGATTCTGATGTAACTTTTCCTTCTGTAAAAAAAGGCCACCCCATAAGCATCAACTGTCATACTGGAATCCGCCCTATGGGGCATGTCAGTCATGGGTCGTCTGTACTTGGGTGAAGGAGGGTCGGAATGAGTAGCCAGTCAGACCCGCTAACTAACGATGCTGTCCCCAGAATTCCTAAATCAAACGAGCTATAGGGTGTTGTCACCTGGGGGCGGGGAGCAAACTAGTGTTCCTAGGAGTACGGACCATCTCCAGTAGCCAAAAGCAAGATCGCCTGGGTGCGATCCAGACCAGGACCGAGGATGACTACCAGGAGGTAAGACCCCTGGAACCAGGGGAACTGTGGGAAACCATGGTGATGTCCTGGGCGCGCGAGGGCGCGCGTGCTGCCTTAGGGAAGCCTCCTCCGATTCGGAAACTCAGCCTGGAGTCCCTAAGCCATCGGGGCGGGATGGGTGAGGAGCTGGCCAGGATAGCAACCCGCGTTCTCCCGCAGCGGATGGGGAGACCAGTTGCCCACGCAGCTCGCCAGGGCTGCGCAGAAGCCGCGGAGGGAGGAGCCGGGGCCCCGTCGGAGAAGTTTCCACGCGAGCCCCGCGGGCAGCGCTTTTTCGGGCGGGCGGGAACGAAGTGGAAGCCCCGACGGCGCGGAGGGAAGGGGGCGCCCAGGCCGGGCCCTTCCCGCTGTCGCGATCTCTTCCTCTCGGCCCCTACCTGTTGCGCGGTCCCTCCAGCCGTCGCAGCCCCGGCAGATCGCCCTCTCGCCTCGGCCCCCAGGAGCCGCCGCGGCCCGGAGCTCAGCTCCGCCCCGGCCCCAGTCGCCGCCCTCCGCAGCCGACTGTGCTCTGAGCGCCCCCTTCCAGCAAGCGGGTGCAGCTGGGGCCGGAATCCCGCTCTTGGAGCCAGCGAGGCAGCCGTTTCCCACGGGCAGGGGGCAGAGGCGTGTCCATTGCTGGAGATCTGGAGGCCAGGGGTGGGCTGGGGGTGGCCAGGGGCGCGGGGGCACTCTGCACATGCTCAGGTGGATGTGCCCCCCCCCGCTCCCTGCGCTGAGTTTCTTTGCCTTGCACTGAAAACTAATCCCAGGGCTAATAAGTATTGGAAGGGATCCCTGTGTTTTCCCTCTTTCTTTAGCATCCGCCTTCGCCATACTGCTGGGAAGTATCGTCACCATCTTTTCCGAGTCCCAAATGAATTGGGAAGAAAATTGCCGTTAAAACCGAGAACTCTGCACCAGAAATTCGAAACTATGTAGTAAAGACGCTGCATGTTTCTCCAAGCGCTGGAGAAATCACATCTTGCACAAGCCAGTTAAACAAGTATACAAGTTTGCTTTATGCAGCTGTGGCTGGGATCTAAGACATGCCCCGTGGGGGTTTTGACTATTTTTCTTTGAACAAGAGGCTCCCTCCCTTCCCCCACCTATGCCATTTCTCCCCAGCTGCTTTTTAAAGCCTCCTTTCTTTCGGAAGTGGTTTGCTACGCTGCATGGAAGGCTGCTGCTTCAGAGAGAACAACCAGAAAGGAGCCTGGAGGAGGCAGAAAGGGGAAGTGTCATAGCTCAGTGGTAGCACATCTGTCTTCGATGCAGAAGTGGCCCAGGTTCAGTTCCAGGCATCTCCAGGTAGTTTGCAAAGTTCAGATGCATCACATTATTTATTTACTTCCTTCATTGAGGCCAGAAATCATCTTCTGCCTTTCTCAGCAAATGCCAACTCAGGGCATTTATGCATTGCCTGGCAGGATTCCATTAAAATGGTAATGTTCCTGAACTGCAGGTTTGTGTCTGGAACCATGTTCTGCACATGCATGCGCACACACACAAAATGCAGAGTCTTGGCATTCAAAACTGGGTTGCCCATGGTGCCAAATTTATTACAGAACAGAACCCTGATTGTAATCTATGTAACTGTCTGAAATGTGAGAAATGTATCTGTTTTCTTTCCTTTGCTGGGCTTAAGGATCCCTATTTTCCTACCCTGTGATATGGGAGGGTAGTAGCCATGTTGCCATTTATGGAGATATTCAAAAAGAAAGAAGGGCGGAACAGCCTAACACAGCAGAAGCCTATGCATGATTCAGAAGTAAGTTTCACTGTGGTAACACCACACCGAAGCAGGTGGAAGGGGAACCAGATGACATCAGAAGCAAAACTGGCTCAGGGACAACACTCTGTATATTGGCTCTCTAAGGATGCGGGTGGCACTGTGGTCTAAACCACAGAGCCTAGGGCTTGCCGATTAGAAGGTTGGCGGTTCGAATCCCCGTGACGGGGTGAGCTCCCGTTGCTCGGTCCCAGCTCCTGCCAACCTAGCAGTTCGAAAGCACGTCAAAGTGCAAGTAGATAAATAGGTACTGCTCTGGCGGGAAGGTAAACAGCGTTTCCGTGCGCTGCTCTGGTTTGCCAGAAGCAGCTTAGTCATGCTGGCCACATGACCCGGAAGCTGTACACCAGCTCCCTCGGCCAGTAAAGCGAGATGAGCGCCGCAACCCCAGAGTCGTCCGCGACTGGACCTAAGGGTCAGGGGTCCCTTTACCTTTACCTTTATGGTCACTTCTAGATTATCTGTTCATTGAGCAACGCCTTCCAGTGCCCTTTCCCGTCACTTTCTGATTTCAGGGGGTAAGTGGGTTTGCTGCACTATCCCTAAAGTGTAGTTGCGATGACACCCACATCCATCACTGCCACTGCTGCTAACTCTCTTGGTTTCCCCCTTTCCTCCCACTGCCTTGGACGGTAGATGCATTAGACACAATAGGCTTCAAAGGCCTGTCCAATGCAATTTATTCCATTGAATACTTGTTTTTATAAGGTAATGCCCCCCAGCTAATGGTCCTTTTTATCACACTTTTCATTCCCCAATAGGTCAAGGATGGGGTACCTGTGGCCTGTCAGATGTTGCTGCACTGCAACCACCACCACCCCTTACTATAGACTGTGCTGGCTGGGGTTGATGGGAAGCCAGCCACCTCTGGAGGGCCAAAGATCTCCCACCCCTGCACTCATGACTCAGCTCTTCCACCCCTGCAGTAGGTCATTGTGCTGTAGTGTGAACACTCATGACTCAGCTCTTTCCGGATGAGTCATATAATTGAGTTGATTATATGGGACAGAGTAGATGACAGTAGATGAGGGTCCCCCAGCCCTCTGAAGCAGATTTTGTGGGGTGCATGGGGGGTGTAGGAAGGAGGAGAGGGAGAAGCCCCCTTGCACAAGCAGGCACCTGCTTGCAGTATGTTGGATCTCACCCACAGCTTATTGTGGGAACAAACCATGTTGTTTCTTTTAGTAAGGACAGATCCAGCTCATCAGGTATACAGTTATGTACAGTGTGTGCCTGTTGTAAATGTTTGTGCATGTTGTTTTTATTTCTTTGAAACCATTTGAAGGACAAGTGGGGAACAAAGCAAGGCAAAGGACCGTGACACAAGAATGCTTTGCATCAGCAATCTCTGTGTTTCCAAGCGGGTTGACCTCCAAAGCCTTTGCATTATATATTGCAATGTTTTTAACACTATTCGCAGAGAATGTGGGACACCTATGCAAATTAGGGGCAGGCAACAATCGCACAAAGACCTCTTAGGAAACAAAGAGGACATTGCTACTGCTAAAAGAAGGAATCTGCACCCTTGACAAGTGTGGTTTTTAAAGACCTTTTCTCAAAGAAAACTGAGCTCCAAAGATGGTTGTTGGGAGGTCCTAAAAGTTGAAAGTAATTTGTAAAAGATGAGCCTCTCTTTCATACATCTCTAATGCTAGTTTCAGGGATATGGGTGGCGCTGTGGGTTAAACCAGCAGTTCGAATCCCCGCGACGGGGTGAGCTCCCATTGCTCGGTCCCTGCTCCCGTCCACCTAGCAGTTCGAAAGCACGTCAAAGTACAAGTAGATAAATAGGTACCGCTCCGACGGGAAGGTAAATGGTGTTTCCATGTGCTGCTCTGGTTTGCCAGAAGCAGCTTAGTCATGCTGGCCACATGACCCAGAAGCTGTCTGCAGACAAACGCCGGCTCCCTCGGCCAATAAAGCGAGATGAGCGCCACAACCCCAGAGTTGTTCGCGACTGGACCTAATGGTCAGGAGTCCCTTTACCTTTAATGCTAGTTTCACTGTGACTGGTTTTACATGCTGTGTTTTCCAAATGAGTTCTCATCTGCAGTAAATTAATAAGGTAGGAGGACCCCCTATCCTTTCCAAGATATGTAATCTGGAAATTCTGAAGCTGGAAATGTTTTTGACTTGGGTTAGCAAATAAATTTGTGGCTGATCAAGAAAGCCAGTGTGGTGCAGTGGATAGCCTAGGTCCCTTTATCTGACTTTGGGCAAATCAGCCTCAGTTCCACATCTGCAAAATGCAACTAATAAGGGCCTGCATCTTAACACTGTTGCAAGGCTAGCAAGCATTATACAGATTACAAAGCCCGCTATGCTTACCATTATAAGGCACTTACCAGTAAAAGTGGTATATAAAATACTGCACTGTATAATGGCTTATAAATGATCATAGCAGTTAACACTAGTGAATACTTGATGCGTGAAATTGCTGGGATTGGGGTCTCCCATCCAAATGGCTACACACTGTCCTTATATGAGCCAATATAGTCGCACCTACAGTTCAGAATATCAGAGGGAGGGGCACAAGGTTGTTATTTTTGCTTTTGCTTTTTGTTTTTAAATAGAAGGTAATGCAACATAGTGGAAACATTTGAAAAGTTAACTCACATATCCAGAAACCTTAAAAGCATCCCATAAAAGCCTTCCATACTCATGATCAAAATATTCAGTGGCCGGTAGAGGGCAACATGGTCTTTCTCATTCTGATGCAGTTGAGGAGCACAAGTAGTCTGGGGTTGTGCAAATGCTATCTATACCTATAAAGCACATTTGAAGCAGATTCTTTCCTTCAAAGGATTCTGGGCACTGTAGGTTACTTCTCACAGAGTTGCAATTCTCAAGAAACCTTTAAGAAACTACAGTGCACAGAACCTTATACAGGACTTTCATTGCACTCTGTGTTTGATTATGGCCATTGCATTTACCATTTTTACATAGCTGAAAACTGATGCTGCTGTTTAAGCTTAAAAATAATACTTGTTGGGGAAAATACATAAAATTGCCCACATTGCACTGTGTGTGTATCTTGATGTTGTCATAGTCTTCTTAAGTATATTTTATATTTTAGGAAGCAGTTTGTGAAATTATGAAGGCTGGAAAAAATGAATTGTGACTTGAACCAGCACAGAATTAGTTCCTTTTTTTTTTGAGGGGGTGAACTTGAACGGTAACTAATTCCTTTTAGAAGGGGGTGAAATGGAATGAATTTCTTGTTAAAATGAACTTTCCAAGCACTGATCTGAACTAGTAGGTAGTCTTGAAGGAATATTTTGGTGTTATGTTTTCTGGCTCCTCTCTTCAATCACTACTCCCTCCTCACCTTTTCCCCCTATGACAAGTATGTAGGTATTTCTGTCACCTGTGCATGCACACCTTATGAATATCATAGACCAGAAGGCTCCAATGCCTGCCCACCCCTTTCTAGAAGAGGTTTTTTTTGGGGGGGGTCCATAGTGCAGTTAAATACTAGCCATTTAATAAACAAGAAGGTTTAGGCTCATTTCATGTTTATGGGTATCACAAGAGATGGATCTTGGAAAGTTCATCTGTCAGCCTTGTTGACATCTCATGTTTGATATCTCCACCAGCTTTCATCCGGCCGAGGTCTGCCTTCACCGCGGCGTCTCCCATTGGGCAGCTCGTGGCACAACCTTCTTATGCAGGGCTTTACTGTTGGGGACCCTGTCAGAAGCCTTTTGTACACGAGGGCTGTCCACAGTGCTCTGTCTAAGTTGGAAATGCACCTGGAAGAGAGAAGACCACTAGAGTCCACGCTGCCATTCAGTGCAAAGTCACCTCCTGTACCATGTTACTCCTGCATTGGCTCAATCAAGTAAGCTCAAATCCAAAACGGGTGTAAAATTAATCATCCCAAGATAGGATATGTCCGTTTAAAGAGGAGCAACTCAGCAATGACACCAGCCATGTCAGAGGTGCTGATGGGAACGTGGGTGGTGCTGTGGTCTAAACCACAGAGCCTAGGGCTTGCCGATCAGAAGGTCGGCGGTTCAAATCCCCGCAACGTTGCTCGGTCCCTGCTCCTGCCCACCTAGCAGTTCAAAAGCACATCAAAGTGCAAGTAGATAAATAGGTACCGCTCCAGCGGGAAGGTAAATGGCTTTTCCGTGCGCTGCTCTGGTTCGCCAGAAGCGGCTTAGTCATGCTGGCCACATGACCCGGAAGCTGTCTGTGGACAAATGGCAGCTCCTTCGGCCTATAGAGCGAGATGAGCGCACAGCCCCAGAGTCGTCTGCAACTGGACCTAATGGTCAGGGGTACCTTTACCTTAATTGGGCTGTGCAAGTGGTGCCACGAACTGGGCTCTGAGCTGAGGGGGAGCCATCTCAAAGCCCAGTCAATGAGGCACTGGGCTTTGAGAAGGACGTGTGAGGCTCTGACAGAGTTCTGGAGTCCCCCCACCTCCTTTTCAAAGACTAATCAGCACTTTCCCAGCTTTGGGGAGGAGATGGGAGGGCTCTACCACCCTGCCAGAGCCTCGCACCTTCCTCCCAAAGCAGGGAACTTCCTTATTTGCCTTTGGGAAGGCAGCGCAAGGGCTGGACGGGGCGGGGGGGGGCTGCTCCAAATTTTGGCCTCACACAGGGCATCATAGTATTCAAGTCCACCACTACCGGTACACAGTCCATGATTCAGTGATGGCCTCAAATATGCTAAATGCCATGTTTCAAATGCTTGAAGCACAAGAACATTGCTTGCTACAGGTGACAAGGCCTGGCCAGTAACAAAGCTCAGTAAGTTTAAGGGGGAACGTGTTTATTTTCCTCTTTGATGAGACATGGAGGTCTTGGCTAGGGATCCAGAAAGTCAGCAATAGGTTTCCATCTCTATTTCCACCAGCAGGTGGCTCAGTCGAGCTCTGATTCACAGCACTGCCTCCCCACTCCACTCCCCGCCCCCAATATGCTACACCCCCTTCCAGAGTAAGGGTTTCCCTGGCAGTAGAGCCTCTCAGTAAATCATCACAAGTGCATTAAGAGCATTCCAGAAAATCTGGCTGTCTTGAAATGGGGTGGGGCTAAGTTGGGGAAGATCAAAAGCTCACAGAGAAGATGGGCACATCCACAGAGTCACAGGAGGGCTGCAGGCTGTTTGAGTGGCAGAATGCAGCCTTAAGGCCCAGGAGATTGGCGAGCTGTGGAAGGCAGCTCGGTGACTGAGTAGGCTTTCCTGAAGGGAGTGTTTGGCTCCTTTGCTTCCCCGACATCACAGTTAAATGCCCCTTGAAGTATTTGGCTCATTTCACTGAGATCAGTCTGGGCTTCCTAGTCCTGAAAGCCCAGTCCTGTGCCAACCCCAAGTCACAAGGGGATGGTAAACAGGGACGGTTAACGCAGAGAAATGACCATTCTAGCACCTCAGGACAAAAAGCCGCCCAGCCCCCACACTCCAGCACTGCCAAAAATGGAAACTTGCCAAACTTCCTTCTTTTGTATGGAATATGGTTGCTGAGTTAAAACACAACTGTGTTACACAAGGTCCCGAGGACAAATAAATAGCAAAGCAAAAGGTCAGGGGTGAAGAACATATCTAGAGATTCTCCAACTTTCCATTGCAGACTGGCAGGAGGCCTTCATTCTCCCTAACTACACCCCCCGCTTCAAATACAGTTTTCCAAAGCAGCTTAATAGAATTTAGAGAGGCTATTTGCTACTTTTAGTTCTACAGAACGACAGAATTAGAGCTGAGGTTAAGAGCGCTGCGTAACTAAAAAGCACCCACAGCCTTTAATCGGGGTGGGCCAAGAAAAGATCCAATAACTATTTTATATCTTTGGACAGACATTACTTACCAGTTCCAGATTTGGGGCTGGGTATTTCTAAATGGCAACAAGAGCAGTGCTGGGCTAGCAGCCAGTTTAATTTCCTACAATGCCTGAAGGCAACACTAAGTGGGGGGAAATGTGGAAAATTTAAATGGTGGCTAATATCAGCCACCTGGCTACTTGGAACTCTGGGACAGAATTAATATTTTTTAAAGGGGGTGTAAGGCAGGTGTCGGGACGTGGGTGGCGCTGTGGGTTAAACCACAGAGCCTAGGGCTTGCTGATCAGAAGGTCGGTGGTTCGAATCCCCGCGGAGGGGTGAGCTCCTGTTGTTTGGTCCCTGCTCCTGCCAACCTAGTAGTTTGAAAGTTCGAAACTGCGTTTCCGGGTGCTGCTCTGGTTCGCCAGAAGTGGCTTTGTCATGCTGGCCACATGACCTGGAAGCTGTATGCCGGCTCTCGGCCAATGAAGCGAGATGAGCGCCGCAACCCCAGAGTCATCCGCGACTGGACCTAATGGTCAGGGGTCCCTTTACCTTTACCTTTAAGGCAGGTGTCAGTGCTGGAGAACTAGGGCCTTGGCAGCTGCCTAAGGATGTCAGGTGCTGACATGGCCCCAGGTAGCGCAGCTTAAGGAGTAGGAGCTGCATGGTTTTCTCAGCCAAGGCTCTAGTGGGGCACCTGGAGCACAAAGAGATGCACCTTACATGAGTGGTCTGCTTTAAACTACCCATCCTGGATTTCTGTGCATCCAATGAGCAGGTCATAGACAGGACTGAGTAGGGGAGTAGTTAAAGGAAATGCTGGGAGGTCTTCTCCTTACCAGTCTGGAAGAGAAGGCGAACTTCTGAAGCTGGGCTGGGCTAATGCTTTCCCATACTCTCAATGTTTCTACATTTTTATGAACCATAATTCCATGACCCAACTCTCATAGGAGTGCAGGGAAGGTTTCTTCCCACTATCTTCCAGGCGGCCCTACTCTAATTCACGCCTGAAGGCCCAGCTTGGAAGAACCTGGCACCTTTAACCTTTCCCCAACACTCACCACCGAGGGTGCAGCTGGGCCCACCGTCACCGTCACTGTCTGTGGCTGGTATCCATCCGCTGATGCAGTGACTGCGTAAGTACCAGGCAGCAGCAGCCGGAAATAGTCACCATGTTCTCCTACCAGAGAGAAAGAGGGGTTCAGAGCCAGAGGACACCACTTGGCCTTGACTTGCCTGGCCTCAGCCCCACAATTAAGGAATCTTGGAGGTGGGGGGAACCCTGGCCAGAATCAGGGTTCAGCTGGTCCTGATTGCTCCCCTAACAAAGCGCTGAATTATGTATCTGCCCAGTGACACTCACTATGAACACAGCTCAAACTTGCAATGTGCTCTGTGCCAAGCCAGAGAACAAGTTTGTTTGTTTGTTTGTTTGTTTGTTTGTTTGTTTGTTTGTTTCACAATATTTCCACTTATGGTAATCACCGATACTTCCCTGCAGAAAATGCAGGGAAGGGCAGGGGTTAGCACCCCAAAATTTTAATGGGGGGGAAGGCTTATTGAGCTCAATGCCTCACTGCTATAGCAGTAGATTTACTGCATCAGGGTGTGTGTGTTGGACTAGATGAACTCTTTGACTACTAAGATATCGAAACTGGCTGCCTAAGAGACCATAAAGCTATAGGCATAACCGGTGCTTTTTTTCCTGGGGGGAAGCAGGGGTACGCATACCCCTAAACATTTTGTGAATCTTTGTACTTTTGTCCATTTATTGTATTTATTTTTCCCAATTTGAACTATAAAAGGGTGATTTTCTTGAGTCAAAATAAGAGTACCCATGAACATTTTTTAAGGAAAAAAAGCACTGGGCATAACTCACGGCCTTTTCTATTTCGTTTGCTTGTTTTTATATGAGAAGCTTATACCCTTTATAGCCCCTGCGTGGGGCACATGGTCACAAGGAATAGACATCTTCACAACGGACTCTCAGAACCCCTTTAAGTCTTCCAGAATGACTCACGGTGAGTCTGTGAATGTTGTTAACGTAATGCAGAAAGCAGAAGAGAGTCATTTTCAAAGCAAAAGTAAACCTGGCCGTTATATGAAGGTTTTTCTTTCAGAAAAGAAATATGGGACATACAAATACACTAATGCCATTTAACTACTACCTATGATAATAGCCTGGCCTGTGTCAAGCTGGGTACCGACCTGAAGTGACATCATGGGCAATTCCTTTGACGGAGATGACAGCACCTGCGAGCCTGTTGTTGTTGTCATCGGACACCAGACCTTTGATGCCCTGGTGAACCTGCAAAACACAAATAGGTGGATACCCTTAGAACTGGGGAAAGGGAGTCCACACTGCCTAGATCCAGAATGCAGTGGTTCGGCTATCCTAGCTCTGTGAACCTCCCTGAGACCTCCAGGTATAGGGCGGTATATAAATTCAATGAAGAAGAAGAAGAAGAAGAAGAAGAAGAGGAAGAGCTCCCGAGAACAGAGCTATGCATTCCCCACAAGCGATGCATTCTAGCTCAGTGATAAAGCACATGTTCCAAATGCAAAAGATCCCAAAAGATCCTTGGTATCTCTGGATAAGGTTGCCAAAAGCCCTGCCTGTAACTTTCAGTACTGAATTGGATGGACAAGTGCTCTGACTTGGTCGTGGTCTGGTATAAGCAGTGCTTTTTTCTGGGGGGATGCAGGGGTACGCATACCCTATATATTTTGTGCATCTAAGTTTGGCCTCATTGAGGGGCAGTATTTCAATATGAGTAGGAAAATTAAAGTACCCCTAAACATTTTTTTTTATATAGAAAAAAAAAGCACTGGGCATAAGGCAGCTGCCACGGAGCATTGGAGGTGAGTCTGGGGAACTAAGGCAAGTAGTGCTTACTAGAAATTTAGCTAATGGGCAAAATAAAAACTGACAAATTGCCAGATCAGCGTCCACACCTGAGGATTGGAAAGTAGTCAATGTAACACCATATTTTAAAAATGGATCCAGGGGGAAATCCAGGGGGAAATGAGACATCTCTGTAGAGGGATTGGGCAGGATGACACCCTGGCAGCTTTATTACCTCCTCTATGTAGGTGATAAGTGCTTCAGCATTTTTCCGCCACTCAAACACCAAACTGCCCTCCGGCGGAAATTTTTCGCAACTCAGTTCAAGGGTAATCTCAAAGCAGTTGGTGTGCAGATAATTGAAATCTTGCATCCCTGCAAGGCAAAGAGATGAGGATATTGATTTGTTCCACAATGGGGCTGAATGCACTCCTCCAGTCCTCTCGATCTGACTCAGGGGTAGGCAACCTAAGGCCCGTGGGCTGGATGCGGCCCAATCACCTTCTCAATCCGGCCCACGGACAGTCTGAGAATCAGCGTGTGGGGCCTGCCTGGTGTTTTTACATGAGTAGAATGTGTGCTTTTATTTAAAACGCATCTCTGGGTTATTTGTGGGGCATAGGAATTCTTTCATTCCCCCCCCCCCAAGAAAAAGTCCAGCCCACCACATGGTCTGAGAGACGATGGACCGCCCCACGGCTAAAAAAGGTTGCTGACCCCTGATCTGACTCTTGGAACTCTCCCCAAGCCCCACCCCTTCCTGGCTCCGCTTTCGCCTGGCTGGAGAACATGCCCTTGCCCTCTGATGATGCCTCTTGCTTACCTGGATGGAAGATGGAGAGGGGCGTGTGAGTTTGTGCAGAAACCAGCCTGCTGTACAAAGGTAACATTTATATCCAGTGTTTTCACACCCACTACCGGCATGCATGTGGCCCTGGGGAGAAGCAAGTTTCCCCTCCCCTGTTTGATAAAATCACCTCAGGCCCTTGCTGGATTGTGGGGGCCAGGTGAAGAGACGTGCGTAAGTTCTGGTGTGTACAAATGTCTGAGCTTTGCAAGGCTGGAATGTTTTTCACGCTACAAAGGTAAATGTCACACCCGTTTCTGTGCTCACTTTGACTCTGGCCCTGTGCGCCACTGAAATGTGGCCTCCAGAAGGGGGCCCATGAATGAATGTGCCCCTTAGGGTGAAAAAGGTTCCCCACCTCCCACATTTCAGGAACAGATGGAAAAACAATCACATTACAAAGCAGGCTTCTTTAGGTGCAGGCACCGTTGGCTCTTCATCTCCTCTTCCAATGTACAGAATTTCCTGGTGGGGCCACATGTATCGTTTCTTCCCTCCAGAATAACCTAGCTGGGTCTCTCCCTTTCTCCCTTTCCTCTTTTCCCAATCTCTCCATCCCCATTCCTCCTACATGGGCTATTTCGAATGCTCCTGCCTTACCCCCTTGGCCTTACCCTTGCTGAGCGAATACCAGGAGGCTCCATTGGTGATGCCATCAGGAAAGATATCTCCACAATTTGTGCCTTGGTGCATCGTTCCATGGGCATATGAATAGCTTTTGGCCAGCTGTAAAGAAAGTGCCAAGCTAGTCATAGATTCCTACCCACTCAGTTTCATACGCATTGCAGGGCACAGGCAGAATCCAGATTCAAATTCATTAATTTGCAAACAATAAAAAGAAACACATAGCTCTCAGACTTTGCAACATCAGTTCCCTGTGCTTCCCATTAAGAAGTCCTACACTCCAGCACTGTTCAGAGCAAACAAAACCCAGCACCCAGGGAAAGTGCCACAGCTATTATCTTTGCTACCAGTCACCTTCTGGAAGAGGCTGTCATCGGGAGTGGGGCTGTTCTGTGCTTGCCAGACGCTCCGGCTTCTCTGCTCTTGGGATTTATCATATGGGTAGTTGGCAACGACGGCACCACCATGGAGATTGGCCGAGAGAATGAAATTGTAGCTTTTCATCCACTGAATCACAGCCAAAGTCTCTGGTTCCACCTGTGAAAGGGGAGAAGCAGGGAAGTCCAGGTCAGAACCACATCCTTATTTCCAGCATTCCCAGTTTGGTACAAACATGTGGCAGAGTCCTGCTAGGACCGTACCCCTTCAAAATGTAGAGGTAGACTTCCATGACTGAGTGCTCTGCCATGTCAAGTCACCTGGTGTTGGAAAGCTATCGTATCAAGGAGAAAGGTTCTTGCATGGCCCGTCCCTTAACATGTTCATGGCCAGGTTTTTGAGGGTGGCCCACATAAAACACCCTCAGTGGTCTTCCCCTCCAGTGCCCCCCCTCTATGCTTACCATATGGTGATAGCAGATGTATTGCATCCTGTAGAAAAAAAAATGGTGGCAGGAACAACTTCGGCCTCACTGGCCTGGCATTCCTGTCTGGCATACAGCTGGAGTGAGCCCTCCTAGGGATTTGGCATTTGCCCTAGTATGCCATAGGCTTGTGCCAAGCTGGAATGTGCCACTTTTATATGTGCTGAGGAGAGGGTTTTTAAAAAAGAGGATCTTCAAATATGTGATTACCCTATCTGCATTGTGAAGTGGTACAGTCCTGGAAGTACATGCTTTTCCTGAATGGGTAGATTGGCTGCTAGTGAAAGACCAAGAGAATGGCAAGGGGGATAAGTTTTACTTCTGCATCACTGCAAGAAATCAACCTTGTGGACTTCACAGCCCTCACTGGTCCGATTGGTGGGTAGGATGAAACCCAAGCACCCCATATATCCGGCTGCAGCCATGGGTCGGTGGCACTGAAACAGAACATCCAGTGTGCTGGATATTGGGAGTAAACTGGGAGATGGCTATTGGATGTGTAGCAACACTGGAACTAATGTGGGAGTTGAGGCGAGAGAAGAAGAGAAGGATCACAGAGAGGGGAACCTGAACTGCCAAAGCCCTAGAGGGGTGTCCTAAAGCGAGTGTTGTTTTTGTGAAGCACACCCAGGCAGACAAGGCATCGAGTGAGTCTACAGTAATGTCTTACCTGACTCCTCCAGTTGTCTGGCAAGGGTATGTGGTGGTTGGGTCCACCCTGTTTCTCATTGTAGTACATGACAGTATTGAGGTCAGGAAAGTTTCGGTTAAGGTCAACTCCATTGGCATTGTTTCTCCCAACGAGGTATCCTAAGGGACTTTGGCTCTAGAGAAGAATGAATGGTAAACATGTGAGTCCTAGGTGTGGCTAAATGCACACCAAACCCCACCTTGCCACTTTTGTTGGTGTATGTATCAATGAGAATTTCAGGAAACACAAGGCTATGCAAAAATCTCTGGGCTTCTGAGTGTTAATCCCAGCTGGCAGGCATCTTCTGACCCTGTTTAACATTATCAGCAGCCACCCTCATTTAAATTAGATTAGAGTTTGATTTATTTGCTGCTTTCCAACAGACTGTTGCACTCGAAATAGCTCAGAATCCACAGAATCCCCCGCCTCCCCTCCCAGCAGCAAATCCTCATATTTTTATGGCCAGAAATTCTTGCATCTATTTGTCCCCTAGACAACGGAACAGGGAAGCCCAATAAAGGAAAAAGTAATGAGAAGAGCAGCATGACCAATCTGGGTCTCTAGTGAGATTGAATACTATACTAGGCAGTGCTCCAGGCCCTGTTCAGTACAGTTTCTGTTCTGGCATTTAAAGGCTAGGAATTACTGACAGTACCAGAGATGAAACCAATGCATTCAAGTCATGGAGCTCTGGGAATATATATTGACACTGCATAAGTTTCATCAAAAATCCAAGTTGCTGAATTGCAACTCATTACCAAGCTTAAAACCATGGAGAGACCTGGTTTGAACAAAGACATTGTATTCTTATCTCATTATACATGACAAAGCTTTTTTAACCTTCTCACCCCTTGCTTTTTCCTGTAAGACTAATTGCAGTCCTTAACAGTCGTCAACAGTCAAAACAAAATAAAATAAAAAAAATTCCTTCCAGTAGCACCTTAGAGACCAACTAAGTTTGTTCCTGGCATGAGCTTTCGTGTGCATGCACACCTCTTCAGATACACAGAAACAGAATACACAGATACACAGAATACTTCAGATACACAGAAGCTGTTTCTGTGTATCTGAAGAGGTGTGCATGCACACGAAAGCTCATGCCAGGAACAAACTTAGTTGGTCTCTAAGGTGCTACTGGAAGGAATTTTTTTTATTTTATTTTGTTTTGACTATGACAGACCAACACGGCTATCTACCTTTAACTAGTCGTCAACAGGTTTACCACAGCTATCAGCCTATCACCCATTCCCACCACCCTTCTGAGTAATACCCCTCCCCACCCTCTCACTATATATAAGGGTCTGGTGACTTCTGTTTCAGTGTATCTGAAGAAGTGTGCATGCACACGAAAGCTCATACCAAGAACAAACTTAGTTGGTCTCTAAGGTGCTACTGGAAGGAATTTTTTTTTTTTTTGACTATGACAGACCAACACGGCTACCTACCTGTATCAAAAATCCAGTGAGAGTGGAAATAAATCAACACAATAGCTAGACCAATAGCTCTGGGGCTTGGCCCATGGGGCTCTGCTATTAGTACCACTCTTGACAGATTAAACAAGTCCAGTATCATTAAATGGGCTTTCTAAGCATCTCAGCCTGCTTTAGTTGCTCATCACCAGAATTCAGTGGAAGGGCACATAACTTGTCTAGAAGCCATGACTAAATCAAATCCCTAAGGGAAACCCCCCCCCCCAGTGCTACTAGCTTGGCTATTACTGTGCTACGAAGGTTCAATGTGTAGGCTGACCACTTAGGCAAAAGCATTGCTAGGTACTTAAAAAAAAATATTGGGGCACAGACTCATGACACTAATTTGCCTCTGGGCAAATTAAGAGGGAGGGTGACTGGGGTCTCACCAGCACTCTGTTCTGCAAGGTGCCTAGTAAAGCAGGAGTGGCTGACCTGTGGCCCACCAGATGTTGTTGGACTCCAGTTCCCACCTGCCCCAGTCAGTCTTTCCAATGGTCATGGGTGATGGGAGTTGTAGTCCAACAACATCTGGAGGGTAATAGCTTAGCCACCCCTGCTGTAAATAAAGTAAATACCCACATACACAGAAGTTTTTAGAAGGAGGAAAAGATACCGCAAAAGACTAGGAGCTCAGGACCTCTAACAAAACCCATACACTCATTCATTAAAAAGGAACATTAAAAAGAGGGATTAAAATGTACATATACTACCGGTAATTCATATCTATAGATGCAACTTTATAGTAACTGTCAGGGGTCCTTTACCTTTACCTTTTAAACATGAGTTGGATCCAGACTAAGTCAGATGAACTTAGTCCCCATTGAAATAAATGGAACTTAAGTCATGATTATCTTAACCCATTGATTTCATTTGGATCCAAGTTCAATGACGGGTATGAGCTACTAGTGGAGTCTGATAGACTTGTCCTCCGTGACCCCACCTCCTGCATGTTTCCCCCTCTGCTATTCCTCCCTTTGCTTCCGTCAGACAACCTTCTTCCATCATCACCATGGCTACTGAGATAAGGAAGGGATGCTTGCCTGGTACCTGGGCAGCTGCCACCTCGTATCCATCTGGGTTCATGGTGGGCAAGAGGTGAATGCGCGTCTCATGGATGAGCTGCGTGACGCGCTGGTTGCCATGCCGATACTGTTCACACAGGAACTCTGCGAGCTGGAGCAGCAGCTCCCGGCCCAGCACTTCATTCCCATGCATGTTCGCCACATACTTGAACTCTGGCTCCACTGGGAAAGTGAGAGAGATTTGCTGATATTAGAACAGAGTTATTAGAACAGAGTGGCCAGGGTTGGTTGGTGCTCTGAAAACATAGACACTGGGAAGATGACCCCATTGATGTCCCACGGGGATTAAACTCTAGCTGTGCCCTTTTGTGCTGCTGTGAAGGGTCTCTCTGTGGGGACCATCCATCATTTACTGCAGGCTTTCCCAACCAGGGTGAGCTCCCGTTGCTTGGTCCCTGCTCCTGCCAACTTCAGCTCTCATCAGTTCCAGTCAGCACAGCTGATGAGCGTTAGGGTCCAAAACATCTGGAGGGCACCTGGTTGGGAAAGGCTGATCTAGCGTATCACAGAGTCACAGAAAACTGCTGATGCCTTAGGCCACTTTGTATAATTGGGCCACCTAGCTTGATGCTGTCTACATGGACTGGCAGTGGCACCCAACCCCACCTTGATATTCTGGCATGCAAAGCATTAACAATGACAAAGTTCTGTCACTGAGCTGTAGCTCTTCTCCACCTTGCTGAATCCCGCAAAGAATTGTGGAGTTAGGGTGGCATAACCCCCGGGGAATCTGTGCCCTAAGACAGTTGCAAGAAGCAATGGCCTTTATGGGAGTGGTGTAAATTTTGGGGTGGGGGGGAGAAGCATTTTCTTTGATTCAGGACTGATGAGAGGGTCCATTCAAATCAACAAGGTCAGGTTCTCTCTATGCCCTTATTTTGTACAGCCAGCCCCTCCCCCTTCCCAGTTCCTTCATCTCCTCTCACTGGTATGTCACATTCCAGACTTCAAAAGCTTCGAGGGGTTTTTAGACTGAACTGCAAAATCAAATCAATCCTTCATCTTGGCCTGGCCTCAAATTCTTTTCTCTAAAACCACTCCCCCCCCCCATAAAGCGGCCCCTTTAACTCCACATGCAAGACAAGCAGCCTTCAGAGTACAGGAGGGCGAGGGCTTCCTCACTGGCTGCAAAAGGACCCTGCTGCTCAACCCCACAGTCAGAGATGGCACTATGGGGTGAAGAAGATAGTTAAATTGCACATTGGAGAGATGGAAGGGCGGCGTGCTTGCAACAACTTTCCCAGTCACAAAGGAAACAAAACAAGGTCAAAGGGAATCCTAAAGTATCCAGACACCTCTTGTGCAATCTGGTATCTGCAGCCAGCCCTTTCCCTTTCTTATCCACTTTTCCTCAGCTCCTTGTCCGTCTCTTGTGTCCCTATCCTCTGCCCAAACAGATAGCCTGCAGACGTTCATTCTTATGGTACCTCCTGCTGGGTGTTTATTATGGGGTTGGTGCTATAATCCGTTGCCCATTTGCAATATCTCAACAACCCGCTCTAAATTAAGCACCCATCTAGAAGCACCCCTGGGGACGCGGGTGGCGCTGTAGGTTAAACCACAGAGCCTAGGGCTTGCCGATCAGAAGGTTGGCGGTTTGAATCCCCGCGACGGGGTGAGCTCCCGTTGCTTGGTCCCTGCTCCTGCCAACTTAGCAGTTCGAAAGCAAGTAGATAAATAGCTACCGCTGCAGCGGGAAGGTAAACGGCGTTTCTGTGCGCTGCTCTGGTTCGCCAGAAGCGGCTTAGTCATGCTGGCCACATGACCTGGAAGCTGTACGCCGGCTCCCTCAGCCAATAAAGCGAGATGAGCGCCGCAACCCCAGAGTCGGTCACGACTGGACCTAATGGTCAGGGGTCCCTATTTATCTACTTGCGGTACCTATTTATAGCGGTACCTATTTATCTACTTGCAATTTGACATGCTTTCGAACTGCTAGGTTGGCAGGAGCAGGGACCAAGCAACGGGAGCTCACCCTGTTGCGGGGATTCGAACCGCTTACCTTCTGATCGGCAAACCCTAGGCTCTGTGGTTTAACCCACAGCGCCACCCACGTCCCTTCCGTATGAAAAGCTAGGGAGCCCCAAACGAAGGTTTCCCTCCCCAGCCAAGGTTAACCATAAACTTCAAACCAGTTCCTTCAGCTCTTCCTAGAATCAGAGTTGCGCAGCAGGTAGTGATCTGGACTTGAACCCCAGGGAGCTGGATTTAAATTTTACCTCAGCCACAGACCTCGGACTGCTCTTTGGACACATCTCTCTCCCTCGATTCCTCAAGTGTAAAATGAACAAACAAGGGCAAGTTTTAGAAATCCCTCCACAAATGAAAAGAAAGACATGCCAAGTCGCCATGGCGAGTCTCTGTCAGCTGACGCACGGCTGCATCCTGCACAGCTCCTCCTCCCCACAGTCTCTGCTTGCCCTAGCTAGGAGTGCTGTGTGGGGCTGGGCTTTGCTGGCCACAGGAGTTCCTGGTTAGGAGCCAGGGCAGCACTGAATCCCGCTGCTCCGGAACTTGGCATGGGTTGGAAGCACACAAAGAAGCAACTGGAAAGGGTTACAACCCCAGGAGAACACTTACTGGGCTCATGGATGCCAGGAAAGTCGCTGAACTCCAGCACATAGAGGTGGCGGCCCTGGACGCTGCGCCCAATGCTGTACAGCCTGGTAATGTATGGGCAGGCGCCCTTCACATCAAACAGGGCTTGCACCAGCTCCTCATAGCGGTGATGGAAGAAGTTCACTGAGGCGGCCACCCTTGCCAAGAGAAGGACTCTCCCAAGGAGCCAGAGCCACTGAGACATCCTCCTGCGGCTGGGCGGCATGCAGCTCTTTGCGACGAGGAGATTGTGAGCACAGCCTAGGCTCCCTGCCTACCAGGAGCTAAAGTGCAAACTCAAACCAGCTCTCTCCAGTTTCACAGCCAAGTGCCAGCCCACTCACTGCACCTGCAGTGGTAATGGTGGGAGGGCTATCTCAGTGAATGCCCCTCACAGCTCAGGAAGAATTTACAACTCGGAGCTCTTGCCTTGTGTGTGCGCTCTCTCTCTCTCTCTCTCTGTCTGTCTCTCCCCCACCCCACCCCACCCAAAGAGTTCCTGGAGCCAGAATCATTCCATGCTTCTGTACATTTGGAAAGTTGTGCTGATCCTGTTCATTTATTAACTCGAGGGTAAACAGGGGCCTAAAGCTGCCTGACTCTCATTGCAGGCCAGGAGGAACCTGATCAAACTCTCACAAACAAGGGGCGCATTCAGGAGCTGAGGCATCTTCTGCCGAGGGCTCCAGTTGTGCCAGGACTTGGCCATTTTTCAGCCCCAGACCTGAGACTTGGGACTATAAAGAAAAGCGCCTCTGAGCATGGCGAGTGCCTCCCTGTCTCTACTGAGCAACTGCACCCTGTCACACCACTTTTTCAGGATTAAGGCGCAGGGCTTCCAAGGCACAGCCGGCATGGGCCTTGGCATCTTTGTTTTTAGAAATTAAGCCCTGCTATGGCAGACTCCCTCGGCCAGTAAATGCGAGATGAGCGCCGCAACCCCAGAGTTGGACACGACTGGACCTAATGGTCAGGGGTCCCTTTACCTTTATGGCAGACGGTTTGAAATGCCACAGCCCCATGGAATAATGATGCCAAAAAAGAAGCAGCAGCAAACTAACAGCGTGTCAAATAAGGTGCCTTACGGAGTGAATGTGGCCTAGGGCGGAGGGCAGCACATTCTGTACCTGTGCCTCTGTCTCCCTTGAAGTAAAGATTTACTCCTTAGCCTTTTCTTCTTGTCCTGCAAGACAGTGGGTACAGATTTTTCCTCCGGGTTTGCTCCTGAAACCTTTCTCACAAATTAGTATCTCACAAATTAGTATAGTATCTACCAGATGTACAGTAACCACCTTCTCAAACATTGGACCCACTATTGGTCTCATCCACTTAATCTTCCAGGGCCTGTCTGCTTCACATGCAGGGGAACTTCCTAACTCACTGAGGGTTTGAGACCCACCGGCTACCCTCACCTAGTTTAGCCAGCCAGTTTAAAACAACTTTCTTACCACTTTTAAACAATGTTGTTCATCATTATTATTTTGGTTCCCTTAGCTATCTCAGCTGGAATGAAGATCGCTTTGGTTCCGTCCTCCTATCATTCTCCAGATATGGACGGGGGGGGGGGGGGTGAGTGGAAAGGCTGTCTTCCCAGGTCATGGATGAGATTGTTTTCTGGGAGTAATCAATAGTTCTATTTCACATTTGAGTAAAGCTCAGTCAGTCTGCCAGTCAATACCTTATCTGCTGAAACCAAAGGTCACTGCAAAAAGGAAAACTTGACACAGAAAAATAGAATTCAGGTGAATTCAGCACAAGGAATATGATGCATAATAGAAATTTACTATATTTAAAAAATAACAATTTAGCATCATCTTTGATAAGATAGCTCAATAACAAATGATCACCCTGACGGAGTACAGCAACAGATAACATACTTGTCTCTGATTTACTCAGTGTCAGGGACCTTAAGTTCTCTTCAGGTAATGAAGCAGAGGACTCAAACCCAGAAGGGGACTGGCACATAGCACATGCCCCAGAAGTGCTGCTGCTTGATGAGCCTACAGGGCCAGCCACCCACCCACCCACTGGACAGAGATTGTAGCACTGCGATCCTCAGACCTTGCATTTATTTGGTGATGGGACCAGATAGGATAAAACAAAGCATTGATCAAGTGTACTGCTGCCTCTCTGGAAGTCTGCTTGTTCATCTACTGTCAGTTGTTGCCTTTCTACTGAGCTTCTAAATCATCGAGGGGGGAAATGGTCTGCTGCATCCAAACGGCTAATCAGGGCTCACCAACCTGCTTGTCCTGTTCCTAGAAAGTATGGGTCCAAATGGCTTTCCACTTGGCCCATGTTTTCTAGGCACAGGTCCCAGAGGTTTTCTGTTTGCCTCACTGCTTTCCCTGGGAAAACCCACTCCTTAACGCTGAATCAGAGCAAACATTTATCTGCAGAAAACCCAATTGGCGTTTGTACCGATTTAGTGGTAAAGATCAGGTTTTCCCTGGGGGAATGTAGTAGGAGAAGCAGAAGTCTGGATGAGCCCTCAGCCTGTAATTGTGGGAATCAATCTTACCACCATTTTGTGCATTAGCACTAGGATGCTGAATTCCCAGTCCTTTGCACCGATTCATGACATTACTGGCCGATGGGAAAGGAAAAAGATAACTGCCTTGCTGAGAAACTATAAATACTGCCGTACCTTGTGTTACGATTGCTGCAGGATGCGAACGGCCCGGGTTACGAACCCACCGAACCCGGAAGTACCGGAATGGGTTACTTCCGGGTTCGGCGGCTCACACATGCGCAGACGCGCACAGTGATGTCATGTGCAGAAGCGCCGAATTGCAACCCGCGCATGCGCAAAGTGGCGCTGCAGGTTGCGGACTGCTCAGGATGTGAACGGGGCTCCGGAACAGATCCCGTTCACATCTGCAGGTACCACTGTACAATAAGCCTTGTCACCTAAGGCAGGTATGGTCAAGCATTGAGGGATGATTTCTAGTCATCATGGGAAAGGGAGGTCATAAAAGTGGTGCAGTCCTGTGGATTGTCACACCTCTACCTGGAGTCCATGAAGTATACCCTGTTTCCCCCTTTTTAATACGTAGTCATAAAGTAAGCCATGGCAGGTTTTTTTTACCTTTGTGAGAAGTAAGACGTACCCCAAAAGTAAGCCATGGTGCCGCCATTGTTCCCATCGCCTCCTCAGCCCCTCCTGCGTGCGCAGGGAGCCAGCGAACCAGTGAGAGGCACGGGGGGGAAACGCGCCTCTTGCGGAGTTCTGCCCCGCCTGCTCAGCGCACAGGGGGAGGCTGTACCGTACCATGCTGACATAATAAAAATAAGACATCCCCTGAAAATAAGCCACCCTGTGTTTTTTTGAGGAAAAAAAATTATAAGACGGTGTCTTAAAAAGGGGGAAAGACGGTAATCAAGCTAGAACTGCAATCGCCCGGAGATTGAGCGATATTGCCAGACAAGAGGACATAGCTCAAGTGAAACCAGGGATGTTCCTAGGGGACCAGATATATCAAATGACACCAGCCCCCTATCTCGCGGAAATCCACTATGTGGAATACCGCAGACTTCTTACACCAGCTAGACTAAACGCCCTTGATTCTGCGGTATTGTGGGGAAGGTACAAGGGAGTTCCATACGCCCAGAGAACCTACTATGGGCGTGGTTGAGTCTACCGAACATATCCTTCTGTCTTGTCCTCTCTATGTAGAACTTAGGCAAAATCTTATAACTCCACTTTTACGTCAATCTAGCTTTCTACCCAGAGAAAGACAGGTTTTATATTTACTGAATAATATTACTAGAAATACAGCCTCCCTGGTGGCTAAATTTCTTTTTTTAGCTTCTAAGCGCTGCAAGATTTTAATTGATTGTATCGATATGGGGCTATTTGTCTAGTTCCATTCTATTGTGGATTATGTTTCTTTTTTCAAAGTTCTCTCAGATGCTTTTAATTCTGTACAAATGTATTCTTCTGACTGACGGTCGAATAAAAGAATGATGATGATGATGATGGTATGGTCAAGTCCTGCTCCGACTGTGAGGTCATTCCTTTTTCTCCACTTGGTCACTTGGTTTCTCTTCTCATTGCACCATCCCATCCCACCTCCTTTGGAAAATTACAAGAAAATTACACTGGCATTAACCAAAACATCTTTAATATTTAATACAAATACAGAGCTGTACACATGTGTGCAAAGTGAATAGCTGGTTTCATTTGGACCAGGATGCCAAGGCTGGGGTTTAACTGTTCCCAAAGACCTATACTGTTGACATAGGAGGATGCTTTAGGAGGAGTGTGCTGCGTCAGGCCTCAGTGTTCAGAATCCACACAGTCCGTAGGGAGCGGCTGCCTGCGGATCACCCTGACTAATCCATTCAATTAGCAGGCAAGTCAACCAGTCAGCACAATGTCTATTGCCCAGGTAGCAGCCATGGCACTTTGGGGAAGAGTTCCTCTCTCACAGACTAATTTCTGTGAAATACATATTTTTGCTCTGAGGCCTTCTCTGGATAGGGTGTGTTCCGCTGCTTTCTCCTGGCTGACGATTAGTCACGTGGACAGCCTGTTTTGCCAAAAGTCTCAAAGAGGGGATCTTCCCCAGGAAATGACATGGCAAGTGCTAGCTGATTCGCCATGAACATGACAGGTGCCGCTGGGAGGTTTTGTTTTTTTAAAAAAATGAATGACTGTTGACATTTCCAATGGAGCAAAAGAGGATGTGGAACCCTGAGAGCAGCTGGTCCTTCCAGGCTGGAATTTGTCCCTGCGTTGTCCGGCCGGCCATTTTTTGATTTGGTCCCCCCCCCCCATGTTTCATTTCTAGGGCTGAGGCAATGCACAGAGGGGTGGACCTGAGAGAAGCAGGTGTTCTTAATACAGCATCTGAGCCCCACCCCAATCAGCTCCCCTCCCCCCACCAAGGATCAGGATGGGAGGCGGATCTCCAAGATGGGGGTAGGTGACAGAAGGAAAGCACGCTGCTCTCTTGGCATCTGTCGGTGGCTAGAGAAAGTGGCGCAGAAGGCCCTTGGACAAAGTCAGCCATTTCAGCAGAACACTGGGCTCTAGTGGTCTTTTGCTGTGGGCTAGGCCAACCCCAGTTCTAAATTACTTCTTTTTTCAGGCACTTTGGTTTGCGATAGCTCACGTAGCCTATGATGAGCAGGCACGCCACCAGAATGGAGCAGATGGCCATGAGGGTAATATAGCTAGACTGAGACAGCGGGTGCGTATAGGGTTGCTCCGCAGGGATCATGTTGGTGAGGTTCAGCATGTAGCCCAGAGTCCACCCGGCGTCGCTGCTGCCAATCTGAAATAGATACGAAAAGAAGAGGGAAGGGTCACTTGCAGCAGAAGAGATGAAAAGCACAGAGGTACTCCTAAGGGAAGTGAGGAATGGGGGCAGTGACACATTACTACTACTACTACTACTAATAATAATAATAATAATAACAATAATTTATTATTTATATCCTGCCCATCTGGCTGGGTTTCCCCAGCCACTCTGGGTGGCTTCCAACAGAACATTAAAATGCAATAATCTATTAAACATTAAAAGCCTCCCTAAACAGGGCTGCCTTCAGATGTCTTCTAAAATTCTGGTAGTTGTCTTTCTCTTTGACATCTGGTGGGAGGGCGTTCCACAGGCCGGGTGCCACTACCGAGATTTAATTATAATTAAATTTGTATACCACCCTTCTTCCAAAGATCCCAGGGCAGTTCACAACAGAAGAATACAAAATACATTAAAAATAAAAAAAATAAGAGGAAGGAAAAATAATAATAAAAATAAACCAATAACCCCCTCTCACAAACACATTTAAAAAGCAATAGAATGTTAATCAGCCAAACTCCTGGTGAAGAGAAATGTTTTCGCCTGGTGCCTAAAGTTATGTATTGGAGGCGCCAGGCGAACTTCCCAGGGGAAAGCATTGCACAAATGGCGAGCCACCACAGAAAAGGCCTGTTCTTGCGTTGCCACCCTCCGGGCCTCTTGCAGAGGAGGCACATGAGGAAGGGTCTCAGATGATGTTCGATGAGTCTGGGTTGGTTCATTTGGGGAGAGGGGGTCCTTGAGGTATTGTGGGCCTGTATGCAGCTCCCTCTCCACCAATGAGGAAGGGGTGCTTCCCAGCCCTCCCACTCCCCACCCCATGCCATTCCCCATCTCCTGTCTCTGCATGCCAAGATACCTTCCCCAGGAAGTGGATGCCCTGCCATTTCTCCGTGGTGAAGTTGTATCTCTGGCTGAGCAGCGAGAAAATGTAAGTCGCTGAGAAGCAGTATTCACTCAGGTACTTCTCCTTTACTGCAGGAAATTCAGCCTTCACCTGGACAGAGAGAAAGGAAGACAGTTTATTTCCAGGCATCTTCCTTTTCCTGGAAGCAAAGCGCTCCATCTTCCAGATTTATACAACCATGACTGAACTGTGTGTTTCTACATGAAGTTCCCTTTCATGTGTCAACAGAAAGAAATATAAAAAGATACTGGTGTGATTTTGCTTTAATCTTTGTATTCCGCTTTTCCAGCAACGAATATTGAGCTTAAAGGGGTTCACAATAATAGCAAGCATCAAAAATTAACAAATATTGCATTCACTCTCTCAGTATGTGTATATTCTTTGGTGATCACTGGTAGCCGAGTAAGATTGTCTTCCATTAACACGTATGTATACTGGCAAAAACAGCTCTTAAATCCAGCAGATCTTGTGTTAGGACAAGTAAGGCTGTGGGGCTTCTCTTCTACAGCCAATCTGATTTTGGATTTGGGGCATCAAGCAGCACTAATGCCAGTAGCAGCTGATGTGGTGGGGAAGAGCTGCCCCAGTGCTGCAAATTGCCTAGGCAGGGCTGGGACAGTGGCAAGGGCAGATCTGCCCAGGAAGGCTACAGCAATGCTAGTGTTGGGCGCGTGGCTCCACACCACCAAACCAACCACGACTGATGCCAGTTGGAAGCCACACCTCCTCAGAGTCAGGACTCATATTCCTCCCGGTTTGGGAAAATGACATACCTGGTTCCAGGGTTTGGAGCAGAAGTTCTTTACTTCTTCTATTACTTGGTCCATAGGCTTTTTCGTCGCATTTAGAAAGTTCATTACATAGTAGAAAGCAGAAAATGCCTGAAGAACAAAAGAAACGAACTTGTTTGCAAAAAAATGCAAATGAAATGGAGCCCAGGGCTCTCCCTCCATCGGTCCTCACTAGTCTGGGGAGAGAGATTTGCAGGTAGTTGGCTATGGGTTGCTGTCATGCTTCGTGGGGTCCCTTCCCCAGCTGGGCGTTCAAAGAAAGACTCGAAGCCATTAAGCTATTAAGCTTTAATCTAGGCTAATTACTTTACAACTCGGAGTGCATCATAAATACGTCAGGCTCACTCACTATCAGATTCCTGAACTACCGGTTTGCGATTCTCCCGCCAGGAAGCCCATCTAGGAAGACAGAAACACCTAGTCCGTCTTCTTTTGCCTTCCCCTGGCATGTTGCGAGGGCTCTGTGTGGCTGACGGGAGCCCTCCCACTGCTTTCCTTTCCTCGGAGCTTCCTCCAGACGTGGAGCTGGAATCTGTCTCCAAGATAGCGGGCGGTTCACGGTACTCTCTCAGAGCCGGGCTGGCAGGGGGTGGCAGCCCCCTGACAGTTGTAGACAATGAACTCCCACTTCATCTGATCCAGGGCAAAAGCTACAACTCCCTCGGCTCTCCATATATACAGAACAGCACGTGGCCTAGCAAACAAAGTCAATTGGGCTGCCTCCTGTGCATCTCTCTCACAAAAAATAAAGACATCTTTATTTTGAAAGACTTTTTATGCCTAACATCTAGGCTTATTGCTGCCATTTTATCTTCTACCCTGGATGATTTTAGGTTGTGGCGGTGCGTTAAATGCTCTGTTGTTTGCTTGTTGGCTGTACATGTACTTTTATGATTATGTGCATGGTTTCATGATTATGCTGTGTACATTACTTCGGGTATGTTTAGCAGAAGAGATAGCTAATCTCTAGCTCACTAACTAATCAGTTGTTGTTATTATCAGCAGTTCCTTGCTGTCTCCAACATAAATGGCCCAATATTTTCCTGAGGAAAGGCAGGAAGCTGCTTTATACTATTGACTCATCTGGCTCAATATTGTCTACCCTGACTGGCAGTGGCTGTGCCTTTCACATCATTGGGTGCAGGCTCCTTTTACCTGGAGATGCCAGGGATTGAACCTGGGACTTTCTGCATGCAAAGCATGTGCTTTACCACTAAGCTAAAGCCCCTCTTCCCGCTGTGAGTTCCCATCCCATCCAATAGCAGTAGACCCCATAGACACTCCCCATGCTTCATGCCCAACAGGCCTTCTCTCCTGCTGCTCATGTAGCTGTTCTATGCCACTAAGTCATCTGTTGCTTTAACTGGGCGCTAATGAAATCTTAAGAAACTTTCGTGTTCTTGCATGGTTAAGTGTAGCTCAGCTGGACTTTGCCACCTAGTGGCAGACAGAGGAAGATAACAAATTGGTCCGCCTAGCAGAGAAACCAAGCAAGATGTCAGGGGAAGAGTGAAAGAATCTGTCTTTCCTTTGCCTCCATGTAATTCCGGTCACATAATGGCTACCAGGCTACTGTTTAAATACAAGCCTACACTAACGGGACAGGCAAATTGCACTCCAAAAGTCCTTCCTCCAGGGTAAAGCCTCCAGTTTCTGCCTGGTGGAGAGAGGCTGGTGCTTATATGGACTCACCCCAAAATCCCCAGCTACTGGAGGCAAGAAAACACCATTAAATGAGCAGCTGGAGTAAGGACAGTGGCCAATATTGAAGATTTTCTCAATGCTTGCCAGGCACTTTTCATAATCTCCAGCGCCCTCAATTTGGAGCTGTGAGGAGCAGGGTAGGGTGATGTTTGGAGCTGTGCAGGGGCTTTTGCACAGGTTAGAAATATTAAGAGTCCTCTCATATCCTTGATGGAAACATGGGTCTCTGATTCTGCTACTCGATGAGTCCTGCAGGGAAAAGAAGAAAAGGGGTGGATGGGCAGTTACACACACCGACAACTAGTTATGACACAAGACAACGCAAAACCTGGATCTAGGCAGGAATAGGCTCACAGCAAGTGTTACTATATTTGCTTTTTGTATTTTTTTTACTTTATTACCAAGTTAACCAAACAAAAACACCAATGGATGGCCAGAAGGAAATATGTCAGGAAAAATATTGGAAAAACATGCATGTAGGTCAGCCACTGGGAACCTCTGGACTAGGAGCCAGTTTCAGCCAGCAGGGATCCTAATTTGACCTGCAAGGCCATTTCCCCCAAACCACACTCATCTGCCCCACATATGTGATGTCTGGTGTGGGCAGGTAAACTTGTGGCTGCAAAGGAGCAATCAGGAGCTTACATGGCATTCCTGATTATCTCTTGGAAACTGAGGCTCTTTGGAGCTGACTGCAAACCCCTTCAAAGTTGTCTGTTGGCAGATGCCGTTCGGATTCCACCTAGAGGTGGACATTTGTCCTCTGTAGAGAAGCTCTGCAGACAGTTATTCTAGCCTGCAGAGGAAGAATGGCCATTTGCAGGTAAACAGGCAAAGTGGGACCGAGCGTCCGCATCGATCAGCTGACTGGTGCTGACAACAAGGCCCTTTAAACTTGTCGCCTGAATTCAGAATGATGCCAAAGTGGCCCAAGGAGTATGGGGGAGGTAGGATCTGGCCCAGCGGCTAGACAAGGTTCCCCACTCCAATGTAGGTTGTTAAGTGAAGAAGTCGTAGGTGCAGTGGGACAGGGCTGCTTAGGTAGACAGTGTGAGTCAGTCTGCTGTTCCTCCCAATGTTCCTGTACAGCTCTGACCTTGCCGCCACCCTGCTCCACCTGCTCCTGGTTTGGTACGACTGCAACCAGAATAACCTTCAGATTGATGAAAGCTGGACACAACAGACTTGTAAGCTGGGCATGCAGCTTCAGAGTCACCCCAAACTTACCAGAACATCATGGAGCAGCTTGAGCCGGAGTGCTTGGTCCTTCCCGTAACACAGAAAGCTGTGCGTATACACAGTGTACTGTTTGCCATAGAGATGGAAGTTTGCTGTATCTGCTGGTGACTCCAGTGTCTTCTGGTCTGGTACGAAGGTGATCTGTGTGGAAGCTCCACCGAGGTCCAGCGCCCCTATGGTTCCAGTTTTGAAGAAGATGCGGGGCAGGAATTTGGGCCAGATAGACTGCAAAAAGAGCACACCAGATGGGAGGAAGCTGCATGAGCTTGTCAAGGGGCAGAAGACCTAGCTTGTGGGAAACGCGGCACAGGATGCGACCCAGGAAAATGGAAGCATGGACTCAGGGGAATCAGATGGTTAGAGGTGTGCTAGCACAGGCAAGAAGTGGGTTAGGAAGGAATAGACATGTTGGGAGAAACCAAGGATCATTCAAAGTATGAGCTACAGTATGGGAAGGCCAACAATAGTTCGTTTAAATTGCAGGGGGGAATTGGAGACTACTTAACTCCGTATGCTGGCAATATGTATTTCAGCAAAGAGTCTTTTGGCACCTTAAAGATTGAAGCCCATTTCTTCAGGCTTCTCGTCCACAAAAGCATGTGTCACAGTCAATCTGTGCATCTTTAAAAAGCGGCACAAGAAGATGCTTTGTCATATTTGCAGCAATGCATTATATTTCCATTCTTAACAATTGTTTTGGAGGTTTGGATGGCACTAGAGTCTTTTGTTTTGTTTTGTTTACAAGAGCCATGAGCCTTTAGGGGCAATCTTTTGAGGGATATGTGCTGCTTGGTGGGCAGGTGCCAGAGTCAAAAGGGGTGGGCTATCCCTTTCCTTCTCTCTCTGCCACTTCCATCCTCCCCCCTCCTCTGCCAGCGACATGAAATGAGGTTGTGGGGCGCATGCAGCTCTTGGCCACAAGTTTTGCCATCCCTGCTGTAAGGAGTCATCACTATTAAAATGGAAGTAAGCATGGCCAAGCTTCAGGGAGAAATGTTTCCTTTCTGACATAACACATTACCTCTCTGAAGTTGCCCAGCAGGTAATTAATGGTGATCCAGCCATAGGCACCTTCTTCCTCACCAGCGAGGATCCTGGCACCCTGGAAACGGAAGGGGTATGAGCGCAGGGTCTCCTCTACTGCAGAGAGGACATTTTTAGCAGTGTTCTCGTTCTCCAGTCTGCATGTAGAAAAGAGGGAGAGGAGTTACGTTGTGCTGTCTTATTATATTGTATTTCTGTCATTCAGCACTGCCCTGGAACCTGTTTGGATAAAGAGCAGTTCACCAATTAAAAAAAATTAATCTGCCAGTGTTCCCTGCTACTTGAGGCCAGATGTCTGATAGTTCCATTTCCTTCTTTGGCTTTTTTAAAGTGCATGTTGGGACGTGGCCAAGAAATGATACAAGATGTGCATGTTTGTGACAATGGATAAAGCAGATGCTTGGATAGGACATGCAAATTATGAAGAATGACCTGAGAGGTTTGCAAGGTGCAGATCTTACTTATATCTGGCTTATCTAACATTGCTCAAGGGCAGGCACATTCAACCCTTTTCTGGCTCCTTCCATACTCCTTCCATGTGATTTTAAAAACAGGAGCAGAAAAAAAACATATCACAGAATCATAGACTTGTGGAGTTGGAAGGGACCCAAAAGTCATCCAGTCGAAGCCCCTGTAATCACATCTAATCATTATCAGAAGCAGCCTTCATTCTATTGCACACATAGCTTCCTGACCAAGAGCACCTGATACCAGGAGGCTTTGCAAAAGTCTCTCCTTCATAATCTTCATAACTATTGCAGCGTTAGCACTGTGGATTGGGCACAGAATAGCTGTGTGAGTGAATGATGGCCATTATGGAGATCCTGATTTATCCAAAGCTTCTGGCAACACCTCTGGGCATCACAATGTACAATAGAAAGTGAAAGAAATGGAGAGATGGTGCTCCTTCCTGCGCTTGCTTTTATAAGCTGGGGATCCAAGGACACAGGGCAAATTAGGCAAGGGGGAAGCAAACCACTTTGCATCAGTGTGTCCAGGCAGAGATACATGTTCCTGTGGGATGTAAACACTAGAGCAGTCAAGTACAACAATGCTAGAGCAGACAATGGAGATTGCCTCAGTCCTCCAGCCACAACTTCCTGGTCACATGGATTGAGGCAATTTCCTCTTGCAACTAGATGTGGGAGTGGCTTCACCTGGGAAGGTATGAACAAAGAACCTCACAGGTCAGCGGCCATTCCATTCCATTCTACTCTCTCTCTCGAACTGTGAGGAGGATGCTCAGTTGGCTTCCAGCCAACTGGGGCCTGGACTTCTCTCCCACATGGGGAGATTCCAATTGTAAATATCTTTACTAAGAATAAGCCTGCCTTCTTTGGGATTTGTCTTGAGCTGGATATATGTGAGTAAACATTTTATATCTTTTTATAGAAGACGTGTGTTGTGTCTTATTTGAAGAGGGACAAAGGGGAAATATAGTGACAAACCAGGAAACTAGATTAAGTTGATTCTAGCGAATCAAAGCAACTTCCGCTGTGTGTATTTTAAAAGGGAATGTTACTCTGCTAGTTGAACTTGTTAGCACAAGTTAGGATGAGATATATTAAATTATAAATCTCCATCCACGTTCCAAAACATTCCCACAAAGGGTTTATGGCCCCAGCGCTGCATATTTTTGTGTATTTTTGAAGGATTGCGTTGGATTGCATTTTTAAGTTGAGAGAGATTTTTCTGATTGCATTTCCTGGTGAGACCGCATGGTCCTTTTGTCCTATTGTCTAGAGAAAGGGGATTAAGCTACCCCTCCCCTCCCTCAGAGCTCACAAAAGACCCAAAGGCAGTGAAGATTTATTTTGAGGCTTTTGCTTTTTGCATTTTGAGAATTTTGAGATTTTGATTTTGAATTTTGACAAATTTTTGAATTTTGAAATTTTTTCCAAATTTTGGATTTTAAGATGGCTAGTGCCAGTTTTTATAGTGAAGCAAAGCCAGGCTTAATGCTGCTAGATGAGGACAATTTTGTGCACTGGAAAACGCGCTTAATAGCATATTTAGAAGCAAGGGATGTTTTGGATGCGATTGAGAAACCAAAGCCTCAAGGTGCAGATGATGAAGCCAAGGTTAAAGTCTGGAAAAGGCAGAACAGCGAGGCCAAGCACATAATTTTGAGTGGACTTCGCAATAAGCATCTATCGTTAATAAATAGCAAAGATGATGCATCTCAGATCCTAAAAGATATTGAGCGCATGTATGGAGAATCTACAAAGAACTCCTACAGAACATTGATGGGCAAATTAACTAGACTGAGAATGAATTCAAAAGAAGAATTCACAGAGCATATTGATAAATTCACAGAAATTATTCAAAAGCTTGAACTTACTCCACAATCTTTTGATGAAGTAACAAAGGTATCATTTCTGTTAGCCTCATTAGGGCCACATTTTGATGCATTTGTTAGTTTGATGGATCATAAAGAGAATCTAACTTTTAAGGAACTGACCAGTGAATTAAGAGAGGAATGCAGAAAGAGATTTGATTCTCCAGAAAGCAACCCTAGGAGAAAGGATTGTAATTTTGTTTCAAAGCAATTTACAAAATCCAGAGAAATTGTGTGTTTTAAATGCCTGAAAAGCGGCCACATGGCAAAGCATTGCAAGGATCCAAAGGCTAAAGCAAAGGATTCTCATCTTTCTCACCAAAAGGGAGAAAGGAAAGGAAAATCTGAACGCAACATGCTGTTGCAAGAAAGGAGTTTAGCTGTCCAGAGCCAAGAAAACACACGCAATAAGTGGTTATTAGATTCTGGAGCCAGCAGCCACTATTGTTTTGAAAAAGACTGTTTTAATGAATTAAATGATAAAGAGACTGAAATTGAGGTTGCAGATGGAAATATTTTAAAGTCCAAAGGTGAAGGTTCAATACATTTGGAATTCAATGTAAACAATGAATCTTTTAGGACCAGAATGTCCAATGTTGTGTATGTACCAGAACTGAGCTGCAATTTACTCAGTGTCTCTACTTTGGACAAGAAAGGTTTCAAGATCACATTTGAGAATGGACAGTGCTGTGTAACTAAAGATGGTGAAGTGTACATTGAAGCAAAATTAATAAATGGTGTTTATGAGGTTAATCTTTCAGAGAACCAGTCTGCAAAAGTGGCACGCTCCAGCCAGAAGGATGACGCAGATTTGACGCTGTGGCATAGAAGACTTGCACACAGAGATACCACCATCATTAAGAGTCTACAGGAAAGTGATCTTGTCACAGGTTTGCAGGTAAAAGGGGGCAGCAACCAAGCTCCAACAAAATGCATAACTTGTGTTACTGAAAAGGCAGTAAAACCTTCTTTTACACGTTGCACAGAACAAAGGAGTACTAAAGTTCTGGATATCGTGCATTCAGATTTGTGTGGGCCACTCAGTGTTCCATCACTTGGACACAACAAGTATATTTTGATTTTTCTTGATGATTTTTCGAGATATTGTGTGGCATATTTCATCAAAGATAAAAGTGAGACAGTAGAGATGTTCAAGAATTACATTGCCATGGTTAGGAACAAGTTCCAAAGAGCTCCAGGTGTCTTAATGTCTGACAATGGAGGAGAATACTGCTCACATGATATGAAAGCCCTTATGGCAAAGGAAGGAATTACACATGTAACCACAGTTCCTTACACGCCACAACAGAACTCCATAGCTGAAAGGAAGTTCAGATCCATTATGGAAATGACAAGGTGTATGCTAAAGGAAGCGTCCCTGCCAAGGAAGATGTGGGGAGACGCTGCTTACACAGCTGTCTATCTCCAGAACAGGTTGCCAACAAAGGCAACACAGCGCACACCATTTGAACTTTGGCATGGAAAAGTGCCTAGTCTGTCGCACATACGTGTATTTGGCAGTATATGTTACTACCACGTGCCCAAGGAACAGAGGCACAAGCTTGACTCCAGAGCACAAGCAGGTATCTTGGTGGGATATGCTGCTGGAGGCAAAGGATACAGAGTAATGGACTTACAGACAGGCAAAGTGAGTGCGCACCATGCAATTTATTTTGATGAACATGCAAAAGCAGACACAAAGAACACTGTTATTGGCTGCTCAAAGGAGTCAGAATGGACTCAAGAACTCATAAACTTTCCTTCTGAAACCCCACGTGATACTAATCTGCCTTCTAGTGTCATAGCACCCCCTACAGGCGACGCACCAGAAGACGCAGATGACCAGACCCCTGGCGGCTCCAGAGACGAAGAGGAGGACTCAGATGAGGACATGCCACCGTTGGAAGGAGGATGAGGAAGCTGATGCGGTTCAAGAACCAGGACCAGAGGTCAGACGCTCATCCAGAACCAACAGAGGTGTCCCACCAGTACGACTGTCCTACCTTGCAGGGTCGGTGTCTCCACAGGAACCTTCCACATGGGAAGATATTCAGAAGATGCCATCTGCGCAAGCCAGTCTCTGGAAGAAGGCCGCTCAGGAGGAGATGGATGCACTGCATCAGAACCAGACGTGGACCCTCACAGAGCTACCTCCTGGTAAGAAGGCCATTGGGTGCAAGTGGGTGTTCAAGGTTAAGAAGGGGTCAGAAGGGGAAGTGGAACGCTACAAAGCAAGGCTAGTAGCACAAGGTTTTTCACAACGTTTTGGTGAAGATTACGACGAAGTTTTCGCACCAACCGTGAGATATAGTACCGTCCGAATGCTTTTGAGCATTGCAGCCTCTAAACAATTGAACGTGAAGCACATTGACATTTGTACTGCGTTTTTACATGGGAGAATTTCAGAAGAAATATATATGAAACAACCTAAAGGTTTCACAAAACCAAATGAGACGCACCTCGTGTGTCGACTCCAGAAAGGAATCTATGGGCTTAAACAAGCGGCTAGAGCCTGGAATCAGAAATTGCACAGTATGCTTGTGCAACTTGGGTACAAGCAAGGAAACGCAGATAAGTGCTTGTACAGCAAGTCAAGTAATGGACAATATTCATATATATTGGCTTTTGTCGATGACTTGATTATTGCTACTGCAAATAATAGAGACTATACACAAATAGTAAAACACCTCAGCAAGGAGGTACAAGTAAAAGAACTTGGAGAGGTCAAGTACTACCTAGGAATTCAAGTGGAAAGAGAAGAAGACGGCTCATTTCTTCTCAGCCAGAAGCAAAAGATTCATGAACTGATTGAGTATTTGCAGATGCAAGACGCACACCCGGTTGCAACGCCCATGGCTACAAACTTCTTGAAGAATCAGCAGGATTCGAAGCTGTTGCCAGATAACAGTCAATATAGGTCGGTAATTGGTAAACTTTTGTATATGGTTACCACATGTAGACCTGACTTAGCTAATGCTGTGGGGATTCTGAGCAGAAAAGTGAATTCTCCCACTGAGCATGATTTAGCGGGGCTGAAAAGGGTGGTTAGGTACCTGAAAGGTACAATAAATTGTAAATTAAAGTTGCCAGCTGTCAGAGACCCTAAGTTGGTTGGGTACACTGATGCAGATTGGGCCGGGGATAATGCTGACTATAAATCCACAAGTGGTCATGTTTTTATGTTTGGGGATGGACCTGTTGTGTGGGGCAGCTATAAACAGAGTTGTGTAGCTTTGTCTTCAACAGAGTCCGAATATGTTGCTGCAACGGAAGCATGCAGAGAAATTGCCTGGCTTGATGAACTCATCAAAGACTTTGGACTGGTGAGAAGGGAACCTGTCAGCCTGCTAGAGGACAATCAAAGTTGCCTGAAGCTGACGCAGAGTGAAAAGTTCCTAGCCAGAACCAAACACATTGGGGTCAGGTACCACTACATACGCCAGATGGTGCAAGATGGACTTGTGGAACTGTCTTATTGCTGCACCAAAGAGATGACTGCCGACATCTTGACAAAACCCTTGCCAAAAGAGAGTTTCCAGAATCTACGTGTCAAGCTGGGACTCTGGGTGGTTGAATAAAGTTGTTTATGTTTTGTATGTTGTATTTGCCTGAGAAGGGGTTTGTGGGATGTAAACACTAGAGCAGTCAAGTACAACAATGCTAGAGCAGACAATGGAGATTGCCTCAGTCCTCCAGCCACAACTTCCTGGTCACATGGATTGAGGCAATTTCCTCTTGCAACTAGATGTGGGAGTGGCTTCACCTGGGAAGGTATGAACAAAGAACCTCACAGGTCAGCGGCCATTCCATTCCATTCTACTCTCTCTCTCGAACTGTGAGGAGGATGCTCAGTTGGCTTCCAGCCAACTGGGGCCTGGACTTCTCTCCCACATGGGGAGATTCCAATTGTAAATATCTTTACTAAGAATAAGCCTGCCTTCTTTGGGATTTGTCTTGAGCTGGATATATGTGAGTAAACATTTTATATCTTTTTATAGAAGACGTGTGTTGTGTCTTATTTGAAGAGGGACAAAGGGGAAATATAGTGACAAACCAGGAAACTAGATTAAGTTGATTCTAGCGAATCAAAGCAACTTCCGCTGTGTGTATTTTAAAAGGGAATGTTACTCTGCTAGTTGAACTTGTTAGCACAAGTTAGGATGAGATATATTAAATTATAAATCTCCATCCACGTTCCAAAACATTCCCACAGTTCCGGTTTGAACTGTCATCTGAGCAAACAACAAGGGATTGAACACAGCAATGACATGTTTGTGAAATGCAGACACTGTGCAGTGCCGGTATGTAACTAAATCTTCCCAGGGGTGAGAGGAAGAAAAGACAAACTGGGCCAAGTTTGAGTATCCCTGTCAACTCCAAAGAAACCTGAAAACTGTCATTTGCGATCTCACCCCTAGCGAACATGATATTTCAAAGAGCGCAGATTGTATGCTTCTTTGGTACCTCAGCAGCCGCATGCCAGCTGTTGCCCCCAAGTAAACTGGTGTCTCTGGATGTTTCTGTTTTGGTACTATCTCCTTTGCCTTATCCATGCAGTGCCTTAGGGGGACACCAACTTCTCCCACATGGTCAGCATATCCTGAGATTCCTGGACCTGGGAGAGAAAACGCAGAACTTCTGTTAGCCAGTTTTAGTCTGGTGTTAGTTTGGAGTGTGCTGTGTTCTGTCCTCTTCACTCCACTATCATTTCATCATCCTATTAGCCCCAACTTTCCCACTTTCTTACCATCCACTTCACAGACATGCACCTGCTGCACAACTCCTGTGTCATTCTCCTTCTCTGCCGGCCATTCATATACATACAAGTTAGTGTGAGAAGAACCAGCATCCAGCACAATCCCATACTGCAGAAGAAACAGAACCACAATTTTGCTCAGTAAAACTCAGCATATTGGGAAGATGTGATGGAGACGCATTTCTGTTTATGCACTTAATTGTAATTTGTTTCTCCTAGCTACCATAAAAGCCAGGGGTGTGTGTGTGTGTTTTAAGCAAACATATCCCTCTCGTTTCCTATCTTTTTGTAATCAATGTTGTATTTGCAAATAAATTAGATTCAAGTCATTGCATCCTTTAGATTTGCAAATATGGCCTTTACTCAAAAACTGGGACCGTTTATAAACTCTTGAGTGATCTGCCCACATCATGGTTGTGGTTTCAAGTCCATGTGCGCTGAATGTAAGATGATCACGCCTAAAATGAGAAGCCATGGTAGGTTTTTAAAGACGCACCTGTCTCTGGACCTAGAGACATTGAGAAGGATAATTTTACGTGCAGGAATTACTAACAATGCCACTGATGGTTTTTTGTATTGTGACCAATAGGAAGGTATTTGACTTGACATGGGAATAGGGCAGGATAAATTCTGCAGCAAAGATGTTGGGTAGAAAAGATGAATCAACCAGACCATAAAAGCACAGCAGGGAGTGGGCACGAAGAGTCGTGGTATCTTGTAGCTCAAGAGCTCAAGCCAGTGCTTCCTAAACCTTTGAAACCTGGAGCAAAAGTGTTTCGTTATTTCTGGATGAAATTTGAAGGCACTCTTTACTCTTCGATTCTGAAAAATACATATATCTTTTCGCAGATCACACATAAGAAGAATGGACCAGGTATCCTTCTTACAAATGCAGGTTATATTATTCAAAGTTGCACAGGACACAGGTGAAGGAGCATACTTTGTGGGCAATGATGAACCTTCTGGGATTGCCCTGCAGCTGTAGAATGGATAGCATAAGAGAATCCTAGTGTATCCTTGCTCCCTCCCTCAAAATGTTGCCACTACCGGTAAACTGGCGGAGAAAGGAAGGGATTATTTCTGTTCCAACATGCACGGGGAGTGGTAGATGCATCCAACATGCTTCATTTTTCACATTAGCCCTTCCCACGCTGCACTAGTGCAGAGAATCACTGGCCTAAAGCATTCACAGTGCTTCCGCAGGAGGCTCTTCTGTGACTTACCTTTCTGTTCTTGGTGGCAGAACTGTTCTGCGCGACAGCCACAGTGATTAAAGCAATTACAGCCACTATTAAAAGAAATCCCATGGCAGCATATTTTGGATGGAAACGCTTGCACAGCTTGGCACCTGCAATCGCAGCAAAGTGAAGACGGCATTACAAACCACACAGCATAAGAACACCTCTGTTGGATCAGGACGGAGGCCCATCAAGTTCAGCAACCTGCTTTCCTACAGTGGCACCAGATGCCTGCAGGAAGCCAACAAGCAAACGGCGTATGAGCACCGCAGTCCACTCCCATTCATGATCCCCACTGCAACTGGGGATCTATGAATCTAATCCCATTTTACAGCATGACTAAGTTGGTGGCCACCACCACATCTTGCGAGAGAGGATTCTGAAGTTTAACTAAGAAGAAGCACTTTCTTTTGTCTTTCCTGAATCTCCCACCATTCAGCTGCACTGGATGACTCTGGGTTTCCAGTATTATTGAGAGTTGGAGAAAAACTGGGAAGGACAGAAAACAAAGGACAAGTTGATCAGACTACCTCCGGAATTTGAAGCATGGGAACTCCTAACTAAATTTAAATATTAATTTGGCAGATTTGGAACTTTTCTTTTTTTAAAAATTAATAATTGGATAAATAATTTGGAATGTAATCTGGAAGGTTTCAATGTAATTTGGATGTATTGGAAACTTCAATAAAAATGATTTGGGGGAAAAAAGAGAGAGAGAGAGTTGGAGAAAAACTTATCTCTACCATAGCTGTCAACTTTCGGATTTGAAAATAAGGGATTTTTTCCAAACTTTCGGATTTGAAAATAAGGGATGCCGCGAGGGCGGTGCAATGGCACCAAGTAGCCTCGCCACCCTGCGCTCTAAAGGCTGCGCCCGAACGGGTGAGCGAAAGAGCGAGCGCATAGACGGCAGGCAGGCTGTCTGTCTGGTTGGGCGTGAGGGTCTGGCTGCACAAGGCACGCAAGCTCCGCCCCCAGTCGGTCTCAGACTCCTTATTGGCAGCCGAGCAACACAGCTGAGGAGCCTCCCTGGCCGGCAGGGAGGAAGAGGAGCTGCTTCCTTTGAAATCCGGGAAATTTAAGGGATATCAACTATCAGGGTTAGCAGCAGGAAACGGCATTGGAATAAGGGAGTTTCCCCCCCAAAAAGGGAGGGTTGACAGCTATTATCTCTACCCACTTTTCCCACACCCTTTTTATGCATCCCTTTTGGTGGTCCTCCTTGCTCACCATTTTCTTCTAAAGAACCCAGCACATTGTAATATTTCTTCATAAGCAAATTGTTCCATCCCCTTGATAATTTTAACCACAATTTCCTGCACTTTTCCCACCCTTTTGCCAGCTATACCGCAAGGCTGATTGTCACTGCCTGATCTGATGCAGCTACAGAAAAGGAAGCAATCCCACTCCTCTTTGACGCTGGAACACAGCACGGCAAAGCTTGCCAGGAATCAGCTGCCACTCACCCCACTGCTAGTCCAGATGCTAGATCTCTGCCCAGCTGCACAAGCCTCCCTGGCTCTGCTTTTATTTTTGGTCTCTGCATTTCTGCAGAAGCTATTCCTGGAGTTCTAAAATTCCACAACAAATCAGTTCTGGGCTCTCCACGGGCTCCAGTCTGATTACACTGCTGCCAACAATTTGAAATGGATGCAAATTCCACCAGAATGTCTTTCAGGGACTGAAGCACTTTCAGTGAATGCAGCACTGTCAAGTCATGGGTTTTTGAAAATCCACAATAAGTTAAATGGTTATGCTTTATTAACTTAACATTTTGTTTGTTAATAAGTATACTTTACACTTATTAGAATCTTCATTTAAACACAAGCCTAAAGATGGGAAGAGTGATTCTCCTTTCTTCCTTCTCCTGCCAGCAAGTCTGAAGTCAGTGCAGTTGTCCTATTGTACACAATGGCAGAGTTGGAGCTTTAATGCAACAGAACAGGAGTAGACAATGCGGCACCCTCCACGTTTTGGACTACAACTCCCTTAATCTTCAGCCAGCGTGACCAATGTATGCTGTAGTCCAGGGGTCGGCAACCTTTAAGATAAAAAGAGCCACTTGGACCCGTTTCCGAAGGGGGAAAAAAAACTGGGAGCCGCTTTTCGCGCCCTAGACGAGGGGGCGGGGCCATGTGACGTCATTGCGCATGACGTACGGTGCCCCGCCCCCTGCCGCCCCGCGCCGCTGCGATTTAGGCAAGCGTCCATCAGGAGCCTTCTGCGAGATGGCAGCACGTCTGCCAGCGCTGGCCCAGCTCAAATACAGCTGCACGGGCTTTGTCTGGGGCTCGCTGCCTCCTCTCCACACACACACACACACACACACACCAGCTTTTGTGTGCGCGCTGCACGGGCTTTGTCTGGGGCTCGCTGCCTCCTCTCCACACACACACACACACACACACACCAGCTTTTGTGTGCGCGCTGCACGGGCTTTGTCTGGGGCTCGCTGCCTCCTCTCCACACACACACACCAGCTTTTGTGTGCGCGTGCGTTTCGCTCTCCCTCCCTCCGGCCCTAGACAGGCAGTGAGTGAGCGCAGCATGATAATGAGCTCTGTCAATTGCCCAGCCGGGAAGCGGGAGGAGGAGGAGGAGGAGGCGCTGCTCTCGCTCTCGGGCTCCGCGCTCGGCTCTGGTTTGCCGTCGACGCGCCCGTTGCAGCTCGCCAACTTCTCTTTCTCTCTGCAGCTCGCTCTCCCGCCGCCCCCCCGACTACACACACCGACGCGACGGGAGGGAAAGGGGAGCGGGAGAAGACACGCCACCCCGGAGCCGCGGCAAAGGTTTAAAAGAGCCACATGCGGCTCCGGAGCCGCGGGTTGCCGACCCCTGCTGTAGTCCATAACATCTGAAGGCCACAATATGGCTACCCCTGCAGTAGAGCAACTGGTGTGCGGTATATTTAATAAGTATAATTTATTTTAACCCAGTTGCAAAATACTGACTGTTAGAGCATGCTGTTGCAACCTTATATACCAAGCGTATTGTTTTGCTAGCCGGCAAAGAGGAAATAAAAGTTGAAAATAGAAACCATCAACAAAAGAGGAAGGTGGTCTTAGTTGACTTTAAAAAGCTTTGGTTATGAGTTTGCTGTCTGATTACGGTGGGCTTATCCACACTTCCTCTTCTCCTACTGCTTCCCCTGGGAAAACTACTCTTTAGTGCTCATTTGGAGCAGATCTATTGAACATGGAGGCAAAGAAAAAGGAAGAGCGGTGAGATGCCTTCCTGAAGATGGATAACCATGGAAGGATCTCCCACCTCATAGGAGTACCTGCTGCTTGCTTATAGTTGGGCTATGCATGCATTTTTGTAAATGAAGCAAGTACTGTACGCCACAATTTTCCCCAGTGCTCTTTCATCCAAAGGAAACTCATAGTGCAAATCTACATCTGTCTACACAGAACAAAGTTCCATTGAGTTCAGTGGAGCTGACTGCAGATGTATAGAACAGCCTTCTGCAACCAACGGTGCCTTTATAACAGGGATCAGCAAGGTTTATGTTGCCTGGGCCAGATGGGTCCCGCGGAGATCCCTCCGTGGGCCAGATCGTGCGCGCGCCCGTGATTTTTGGCTCCGTGGAAGCAAGTCCCCGCACCACGCTGCGCCGCTCTAGCAGGCAGCTCAGTTCAGGGGCAGCTCATGGGCCGGTCAAACGACCTCCATGAGTCGCTTCCGGCCCATGGGCCGTAGGTTGCTGACCCCTGCTTTATAAACATTAACTAACCCACCACACGTCCGACACAAAGGGCAGGACTTCCAGGTCAGCTCAAGCTAAGCATTTCTCATTTTGGAAATCAAGGGTCACAGTGCAGCATTTTGCCAAGCAGGCAGCATTTGAGGCCCGTGGCCGAGGTGATTTGTAGCAACAAATAAGGCAACTAATCTTAAACCCTTCGAAAGGAGAGTACAATGCTTCCCAGTGTCCTCCTTCCACCCACCGCTATGACACACACACCCCCAACCCCACTGAGAACAGGGGTGGAATCTATTCTTGTTCTTGGAGCTGCATGGTGCTGGCTGGGGATGGCAATTAGCATGGTAACGATGCCTCGAAAGGCTGGGAAACTGGATGATTAAATCAGACGAGGACTCCAGAGCAAGGGGAAATCCCAGGGTGGCGGAGAGCCACCTCCTTGGCTGTCCAACAGAATAGGAGGAAACTGGGCATTGGGCCTGTGGGGTGGAGGAGAAGGAGGAAGTGGCTTAAGTGCCGCAGTTGCACATCAACACTCCCTGTCTAACTGCATCCAGCTGGCTTGAATCAGAGATTCACCAAATTAACTGAGCAGAGAGTCAGGACCCTTCAAATGTGTGGGGGGTTTGTGTGTGTATTTGTGTATTCTGAAACACGTCACTGGTGCAATTATACAGTAGTGCATTAGTGGAGGGTTTATACTGACCATCCACACATCCTTCTGCTATATTAGTTTTTCTGCTATGCTTCCCAGTATTATTGCTGTCTGGAGGGGCTTGCTCTATAACATGACAAAAGTGGGATAATAAATCCCTGGAACATTTGTACCGGTAGTATAAAAAATTACAGGAACATACAGGACACACAACATTAGAAATAAAGTGGTAAGTCCACCGTGAAAGTAATTTGGTGAGCAAACTTCTGCTTTTGTTCAAATTAAGTTAGTGCTTACGTTTGCTCTGCTGATTCGAAGATAAGCACCTGGATGAATATGAAAATATAACAGAAGCACAACAATCCCTTTTAAGATCATACCACATTTCAACACACTCTCAAGAGCTATTATATTATATATATATATATATTCAGTTTCATTTAACAAGCAGTAACATTAACAGAACCGAAGGCAGACTTACAGCTCATTTTGTTCCTTTTACAAACTGTATCAGCAGAGAGATCTCATTACAATCGCACCAAATAAGAGCGTGCAGATATCTCACAAAGAAACACAGCAAGCAGGGAACCTCTAGCTATCATTCCATAAAAGGAAAGAAGGTCTCCTGCCTACATGCTTTCCATCTGCATAGAAAATTAAGCTATACCAATCTGTAAAGAAGGCACTGGGTTTTAAGTGTTCTCTAATCAGTATTATTTCATCAGCAGTTTTTCAGCTGAAAAACTGTATTGAAGCCATTGTTCCTGAGATAAAGCATTTGCATGTGTGTTTTCTCATTTACATTCTCTTCTGAACCCAACTTGTGATATGCAAGTACTTGGAGCTATGCTCTCAATGCAGAGCTTAAGAACTCTGCATAAAATGTTCCTTGTAGGATCAGGCCCACCTAGTCCAGCGCTCCGTTCTCACAGTGGTCAGCCAGGTACCTATGGGAAGCCGGCAAGCAGGACCTGAGTGCTCTCCTAACTTGTGATTACCAGCAACTGATGTTCAAAGGCATATTGCCCCTGACAGTAGAGCTTATGTGTTCTTATATCTGTTGGAAGCCACCCAGAGTGGCTGGGAAACCAGTCAGGTGGGCAGGGTACAATTAATTGTTGTTGCTGTTGTTGTTGTTGTTCATGCATCACCTCCTTCTCTGCTTCTGATGCTAAGGCAAAAGCTCAGGGCTCCAAGGAAACCATTGACCTCATTTTCTTCTTCCCTTCAGGTGGGAAACAGATTGTAGCCTGAAATTCTCAGGAGTAAAATGAATAAAACACCAGCTTCTTCTCCTGACAGAAAACCTTGAGAAACTGAAGGATTTTGAACATTTGGAGACCAAGTGCAGGTGACAAAAAGCTGAGGTTGGTGTTAAACAGAACACCCTTGCTCATCCTTCTTGCCTCGTGCATGCCATACATTTACCTCACATTTACCACATGCCACACAACTTCCTGCAAAGGCTCCTTGGGCGCTGTAATTTACTAAAGTTCCCAGGGTGCTTTGAGGAAGTTTGAGCTTGAAATGTATGGTGCATAAGCGGAATATGATGGGCAGGCTGCAATTCCAAGCTGTGAGGCTGCGCCCGTTTCTATAGTGAAGGGACAGCTAAGATACGACCCCCACACAGACATACCGCATCCCAGTCCCCTTTCCCACAGAGGATCACACTGCCCGGAAGTGAGCACACAGGGGCTTTGTGCTCAGCGTGGAATCCCAGCTTTTCTGTTTGTGTTGGCAGCAAATCGATGGTTTATTTCTGGCAAAATGTCGTCGGGGAAGGTTACAGACAGGAATTCCCTGTGACCCAGCCAGCTCGGCCTGACAATCCCCCCATTCACCACATCAGCACCAAGCGCATTCCTTCCATCTGGAGACGGTCCCACAGACTCGGTCCTTACTCCAACAGTGCAGACAGCAGCTCCCAGCTGCATCCCCCCCCCCAAAGTCCTGCTGACACAAAGCCGGAGCAATGGCAGCAGGCAGCAACCTGGCAGCAGTGATAACATCAGGGCAGAGGCCCTGGACCCCACACAGCAAGAATCAGCAAAAGGGCCCCAGATGCAACAGGCTTCCCACATTTTCAGGAAAGGATAGTAATACCCAAATGCCATCTTAAGAACCCCCTCCTAGAAAGATCATTTATTTACATAACTGCACCACTGCCAGGGATCTCCCAACTTTCATAACATGGGCTTAATCAATGACATTCTCACATCCCCCTGGTTTTGTTGCGAGTGACCCAGTGTTAGCCTCAGTGTTTCTTAGATGGTGTTGACAGCCAGATGCATTTGACATATGTCTTGTGGCTGGCATGTCACATGGGAAAAGATAACAGAGCACAACTGACTTTGATAATGGAGGTGGCAGAACCCTTGTCAACTTTGAAGCCTGCAGAATCCCACCGATACTTCTGTGTCTACTGCTTTGATATAGAAACATTTTAGCAATGGAATTCACTGATGCAAGATGCGGTGAAAGCATCTTTTTTAAAAAAAGGATTAGAGAAATTTACAGAGCATAAAGTAAATAGCGCTTTGCGGAGGGCCTATAGCAACTGGGGAAGGGCAATTTCAGCAGGAACCCACACAGGACACTGATCCCTGCCCCAGTTTGCCCCTCACCCTTGGTTGCTTTTGCTTCAAAATAAAAGAGACCAGCATAAGCACACTTAAAAGAAGCAGCAGCATGAATAGCTTAACATGTCCTTTGGCTTGAATCGCACTCAAGGGCAACCACAGGCAAAGCATATTCACAGTGCTGCTATGTATGGCATAGATTTTTGCATAGTGATTATTTTCTTATAACGATTTCCCGTATTTTCCCGTGAATAAGACGAGGTTTATTTATTATAAAGAACTGCTTAAAATTGGGGGTCGTCCTATGCACGGATAGTGCATGGGGGGGGGACGTGTTATTGGTGTTAGCTGCGAGCAGGAGATTTTAAGCGGTGATTGTTGGCTGCGGCAATGCCTGCTGTCGATTGGCTGCTGCTGCAGCAAGTGTGCATGCGATTGGCGGTTGTTGGTGGCTAGCGGGCAGATCGGTGGCTTCGTCGAGTTGTGCGAATGGCAGGGGTGGTCAGACAGGTGAGCAATTGTCGGCACCCCCCCCCTTAAAAAAAAAAGCTTAAGAACTCTAGCCAATCTTCCCCCATTTCCTTAATTTGGAGTCCCAAAAAATAGGGGTCATGTTATATACATCATGGGTAGGCAAACTAAGGCCCGGGGCTGGATGCGGCCCAATCGCCTTCTAAATCTGGCCCACGGATGGTCCAGGAATCAGTGTGTTTTTACATGAGTAGAAAGTGTCCTTTATTTAAAATGCATCTCTGGGTTATTTGTGGGGCCTGCCTGGTGTTTTTACATGAGTAGAATGTGTCCTTTTATTTAAAATGCATCTCTGGGTTATTTGTGGGGCATAGGAATTTGTTCATTCCCCCCCCCAAAAAAAATATAGTCCGGCCCCCCCACAAAGTCCGAGGGACAGTGGACTGGCCCCCTGCTGAAAAGTTTGCTGACCCCTGTTATACACGAAAAAATGTGGTAATTTCAGGCGAGGGGAAATGGCCGCTGCTGCATCGGATGTAATGCCGAACTCTCCCAAAAGTTAAGTCAAGAAAGATAAGATAATAGCCTTAATTTTTACTGTTTTTATTCTTACCTTTTACTATTGTGCCTCCTACATGGTGCAGTAAGTCTTATCTGGACTCTAATTGGGTTTAAGTTTTCTATTTTAAAGAAAATGGGCGCAGAGGCAAACTCCCCTATGTTCTGTCTACGTGAGTAAGAACGTTTATAACAATAACACGCTGATAAAGAGACTAAGAAGAGACTCAGTTCAGAAATAATCACGAACTTGCACCTTATCAGCAAAGGTTTCAGGAGTTTCCGGGAGCTGTGAGAAGGACTCTGTCGGAAGGTGTTTTTTTTAAAAAAAACCCTTTCTGCAGCCCTTCAGATTAACCGTGAACTTATTTATACCGTTCCCCCCCCCCCCCCGTGGGTAGATCCACTCCTGCAGAGGCCAAGGGGATCGCCAGTATTGTACAAAGCTTTGAGAGGATGTGAGCAACTTTGTCTGTAGTGCAATTAAGACTTGTTGTGGGCTACTGTGTGTTTGTATGGTTCTTGACAGCAAATAGCTGAGCAGGCCTTTTTGACAATCTGAAATAGTTGTGCTGGATAGCATTGTACAGATGCAATGCTGGTGGAAAAGCTAAGATTTAATTGCTGCCTATGCTATCATGGAACAGGCTTTCAAATGGACTCTCAAGTAGTGTTTGGTCAGTTTTGTTTTGGGTGTTTTGCCACCAGCCCTGTAGTCATTGTTACAACAGTTTCATTTCTAGCAGATTCTAGAGAACCAGGGAGCTGCCCTGAACCAATAGGAGAGAGCTTTCAGGGGCAACCATGTCAACCACCTGAGTCATTTGGGTATTCCAAGAGGAGAGTTGTCAACTCCTCCAAAATGCCGCCAGAGCGGTCTGGAAACCTATTGGATCAAGCAACTTCTAAGGGCAAAGCCGCCTAAGCAGTTCTACATACTCTTGCAGAGGCTACACAATCCGACAATCATTTATCTCACTCTCAAGTTAATTCATTTTCCATATTCTTATGTTTTGAAGCAAGGGTTCAGAGCCAGCAGTTCTGCATTGTTACTTGTCTCTCTTGGCATGGAAAGCTGAGCAAATAGTCCTAGGTAAGAACCTAGAAGAGGAAAAGGAATAATGTGTACATAAAATAATGTTTCCATAAATGGAAGCTCTTTCCCTACTTCTCTTCTTAATGTTAGGATCCCCCAAGAATCTCTTCTTGGTGTAAGAAGAATCTTACTGGAACAGGCCAAAGACCCAACTAGTCCAGCAAATGTCATAATGATTTCTCTCAGTTTCACATTTTCCCAATCTTAAATTCAGTTTTCCACATCAGTTTGCAATTTCTAAAAAAAATCACGACAATTCATCAGCTTTTTTGGTGTGTGAATTTCTCCTGTACACATTTTATGTGCAATTTTGTCAAATATACACAGATTTTGTCAAATATCCTTCCTCTCTGGTCCCTTGGCAAAAGCTCTAGTACACACCACGGTTACCACTTGCCTAGAGTTCTGCTACCTGTTCTTCTCTGGTTCCTAACTCCACTTTTCTCCTTGTAGTCTGCTTTGTTAAAACCCCTGCTTTTAAAAACAAGTGGCATAACGAATGGTGAAAAACTCTGGATAGCCTCTGTGATAATGTGTTTGAAGTGAATAGCACGACTTCTATAAATGCACTGCACTGCACTGCAATAAAATGGTCACTTGGCAGCCATGTTATGGCTATTGAGACACAATGCCTTTCAATGCACTTGACAATTTCACCAAAATCGCTCTATACAAGGGATACCTTCCCCCCCCCCCCTGCACAGGTGCGCCAATGGAAAAAGGTAAATGCAAAAGGCTACTGATTTTTAAAAAAGAAGTCCAAGGAGTGTTTTTGCCTACTATCACAAACCTTCCAAATGTGGCTCAAGAAACAGCAAGCAAAAAACATGATTTGTCCTCATCCTGACAAATTATTCAGAAAATCAATTTTCCATGTGCGTGCTATAATCCAGGCAATCTCTCAGGCAGCCTGTCCATCACAAAATAGATTTCCAGTTTAAGAATTTGGGCTTTGATGGCTTGTAACGGGAAGAACCCAGCCCAGCAGCCCCAAGTCAAGCTCCAAACCCTCAGGCTGAAATGAAACCACCAGCAGCCCAATCTGCCTTTCTTCTCCATGTACTTTGCTCTTTAAAGCCTAGATTGATCTTCAAGAGGTCAGCTTCCATAGTGGGACTTCCTAGAAACTTAAGAGGTCAGTGGATGTTGTTCAGCATGAATATCCTGCTCTGTGCTCCATATTGCTCATATTTCCATTCCAAACAATCATGAACAAAAAGTTCTGAAGTATTTTTAAACAAGAAGTGGTAGGGGGTGGGGAACCAAGGACAAGAGCCTATTGTAGGGCACCAGATGAAAGTCCTTATATAAGTGTGGAAGGAAGCCCCACATCACAGCAGCTCAAGTGGGGGGTGGGGAGCAGATCTTGAGAAAAGGTTGCCAAATGAAATGGATTTTCCTTTTTTGTGAATGAGCTCTTACACAGAGACCCATTTGTTGTCCACAAGTAGCAGGTGCAGTGATGGTGTTTTGAAGAGAGACCAGACGTCCTAGAGTTTGGAGAAGTCATATTGACAAATGGCTTGTTTGTCAGATTTATACCCCACCTTTCTTTCAAAGAGCTTTGACAAGATGGAATTTCTTCCTAGTCTACACCCAGTTATGTAAGATTATTGAGAGACACAGACAGCATAAGCCAACATTTTACTCTTGAATCAATGGAGAATGAGTACTTGTTTTTGCTAAATAATCCACACACAATCTAAATCTATTGCCTATTTTTTTTCTCCCTGAAAAGTTCTTATTGGGAAACAAGTCTCATTCTGAAATAAAAGCTCACTGCCGATTGATTCTGTATTACCATTGTTAATATTTCAGCTCTAGAATATACCAACTTTCCTGGCGTAACACCATTTGTTCTGATTAATTTCATTTCAAACAGTGCCTCTTCTTTGGAAACTCACATTGTGGCAAAGCCATAAATCTGTGTCTCCTGCAATCTTGGTTACATAGTAGGAGACTTTCACAGACACACCCCTCTCACTATTTTCTTGTTCTTTGAGTATCCCTAACATTCAAACAAACTGCCCCACAAATTAAGGAATGAGGCGTTTCAAAGATCTGCTGCTGCCAGTAACTCTCCCTGCTCTGATTACGATAGGAAGGTCACACAAGAGGAAATTTTGGAGTAAGGGAGGTTTGGGAAGGTTGTTGTTTTTTTTAAAAAATAACTTATTATGTGACTTCACTGCACTAGACTGATAAGGTAAGATTCCAGTCTCAGCCAGGATTTCAGGCTAATTCATGTGGGCAGACTTCCAGTTTTGAGAAGAAGGGAACAAAGGCAGTGCCTGCATTCATCACATTTCTGGAATTGGGTTTCCAACCCCAAAATAACAATGGCCAGTGCAGTATTTCAGTTCCAATAAGAAACAGAGCTAAGTGCTTTAAGACAGTGGTAGGCAGAAAGTAGATGAAGATCTACAACAGTCCAATAGGGCAAGTGGAGCAGCGAAATCCCATCCTGCCACCAGCCAGTCCCCACCTGCCTGCCCTCTTATAACCTCTCCAGGGAGTTACAGGTAGGTAGCCGTGTTGGTCTGCCATAGTCAAAACAAAACAAAACAAAACAAAAAAATCCTTCCAGTAGCACCTTAGAGACCAACTAAGTTTGTTCTTGGTATGAGCTTTCGTATGAGCTCATACCAAGAACAAACTTAGTTGGTCTCTAAGGTGCTACTGGAAGAATTTTTTTTATTTTTTATATTTTTTTCTCTCCAGGGAGTGACACTGCCTGTTGGCTTCCTACTCCTCATTCTCACTGTTGTAGAACTCATCTACAGCAAAACTAGAATCAGTTGGCTCTGCCTGTCATTGGCTGCGGTTGTACCTGCCATTGGCTCTGACTCTACCTACTGTTGACTCCCTGCCTTCTGCCCTACCAATCTCAATGGGCACTAGCCACCACTGGTCCTATTGATCTTTAATTCTTTCTGTATGTCATTAGCACTTGGTTCCGTTTGGTAAATCGTGGGGTTCAAGTAAAAAGCAAACTGGATCTGAGAAGCCAGAAATCTGCCCAGCTTTGCTTTAAGGCAGACTTCCCCCACCCTGATGTGCCATTTGGGTGTTCTGAACTACAACTCCCTGTCATCCTTGACCATTGGGCGAGGCCAGCTGGTGCTGATGGGAACTGCGGTTCAAAACATCTGGAATGCACCAGGTTGGTGAAGGTTTAAGCTAGGGCTAGCCAATGTGGTGCTCACCAGACTCAGCCAACATAGTCCATGATTTAGGGCAGGGGTAGGCAACCTAAGGCCTGGGGGCCGGATGCAGCCCAATCGCCTTCTCAATCAGTCCAGGAATCAGCGTGTTTTTACATGAGTAGAATGTGTCCTTTTATTTAAAATGCATCTCTGGGTTATTTGTGGGGCATAAGAATTCGTTCATTCCCTTCCCCCCCCCCCGAAAAAAAAATAGTCCGGCCCACCACATGGTCTGAGGGACAGTAGACCGGCCCATGGCTGAAAAAGGTTGCTGACCCCTGATTTAGGGTGATGGGAACAGCAACATTTGGAGGGCACCTCAGTGGTTACCTTTGGTTTAAGCCAAGTAAATATGCAACAGACCGTCGCTAATAAGAGTATTCTTATTGCTGCTGATCACTATGTGTTACGGGGCTTACTCCCAGCAAAGTGTACATAGGATTATATCCCTAAAGCAGGGGTGGGGAAACTGTTATCCTCCATATGGTGTTGGACTCCAAGGCCCATCGGCACCAGCCTACATGGTCAATGATCAGGGGTGATGGGGGCTGTAGTCGAACAACATCTGGGGGACACCAGGTTCCACATCCCCGTGCTAATCACTCTCCCACCCACACGGATGTCATTCTGATTCCCCTCTCCACAGATGTCGCACATGTGGTATCTGTGCAAACAGACCAAAAGTTACCATAGGAACGAGAGTCCCAAGAAACGAGAGTCCCGACTTAACACTTTCCACATGGGGTGGGGAACATTTGTTCAAAATATTATGTTGGAAACTATTGTTGGTTGACCTTTCTGTCCTCCACAAACTCTTCTGGACATTTTTTCCTAAATCCATCCATTTCCCTCAGCAGTAAATTCCATCGTTGTTCACAACAAGGTGGCCGGGGGAGGAAGGTGCACAGTTGTATTTTTTGGAAACATGATGGTGTTTTGTTTTGCCCCAGTTCTTACTCATTTCTTATCTTCCATGTGAAGGGGGCCTTGTCAATAGGACAAGGTCGAGAGGCGAAGAAATGGAAAGTTGCCAGGGTAGCACTACAAAGGAGGGAAGTTGGAAATCTTAAGCCAGGATTCTAAAAGGCACACAGGACTCCAAGTTCTGCACACATAACAGAGTTTCTGAGGACCAAACTACACATTGCTTTAAAAGCTTTACAGCAGAGGCAGTCAACGTGGTGCCCTTCAGAGGTTGCTGGACTACAACGCCCATCACCCCTGACAATTGGCCATGCTGATTGGAGGGGGCTAAAGCAGTTTGGGGCACATGGAGAAGATGACAAACTTCTCCCCCCTTACACTGATGGTGGTGGTGGGGGGCTCTCTCAGACCAAGGCTTGGATTCCCTTCTGGGCAACATTATGAGGGCTTCATGCCAGTGGTATTTAGTTTTGAGCAGGGTTTCTCAAACTTGGGTCTCCAGCTGTTTGGGGACTACAACTTCCATCATCCCTATCTAGCAGGATCCGAGGTCAGGGATGATGGAAATTGTAGTCCAAACACAGCTGGAGACACAAGTTTAGAAAAGCCTGCTCTAAACAAAAAAGCCGCGAAGGCTGCAACGTTACTCCTTCCCATTGATCCAACATCCTTCTTGAGGTGAGGCAACCAGAACTGTATGCAGCTGCATTCCAAGTTGGATTGCACCTGTATCAAAGTGTGTGGAACTAAGTAAGAGGGTTAGGGCAGCAGTCAGGGAGAGAAACGTAGTGACACAGAGGGAAGGCACAGGAGCAGCTACCAGAAAGTGCTTCAGCACTGAAAGTATAGAAAGAGGGGAGGAGGGTCAGAGCCAGTTTAGGAGTTAAAGAAAGCTTGTTTAAATGAAGTTCTTTGTTTTTCAGTACTGCTGCCTGATCCTTAAGGATAATCAACACCACTTAAAACAGCACCTTCCGGATGCTGAAGTTCAGAGGAAAGCGTGCTCTCATTCCTACATGAGTAAGCACCAGATGCACCTCTTCCATGTGTCATTATTTCATCAGGCAGCATCAGAGGTTACAGCGGGGAGGCAAATGGGGCAGCAACATCAGAGACAGTAGCATGCTCCCTCTGGTACAGCAAGATAACAGAGATGACACAGTGCAAAAAGTTGTTTCTCCATTTATCTAGGACACCCGATTCACCTTTTCCTGGGCCTCATGCAGGCCACCTAACAAACTGATCTTTGATCAAGGGATGGCAAACTTTTAAAAAATGAAAAGCAAACACTGCTTCTTCTGTGAAGAAAGCACAAAGAGGGTTTCCCCCCCCCCTTTCTTCCATTGACCTTTCTCCAAGAAGCACCTCTAGTTCTTCTTAAAAGCTCAGGAATGTGATTGCCCAAAACAGAAATTCTGTACACACATTTGGACCAAGCATACTTAGGGGCATCAAAGAGATTAAGATGCTGCTGCCTACATAGCAGCTTTATGTAACTGTGTTCATGACTGGTGAGGAAATGGGACTTAGTATAATCGGCTACAGCTGTTGGGACAGGAGTAGAAATGGCTGGAAATAATCAGCGTGTCTGCACTGCATGGGTGATCTGAGTTCATTGCCTCCACTCACTCATTCATACACCCTCCTCCAATTGTCTCCTTAGAGGATGATCTCCAACAATAACTGCTGGATCTTATAGGAAGGCAGGAGATTAAATCAGTTAATTTGCTTAATTTGTCATTCTCAGGGTCGGCTCAAGTTTGGAGGGATGGGGGCCAACACAATTTATTTGAAAAGTGCCGGGTACTGGTGAAATCTGTTTCAGATAAAATGACAGTGTTAGTAGCATCACATTGGGAAAATGGCAGAACTTCAGCATCAAAACTATTTTCTTTACATCATTTTACACAGGGTTATATTTTGCAAGAGGTAACGTGAACTAATTTGTATGGAGGATTTTCTTTTGAGTCTGTGGTGGTCGTCTTTTCTGCTACCACCACAGACTCAAAGGAAAATCCTTTGTCGGCATCAGGAGATAATGGAGGATTGCCCTTTGGTGCATGTGTGTTTGTGATGTCAAGCTGTTGGATGTCGAGACCGATACGGGGGAGACATGTTTTGTTGCAGCTGGGGCAGATGAAGGCGTCCAGTTGGGCTGTTGCAGATGCACCATACTAGAGTGCCAAGACTCGAATACAATCAAGAACAAAGGACTAAATTGGCTTAAATCCAAATCACCTTATTGGTTTGTGGTATATAAGCAGTTTTAAATACTGACCAAAGTGTTCCTAACATATGACACCAGATGCTAAACTTCCATAGCTTTTGTCTGCTGTGCACTTTTCATATTTGGTTCTAAATGTCCCAAATAACAATACTCACACTGTGTCCCTTTTTTCAAATTAAGAGCTACCCATCAAACTGTCAGCAAGCTTGTCTCACTCTGCAGGCTGTTTCCAAAGCTTAAATGGGGCAAGCTCTGTGGCACCACTGAGCACCAGCTTCCACTTCTGCAACGCCAAGTGTGCATTCTAGAATATATGCAGTATACAGCTCTGCAATAGTGTCTTATTTCATTTATTAATTTATTAAGTTGTATCCTGGCGCTGTGGGTTAAACCACAGAGCCTAGGGCTTGCTGATCAGAAGGTCAGCGGTTCGAATCCCCGCGACGGGGTGAGCTCCCGTTGCTCGGTCCCTGCTCCTGCCCACCTAGCAGTTCGAAAGCACGTCAAAAGTGCAAGTAGATAAATAGGTACCACTCCGGCGGGAAGGTAAACGGCGTTTCCGTGTGCTGCTCTGGTTCGCCAGAAGCGGCTTAGCCATGCTGGCCACATGACCCGGAAGCAGTACACCGGCTCCCTCGGTCAGTAACGCGAGATGAGCGCTGCAACCCCAGGGTCGGGCACGACTGGACCTAATGGTCAGGGGTCCCTTTACCTTTACCTTTTTATCCTACTCTTCCCACACTTAGGGAGGCTGAGAACAATGCAGTGTGACTGCAATACAGTATAAGATATTTTAAATGATAAGATAACAGAATAAAAACTTGGTGTGAATGGATGTGTTGTAAAAATGAAGGGGCAGTCTCTGCAGGATTTTTATGATAATCCTGCTGGAAGGGGGCAGAGGTTGGGAACAGGGGCTTCCTGCACCACTTGTAAGTCTGTGGCTCTAGGAATGGGTCTACATAGATAGCTTCTATGTCCAAGGTAGCACTGATTCTAATAACCTATTGTATTTTCCTTTAGGGGTGCCAAGCATACAGATGTTTTTAGCTATGGGCGCAAACTTCAGTACTCCTAAAATCTGCAAATACTCCTTCACAATTCAAATTATAGCACCGCTTAGAGGTGGAGTTTCAGAAGTTAACAAACTTCAAAACACCATTGCAAAATACCCCTAGCAAAGCTCACATGCTGGCTGACTGAGCAGTGGAAGCTTGGAAACTGAAAGGTGGTCATTAGACACTCTAAGAAGAACAAAGCCTGTACGGGTTATTGCAACAATAGCTGAGTTATGCAGACATTTAAGCTGGCAGTTCTTGCAGCATTAAGCTAAAGGTTACTTTAAATATAAACAAAAACAAGGAGTTAACACTACAAGCATTTTAATTGTTTCATGTACGATGAGGCCCACTCCGTAGCAGTACAAAATCATTTGTAATAATAATAATAAAATAACGTGTGATGGACAGTTAAAAGGGGCCAAGATATTTCTCTGTTCAGACCCCAGGCGGTTTTTGAATGTTAGTTCTCGGGAAAAGTCATGGTATTGTTTTCATTTAAAAGGTTCCTTTTAGGACAAGAACAAAGAGCTCAGAGATGGATTACTCCCATAAGGAGCATTATTTAGTATATTTACCCACAGAGGATAGACTGTTCCGGTCTATGATAATGTCTGAAAGCAATTCTATTTGCAGTATCATTGACTTGTTTGATTTTGCTCACAATTATTCTTAGGGCATATGGTTCATTGTGTTAAGCACACCACATGCTAATGTTGGCAGGTACAACTCCCAGGCTCTCAGGATTGTTAGTTGTGAGGAACCTGCTTCTGATAATCACCTTGGTGAGGCTGGCAGCTAATCTGAAGCCCAGAAAGATGGGAGGGGTGATAAACAGAAGAAGAAGAAGAAGAAGAAGAAGAAGAAGAAGAAGAAGAAGAAGAAGAAGAAGAAGAAAAGACTTGTTCCCAAATGTTCCAACACTTCAGGTCCTTCCAGAGGAAGTATTTTTCAGGAAAGGGGGTTCAGTTAAAGTGCACAGGCTAGCTCCACCACACACCAGCCGTGACCCTCAAAGGACATGAGTTGAACAAGTATGAGCATAGGTCCTATGTGTGTGCCAACAGAGGCTTGTCAGTGCCCAGGAAGGGCCCTTTCTCATCCTCACCAAACACACAGCTGGTCTGACTGGTGCATGGCCAGCTTGGGTGAAGGTGACAGAGGGGGGCATGACCCTGCTCCCCCTCTCAGGCCACACCCACAACAGGCAATATAAACTCTATGATACCACTTTAACAGCCATGGCTTCTCCGCATAAGATCCTGGGAACTGCGGTTTGTTAACTGCAGTTTACGGAGCTACGATTCTCAAGGGTGGTTTAACAATCACTCCTTCTTCCCAGGGAACTCTAGGAAATGCCGCTCTGTGGCAGGGATAGGAGTCTCTTAGTAACTCACAACCACAGTTTCCAGGGTTCTTTGGTGAAAGCCAAAGTGTGGTACAACAGAGCTTTAAAGGTATGCCTTGGATGTGGCCTCCATGTAAGTGGGACGTTCATTTGAACACCCCTTGGGCAAAAACAGCAATGGTGCTCCAAACCACTGTGCCACAGAGGAACAGCTGGCTTCAGGTTGGGCATTGATGCTGCTGTCTGTGTTGCAGGCCTTGCTGCTGCCCCTCAAGGAGAGCTGCTGGACTGCCTGCAGAGCCACAGGGCTGCGTACACACCATACACTTAAGGCACATGACTTTTCCCAAAGAATCCTGGGAACTTTGGTTTGTTAAGGATAGCTGGATATTGTAGCTCAGTGAGGGGTAAACTACAGTTCCCAGTTTTCTTTGGGAGGAAGTCAAGTACTTTAAATGTATGGTGTGTGTATATGCAACCGCAGGAACCATAACCAGCAATGATCAGCAGTTACAACAGATAGTTCCTGTACCTAGATTCTCAGTAAGGGGTGTGTAAGTACTGCCATGTGTGTGCTTTCTATTTTGTGTGTGTCACCAACTCAGGTCCCCTGTCTCTGGCACCCCAAAGTCCTTCTTCGGTGTTAGATAATATACGGTAGTCACCCATCGCATGTATGGAGCTGAGGCTCCTGTTGGGTGTTTGCATCTTGAGTCCTCCTGAGACTCCTGAGGGTTCTGAGAAGACAAGGGTTACCAATATGCCTTTCCTGACTTGGTTATTAGCCCTGGCTGTTTTGTGCAGCATGCCGTTTCATCACAGGCCCCATCATCAAAATCCCCACATGTGTGTTCTAAGTTCTTCAGACATGAGGACAGGGTGATATAACCCCATGTCATGCAAGATGCGTATGCTCCTTGGATAAGGTTTATAGATGGGCGGTGGTGTGCTGTAATGGACTGTAGAGAGTGAATCAGAAGCCTATCCTCCAGGGAATGGAGGAAGAGGAGGCACACCTTCAAAGAGTTGAGCATCAACAGAGATGATGATGATGATGAAGAAGAAGAAGAAGAAGAGTAGTTTGGATTTGATATCCTGCTTTATCACTACCCAAAGGAGTCTCAAAGCGGCTAACATTCTCCTTTCCCTTCCTCCCCCACAACAAACACTCTGTGAGGTGAGTGGGGCTGAGAGACATCAGAGAAGTGTGACTAGCCCAAGGTCACCCAGCAGCTGCACGTGGAGGAGTGGAGACGCGAACCCGGTTCACCAGATTACGAGTCTACAGCTCTTAACCACTACACCACACTGGCTCTTTCTCTGCAGTTTTGATCTCTTTCTCTGCAGTTTCTTGCACTGCCTCTGGACATATGCTTTCCAAACAGCTCACTTTCAGATAGTTAAGGTTATAGGGTTGCTTTGCCCCCAGCCATTTCTAAGCATTGGCCACATGCTGATGGCAGACTCTCTGAAAATGCTAAAGACCAACCACTATCATGTTTTATAAACAGCTTTGTATTTAAAATCTTGCCTGGCAGTCAAAGGAGTTCAGGATTTCCATGCAGGTGAGAGAGAAAAAATGGCACAGGAGGGAAACACTGCTCCATCCTTCCTTCTCCAGCCTGCTTGGTTTCTGTTCTACCTACAGAGAAAGGACCACGCAATGGACTAGCAGAGGGTGGGGCAGAATGATCCTGAACTATTCAGAAACTGTCTCTGACACTGGAAGAAGAACATAGTCATCAGGGTTTGCTGTTGATTGCCTTATCCGCCATGAATTTGTCTAATCCTTTTTTTAATGCTGCCTCTTGTGGGAGTGAGTGCCATAGTTACGCAATGCGTTGTGTGATGTGAAAATGCACACTGCTGGCCTCATAGCTAGTAACTTTTGTGGGTTTATTTACCATACTGTTTTGTAGAAGCCGGCCAACATTTCCATTACATTTTAATGTTGTTATGAAATGTTCCTGAAGTGTGCTAAGAAGCATGACAAAGTTCTTGTCAGCTCCTTCCTCATAAAAGACAAATGGATGCTAAATATTTCCAGCTGCACTTCACATTGCAGAAATTGAAAATAATGTGAATTATATTTTTTTTTTTTGCATACTGCTGAAGGGGTTTTAGAAAATGGTGACGCGTTCCTTCCACTCATGATATTTTGTGGGCTTATCATTCTGAAAAGCTGCGAGGAGGGATATACAGGTGTTTTTTTTTAAGCGTTTGAATTTAGCTCAGCGTCTCCTCTCCTCATCGCTCTCTGCCTTCTGCTTGAAAATGAGACATTTGACACCCTGTCATTTGGATAATGATCACGAATAACAGCCTCTGTTGTTTATTCCAACATGGAAAAGAATTTTTTTATATAAGAGAAGCATCATCACGACTTTATCAGCCTCTTCCAACCTCCAATCTGTTTGGGTTCTTGCAAAGGACTTGATGAGAACAAGATAACAATTTTGTGGGTTGTCTAACCTGGGAAGCAGACTATGCAGTAAACACTTGCATGATGACTATGTAACATCTAGTCAGACACAAGCAATTAGGGAAATGGTTTGCCAAACACTTAGCATATTGGAGTTCTGCTGTGTTCAGTGCTATGGGAAGTTTCTTGCTCTCTAGAAATGCATCTTTCATATCCATGTGGAGAAAGAAGGCAGTTTTGACTTCACCACATACTACGAGACACTCTCTGCTTGGTGTCTGGAGTAAGTACTCTCCCCAAAGATGCATCTTGTGGAGACCACCCAGGAACACACAATTTGCATCTCCTACAGGCACAGTATGACTCCTGCAGGCACAGTTATGTTGAAGACACCACTCCAACAGGATCTAGCCCTCTTTGCTTTCCTCCTGGAAGCAACAACCAGTTGAGGCAGGTACTTTTCCTGCCCTTCTCTGATGCTCTGCAGTGGTGACCAAGAATAAAAAGGTACCCCTGACCATTAGGTCAAGTCGCGGACGACTCTGAGGTTGCAGCGCTCATCTTGCTTTACTGGCTGAGGGAGCCGGCGTACAGCTTCCAGGTCATGTGGCCAGTATGACTAAGCCGCTTCTGGCAAACCAGAGCAGCACACGGAAACGCCGTTTACCTTCCCACTGGAGTGGTACCTATTTATCTACTTGCACTTGACGTGCTTTCGAACTGCTAGGTGGGCAGGAGCAGGGACCAAGCAACAGGAAATCACCCCATTGCAGGGATTCGAACCACCAACCTTCCGATCAGCAAGCCTTTTCCTATCTCCAGACCTGCCAGGGTTCAAACTCAAGTGTGACCTGAATGCAGGGTCTGAAAGCTCAGTAACAAGACTTGTTATTAACATAGTAGTACTGGAAATTTTATCTGACAAGACTTTTACCTGTCTGTTTATCATCATCATCATCATTAAGAACTGACCAAAGGAAAGAGATAGGGGATTTAGAAGCCAGACTTTCAGGAAGTATCTAGAATACCAACATGGTAAAACAGATAACATGACAAGACCTGACAGATCCCTGTTGTAGACAAGAGGTTCTAAGGTTTGCTAGTTCTGTGTTCTAAGCAACCAAGGAAGTGAAGCCTCCCTTAAGCCCACCATCATTTCACCTAACTGCACTGAAATCTTCAGGCTAGTCAAGTATTTGTTGGTGGTGCTCTAGAGCTGCACTTTCTGCATCCACCAAGTTGAACCAGGTAGCCTACAAGATCCCCTCCAGCTCTGTGATTCTGTGCTCAGGCTTGTCTTGCTTTGGGTCCTGGGTCTTTTGCTCACCGATTTGTCAGGAGCCTGGTCGGGCATCTTTCACAGGGCAGTTGGTATTGCATGATCAATATGGTGAAGAAAGGTCACAGTCACAGCATTTAAAGCATGTATATTCGACTTCAAGGGCCATGGCTTTCCCCAAATAATCCTAGGAACTCTAGTTTACTCTTCACAGAGCTACGATTACCAGCACCCTGGGCAGAGGAGGAATGGTGGAGACCACCTCCCCATCCTGACCCTTTCAGGGAGGTCACAGCTCAGAGGCAGATGAGGAGAAAAGTTGGGAAATCATGGGAGAGCCAGAGCAACACCTGGCTGGCACGTTGTCATTAGAAAGCATTCCAGACCCTCCATCTTCCAGAACCTGGCGAGCCTTAAAAGTAGGAGAGCAAAGAGCTCGAAGACAGAGGGCACTTAGCAGCACACGTAAAGGAGGTGATGATGATGATGATGATGAATGAGGAAGCGGGAGAGACAGGGGGTGGAGATTCACTCGGGACAACACCATTATCCAAGAGGCTGGGTTCTATAGCCTATGTAAAGACTGAAATAAAAAAGGACTGTAAGAAGGACTTTTCCTCGTCTTTATACTTTCCTGGGCAATCAGCCGGGAGCCACTGACAGCATCCTGACACACCCTTAACAAACTACAGTTTCTGGGATTCTTTGGAGGAAGCACTGTGCTTTAAATCTCAGATTTGAACCATACATTAAAGGGAACCATGGTTTGCACTAAGTACATCAACACTCCTTTCCTACATGCATTTTCCAGCTGCTCAGAGCCTCAGTCTCTAGATGCAGTGGCCTCTGGAGGAGGAATAATGGGCATAACTAGTAGGGTTGCTGTCAAGGGTTGGCATTGCCAGGCATCTGCAAAGGGGCCCACACCCCATCAGGGGGCCAGTTGATCCAGGAACAGGCAGATAAAGCTGGTGTGATTTCATCAACAGAACCTCACACCCATCTCAAACTGCTTTGTCAGTCATACAGCAGTTATCCTCTAGTTACCACATCACACAGAGGTAATCACTCAAAGGGCAATTTCATAGAAGTTAAGACTCTTCCCCAGAACCTACAGGAAGAGGTTAGCCAAGTATGTTCCTCAAATACATGAGCACTCTTTCTGAATACTTCAAACCAACTTCTGATCATTACAAATACCTGTTGAGCAACATACTGGGAAGAGGAGATTGACTTTCTCCTTTTCTTATCTAAGGTGATTGCTGTGGCGAGAAAGGAGTGGGAGGGAGAAGCAGCAGCAGCGTCACTCCAGGCAAATTGGATTTCCTTTCTGCCGCACTAATCAGTCATGGCGGAGGAGGGTTTAAAGAGGGCAACCCCATCAGCATGAAGTAAAGTTTCCCCTCGTGGGTCCTCCGTTTCCTGTCCCAAGGGGAAGTGGAAGCCCACGAGCCAGGAGACCACAAGAAAGGAGAAGAGGTTTTCCTGCATCTGCTGCAGACAAGCCAAATGGCACAACTTTCTGAGCAACAAAGAAAAACATATCCATGTGTGGGAAAGGTAACTGAAAATTTTGTAACAGCCCAACTCGAGTAGCCAGCAGAAGAAATCCCGAATATAGTCATGACTCAAGAATCAGCCTTCTGTCAGGGGGAAAAGATTACTGCTAGCAACAATGCAACTTATAGACAACTCTCACATTCCATTTACTTTGGTAAATGATACTACCCTCTATATCAGGCATACCGGTAGGCAAACTCGTCCCGCCAGATGTTTTGGGACTACAACTCCCATCATCCCTGACCACTGGTCCTGTTAGCTAGGGATGATGGGAGTTGTAGTCCCAATACATCTGGAGGGCCGAGTTTGCCTATGCCTACTCTATATTCCTATGAAGAGTGTCATTGTGTACATTTGTTACCACCGGCGGACCAATTTCTGCTTTCACAGCTTTCCAGATCCTCCACAACTCACACCTGTCCCTTGATGCAGCCACTGCTTTCCACCAGCACTTTTTGCAAAACAAACAAACAAAAGCCACTTTGCTCTGACAGCAGTGAAGCCAGAAAAGCCTGAGCTGCTTTGCATTCTCTTCTCACATGACTGCAGCACCAGGTGTTGTGGACTGCATCTCCCATCAGCCTCAGACTGCATGGCCAATGGTCAGGAATGATGGGAGATGTGGTGAACACCTGGACGGTACATAGTAGAAAACTGCTGTACACCAGATCAGAATTTGGTGATCTAGCCGGGTAGTGACAGCAGGTCTCCAGGGTCCCAGGCATAGAGGCTTTTCCCATGACAAAGGGTCTGGAAACCAAACTGTATGAGAAATAGTTGAGGTCGTTGGGAATGTTTAGCCTGGAGAAGAGAAGAACAAGAGATGATATGATAGCCATCTTCAGATATCTGAATGGTGGAGCAAGCTTCCATTGAGATTCCAACTCAATATTAGGAATAACTTTCTGGTTGTAAAAGCTGTTTGATAGTGGAACAGGCTACCTTGGAAGGTTGTGGACACTTCACTCGAGCTTTTTAAACAGAGTTTGGACGGCCATCTGTCAAAGATTCCTTAGCCATGATTCCTGCATTGCAAGAGGTTGGACTAGATTATCGTTGGAGGATCCCTTCCAACTTTACAATTCTATGATGACCCTACCCTATGCTCCCTGACTCTATAACCAGAAAAGGCAAAGAACAGAACCCAGGACCTTTCGCATGCAAAGCATATGTTTCACCACTATGCTACAATCCTTCCCTCTTGGACGCAGCGATGACACCGAGAGTGGCAACGCTAGACACATAAAAGCACATTGGAGCTTCTCTCCCAGAATCTGTGTCACACATTATTTTGATTAATGCAATATGGGGTGTCAAAGATAACACAAAGTAGCCGGTGTGCTGAAGATGGAACAGTTGAATTGCTTGAATAAAAACACCCCAAGGTGTCCTCCCCACACCCTCTTACCAGGTAATGGTCATACAGACAAGTAGAATCTACTCCATCTCCTTCATTCTAATCAACGATAACAACCACCCTGCGTGGGAGACCCTGCTCCATGCCATCACCTTACATGTCCCAATTACCACAGTTCATTTCATTGGTTCCTGACCTCCCGAGGCAAGGTCGCCCTCTCTCTGCTACAACCCCCCCCCCACACACACACTTTCATCTCCCGCTTCCCACACAGGGCAAACTAGGAGCAGAAAAACCCATGCCACTTTTACAGACTGGAAGGAATGCAGAAAACCTGCATGTTTCAGGGACTGAACTAAATCTCCTTAACGGTGAACTCATCACCTCGGGAAGCAACACACACACACACACACACGAAGAGACAGGGTTCCCAAGCGCCTCCCCTGCTTGCTGGGAGACACATACGGAAGGAAGACGCTTCCACGAGCTCCCTCTTGAATGGCAAATCCGAATGACTATACCCTCCGCATGAATATTCATGAATTCCTCAAACTTTTTGTCTGAGAGTGTCGAGGCTGACATCACAGCCCGGCAGAGCTGCCAGCAAAAACCCTTCTCCCCCCCCCACCCCACCCCCCCGCGCCGCCTTTCAGTTTCTTCCTTTGGGGGAGAGTAGGGGGTGGGGGGAGGGAAAGGAGGAGGGGATGCCTGGCTCCTTTCTTCTTCTTCTTTTCTCCCCTGTTCCAATTCAGAGCGACTTATTTTGGTTCCTTACCCTTTGGCTCGTCCATCACTGCCTCCTGTGCCCACTTCCCGCTCCCCTCTCTCTCTCTCTCTCTCTCTCTCTCTCCTCTCCAGCCTCCTTTGCTCAGCTTCGGTTGGCTCTGCGAGGGGCACATTCGGTTGGGCTATTTAACGGTCCAGAACTGTGGGTGGGAGGGGTTAGCTTAACTCCGCATGACTCAGAAGGAACCTAGAAGCAGGTCAGTGTTGTGCTGTGCACTCACACACAGTTAAGGCACACACACACACACACACACAATAGATATCTCAGGGCTGCAGCCTGCTCTAGTCTCCCAGGGCCTCAAGTGCCACACACCCCTTTTTGTTGGCAGCTGAGGTGCCTTTTATCCAAATATTGGACGCTTTGCCTCCCCAACTTGGAGAGTCGCAACCAGATAGATGTATGTCTATCTCCCCGTGGCCGGTCCTTTCCCGAGAGAACAGTGACTTTGCTGTGTACAAAACAATGACTTGCCTGCCTCTGAAGTTGCCTAGCACTCAAGAGAGGGTACAGGAGTGGGAGACGGGTTCATGGCCAGGCTTCCTGGCCTCCCCCAATCCTGGTAGCTTCCAGGCCATGGGCGTAGCCAGGGGGGGTAGGAGGGCAAGGGGGCAGCTCCCCCCCATCAAGTAAATAAATAAAAAAAATACTTAACTAACTGAGGTTTTGCTCCCCCCCCCACAACATGAAGCCTGCCCACCCCCTAACATAAATCCTAGCTATGCCTATGTTCCAGGCTTATAAATATTGCCGTCGATTTATTACCGTTATTTATCCCCCACCTTTCAGGATACAACCCTCCCCCCCCGTGACTTAATAAGTAACAAATAGCAAGGTAACAAGTAACAAGTAACGAGGTTGCTTAACAAGTAACATTTCCAAATAACAAAGTTCATGGACAATATTAACATATAAATGTAGCATGTGAAAATATTAGACTAAGCCTAGGCTCAGGGACGCGGGTGGCATTCTGGGTTAAACCACAGAGCCTAGGGCTTGCTGATCAGAAGGTCGGCGGTTCGAATCCCCACGATGGGGTGAGCTCCCGTTGCTCGGTCCCAGCTCCTGCCCACCTAGCAGTTCGAAAGCAAGTAGATAAATAGGTACCGCTCTGGCAGGAAGGTAAACGGCGTTTCCATGCGCTGCTCTGGTTCGCCAGAGGTGACTTAGTCATGCTGGCCACATGACCTGGAAGCTGTACGCCGGCTCCCTTGGCCAATAATGCGAGATGAGCGCCGCAACCCCAAAGTCGGTCACGACTGGACCTAATGGTCAGGGGTCCCTTTACCTTTAGGCTCAGTGATATTGGCCTTCCACCCAGAACACCACCTCCATCCTGGTTTATATCAAATGGAGGTTTATTCGCCATAATTCTTTTTTAAAAATAAAACAACAACAAAACCCTTATTTTCATTTGATTAAATTGTTTGAGATAAAAATTGCTTATAGTGCAGGAAGGCACTATAAAAATGAAATATAGGATCAGATGGAGGGGGGGTACTACAAAGAGTCTCATGGCATCTGAAAGACTTATCATACTTGTAATGGCATATGGTTGCAGCCCACTTCATCAAACACATTCATTTATATCCTGAGTTGCAGGTATGTCTGCATTGGGTGTCTGCATACACAGTGAGATCAGAAGGAAAGGAAATGCCAAAAGGTATAGCTGCCAATAATTACATTATCAACAGTTGTTGTTGATGACAACACAGACATCCTGGCATTGGCAAGCTAATCAACATATGTTGCATGGGTTGTTGTTTTTTAAAAAAAGCCTTTGTCCTGATTTGTTCCACAAGTGATAGCATTGAACTTCTCAATGGATTGTAATTCAGTAGTTTCACATTGCAGTCTCCCTTTGAAGTTCCTTTGTTGCCCAATGAACACTTTAAGTTCAGCTATAGTGTGTCCTGGGAGGTTCAAATATACACCCACTAAACTCATGTTGGTAGCTTCGAGAACACTGTCCAACCATCTTGTCCTCTGTCGTCCCCTTCTCTTTGTGCCCTCAATCTTTCCCAACATCAGGGTCTTTTCCAGGGAGTCTTCTCTTCTCATGAAGTGGCCAAAGTACTGGAGCCTCAGCTTCAGGATCTGTTCTTCCAGTGAGCTCTCAGGGCTGATTTCCTTCAGAATGGATAGGTTTGATCTTTTTGCAGTCCATGGGACTCTCAAGAGTCTCCTCCAGCACCATAATTCAAAAGCATCAATTCTTTGGCGATCAGCCTTCTTTATGGTCCAGCTCTCACTTCCATACATCACTACTGGGAAAACCATAGCTTTAACTATACGAACCTTTGTCGGCATGGTGGTGTCTCTTCTTTTTAAGATGCTGTCTAGGTTTGTCATTGCTTTGCTCCCAAGAAGCTGGCGTGTTTTAATTTCATGACTGCTGTCACCATCTGCAGGGATAACGGAAACCAAGAAAGTAAATCTCTCACTGCCTCCATTTCTTCCCCTTCTATTTGCCAGGAGGTGATGGGACCAGTGACCATGATCTTAGTTTTTTTGATGTTGAGCTTCAGACCATATTTTGTGCTCTTCTCTTTCACCCTCATTAAAAGGTTCTTTAATTCCTCCTCACTTTCTGCCATCAAGGTTGTGTCATCAGCATATCTGAGGTTGTTGATATTTCTTCCAGCAATCTTAATTCCGGCTTACCCACTACCACCTTTTAAAAAGCCAGAAATCTATTTTTTTCCTCCGGTGAGCAGTGGCTGGTGCTATTGATGTGCTCTTGTGCAGAATGGGGTGTTTTTATTGGCAAGAGAGGCATGGAGGGAGCTGCTTGGAAGCCCCACGGAATCCAATAGGACATACTTCTGAGCAAACATGGTTTAAAAGGCAGTCTTAGTGCTGAATCAACAGAATTAGGACAAGATGGCAGGCAGTGGGCGTGGATGGGAAGTGGGGTGCTCCTTTGTGATACCCCACCTGATATTTGGAATGTATGACTACCCCAATAAACATTTTCACCGTATAATTCCTCCTGGAATTCACCACACATTGTAAAATAAGTGAAGCCAGCTTGAGGAGAAAACTGCATCAAAGTGCAGTATTTTATATGCTGGTCTACAACCGTAATAAAGATTTGTTGTTATCATTGCAGTATTTTAGGAAAATAAACTATGAGATGCTTGTAGATTGAGGGTAACATCTAGTGTACAATGTGTACATGCATTTAGCATTCCATGAATGAGCCTCATGCTCATGATCTACTCTCCTCCTCTGCTATGACTATAAGGAGATTCAGGAGTTTTGCTACTATTTTCAGCTAGCTATGGTTTGTCATAGGTAAACCCAGATAAACTGCGGTTAGTTTTAACTATGGTTTAAATAAACAACCCAACATCCATGGCTTCCCTAAACCATTGTTAAGATTAACCATAGTTATGAGCCTTGCACATAACAAACCACATCTACAGTTAGTTGAAAACGGAAGGGAAAACTTGTGATTTTTCCTTATGCCTGCCCCAGAAGAGAGGCTAGGATAGCACACAAGCCTAAGGCTCATGCACATAATATTAAGCTAAAACATGTGTGATTCAGGCAGTCGTTTTCTTACTCTTTGCCTCAGTTTCACTTCTTTAAAATCTTGCATAGTCCTGAATGGCTGGATATCACCATCTTTAGTTTAAATTCTCTTCTTACAAAGAACAATACAGGAGTCACATGCCCTGTCCTATTCAATTGACATTCTAGCCTCAGGAAACAGTGGTTTATTCCACTGTAGGTTCAGAGCACACAAAAGTGTGTGAGGGGGGAATATGCTATTTCCCACATGCGAGGGTAGAGATGTGATGAGTCAGCTCCACTTCAGGTCGCATGGGTGACACTCATTTGTGGACATGTGGTAAGCAGAAAATGAACACTGCTCAGCTTGCTAAGCCTTTTCCACAGGTTATGCAGTCAATTGTTTATTTGCTCACAGGGTTTTTAAACCACAAGCCGTCTGCTTCTGCTTGCAAGAAGCTGGCTAATTGGGGCATTTCTGCATGGTTAGGTTTTTATCCGTTAAAACTGTAGCTGCTTTTATTTGTACTGCACAGTTCATACACCTGATATTGGGTGCTGCTAGGCTTACTCAGGAGTCTTTGCTGAGGTACCGTATTTTTCACTACATAAGACGCACCTGAACATAAGACGCACCTAGTTTTTAGAGGAGGAAAGGGGGAAAGCCCTGTTTTTTTGAGGATCAGCTCAAAGTGGTGCAGCTTTTTTTGCAAAGGGAAAAGCCCTGTTTTTGTGAGGATCAGCTCAAAGTGGTGCAGCTTCTTTTGCAAAGGGAAAAGCCCTGTTTTTGTGAGGATCAGCTCAAAGTGGTGCAGCTTCTTTTGCAAAGGGAAAAGCCCTGTTTTTGTGAGGATCAGCTCAAAGTGGTGCAGCTTTTTTTGCAAAGGGAAAAGCCCTGGGTTTTTTGAGGATCAGCAGCTTCTTTTTCAAAGAGGAAGAGCCCTGTTTTTATGGGGTTCAACTCAGTTTGCAGCTTCTAGTCCTACAGGAAAGGGAGCCATTTCTACAGTTTCCAGACAGATAATCTAATCAGCCAGTCACATGTCGCTGGGGAAACAAACAGCCTCCCTCTACAATGGAGACCTGGGCAAGGGGGCTGGGCTGGAAAGGGAGCCTTATGATCCCTTGCTAAACAGCTGTTCAGCGGCTTCCATTCAACACCCTCTTCTCTCTTTGTAAAAAAAGAGAGCACAATCTGCTTTTGGCCCCTAGGCAATTTGGCTTCAGGGACCATGCATTCGCTCCATAAGACGCACAGACATTTCCCCTTACTTTTTAGGAGGAAAAAAGTGCGTCTTATGGAGCGAAAAATACGGTACATTGTAAAAAGCATTTTTGGCAATCCCAAGTACACTATGTTTTTCCATGTGAGCTACAGAAGCAGCTCTTTTGTGCTAATTCTCAACATTATTATTATTTTTTTAGAAAAGACAAGTGTCATTTTCCATCCCAGTACAAGGAGATACTGATTTGAGAGCTAAAGCACAAGTGGCTACACATCTTTGGACTGGCAAGCAACTGCCAGGAGTTCTGATCCCAACAGCTGCGTGGCATCATGAGGAAACAGTGTTGTCCTGTAGTTCCTCAAAAAATATTTTAGTTAGAAGAGGAAAATGAGGGAGTATACCTAATTAAAGTATATTTTCCTAACATTGGGAAAGCTCCTCAAAGTCACATTCCTGTTTTAAATTTTGTTCTCCTACACTTAGATTTAGAAAATATGGCTGGAGTCTAAGGAATGGGGAGGAGCAGGGACATGGTAAAGGGACCCCTGACCATTAGGTCCAGTCACGGACGACTCTGGGGTTGCGGCGCTCATCTCGCTTTACTGGCTGAGGGAGCCGGCGTACAGCTTCTGGGTCATGTGGCCAGCATGACTAAGCCGCTTCTGGCAAACCAGAGCAGCACATGGAAATGCCGTCTACCTTCCTGCCGGAGCGGTACCTATTTATATACTTGCACATTTATGTGCTTTTGAACTGCTAGGTTGGCAGGAGCAGGGACCGAACAATGGGAGCTCACCCCGTCGCGGGGATTCGAACCGCCGATCTTCTGATCGGCAAGCCCTAGGCTCTGTGGTTTAGACCACAGTGCCACCCACGTGGTACCAGGAGACAAATGCAAAGTTTGTGGGCCAGGTCATTCCCAGTTCACTAATAAAAAAGCAGTCATGCAGCATGAGACCAAACTACAGATGGTCAAATTCTCTTCTGGTTTTATTTCTGGATTTTCTCTATTAGTTTTTATCCTATCCAGAATCCTAGATATTTTTGTCTGGTTATAATTTAAATGTTTGGTCCTTTGCTGGATTTTTGCTACAAATCTAGTCTCTGCTTCAGGATCCAGGATCCCTTACTGTATAAATTGGAATTCCATCTTTCTCACCGTTAAATGAAAGCTTTTCTCTTTAGGCAGTCACATATTTTACAGAAACTACAGGCAATACAGTTTTTCAAAAACTTGCCCCACAACTTGTAGTCTCTTGAGACTAATCCAATCAAGATTGGCTAGATAGGTAACAGACAGCAATTCTATGCAGTTACCTAAGTGTAAGTCTCACTGAACTTAATGGGATTTACTGAGTAGATATGTAAACGATTGCAGCCTTCATAGACTAAGCACAAAATATTTTCCCCTTACCACAAACCCCGTATGCTGAATCATCACATCTGGGTTTTTCCTGCTAGTATCCCCCCAGATGAGTGGCAACATCAACTCATGTTTTTTTAAACAGTTCTCTGGTTTCTAATTGACTTTACTGCACTATCGCTCTTGTTACAGCTGACTGTACAAAGACGGTTTAAAGTTGAACTTGCACAGGGACTTGCCACATGCCCTGTTGTGGCATTGCCATGCCTTTCCCAACTTCCTTATGCTAAAAGGCATGCCTTAAATAAAAGAAACACAGAGCAGCACTACTTTCTAGGGAGAAACATTTTTCTCTAAACAGTGCCACAGGCAATGTATTAGAACATAAAGGGACTTTTCATGGCGTCTCAGTTTGTAATGTATTCTAAAAGCCCCAGATACACCAGTGATCTGTGCCAGTGAGACTTGAGCTTGGCGTTGTAAATTTGAGCCTGTATATAACTCAGGTAGTGTGGAACCCATTAGGGTCGCCTCTAGACCGCCAATATTTTGCAGGGATGATTTAATAGCATACTGGATATTTAGGTTTACTCAATTAAAGTGGAGTAAAGTGCTCCAGCACAACAAATTCACTTAAAAAAACAAAACCAAAACTGAACTTTGTGGTTCAGAAAGTGCCTGGGAAATGCACTCAAAAAGTGTGGGATAAACAGCCGCTTAACAGGAAGATGCATAGCCACTGTGCAAGTTAGGATGAATGCTCAATAAACATATTGTCTGGAGTAGACCTATGAAGCCCTGATCTCTAGACCCAGCATCCTAATGTGGCTTCTTCTCTCTGGGGTCATTTTACAAGTGGAGAAGGGTTTTGTTTTTGGTCTGAACATTAGAGGAGGAAAGAGACTAGCCTCCTAGAACATTAAAATACCTGAAAATCTCAACACCGGGCCTATAGATACTTAGGTGAATGTGCTATGGCCAGCTTGCTTCTTCGAAAAAAGCTTTTGACTTGTTTAGGGGTGTTTGTCAAATGCAGAAAACATTAAAAAATTCTGCAAACCTTTGAAAAACTGATCACCACCCACTTTGAATTGTAATAACTACAGAGACAACTGTAGAGGGTGTTTTAGAATAATAAAGAAAGAAGAGGAAATTGGGTGTGGGGTCAAAATATGCTCAGTGTCTGGGCAAATAATTAGATCTGGAAGCAAGAAGTGAAAGTCTGACAAATTGCCTGCCAGGTTTCTTTTGCTGCGGCAGCATAAAGTTATCACAAAGCTTCCTGTTTCCAGCTAGTGACAATCTTACAATTGCCGAAGGCTAAAGTCAACAAAGTTCCACCATCGTAATTGGCACCAAGACAGAAGTTGCTGTGTTGGCATCTAGAGTGTGGGCTCGTCCACACTTCTGCTTACCCCATGCTTTCTAGGCATGGGTCCGAGCGGTTCTGCGTTTGCCCCACAGCTTTCCCATGGAAAACACGCTCTTCACCACTGCACAGGAACAAATGGCAATCTGCAGAAAACCTGATTCCTATTTGTTCAGAGGTAAAGAGCAGGTTTTACCAGGGGAAAGTGGCAGGGCAAAAAGAAGGGGTGGAGGACAAGCCCTTAGGGTTTAACCAAATATTGCCAGTAAGGAAGGATGCAATGCAGGGGAGCACGAAAATCAGTGAGTTGCTAGAAAGTGGGAATTGGATCTGGAAGCCTTCGTAATGTTCTCCATTTAAATTAGGGTTTCCCAAACTTGGGTCTCCAGCTGTTGTTAGACTACAACTCCCATCATCCCTAGCTAGCATAATCAGTGGTCAGGGATGATGGGAATTGTAGTCCAAAAACAGCTGGTGACCAAAGTTTGGGAAACCCTGGAAATTGATGGGCACATTAGAGGAGTTTAATAAACTATTTCTTATTAAATATACAATAGGTCCCCTCTCTCTTTTAGTTACTTTCTCCCTCTGCTGCTGTCCGTGCCTCCAGCTTGGGTCTAGTCTTTTAAACTACATATGGGAGAGGTACCCTTAGAGTATACTCACATTTATCCTTATAGCCTTGGGCTAATTGAGAAGTCTTTGATAAGTCACCACCTCTTATCTTTAGTTTCACCAGGGTTAGAATTTGCAACTCATGTATGCTCTAGTCCAGGCATAGGCAAACTCGGCCCTCCAGATGTTTTGGGACTACAACTCCCATCATCCCTAGCTAACAGAACCAGTGGTCAGGGATGATGGGAATTGTAGTCCCTAAACATCTGGAGGACCGAGTTTGCCTATGCCTGCACTAGTCTGTGTGGTAAGCCACTGGGGCTTCAGGATGGACAGTAAAGGGTCCCTAACCACCTGATCTGTAAGGGCAATTAACTCTCTCAGGTAAGGCTGGAACTTCTTCTGGACAACAAGTATCTACTGTGCTTCTGGACCTGAGATTCCTGGTTCCCATATACAGCACAGTGGCTGCTGATACAGTGGTGCAGTCAAGACAGGATATGGGACAGAAGCCCAGGGCCTTACTCAGCAGAATGAGCCAGAGTAGCCCCACCCCCCAATGCAGCAAGGTTGGCTTACCAAATTTTGAGATTGGCCATTAGCACCTTTCAGTAATCCTGGAAGGTGTAAGATGCAAAAGGTGAAAAATCAGAGAGATTTCTGATCTGCTCCTGAAAGACAGAACCATCAGGAGGGAATTTCAATTTGCATACCTAAGGGATGCTTGGACAGGTGGATCTCTACGAAACTGGGTTTTTGAAGATACGTGGCATTTTATTCTCAGGTCACTCTCTGCACATACTTGCCACTGCAAAAGCATGTGAGATAGCTCTTTCCATCGTGCCTCTTGACCATTAGCCAGTACCAAGACAACAACGTTCCAAATATTTATGTCTTATCTTCTTGTAGACAGAACATAACAACAAATGATGAGGAACATCTTCCAAAACTGCCTCATCGTGATCCTAAAATCCTCCATGCAGAATTGTAGAGGGCTTCTGCTGGAAACAAAATGTCAGGGCTTTATCCCTTTTTGTTTGTCTATGGAAGTATTTTCTTCTTTACATATACACAAACATTAAACAAACACATTCCACAAATGCTCACTGTTTCTGTATGTTAAAGTGCTTAGAAACATAAGAAGGGTGGGGGAGAAGAGCAGTAGAGCAGGGAAGTGAGAAGGAAAATATATAGTGCAAAGCCAAGACACATCATATCTAAAATATATTTTGTTCCTCTTAGTCAGCTATACAGCATTGTGTCAAGCCATTGTTACCCCACGCTTTCCAATACATTTCCCTGTACTTTCCTTGTCACAAAAACTCTGATTTTGGGGGAAGTGAGTTTGTTGCAGAAGACCTCCAAGTCAACTGTAATGGCAAAACCTGAATTGGCTGGTATCAAGATTGAATCAAAGCTTAAAATAGCATCAGTCTGGAAACAGTCTTTGTGTTATGTATTCAGTGGTCTGTGTTTGCCTGCACTTGAGTCTGGACTAAGAATTTTGAGCTCCTGTGTTCTGTTTCGATACATGATGTCCAACATTTCAGGATTTGGGCCGCTGCCATTGGCCCTTGAACTCTGAGTCGTGATTTGCAGCTTGGAAGTTTAGGCAGCCAATCACGTTGGGAGTGGGAGTGGCCCAGGCTTTCAGGAATGGATATAAGCAGTTGCTTTACCCGTTTCCCAGTTAAATAAAGGTTCTTGCTGTTATTGCTGTGTCTCGCCTCATGGAACCCACTTATACTTCACTGGCGACGAAGATGGGATGCAAGGCTAGGTATGCAGCCCTGGCTAGCTTCCACAAGCTGAAATCACTGCTGGGGAACTGTTGCCTCAGCTGAGCTGAAATCACTGACTGCAGCCACAAGGCAGGTCACACAGAGAGGACATCATGGCCACCCAGGGCCACATCGCTTCACTTTGCTTGTTTGTTTTCTTGTATTTCTATCCTTTTTTCTTCTATCATGGAGCTTGAGGCACTATACATATGGTTTCTGGGTGGCCACTCATCTAGCCAGACCCAGACCTGCTTGACTTCAGCAAGATGGCAGTATCATATGATAAATTGTCATTGTGCCAATTTGGGAAGGTTGCATCTAGTGTTAAATCCTTCAAACAAGATAAGTTAATTCTCTAATAATCTAATGTCAGAAAACCCAAATTTGTATCAGAGTGTGAAGGGAAAGGTTTTCCTGCTGTCCTCAACTGAGTAATACTGTGCACAATTATAACCAGGAAAGGATCAAATACAAACTATCTGCCTAGGCTGAACCAAAATGTTATTGGCTGACTTAATGATAACAAATTATTGCTATTTTACAGCAAAGTGCTTGGAACCTTGTCCTTGCCAGCTACCCATAAGAAGAGGCCCATTGCAAACATTTCCAGAATTGCCCACCTATGTATTTGTGAAGTATGGGGAAGTTTCAGTTGCAGGGTCTGGAATATTATGAATGAATTGTGATCACCTTTAATATTGTTCCTTTTAAAACTGGTATGTGCATTCTGTGTGTTGCACAGAAAGACCAAGAAATCCTTCTTGAATTTTGTGGTTGTAACGAAAAGGCCCCTTGCTTTCGTTTTCTCACTTCGCCCTCTCAATTTATTAAAAGAACAGGGATTGATGAGGTAAATCTAACCTCCCCCTTATTCCGTTAGCCTTTCTGGTAAACCCTCTAGCATTTAAAGGTTTTTACCCAATAAAAGAGAGTCCCTTTCCAGCAAATAACGTGGCCAGGTACCCTTTTAAACCCTGGGCTATATATGAGACTATCCCTTTTGTGTCTACCTTATAAGGGGTTCAGCAACTAGAAATCCCTTACTGAAAAGCTCGCCTCTTCCCTGAGGCAACTTCTTGACAACCTGGGTCTGTCTCCCTATTAAGCCCTTTCAGCGCACTCCGCAGCCACAATCTATCCTTTCCACTCTGGAGGAAAGTATAGTATCTTTAAGGGGTATCCCCTCCTGTGGGTTTCATGTTCCTTTGCTGGAAAATACAGACGACTTTATGATTGGCACTTTAAATATGGAAGTTTTATTTGCTTAAGATCGTAATGGTTGTATTAAGGTTTCTTGTGTACATACTTAGTTTCAGTGTTAATATCTTTGTTAATCATATAAAAGATAACAATACAATTACCTAACCTAAACCTACTCTCACAGACCTGCTTTTTTTAACCACCTCACATTCCCTCTCCCAAACCCCTCTCTAAACCTCCAACCCAACTGCCAACCCCCCAACTGCCTTTCAACCGTTCTTTTCCTCCTTTTAGAATGCCCACAAGCTCCGCCTCCCAGGGCACACCTGCCCAACTGGGGAGTGATAGATTAACCCAGGATGAGCTTGAACCATCAGCAGGCATCATTCCGCCATAGTGGTCACATAAGATTTTTGGGATGAAGGCAGATAGATCTCTAAGAATATAAATTAGACAAGGGAGAATATTCATTTTAACAACATTGGCTTTTTTTCATGAATGACTTCATAGTTTTCCACCATGCCATGTCTAGAGTGGTTTGTTGTGTGGTTCGACATTGTTTGCACTTAACTGTGCTATTATTTTAGTTACTTATTAAATTTCTATACTGCCCTTCACCTGAGGACCACAGGGTGGTTTACAATATAAAAACACAAAAATATGTAACATAGTAACAAACAGAAACAACCCCTCCCCCCAGCCATAGATTGTTTAATTAGCCAAAGGCCTGGGAGAAGAGGAGTGTTTTTGCATGACAACTAAAAATATGCAATGAAGGTGCCTGGTAAGCCTCCCTGGGAAGACCATTCCACAAGCAGGGAGTCACTGCAGAAAAGGCTTGCTCTTGTGTTGCCACCCTCCAGACCTCTCATGGAAGAGGCACACAAAGAAGGGCCTCAGATGAAAGCTGGTAGCAAGCTGGTAGTAAGCAAAAGTCAACCTTCTCTGTAGTTGTCTTGTTCTTGGAGAGAGATAGTTAGAAAGAAAAAGGCCAGAGTTGAGATTTAAGCTGTGTGTGAAGGAGAAGTTGGAGTCAGCTGGAAACCAGAGACAGAGAGACATTAATTATTTCTTTCTGAATCCAGGGTTGCGGCTATGGAAGAAGTTGTGAGCCCTTCAATCATAGGCTCAGATTGTATATATGTGTAAATAAACCATAAATACTGAAGACACCACAGTCTCCACTGTCCCTCATTCTGAGGAAATCAAACCCTTGGTGAGAGCCTAGGACCCCTGGAATTTTGCAACACTCAGAGATTGAGGTGGCATGCAACACTATAAGGTAGCTTTCTGAGAGTGAAATGACATGTTCCAAGGTTAATTAAAAAGGAACATGGGAAAGAGGAGAGTCTTAACCATGTGGATCTAGAAAGTACTTTAAATTCTGGAGGGACATTCTGAAGTTTGATCAAGACAATTATTTTGGAAAGTCAAAGTGGTGAAGGACAGTGAATAAGATTTCTGATGTGTGTGTATATGGTCAGATATCTTTTCTGCATGTTAACTGCATGTCAATGCTTTCCTAATCAGATGCTAGGAAGGTCTGTTAAGAATTTTTGTAATTATGGGTGCTTATTTTGCAATAGTTGCCTTAGCAAACATTAACGCGGAAAGCTCAAGATGCACAAATTCAGTTTTAAAATTATACTTTGGCTGCTGCAGGATGAGACTGTATACAGACTCTCTACTCTGCATACAGAACACAATTTCATAAATGAGAGTAGCCTTACTCTTCAGTTCATGATGTTTGCACATTTTCTGAAATCCACCCACTCATTTCTCAGAAGTAGAATAGAACAGCCTGTACACTTGTATAGGTCTGGTTTTGGTGACCCCTAGTGGTGCTGATGATGCAGGAAGACAAAGCCATACAAGTTTTGTCAAATCAGATTACAGACAGACAGACAGACAGACAGACAGACAGACTATCTATCTATCTATCTATCTATCTATCTATCTTATATATAAAACATAGCACATTAGTAATTGCATCCTGCATTCAGAACAGGGTCACACATATACCATTTTCTGGATTTGTATTGTGTGTTCCTGGTCAGCCATAGCTGCTGCACAACATGATGCTATAGTCTCCCTCCCCCAGTTAAAAGGAATTTCTAATGTATCCGTTCAGGATTTGTAGAAAAAAAGCATGGGGTGGAACAAATCATACGGGCTATAAATGGACCGTTCAAGGTGATACCCAAGCCTTATAACGAGAGCTCTGGATAACTGAGCACGTGCAGAAGCTTAACACTCCATATCCCTCTTTTGCAGATCGAGAGAGAGAGAGAGAGAGATTCTCCCTATTTGAAGTTGACTCAGGAATACTAATCATGTCCCAGATCAGCATCGCCCCGTTTGCTATTAATCCCCCCACCCCCCGCTTTGAACCTGGTCCCGTTTTCAAACCAGAATAGTCTCAGGCCCTCCTTCCCCATTCTAACCAGTTTCCCTGCTGCTCCCTGCTGGCGAATTACAAAAGCGTACAAACTCATACACACTATCGGGGTGCTAACTTGTATAAAATATTGGGGGAGCCCAGGTAAGTCTCACCCCGCATAATCAATCACATTACGCAGCACACGCACACTATTTGAATGGCAATGCCCATCAACTGGGGGGGGGGCTGCCCCTCAAATATTTTACACTTATCCCCAAAGCAGTTAACAATACACTCCACCATCAACAAAGTACAGTTCCCAAGATTCTTCGCCAGCGGGACGGGACGGGGGTCGTGCTTTAAATGTAACTCCCAGCCAGATCCATCTCAAAGTTGCAGCGGGAAATGGCTGGCTAATACAGTATTCTTCCCAGACCAGCAAATTTAACTGCTGGCCCACATTACCCCCTACAAAGATGCATTTCTCAGCTATGCCTTCCTATTCCCTCTAGCCCTAAGGAAGAGGTCTTCTTCGCCTCCGCAAAAGCTCTTAACTATCCATATACAAAAGAAAGTTATTCTCCGGCGACAAAATTCCCGAATTTGCATTGGATCTCTAGGGGTGCAACTGCGCTTAGAACTGAATTTTACGATAAATGTAATGGGGCAGCAGCAGGTGTCACCCACCTCGTAACAGAGACTTCACGCTTTTTCTAACTCGGGTCTTATTGCTTGTGAAAAATGCATATATATTTTTTGAAGTTTGCAAACATCGTACAAGCTGAAGGTGTGTTCCCCCCCCCCCAGGGGATTTTTGGCGGGAAATGCAAACCAACATCGGCACCACCTCTGCAATCTTAACAGTGGACTGCAATACCACAACCCCTCCCCAAACCAGCGACGTAAGCTGTGTTGATATTCTCAGTGCTACCTTACTAAGAGAAAATAAAAAACCCGCTTACTGTTTGTTTTTGGCCAAATAAAAAGTAATAGAGTTTCAGAATAATATAGTAACAGCATACCAAATTACAATCTTGGTTCACTAAATGTCAGATGCTATTCAACTATCCTAATAATTACCAAAGAGTGAAAAGTTGGAGGGATCCCTCCCTGTTAATATATTCCAATGAGGGAAACAAATCGGCTATTTATTATATTTTTAAATTTTTTAAAAAAACATACATCCATAGGTTAACCCTGAGCTAGAGAATTAATTGCTGTCTGGTGCTAATTTCGCTTGTTGCTGCCTTTTGTTTGCTGTTTCCCAATCACAGCTACAGTAAAATTCAGCAAACAATTATCTACAAACTTCGGAGACTGCGCTTTCACTCCTCTCCCTTCCTACTTCTATGGTTTTACCGTTACGGATACACGGAAGCGGCTGAGGCTGACGTACTTCTTTTGCGCATATACGCCATGAACGTGCGACTACCGTTCCTTAGCAACGCGGCGATGCGTCCGCTATGGCCGCCGCACAGCCGATACTCCTGTTGCTGCTCCTGTTGTCGGTCGCGGCGTCGGGGAAGGCGAACGCGGCCCGGGATGAAAACAGCACTCTAGAAGCAGAGGAAGCGCCCACGAATGAGACGAGCCCCAGTGAGGTGCCCACCCGTGAGGCGGCCGAAGTCCAGAGGAAAGAGAGACTCGAACCCAGAGCTGGTGAGGGAGGGAGAGGCTGAGGGTGATCCGGGGCAGCGGGCTCCCTAAAGGCAATATGTGAATAACCCTCCGCCCCGCCCTCCCCGTTTAGGCGATACTTTACCGAGTCCGTTTTTCAGTTCACAGCCTCTCCTTCCCGCCTCCAGTTCTAACTCTTTCTCTGTCCCCCACAGGCACTTCTTCGTCCATCTGCCCCTGTGACCTGCACCCAGGCTTCTGCGACCTCAACTGCTGCTGTGATTCAAGCTGTGGCTCAGATTGTAGCACGGGGGGCCCTGAATGTCCCTTCTCTTTTTGTCTTCCAGGCAGCACCAGGTGAAATGAATGGGCACAATTTTCTCTTCACAGTGTGTTAAGACATGGGGGTGGCCTGGGATCTGAATGAGTCCGCTAGCTTCATTCATGCCAGGGTGCTTGGTGGTAGCAGTGGTCAGATCCATGAGTACTGTTTGAGTGGATAGGAGATTTGCACCCCTATGCTGGAGAATTCCAACAGGAGCAATAAACACATTAGTGAAAGAGCAAGAATGTAAGTTTTAGTATGTTCTGCCCTGAAGGTCTCTAAGTGTCGTCTAAGAAAAAGGCATGAGTATGTCCAACTTGTTTGTAGACAACTTGCACGCAGAGTTACAGGGAAAGGTTAAGTGAGAGTACCCCTTTATCTTGTGTCCTATAAAGATGTGGGAAGGGGAAAGGCATCTTTTTCTGAGCTACTAATATTGCTACCTTTGCTTTTCTTTTACAAATGTTGAGGGCAGGCTAGTAGTTTAGAAGTATGTGTTGCATGTCTCAAATTGAAGCCATGGTATCTCTGGATAACAAAATCTCAGGTAGCTGGGCTAGGAAAGACCTCTGCATTAGTGTTGAAGTTCCATCACCATTCAAGATATATATTATTTATCAATGATGGTAGCACCCAGCTCCAGAGCTGTCCCAGCTCACTTGGTCAACAGAGTACAGGATGGCTTCTGGTTGCCTATGTGGGGGGTAGGGATACTGCTAGCCAAATTCCAAGTCTCATGCCTGACAGCTTCAGCCAGTCACCCTGCTTCACCTCCCAAGCACTTCAAACCAGTAGCATAGATCAAATGATCTGGGGGGGGGGGTGCACAAACTTCGAGTGTGTCCAGAAACTAGTATAGCTTAAAAACCTAATTAGGCAATTCATTTTAAAGGAATTATTTTTAAAGAGAAAAGGGGGAGAGAGAGTGAGCAAGTATGCACAATCACAACAAAAATAAAATACTAAAGCAAAATAATGGTCTAACTAATCCTATACTAGGCAAACTTAACATAGTAAAATTTGCTATTGTGGTGACCTCTGATGCTGATAGTCTCTCAAGCTGGTTACAGGATGGATGACAAACTAATGCAGGGAACATATCAATATGCACAGTGTCTTATATTCAGATGGTTTTGAGTGACAGATTGCTAGGCCAGCCAATCACAGAATAGGCAAGTGCTTCAGGAAACATATTGAGTTGTGTTACCTTAAATAACACTCCTGTGGTGTGGTTTTGTGTGCTTTTGTTTTCTTATTAGGGCTGTGAGTCAGGTGTGCTTGGAAAAATCCACAATTTTCAAAAATAACACCCCTTACCGTACTGATGTCCTTCCTGATCCTGGTAGATGTGTATTGCTGTTCTGTGTGGAGCTAAATGATCGTAAGTTTAGATCAGTATCCAGGTTGCTATTCTGTTTGGTCAAGGTTCTTCTCTGAAGCTGATTTTAAAAATAGAAGTGCAGATTGTACTTGCTAATTTGCATTTATATAGGGCAGATAATGAACTGTTCATTTATATATATATATTCCTTTTAGAGCAAGGATAGAGGTTTGCTTCATAAAAGCTGGTGACATCCTGTTGCCAAGTGGGTTAGGCTCTGAGCCATGTAACTCTACCCACTTTGTTTCTGAACTGTCTACAATTCCCTTACTAATATTGAAGTTGCAATTATGTAGATCTTTGATGATCCACAGAGTGTGACACAAGGTGCTGTCTTCATTGATCTACTCCCCAAGAGCCTTTTGCATGATTTTGTCATTATTCTGAGCAGCAGAGCTCCCCAGTGTTTGTGCATTGTACACCCAGTGCAATGAGTAAAAGGGAGCATCCTGTAGTAGCAGAGCAAGAAAATATTGTACTAGGATAATAAAACCTCTGATCCTGACGTCTGTTGAGATTGCAGTCATTCAGTATTTTTGTGCCCTCTAACAGAGTGGAGAAAAAAACTTTAACAAGCACCAAATCCTATAGCTTGCCTTGAAAAATTATTCCCTCTAGAAGGAGTTACTATTTGATAGATTTGCAAAGGGGAATGAGATTTCATTTTAACACTGTGATGTTTCAATTACACTTACCCCCCCCCCCCCCGGCCGCAATTCTACATATAGCAAAGCTGAACTATTTACAGCAGCCACAGGTGGTTACAAAAGCCAACTTTCCAGCACTTTCAGCACAGTATGGAGGGTCGTCTTTCAACTTGCCTGATCAAGTTCTGTCATCACCATCTGCCTTTTACCGGGTGAGTTAGCCTCAAGTTATCAAGGATTTTCTCTTGAGGTTTTCATGGTGAGAATGCTGCTTCTAGAAAAGCTAGACAGAATATCTAGACAGAAGAGGTCAGGGTTAAGTTTTCCTTTTCAATCTCCATACTTCCTCTATGGATGAAGCCTTCCTAGTAACTTACAATAAGGTTTCAGACTCAATTCTCAGCATATCCGGTTAGGGCTGGGAGAGGCTCCTTACTGAAACTGTCTATGTAGACTATACTGAACTAGCTGGACCAGTTGTCTCATTCAGTATAAGGCAGCTTCCTGTGTTCTTAAGTTTATTTAAATACTCATCCTCATGCAGTAGAATAGATGATTATTGGCCTCTCTTGTGTGTGCTTTGCTCTGAGTGATTCCTTTTCAGCTCTGGGTGGTATTATTTCGGGTAGTTTTTAATGTTTCATTATGTTTTTATATGTGTTGTAAGTGGCACAACCTAGCCAGATGGGTGGGGTATAAATAATAAAATTCTTCTTCAACTAAGCTTTACTCAGAGTAGACCTACTGGCATTAATCAACATAACTAAGTTAGGTTCATTCATTTCACTGGGTCTACTTTGAATGAAACTTAGTTGAATAGCACCCTCTGTTTTCATTTCAGGTGGGGGATCCTATACAGACTTACTTTCCTGCATCATCTGTATTAAGTATACTCAAACAACCAGTGGGCATTGGAACCAGCCAACTTTGCATAGATCAGAATCCTGCTGGTGAGCATGGGCACTTCAGCAAAGTCCATCTGTTAGTGGAGCTCCACAAACTTTGTTGGAGTTTAGTGCTGAGTAATTGTTTTTAGCAGCTAATGAGTTTTTGGGCTTTCTGCTGTACAACGGCAAATATAAAGGAGTTCCTTTCTTTCTTGCTACCTGACAAGTAGGGTGGTGGTGGTAGAGAGGGAGTTAATAGAGTGCACAGTGCATAACAACATTTTTGTTTCGACCTGTGATATGATCTGCGTTCCAGTACAATATGCAACTTACCAGTAATAATATTTTGAAAAAGCCTTTTAGTATTGCCAGCCGCATTTAGAACACTTAACTCTCCTGTGGTAAAGAAGCAGGTAATATAGTCTAAGATGGGCAAGATAGGTTCCAGAGGCAGTGACTAGAGGGCCAAAGTCTGGTAGCATAATCCCAGGCCGTGGGTCAAACCAGACTACAGGAAAAGTGTAGCTAGTTGAGGTCTTCTTTGCTGAGGCAAGTTGCTCTGGACTGAGTTGCTGATGAACAGGTTAGGCTAGGGCTTTATAGATCTCGGTGGACAGGAATTTGTGTTTGTGATCCACTGACTGAGTACTTAACTAGGCTTGGCCCTGCAACCTAGGCAATGCCTTGGAAGTACAGTGCTCAGTCTGTCAGGCTTGCAGTTAATACAGTGTGTTGGTGGCACAGCCAGGTACCGTATTTTTCGCTCCATAACACGCTCCGGACCATAGTGCGCACGTTGTTTTTAGAGGCAGAAAACAAGAAAAAAAACATTTTTCTGGTTTTCCTCCTCTAAAAGGCTGGGAGGGGCGGCGGAGGGATGCTGCTGGTTCTTCCCCGCCAACCCCGATCTTCCCCGGTGACTTCTCCGCTCCGTGCAACATCTCCCTCCCCCTCACCAGCGACGCTTGCAAAAGCCTGCTTTTGCAAGCGTCGGTGGCGACGGGGGACAGCGGAGATGCTTCACAGAGCGGGGAAGGGGTGGCGCGCGCCGCCCCTTCTCCGCTCCGTGCAACGTCTCCCTCCCCCTCGCCAGCGACGCTTGCAAAAGCAGGCTTTTGCAAGCGTCGGTGGCGACGGGGGACAGCGGAGATGCTTCACAGAGCGGGGAAGGGGTGGCGCGCGCCGCCCCTTCTCCGCTCCGTGCAACGTCTCTCTCCCCCTCGCCAGCGACGCTTGCAAAAGCAGGCTTTTGCAAGCGTCGGTGGCGACGGGGGCAGCGGAGATGCTTCACAGAGCGGGGAAGGGGTGGTGCGCGCTGCCCCTTCTCCGCTCCGTGCAACGTCTCCCTCCCCCTCGCCACCGACGCTTGCAAAAGCAACGGGGGCGACGGGGACAGCGGAGATGCTTCACAGAGCGGGGAAGGGGTGGCGCGCGGCTGCCACCCACCGCCCCTTCTCTGCTCCGTGCAACATCTCCCCCCCCCTGCAGAAGCGGCGCCCAGTGCCTTCACTCCATAACGCGCACAGACTTTTCCCCTTCCTTTTTTGGAGGGAAAAAGTGCGCGTTATTGAGCGAAAAATACGGTAATAAGATGTTGGAGCCTGGCTGTTGGGGGTTCTGAATTTAAGACATACACACACCATGGCACGCTACAGGCTGGATTGCCCTGTTGAGTGCTGTGAGGATGATGGTGTGTCCTCCTCAAGAGTAAACCACTCCACAGTCGGTTTGACTAAACTAAGAGTTTATTTCACTGACAAGCTTTACAGTTCCTCATCCTCCTCGGATGAATCAGATCCTTCGAGTAAGGGCTTCCGTTTTCCCCCCCAGCATAAGAGCTTAGCGAAATTCCAGCGCCTCCTTTCACTCCTCCTCTTCCGCTTCTTGACCCTACTGGTCCCAGCGCTGGCCCCTTCCCTTTCACTTTCATCTTCCCTAGAGGTTGCCGTCGAGGCTCTCGCCAGCTCCCCAACCCCTTGTTCCACCTCTGACTCCATCCTCTCCTCCCCTCCTATTGGTTCCCTCGCCCCCTGCTTCTCCGCCGTCAGCACAGGCGGCGACCCCCTTTCACTGCCACTTCTCCAAACCTTCCCTGTTTCTGGCGACAACCTCGGCAGTCTCTCCTCCTCTTCCCATGCCCGCAATACCTCCTCCGCCGTGCATGGGTGCCCCATTGGTCCCACTGGCCCCTCAGCCACCCCTCCTGGCTCGGGCCAGTCCCTGACAAGTACATTTGTGGATTCCTGTGCATTAGGATGACATTTACTGCTTGTCCCTACCCCCTTATGTGACTTGTTAATTACTTAGGTTTCTTGGAGAGCAAAAACACAAGCTGCATTCGGATCCTTACTGACTTAACAAGCAGCTGCACTACTGACCCTGCACTGGATGCAGCTTCATACTACCGTGGCTTCAGTGTGCTGAAGGTAACTCTTTTTATTTTGCTATTTTGGTATAGTATTGGTTATCTTTCCTAATTCAAGTATGTTTCCACATTTCCTAAGCACATTTGAGTCTTCTGCTTCCTTGCCAAATGAAGAATAGGTTTTAAAATATTTCTTTTTATTGTCGAATACCTTGAAATATTGGGGAAACAATTGATATTTCTGTTGGCCTACTACAGGCATAAAGAGTATTTGGGCACTACAAATTAAGAGATTTTTCCTAAATAATGTCCAACAAAAATAAGAACCCCCACTTTAAAAAAAGCAACTGGAAACAAAAGCAAAACAATGGGATTTACAAGAAAGAGGTTTATTGATCAAACACATTTTTAACTCTACTTCAGGGAAATTCAGATGTGCTACCTTTTTTATTTCTTATGCTAAGAAATAGATGAGGTAGCACATCTGAATTTTGAATTACTGTTCTCTGAATTTCCCTGAAGAAGAACCAATAGGGTTCAAAATTTGTTGGATCAATAAACCTTTTTCTTGCCTATTCCTAAATAATGCCTCATCCCCAATAGATAAAAGAACACTGCAAAGAAGACAAGACTGTAAGATTGGGATTAAATGTTTGTAAATCATTATTTTGTACAGACACTAAAGTATAGCTGTCTTTTCATTTTTTCAGGTCCCAGTCAACATGACTATTTTCCAACCCATACAGGTGAGATTTTAGTTTGTTTTTGCCTAGTGATAATTTTGAAATACAATCTAGAAAATGGACTGGGAATTGTGAATCTAGCTTTACGCAAAGAAATGAGTGTTGTAAAGATGTTAGTTTATGTATATATGGTCTCAAGGGAATGCTTAAGTTTCCCGCTGCAAGTAGCAGAATAGTTTTGAGGATTATTTTTTGTGAAGTGGGTTGGAAGTTTTGAATGCCCCTGGTCTAAGATGACTGTGGATAGATTATGTGGGTGAAGATAAATATAATATGAGAACTGAAAATATCTTTCGTGTCTCCAGGTCAACATCATCCCTGTTTCAGATCCTGCATCTCCTTCACTAAGTGGTAGCACATGCCACAATGTTGTTTCTGAGGTATCATTAGTTCTTCAAGTGCTGTCCTCAGTAGAGGTGTGGGGAGGTGACCTGAGGCCTAAGTTCATACCTGTCTCTCACTGACATGTATGTCATACTTTTAGGTGAGCTATGAGGTGGAGTTCAATGGGATTCATGGAATTCAGAAAGTGTCTGTTCAATTCAAAGTTGCCAGTATATCTGGGGATCCAAGCGCCACACTGCAGCAGCACTTTTCTCTTCATTTTGGGGTCAGTGTTTGTTCTTATATGCATTCTTGGACTGTGGGGGAAAGGGTTGGGCTGGGGCCATTGTGTGCAACTGGATCCTTTGCTGTGTTATAAGCCCAAGGAGAATGGAACCCAGAGTCAGTATTCTGCTAGAAGCATTTTCTAGGTCTGACATCAAATTGGAGAAGTCTCCATCACTTTGATAAAAAGTGATGCAAATTTATTTTGGAGCTAGGGAAAGGAAGCTATCAGTACTTTGAAAAGGCATGCCGAACATTTCTTAATGGAGATAGGCCTTGCATGCATTGAAAGGGGAAGGGTACAATGTTTTGGAAACTTCTTTTGTCTAGTTGGTTAACACCAGCAGTTCTAAGAAGATTCTGTGTTTTTAGTGTTCAATCTGTACAGAATATGTGCACTTCGTCTAGTAACACTTTTAGCTTTGCCTGTAATCTTAGATTCTGATCAGCTCTTACACAAACTGTGGTGATGGAGTGGTAAACAGACTGGAAAGTATTTAAATTGGTTTTTTCTCCTTCCATCTGCTAAATTTGTCGCTCACTTTGAGTACCTGTGAAGCAATCACATAAACAACAGTAAAGCAGATGAATAGGCAACCAATTGCTTAAAATTGTATTAGTCTCATAAACTCACTTCCTGTAATACCAGTTATTTGTGCATACTGGTTTAAAAAAAATGCTATGTCTGTCTGGTGACTTATTTTGGAGAGTGGAATGCTGTGGTAGATATGCCCATAGTCTGAGCCCATGTGACTGATAAGAGTCATAAAGACAGTGCAGAGGAGACAGGGGTATGAATTTCTGGGCAAACTATACTCTTCTCTTTCCCTCTGCATCAAACACAAACTAATCATCCTCATTCTTTGCCTTTCCTTGCCACTTTTTCTCTTCTGCCTATGTCAGTAATTCTCCAATTGCTTAGAGAATGAAAGATGTGCCACAGATGCTGACTTCGCATACTTATTCCTTGTCTAAAAGACATGTAGCCTTTCTATAAATCACACACACGCGCGCGCACACACACACACACACACACACACACACACACACACACACGGAAATAATGTTGCAAGTTCCTCATCTATTAACTTTGACGTAATCACAACTAAAGCAGAACATGATGGCAACATAATTTCTTCTCTTGCTTTTCACCAGGGAAGAGACTTCTTGCAAATCTCTGCAAAACTGCTTCCACTGTTGTCCTGCAAATTGCTGCTTACATTTCTTGTTGCCTTATAACATCACATGGGAGCAGCTGCATCATGCAAGGATTTCTGCCTGGTGTTTTAGCCAGTGTTCTTTTGTGTTTCCGTTTCATTCACATGTCTGACAGTGCCCCAAGACTATCTATAATCCATCACTGCAGTGTTGGGTCAGTGGATTCATGTGTGGTACTATAATACACTATTATAGGATTTTAGTGTGTGTAACAACAAAACAAGGCCCCCTTCGTCTGGCATGAGTGGGCTCAGCTCCCACTTCTTTGGCATGTCAATCCTAACCATTAGGCCAGGTTTGAATTTTGTCCCTTACTAATTATTGTATTTCAACGTATGTACAGATGATGGTATAATAAGGTTGATGTAATTTATTTTGTCTCTTGCAGAACAGGAGCCCTTCTCTCACCAAACAGAGAAGTGGGAACCCTGGATATATTATAGGAGCACCACTGATAGTTCTGTATAATGGTACCCAGCAGCATGTATCCTTTCTGGCACTGTGTTTGATCTAGTATCTGTACCAGGAGTGTAGCCTTGGGTCTTTGATGATTGTAGAGCTGTATAGAGGATTTTGACCTCACCCACTGTTCTTCATATCACTGCATATATTAATACGTATGTGAATGCCCTGTGAGAACCAATGTCCAGAATTAATGCTCTTGACATGAGTAACCATCTTCCACTTTTAACTACAAATGAGAGCATCCCACAGAGCTATCTGCAATGTATTACTTGATCCACTGGTCTCAGATTTTATTAAAAAGCTGTAGGCTGGTGTGGTAATGTGTATATGCAATTATATACTTCTTTGTTTATTCCTGCACTTGGCATTTCAATTGTCTTCAGGTCTATGCAACATCCTTTTGTTTTTAAGTTTTTGGATCCAATAGAAAGAACATGTGGATGAGCCCAGCTGTTCAGTTAAGATGTTGCCATGAGCCAATTATGGGTTATAAACAGCCTGTGAATGGTTCTTGGAGATGAGGTGGTCTTTTATATTTTCCACTATAATACCCAAGACTGAGCAACTGAGAATGCATTCTCTTTGCTGTTCATGTGCTGCATTTAATCAGCCCCACAACTGGGGGAGAAGTATTTTTATTTGGAGAATTGGCAAAAGTGTTCATGTTTGGCTGCCTTTTCATCATTTAGGCTAAAGTAGTAATCATTTAGCATTTTATTAAATTAAAACTGTTTGTCTTAAAATATTTCAGATTATTTATTAGTAGTTGATATTCTCCAAATCTTTAGGATGAGAATGAGTTAAAATGTAAACAAATGATTGTGTACATACTGTATGTACATACAGTGGTGCCTCGCAAGATGAAATTAATTCGTTCTGCGAGTTTTGTCGTCTTGCGAGTTTTGTCGTCTTGCGAAGCGCGGTCTTGCGAAGCGCGGTTTCCCATAGGAATGCATTGAAAAGAAAAGGGAAACTCGCAAGACGTTTTCGTCTTGCGAAGCAAGCCCATAGGGAAATTCGTCTTGTGAAGCAACTCCAAAAACGAAAAACTCTTTCGTCTTGCGAGTTTTTCGTCTTGCGGGGTACCACTGTACCATATTGGAGTTGTGTACACACTTGGAGTTGCTTTGTATCCACAAGACCGAAGACAGTTTCTCTGGTTTCCATTGTATTCTAGTTTAGTTTCCTGACACCTCTCTCCTCAGATAACTATTTTACAAAATCAAGTTGATGGTCAGTGCTCAGCAACTGAAAGGTATACAGTACAGTTTAGAGAGAATGTGAGGACAGGCTGCCAGTTCAGGTAATATTCCTCATATTCTCTTGAATATTTACACTCTTTGTACAGACTTGTATAGACAGCCAAATTTTGTAAATCAGAGCTGACTGTTCACTGCTTAGCACATAAACTAAGGAACTTGGCAAGGGATAATTTTAACTTCTCACCAAATGTACCTCCATTGAAGAACTGATTTAGACATGTTCCAGTTTAGTAATTCCTGAGAAGTAATGTAAAGGTACAGTAATGTGTTTCTGAATGGTAGTTAACTTTCACTGACATGAGACCAATGGATGCTCCCTGTTTTGTCTGATTTCCAGTGTACCCTTCAAGCTGGAGGAAGCAAACTGTAGCCATTTCCAAGAGACACTGTACCAAGCCTTCGAGGGAAAATACAACGCAGGCGGTTTGGCCATAACTGGCAATGCTGACCCAAGCCGTCCAGGAGAGCGAACCAGCATCTTCACCCAGGGGTGCAAAATGCAGGTAATAGGCAGAGAGACAGAGTAGCTAGCTTTGTATCTGACATCCTATTGTAAGCTTTGCCACAGCACCGGAAGGATGAAAGGGCAACCATCTACCCTCTAGAAGAAACTTCCCTCTGGAGCACATTGTGTTTTGCCAAGACCAGTGACACATTCACAGGTCCCTACTGTATTCACATAGAACTTCCTTCAACTGGGCCATAAGTCTTTTGTCTCCTTTTGTTCCTCCCAATGAAAGGAGAGGTAGCTGTAGAAACATCATGTTCTGCATCCCCATGCAATTCTGACTACCTCTGAGATGTCACTCTCTTCATAAGAACACAAAAGAGCCTGTTAGATCAGGACAATGGCCCATCTAGTCCAGCATCCTCTTCTTACAGTGGCCAATCAGATGCAAGCAGGATTCCAGCACAAGGGCACTCTCCCCTCCTGTGGTTTCCAGCAACTGGTATTCAGAAGCATACTGCCTCCAACTGTGGAGGCAGAGCATAGCCATCATGTTTTGCTCCGTATTTGAGCACAGATTTAGCAATAATTCCGAGCCTTCCGCTTTGCACTGTTGATTACTCAGCAGGATTACAGCTCTTTGGGAGTACTCTAATTTAGAATTTCCCCTTTTCTTTCTAGGATGGGCATTGTATGGTTCCCATTTCCCTGAAGATCCAAGTGATATGGGCCCACGTAGGCCTCCAGTCTAATCCGCAAGCTCAAATATTGGGAGCACGATACCATTATCTCTGCAAATCTCTGAAGGTCTGTCACAAATAATGTCTTAGGGCTATTTTCTGTTTTTTTGGACCACTTCAGATGTAATGCAAAGTGTATGAGCTATAGTGAGTTCACACATTTGACCTCTTTTGTGCACCAGAGAAGATTGAAAGCTACATTCGATTTTAAACTAACCAGATCTCACTGTTGCATCTGAACTCAGTGAATTCTGGTTTGTTTAAACTCTGAGTAGTTCAAACAAGCTAGGATCGAACAGTGGTTTATTATCCTGATTTGTTCACTACCTAGTGTTTGAACCTACCAGAGTTGCCCTATTTCAGGAACTTGCTTAGTTAAAAACTAGAAGCAGATGCTTCCTATAAACTTCTCTGACACATGCCAGAGGAGAAAGGGGAGCCCAAGACTTAATGTTGTTTGTACACATAAGGCTAAATCAGGGGCCAGATCTTTCTCTCCCTCCCCACCCCGCAGGCCAACTCTGACAATTGGGCAGGACCACCTAAAGCAAGAGGGTGACCAAGCAGGATTGAATACCCCATGCATCAACTTATGCTTTGGGTAGTTCAGTCCTGCTTTCTGCAGGGATCAGCTGCACTAGTAGCTCATAGAATTGTAAAGTTGGAAGGGACCACGAGGATGATCTAGTTCAGCTCCCTGCAGTGCAGGAATCTTGCCCAACATGGGGCTCAAACACAGGGCCCTGAGATTAAGAGTCTCATGCTCTACTGACTGCACTGTCTGATGTTTGGGGGGAACTGACCTGGTGGGCTGAATGTGGAGACCTGGTGGGTCACATTTGGCATGCAGGCTTTAGGTTCCCCACCCCTCGGCTGAACCATAGTTTAGCAATAAATCTGAACCAACCCAATGAATTACAGTGGTACCTTGGTTCTCAAACTTAATCCATTCTGGAAGTCCGTTCCAAAACCAAAGCATTCCAAAACCAAGGCACGCTTTCCCATTGAAAGTACGGTAATGCAAAACAGATTAATCCATTCCAGACTTTTAAAAACAACCCCTAAAGCAGCAATTTAACATTAATTTTACTATCTAACGAGACCATCCATAAAATGAAAGCAATAATCAACGTACTGTACTATAAAATAAATAAGACAGTATTGTAGATGATAAAAATTAAAATTATTATTTTTTCTTACCTGCACTGATGATAGTCATTGTTTAGATGAGGGACTTTTATCCATTTCTGCAGTCACACAATCAGTCTATAAGTAGCTGAACTGGGTTCCACACAGTCACAAAAACAAATTAACCGAAAAAGCCTCAAAAACAAAAACGCAAAATAAATAGCAAAAACAAGAGTGCCAAACTTAATCTGTTCCAGAAGTCTGTTTGACTTCCGAAATGTTCGAAAACCAAGGCGCAGCTTCTGATTGGTGCAGGCGCCCCGGAAACAATAGCCAGCAGCCGCATCGGACATTTGGCTTCCGAAAAATGTTCAAAAACCAGAACACTTCTGGGTTTTTGACCCTTGGTTTGGGAACCAAGGCGTTTGAGAACCAAGGTACCGCTGTATTTCACTATTACTTATTAACTGTCTTCCAAGGTAAAGTAAAAATGATTGTAACAAATAAGAACTCATACTACTAAACCAGAATTTTAGGAAATATTAGGAGATCAATGAAGAAGCCTGCTCCTGTCCACTGGAGTGTGAGGGAAGACTACAGGAGTTGTATAGGATTAATCTGCTACATTGACAAGAGAGAGCTGCAAGACAAGAGACTAGTTCTCTGTGTAGTGCAATACCACCTATTGCCACTGTGGAGCTCATGAAGAAAGCCAGGTGTAGCCTCCAGCTCCTGTCCACAGCCAGAAGGAGGAGGCTAAACAGGTGATAGAATAATTTTAATAGCTGTGTGTCAGGAGGTCCAGTGGGTGGGGGGGATGGTCTCTAGGCTCTGTGTTCTTCACTTCTATGCCTGTTCGTGCATCACAAAGAAAGGACAGGTTTGCAGCTGTCAGTGGTAAGGTGAAAGGGGAGCTGGTGGTGGGAAATAATAGCTATAGAAATGGACATCACTTTTCTTTTCAGTTCCATTTGCTGTAGAGTAGCCCCAGTCTCCTATTTCGAGAGACAGCAAGGAAAAACATGTCATGTCGCAAGCACAAGACAGATGTCTCAGGCTTCCCTTCCATGTTCAGGCAACAGCTCTGAATTACGATGGGCTAGTGTAAGAGGCCTGTGCATCAATTTGCTGTGAGGTGGGAACCAAGCAAAGCTCTGTACATTGTAAAATGATAGTTTTGTTTTTCTTCCAGTCCATTGGCAACATGGTGAACATGTTGCCTTTGACAACCGCAGTTGCCTTCACGGATGCTACTAAATGGCCAGAGCCACCCCGCAGTCAGCCCAGAGCCTATTGGAAGCTTCCATTTGATTTCTTCTTCCCTTTTAAAGTGGCATTGAGTGGAGCTGTGAGCAGCTCAGGCAGCCTGCCTGGTACTCTACTGGTGACATTAACATTTTGTAAATTACTTGTCTCATGAATGTCTTTTTTATAAGAAGAACAAGATCTGCAAGAGCCATATTGGCATTACTTGTATTACATAGCATTGCTTGCTGTGAAGTGACTGAATCAGAATGGATGCACTCTTGGGGGAAAGCGTGTTTAAGAAACAGTCTCCTCCTAATGGAGAGTACAGAGTGGAAACTCCGCGTCACATGACTGCGATGCTTGTAGTCAAGTCTAGGAACCTCTGTACATCACTATCTGGGTTTGTGGTAACCTGTTGAAAACTCACCAGCCCATGGTGATCTGATCAAATGCACATACCACACATGAATTTGGTATTCAGCTCATGAAGGTAAATGCTAAAAGTTGTGCCGTATGTGACATGCCATGCCTCTTTATGGATGTCTTTCTTTACTCCACAAGACAGAGCTGTCAATCTAGTGAAGAAAGAGGTGGGACCCAAAGTGACATGGACACTCTTCCTCATTCTGAAACTTTTGAGCCTCTTCTATGCAGCCCCTTACATTCCCCAAAACCCTTGCCAGTGTGGAAGTGCTTGAGGACGATCTCAGGCTGCTTTAGATCTCAGTCAAGGAAAAAGCTCCTAATCACAAACTCTGACGTATTATTTCTTGGAAAATACACTAGAAGTAGAAAGTCCTATAGCTTTCAGTCTGCTTTCCCTTGTCTGTTGTTAGGGGGAAACTTGGGACACTTGATAACTCACAACTTTGTAAATTGAAAGAAACTATTTTATCTTTATGGATTGTCATTAAAAACTAATATCATTCCTCTTTTCATGATAAAACAATCACGCCTTTCATGACTCACCTCGATAATACCTGTCTCTTACCTTTATACTACTAACTATGGCAGGCTTTCCTAGAGGAGTCAATTTGGGACATGATTACTGAAAAAGAAATCTCTCCACAATCGCTGAGGATACAAAGCTGCACTGATGCTAAATGTCCTTTTATGTTATAGAACTTACGCACACTTGTGTATTAACTATGGGGGCTTGGGAAGTGGGCTTTAATTTTAGGAGTGTTGCAACCTATGTCCTACTGAAGAGTTCTTCCCTAATATATTACACTTTAACCAACAGCCTTAATAAACAAAGCCAGTGTATAAAAATTTAAGTATTTTGTAGGGGCATCTTGTTATAATTACTCTGCCTGTCTGCATCTGATGTGGGACAAATATAATTTCTGTTCTGCTTTATTGCTTCACAGCATATGGGGCTGTTTAGCAGATTTCAGTAATGATACCTTTCATGTCCAAGTAATCGGTGTAGGCCTGTCCTAACATAGTTGCTTCTTAGTATTTCCCTGCCATACAATGGAATTATAGCTTCTTCCAGCATCTGGAAAAATGTATAATACCTATTTGTTATTAAATAACAACAATCTTTTTTCTTTACTTTTTTAAAACACCCTTTGAGTGCAATTTTTATACATGTCTGCTCAAAAGTAAGTCCCATGGAGTTCAATGGTTCTTACTCTCAGGTTCAATAGTTGTAAAATTGAAGCCTAAATTAAGGATGCCTATGAGAGGTAGAGGGACCCATTGTCATGGGATAATAATGGTATTGCCTTTACAGTATACATCTCAAGTCTTCTAATTTCAGGTTGCCGTCTACTTTTGTAGCTGTTATGAGACAGTAAAAGCTTAGTGAGAGGCATTGCCAATGGGGAATGGAGCAAAATGACATACTATATCTTTATAATATGTCTCATACCAAAGAATCCAACTATCTCAACTTTTGTTGCTCAAAATATGTCCACTATGATCAGTTGAAGAGTGACCTTCAAGCCTTCAAGGTTTCAGAGTTGCCTTGAATCTTGAGGTAGGCAGAAAGTGACCCTACCCTGTCAACTCTAAAATAAGGACACTTTAGGAAAAATTAGCCTCAAAGTCCAAGTAGGAGGACTAGTAATTTACAGCTTTCCAGTTGGAGTGTGATATGAAATCACATGTGATAATGCCTTGGCCCAGTTCCTTGCTTCTCTGTCCTCATGTCACCTGGGGTCCTGGCAAAAAAAGAGCACTGTGAAAATGTGTTTCTTGGGGTGCTTGTCTGGGTGGCAAGAAATTGCAGGTTTTGTCCCCTGAGACTGAGAGGAGATACAGCAATCTTCAATTATCTAAAGGGCTATAACATGGAAGATGGAGCAAGCTTGTTTTCTTCTGCTGTGGAGTCTGGGACCCGAACCAATGGATTCAAGTTACAGGAAAGGAGGTTCCGACTAAACATCAGGAAGAACTTTCTGATAGTAAGAGTTATTTGACAGTGGAGCAGACTCCCACGAGAGGTGGTGGACTCTTAAGTAGAAGTTAGAGAGCCGTCTGTCATGTATGCTTTAGTTGAGATGCTGCATTGAGGAGATTGAGGTCCCTTCCAACTCTATAGTTCTTTTTCCACTGAAATGTCACTGAACATACCACAAGCAAGGGTGCAGACTGCACCTCAGATCAAATTCCACCCCTACTTTTGGATTTCTTCATCTGAAAAGTAGTAAGTAGTACTTTGTAAAGGTGTTAAGGGTTTTATCTGCAAGGTCCTACTAAGTGTATCTCAGCTGCTCTTTCTTGTGTGTGATCGTCCCTCAGCATACTTTGGTTCAGAGAATGGCGAAGTGGGGCTCACTTGGAGGCAAGGTTCTCTGAAAGACTTGTGTAAGCGGCTCTGAGCTTCCCAAAAGAAAGATGAAGATACTGTAAATAAAAATTTCAGCATTGGATAATATTAAGGAATGAAGAATGATTTCCTTCAAATATTTAACAACTTTGTTCTAACAAAGTGGGAACATGAGATTGACAATTCTTAAATCAGATGAAATTTATGCTGGAGGAGTATTTTTTACAAGTTTAAAAAGGGATAAATCTGATATTGACACTATTTAGTTTAAGTTTTTAAAAAACTTACATTTCCTGGTGGATAAAAAGTACAAGACAAACTCAATTTTTATCATGAACCTTTAGATATCTGCAGAAATTGTCTTTGCTCGGTGTTGGAAATCTCCATCTGTACCAACCATAGCAAACTGGCTGGTAACTGTCTTAGGTACTGCGTACATGGAAAAAAATGTATAATTGTACAGAGATCCAGTGATGCAGAAATAGAAACTTGGGGGGAGGGTGTGATTGGAACCGGATTCTGGATTTAGGCTGATTGATCAATTGGTGCTGATGTGAATGACTTGCTTGTTTCTTACTTTGTGTCTCTTTTGTAAACATTGTACTGTATTTGATTTAAATAAAAAAGAACACTATACCCTTTCTACTGCAGTCACCTTATGTGTGATTCCACTTATTTTTCTTTTAAAAGCAGGCTAATTTCAATTCTGTAGGCAGTCTATTTCATAAATAACTTCAGTGCAGGTGGGGCTTCTGTGGGTGAGATGTTCTTTGTAGGAGCAGATTCCCCCCCCCCAGTGTTTTTCTCCCTTATCAAAAGGTAGTTTCTAGTAGGAGGGTGTCAGTGTCCCCCTATTTAGCATAAAGTCACACCACTGGGCAGACCCATATTCGAACCTTCACACTCCTACGAAAGTCTCATAAAGCTCTGTCTTGGCAAACCATAAGAACTCATTCTGTCTCCTTAATTCACTTTCAGCAGTCATTTGCACATATATTCCTAGAAGTGGCCTTTAAGGAACATTTAGGCCACGTGCTGTACTTTCTTGACCATGCTTAGTTAGAAGTGAGAGAATGCCTACAAGTGACTGTGCTTAGGATTGCAGCCCTGACTATATGCTGCTCCATGCATCTTAGTTTTATGGTTTGTGTTTTAGGGTCTTGGCTGCGCAGCACCCATATCTGAGTACTGATTGTAAGGAGCACATGATTCCTGTGTGAGTCCCAGCTGCATAGTGCATTTTGCCCGTCTGGGCTTCGGCTTCACAGAGCATGCAATAACAAAGTCCACCTTTGTTGACTTTAGTTGTTTAAGCATGAGGCCAACTCCCTAATGGATAACTCTTAGGAACAAGCTGTTTCCTGACCTGCCCCTGAATGTCTCCAGAAAGAAGCCTGGACCCTTTTGTTTTGCCTTGTTTCTTTTTATTTATTTTTTTTAAAACCCTGTTCTGATAGAACAATATATGACAATGTTACAATACGATAACATCTGCTTAAGGTCAAGTGTATAGGTCCAAATTGTCACTCTGTCTTCTCACTTGGGGGGGGTGGTGGTATGACAGCTGAACTGAGTCGGATACCAGTGCATACCATATACTTCCAAACGCTTGAAAGGGACTGTCCCTTCATTTGTTTTGAAGCACAAAGTTCCAGTTTGGGAGAGAGACAGATACTGCATTTGTCCTTGTGAGACAATTCTGCTGCAAGTTCCTTGTGTGCTGAGCAAAGAGGGGCAGGACAAAGTTCTTAATCTCTGCTTTGCCCCATTTCTCCCAGCAAGACACTTCCAGTGGAAAGGTTGAAAAGCAAAGGAAGTGGCCTCTTGACTTTCAGGACTTTTTTGTGCAAGTAGTAAATTAGTAACTCCTTTCCTATCTCAAGGTGGGTTACAACATGTCTTAACATTTTAAACTTACATTTTTATCCCGCTTTTAAAAAGTGAACAAATGTTACAAATTATATCCTATTTGAGGTAGGGTAGTCTGCACGATGTCACCCAATAAGATTTATAATGGAGCAAGGATACGCACTTGGATTTTACAGACTAAAATTATATTTTGTCTGCTATTCTGTGTTGTACTAAGGGGAGCCATAGCAACAAGCCAAAAATCCACTTTCTGAATGAATGCCCAAAACAAAATGCATACATTACTAACATAAACGTGGGATGGAGAATGATTACTAATACTCTGAAAAATCAATATGAAGCAACATATAAAGTGGCAGGGGGAGGCTGAGAGCATCTTTTCTCTCTTACCTGACCACATTCCAAAATATGTTTCAGAAAGATGAGGCCCATATGGTCCCTAAGTGATGCTGCTCTTAAGTTTGTAATTCTAAAACTGGAATCTACTGTCATTTAAAGTAAGGTAAAGGTACCCCTGACCGTTAGGTCCAGTAGCGGACGACTCTCTGGGGTAGTGGCACTCATCTCGCTCTATAGGCCGAGGGAGCTGGAGTTTGTCCGCAGACAGCTTCTGGGTCATGTCGCCAGCATGACTACGATAAGCCGCTTCTGACAAAGCAGAGCAGCATACAGAAACGCCGTTTACCTTCCTGCCGGAGCGGTACCTATTTACCTACTTGCACTTTGACGTGCTTTCGAACTGCTAGGTGGGCAGGAGCTGGGACCAAACAACGGGAACTCACCCCGTCGCGGGGATTCGAACCGCTGACCTGATTGGCAAGCCCTAGGCTCAGTGATTTAGACCACAGCACCACCCGCATCCCGTCATTTAAAGTAAGCCACTATAAATCAGTAGAACTCTGCCAACTTTTAGCATGCTGATGCACCTGGATTGTCAACTGCACAGTTCAGTTGCCGTCTTGAAATTTTGTGCCCACATGCCAGCCTTTAGCTTGCCCCAAGGCCCAGACGGTTTACGAGGTTTATATTTTCTTTAAGAGCAGAGACAGCAGTGCAATCTAGTTAGGCAATCCCTGCCCATGATGGACCCATGGAGTAGCCTATGAAAGCCACTTTTCATTTGCCTCAGTTATGTCCACCACCTGTAAAATGGGTATAAAGCTACAATCCTAAATACACTTGTTAGGGAAGCAGATCTGACTGAATTGTGGGATTACTTGAGTACACATACTTAAGTCTGCACAGTAATAAGGATTTGCCTCACAGAGCTGTCAAAGACAACCCAGGTAAGGGTGGTAAGCCGGGACAATGTACATTTAAACAGAAACAACTCCTTTGGGCCCTTCCAGGCCTTGTCCCTGATATAACTAGAGCAAGGTTGCTAAATTATTTCATTTGTTGCTGTAATATTTTCCTGCCAGAGGGAGGGAGCTGCTGATGCCATTCTCTACCTTAGGTTCCCAAACAAGCCTGGCAGGTCTTGGGCAGTGATGCAGCTTGACAGGGCGAGGAGGACAGGCTCCGTTCTTCCCCAGGCAGAAAACTGCCTTGTTGGGGGGGGCGGCTGGCCCTAGACCCTGCCATTACCCGGCGCATCCTTTCAATAACAATTCCTCTTCCGCAAGAGAAGGCCAGCTCCTCTTCGCAGGAGGAACGCTTCCAACGCTTCATATTATTATTATTATTTTGCACGGCCAAATAAATAAATAAATCTGAAGATCTTTGCAATCAGATGGGGGTCGGGCGAAAGGAGCCCACCCACGTTAAGGGGAGGCAGGTGCCACGAGGCAAGCAGTGGGGATGGGTGGGGGAAGGAGGGGGCGGAGTCCCTGGCCGGAAGTGCCTCTGCTGACATCGCTGCCGCCGGCCGGATCGGTTTTGGGGGGAGTCCGGGGCGCGCTCCGCTCCGCTCCACGTCCGGAGAGTTTGTAAGTGATGCCGGAGGCGGGTGGGCGCAGCCTGGGGTGGGGGTGGGGAAGCGGGCCGGCGATCCCCTCGCTTCCTTCCCATTTTGAGAGCTCGTAGGGGGCGGAACTGGGGATGGGGACCCTGCGCCCCAAAGGAGGGATTCAGGATCGCCCCGGTCTTCCCATCCTCCACTGAGAGCGAGTCGGGCTCTGATCATGGACGCGGCTGGGATCTGACGGACCCGGTTGCCATCCATCCTGGAGGGAGGGCAGGGTCTCCATTCCCACTCCCACGTTTTCAACCCCCTGGGCGATCAAAGTGGGAAAGAGATAAATTTGTGCCCCGTCCCCCCACGCTTCCATTGGCAGGTTAGGGGCGGGGGTGCTGAACCCTTGCTGGTGGTTGTGGGCATGAAAGCAGGGCACTTAAATAAAGGATATTGTCTTCTGTATATGACGTAAGAGGGCTGAATATACAGTAGAGCCTTTTTAAGAGTCCGGGGCATCGGCTGCTGCCCACCTTGTATGAAGTGTCACGCACAGTCCTAGAGTCATCTGTTGGCATATATCTAGGAGGAAGCTGATTGATCTTACGATAAAGGCCACCAAGCGTCTAGCAGTGCTGTCTGACTTGCAGTGTTTTAATTTTAAGAAAAGTGTGTGCAGAATAATGCTTTTTTAGATTAAAAGAGAGAAAAGGCAAGCGCAACACAGCTTCTGCGAGATCAGTTTGCATCCCATTGCAACTCCTGCTTTTATGCCTCTTTCCAGCATGATAAAGGCTATTCTGCGTTTTTGGAAAGTTGAGATAAGTTCCTTGTGAGAGGGCAGACTTCAAAATTACTATGAAGTGAAGGGCAAAGTCTCATTCTGGATGCAAAATGTTTATCAATCAGGGTTGCCATAAATACTTGTGTAATAATAATAATAATCTGTCTGGGTTTCCTCTGTTAACCCTGATGCCCTCTTCTTGTGTTTATAAATGCGGGTGCAATTGTTACACCTGCATCCTACCTTTGGATGAGGTTGAGTTCTCACCTTATAGAGGGTATTTTAAAGGGTAAGCTTTCTCCCACTTTTCTTTGGAGTTGTGATGTAGCTTGAACTTCTTTCTATCTTTCTTTCTTTCTTTCTTTCTTTCTTTCTTTCTTTCTTTCTTTCTTTCTTTCTTTCCATTTTTTTAAAACAACCAAACTGTCAGTCAGCCAATCTCTGGGCAAGATTGCTTTTTAAATTATGTATTCTTTCTCTGTTCTTTTGACTTTGATGAGTTGCACAAACCCTGCTCTGCTGCTGGTTACTAAAAGCTTATATACACAGATCTGTCTCTGTAACTCTTTCCTCTGTGCTACTCTCAAATCCTCTGTCTCTATCTTTATAGATCATGTTGCCTTTTGGATTAGAGGGGCAAGAGGTCATTATTTAACAATGGGTAGGAGAAAAAAATGTGGTTTTTCCCCCCTCTGGGTTTTTTCCCCCTCCTGGGTGCTGGAGAGGAAAAGCTCTGTGTTTGCAGATTGCATGAATCAAGGCATTGAATTTGGGACATCAGCTGGAATTCATTCTGCCTAGAAGTTGGGAGTTCAGGGTGGACACTCTTAAGTAGGTAATGTAAGCTCACAAAACTTGCTATATGTAGAAAGACTCTTGTAAACACCACCTTGTATGGAAAGGAATATAGGCCTTTTATCAAAACAAAACCTCAAATCCTTTCCTGAGGTCCTCTTTTCCAACTTGGGCCACTTTTATTATAGGATATAGGAACAAAGGCTCAGTAGAAACTGTAAAACTGAGTAGATACAGATGTGGAGATCATTTCTAGAGGTGCAGCTGCATAGCCTGTTACAGCAGAAATGAGTTTTGTGGTACCTTGAATAGGAACAGATCTGTGAGTCTTGCAAGTAAGCCTACAAAAATGACTAGTTTGCAAGAAAAACTAGCCTGCATTTCCACACTGGCTGCGCTCCCTCCTGTTAGGCTAGTACTGGTAAGAAAAGGTTTTTGTGCTGCATTAGCAGCACCAAAGTGACCTTTCTGGGGCACGAGCCTGGGCAGTGTGGTTGGAGGTCCTGGGTGTCCAGACAACAAGATCCCCCTCTCAACTGGCTGCTGCCAAAGAAGGGGTGGATCACTCTATACCTCCTCTGCTAGCCCGCTTGCTAGACTTTCCTTCCTCTATGGCTAGCAGAGGAGAAATGGAGCAACTACACACACACACACACACACACACCCACACACACACCAGGCTGCTTATGCACTTGTACCGGTACCAGGCAAGCTGTTAAATGCAAGGCTGGATGTACTGTAATATAAGCTTTCATGCACAATTGATTAAAAAGGATGAAGTTGCTGGGAATTGCAGATGGGGAGAGTGCAGTTGTGCTCAGGTTCTGCTTTTGGGCTTCCCGTAGGTGTCTGGTTGGCCACTGAAAAAACTGCTTGCATGCTGGAACTAGATGGGCCTTTGGCATGATCCAGCAAGGCTCTTAAGTTCTTATGTTCAGTTGGCAGGCTCCTCAATTTAAGATTATGGTTGCTTGGGAGCTTCTAAAAATAGGGGTTCTTCAGCATGAAAAGGAGGGTTAGATCCAAGGAAACCAGTTTAAATTAAACTAATAATATCTGACTAGCTTAAACAGGAAAAATAAATAAAATATGCACGGCCAATTTTGGTCAGGATCTTAGTGTTTCATTTTGTTTAGTGTGCTAAATACACAGAAGCAAAACAGTAAAAAAAAAACCAGTAAAATTAAGTGTGGGGATTTAACTGTCTCAAAACCTCTTTGTTTCTCCTGCTACATGCAATTATTAATAATAGTGGTGCAGCAGAATGAGCTTTTTTCTTTTCCAGGTCTTTCTAGCATCTTCTAAACAGCCAATTTTTCCAACGGCAGAGATTAAATCTTATTTTGGTGCCTTTGTTAGCTCTAGCCTTTGAACCGGAATTTTCCCCTGGTTTAGAACTGCTTGATTGGATCTCTATATAATTAGTGGGGTGAGGGGGGAGCAGTAGTTTTCCTCTGAAATGTTGAGCTTGGTTGGGCCACTGCAGATTGCCAGACTAGACAAGCTGGATTTGCAGTAACTTGTTATGCTCTAAACAAGAGTTTTCCCAAGGGAAGCTTTCAGGACTTAAGAGTGAAATTACCGTAAGTCTAACCAGTACTGAACGGGTAAGTCTTGACATGATATTTCTCTCCTTCTTATTTATATTAAGCACTTTTAGCTAATGGTTGCATATACCTGGATACCTCCATGTGCTTTTTTCACACAGTATAGCTTGAAAATAAAGTAGTAAACTGAGGTGGATACAATTCTGTATTTTGTAAGTATTTCAGCGGAAAACCTACGGCTGGAGTTAACAAGCATTTTAATGAATATTCTTTTTAGCCTATGAACATTCACTTGTTATGTGTTGTTGGTTTGGTTTAATAAACAATATGTTCTGAAAGCCATAGTTCATCCACCATGAAATTATTGTTTTTTTGAAGGCAGAGAGTTGTAGTTATGAGGATTGGAACTCGGAGGGTGGAGATTGCCATTAGTAAAAATGGAAGCAAGAGCTTCTCCTTGTGGCCATGCCAGAGGAGGAGAGGAGTGTGTGGAAGCAGACAAGTCTGAGGGTTGCCTAGGCCTGCTCCTGTAAATATAGTTCATTGTTACAACTGTATTGCCCTGCATAAAGTAGCAAGTGTTGTAGGACTTTGGGACTGAAGCAAGACACAAGTGCGTTTCCGGGCATGTGGGACTGAAGCAAGACACAAGTGCGTTTCCGTGCGTTTCCGAGGTTAACTTCTGCCTCCTATGTTATTTTTGCTGTGTTGGCAGCACTGAAGTGACCTCTCTGGGGTGCAAGCGGATACAATAATAATAATAATAATAATAATAATAATATAATAATAATAATAATAATAATAATAATAATAATAATAATAATAATTTTTTATTTGTACCCCGCCCATCTGGCCGGGTCTCCCCAGCCACTCTGGGCGGCTTCCAACAAATATTAAAATACATACAAAAAGACATGTGGCATTACTTGAGGGATCAAAGGTAACCATAGGAAGGTTAGCGAAACTATTAGCGAAGGTATTACCTTCGAGTATAGTATTCTGGACAAACGTTGCTCTGAGACAACTTTATGCCATTGAAATTTGTCCTTAGCTTGCCATACCATTAGACTGCTAGTTGCCATCTTCTGCCCTTGTAGCACCAGGAGAGTTTTTTAAATTTCACACTTCCCTGGAATAACTTCCATCTTGCAGGAAGGTATGCTGGTGATCTAAAACTACTTCTGGCTTTGGCTCCACCCATGTTTGGAATTGGCCATACCTGCTTTTGGCTTTAGCCAAACACTTGCCCCTTGGGGATTGTGGCCTTTGACTTAAAAGATTCCCCACCCCTAATTTAAGGCTCACTTCTGCTGACTTGCTGCTGAGTGGTTGGAAATAAAAACAGGGATGTACTATATCGAAACAAGGTTTACTGGTTCATGCTAATAGAGAATGCAGTGCAGAATCCTGTTTCCAACTAATGCCAGTAGTATATGCATAAGATTTTACTGAGCTTTCTGAGGTCACATGATTTGCTTCAGATCCTGAATGAAATATACTTCTCTGATACCTAGTTATTTCTTTTTTTAAAGGCAACCTTGTTATTGCTACACCCTGTGATGGTGAAGCCTCCTATTAGTGCAATGTGTGCAAAAGTTTTCTTTTTATTATTTTCTTCAAACTTCTGCATATTAATAGCTGGCAGAGAAAGTGCATATGCTGAGAAAGAGTAGGGGAATTAAAGGATGGACTGGATGGAAAAAGGATGAACAAAATCTTCCAACAGAGTCCAGCTATTAGGGTAAACCTACACAATTCGCTTAGGGGGAACAAAGTCGTCACATGGCGTCCTTTTCTGGTCATGCTCCTCTTGCGAAGTTTCCTTGGGAATTCAGCCCAAAGGAATCAGATTTGCATGTAATTATGTACTGAGGAGCGATCAGAAAACAGCCTTCAGTCCTTAGTTAAATATTGAACTGACCCCTTGTAGGTAATTTCCCAAGGAGGCTTTAATACAGGGTGGAATTGTCAGTACAAGATAACTGGTGACCAAAAGAAGAAGAAGAAAAACCTTTTTCATAGATGTACCCCAGATGAGCCTTCCTCAGCCTGGTGCCCTCCAGACATGTTGAACTACAATTCCCATGAACCCCAGCCAGCATAGCCATTTTAACTAGGTCTGATGGGAGTTCTCCAAAATTTCTGGAGGGCACCAGACTGGGGAAGGCTGCCCCTAGATTCCCATCCAAGCATGCATAGTCCCCATTTGTCCAGCCCCTCTTCTTCATACTCCCTCTGCAGTCCTCCACGCAGGTTCTATTCCTGCACAGAGCACCCCTTAGAACTCTAGCTAAGGAACTGGTGCTTTTGCCCCTTCCCTTCTTCCTCACTTGGGCCTTACTGGAGGGCCAGTGCTATCCCATAATCCAGTCCTTTCTTATCCTGTTATTCCTGTTTGTTAACTACATGGACTGAACTGCTGTCACATGCATTAGCTGGCTGATTCTGGTAAATCTGACAGCAAAATCAGCAATTTGTACATTGCAGAACACACACTTCCTTTACAGAGATTATATCCACGCGGAAAAAGTGGTGTTGAGAGGTCATCAATGAGCTCCTGACCTCAGCCTTGTTTCTATGCATGCTGCATTCCCCTAGCAACTATTTGCTGCTTTTTTTGGCTGGCTGCCCTCTTCTTCCTGGTTCTGCTCAGCGACTGCTGTCCTTGATAGAAAGTTTCAGCAATCATGTGAAACCATATGTCTCAAAGCAGAGGCCGAAGTATTTTGAAACTCTTGTAAGTTCTGAGTAGTTTTCTTTACAGTGCACGAACATAACTGGGAAGAGACAGGGATCAGAATCTGTACAGAGCGTAACCCATAGATGCAGTTCATCTCTGTGAATTGCTGAGATCTGACATGCTTTTGCCCGTGATGACAACAAGTAGAGTTTCTTTTGCTATTAAGAGCCAGATTGTTATGCTTCTCGCTACTTCAGTGGCCAGCAGAAACACACAGGCCATATCCCATCTCTTGGGCAGGAGCAATACAGAAGTTGTCCTTTAAATTTGATGGTGCTGCCATGTGGTGGAAGTGAGGCATGTGGTTGTATTGGAGAAAGGACACCTGGGCGGCACTATAATTTGGGATTGTGTAATTGATGAGCCAGAAAATGGTGTGTCAAAATGGAAATTAAAGCTGAAGTGTATGTCAGGCACCATCTCTTCCCCTGAGCTCTAGGGGATGAAAGAGATGGAAGATGTCTTTGAAGGGGAATGATGGCGGAGATTGGGCAGTACATCCATATAAACCTTAAGGTGTATGTCAACCCCACTTTTGCATGGCTGTAGTAGATGGTGAGTTTTACGTCTGAGGTCGAGGCTGACATAAAGATGGCAAGCTTCTTAAGGCTGTCAAGCTATACAGACATACTTAGCAGTAACTTCCATTGAACACAACGGGGCTTAGCTTTTGAGTAGGTGTGCATAAAGTGTCGCTTTAACACTATACGGCACAGCCCTCAATCTGGGTTGCTGGAGTGCCTATGGCTGGTTCTCTCGCCTTCCTGGATAATTACCAGTGCAAGGAATATCTCCATCCAGGTCACCCTTCCTTGCTTCTGGGGTATAATCTCCATACCAAGGCATGTGCTATGACCAAATCTGCTTTGGGACACTTATCGTGAGATATTGGGTCTGGAATTTTTGCTGCGTGTTTTTTTCCCTTTAAAATGCATGGAAGCAGGGCCTGGTTTCCATATTTGCAAAGAGGTTATTCACATTTGAAACATGCATGCAATTTTCATATCTTTAGCAGAGTTGAAAGGGCTTAAAGAGAAGACACCTGGGAGTGTGTGTGTGTGTGTGTGTGTGTGTGTGTGTGTGTGTGTGTGTGTTTTGAAGAGGCAGAGAGGGCCTGATTACTGGCTGTCAGATCTGGTCTGCACTGGAGATCTATAACACTTGTTGACATTTCAGCCTTCAACTTGGATTTTGTGCTGCAACGTGGAACTTTTTCATCAGCCGCTGAGCTATAGGGCGTGAGGAGGTGATGCCTTGACTGCTGGGAGTCAGGTTGCATCAGCTCCTTCCAGGGCTCTCCCTTCTTTCTGTTGGAGCTGATGTGGCTCATCCAAGCAGCAGCTCAGGGATTGGCGGCTGCCAGGGAGTCGTAATTTGCTTCAGCTGGATTTTCAGGAATTAACTCTCTCGACTCTGGACACTTCTGCAGTTCCTTCTATCTTGAGGTTTCCCTCCCCCCCACATCCCTGCCCCCAGCTTTTCTTCTTGAAGAGCAGGGACAGGCCCTTATTTGACATTGGGACTTTTCTGCCCCTGGAATCGATACTTTCAGAAAGACAGTTCTTGGATCCAGTTCCTGGGCTGCATATGTCTGCTTTCTCTAATCCAGTGCTAGGAAGCTGAAGGCAACAACTGGGGCTTGTAGCATCACTGAGTCATCATCGTGTGATGCTTCCCTTGTCTTAGCACTTCTATTGGAGTGCTTTTCTGCAAGGGCTTCCAGACTCTTTTTATCTGAAATGCTTGGGTGAGAAATCCTCTTTTCGCTATTGCTCTTGTCAAAATGAGAGAGTGGGGTGTGATCTTTGGAATTGCCACCCGTTTCATCTTCTCTTCTTCCAGTGCAAATGGAGCAGCAACAGTTTCAGGAAGGATTGAATTCCTGTCTGAAGCAGGTTTGAAATTGAACCCACAGTACCAGGTGTCTTATCTCTGGAAGATTGTGTAGTCCCTGTTAGACAGGCAAGTTCTCTGGCTGAATGTTGGAAGTCCTTGGTAGTGGTGCTGGGAGGAGAACCAAAGTTTTCTCACTTTTCCTGGTGTGTAGATAGGTAGGTAGGTAGGTATGCATGCATGCAGTTTTGGAGGAAACTGTAATACATACCATGGTTACTTTCTTACCAAATTAGAACTTACCTTAACTATTTCAAGAACATGAAATATATAGTATATAACAGTTGGTGCTATATTTGCGAGTTTTAAAGGTCTCGGTTTTATTCAAACAATAGTTACAAATGTATCCAGTGTTGGGGCTGCAAGTTGTTCCACACTAACCTAGGTATATCTTAGTGTTTGCCAGTTGGGAAGATAGGAAAAGAAATTAAAAGTAAACTGAACATGTGAAACTATCTGTTTTATAATAAAGATTTGTTATCTGGTCTTAGCCTTGGTATTATCCTGCAGAAGCAGGAAGAAATAATATTTTTAAGAGAAAGGGCTTAGAAAATACATAAAATAAGGACCAGCAATAAATTTGGATAGTCATATATCATAAGGTCGCTGTCTTGTGTACACTTAATTAGGAGCCGGCTACATATACATTGCACTCAGAAGCAAGCTTCACAGTAATTGTAAAGAAAATTGGCTATCCTGTACCCATATTTCTGTTTTTTATTTTGTTCACCCTCGATTCTTAAACTGATTGCATTTCAAGTTTATTTCTCTAATGAGCATCTGCCTAATCCAAAGCTTCTTTTGCACTGAGTTTCATGGCCTTCAGAAGGTGGAAGGTGTGCAAGAGTAAAAAGAAGCAAATTCTTGCTGCCCTCTCATGTTAGTCCGGGGGGTCCTTGGTTGTATTTGTGTATCTTCAAACTTGATTTAGGAGGAATTTGAGTCAAGTGAAGAATCAGGGGCTGCCTTGTACATTGTTGTTTGTTAAAGGAGCAATATGCTTAGCAGACATAGTCTGAACCTGATACGTGGAGAAGATGCTTTGTATTCTACCACTTGGAAAATGCACTCCCAGTGTAAAGATCTGAAGAAGATTGCTTGTTTAATACAGTACTGCAAGTAACAATACTACCGTTGAATCTTAACTCTATGAGTTTTTGTAGTAGCATAACTGGCTGCAACATTATTTTTAAAAAGCATTCCACATCATTCTGGGAAAAGAAAAACAATGCATAGTAGATTTTTCACCTTTCTCCCAAATCTTCCACTGAAACACTGGAGGGAAATCCTGGGTGGCAGTGATGAGCCACTTCTCACATATTAAACTTTGCTGTCACGGGCTGTCATGCAACTTGCCATGGGGAGACTGTCTGGGACACCGGAATAATGGAGAATCATGTAGGTTTCCTTGTTCTCTTGCAGGCGCTGTTGATTCCATCAAGATGCTGTGCCGAGCTGCTCTTCTCCCTTCCTTGCGTTCTTCGGGACAATTCTGGCGGCAGACTGACGTGGGGGGCTCTCACCCTTGTATGTATCAGAAGGAGGCAACTGTGGGTAGAGGCCTTTCTGTTAACACTGCAGAATTGGGAATTTCTCAGCAATTAAAATTCCAGACCTAGGTGTCCTGATTCTTAACTACTGTACTGCTAAAATGCAAACAGCATGGCTTTGGCAATGTATTGTGTTACTCTGCCCCCTACTGGCTTGTTGAAGCATTGCTGCAAAATATAGTTTTTTCAAGCCCTTAGCTGTCTCGGCTGAAGCCAGTAGTTCCATTTCCTTATTTGCCTGTCAGTATTATGTTGCATAAACATAAATGGGGAGCTAAATGAAGAATGTGCGTAAGGGGGGAACGAGGGCTTTACCTCTAGGTGGTGAAGACCATGCTTGTTAGCTGGCAATTTTAAACCTACAGAGAGTTTGAAGGCTTTATAGTCTTTATAAAAGCAGTTACATCCTACCTTTCCATTCTAAAATAAAATGCCCAAGGTGTCTAACAACACAATATTAAGACACACCACAACATGGTACAAAGCACAATATAATAAAAACAAACCAAAAATGTTTTAATAAACTGGTAAAAATAATAATAAACCAAAAAAAAGCATACCACTGATAAAAAATATATGTATCTAGTTTTAATTCTATAAATGTTAAATTGTATTTTAATGATGTTTTTTCCAAGTGTATCGTTTGTATCTAAGCTGCCTTGAGTTCCACCAGGGCAAAAAGGTGGGATATAAATATATATATATATTATAATAATAATTTAATATGGCATGCAAGATGCAAGCTTATGCAGAGTAGAGGAAATTATATTTGCCTTTAACACTGACTGATGCCACAGTTGGCAGAGATGTGACTAGGGACAAGGTGACCCACTCCCTTTGATTTCTGTTGGCTCTTCTGTGGGTCATGGTATTTAAAGTATCAACATAACTGCAAGGAGACCAAGAGACAGAGTATGACCTCAGAATATTCTGGTCAGTTGGTCAAGTGGTACTTGGAATACTTATTTTGCTCTGCAAAGGTGTTCCTTGGGCTAATGTTTTTTCTCACTCATTTAAAAGCTGGACACTAGTTAGAGGCAGGTGATATGTTCAGACACTCTCTCCAGACCTGGGACCTGGAAAAGGTGACACGATGGGGGGGGGGAGAGAGAGAGAGATTTATGGTTCAATGTACTTGCCTCTAATGCCTCTGCTGTGTGTTTCAACCACAGGTCTACTGGCTCCTAACCTGGTCTTGAGGAATGAGTCTGCTCGGGGCTGGAGTAACATCCCGTTCATCACGGTGCCCCTCAGCCGAACCCATGGCAAGTCGTTTGCTCACCGCAGCGAGTTGAAGCATGCCAAGAGGATTGTGGTGAAGCTGGGGAGCGCTGTTGTGACTCGAGGAGACGAATGTGGCTTAGCCCTGGGGCGACTGGCATCCATTGTTGAGCAGGTAACAAGGCCGGGAGGCACTGTGGGCATTGGGCTGCATGTTCTCCTTGCCAAACCCTGCCAGTGGTAAGGTTGTCTCCACTCTGTGCTGGAATGCCCAAGCACTGGTAGGCCATTAAAAGGTAACGGTAAAGGGACCCCTGACCATTAGGTCCACTCGTGTCCGACTCTGGGGTTGTGGTGCTCATCTCGCTTTATTGACCGAGGGAGCCGGCGTACAGCTTCCGGGTCATGTGGCCAGCATGACAAAGCCGCTTCTGGCGAACCAAAGCAGCACAGGGAAATGCCATTTACCTTCCCGCTGCAGCGGTTCCTATTTATCTACTTGCACGTTGACATGCAAGTTGACATGCTACTTGCACGTTGACATCCCTGGCAGGAGCAGGGATCAAGCAACGGGAGCTCACCCCATTGCGGGGATTCGAACCACCGACCTTCTGATCGGCAAGCCCTAGGCTCTGTGGTTTAACCCACAGCACCACCCGCGTCCAATGCGCCATTAGCTGTTAGTTAATCATGGCTATTGCTAGAAGTGTGAAGCTCACAGTGTGTTTCAAAGATTGCCATTTCCTGCTCTTTGGCTTGCTGTTAGTTTTATTGTTTGAACTGGGATATTTGCCTGCGTTGTACGACATCCTGAGATCAGCTGAAGAAGGTTGGATTAGAGCAGAGGTAACCCCCCCCCCCGGGGGTCCATGGCACATACCCAACAACTGTCCAGGACATCCTGCTTTTGGGCGTCATGCTCTCGTATGGTCACATGACTCATGTAGGAATGTGGCCCGGAAGACCTGTTTTGCGCTGGGACATATTGGAGGATATGGTGGCACCATTCACATAACTAAAGCAACCACCTAGAGTGGCTGGGGAAACCTAGCCAGATGGGTGGGGTATAAATAATAAAATTATTATTTCCAAAAGTTGGGATTTTCAAGGCTTGCCTTTTGAAAAACAAGGAGTCTGCATTATTTAGCAAATTGGGAACCACTGGATTAGAGGAATATTTGAATACACAGATAACAGTTGAAGGCAGGGCTTAAATGTAATGGGCACTAGAGTGCGGAGGGGCAGAAATATGGTTTAATATTAAAACACATGTAGTTAATATTAAAATATTAACATTAAAAGGCAATGCTTTTGAGATTCCCACCAAGACTAATGGTATCTCAGGATCTGCCTGTGGTATCTTGCAATGATGGCAACCTCCAAAGTGGGGGAAGTAACATAAGGGGAATAAATAATCCTCATTTTTAAGATGTATTGGAACAGAGTGCTAATGCCCTCAAAACATCTTCCACCGAGGTGCTGCTGCAGTCAAGTCAAGAAAGCTTACATTCTTACTGCTTTGGAGAAATGTTTTCCTACAGAACAATCGCAACAGCATCTAAAAATTGGAAGCGAGGTAGGATGGCTTTAAATTAGACTAAGAGTTGTTTCTCTCATGCCTGCAGGTATCAATGTTGCAAAACCAGGGCCGGGAGATGATGATCGTCACCAGCGGGGCTGTGGCCTTTGGGAAGCAGCGGCTGCGTCACGAGATCTTGCTCTCTCAGAGTGTGAGGCAGGCTCTCCACTCAGGGCAGAACCAGCTCAAGGACATGGTGAGCAAGTGGGAGAGCGGCCTGTGTTCTTCAGCAGTGGTGTAGAAACCGCTGTCCCTGGCTGACTTGTTCTCTAATCTGTGCAGGCGATTCCTGTGTTGGAGGCTCGAGCCTGTGCTGCTGCCGGTCAGAGCGGGCTGATGGCTCTCTATGAGGCCATGTTCACACAGTACAGCATCTGCGCAGCCCAGGTAGGGAACTTTGTGCATTCTCCTGCTCGGAGTCTTATCCGGAGCCTTGGGCACCATGCAAGTTCTCTCTCGACTCCTAGAACAAGGCTCTCTTTCATGCTATTTGCCAGGAAGCCTAATTCTTTCCAACGCTAGGGCCCCCCAGTTCAGTACATGCCAACACCTTACCCCTCCATCCCTTCCGTTGCTTTGCCCAACTTAATACCCCTCCTTTCCTCCACCCATTAAGGCCACGATAATTGCATTTCAGATTTCACAACAGGCTAGCCGAGCTTTCGCATCTGAAGTGGTTGGTACATCGACCCCTCGCTTTGTTTGCTTTTACTGTCAGAATTTAGCTAGTTCGTTCGTAACTTGCATGCTTGGTGGTCCTCTTCACGCCGAAACTGATAGTGGATAATTTTTGTCAGAGCAGTTCTTTTCTTCCTTCCAGATTTTAGTCACCAACTTGGATTTCCATGACGAGCAGAAGCGTCGGAATTTAAACGGGACGCTGCACGAACTGTTGCGGATGAACATTGTCCCCATAATCAACACCAATGATGCTGTGGTTCCTCCCCCAGAGCCAAACAGTGATCTTCAGGGGGTAAACGTGGGTAGCGCATTGCAGTGGGTGGTGGTTGCTCGCTCGTGGACCCGCTAACACGCTGACTTCGGGCTGTAGTGCACGCTAACGTCATAACGCTCTGGATTCTCCCAGGTGACTTGCTGCTTGTGGATGTAGTAGATCTGGCTATTTGGTGTTGCTTGTGAGGCTAGCTGTTGACTCGAGGCTGGTAGTATGACTCCCAACCATCTACTGTTGCGCTTCGCTTCTCTATGAATTGCTTGGGCTTTGGGTTAGCTCTCGCCTGGCTAGTATTGCTGACTTTTCAAATGTGTGTTCCAGGTAATTAGTGTGAAGGACAACGACAGCTTAGCAGCCCGTCTGGCTGTGGAAATGAAGACCGACCTGCTGATTGTTCTTTCGGATGTTGAGGGTACGAGAGTTGTTCTGTATCTGGCTAAATGGCCAGTGCAGCTTTGTGATCCTTTTCAGCCGTGTGGTTCAGGAAGAGGAAATTTAGGGAATTGACTGTGAGGCTAATTGTAGTGAGCCAGAACACTGCAGTATTCACAGTGCACACCTTTAAAGGAGAAGGAATTAGTCATTGCTTTATTCATGCTGGTTAGAAACAGAGGAGCAGAGTATACATTATTTGTCTTGGACTGCTGACAGTTTCTTAGAGCTTAGAAATGGATTCACCTCTTCCCAGATCACTTGACCTGAGGTATCATATTCTGCCTTTTGCTTCTAAATTCTGACTCTGGCTATCCCTTAGTGTGATAGCTTACGGTCCAACTGGATGACTCAATACGGTGGTACCTCGGGTTACAGACGCTTCAGGTTACAGACGCTTCAGGTTACAGACTCCACTAACCCAGAAATAGTACCTCGGGTTAAGAACTTTACCTCAGGATGAGAACAGAAATCGCGCGGCAGCGAGAGGCCCCATTAGCTAAAGCGGTACCTCAGGTTAAGAACAGTTTCAGGTTAAGAACGGACCTCCAGAACGAATTAAGTTCTTAACCCGAGGTACCACTGTACTAGCAATGCAGTCCCTATGGTTCAGAGGATCCAGTTACCTCAGTCTTTTTTCTTTTCTTGTCTGAATGGTAGAGGTCAAAGATTTATTTTACAAATGTATGCGCATTGTTTTTCGACCATAATGATATTGAAGGTATGTTCCAGTAGCTCATTTCCACCGTTCCATTTCAGGACTCTTTGATAGCCCCCCAGGATCAGATGACGCAAAGCTCATTGACATATTTTACCCTGGAGACCAGCAGTCTGTGACGTTTGGAACTAAATCGCGGGTGGGAATGGGAGGCATGGAAGCCAAGGTTGGTCAAGCTCCTCCCCATTTTGCTGTGATTGTGTCCATTTACTGGGGAAAATAGGAGGGCACTTTGCAATATCTGAAGACCCCGTTTAGCTTTTATAACAAATATGTTAATTTTCTAGATTTATTTTATAAAAACATTTTTATGTTTCATCCTATGTCATGCCTGTGAGATAAACTACGAGCTGCTTATGGTAGTAATGAGAAACCTATGGCCCTCCAGACTACAACCCCCATCATCTCTGATCATTAGTGATGCTGTTGGGGATTAGAGTCCAACAACCTCTGGGAGATCACAGATTCCCCATTCTTGGCTAATGGGGAAAGTTACCTGTTTTTTATGTCTTGGAAAAAGTGTTGATCCTTAAAAGAGTTTTTACACTCTTATCAGAAATTACAGCAAATAACAATGCTCTTTTGTTTGAAAATGTGCATTAAAAAATATTCCTTCATTTGCAGGTGAAAGCTGCCCTGTGGGCTCTCCAGGGAGGTACCTCGGTAGTGATTGCCAATGGAACTCATCCCAAGATCTCTGGCCATGTCATCACAGACATTGTGGAAGGAAAGAAAGTTGGCACGTTTTTTTCGGAGGTGAAGCCTGCAGGTAGGTTAGCATGGTCAGGTCCAGAATTTGTGGGGATCAAAGAATGACAGTCATGGTGCAGAATTTTTGGGAGGCTGGAGGCAATTGGTTACTTCAGCTGTGGAATAAAAACCACAAAAGAACTGTGAGGGTGAAACTATTTATGCTTTTGCTGTATGCGACAGAAGGGTGTTTAAGGCCCCTTTAGGGGTTGTCCTGCTAAACACATAGGGGGTAAATGTTGCTTCTGCAATGTGCACCCTTTTCTCTGGACTTGTGGGGTGGAATGTTCAGCCACGTTTTGATTCAAGAGTGGGAGAAGCGCGAAGATAAACTCTTCTAAATATTCTCCATTGAATATGTGGTGGCCCGAATTAGCGTGATGAGAGTTAGTATGTAACCACGCTCTGCTTATTTTATTTTTTTAAAGGCCCAACCGTGGAACAGCAGGCTGAAATGGCTCGAACAGGAGGCAGGAGTTTGGCAGCACTTCAGCCTGAGCAGGTAACCAGCCCAGTCAGTCACATAATGTATATTACAGCCTTGAGAGCACATTCAGGGCATTTGTAGTAAATGCAAAAAAAGGCAGTAGCCCCAGACTGAGATGAACAGCTTGCATAAATGTCGAAGGTTCAAGTTTCCCCATATAATAGGTGGAAATGACACTTGGGAAATCTGCACTAGTAATTTTCAAAATAAAGCTTTATTTACTATTATTAAGACTGATCAAGTACATCTGAAGAAGTGTGCATGCACACGAAAGCTCATACCAAGAACAAACTTAGTTGGTCTCTAAGGTGCTACTGGAAGAATTTTTTTTATTTTATTTTGCTTTGACTATGACAGACCAACACGGCTATCTACCTTTAACAAGTACATTGAGTTTCACTTCTGCAAGCATGCAATTTGACACAGTCGTGAAACATCTGTGTCAAAGAGTACATATACTATAATACAGAACAGGCCTGCTATTTTTTTAAGACCTGCTGAGCTAAATTCATCCCACTGGCCATCAGTAGCTCAATCATGTTCTTGCTTTTCTGCCTGCCTTGGACTGCAAAATGGTGATTGTCAAGCTCCTAGAGGGTCATGATAATGGGGCTCTTGGACTCTTGTTTGGCTCAGAATCATAGAATTGTAGAGTTGGGAGGGACCACGAGAGTCATACAGGCTGAGTGTTGTGCATGCCTTACTCATGAAGCATGTTCAGTGGGATCTTCATAGCCTAGATTAATCTTCCCCCAAGTTGCAGGTATTTTGGGCTCCCAACTCCATCAGTCCCAGCTAGCATGGCCCAATGGTCAGGGATTATGGGAGTTATACTCCAAAACATCAGGAAGGCTGATCTGAGTCATAGCTCAAGCAGCAGGATCTAGGCTTTGAAATCTGAAGATCAGTCCACTTGAAGCATGTGACACCTTCTACCATGGTTAGGATGAGGGGAGAGGGGAGGGGAGGTTGATTTTTGTAGAGCAGGTGCTACAGGGGGAATAAATTGAGTTGCAAACTGAACTAGCAAAGATACCTATCCAGCAGCTTGACTGAAGAATAGATGAGCAGTCTTGGAGATAAACCATGGGGCCTGGCAACTCAGTGAGAGATTGGGCTGTGGGTTTGAAGGGGCTAACAACATCAATATGGTGACCAGAGAGCTGGTCACAATCAAATGCCTGATGGTGGTTCCCTGTCTATTTTACTACAGAGAGCAGAGATCATCTATCATCTTGCTGACCTTCTGACAGACCAGCGAGAAGAGATTCTTCAGGCCAACAAAAAAGATTTGGAAGAAGCTGAGAATAAAGGTAAACCGGGTGGAGTCTGTGTTGGGTATGTGGTGAGAACAATTTCTCGTCAGGCCAAGTGGGTGATGCTGGAAATGTCTGAGGCTGCCATTTATTGCTTCAACAGACTACAAAGATTAGATGAAGAAATCTTGGGAACATCCAGAAGCCTTTGGCCAAATGTTCCTTTAACACTAAGACTTTGTTTTTGTTTCACCTGAGTACCTTTGTTGTTCGTGCTACCCAAGGGGTTACTTCAGCTTCAAAACAGAAAGGAAATCTTTCTAGCCAAAATCTTTAGACAGCCTAGCTTCACAGTTGTCTAAAGGAACCAGTAGAGATGTGAAGGCCCGGAAAAAAACCAGAAAAATTCGGGGGGGAACCCTGGGTTTTTTCCTGAAGCCTTTTTTGTTTTTTTCCAAAAAAATTGGAAAAAATTGAAAAAATAAAAAACAGATTATGGAATGTTTTATTTTAACATGATGAATAAAATATTTTAAGATAAGGGGTTCAAATATTTTATAGATCATTTCTAAAAAATATGTATGGTATCAGATTATTCTAATTTCTGTGAGGACAAGCAAGTCCTAGGTTACAAACTGAACTCTCCAATGCAAGAACAAGATACATCTCATCCTTTAGGAGGTGCTGTTGTCACCAGAAAAGAAAAGGGTTTCAGTTTTGTTTTTGCATGCATGTGGTATGCATTACAGCTCAGAAAATGATTCTGATTAAATTTCATGCCCATTCATTGAAATTTAGTCCCACTTCCTTCTTCAGTTCTTTTTATGAGAATGTTTTTTTAAATACTGTGGAGAGGAAATATGAATAATTGTTACTTCTGGATTTTTAAAAATTGTTTTGTGGAGTTCCCCCCCCCACACACACACATAAACTAGTAAACAGTTCAGGAGATTGTTGCTCCATTTGTTATAAATACAAATAAATATTATTTTAAAAGTAAATTCTGTTTGTAATAATTGTTTGGATACACTATATTTTTAATATGCTAGTTGTGATAATTTTATGCCCATTAAAATTGTCCATAGTTATATTTTATGTTTCTAAAGTAACAGAATGACTTTCAATCTGGAAAAGAAAAAAGAACTGCTAATGTAGCATTTTTTTTCAATTTTTCTGAAAATTTCCGTTTTCCCCCGAAATTTCCCCCGAAAAAAAACCAGGGGGGGTTCCGAGCTTCAAAATTTCCGGAAATTTTACATCTCTAGGAACCAGGTGAAGTTCTTGCAACAAGGTCATAAAGGCTTTTCCTATTCCAGAAAAGCCTATGACTTCTCCATGGTTGTAAACCCAGGGGTCCTTTTCTCTACATAAAGCCATTCATGTGGTTCATTAGACCAGCTGAAACACAGATTGCAGGAAAGGATAATGTGATAAGTGTTTTGATTGTTCTGAATATTGTCACCTTTGTATTAATTGTTTTCAAAATAAGTTTTTAAGTTTTCTTAGCACAGCTTGTAACAAACAAATGTAACAAGAAATACACATAAACCATGAACCAAGACGAATAATATTAACACTTTTGCATCAATAAGATCTCAGATGCAACCACTTCCATCTGCTGACTCAGTGTTCAGATTGAAGTCTTGGTTTCTGTTGCTTCATTCTAATCATTCATGAAATGAAGTCTGACTTACTGGCTTCTGCTTCCATTTCAGGAAGATTGGCCCTTCCTTTGTTGAAGAGACTGAGCCTGTCAACCTCCAAGCTAAATAGTTTGGCCATTGGGCTGCGACAGATTGCAGCGTCCTCACAAGACAGTGTTGGCCGTGTCCTTCGAAGAACACGAGTAGCGAAGGATTTGGAGCTGGAGCAAGTGACTGTGCCTATTGGGGTCTTATTAGTGATTTTTGAATCCCGGCCTGACTGTCTCCCCCAGGTGTGTGAAGAAGTCACTTGGGAAACAAAGCAAATATAACTTGCTATGAGCTGCAAAGGTCTCCGATTGTGGATTTCCCCACCTTGCTCCCCTAAGGAGGGAAATAATTAGTACTGAAAGTGTTGCCAGTTGAGGTTTGTGTGTGGGTTAGGATGTGAATGTGTTGTAGCAAGCTTGATAGTTTGTCGTTTATTTTGTATAGTGTCCTCCATTGGGTCCTTTTAAAAAGTTGCGCAGCCCGAGTAGCCTCTGGAGCTATGCATCTTTCCTTGAATTTTGATCAGGAGTTCAGAAGGGACATAGTTATAGCAACGCCTCTGCTTCCCAGCCAGATATATTGCATAAGGTAAAGGTAAAGGGACCCCTGACCATTAGGTCCAGTCGTGACCGACTCTGGGGTTGCGGCACTCATCTCGCATTATTGGCCGAGGGAGCCGGCGTACAGCTTCCAGGTCATGTGGCCACCATGACTAAGCCGCTTCTGGCGAACCAGATCAGCGCATGGAAACGCCGTTTACCTTCCCACCAGAGCGGTACCTATTTATCTACTTGCACTTTGATGTGCTTTCGAACTGCTAGGTTGGCAGGAGCAGGGACCAAGGAACGGGAGCTCACCCCGTCACAGGGATTCGAACCGCCAACTTTCTGATTGGCAAGCCCTAGGCTCTGTGGTTTAACCCACAGCGCCACCCGCGTCCCCATTATCTATCCCGCATACCCACCATCAATTTGGGACCTTCCAAAAACAAAGCTTTAGCAGAAAAACATGCAGTATTGCAACCTTGGAAGCGTTAGTATTGAAATACAGCAAACTGACAGATCTGAGCTTGATGGGACCATAACCCATTCAGTGTTGTATAGTGTCAAAAAATGAGGGAATGGTGGTGAGGAGAGGAAGAAAGGGACAAGGGGAATGAAGATTCAAAATAAGTGGTATAAGGAAGAGTAGCCACTGCATTGTCCTCTAGGTGTTGTTGGACTGCAACTCCCATCATCCCTGAGCATTGGCTATGCTGACTGGGCCTGATGGTTATTGTAGTTCAGCACATAGCTGTCAACTTTTTCCTTTTTTTGCAGGAAATTCCCTTATTCCAAATAGGATTCCTCGCGAGAAAAGGGAAAGGTTGACAGCTATGGTTCAGCAGTGTAGGGCACAACATTGGCTACCCATGAAATATGTAACTGTACATTTATTATTGTTAAATCAGAAATGGTTCACAGCACTCTCACAATACATTATAATTGTTAGGTGCTGCTATGGTTATAAAGGTGTCCTTTAATGCTTGTCTTCCTCGCACTCCCTTCTTTCTGGCAGGTAGCTGCTTTGGCCATTGCCAGTGGAAATGGCTTACTGCTGAAAGGAGGGAAAGAGGCATCGCACAGCAACCAGATCCTTCACCATCTGACTCAAGAAGCCCTTTCCATCCACGGGGTGAAGGACGCGGTGCAGCTGGTAAGTGCCTATGAGCAGAAAGTGGGGAGGGGGCAGCACCGTGGTGACAAAACACAGGCTGGGAGGGCAGTGTCCAAGTGCGGTCAGAATCTGATATATTACTGAATCAAAAAAAAAAAATTAAGCTCCACATAATCTGAGTTAAAAAGAAATAATAAGTAATGGTGCCTGAAAGAGAACCCTGGCAGAAAGAATTTCATTAAAAGTTTTTTTCCCCTTTTATGAAAAGAGGAAGATGCATTTTTAATTGAAATGTGTTAGGCTGCTTAAATCTTGCTTCAAGTTGGTTGGTGATTCTTTGTGTTGAGTGCCTAAAGCAAATCTTTATCTTTTGAGTTCACACATGGCAGGCAGTTCTTTGGGACTGGGCAGGGACCCTGGAAATGTCTGTAATCTGGAATTGTGATCCATTCAGAGCTATTTCCAGGCGATCACCTGCCCCATGAACGTTACTGTGCTGCTTTGGGACTTGTTACCTTCTGTCCAGGTGCTTTGACAAGCTACTTATTTTCTGTTGTGTACACACACACACTGACAATCAATTGTGCCCAAATAGCTGGGCAGCTTCCCTACTGTTGGGTATGCATTCTCTGTTTTGTCCCATACTGTGCTTACTCTTCCATTGGCAGCCTCTGTAACTCTCCTGGCGTGATCTTTACAGGTGAATACCAGGGAGGAGGTGGAAGACCTTTGCCGTTTAGACAAGCTGATAGATTTGATCATCCCCCGTGGCTCGTCTCAGTTGGTTCGGGATATCCAGAAATCTGCTAGAGGAATCCCAGTGATGGGCCACAGTGAAGGAATTTGTCACGTGTATGTGGACTTGGAGGCCAGTGTGGAGAAGGTCACCAGAATAGGTGAGATGAGAGGACAGAGATTTTCTTCTTCTTAAAAGGGTTTGGGCTAAGTGATCGGCATGAGAGGGCATGGATGGTCAACATGCTCCTCCTTAACCTATTTATTTCAGATGTTCTACAGCAGGGGGAGGGACGGAAGTCAGATTGGGATCTACTGGCAGATCAGTAGATCAGAGGATAATTTTCAGTAGGGTAATGGCAGTTCCTGACTCATAATTCTTTTAGCATAAGTAGCAAGAAAAGACTTTTGCTTCCTAAACTAGGCTGTTAGAATCCCTGATCTTTAGTAACTTGGGTGTATATTTGTAATTCTGTCCACAGGCAATCCCAGTGTCTTGTTCATGGGGTGCAATAGGTAACTAGCTCCCCTCCCTAAGCAATCGGCTACAGTTGGTGGATTCTAGTAACAAAGCAAAAACCCATTATAGAACCTGCATGCCCAATACCTGATCCTGCATGCTGTGCAGCACCTTTGTAACCAATAGTTTGTCCTTCATCCAGTGAGAGACTCGAAGTGTGAATATCCTGCAGCCTGCAATGCGCTCGAGACTCTCTTAATACACCGGGACTTGCTGAGAACTCCCGTCTTTGACCAGATCATTGACATGTTGCGAGTGGAACAGGTAAGTAAAGATGTCTGGAGCAGGCTGAACGTGAGAGAGTGGCTGCCACAAGTTTCTGCTCAGTGAGATGCCAGCCTAGAATGGATGCTGCAGATGCAAACCTTGAGGGGGGTCCATCTGCTCCAGTTGCAGCATGATATAGATTTATTTACGCAGTAGCCTTGTTTTTATAGTAGGGCAGGCTTCCCCAGACTAAGGCCCGCAGGCCGGATGCGGCCCGAGGGGCTCCTTTATCCGGCCCCCAGCAACCCCCGCCGCCTGCTCTTACCGGCGCCACTGCCCATCTCCGGGTCGGTGCGGACAAGCGTCATTTCCAGCACACTTCCAGGTCCGCGGAGGCCCATGCACACGCGCACAAGCTATTTCCGGCATTGTGCCGACCCCAAAGTGTGCCGGAAATGACGCATGCGCACAAGCTATTTCCGGCGCCGCACCGACTCAAAAGTAGGCAGCCGCGCCGAAAATAGCGTGTGTGCACGCGCGCATGGGTGCATGCCCCCCCGCCCTCCGGCCCGCCGCACGATCCGTGCTGGAGGAACCGGCCCGAAGCGGGGTAAGTTTGGGGACCCCTGTCGTAGTGTGTGGCTTGTCCTGAGCATACATTGCACTTTGAGCCAGCTTTTCTAATGATGCCTCTTGGTGCCAAGGTCCTGGAATGCATCTGCGCTGCGCCTCTGCCTAGGCTGAAGAGCCATAGAAGACAAGCATATATGGAAAGCAGGTTCCTGTTGAAGTTATCTTAGTCCAAGCTTCTTGGAGATTGGAATCTTCTGCTTGCTGATCTTCTGTAGTAGGGATGGGCAGAACTTAAAGATAGTGAGAGGTTAGTTGCTGCATTCTTGAAGGAGGACTTGGGGTTGGCTTGTGAGTGCGCTTTCTCCACTAACTTGAAGCCTGAGAGCTTTGAACAACAGGATTGAATGGGATTCAGCCACCAAGGCCACAAAACAGGATGGGACTGTGGCAGTAGGCTACTGTGAGGAAAGTGCTAGAGAGAGGAAGATAATTTCCTTCGAAAGTACAAAGGAAGGGACATAGGAAACTGCCTTATGCTAATTGTCTAGCTCTGTATTGACTGTACTCTGAATATCAGCAGCTCTCTGGAGTTTCAGACAAGAGGCCTTTTTCCTGGCTTCCCTCTTTGCATAGAAGGTGCTTGGAGGAGGAATGTGCGCTGAAAACGTTTTGTTCTTCCATCAGGTGAAGGTTCACGCTGGCCCCAAGTTCGCCTCCTACCTGACATTCAGCCCCTCGGAGGTGAAATCACTCCGCACGGAATATGGGGACCTGGAGTGCTGCATTGAAGTGGTGGACAGCGCCCAGGATGCTATTGAACACATCCACAAATATGGGAGCTCCCACACAGATGTAATCATCACAGAGAACGGTTGGTGGCCAGTCTAACGTCTCGTGTGCATTTATACTCCTTGTGATGGTTTCTTTCTACATTTGGGGGCTCCAGGATTGCCTCAGTTGGGACTTTGAGGGGCTTTCCCCCCAGAAGTTACCTTTCTAGGGCCAGGCACCCTCCACAATGTGTGTCTCTTCCTTTGCTGCTCTAGGAACAAACATCTGGTGATCTGGGCCACATTGGAGGAGTCCAAGCCACGTCTCCTTCCCCTGCCTGTATTGCCCTTCCTAGGTACATGAGCACTGCTGCAGGTGTGGGGAGGAGCTGTGGCCTGGATTTCTCTTGTGTGGCTGGAGTTACCAGAACAGTGCAAGAGGAGCACACACTAAGAGCATAAGGAGAGCCACACTGGATCAGTCCAGAGGCCCATCTAGTCCAGCATCCTGTTCTCACAGTAGCCAACCAGATGCCCGTGGAAAGCCTGCAAGCAGTACATCAGTGTAATAGCACTCTGTCCACTTGTGATACCCACCATCTGGTATACAGAGGCATACTGCCTCCACCAGTGGATATATTTGGGGGGGGGGCGAGTCACAAATCCCACTGGCTATGCCCAAATTGCCGTTTGGGTTCCATCAACATTCAAGAAACTTGGGGGAGGGGGGGAAAACATTCAAGAAACTGCAACAACTTCCATGTTCTAAAAGCAGTGCTTTTTTCTAGGGGGGGGGACACACATACCCCTAAACATTTTGTGAATCTTTGTACTTTTGTCCATATTATACTGTATTTATTTTTCCCGATTTGAACTATAAAAGGGTGGTTTTCCTGAGTCAAAATAAGAGTACCCCTAAACATTTTTTTAAAGAAAAAAAGCACTCTCTAAAAGTAACATTGCAAATTTTGCTGGTACCTTGTTCCCTCTTTCTAAAACTGCTTGCTCTTGTTGAGTGTTCAGCTCCCTGCTGCTAACATTTATTTTTCTACGGAGAAGAAGAACAATATAAATGAACGGCAAGCTCATTTTCTTGAGTGCCCATCTTAAGTAGTCAAAACAGCACCAACCCGCAAGAAGGGAGTAAAAGCTCCAACGAGGACTGAACATGAGAAAAGCAGTGGGGAAATGGGATGGAATGTCCTGCAACAAGCCATGACTGGCTGGCTGGAACCTTGAGCAGGAGCATTACAGGGAACCAGGCAGAGGGCCTTCTCGGTAGTGGCACCTCCACACAGCAACTTCGTTTGTTGCAAGTCCCCCATGCAAAGGGACATAATATAAAATTTATTCATACTCAAGCTTCTATCCTGCCCACCTTTGCAACACAGACTGGCTGACAACAAACCATCAACAAGCATTTTAAATATAATAAAAGGCAGCAGTGGTATATAAAAAAAAATATCTAAAAGGCCTTGACTAAACAAGTGACCATTCTGTTTCAGCCCACATTGGCACAGTTCTATTGTAAAGCAGTTGTGTTTTTAAAAAATCCTTTTGTCACCCCCAGAGAAAACAGCAGAGTTCTTCCTCCAGCACCTGGACAGTGCCTGTGTGTTCTGGAACGCCAGCACCCGCTTCTCGGATGGTTATCGCTTTGGGCTAGGTAAGGGAGCGCAATGGGTGCCATGTGCCGCTGGTGGCCAAGTTACACATTTTGCGTGAGGTTGAGAGTGTTCAGGGAGGATACATGGTCACCTTTAAAGTTAAGAATATTTAAGGAGATTTACTTGCAACTTCTTTTTAAATCTTTGGAGTACTTTAGAATTAGAGTGATCCAGGCCATCCCAAAGGAAGAGTTGGAGGTAGAGGCTACCATAAACAAGAGCATTTATGACAATGTAGAGAATGGCCCTCTCCAACCTTGGATCTCCAGATGTTGTTGGACTACGGCCTCCATCATTCCTAGCCAGGATGGCCATTGGTCAGGGATGATGGGGGTTGTAGTCCAACAACGTCTGGGAACCCAGAATTGGGGAAGACTGCCCTAATTCCAATGACGTTTCTGAGCACAATTCAAAGTGTTGATGCTGACCTTTATTTTTTTTTTTTAAATAATTTTTATTGGGTTTTCCAAATTTTTGTCCAGCCCCGATTCAGGCCGGATCACATACATTTATACAATCTCTGATGACTTCCTCGCGCCCCCCCTCATTGTTTTCATTTAACATAATAAACATTCTTACCAGGTTTCTAATTCGACATCATTAACATTTCCGTTATTTCTTGATTTCAAATCGTTTACCAACCACTCACATCTTTAACTTTAACAATCTTATCTTTTACTATAATCAAATCCCTTTCCCCCCCCCCCCCCAGTCCCCGGTGCAGACTATTTCAATATCAAATTTACTTATCATTTATATCAAAATTTATATCAATATCAAAATTACTTATCATTACTTATCATTTATTATAGCTATCCATCTTATGTCATTTTTTTCCAAAAATCATGCTGTAATCATTTCCTGCCATGTCCAAGTTCAGAAACCAGTAGGCCACAAAACAGTTCCTTCATGTAGATGCTCATCCTATTCCTGCAGGGTCCAACTTTGGAACCCATTGTCTTTGCTGCAGAGTAGCCTCCAAAACAGTATCAGTTGATGTCCTCGGCCTTTCCTTCCATATTTGGTCCGGATTGTCTCGACTTTCCCTCTGCTGCTTGTTGTTGAGCTGTGGTTTTTTGACAGTTCTCTTAATATTTCTCTTTTTCCTAATGATGACGACAGCTCTTGACTTGTAGTGGATAATCCTTTTGCAGCTGGGTCTCTTCTGGGTAAACTTTTTCTGTTTATGCTCCGCAAGTACATTGTTCCCATGGTTTGATTGTAAATCCTGACCAATCAGATCATTGTTTGTGCTTTGCTTTATCTCTGTCACTAGGCTGTTCCCAGCAGCAGCCAGTTCAGCTCTCAGTTCTTTCACTCCAGCATTGTAATCCCTTCTGAATTCTTTCAGTTTCTCCAACAATGTTGACAAATCCACTTCCTGTTTCATCGCCATTTTTGGCAAACAATTCTTTTCTAACTTTTCCAAACTTTTTTCAAACTTTTTTAAAAGTTCCAAAGTTCCAAAATAATCCTCTTGCTCATACAAATTAATTTGACTTCATCTGCCCCCTGGGACCGGGGGAGACGCAGGGGTTAAATTTCCAAAACAAAGTATCAAATTCCAAGCATCACTTCTCAAGCTGTGCAACAATGCCCTGTCGTTGTTACACAATGGCAAGGGGCAGACCTCCGTTTTTTCACCCTCAAGCCAGGTTCAAATTAGTTCCAAATAACAATTTTTCTTTGTAGATTACTCACGGTTCCAAATTGTAGATTTAGGAGGAATCGGCGCGCTCGGCTGTGGCGGTCTGGCAGCTTCGCCAGACGGAGCTGTCTGCGGACCCTGGAGCTCCGCCGCCCGATCGCCCGGGAGCTCCGCTAAGAGCTCCCTGGGACCGGGACCGGCGTCCGAGCTCTTGCAGGTCCTCCGGACCCCGGGACGCCCTTCCCGGGGGTTTTGGGGGTCGCGGCGCTGGCGCGAGCACCCCTTTGCTCGGTCTGGCGGGGGAATGTCAGGAGCGACATTTCCCCCCGACCGCCATCTCCGGCACGCCAACCGGAAGACCTTTAAAGCCCTAAATCGCCTCAGCCCAGTTTATCTTAAGGAGTGTCTCCACCCCCATTGTTCAGCCCAGACACTGAGGTCCAGCTCCGAGGGCCTTCAGGCAGTTCTCTCACTGTGAGAAGTGAACTTAGGTAAAGGGCCTTCTCAGTGGTGGCACCTGCCCTGTGGAATGCCCTCCCAGCAGATGTCAAGGAGATAAATAACTATCTGACTTTTAAAAGACATCTGAAGGCAGCCCTGTTTCAGAAAATTTATAATGCTTGATGTTTAGATATTATGTTGGAAACTGCCCAGAGTGGCTGGGGCAACCCAGTCAGATGGGCGTGTTATAAATTTATTATTATTATTATTATTATTATTATTATTATTATTATTATTATTATTAAGAGATGTACTGTAGGAGAGATTCAGCTGAGGCAGTCAGTGACAAAAGAGTGACTGCTGCTTGGAGTAATCTATGGCAACACATATATTTGCATATGGGTAAAGCGCAGGTCTGTGAGCAAACTCTGCATTAAGTCCTGCACAATGTGGCAATTCAGCAAGACAAAACCCTTAAAGATAAATTACTCGGTGGGCACTGAGGAATTTGCTGCTTTACTTCAAGCATTCATTGTGGTGTTGCGCCAGAAGATGAAACCGCAAATCCATAGATGTCTAAACCTCATGAAGGTATAGGAGCAAATTGGCAGGTCCAGAGCTCAAATGCAGTGCACGAAGGATGGGAGAAAGTTGGGGGAATCTTGAAAGATGGGTGACTTGACTTGTGCCATTAGACTGGAGAATTTCCTTCTTGGCCTCTTCAACCCAGTTATTCTATTCTCTGCACACAGGGGCTGAGGTTGGCATCAGTACATCGCGTATCCATGCCCGTGGGCCAGTTGGAATTGAGGGGCTGTTGACCACAAAGTGGCTGCTAAGAGGGGAGAATCACATCGTTTCCGATTTCTCTGAGCAAGGAAGTATGAAGTACCTTCATGAAAATCTCCCCATCCCACAAAGGAACAGCAACTGAGCACCCAGGTGTGGCAAGTGCATCTTTATGGAGACTGTTACGGTTTCAGAACAGAGTCTTGGAAAGGAGAGGAACCTCCACCTTCTGGAATGCGGAGTGTTTTTGCACGCTGAACTTCTGGATACTCCCAAGCGGTGACTTGCGGACCTTGCTTTGTGCCCGAGTTGTTTCTCCTCACACTGCAATGCGTAGATGTTGGGTGTCAGCGTTGAAAGCACCTCCTTTGCGCTTGCAGCACAGAAAAGAGGACTCTGGTACTCCACTCCAAATGATGGGGAGCTTTAGGGTTGATATTGGACCTATTTATTGATCTGGATTATTCTTTTTGGCCATTCACGAGAGAGAGAGAGAGAGAGAGAGAGAGAGAGAGAGAGAGAGAGAGAGAGATTCCACACACCCCATGCTTTTCTTGCTTCGAGAATGCAAGAAATGCTTGATCGTTCTGCTTTCCTTCGGAGATTTGAAATCTGAAAGAGGTTGCTATGACAGTTCTTTACAGTTCATGTCTTATTTAAAATGTTAAATCACCTTTAATAAATATTCCAGGTGCATAATGAATTTTAAAAAAAAAATCCAAGCAATGCTTTCCATGCTAATTTCCTTTAATAGTTGACTGATGGAGTGGGGAGAATCACAGTGGTAGAACTATAACTGTTTTTCACAACCCTTTTATGAATATTTGTACCAAATATTTTTGTTCATTTTATATAAGCTTTTATTTCCCCTGAGAAATTGAACGTATTTTTCAAACTTTATGGTTTTTCAAATAAAACTCCCTTGCAATATGACTGGATTCTACTGCTTTGTTCAACATGATGGTGTGAGTTGTGTCCTATTACAAATGTATTTAATGCTGACGGGGCCTACATGGTGTAGCTGCACTTGCCTTGCCTTTGTCTACTGATGATATTACTTACAGAGTTCTCTTATAAAGGGTGGGGTGCTTTATGCTCCTTTTCAATCCTTCAAGCTAACAGCAACCATGCAAATAAAGTAACAGTTACAGTGCTACCTCAGAACTCGAACCTAATTCATGACCCGGAAGCTGTTTGCGGACAAACGCCGGCTCCCTCAGCCAGTAAAGCGAGATGAGCGCCGCAACTCCAGAGTCGTCCGCGACTGGACTTAACGGTCAGGGGTCCCTTTTCATAATAGATGGTGGCTATTTAGCCTTCCAGGCCCTAAGCAGTAGTCTCTTGGCAACCATAAAGGCCCATCAAATCCACTTTTGTTGTCCTGCCATTCATCCCAATACTACAGACATTTATTTTGCAGGTATATAAAGGTAAAGGGACCCCTGACCATTAGGTCCAGTCGTGTCCGACTCTGGGGTTGCGGTGCTCATCTCACTTTATTGGCCGAGAGCTGGCATACAGCTTCCAGGTCATGTGACCAGCATGACAAAGCCGCTTCTGGTGAACCAGAGCAGCACACGGAAACGCCGTTTACCTTTCCGCCGGAGCGGTACCTATTTATCTACTTGCACTTTGACGTGCTTTCGAACTGCTAGGTGAGCAGGAGCTGCGACCGAGCAACGGGAGCTCACCTTATCGCAGGGATTCGAACCGCCAACCTTCTGATCAGCAAGCCCTAGGCTCTGTGGTTTAACCCACAGCGCCACCTGGGTCCCTTACAGGTATATGGATGCCTGCAAATATCAAGGATTTTGCCAATGCAAAATTGATATGGACAACAGCTTTAGACCAAAGGGACTATATCACTGGACAAGTCTCAATAGCAAAGATTCCATAAATTATGTGACATATGGTGCCTGCAGTTTAATTTTCACTTTAGAACCTAGTTCTCTGTGTGCCTTGTAACAGATGGTTCAGTGAAAGCTACAGCACTGCTATCTGGTGTTTCCGCAAAGGAGGAATCAATGGGTTATGAATACTCCTGGGGTATGTGTGGGAAGATAAACACTATTCTGAGTCTTCTTATAAGCTTCAGAGTTCTATCACTAAATTGTTTATTTTTCAAATATTTATGACTCACCTTTCCACCACATGTTTTGGTAGCATTTCTCTCTATTTAGTCATGTTACAAGTGCTTACCTCGCAGACAGCTCAATATTAGAAAATATATGCTCTTGGAGAACAAATCAGAGCTCTGGGGACTGGAAGCAGGTAAATGTTGTCCCCATCTTCAAAAAGCTGGGGAAAGAGAACCCAGGCAACTACCAACCAGTTAGCTTGACATCCATACCAGGAAAGGTCCTAGAACAGATAATTAAACAGTCAATCTGTGAGCACCTAAAAAAGGATGTTGAGAGCCTGCATGAGTTTTCCCCAAAAAACAAGTCATACCAGGCCAATGTTATTTCTTTTTGATAGAGTTACACACTTGGCTGATCAGGGGAATGCTGTGGATGTAGTGTATCTTGGTTTCATTCAGGCTTTTGACTCAATGCCCCATAATATTCTTGGAGGCAAGTTGGTAAAATGTGGCCTAGATGATGTTACTGTTAGTTCAAATCAAATCAAATACCTTTATTGGCATCACAGTATAAAACATTTCAAGTTACTGGGATAATTAAAATTACTGGTGGTGGTGGTGGTTGTTGTATATTTGGCCCATCTGGCTGGGTTTCCCCAGCCACTCTGGGTGGTTTACAGCACATAAAAAACTTCCCGATACAGGGTTGCCTTCAGATGTCTTCTAAAAGTCAGATAGTTGTTTATTTCATTGACATCTGACGGGAGGGCGTTCCACAGAGCGGGAGCCACTACTGAGAAGGCTCTCTGCCTGGTTCCCTGTAACCTCACTTCTCGCCGTGAGAGAACTGCCAGAAGGCCCTCGGAGCTGGACCTCAGTGTCCAGGCTGAACGATGGGGGTGGAGACGCTCCTTCAGGTACACCGGGCCGAGGCTGTTTAGGGTTTTAAAGGTCAGCACCAACACTTTGAATTGTGCTTGGAACATAGCAAAAACAAAACAAAACAAAAACCCCAAAATTTAAAATGCCACAAATTAAAAACTATTTTAAAACATTTAGAAACATTTAAAAGCATTTTAGACAGTTGCCCCAACGCCTGAGTTTGTTCCAGTGAGTTTGGGCTCTTCAGCACTCACAGCAGGGCAATTTGTAGTTGGTTGACTGAACCAAAGAGTGCTCACCAATGGTTCCTTGTCAGCCTGAAAAAAGTATTGTTCCCACCTGGAGTACTGTGACCATTTCTGGGTGCCAGAGTTTACCAGTAAGAAGGATTTTGAACTGACCAGCTGGAACGTGTGCAGAGGATGACAGCCAAGTTGGTAAAAGTGTCTGGAAACCAAGCCTTACGAGGAACGGTTGAGGGAGTTAGGTATGTTTAGCCTGAAGAAGACTGAGAGATGATATGATAGCCAACTTCAAATATTGGAAGGGCTGTGACATGGAAGTGGAGCAAGCTTGCTTTCTTCTGCGCCAGAGGGTAGGACTCAAATTAAAAGAAAGGAGATTCCAACTAAACATTAGGAAGAACTTGCTGACTGTAAGAACTGTTCAACGATGGAACAGCTTGACTAAGAAGGTGATGGACTCATCTTCATTGGAGGTTTGTAAACAAAGTTTGGGCAGCAATCTTTCAAGAATTTCTTAGCTGTGATTCGGGCACTGTAGGGGGTTGGACTTAATGACCCTTGGGATCCCTTCCTACAACTCCAGGATTCTCCAGTCTTTTTTTCATTCTGCGATGCCCATCCAACTAACTCAATGACCCTTTCGTTCTGCAAGGTTCAGAATACTATAGGTTTTGGTATGCCTGGGGATCCCTGTGATATACGTCTGTCAAGCCAACTTCAAGTGTTTCTCTGTGTGAGAATGGAGCTCGTTTGGGGAGCTTTGCCCCAGTTGGGGATGCCCCTCCGCTTTGCCAAGGACATGGGCTCACACCAGCTGATGATTTGTTCTTCCACTGGCATCTCCTTCAAGCTAGCGCTGGAATTGGTGAGAGGTGTACACCCCTTTCCCAGATCAGAAAGAGGGCAGCAACACTTTTTAGTGTATGGCCACCGCGTAAGTGCGACAAGACTTGCTGAGTGGCAGTTCATATACTCATCCAACCTGTAGATCCCCTTTCTGTGAGTGCTAGGCTCTAGAAATAAAAAAGACAAGAGTAAACATCTGACTCATCAGTGAGTACATGTTATAACTTTGACCCCTTTCACTGTTATTTTTAGAAGAGTTGTTTTTGGGGATGCTAGCAGCTCTCATTAAATGCTCCAGCACATAGCTTATGCCAGCCTTTTAAAGTCTGAGAAGCTGGACTGCTTCCTGTCATTGCTGGCTAAGGTTGAGTTGGACTGGATTTCACACCTTTCAAAACTTAAGGGAGCTTCTTTTTATTGTTGCTGCCATTGAACAATTGGGAGTCAGAATCCTTGCTGGTCTACTGCAAATTGCTCAAATCGATGCATATGTACTGATTTGCCATCTGCCCATCCCTGGACTAAAGCCAACTTCACTCATGAAAGCTTATGTCACAAATATTTTTTTCTGATGCCACAAAACACCTTTCTGTTATTTGTTGCAACAGAATAACATGGCTACCCTTCTGGAACAAGATATCCATATTCACAATTTCTTAATAGCTTTCTCACTTTCCCAAAGAAGAAACGTTGCAAAAATGCTTCATTCGGTCGCTTTGCTAACTGCAGAATTCTGTGGGAGTGTTATTTCCTGATGCTGGCATTCACTAATAACGCCTGTCAACCCACCAGACTGGCATATGTTCTTATTCAATTCCATTCTTTCCCTGGTGACTATGTGTAGAAATTATTGCAGTAAAGGTCCCTCCACACACTTCCTTGTGCAAACAGGATGATGATCCTGCTGAAACCCCCTAATTTTTCTTACCAAATATGTTATGGGGGTTCTCCCCTTCTGCTCCACTTTTATTGCACTATAGTGCAATACCATACCGTATAGTGCAAAAGCAGTACCGTAATTGGGAAAGTATCACAGAACAGCTAACAAAGCAGAACAAATCCATCACTAATGCACTATTACTGTGTCAAGAACACGTTGCAGAATAAAGCTGCAATAAAACACCAGTCTGGAGGGGCCCCGAGTCTTCTAACCAACAAGTCTGATTATGTGTGTTTGTGTGTGATCTTAAATAAATTCTAGAGAGTCTTGAATAACTGCTCTATTGTTCCAAAGTGACTGTCCAAAGCTCAATATTGCTAAGTGCTGCAATTTTTTTAAAAAAACAGAAGGCATCAGGACAGTCTGAAATGTAATCCTTTCAGTTACAAGTAGAATAAATATAGCACAGCCTGCAGATGGCTGCAGAACAAGACATCCAGAGCGATCTGACAATCTGTGCGCTTTCGGGAGGTGAGTCTTAAGCACCGCTCTGCCTCTCCCTGTCATTTTCCTGAACCAGGGAAAGCTTCAGCTGCTCCTCTTCCTGCAGCCCCGCCATTCCCCTTCAAATGTTGACCCTCTGCAAGGTCACCGATTCTCTGTTCATTAGCAATTCCAGGTCAGCCTGCGATGAGAATCTCCTCATTCAAGAGAGGATTACGTTCTGTGTCAATGTCTCCAGGCAGCAGCCCTTCCCAAGCTTTCAGCAAGTCCAGACGCTGAGGGTCCCCGTCTTTGATGATCCCTCAGAGGACCTGTACCGATACTTTGAGCGCTGCAGCGATGCCATAGAGGGCGCAGTCCAGAGTGGCGGGAAGTGCTTAGTGTACTGTAAAAACGGCCGCAGCAGATCTGCTGCCATCTGCACTGCCTACTTGATGAAGCACCAACATCTCAGCCTGAAGGATGCCTTTGAGGTATTGTGTGCATGCAGGAAAAATAACTATCTTGTTCTATAGCTCGGTTGTTTATGCTGAAATGCAGAAGCATTTGTATTTCAATGGGGCAAGAGCATCTTACTTTCTAATTCAAAATGCTTTGCATAATAAAATTCCTTGCAATAGTTCTGATTCAGTTTTCTCACTCCAAGGAAAGTGTCATAAGGATAAGAAAGGCAATTAATTTTCAAGGCAGCCTAATTTCCTTCTCAGTTGGGCAAATAAAGCCAACTCTGACTGGAGATTGTTGGGGGGTGTTCTAGCCCAGTGAAATTCCAATGGCAAGTAAATTCTGAATTGTCAGATTCGGGAGTTTAAACTCCTATAAAATAAAATCTGGCAACGTTATACAGGACGTTTTGCAGCTTCCTCCCTATGCACTTTAAAATAAAATAATAATATTTCAGAAATATTGTATGTTGTTTATGTCTTTATTCACAATCGGTTCTCAGAAGAATGCCACCACTCATGCCATTTCCTTAAAAATAAATAAATCATCTTAGACTGAAGGCGAGTTAGTCAAATTTATGCAACAGAGGTTTTAAAAGAATGTTGCTTGTGGCATGGACAGGTTTCACACTATTACCTCTGCCAGACAGGTGTTTGTTCTCTTACAAATAGCTACTTGACCAGAGGCAACAGTAAGGGCTTCTACACATTATTTTAAATGAGTGTACAATGTGTGCATACATTACTTGAGCTGTACACTTATAAAGTTATTCACATGCAACTTTTAATGAGTGCATAGTGTGTGTGTAGCTGTGTACACAATGGCTGTGTTGTACAAATCAAGTGTACACTCTTTCACATCAATAGTTGCAGTGATAGCTTGTACCTCAGTGTAACAGTGTGTACACCATTGGAAGTTAATGCCACTTACATGTTGCTTCCAACTCTCTTAAAAACTATTGCCTGTTTCCAGCATTAGTACAGACCTCTGTTGTATTGCCAGAAAACTAGTTTTGGGGAGCAAAAGGGTGGCAAGGACTGCAAACAGCAACTATTTGGTTATTTTTGCCAGAACCTTAATATACTATGGCTGCATGTGCACCATACATTTAAAGCACAGGGCTTCCCCCAACTCTAGGAACTGTAGTTCACGCACCACAAAATTATAAATTGCAATAGCCCTTCCAAACTACAGTGGCCAGAATTCTTAGAGGGAAGAAATGTGCTTTATAGTGTGTATATGATGTGTAGCAAATGGTGATGAATTTTCATGAGGACTTTTTCTTTAAAAAGTAATAGTAATAATAATAATAATAATAATAATAATAATCCAGACTGATATAGAAATGTTGAAAACTGAACTTAAGATTGGAACAATGCAAAACTGGTAGAAATCTAAATTGACAAATTTGCCCATTCCTATAGACTGCTATGATGAGATGTATTGCATGTCTGTTAAACTTACAGTCATTATTTATGAATTTGCATCTGTGCATATAAATTAACACATAAATTTATGTCACTCTGTACCTTTATTTTCAGTGATACTGTCACACTTTTAGGGCAACTGTAAATGGCCAGCCTGTGGGAAAGTCACTTCCTTTGTGTGTAATACATTTCTTTTGTTTCCTCCTTGCAGATTGTGAAGATGGCCAGGCCGGTAGCAGAGCCCAATGTTGGCTTTTGGTCCCAGTTACAAAAATATGAAGGGCATTTACAAATGCAGCATCATATGGATTCTTCTCGAAAAATAACTTCGCAATAAACATTGTTTTGATTCAGATTGTGGTGTGGGGGAACTCCTTGAAGGAGGTGTGTGTGTCCTAAGAGCTTGGAAAGACTGTAGATGCCTCCAGACTGTCAGTATTGTTGGTGGCAAGGAAAAAAATATAGGTATATAGAAAGGAGAATTCTCTAGATGCCAAGATCTAGATGTGGCAAGTACTCTTTGGTGAGAGAACCCCAGCAGAGATTTAAAATCACAAAATATACAGCAAGGTAAAGCATGGAAATGTAGGCTGTTAGGCCTTTAAAATATGTCTTTCTGAGTTCCAAAACTTCCCTCTTCCCTTAGCATAGAAAAATACCGCATGTTTGGTAAGTTAAAAAATATTTACTTACAAACTATCCAATGGTCAGGTTCCTGCACTTCAGAAAAAGTTGCACAGGCAATAAAACTTGGCTTAGTTAAAGTGGTAAAGTTCCTAAATTATTGGTATAGGAACTCAAGAGTAGAGTGGCCATGTGGTCTGAGCTGCAGAAACTAGACCTCCTCACACATTGAGCTTCTCAGGAAAACTGGTTGAACAATAGGTTTGATTACCTAGTCCCTCCCAAGTTGAGGGGAAGTGACCTCACTAAGCCTGGCAGGGCAGCTTAAAGGTAAAAGGTAAAGGGTCCCCTGACCATTAGGTCCAGTCGTGACCGACTCTGGGGTTGCGGTGCTCATCTCGCGTTACTGGCCGAGGGAGCCGGCGTACAGCTTCCGGGTCATGTGGCCAGCATGACAAAGCCACTTCTGGCGAACCAGAGCAGCACACGGAAACACCGTTTACCTTCCCGCCGGAGCAGTACCTATTTATCTACTTGCACTTTGACATGCTTTCGAACTGCTAGGTTGGCAGGAGCTGGGACCGAGCAACGGGAGCTCACCCCGTCGCAGGGCAGCTTACTCTATGGTATTAACCCCTTAGAGGTAAGCATGGTTATATGAGGCTGGTTATCTCGCAAGTATTTTGTGGGAGAGATTCAAGTGTGTGCAGGAGTTTATGTTTGAAGAATCAAAGTGTATTAAAGCTGTTGGTTGTCCTACACAACATACCCACTTTTTTTAAAAAAAGAACTTTTTGATTTTAGGAAAATGAAGGAGAAAGAAGCCTTTGAAAAGTGTGTGATTAACAAATGGTTGATGGTGAAACATGTAATCACCTCACAAGCAAATCCGGATGATTGCTCATTGTCATATAACCACCTGGCAAACAAATCAGAACAAATGATCAATAAAGACTGAGCAGTTTAGACTCTGCTTAACAGCAAATCAGAATGGATGCCATTCAGACTTGCTCTGTGACTGATAACCATCAGCACGCTTCTCATCTGCCTAGTTCCCGAGGAGCTGTTTTTGTGGACTGCCCAGAGGTCACACAGACATCCCCCAAAACATTAATCTTTGGAAGTTTAGAAGTTTCTGAAGCCACAAAGTAAATGTTGCACATTGAGGACAAAATGTGGTTACCGGTATGTGCCCCTCCAGATTGGAGGGTTTTTGTGTGTGTTTCTTTGGTGTTGTTAGTATCCATCTTTGAAAAATGATGCACGATGTTAGCACTCTATTGCATTACTCAAGGCTGAAAATTTATTTAAAATGTGTTTTAATGCAACACTGCTTCATTTGTGTTTTATTTCACCAATAGATATATTTTGAGCATATTGCGAGCACCCACAGGCATGACAATCACCTGTATTTAAATAAAAGTTTCTACTCATGTGAATCATACATTATTAACAGCTGGCTCCAAAGTTCATAATAAGGACAAAACAACAAATAATGGCCTTGGGCAAGATGAAAACTGTCTTTGCGAATATGTAAAATAAATCAACCTACCCTTATCTGCATTTTATGCCTGCATTTATGATTGCCTGTAGCTGTTTATGTGTCTACATTAAAATCATATCAGTATTTTCTTATTTGATTAACAGGACTCTGCTAGTGAATTGGCATATTTTTCTGATTGATGACTGATTATACAATAAGAATCAAATATTTAGGGTGTGGAAGTAATGATCTTAGTTCATGCTTATCAAAGAGCCCTGATGGCTGACTTTTTACGTGCAAGGCAGCTTAATCATAGAACTGTAGAATTGTAGGGGAGACTGAGCCTGTGCAAATAGAAACTGAGGAAGAAGAGCAAACAATTCTCTCATTTATTGAAGATACTTGAGACCTTTTGCAGGTGTCGTAAGAGGTATTGGTGGGGTGGTCACGCAAGCAGCACATTGGCTATCTTTGCCTAAGTTCATGGAAATTTGGGCCCAGGTGTTTAACAGTGAGTAAAATAACACACAAGAGAAGCAAAACTTTGTTATAAAGAACCAAAAACTCCAAGTTTATTGAATATACACAAACAGTAAAGATGTTAGCACTCGGTAGAACATACATTCATAAGCAGCAGGTCAAAACATGTAACAAAGGTTCTGCACAAAAAGTCTCTTAACAGTAGCCCTGGCCAATGAGAGCTCTGTGATGCAATGCCTAAGTGAGGTGAGTGAGAATGTTTCCCCTTCAAATCTCGCCTCCATCACAACCTTGGTACGAGGCCTTAAGCAAATCTCTCTCTCTCTTCCTCAGCCCCTTCCTCCATCTACAGTATGGGGATTATCCTGGTGCAGGACTGTTGTAATGGTTACTGAGATAATATGTGTGTGAAGCACTCTGGACACTCTAAAGCACTATGTAAATACTGTGGTACCAATATTATTAAAGTCCATGATAACTTGTCAGAATCAGTTCATTCCTCATATAGTGTTTGCATATTGTATGGTTAAATACTTAATCCTTCAGAGAGAGATAAGACATTTTATTCCTGAAATGATCCTAAGTTTACCGTGTTCCCTAGTACAATGAGACAACATTATGACAAACTAGATAAATGTAGATAAACTAGATAAAACTAGATAAAAAACACCTCCTGGGTGGTTTTTTTTTAAGGGGGGGAATATGCTAACATGTTAAATATTATTTTTCTTTACTAGACTAGCCCTCATACACCCAAAATGACACTGTAGCTTAAACTATTACCAGAAGGAAATTCTACATATATGTAAAATGTCTGTTGAAAGTGGAATGTGGAAATGGGAATGGAGGGCTTAGATGTTATAATGAGTTAGAACATGTGAAACATTTAAAATCTAAACATAGTCTTTGGCAGATGTGACTGTCTCGGACTGTTTGATGTAAACACGTGCATCCTTGCCTTGGTAGGTAGCAGCATACTTGTAGTCTCTGTAATTAAAAAGAGGTGTCAATGTGCTGCTGCTCTCTCATTCATTCTCTCTATTTTTGAGAAATTCAACTGAGTCAGGCATTACTCCGAGGAAATATAAATGCAATGTCAAACACTTTTTAAAGTCCATAGAGGTCAATAAGAAAATAATGTGCAGACTTCCCTACGCTCCATAGATGCAGACAGGTCCTATACAAATGGTTTCTCTCTCTGATCTAGCACCTGCAGCACACGGAGCCATTTACACACACACACACACGTCAGTATAGTGTAGTGGTTTGAGTATAAGAATTTGACTGGGGAGATATATGTTCAAATTTCTGCTTAACCACTAAGCTCACTGGGTAACCTTGGGCCTGTCGTTATCTCTCAGTCTAATTATAACTGCTATACATGCTATCCCTAGTTCATACAAGGAAGAGTTAGGGCAAGGGTGACCAATGTGGTGCCCTCCAAATGTTTTGGACTACAGCTCCCATCATCCCTGTTCATTGGTTGTGCTAGCTGGGGCTGATGGGAGTTGTAGTCCAAAATGTATTAGGGGTTAGGGTATACATATGAGAAGTAAATAAATAACAGCTCCACCAGTCTGTTCTGGAGGGTAACTTGATCCTCTCTCCTCAACTTATTGGTAGAATGTTAAGCTTTTTTGAACATTTTTAGCATGCATTTTTTGGCTCTGGGTATACATTTTTAAGCAAACACCTACGGTTCTTAAAGTGTACACTGAATATCCATAATGTGACAAACAGGTCTTTTAAAAAAGGTGGCTCATACAGGTACATTGATCAAAGAATCAAGAGTGACTGCATCATCTCTTTGTGGCAAATCCAGCAGTGTTGCTGTGTACACATAGCTGTTTCATACAAGACAATAAACTGATCATTGAACTCTTCTCAAATAAAACATTAGAATTAATCAGCTAGTAGAGGTTACAATCCAATCCTATTCATGTTTGCTCAGATGAAAGTCCCATCTTTTTCAGTACCGTATTATTTCATGCATTTCATTGCATGTGTTATATATTTTCAAAATGTTTAGAAAGCAATATAAACACTTGGGGTTTGTTACCAGACAAAACAGACAGCTCAGTGAAACCTTTAACAATCTCATTGATACTTTTTACCCTTGTAATAGCAATTGGTCAACTACCTGTGTTTTTCTTTGCATGCTGAACATGTCAGGAAGCCCCCACCAAGCATAGAAAGGAGGGAACCAGCCCAGCCTAAGTACAGTGCATATCCCAGCTCAAATCTGGAAAAAAAATGATTTCGTAGAAGCATCATTACAATCAAATCAGATACATTTTGCCATATTTTTCTAATGTAGTGGCTGCCATTGGGAAAAACATGGAGTATAGGAGGAGAAAGCTAGGAGAGATGACCAGCGGCTCTCCAGGTTATTTCTGCAGAAGGCAGGAGAAATGGGTTTTGTCTCAAATAGATGATCTGCAAACACTGAGATGGGTCAAAACAGGGCTTTCACCTACAGCAATCCTTTACCCCCCCCCCCAACCTATCTTCTTTTTTGGTTGTCAGAGACATTAATTCCTCTGTCCTTTTGGTCACATTTCAGCATGACCAACGGACTGAAATCAGGAACTAGGTCAACAGGAAGCAGCAGAATGTTACTGAAGCAAAAATGCATTCAAAGTATCCTTAGGAATCTCATCATCATGCAATGCAAAAAATATGAAAGCCAAATGTTAGTTTCATGCGAGTTTTGACAATGCCTAAAGCCATTTACATATTGCAGTTACTGAACGGAGTTTTTTCAAAAAGCAACAACATGCAAGTCTGTAAACTTACTTGGTTCCACCATATAATGAATCAAAAAACTGAGCTGTGATCCTTTCTGCATACCAAGAAATAGCAACCATTGATGAGAGACCTAGGGAAACAATACAGATCCATTTTAATGGAGGGAACTTAATGATTCCACAGCCTTGCCTTACAGAAATAACATGTACGTAAATATAATAAAGTCATCAGCTGATTAATGAAATCCTACTCAGTCTTATGAGTTTCAGCTGAATACTCAATTGAGTTGGTTAATTTGCTCAGGGCTGCTGGATAGATGTGTTTCTGCCTCATTACATTGTGTTGAATAAGATGGCAATTGAGTGCCTCCCCTTTCCTATTATTCCACTGCTTCTCAAACTTTGTTCTCTGGGACACATATAAAAATTTGCTTGCACTACAGAGATTTTTTTTTTAATCGATAAGAAATACATTGGAAAACAAAAAGAAACAACAACTAGCAGTGCTTGATTTATAACACAGAACACAACTACTTTATAATATGATCACGGGGCATCCAGAAAGCATAAAACAATGCAGCTGCATAAGAACATGAATCATTCCCAAAATATAATTATAAACACATCTTCTCCAGCACTCTAACAGCGATTCTGAATCACTAGTAGGATTGTCCTCAATATCTCTCATTTTGAAAAGATATCAATTCATATTCTTCAAATAAAAAAACCATTATTTTGATACTATACTATATTGAAATGTTTAAATGTTTATTTGATTGTCCTTGAATCCTCCTGCCACACCAGCATGGTGCACAACATCCTTTGAGAACCACGGTATTATTCCATTAGCTTTATTTTTTTGGTGCACGGTCTACTGATATCTCACCTGCTAAAATGAAGACCATTCCCCCCAGCATGGCAATTCTTGATTTTGTATTTTCACTATTGGATCCAAGTTGAGTGCACTTCAAACCAAGCAATGTCAGCAGAGTCCCACACATACCCAAGATGAGCGAAGTGATCATCAGGGCACGACATACTTGAATATAAGCTGCAAAGGAAAGGAAATTTTGTCAAGAAAGGTATCGGTTTTGGCAAAGGATATGTCAAATAGCAATACCTACCCATTTATCCAAATGTGTGGCTGCTGGGAGCAACGATGGGCAGATGGTGCATTATATATATATAATATATGGTTTAATAGAAGGCAGTATCAGGAAGCCCATAGAGGTAGATGTGAGATTAACCAGCCCAAACTGATTCCACCCTAGAGGAAATCTCTCAACCCCTTAAACTGTCAGAAACATCTTACATTACCCACATGTATGTGAATCTGTCTTTTGGTCTGTCTTCTCCTCTGAGAGTTGCCCAAATGCCCCTTCCTTTTAAGAAATACATTGAGGATATCACTGTTCCTCCCTTCTTTAGGGAGTCCTCCATGCCTTTGAGATATTAGAAGCCATTACACCAATCCTCATACTCATCTCAGACCTGTTTGCATGCTTAGCAACCAACATAACAAAGGAAAGGAGCAAAGATTGCTGGTGGACAGATCTGGAAGTAAATGGTCAAGACTGAATGCAAGCATACAGAGATGAGCAACAACCAGCATAATTATTCTATATGCAAACATCTTCACCATCTGGTGGTCATTTTGCTAGTTTAATGTTTGAAGCTATTCTCTCCATCCCATATTGGGTTTGCAAAGTTGTTTCTATTTATATCTTGACTCTGCATAGCTCAGCAGCACTGACACCCCAATTACTAACTATTCATTAATTCATTTAAATTTATATACCACTTGATTGTAAAAAATCTCAAAGCAGGTTACTAAACAAATACAACACTAAAATTATTAGTAAAAACAATTAAAACATTCAGGCTGGGGGCTGAGGGATAAAAAATGAAAGCATATTTATGATGTACAGTAGTGAGAAATTCCCTAGAATACTATCCCCTGGTAAGTATTGATTCATAAAGTAACTTATTAATCCACTGTACCAATGACGCGGGTGGCGCTGTGGTCTAAACCACTGAGCCTAGGGCTTGCCGATCAGAAGGTCGGTGGTTCAAATCCCCACGACGGGGTGAGCTCCCGTTGTTCGGTCCCAGCTCCTTCCCACCTAGCAGTTCGAAAGCACGTCGAAGTGCAAGTAGATAAATAGGTACCGCTCCGGCGGGAAGGTAAACGGCGTTTCCGTGCGCTGCTCTGGTTCGCCAGAAGCGGCTTAGTCATGCTGGCTAAATGACCTGGAAGCTGTCTGCGGACAAATGCCGGCTCCCTCGGCCTATAGAGCGAGATGAGCGCCGCAACCCCAGAGTCGTCCACGACTGGATCTAACAGTCAGGAGTACCTTTACCTTTACCAATGAATAGCAGTTGCAGCACATGATTAATGAATCAAGTGACAAGAACAGGTGACAAATAAATGTAAGCCGCATGTTTTCTGTAACTATTATGCAACTAAATTCTACACTATCATCTAGCATTATCATACTCTTTAATGAGCTTCTGGTGGTTCTATAATGTAAACTTATCTATTTAGTTTGCAGGTTTCAAACAACAAAGTATATACCTAATCTGCCATGGCACTGCAGGTGAGCGTTTCCTGGGGACACCATCAGGAGGTCCATTCCACACAATGTAGGAATTGGGTCTTTAGTGTTTTGGCCCCTATCCTGTGGAATCCCCTCCCCTCGAATGTTAGATAGGCATCATCTTTTGGTGCCTACTGAAGGCTTTCCTCTTTCAACAAGTCTTTCAGCAAGTTGAGGCCTTTGTATCTGTAGTAGAATTGCTTTAAATATGTTTTAAGGGTGTTTTTATTGTTTTGTCACTTGTTTGCAACCCTGGGCTGTGTTGGGAGGAAGAGTGGGATATAAATTTAACAGCAATAATAACAGGATAAATAGTCCATTTATGTATGGTATGAATCAGCCAAAGTTAGGAATTTTACCTTTTCTCTTCATTTTAGTGCCTTTTCTCTTCATTTTAGTGTCGGAAATGGTCATACTCAATGTCTAGTATTCTGAGATAGTTAGGGATCCTTTCCCCTCTCAAGATCAAGGTATACATGCTGTGAGATATGCTGCCTGCTTAAATTTAACTTTGCTGTTGGAAAACAGCATCCATATACTCTGTCACTTTTGTTTCAAGTAACCAACCAATCTTTCTTTATTCCTCATTTGTGAATTTCTTGTGGGCATAAAATCAAGGGTAGGAACACATACAAATGTTTAACTCCAGTAAAAGATCTTAAACTTTTTGGGTTCAGATATACACACCCTAACACTACTGCTGGTCTTTGTAGACATTGACAGAATTTATATACAACTTGATTCTAATAAACCACCTAAGCAGTATGTCCTCTTTTGACCTCAATTTTTCTGGTGAGGCAGTACCACTTTCTCGGTCATTCCTAAGCAGCCACGCTACCTCCTGCCTTGCTTTTGGCAGCAAATCCAGAGGCAGTGCAAGATATAACTGCCACCACAAAGTTTATTATGAAACAGGAGCAAAGCATAACGCTCAATGATCAGTTTTTTTTTTTTTAAGAATACATTTCTAGTTCTGGCAGATACTTTCACTGGTTTAATAAGGACAGAGACTGTGGACTTGCTTGTTTTGAAATCCTTTTAGTTAAAATGCTATTTTTAAGTCTTCCCCTCCAGACACAATTCACAAAGCACTTGTGTGCAGTCAGAGCACAAAGAAGGAAGGAAACAGTATTGTCCCTCTAATGGTCAGCAAAATAAAGGCAATTTTTTTTTTAAAAAAGAAACAAACCTGGAACCTCCTTTAGAAAGCAGCGCAGTTTTGAGCAAAATATATACAGTGGTACCTCGGGTTAAGTACTTAATTCGTTCCGGAGGTCCATTCTTAACCTGAAGCGTACTTAACCTGAAGCACCACTTTAGCTAATGGGACCTCCTGCTGCCGCTGCGCCGCCAGAGCAAGATTTCTGTTCTTAGCGGAGTTCTTAACCTGAAGAGTACTTAACCCAAGGTACCACTGTATTTAATAGCACACCATCGAAGCAAAGCTAGTTTTTTTCCTAAAAATTAGAACCCAGACGCAGACAGTAGAAGCAGAAAGAAACAAGGTCAAGGACTGTTCAGTTCAATCTTCCAAATAATTGCACAATAATTGCCGCAAGAAGCATGACTAGGCTGCCCCTCTGCATACATGGATCTATGTGAATACTTTGTATAAAAGGTAAGGTAAAGAGACACAAGTGGTTCTGTAATCTAAACTGCTGAGCCTCTGGGCTTGCTGATCGTAAAGTCAGCAGTTCGAATCCACATGACAGGGTGAGCTCCTGTTGCTTTGACCCAGCTCCTGCCAACCTAGTAGTTTGAAAGCATATCAGTGTGAGTAAATAAGTAGGTACTGCTGTGGCGGGAAGGTAAACGGCGTTTCCATGCACTATGGCTTCTGTCATGGTGTTCCGTTGCACCAGAAACGGTTTAGTCATGCTGGCCACATGACCTGGAAAGCTGCCTGTGAAAAAGTGCTGGCTCCCTTGGCCTGAAAGCGGAGATACGGTAAGTGTCGCACCCCATACTGTAGTCAAATTCGACTGGACTTAACCGTCCAGGGATCCTTTATCTTTTTAACCTTTACTTTGTATCTTTAAAGGGGGAGAGGGAACCCTCACTAATGGCGTGCGTCCCATGACTTCAGGCACATTATTTTTGCTGAGCAACCCCACCAGCCCACTTTTTTACTGCAGCTTCTGTGCCATAGCACAGTAAAAAACAGGCACCCATAGCATGCACAGTGCAAACCCACCACTGGATACAACCAACAAAACTTCAGTTTCGATGGTTGGTTGCCTGGACATCATGCTTACTGCCCACAAGTATCCAAGGAAGTGGCTATTTAAATGCCCAAATTTAGTTAGACCTTCAGGGGGCTACCATAGGGACCAATGTGCCTACCAGTACCCTCTATGGTGTGCATGAAAGGGCTCAGTAAATATTCCCTTAAAAATCCACAATGCACAAGGAACTGTTTGCTCTTCCTGCTCAGTTGCTGTTTGCAGTGGCTCACCCTCCCCTACATTGAACACATCCCCATAAACATGTTCACATTTCATTGGATGCCTGGATCAGATATCCTCTCTCCTTTCTGTTCTGAAGAGAGAAGAGCTGCAAAGAGCTTCTCTCTGAGTGCAAGCATGGCAATGGCCGATATAGATGCCCGTCTCTCCATTAATGCAGGGGAAATGTTAACATCATTTTGTAGCCCTGCCTCTTTTCACTTTTAGATATGATGGTCATTTTATCTTACGCCACTCCCCCCAGCAACCATTTTGTGATTGGCACCAACAGCCCTTTCTCAACAATCCAAATGTGCCAACTGACTCAGTGTTTGGTGACGCCACACATGGCGGGGGGGGGGGGAATCCAACATGCTACATCCTGGTCACACTGCTAAAACTGCTAGTTGACATGCTTGCATGCTTGGGTTAGCTCTGGGTGGGCTGGCTTGCTCCACTCCTTATGTAACATAGGATGCCACATGACCTGTTGCTATGTTGGTGCAAAGCAAATTGTCTCCCATACTATCACAACTATATATATCAGTAAGAACAGGCTGCTACTATGTTCAGAACAGAGTTTTGATTGCCCCTCTTATCAGATAGCTGAGTAATTTACTTCACATATAATAAGGCAGCAAATGTGTCAGCAGCTACTTGTGTGTAAAGTGTCAACTACGTAATCTCCAAAGCTAAGTAGCCCTCCATTCCTTAATGAAGTGCAAACACTGTAAGTTTCTAAAAATATATAAGTAGATACACAAAGGTCAGTGACAAAGCACCTACTTTTCACAGAGATGGTAACATCCAGTTTCTGGCATCTCCAGGTTTATGAGAATATAAGAACACATGCCATCTGGCTGCAAGATACTGCTTCATGAGCTATAAAAATTATTCTAAAAACAAAGGTTACACAAGCAGTGTTTGATATAATGAACTACAAATATTTTTAATTGTTTTATTTACAATATTTACAATAAAGTAAATACTTTATTTACAATAAAGTATTTACAATAAATACTTTAATAAATAAATAAATACTTTATTGTAGATACTTGTCTATTTTGGCAAGTATCAGTGAGATGGCTGAGCTTGCATTTCTCCAACCAAGTAGGTCAATGCAAGGTTTCATAGTTGCCTCACGTAGTCTCAGATCACTATTGATACATAAAGATATTATTTCTTATTTTGACACAGCAAAACTCAATTCGCTATTAATAATTAGCTGATCCTGTGACAGATCTGGCAATGGACAAGGTGCTGTTGGTGCCTGCCCAGCAGGAGTGAAGTACAGTAGTCTTTCAGACAACTTCCTGTATGAGCACCATGTAGCCAGCTGTCACCAGATCTACTGGCAGTTGCCAAAAAGAGAATCCCAAGTGTTAAAATGTTAACACTCAAGCCTTTTTGACATTCAGCTGCAATACAGCAACATGGCACCAAAATAAGAGAGTTATAAGATATATTCATTATACCAGTGAAAGATTTAAAGCAATCAATTATTTTGGGTTTACTGATACAGCCTGTATACCAATTGCACAGGATTCATGACCTACTTGAAAGTCGTGACCCACAGGTTGAGAAACACTGGACAAGAAGGTCAGAAACTGTAAAATGAGGGCAGAGTCATAACTCTGGCATGGTCTGTTGGTATAACTGTTGGCTGTGGGCTGGAAAAGCTCCAAACCTAACATGGTCTGCTCAAACAATCTATAAAACACTGTTATGAGTTTGGCTGTCTTTATTACTGTGACGGGGTCCCCATCACTATGGTTTTGCCTGACAAATTAAAATATGGCTTGGACCTAGCAAAAGGACAGCTGTGTTCCTTGATGACTGGGGATACTATTGACCGGTCCTGGAATGTCTCTCCCAGCCTTCAGCTAGTGGGAAGAACAGAGAAATAGACTGGAGCAAGTAAGCATTTGCAAAGAAGGGCCCTTTCAGATGGTACACAGAACAAATGTGTGCAGGTGGGAAATTATGGTATCTTGGTTGCAGGTTCCACTCTCAACCACATCACACACGTTTGTTTATGAGGTTATAATGTCTCTAAGAAAGTGAGAGATTTTAGCCAGAGGTAGCTGAACTAGAAGGCTGTGAAGATCCATGCTGTCCATCTGGGGAATCTGATGCAGGCTCAGCAGTTGTTCTACTTGCTGTAAGAAACTACCATATTTTTCCATTTATAAGACGCCCCCATGTATAAGACGCCCCCTATTTTTGGGGACTCCAAATTAAGAAAACACCCCTCACCACTACCTGTGTATAATACAAGCCCCAATTTAAAACCTAATTTTTTGGTTGAAAAATCCCTAGTCTTACACACAGAAAAATACAGTATTTGTTTCTAATATGCTTTGCTTATACATTGTAAATCTCCAGTCCTCTTATCCAAAGGGAATTAATCCCTGTAGCATTGCCTCTGCAGAATACTCATGGAAACCAGAAGTACCGGTACATTATTTGAAAATGCAGAAAAGCAAGCCTATATATTTTCAGGTCAATGCAGATTTTGTTGAGTGTATGCAAAGCAAAATGCAAACTTTCAAATATAATGTTACAAAATTAATTTTAATAAAGCCTGATCATAACCCAACACATCAGTGGTGACGAACAAACCCCCCTATATAACAGGCACACCACTGTGTACAGTTATTTTTTTTAATAGCTTATTTATAGCTCAGTTGCTTCTCTACAATGCATTGTCCCATTGCCAATGCCAACAATACCTTCCCTATGAATAGCCTTTAGCTGTTTTTAATAATAGCCAAAAAATGTTATTTTGTTCAAAGCTCTGTGAAGACTATGTTTTACCTTCTGTAATGGAATGCTAATTTCCTGCACTGACACACACACTTTACTCTCAATGTGTTCTGATGCATCATCTTTCAGGGCGGGTGGAGAGAGAATCTTGTCCTCCAAATATCGACATGCCAAGAAACTTCAAAAATCCTTCACTTTTGGAGCTCAAACAAGCAGTCTGTTTTTATAATCTGACAAGCTCTTTGAGGGAAATGCCTCATTGATGTTATTTTCAGTCAAAATTCACTATATATACTTTCCATGCACCCACCCAATGAATTATTTCACCTGATAAAGATGTGGACATGTACATCAAATAAAGACATACCAGGAAGTGCCAAAAGTGTGTCAAACGCTCTGCAGTTGGAGATTCCAATACTATCTTCCGCACAGCTGTGCCACAGGTTTTCATACAGGCTTGAGCTTGTAATCACACTCCCATGTACGGTGGAGACTTTCCAGTAACTGTTTTTTAAAGTTGCTCCAATCACTACCCAGCCACCCAAGGTGAGTACAAAACCAGTGAGTTCCAAAACAGCAGACATGGTTGAAACTTCTAACAGATATATTATCTATTTTGTATTAAGATGAAATATAAGAAGTATCTCCCCATTAAAGGCCACTTGCTGTCTTAGCTCCCGTTTCCTCCAAAATGAAGCCACCTTTGATCTTTGTTCCGTCAACTAAATGATAAGATTTGTAGCACATTGCTTTTAATAATTAGAGGCGTGGTTTAAGGAAAAAGTGCTAATTGCATTGGATTTGCAAAAGGACAAGTGCTATTGATCAGTTTTTCTGATAAAATTTACGGCATGGGTATTTTTGCACATCTGCATAGCTATCTAATGCTTCAGGTAATTGAAACAATCACCCCAGAGTGCCTTCTGCTACTTCATGGAGCCCACTTGGCATCCTGGTATACTCCAGAGCTCAAGGCAATGAAACAAGCTGGGAGACAGTTTGAACATGAGTGGAGGGAAACTCCAAGTCAAATGCCATCAAACACTACCAGCTTCTTTTAGCAAAACTGCAACTCCATCTAAAACACCACCAGGAACTGGTGAATTCAGAATACTGTTTCCGATTCTCCCCATCATCAGTTCTAGCTCCACCACTACCAGTACAGAGCCCCCAAAAGTTCACTAGTGAACAAGCATGTTCCTCAACAGAAAAGGTTGCCCACAATGTGCTATAGGAATGGCTTACTAGGACACTAATCTATGGTTGTGTACTTACCAATCTGTAGTACAAATAAATAGTTTTTATCAATACAGAATTGTGCATGCTCATCCTCAAAGAGCTTTTAATCGAGAATGATTTTCGATCCCACTGTTCACAAGCATGGGTGTAGTTACCTGGTGCACATTTGAAAACCCTTCCCTTGTTTAGGTTATCCTAGAATCATAGAACTGTAGAGTTGGAATGGATCCCGAGGATCAACTAGTCCAACCCCTGCAATGCAGGAATCAAATGGGGATGTATCCACACACCCACACCCTTGCCTATGCCCCAAATGAAGGTGGAAATGGTAACTGCTATATTGTTATATGCCCACCCACATCACTGGGCAGGTGTGGATATACCCCTGTTTCTGGGACTGGGTCTATCCATTTTCAAATGAGCACAATGGGGGATAATGCAGGATCAATATGCATTGAAACCCTCTTTTTGGAATATAACTGGCCCATGAAGAAGCACTTTCCAGGAACATTTAATACACAGTAAGTCTAGATTGTGTTTGGACTATGTAGAACATGGATCAGCAACCTTTTTCAGCCATGGGTCGGTCCACCGTCCCTCAGACCATGTGGTGGGCCGGACTATATTTTAAAAAAATATGAACGAATTCCTATGCCCCACAAATAACCCAGAGCTGCATTTTAAATAAAAGCACACATTCTACTCATGTAAAAAAAATGCTGATTCCCAGACCGTCTGCGGGCCGGATTAAGAATGTTTGGGCTGCATCTGGCCCCCGGGCCTTAGGTTGCCTACCCCTGATGTAGAAAAACAAGATCTGAGTGAGCACTGTCTCCAATACTTGTTTGCAGAATGTTTAATTTGCAAGTCTTAATGATTTACTGATAAGGAAATTGATTCCTTGTTAATGCAACTTCGTCAGGGCAAAATAAAAGCCTGACATCACATGATTTATATGTTTATTTAACACAGCACAAGGATCAGAGCAGGAGACAAAGTCTCAAAGATTAAGGCATAATTAGAAAGTACTTAAGATATAAATAATGACCTACTCAAATGGTTAATTTATTTATTTTTAATGATCCCTGGATAAACTAAGAGTTAAGATGATATTTAATTATATGGTGTCAAGTTCCATGGGAAAATAGTGAAAATGAATGTGTCTAGATAAACTATCAGCAACTACACTAATGGTAGCTTTCTTGTGTAAACACTCAGCTATTTATAACACAGCCAGAAAAATCAAGTACCAACGTGCTACATATTTATCAGATTTTGTAGAATTAAACAGCAATTAAACACCTCTCAATGAAGTTTAATACAGGAGAAGTGATGATAACATGAAAGCACTGCATAATGCAAGGGTGGCTAACCTGTGGCCCTCCAGATGTAATTGGACTTCAACTCCCACAAGCACCAGCCAGCATGGCCAATGGTAGGTTATGATGGGAGTCAAACAACGTCTGGAGAGCCACCCACCTGTCAAAATGGCCCGCAGAGTAAGGGCTCAGGATCCAGCTCACCAGTCAAACTCTGTTCCCCACCCTGATTTACATGCATGTGCAACACTAGACAAAAGATACATCTTCACCCATGTCTGAGATTTAACTTCTAGAACAGAGCTTCCCAAATGTTTCCCACCATGGACCACTTGAAAATTGCTGAGCATCTTCACAGACCACTTAATTATCTTTATGCCTGTTGCAACAATTACAATGTGATGTGTTAGATCAGGCATCCCCAAACTGCGGTCCTCCAGATGTTTTGGCCTACAACTCCCATGATCCCTAGCTAACAGGACCAGTGGTCAGGGATGATGGGAATTGTAGTCCAAAACATCTGGAGGGCCGAAGTTTGGGGATGCCTGTGTTAGATGTTGTATGATTTTTAATTCTATGCTATTACCGCTTTCATTTTTTATTTCTTATATATTTTTTATATTACAAATTGAATTATATTTTAAAAAATCAATTATGAATATCTAATATGATGGATGCACTACCGCCCATCTTTAGCTGCAGATCTTCATACACAAACCATGGACCACATGAAAGAAGCTTGTGGACTACTGGTGGCCCACAGACCATAGTTTGGAAACCTCTGTTCTAGAGACATTAGGGAGGGAGCTGAACCTGGATAATGACTGCTCTAGTATCTCACACCAAAGATGTTAACAAAATGTTGCCCAACAGGCAAAAACAGAGATCAAATAGTGGCAGTGATTACCCGGCGGGACATATACTTTGTAAATGTGCATTTTTAAATATTGACAGGGAGCAGCCACTGACTATGTACATCAGAGCTCCTTCCTTTGCATTGACACTCCTGGAGTGGGACAAATGCATGTAAACTGTACTATTTGCATACAGTACTTCTAAAAATACAAACGTTTTCAGTAACAGATTTAGATTTTTGTTGACACGGCATTTGATCACAAAATATATATGAAAGTTTGTTTCTACAGGCTTGCATTAAAGTTCTTTCCTACGTACAGTATCTATAAACACACAGTGTCAGATGTTCGCATAAATAGTGCACAAATTCAGACTAAGAATCCAGCATCTTATGTATGAAAAGTGTTAACTTACTTTCCAAACTGAGCAAGGAAAAGAATTTCTTGCACTGAACTGAGCCCAGAGAAGTAGCTACACAGTTCATCCAGAGACCTTCATAAATCCAGTTTGCAGTAATAAGCGCTGTTCCTGTATGAGAAGTTTTCCAGCAGTTGGACACAGTGGCAACCAGTAGAAGGATGAGACCCAGAAAAGCCAGAAGCAGTGCAGAGATTTGAAAAGCTGATGATGCCATCCTTCAATGACAAGTGAATTTTCGAAGATTCCCTCTCAAATTGTGATGCCAAAATCCTATTTTAAAAGTTGATAAGAGACCATGTAATAGCACACTTGTTATATGAGGAATATTTATGCTGAGAAGAAAACACAACTGTTAGTTTATGTTCTAACACAGAATATTCTTTGCATGCTAGGTTAAAAGTTATTCTCTGATATAGCATGGATTCATTTTTAATGCATTTACAGTGGATTTACAGTACTGTTTGCTGAACAGCAGTCAATATTTTGAGACATGGCATATAGAGCAGTATTTCTGATATCAGAATAAAATGCAGAAAAGATGGGAGCTTCAAATACATTTGAGGTGCACATAGCATTGCATGTGGAATAGTAGTTAGAATCAGAACTATTGGGAAACATGGTACATAGGACAGTATTTCTGGCATAGGAATTCACTGTTATCTATAATAATAATAATTTCCATTTCAATATTTGTTTCTTTGAAAAAGTAGAGGTGGGTTATGTTTGAGCAGGAAGGGAGAAGTGAGGATTGGGGAAGTAATGCAGCTACATGTTGTTTGCTTCATAAAGAATTATCAGCAAACCATTAGGTAAAGGTAAAGGGACCCCTGACCATTAGGTCCAGTCGTGACCGACTCTGGAGTTGCGGCGCTCATCTCGCTTTATTGGCCGAGAGCCGGCGTACAGCTTGCAGGTCATGTGGCCAGCATGACAAAGCCGCTTCTGGCGAACCAGAGCAGCGCACGGAAACGCCGTTTACCTTCCCGCCGGAGCAGTTCCTATTTATCTACTTGCACTTTGACGTGCTTTCGAACTGCTAGGTGGGCAGGAGCTGGGACCGAGCAACGGGAGCTCACCCCGTCATGGGGATTCGAACCGCCGACCTTCTGATCGGCAAGCCCTAGGCTCTGTGGTTTAACACACAGCGCCACCTGGGTCCATTAATGAGCCATCAATGAGCAATTAATTTGCAACTTCCAAATTTATTTTAAAGCCAATTAACTGAATTAACACATTTAAATAATTTTACTGGATTTACTGAAATGTACAATGTAGATTCAATGTCCTGTATAATATATATGTACTTACTTTTAGGTATCTGTGTTCTGGGTTTTCCCCTTTGAAGTTTTTCCAGAGACGCGTCAGCAGCTTAGGGCCAGTTTTGCCAAACTGAGAGTGAACGTTTTGTAACACTTTAGGACCTTTCCTCCCTGTTCTAAAAATCAATGCTTCCAGCCAGTTCATTGACTTCACCATTGCGCAAGACGTACAGTATAGCTGATCCAATGAACTACTGGTATGTTATTCAAAATGGATCCTGTTCCAGCAGGGGCAAATCGAGGCTTTGTTTCACCCAGGTCAAAGACCCAGTTTGCCCCCACCCCCATGTGTATTTGCACGCACGCACACACACACACACACACAGGCTGGAAACCTCAATGACGCCCATCTGGAGGCTTCACCCAGGGCAAAAAACCCGGCTAGCTTCCCTGTAGCTACAGGGTTCTTACAGAACCAAATCACCTATTAGTATTCCTCTAGTGTCTGACCCCATATTAACTTCCAACGTTCCTTACGTTTAAAGAGAGGTAGTCTCAGACATTTGGATTGTGCCATGTTGGCTGTCACTGTTCTAATGTTTTCCATTAGTATTTCCTCCATATAGCAAAATAATCCTCCATATAGCAACAACCATAACAAAACTTTTAGAGGATTCTGAACACTTTATATACTCTAATCTGACTCAACAAATTTGTAAAATAGGCTAGTGTGTTAGCTCCATTTTGGGAGTAGCTAAATCTGAAGGCCAAATTAGGCATTAGCTTGACAAGACATATTGTTCCAGCTCCATTTTTGCTACGATTACGGGGAATGTACCTGTAAAGTAGGAAGGAAAGATGGGAGGAAGATGTGCCTTTATTTGTTCAGTGATTGCAAACATCCTGAGGCATGGGCTCACTTAAGTGTCTAGATATGGGTAGGATGCTACAAGTGCAGTACTTTTCGGTTCCAAGTCATTCACTTGGAAGCATTAGTCCTTCTCACACTTCCCTAAAGCCAAGGTTCATTCTCTCCCTTCCTGTACCAATAATATGTTTATTTTCATTCTCAATGAAGGGTATCAAAAAAGAGGTCACTGTTGCCACAGAAATGCTACCGGTACTAAACTACCTGCTAAAGATCAGATTGTACTCCCAACTTTTTTCCTGCCAAGGCTTCTGTACTTTTAACCATTATACAACAGCACAAATCTAGCAGCATGGAGATGTGAAATACTCTGCCAAGAGACATTCAGCAGGCACTTTCTGTCTCAACTTTTAAACGCCTGTTGAAAGCTTTTTATTTTATTTTATCAAGCTTATGTGGGCAATTAAGGGTGCAGTTTTTCCATAATACTTAGCCCATTCCTGACTTTGACTTCTAAATATGCTTTTGTTGTAAGGTTTTAGGTAAATGAATAGCGGTTTGAAAACATTGGAAAATGGAAAAAACTCGTGTTCCATTTTCGCCAGTTAAAGCTACTTGACACAGGCCCTGCAAAGAAAAGAAAAGAAGATGGTAAACATCCCCAACTGAAGAGCAGCAGACTAACGGCTATCATTGATTTGCGTCAGCATCTTTTCCTACTTCTGCTATTTACCGCTGCTGCCCACACAATCCATGCCTGCGCTTTCCTTTTCCCATGAGAATATATGAGTGGACGCTACTGCCCCGAGGAAGAAAAGGCCCTCTGGCGAGGAAGAGGCACAGCCTCGGTGCCCAGTCCAGCCTGAGCGCCTTTGATAAAATGGGGACTTAATCCGGCCAACACCAATTGCTTCAAAATGGCGACAGAAGACCCGAAAGCCCCCCCCCCCGCCATATGTTTTTAAGCTCTCTCAATAGGACGCCGCAATAATTTTTTTGCCGGAAGAAAGAGAACGGCACTGTAGGCCGCGCCGCCCTTTTCCCGGAGAGGTAGGCAAGGTAACGGTATTTTTGCTCCGGCGCTTGGCTATGACGTCATCAGACAGCGCCAGCCCGCCCACCCACCCTTTCAAGATGGCGGAAGGAAGCGGCTGCCGACCCGGAAGCGTTATTTTCGGAGGGTGAGGAAAATGGCGTGGAGTTGCTGTGCCCGAGTCTGGGTTAGACAGGAGTTATGGGGTAGTGGTGGAATCCGGACACACAGGTAAGGAATGAAGCGGAGAAGGGCGGTGGGGTTTAGAGGAAGGGGCTGGGGCTGGGTGAGGTGGTGTGCTGCTGCTGGTATCGAGGAGTTCGCTGCGAGGGTGTGCCTGGGAGAGCGGTGGGGTTGTCAACTTTGCCGCTCGGCTTTTCCAGGAGTCTGTTATTTTAAAAAAGAAATACGGCAACCAGAACGATGGGTAGGATCCAGTTCCTGTGCTTCTCTTTCCACCCACCCTGATCGAGGGCGAGGGAGAGGGAAAGCCTGTAGTAAAGGAGTGGCTGTGGATGAGGGAAAAACGATGCCCCCAGACACTGGTCCAGCAGTTACACAGCCTCTCCTTATTCCGACGGATTGGAGAAAGAGAGTTGGGTGTGTCAATGGCACAACGGTGCATTGGTAGACAAATGGACTGAAGTAGCTTCACAGAGTCTAGTACAAAATGAAAATATAAGATTTCCTTGGTAGCATAATTACTTATTTGTTAAACTAACAAATAGAGAGCCAGTGTGGTGTAGTGGTTAAGAGTGGTAGACTCGTAATCTGGTGAACCGGGTTCGCGTCTCCGCTCCTCCACATGCAGCTGCTGGGTGACCTTGGGCTAGTCACACTTCTCTGAAGTCTCTCAGCCCCACTCACCTCACAGAGTGTTTGTTGTGGGGGAGGAAGGGAAAGGAGAATGTGAGCCGCTTTGAGACTCCTTCGGGTAGTGATAAAGCGGGATATCAAATCCAAACTCTTCTTCTTACATCCCACCTACCAAATGATGCTTAAGGTGCCTAACAGCAATGATACAAATATAATAATAATAATAATAATAATAATATCCAAAGTGAGAACCATAAACAAAATCATTTATTGTTCTGATATCCAGTCCCATCTGACAAATCATGATTCTGAAACTACAATTTGAAGCTTTTTGACAAGTTTCAATTGATATTCCTACTGAAATTACAAAACATGGCTTAGGTGTTTCTTTTTTCTCACAAGCTGCTGTTTGGGATAACATCTAGAGATAATTAGGAAAAGACAGAAACTATACTTTGCCTATATAGGCAGAACACAAGGTATCGTTTGGGTTCCTAAACTGCTGTTAGTACAACATCATAGTTTAGTGTTATATCTGAAGTGGCCTAAGACAACCATGTAAGCTGCAAAACAAACTTTGACATACAAACTTTGAAAGGTATATTCTGGATAGGCAAATCACAAAAAGATCATTATACTTTGGAGTGGTGAGAAGGTGCTTTTGGTTTCTCTTAATCTGGTATTTCTGAATAAGAAACTGGTATTTCCTAACATCTTGGAAACATTTAGAATGAGTCCACTTTGTGTTCCATATGTATTTGCTTTTAGAAATACCCTATATACACAACAAAGAAATGGATTCAGAAGACCAGCACAGAAGAGTGATCCCCAAACACCAAACCCAAAAACTGGTATTAAGCCACAGAAAAGTAGTTTGTCTCCTCCAGCCTATCAAGAATCTTCCCGTTCAGTGAAAATCCTTGTGAAGCCATTCATCTTTACAATTGGGGTAATAATTGTTTGATATTGCAGGAAATGTGTCACAGTCCTTATGTAATTAACAAAAACTGGTTTGTTTAGTGGTAAGCTACAGAATTTGCATATAGAACAGGGATTATATAGAGGTGGGATTTTGGCAGGCAGACCCAGCACTATGACAGCTGAAGTTATGTGTATCAATTTTTTTCTAATCTGTAGAACAATTAAAGTATTGGGACCCATGTCCATATAATGCCTGAGTAGGAAGAACAGGGCTGCCCACATTCCCATCCCTACCCACTGTTTCTGTTCTGAACACTGTAGGTCTGAATGTGGCTTCTACCCATGTTCACTTAAATGTGAGTGGAAACATCTGTGTAGTACAAAATCCTGCTTTATCAAGATTCCCATCATGTTCTATTCACTTTGGAGCAAACACAGGTAGATAGTCCTCAAATGTTTTCTGGTCAATCTGAGAAGTTTGAAAACAGATGGTTGGGGCCAGCTTTTGCAGGGTTATTGGGAGCAGACCCAGCATGTGCAGCCCCATGCCTCCTGTATACTGTACAGTGGTACCTCTGGTTAAGTACTTAATTCGTTCCGGAGGTCCGTTCTTAACCTGAAGCTGTTCTTAACCTGAAGCACCACTTTAGCTAATGGGGCCTCCCGCTGCCGCTGCGCCGCCAGACCACAATTTCTGTTCTTATCCTGAAGCATTATTTCTGGGTTAGCGGAGTTCTTAACCTGAAGCGTATGTAACCTGAAACGTATGTAACCTGAGGTACCACTGTATGTAGATAGTTCCTATTTAGGCATAACACCCAAATTAAAGCATTTAATAGAAGTTGTATTTCCAATCTAAAGACTCAAAAAGCTATGTAGGGAATAGAGATAAAATATTATTGGTATTGTGGACCACCATGACTGTAGAGGTCACACCATACAATAAGTTAACAGTCTTCTGGTGCTAATTTGAATGCTTATGGTAACAAATGATCTGAATTATGTGTTACCTGAAACCTTAATTAAATATATTAGTTTTCAGGCTGTGCTTTTGGATCAGCTGCTATTTGGCAATATGAACACCTCAAATCCAAGGTTCAGAACTATTTTGAAGATAGTCGAGCAGACTGGATGGATAAGGTGCGACCACAAAAAGGGATGGACTTCAGAAGGCAGGTATTTTGGGCACTAATTATAATTTTACTATTGAAACTATTGTACATGATGACTGAATTTTTTTCTATTGTGCCTTACCTTGCAAAGCCTTCTGGATATTATTGTACTTTTCTTGACAAATCTCAAGGAAAAACCCATGGGGGAAAATATATAAATAAATAATATGTTCAATAGTAAGAGAAAGATTATGAATGTTAAAAGTTGTGCGACTCAGCCATCATGAATGAGATAACATATTTGGGTTAAAGAAGGATGGTAAGAAATAACATTTTTAATTAGAGATGGAGTCAATTCATTAGCACTTTTTTCATTTATTTGGAAGATTCTTTCACAAACTCAAAACATACCAGTTGAATATAGCTAATCACAATGTTTAGCATATGCAATCCAGAGGTAAATTGATATAAAAATATGTATATTTCATTAGGAAAATGCATCACTTAGAAATCAGACATAAAAAGGAACAAATCCTTATTTACTGCATGGATATAGTATTTAGATTTGTTACAGATAAGAGTAATCTCTGTACCCACTTTTCTTGATGGCCCTGCCCATCGTTGGCAAGCAGCTCCCAAAAGGTTACCCACAAGGGAATGTTGCCCTTAGGTTAAAAAAGGGTTCCCAGCCTTGGTTTACACCAGGGGTCGGCAAGGTTTACCAGTCATGGGCCAGATCACTCCCACAGAGATCGTCCGTGGGCCGGACTGGCGCAGCGCGACACCAGAAATCGCGTCTGCGCATGTCCACGGCGCCGGAAATTGCTTCTGCGCACGCCCAGATGCCAAAAATCGCTCCTGCACAGAAGTGATTTTTGGCATCTGGACATGCGCAGACGCAACTTCCGGCGATTCCCACTCCATGCTGCGTCAGTTTAGTGCAGCGCGCAGGGGACTCACCGAGCAGGTGGCTCGGTTCAGGGGCGGCTCGTGGGCGGTAAAACGGTCTCCGTGGGCTGGATTCGGCCCATGGGCCGGAGGTTGCCGACCCCTGGTTTACACTAACTAGAGAGGAGTACGGTTATCTTTTGAAAATAGGTGTTTGTTACAGTTTTCTAAGAAAAGTTTTTGGATAGAATATTCTTCTTTTGTTTTGTAAATTTGATTTCTTCAATGGTTTTGTGTATTGAAAATACTAAATTGCATATTAATGAGTTTACTATCCATTGTCTTGAGATACTGTATATATTGGATCAGGCCAGATTAAGACTGCTCATTTTCTTTCAGATTAACCAGTGGTGGAATAGTCTGAGCAACGGGCAACGTACTGTGTCAGGTTTGTGTTAGCTTACAAGTATTAGACATTCTCAGGAAGAGAAATATGGCAAACAGGTACAGTATGTCACTAGATAGCTTTGATAACATGCTTACAAGTTGTTAAACCTAAGGCAGTCGTTTCCACCTATGTGTTTAGTTTGCTCCACTACATTATATATTTTGGCCTAACATTATGTAATATTGCTCCCTATACTTAGTGGGATGCAGTGCAATTTTATGCTCAGATTATTCCTTCTAGAGCAAGGATGGAGAACCTGTGGCCCTCCAGATGTTGTTGGACTCCCAACAATCCCAGCCTGCATGGCCATAGATGATGAAGGCCAGACATTTCTCACCCCTGTTCTAGAAGGTTGAAGACCCTTGCCTATTGCTTTCTGTAAGACTTTCTCCATGATTATGGCTCTGTCACACAAGATTGTTTCCTGCATAGGAGCTGGTTCTGTTACTAGAAAGTTGTAACAGAATGTCAAAAATAGTTTGCTTACTACTTAGTAAATGTTTTAATATAATTATGATACAGTGGAACCTCGGTTTTCGAGCTTCTTGGAAGCCGAATGTTTCAGAACTCGAACGCCTAAAACCCGGAAGTAATTGCTTCCATTTTCGAATGTCGAACAGCTTCTGGGGAGTTTCCCCCCTTTTTCTCTATTGACTTTGCTGACCGCCCATTGCACCTCGGTCGTCAAACATTTCGGAAGTCAAACAGTCTTCCGGAATGGATTACGTTCGACAACCGAGGTTCCACTGTAATGTGCTATTGGGGACTGAGAAATTGATATTTCATGAAGAATATAGGGTTTACCAAATCAAGATACGGTTTCCAAATATAAGTGTGTGGTGGTGATGGAACACGTTTCATTTCCACTCTCTATTCTTCATCAGTAAGAAAAAAAATTAAGGGTGGATTACAGTTCATTAGCATTTTGTAGGCAACTTTTGTAAAGTCTCATATGAAAGCAAAAATACAAGTGGTCTTTAAAGAACGTTTGAGCACAATTATTTGTGACCTGAATGAATACTGGGTTGCATCCAATGCATGGGGGGAAAAGGAACTGCTTGATGGGCCAAATCCTTACCTGCAGGTCAACTCTGACAGTGCATTGCTTCAGTCACAGCTTCAGTCACCTGATGTCATGATGACCCCAGGTAACCCCTTTTCCTTTGCCCTCATGGTTTGGTTTCAGAACACATGGGCAATGGCACAGCTTTTTGCAAGTGTCAGTAATCAGCTCATTGTGGATGCTTACAAAGCCCAGTGCAGTTTGATTTCAAATAATCACCATCATCATTGGTACTTGAATAGTAGTAGTAGTAGTAGTAGTAGTAATTTATTTGTACCCTGCCCATCTGACTGAGATGTCCCAGCTACTCTGGGCAGCTTCCAACAAATATAAAAATATAATAAAACATCAGACATTAAATACTTCCCTATACAGGGCTACCTTCAGATATCTTTTTGTGAATTGTGTTGGATGGACAGTGCAATTTTGGCTTTGTTTTGTTCCTGAAAATATTCTTTTCAGAAATATATATTTCTAGACTTCCCTTCATTCATTTGGACATGTATGTGGGCATGAATAAAGCTAATCATACAAATACAATAGAACCATGAAACTGTAGCATTACTAACAAACTAGCAAAGTCAGAGGCAGCAGTAACAACTTTATAAAGCAGAGTAAACATAAACACATGCAGTGTCTGAGAAAATAAATATATTTCACCTGGCCCTTGAAGGGTTGTAATGTTGGTGCCAGACATCTCTTTCTGGGGAGGAGAGAAAATCCACTTGAAAATAACTGTTTTGTGGTGCTTGGGCTTACAATAACTTATTTGTGGGTTGTATACATTATATATTAGAATGCTTTCACTGCTTGTTTTGTCACTACGCTTTTCTTGTTAAATCCATAGGCATTATAGCTGCAAACGTCTTTGTATTCTGTTTATGGAGGATACCCTCTTTGCAACGAGTAATGCTTACATATTTCACATCTAATCCAACTTCTCGTAAGTGCGCATTAAAATACATGCAAAATTGTACAAGATTGTGTTTTATTTTATTTTGGGGCTGTGGACTGACCACCTGATTTAAGGAAATACCAAACAAATTGGTTTCCACAATACAAATAGTTTGGGATGGACAAACTAATGAAACAATTTACCTGCATAAATATTTTTAGCGTCATCTTAAAGAAGTAGAATATCTTCTTGCTTTGTGATACACTCAGTTCTAAACTAGACAAGGAAAGAAGATGATAGTCAAATATGCTGAAAGACAGGGGTCAGCAAACTTTTTCAGCAGGGGGCCGGTTCACTGTCCCTCAGACCTTGTGGGGGGCCGGACTGTATTTTGAAGGAAAAAAATGAACGAATTCCTATGACCCACAAATAACCCAGAGATGCATTTTAAATAAAAGCACACATTCTACTCATGTAAAAACACGCTGATCCCCGGACCGTCCACGGGCCGGATTGAGAAGGCATTTGGACTGCATCCCCCTGGGCCTTAGTTTGCCTACCCATGCTGAAAGAGCACACCAAAGCCTTGAAAAATATGCCAGGCAGATACACCAGCTGTAGAAAACACAAAAATGTCTAGGTTTTTCAACACTTCAGAGTAGTTTACTATAAGCTAATCTGTGACAATATATACTTGTTGCAGAAAGATGGGATAAAATTCAGATTCTCAATTAATTTTTTGGTGTTTTCTTTCGTTCATAATTTGTAAAACCTTGCCTAACAGTGTATTAGAAGTGAGGGGAATCTTAGTTAATTGTTTCTCTATATTCACTTGTCCTATCTGTGATCAGTTCTTCAATGTTATGTAAGGTGTAATGTTTCATTGTTTTTTGCTGTTGAGTCCCATCTCCTAAGAAGTGGATGATTAAGATTTATTTAGCTACCGTCTTTCCCCCTTTTTAAGACACCGTCTTATAATTTCCCCCCCTCAAAAAAAACACAGGGTGGCTTATTTTTGGGGGGATGTCTTATTTTTATTACGTCAGTATTGTACGGTACAGCCTCCCCCTGTGGCGGCACCACGGCTTACTTTTGGGGTACGTCTTACTTCTCACAAAGGTAAAAAAATCCTGCCATGGCTTGCTTTATGACTACGTATTAAAAAAGGGGAAACAGGGTACTGTTCATTTTCATCCTTCTCAACTAAAGCACTAAACTGTCAGAAAAAAAGTGTTCCATGCTGTCTAAACACAAGATAAATATTTTTATGCGCATGCCAAAATCTACAGTGGAGGGAAAGCTGTACCAGTCAGTGTACAAGTGTGACCTAAGAGGCACACTGCAGGCAAAAATGTTAAGGTGATCTTTTTAAAATTATGATTAAAGAGTGGTAGGCTCTTCTGAGAAGTAAAATCATGTGCAAAAACATAATGCTTAATGATTTTGAAAACCCAATGATGACTATGTTTTCTCTTGATAGAAGTTCCATTCTAATAGTTCAACTTGTAAACTGTGAATGGAGAGATGAAATGCTAAAATAGTCTTAACAGCTGTTTTCTTCCTTTTGCCCTAGGAGTTGTGTGCTCTCCCATGTTGCTATCTGCATTTAGTCATTTCTCATTTCTACACATGGCAGCCAACATGTATGTTCTGTGGAGCTTCTCAACCAGTATAGTCTCTCTTCTGGGACGTGAGCAATTCATGGCAGCATACCTTTCTGCAGGTAAGAAGCCTTCCTTGGTTATCTCTTTATGGCAGGCACCCCCAAACTCGGCCCTCCAGATGTTTTGGGACTACAACTCCCATCAACCCTAGCTAACAGAACCAGTGGCCAAGGATGATGGGAATTGTAGTCCCAAAACATCTGGAGGGCCGAGTTTGGGGATGCCTGCTTTATGGGCTCCTAAGATGATTTAAAACTTGTCTTTGACTTGCACTGAAGTAGCTTTTATTATGTGTTATGAACATACTTTGGTCATTGGAGAGAAACTGGCATTCATTAATACAGTACCATCGTCTTCAAACATGACTGGATGAAGACTAGTTTAGAAAATTCTAAGATAATTAAATGATGAGCTTCCCAAGCAGTATTCTGTGGGCCAGTATGAGTACTGTCCTAGGCCCAGGATCAAGGGGCCAGCTACTAGGATTGGGTTTTTTGGTCCATTAACCACGCTAATCTAAGGTGGGCCACCCTTGAGGCATCACCACCATTTTAGTTTAGAGGTCCTTTTAATAGTTGTTTGGGGGTGAATTTTTCACAGAATTAGCTTTCCTAAATTAGGTAGGAGAAGTTACACTTGCTAAAATGTTATAGTTCATAGAAATATAAAAGAAGTACTGTTACATATTTTTTGAAAAATAAAAGGTAAATGACTTCTTTCTTGGCTTAGGCATAGATCATGGTTCAGAGCCCCAGAGGAAAAAACTAAGGAGAAGTGAACCGCTTCTGAAGCTGTTTGTCTCAATGCCATAAATCAGTCCAACTTTGGAGACCCTATTCTGGATGAACCTGTGTCTGCCTTAAGAATTGCATGTTCATCTGTAGGACAGTCCAGTGCGCTGTGAAAGCTATGGGTTTAATGAAGCAAATGAAACTAGGACAGTAAAATGAGAATATTTAAATGTTTCATGAATCCGTGCTTCTGACAACATTATTATTTTTCTAGGGGTTTTTTCCACATTTGTGAGTTATTTTTGCAAAACGGTCACAGGAAGATTTGGATCATCACTTGGAGCAGTAAGTCCTGCTGAGTAAAAAACCAATCTGTTGTGAAAGACTGGTTTTGGAGCACATTGTTTTCTGTTTTCAGAAGTCAAGTTATTTTGGGGGGAAAGGTGCAGTGGAGAGTAGGTTAGAAATCTAATGAAATATTTGGGGAGGGGGGATCGGTCTATAAGCTTCACCCCAGTAAAAGTTACTTAGTTAACTGTTTCCCCCCACTGGTTAGATCTGTGGTTCCCAAGGTGGAACAATTTGATTTTTAAGGGGGACAATTCGATAATGAGTTAGACCAAGTTAATGGCTTTCTCCATCTGAATAGGAGTTCACTTTTTGAATAATAAGAATTATATGTCAAGGGGGATGGGCATCAGGATTTTAGAGATGTTTAGGTGGGGCATGGCCAAAAAAAGGTTGGGAACCACTGGGTTAGATGGTTTATATAATTAAAAAGAGAGAGATGGCTCAGTATCAGATAAGCTATAAGTAAAATCAGTTATGGTGCCAACTCAAATTTTTATGGTGCTCATTTTGTACATTATAGTTTTTGCAGCAATAAGAACTATTTCCAGCTTGACTTCCATTTAAACACTTATTTGGAAACAAGTCCCATGGATTTCAATTAGATTCCTAACTAGCTTTTTAGGATCATAGTTTTACTGTCATATTTCTGTATGTAGCCTTATTCTGAATTAAGTCCCAATATCTATAGGACTTAATTCACAGCAAAACAACTAATTTCCACTGCAGTTTTTATCCCCAAGTACATTTTTACTTGGGGAGTAAGTTTCATAGAACTCATTGGCACTGTCTTCTGAGTAAAATATGAATGAACTTGTCAATATCAGGAATAAGTTGGGTATGTTATATCTGATTGTATTGTTTTCACGTTGATATTTTCTATCTTGAATATCAGAAAGATTTATTCACAGACAGGAAACAGTCTGTGCTGTCTTAAGGAGAAGGGATTTGCCACAGGCCCCTTCATTGAAATATTTTTTTTAAAATAGCTGTAGAGTTTGGGTGACATTCAACTAAGTTATATGCAGAGCAGACACATTAAGCCCATCAATATCAATTTGTCTATTCGGAATAGAACTTTGTTGGATATCATCCTTTGTCTTTAGTATTTCTCTTAACTTTTAGGGTCTTTGCAGCTGGCATAGCTGAGAACCTGCAGCCTCATTTCCACATCTTATTGGTAACAGTTAATGGCCATTGCGAACCTAACTGTTTTTGGCAAAAAAAAAAAAACAGTAACTCACATCGGTTGAACCTTTGGTCAACATAAGCAGTAATCTTTTCTGACTTCAACCTAAATTCAATTCTAAATTCAATTTTTTTTTGCTTTTGTATTTTGCATTTTTATTGCCAATTAGACAATTTTAATTTTTTAAAGTTTTGCTTGTATTCTAGTCGGGTGCTATAATGATGGTCCTTGCAGCAGTATGTACGAAGATGCCAGAAGCCAGGCTAGCCATAATATTCCTTCCGATGTTCACATTTACAGCTGGAAATGTAAGTGACTTGAAAGAACTGAAGCAACTTCTCTCCTCCGTTGCTACCTGTTTTTGTCTCACGGGCTTAACTTTTAAAAAGACACAACAGAAAGAGAAAAGGGGTGAGAAGGGAAAATGAAAACAATAGAACTCAGGCACCTATTGCTAAACATTACATAGTGATTCTTATAATGACCATCTAGAAAGGAAGCAGTTCAGAGAGGGGAGGAACTAGGGTTGCCATCTTTCAAAAAGTGAAAATCGCGATTTCCAGGAAACAGAACAACTCTGCATCCAGTCTTCCTCTTCTGCAACCAGATGGAAAGGCTGCTGTCAGGTGATGGGAAAGGAGGATCCCCAAAGGAGCTGGTCTCTCAGCAGAGCTGGTGGAGTGGGTCTTCTAATTTACCAATACAGAACTGAGGCTTGGGAGAGAGTTACCGTATTGGCCTTAATAGGTAAAGGTAAAGGGACGCCTGACCATTAGGTCCAGTCGTGGACGACTCTGGGGTTGTGGCGCTCATCTCACTTTATTGGCCGAGGGAACCGGCGTACAGCTTCCAGGTCATATGGCCAGCATGACTAAGTCGCTTCTGGCGAACCAGAGCAGCGCACGGAAATGCCGTTTACCTTCCCGCCGGAGCGGTACCTATTTATCTACTTGCACTTTGACATGCTTTCGAACTGCTAGGTTGGCGGGAGCAGGGACTGGGCAACGGGAGCTCACCCTGTCGCAGGGATTGGAACCGCCGACCTTCTGATCAGCAAGCCCTAGGCTCTGTGGTTTAACCCACAGCGCCACCCGGGTCCCGTATTGGCCTGAATACGAATCTGCAAAAAAGCTGCAACTTTAAAGTTCAAGGCTCATTTGCGGCTGCCGCCCGCCTCCCGGCACTCCATCCCCAGACCGGCGCCAGGGGAGGCTTTGGAGCACTGGGTAGGCGGGCGGGCCGCCACTGCCCCGCACTCCTGGGCTGCTTCGGGCGAAGGGGAGCCGTGCGGTAAGGTCGCGAATATAAGCCACACTTTTTTTCCAAATTTGGGCTGTGAAAAGTTAAAGTGCGGCTTATATTCGGGTCAATATGGTACATGCTCAAAGTTGCTCAATATATCCATGGTAAAGATGGGGCTTTAACTCAAATCCAGCTACAACCCTCACCCTTGTTCTCATTGACTAGGCATGACTAAATGGGATTTATGAATGTGGACTAGATTCATTTTATCATTGTTGGAGCTGCTGAAACATGAAGGCAATGTTGCTGTTGTGTGGTTTTTTTTTGCCAATGCTGTACTTATTTACTCATTTCTAGGCTTTAAAAGCCATAATTGCACTGGACATGGCCGGAGTTATTTTGGGTTGGAAGTTTTTTGACCATGCTGCACACGTTGGAGGGGCTCTCTTTGGCATGTAAGTTTTTGTACTGTGCTAGAACCATGAGAGTGATGCTACAGTGTGTTGTCGTTTGTTTGTCTTTTATTTATTTAAAAAAGCCCTGTAAAATTTCTACTGAGAAGTGTTTTTGGCCCAAATGGCTTCATGACATATACCTATAATGTGTTCTGTGAAAGAATTTCAGTTGAAGTTATGTGTTTGTTGCTTTTTAGGTGGTATGTAACGTACGGGCATAATCTAATATGGAAGAATAGAGAACCGGTGGTGAGGGCATGGCACACAATAAGGACTTGGAGACCAAATAAATGAGGTGGGGCTCACAATTGGCGCATTTTAGAAGAAAGTTGTACAGAAATGGTGTGCCGCTTTGAAGACTGGAAAGTGGATTGGTTGTTACATTACTTACACAGTACTGGGATCTAAATGTGATAACCCACGCTCAGAAATAAATGCATTTATTGATAAACGCATAACCAAATAGAAAACAATAAAGATTTGTATCTCATTGCTTTATTAAGAGAGTCTGTATTATTTCCTCTGGCTATTTTGGAGCAAAAATAAAATTCAATCAGTTGCCTGATAGAGCCTCATTTAGAAATAAATTATATTAAGATGCCAACAGTTCTAGTAGAATCCCGATACTACAGAGCTCTGGTTAAGAAACTGCTTTATCATTCTCCTTGTCTTAATCTGCAATGATGTTTGATATTATTAGGCATATTTATATATATATATATATATATTTAAGCACACACAGAGCTGTGCTCTACAACTAAGCTATGGCCTCTTTCAAATATGTGGGATGGGGAGGAGTAGTACAAATGCATTTGTTGCAGGAGGTCTGTGCTGTGAATGGAAGGGCAGGCACAGTGGGCTGCTCCAGTCAAGTCCCTTAGTAAAAAAAGAAAAGAAACCCCATACTATGGGGGCTGGCACCATTTGCCAGTAGCATTCATTAAGACTACACAGATGACTTAGCTAGACCAGAATAGAAACCAACCTCTTTCTCTCTCCCCTTCCCCCACTTGTTAAAATTGCTGCCTGACATCTCACTTCAGGCTCCCTCTTGGGCACTGCAAAATCATTGCACCTTCTACCAGCTAGGCATACAGGGTGAGGTACGGCAAATGTATTCTGGTCTCCAGCCAGGCAAGGAAGCTCATTCTTAACAAAGGAAAGGCAGCCTGTTCCAGACCCTCCAAGTGTCCCAATTTTCCAGGGACGTCCATGATTTAGAGAAGCCAGCCCAATTTCTGATTTGATCCCAGAATATCCCACTTTTCCATAGGATCCCCCTATTTTCATTGGAAAAATGTTGGAGGGTATGGAGTTATCCAACCCCCGAGCTGTCCAAAGGCAATTCTGTATAGGGAAGTTTTTATTAATGTTTTATTATGCTTTTATATATGCTGCAAGCTGCCCAGAGTGGCTCGGGCAACCCAGTAAGATGTGTGGGGTATAAATGGTATCATCATGGAATGGGACGTCCCTATTATCATCAGAGAAATGTTGAAGGGTATGCTGTTAAGTTCTTTTTAGGAAGATTTTCTCTAAGGGAGGAAAGGACTCAAAAATGCTCAGAGGCATTCAGCCCTATATGTCAGGATTTTGGAAACAAAAGTTTGCAACTCTACTTGTTACAAGAGCCCGAGAAACAAAACTATCACAGATCCCATACCTTCTGTGACAAAGGGGTTGAGCCTCCTTGTGATTTAACATAGTGCAATGAAAAGCTTTTTGGGAGAAGGATATGTTACTTTTTTGTAATAGCAGTCTCTGCTAATGATTCTATTAGGCTTAGGCTTTAAATATTTGATGATTTGGCCATCTTTTGACAATAGCTAGCCAGCTAGCCAAATGCAACCCTTTCACCCTCTGGTCAGATCATTAAACTAACTCCTGCAAGCATAGTGAGGGAAAGCTGCCATGTTAAATATCATTTATCATTTTTTATGGTGGTGAAGGATATCCCAAAGGTGACCTGTAACACATATTTATAACTATTTTTAGAATTTTTCAAGTGCATTACATTTTATTTATATATTTATGCTCTGCTCTTCACTAGATATTCTCAGAGCATTTTTCAATACATAAAAAATGGCAAATCCTATACAGTGGGTAGGAGTGGAGAACTCAGATTTACTGACATTAAAATTCTAGAGATAGTATAGCAGGAAGTTTAAGCACCTTTCCCCCATAATTTAAAAGTATTTGAAATAATGAGGCTTTGTATTTGATTAATTTTATTGTGTTAGCAATAACCTAAATATTTAGCAATTGCCTAAATTTGTTTCTTTCTAAAGCTAGGCTATGTAAAAGTTTTGCTGCTGCCAATAAACACAATTTCCTTCTGGACTCTACTGTTTGAAATAAAGCAACAGAATGCCTTCTGCTTCCAATGGTTGATCTATAGCTTTTTTAAAAAGTCAAACCAATTTTAAATAAATATGAATGGACAAAAAGCTGCTACGGCTGTGCTTAGTGAGGATTAGCATAGGATTGGATCCAGTTGCCTGTCTGTAAATGAAGTTACCCCTTCCACTTGTAGAAAGGGCTGAGAGCCAGAGACTTTTGCTGTGGGGAAGGGTGATTTTCACCAATTTTCCTTGTGGTCTCAAGCACCACCTCCCAAGGAAGGAAAATCAGGAATGGGTCTGCTCATGGGAATTCTGGATTCAACCACTGTCTACAGACATGGTCCACTCAAGCTATTAAATTGGCTACAAAGACATCATTACTCCCTTGAAGATGTCATTCTTTGAGCGCAAAGGATTTAAGAAGATATGTTTCTTGAAAGAGCGATTTTGATTGTAAACTGCCTTGAATACTTGTTAGAAGGGCAGGGTATAATTGTAGATGGTATCAACAACATGAAGTAAAAACATAGTGTTGAGCATGCACCTGTGTCTATAATTCTTTCCCCATATTTGTAGTCTGATCCCAGTTTTATTTGTGATCCTACTGTGGTATAAAATGAAACCAATGCAACATATTGAAAAGAAGTCCTGCATTCTAAATGGGTTGGATTCAAAAGTGATTTTTTGACAGAGAAAGGGGATTTTTGTTGTTCTGACATGAGGCGAGATCCAGCACAATAACTGAAATCCCAAGGCGTGCTTGTATTTGCACAAGGCATTCCACTAGTTCTTGCACAATAGTTCACAAAACAGCACTATGCCAGAACTTTTTTTGCTCACGCATCTCTGGTTCCAACCCAGCATTATTACTCTGTTTATCTTGACGCATGGTGTTTTTATTTAACAGTATCACATAGCGCATTGACCAGTGATATCCACTTTTAAAACAGGCATCTTATAATCCTGTATTCTGTGCATTTTTCATTACTTGACTGGAACTAATCTTATAAGAATCAATATCTTGCAGCTGGGAGCATTTTTACAATGGTGAATTTAAATTATGCAACTGATAGTGTCAGTTATATTGCAGCCTTTAGCTGTCTGTAAAGATACTAACAGCTTTATCCCTTGCATGTTTATATGGAAGTAAGTCCCACTGTGTTTGAGCAGAGCTGGCTCTCAGGAAAGTAGATAATTTCAGCCTGTTTTCCAAAGAACAAATTCCACCTTGATTAGTTGCTTTGCTGTGCGCTGGAGATGATATTATCTCCTTCACACGTGCAAAAAAAGTTTGCTTCTAGCATATACTAAGCCATGTGAACTGTTGTTACATGCAGTGTTCGGCATCAGCCACCTTTACTTTTTGTGTGTATTTGGCATGCATTCTTATTGGACAGAATGTGCATTCTTCATTGCTTCTAAAAACGACAGCACTTGTGTACTAAATACTCCACTAGAGCAAGCTAAGGAGAGCCTGGAGGAAAAGGAATGCTCATCTCAGTGCTTTAGCAGTGCATATTCCTTCCATCTGTGCATATGGCCACAAGTTCTCTTGTGAACATCTGGAAAATATACTAAAGACCTTGCCTCTTGCTTATTTTCCCTTTTGCTTTGATTCATGATGGGTCACCCTAGCGTCTAATAATCCAACTCCCCCCCCCCTAACCCGCGCCTGATCTAATCACACCCCCCACCAACTGCCAATCACAGATTGCAGTGGACATGCACTTTCAGCATAATCGAAGCTTTATTAGCATCTCTTTAAAGGCGCGTCGATCTGCATACCGATGGAGCTGGGCTGCCTTCGATTCAAGAGGCAAGCGGTGCAGGGCATTTCCTAGAGAGAGCGCGAAGCCCTTGGAGGGGATGGCACAAAGCTCTGGGACCGGAGCTATGTGTCACCCCCACTTCCCTCTTCTCTCCCCACCCCCCGTTCTTTTTGTATCCCTGGCAGATGCTGCTGCATTAAGCTCCTTCTGTCGCGGGGGGGGGGGCGGTGATGGTGCACAGGGGCATCACGTGTTTGGCAGCCTTCTAAAGAGGATCTGATATTGACCAAAGTGGGGAGGGGGGTGGAGAAAGAGAAGAGTGGGGGGGGGAGCCAGCGAGCAAGTGGGCAGGAGGAGGTGCTGCTATTGGCAAGCGACGGGGCGAGCTGGGAGCGTTGCTGCGCGCAGGGGGGGAAGCCGCCACTCTTGCTGCAGAACTCCCCCTCCTCTCTCTCTCTCTCTCTCTCTCTCTCTCTTGCTCCCTCCATCTCCTCCCGTCCCCGCATCCGTGCATGGTGGCGCCGCCATGGCTTGGCCCTGCATCAGCCGAGTGTGCTGCCTGGCGCGCTTCTGGAACCAGCTGGACAAGTCGGACCTGGCCGTGCCGCTCACCATCCACAATTACTCCGACATCGACGAGCCGGCCGACGAGGGGACGGACGCGGCCGGCGCCCCGCCGCCGCCTCGGATCCCAACAGGTGGCAGCACCAGCAGCCGCCCCCCGCAGACCCACCCGCGGGCGCCCTCCGCCGCCGCCGCGCTGCCCGTCTCGGCGTCCGCCCCGTCGCTGCAGGACGGCCTGGGGGGCGCCAGGAGGCCGTCGAAGAAGACGCGCGGCGGCTACCGGAAAGAGCCCTTCGCCGCCGAGACTCAGTACCAGCAGGATTTCCAAGCGTGGCCGGTGCAGAAGCGGGACGCCCTGCCCTGGATCGGGGAGTACAGGCGGGTGGAAGCCCCCGGGGCACCCCCCGCTGCCGCTGCCGCCGCCGCCGCTCCGGCCGCCCCTTCCCACCCCGCGATCCCGGGGGGTTCCCACGTGTACGTGTTGCCGGCGGCCGGGCAGGAGGTGGTGGGCAGCAAGTACAGCGGCTTTAAGCAGGTGTGGTCCTCCTCCTCGCCGCCAGGCGGCCCCGAAACCTCCTCCTACAGGTAAGTAACGCGCTGAATCGGGGCCGCTGCCGGGGATTCTTTTTGGGGGAGGGAGGGGGTCCTCTTTCTTAGCAGGGCTTAGCTCCTGCAGAACTTCTCCACACACACACACACGGACCAGAGCTCAGCCCTGGAAGGAATGAAGACGCAAAAAAAAAGGTGTCCCTGAGCATGTATGGAGCACATTCACTTCATCTTCCTCGCCAAGGGTTAACCGTTTTCCGCAGATAAAGCATTTCTGTGCAGGGAATAGGAGCAGGGAACCTGCATTTGGTAGGTTTCCGTATTGCATTCATTGCCTGCTTGACCGTATTGCTTTTTTTTTTTTAACATTGCATTTAAGCCATTTACATGCTCGTTTTTCTGCATTTCCTCCAAGGAACTATGTGCATGCTTCCATTTCTCCAGTTACATCTTTTGAAGAGCCCTGTGAAGTAGGTTAGGATGAGCAGCTGAATGACTGGCCCAAGGTTGCCCAGTGAGCTTCATGACTGGGGGAAATTTTAACCTGGGTCTTTCCAGTCCTGGTACATTCACTTGAAACGGTAGGGTCCTTGTGGCATCTCAGTGCAGCAACATGCTTCTGTGTGCAGTTGTTGACACGTGACAATATATATGCAGGTCCCCCTCCCTCCCACCGACCACATATTTGTTTTTCGGCTATACAGAAGTGCTTTCTGTTAGGCAAAGCACAATACATGCAATAGTCCAGGTCACCACAACCAAATCTTGATTCAGGAGGTAAGGATCTTCAGAACCCAACAAGCTGACATTAGGTAGATGGCACCTCTTATACTGAGAACTCCATAGTACTTTCCAAATCACATTGAAATACTTTCCCAGTCCCCCCCCCCATGCACATCCCTAATCATCCCAATGCTTTCATTTTTTTTTTTAAAAAGCACCCAAACAGCTTAAATATATTGCCTATGAATAAATGTTGCAGCTGCTAACCTCCCCCCTCCCCAGTATTTATTTAAAAGGGAGATAGAATTACATAGGATTGTGTCCAACTAAGTCATACTCAAGAGTAGACCCACTGAAATCAATTGGCAAGTTAGTCAAGTCTTTTGATTGAATCATACAGCTGGAAAGGGTGATCTAGTCCAACTCCCTGCAATGCAGGAATCCCAGTTAAAAAAATTCCTCAGAGATGGCCATCCAACCTCTGCTTAAAAACCTCCAAGGAAGGAAAGTCTGCCGCCTTCTGAGGTAGCCAGTGGAGCTCTTACTGCCAGAAAGTTCTTTTTATGGGTCTACTCTCTTGAGTATAATAGTTGGATACAGCTGTCAGTCTGCAAAACTTAATTCCCAAATGCAATGCTCACCCTCTTCCACTGTGATCCACTGAGAAGAATACAAAGCACTATTGCATGGAGTATTGAATGAATATATAGAAAACAAATAGCAGAGCATGTCTTTGTCTTTCCTGTTCTTTCTCAGGTGAGCCCTTTCTGCCTCTTTTCCAGGTGCTGGGGTCCTGCCTCTGCCTTAACTTGCAGGGGTCACCAGCAAGACCTTGTTGCTACAGACAAGGCAACATGCAATCAGTGAGATTATCAGATGAGGCTTTCAAAAAGCCCTGGCTTGACCCAGCCTTTTCTTTTTCTTTTCTTTTTTCCCTTCTGAGTGCAGACAGGCTTCCTTCGAACTGGCTCACTGGTTGCTTTCCTGCCCCCCAGATTATTTAACTCTCTGGAAATCTGGCTCTTAAAACCCCCCCAAATGCCTTTTAATTTGTTTTTAATCTTGACTCAGCTTGTTCTGGCAAAGGACAGCTGTCCTGTGCACAGCATGGTTTTGTATGCTGGCCAAGCAATTAATAGGATGTCAGTGGTGTATTGATAATGCTAGCTGTTGAATTTGAATCAAGTGTCTCTCTCTAAATAGCAAAGGTGTTCAATTGTTATCAAGGGTAGGGAAGGTCAAGGCATTTGCCTGGGAGCAGGTAATGTGTGTAGGTATTCCAATACAAGGCGAGGGACAGAGATTTCAGCACCAGTTCTCTGTGCCTCGTTTTCCATTGCTTTCAAAGTGTTTCCTGTTAATTTTATATTATTTTGAGGTGGACGAAAGAGCAAGGTAAATTTAAAAAATACATGTGGCTATATATTTGCAGTTTACCTTTTCCAACATCATAAACTAGCTAATTTCGTCTATTTCCGAGTAGCGGTGCCCACTTTTTGTACCTTTTAGACACTTTTATTTCACTTTACAAATTCATTTTAGGCATGAGTATCGTCCATGGACTGGAGCAAAACGATCAAGGCCTACAAAGACAACACAGGGTTTCATTATTCCAGAGGATCACTTTGCGCAAGAATCCAGCTACAAAGCAGACTTTAAGGTAAATGAACTTTGCAAAATCTTTGAAATGCAGGTGTTTGCTAATGTGAGTAGGACTCAGCCCAGGAAAACAGTAACACAACACGAGTAATGCTTCAACTTTCAAAAGAGTAGCTAACCCATCAAAAAGACCATTGCCATGATTCAGCAAGGGAGCTTCTGTGAAGATGTGCATCCAGATGTGCACCCCATATTTATTATGGTGCTCATCTGGGCCCCATTGAGCTGGCTGGATGTGTGTTTTTTATGTAGGTAGGCATTCATAACCTAATTTGAAGCTAGGAGTTGGTACCCACAACTAAAGCTGGATTAGGGCCAGGATCTGACAGCTTCAAGTGGTCTATTGCAACCGCAAGAGCTTTTCTGCATAGTCAGTCAATCAAGTTGGTTAATGAAAGGAGCCAGAAAGGGTATATTGAAAAGAAAACAAATACAAACATGCATTACACTCAATTCATACAAAATTATCATAAGCATCTATTATAACAAGATAGTTCATAAACAAATGGTTATTTGAAAAATCACCAGTATGACAGCAGTAATTTCACTCAATTGCTGCCCTAAAGGCTAATCCGTTTGGCTCTAATTCTGCTTGCTGTGAGGGCAAACAAGGCTATACATCTCATAATCCCCTTGCCATTTAAATGTAATTTTGGCTATAATGGGCACAGAACTAATTCTCCCTGCAGAAAGCCATCTCTTTCTAATATCTGGGAAATCCTCGCTATCTCCAGAATCGCAAATACACTGGCGCCATTCAAGAGTAATCTGGTGACGACCTTCAAGCACCTTTGTAGGCTGTGATTGATATCTTAATGCAGAAAAGCCATCCCTGGAGGGCAATGTATTCATTTAGGCAGGTAGCTCTCCATTTTAAAATCATCCTTGAAGAAGGAGAGCTCCTGATGAAATTATAAAGCAGCCAGGTCCTGTTTCCTTTTAAGGTTCCCCAGTTTGTTTTTAACCAAGGATTTTGCAGCTGACAAAATTCTGGTAGCTAAATCAACTATGCAGAAGGCAAGATTAAGCTTCTAACTGTGGAAGCCCACAGATTATGGATATGTTTTTGCTTTTCTAGCTTGCTCAAGAAAGCAATGACCCCTTGATTCCACTAAACAGCCTTTTCCAACCTGGTACCCTCCTGGTATATTGGACTATTAGCTGCCACCACTTTTGGCCAGCACAGCTATACTAGCTGTGGCTGATGGGTGTTCAAACATCTGGTGGAGATATTGTGAGGCAGTGCAAATTTGAAGATGCTGAGCCCCTGCAGTAACTGATATCTCACCTACCTCTGTCCTTTAACAGACTGATGACTGTGCTGGGGAATAAACAAAGTGAAGAATATATATATATTATTCAGAATTTGTTCAAGGTCCATAGAATTTCTTTCCAGGACCCCATATTTCCGTGTTACAGAGGAGCAGAGATATTAATTTAGCAGCAGACACACAGGACATTGTCCACAAGACTTATTTTATTAGTCCTGAATAAATTAAGCATTAGCCAAGGAATAAGATGGTCTGAACTTGATCCCTAGGTGTTTGGATCCAGTATCTCTAGATTTATCTGGCAGGGGAATAAATCAATAATTAAATATAAGATACTGATTGACACTCGGGAAAGAGGAGCCTTCTCACTGCCAGATTTGCGTTTATATTACGAAGCGTCATGTTTGTGCTGGTTAAAAGATTGGATAAAGTTGGAGAATACTGAACTGCTGGACTTGGAGGGGTACGGTGTTAAATTTGGTTGGCATGCATGTCCACGGTAAGGTATAGCTAGAATACATAAATTTTTTAATGAATCATGTAATAAGGAAAAATATTTATCGAGTTTGAGAAAAATAAAAGAACCACCTAGAAAGGAAAAAATAGAATATGCAGCAGCAATGGGAAACTTTAGGGAACCATGGAAGGATGGACAGGAAGTCCATGGAATAGAATTATGGATTGATGTAATGTATCTATCCCCCCCCCTCTTCCCCTCTTCCTTTTCTTTCACTTTTTTCTTTTATTCTTCAGTTCTGTATTTTATACTCTTATAAATTCATAAATTAAAATATTAAAAAATATGTTTGGATCCAGAGGCATTATATAGAAAAATCAGACCCAGACACTACTAACCGTTACATCTTTAAAAGTCTCAGGATTTTACTTACTTATTTGAAAACTTTTCTAGACCACTTGATGTTTAAAATATCCCAGTGTGGTATATAAAATTAACAGCATTATAAAAACATGAAAGAAGTTAAAACAGGAATGCAGAAAAAAGAGGGTTCACTGTGGCCACAACTCAGCACTATTAAGACCCATTGATTCAGGGGATCTTCAGAAATATATACTTGCAGTGTTTAATCCATTATTTTAAACAGATCAGGTATAGCTTGGAGGGTTTGTTTCCTAAGGCTCCAAGCTTTTGCATCTGTGCTATTCCTTCAATCAATTTCCACACATCGAAGTGAAATTCCAGTTGTGAGGAGGATATTTTGAGTTGACTATGCATTTAAACTCTCAGCCATATTATGAACATGATGTTATGGACGTCATGTTATGTATGTTATGTAAATGTCGTAAGGTGTTGGGATGGGAGATATTTGGGAGAAGGCTCCCTGAGGGGGGTTGAGCTGCTTTACTTCCAATTCTACCCTATCCCCAGCTATCAATAAAAAACCACTTTTCCTTCAGGGAGGCATCTGAGGAAGAATAAAGTCTGCAATTCTAAACATGGTAAGGGTTTTTTAAGGGGTTCTCTTCCCCTTTCCACCTTATTACTGCTTGCATGTTGGCCTTACACACACAGGCAAAATGGTCGCCACCAGTTCAAATGTACTCGCAGGAAGCTACCTTATGTTCATCCAACTTCGTATTGTCGACACTGACTGACTGTGGCTCTCCCGAGTTTCAAACTGTTACCTTCTCCAGCCCCACCTGGAGTCCCTGGGGCTTTTGTGCATGCAAATCATATGCTGTACAGCCCTTTCCGTAGCTCATTTGCCCATCATCGCAGTTGAAAAGATCTGCTCCATCCTGGCCGTTAATGTGCAGGTAGTAACATCTGAGCTCTCAGTGAAATGGTCCAACCAAGTGTGGGGTTTAGTTTGCATGCCTTTGAAGGACACCAAGGATGCCAATCTAAAGGGCTTTTCAGCAGCAGCTGTGAGTGGGCGAATTTCTTTGAACCAGCCCTCGGGCACCTCACTTGAGTATATAGTAGGCCAGTGTGGTGTAGTGGTTAAGAGCGGTGGACTCGTAATCTGGTGAACAGGGTTTGTGTCTCCGCTCCTCCACATGCAGCTGCTGGGTGATCTTGGGCTAGTCACACTTCTTTGAAGTCTCTCAGCCCCACTCACCTCACAGAGTGTTTGTTGTGGGGGAGGAAGAGAAAGGAGATTGTGAGCCGCTTTGAGACTCCTTAGGGTAGTGATAAAACAGGATATCAAATGCAAACTCTTCTTCTTCTTGGCCACAAAGCACAGTTTGTGGCCGTGGAAAAGACTTCTTTCCCCTCAGCCTAATATAAGCACAAAGAAGAAGAAAATTCAGCTTCTTGACTCCAAACCTCACTGAATTATGTCACATACCGTATTTCTGCAGTGCACAGGCCTTGTATTAACAATAGGGCTGGATTCTGTCAGTATATAAATTGGCTGCAGGTCTGACAATAAGAGTATCTTTTGAATAGTGAGAAGACCCTTTTAATATTTCCCAGCAAGTAGAGCAGGGGTGGGCAAATTGTGGCCTTCCAGATATTGCTAGACTGTAATTTCCACTGGCTATGCTGGCTGGGGCTGAAGGGAACTGGAATCCAACAATATCTGGAGGAGCACGTCTCTGATACAGTGGATCCCTTCTTGGTGGTCTTGAAGGGTAGGAACATGGGTACAAAGGCCTTATACTGGGTCAGACAATTTGCCCAGCTAGTTCAGTACTGTCTACACTGACTGACAGTGATTATTCAAGGTTTCAAACAGGGTCCTCTCCTTGAGATGCCGGGGATCGAACCTGGGATTTTCTGCATGCAAAGCTGATACTCTGCCACTGAGCTACAGGTCTACAGCTTGTAACTGGCGCCCACGATGATGTTCTTGTATGTAGCAATGGACCTAATCATGCGTCTTTCTTCTCTCCAGATTCCAGAAATGAAGACTAAGTTTTCTCCGAATCCTTCTGCCGTTTTCCAGGCGCCAACTCGCATCCTCAATGTATGAATCTGGATCATGCACATTTCCCATCCAGGCAGCTTGAATGTTAAGGTTGTGAAAATGTACAGCTATGCAACTTTCACGAGTGGTGTTGAGATAAGAACAAGGATTATTAAAAGCAGCTACAGCGAATATCAGAATTTATGCATCTATTATGAACATGTAAATCAAAAAGCACTTGAGTTAGTGATGGTGGAATATACTAGGAGAGAGTGACCTACTTTCATAGAAACAGGCTCATTAACAGTGGGCTGACTGGCTTCAGTATTCCGGATATTGACGTTGGTCAGCAAAAGGCAGCATTTTAAGCTATAAGCTTATTCTGAAGAACACAATGGGACACGGCTGAGTAAGGTGTATAGTAAAACACTCCCCTCTCAATGTTGTATAGCCACACTGATAAGAAAATGAAAGTGAGACTAGGTAGCTTTTGAATGTTGCTGGGTTTTTTTAGATCTGGGGATCAACGTCAAAGCATATATCATGTTGTTGCAAAGACTTTGATGTCTCCTTACTGAGAGTCATTCAAGGTGAACAGTGTGCCCCCCCGAGCAGTTTGCCCTAGATTGTGCTCCACACAAATGCTGACTGGATTTTAGAGGGTTCTGAACAAACAGAAGCAATATTTTATCTTTCAGAGGCCCTTAGTCCAGTTAAATACTTCACCAGATTCCTTCCATTCTGTGGAGCTCTTTTGATAGGAGCTGTGGTTGGTTTCAAGATAGTTTCTCTTTTGGAGGGAGGTTTTCCTAGGACTCAGTCTCACATCTCTGCTTCATTTCCTCCTGGATAGGCCAAAACCTTTTATTTCCTTAAGAGCCCAGTCCTTGCTCATTCTGAGGCAAGGCATAAGCTTCTCTTACGTTGGTGTGCATACAGATTCAATATTCATATCCATTTCAGAATACTCCCAAAGGTCTAGAGACTTTATTCTCGAACTGAAAATCAAGACTTGATCGATATTTATTTCTATTGCACATCTTTAGTAGGCCAAAAGAATCCCCAGAGCAATACTATTGAATGAAATCGGAATTTTTTAAAAGCTTGGTGACTTTATTTATTTGTACACTGCCTACTCAATAGGGCCTTGAGATAGCGTACATTAAAGCATCTAAATAAAACAAAAACCATAGAAATATAACTAAAAACACAAGATAACAGCCAAAGGATCACAGCACCATAAACATTTCCTATTGTTAATACCCAGCACCAACTACTCAAGCTGGGCCTACATACAATAGCTAGGATACACCTGTCAAAAATAGTAGGCCTCACATTTATGGCCACTGAGGTATATTTATGTATTTCTCCAGGAAGTGCATTCCACAACGTTGGTATAGCCACCCTGAAGTACCTGTTACATTTTTAGGGTTGGGGAAACTATTACATCCTGTGGAGAAAAAACCCATCGGAGGGAAATTGAAACATTCCCGACAAAGTACCAGCTTTTATTGGGAATTGGTAGCACTAACTTGTTTAGCTCACAACATTGCAATGGACCAGATGTTAAAGCAATGACCAATTCAAGTTGTAACAGTGCTGTTTAATATGTATGTAAATATTGTACATAGAGAGAACAGATGATTTTTTCCTCAAAATAATAATAAGAGTATGCTTAGTATTCTTTTAGTTATCATTAATTGTTTTGAGAATGCAAAGTAGAAAATTTATTGCCTTCAAAATCCTAAATTATTGCCTGCATATTGGTAATGCTAGTACTAAAGAAATGTTACATAGTGGCTATTATAATAACATAATTTACAAACAGGGATCATTTTAAAATTTCATTATTCTACATTTTTGTATCGTATTGAGACAAAAGCAGCTTCTGCCTAGGCTCTTTTAATAAACCATTTCAGTGTTAGTTCAGTTCCTCATATATTGTATATATTTTATCAAAATAACTAATTGCCAACTGACATTTGTAAATGTCAGAATGATCTATTCCCCTGATCCTAGGGACTTCAGTGTACGTCACTCCTTTGGTGATAGGCTGGGTCCACCAGATGATGTTGGCCTCCAACTCCCATCAGCTTCAGCCAACACAGGCAGTGGTCAAGGCTGATGGGAGTTGTAGTCTCACCAACATGTGGAGGGTCACAGGTTCCCCACTGCCGGTGGACAGATTCTGATGGGCTATATTCAAGCAGGGACTTCATGGTGCTCTACACAAATGCTGACTAGTATTGGTGGGCTCTGGAAAAACCCCAAAGCAATACTTGATCTTTAGGAGGCCCCAAGACCCTTACTCCAATTATACATGTGTGTGTTTGTATTGGAGTCTTGGGAGCTTTGCACTGGTGCACTTGAATCTGACATTTGCCCATTAGAATTAATAAGTTATTGATAGCATAAACATTCAATTTGTTCATAAGTGGCTAAGCAAGAATCATATTGGGTATAATCATGAGAAAACTGGGTGTCCCATACTCCCAGTTATTATTACAAGAAAAAGGGATAACTCAGCTCACCCTCTACTGGTGTCAGTGGGATGTAGACGTGCCTAACAGGATTTCATCAGTCACCCAGGATCCAGAGTTACTTTAGTCACCGTCAAAGGCTTGGGTGTACCCAATAGGAGTTTTTATTTCATTTCATGCCATATCACAAACTGCTTTTGGAACTCATTCTTCATCTACTTCATAGGTGGGTGCTTGTCCAATCATTTAGATTTCATACAGGAACCATTTGACATCTAATGTAAGCACATGCAGAAAGAATTTGGGGAAGGGAATGGGGATAAGAATCATGGTTTTTCAGGAACATAGTTAAAGTATTCTTTGTTGCATGTTGAATGTTTCTGAGTAAAAACCTGTTTATTCTGCTTGACGATTTCTGATATATTTAAGCAGTTGAGTTTTAACTGGTTCAGTTATTTGCAATCCAGACTTTTACTAAACAGACAAAAGAAAACCACACTGCCTATTTGGTTTCTGTTTTTAATTTAATAAGATTTCTTAAAAGGGGGAAAAAAGATAACAACAAAGCAGCTATACATGAAGTTTGTATTTTATGGAGTCAAAGATAAATTTAATAAAAATGTATTTTGGCTACAGGTTCGTTTTCAGTCTTCAGTTTAATGGAAACTGTTTGGAGTACTAAAACATTTCGATGGTTTGCATGTATACCGAGGAGCAACAACATTTGTAATCTATTATCTGCTTTAGGGAACCAAGAGGGTAGCTGAAATCTGCACTGGTTGAACTCCACTGTTCTCCCCCCCCCCCAACCTAAAATGTGGCCAGCCCTAGGGAGTGCCTGGATTGAGTGCCTGAACCTGTTCCTCATCTCCCCACATAGCAGGTGGTCTGTGCATGGGGAGAGCTGATAGTTCTGATCCTGTTGGTCTACAGGTGTGTAAGAGCATTGCATGTACATACTTGGTGACCTACATCTAGAACAACATATGTGGTCCTGGTAGAACAGATTCACGAAATAAACCTCTTGCTGGTCACAGCTCTCACATTAGATCAGGGCAGTGCTCTTTACTCTGTGTGATGCTTTACAGTTTATATATACTTGGGCTCAACTGAGTGGAACTATTGTGTGGTAGTGGAGCGGGAAAGAGAGGGATTATTTTCCATAAAGTCACTTCCTACGCTATGAACACATTACAGTATTGTTTCCCAGCCTTATGCAGGATGTTATAAACTATTGTAGGAAGCTGCCTTTGCAGATACACAAGTGTTTCCTGTATTCTGATTAAAAAAATACCCCTTTCTTTGAAAGAAAAGTAGAAGGATTAAGCAGCAGCAGGTACTTTTTGCTTCAGTAAATGGCAGGTATTCTGGCAAGGATTAAGGAAGGGGAATCTACCTCTGTTTAAGGATTGGGGTGGGGTCTCTTCACAGATGATGCTATTTCCATCTAGTTAGTAGTTCTGTGCATAGGTAGTGGCTGAACAGCTGTGTATTTTGCAGTATAGAAGTATATATACTGGCCCATATATATACCGGTATGTATGGCCCATCACAGCAGCACACTTGCATAGAAGATGAAATGAAATCCTACATGCTGCTGCACTTGAGTGTTTCATACTATTTTCAATGTGTAAAGCAGTTCTAGAATTCTTCTGTCAATATAACTTTCCTTAGCTCTCTATTTTACTGGCAATTGGTTGCTGTGGCAACATGCATCCTGCAAGCCTCGCTATTATTCATCAGTATCACAATTGACTTCTTTGTCTTATTGACTTTATTCAAAAGGTGGGCTTGTTTGAGAAAGACTACAATTTAAGGGGAAGAGGAGCATCCTTTTACTCAAGGCCTAAATATTTATTTAAAGCTAGAGAGAAAGAAACAGGCTATGTTATTATATTCTCATAGTCAAGGGACACAGGAATCTTGGGAGAATCGTCCACAGAGCTTGGTAATTAAGACTGAATATTGTTAAGGGAACACAACCTGGACATTGAAATTTTGTCAGGAGAACTACCACAATAATGCTTCTTTGGAGTCTTGGTGGGGCATACAGCAGAGAAGCACTCAACTAAGATTTTTCTAAGTTTTTCTGTTAGTAAGAGCGAAGGGCAAAAAATTCAAGTAGCTCCACCCCTCAGTTTATGGGTATGTGAGGCAGGAATGGGAGAAATGGGATATTACAGATGCCTCTCATTCTAATCTCTGAAATTTTGGAAGATATGCAGCAGGTAAGTAAAAATTAACTCTTCATCTTGGTCCCTGTTCCAATAGTTTTTTTGGGAGAAGTAGCTTTAGGCAATGATACTGTGCTTTTCAGGCAACGAAAGTAAACATCTATATTTATGTGGTTCCATCTTTATGGTAGCTGGTTCTGCAAGTGTATTCATGGAAGTTTAGACTATGCTATGCAACTGTTGTTGAACAGCGTTTTCCAAGAAAAAAACCCCCAATTCACCCAAGAGGGAGCACAGCAGGAATGGGTAACCTATGGCCCTCAAGATGTGTCTTGACTACAACTCCCATCCTTCCTGACCATTAGCAGGGGTTGCCTGGGGCTGCTGGAATCTGGGAGTCTCTGCATATGGAGGCCACAGTTCCCCATTCCTAAAGTACAAGAAGTAGTCAATTTAGTAGGACTGATGGGCATTGACATGGCAGCTGCCACTCACCTCCTGACTCGTCTGAATTGCAACATAGGCTTAGAGCATGAAAAAAGTAGAGCCCAGCCCCATCATGTTTAATAAAGAAAATTTATTGTAAATGTATATTACACAATTATACATTATAATACAGGCAAAGCAAAGAATTTAAGCCAAGGACCATTTTGGACAATGGTAGCCTTCAACACATTTGAAAGCGTTCACTTTGGTTTAGCAAAAGCAATCTGGGTGTGTGGAAGCAGCATTATTACTTCATCTTTACCGAACCAGCCTAGAGTAACTGCTGGGCACCATTTTCATTTCCCAATGAAGGAAACGTTTGCCCAAAATAAGTTTAAAAATCACTTGAAGCATGCTAAAACTTTGATGGGACAGATTCCCCTCCCCCTTTCCATCGAGAAACAGCTCCTTTGCTATCTCAAGACAACAGCCTTTCTTTGTTAGGTTGATTAATACGGTAGTGGTTTCAGTGTTCTTGCCTTATTTTCAGATTGTTCACCTACAAGTCATCTACTGTTAGTACTTTTTGCTGCTGACCTGTTAGTGGACTAGTTAAATGTCAACAAACCTGACAGTGAGGTTAAGGGTTTTTATGCCGAAACATGCCCTCCAAGTTCTCTCCACCCGGCAAACAGGTGTCTGTTTTTCTGCCACTTTCTCAGGGTGCTTTAGAATTTCTTTATACTGTGTGGGTTTATTTTTAGCTTACCTTATTGTTTGAGGGACCTGAGCATCAGGTGTATGTTGGTATTTTCTCCTTCCCGTTAAAACCTTTTTGCAATACTCTACAGCCTCCCTAACTGCCTGCAATTCCAAATCTCAAAATGTCCAGTGGGATAGCTTTGTGATATCTTCCCCCGAGTTTTAATTGAAGTGTGAGAAGACAGGATGTGTGCTACTGAGCTTCTAAGATTGGTGCACATGCTGATTTTATTTTACAGGTAGATAGCCGTGTTGGTCTGTCATAGTCAAAACAAAATAAAAAAAATTCCTTCCAGTAGCACCTTAGAGACCAACTAAGTTTGTTCTTGGTATGAGCTTTTGTGTGCATGCACACTTCTTCAGATACCTGAAGAAGATACCTGAAGAAGTGTGCATGCACACGAAAGCTCATACCAAGAACAAACTTAGTTGGCCTCTAAGGTGCTACTGGAAGGATTTTATTTTGTTTTGTTTTGATTTTATTTTGTTAATGAAAGCTTTTTTTTTAACCACCCAAAAACCTTGTTGCATTGATTTCTTTAAAGTAGAGAGACCCAGCTTACACCCCCCCCAAAAAACCCCCACACTGAACAGCAGGCCAGGCACCTGGTGTTCAGCATCGCTGTCTTCTGCACAGCTGAGGAACGTTATGGGGTTTTCAGGATGCGTGGGCATCCAGGAAGGCTGCAGAATGACTTACAGAATGAAAGAAAACAATGCTGAAACACCCTAAAAATAAAACTGTAAAGGACAGTCAAAGGTGACTATGGGGTTGCGGTGCTCATCTCACTTCAGGCCGAGGGAGCTGGTGTTTGTCCACAGACAGCTTTTCAGGTCATGTGGCCAGCATGACTAAACTGCTTCTGAAGAAGAAGAGTTTGGATTTGATATCCCGCTTTATCACTACCCGAAGGAGTCTCACAAGCGGCTAACATTCTCCTCTCCCTTCCTCCCCCACAACAAACACTCTGTGAGGTGAGTGGGGGTGAGAGACTTCAGAGAAGTGTGACTAGCCCAAGGTCACCCAGGAGCTGCATGTGGAGGAGCGGAGACGCGAACCCGGTTCCCCAGATTACGAGTCTACCGCTCTTAACCACTACACCACACTGGCTCTCATTCTGGCGCAATGGGACACCATGACGGAAACCAAAGCACATGGAAACGCCATTTACCTTCCTGCCGCAGAGGTACCTATTTGCACTTGTATGCTTTCGAACTGCTAGGTTGGCAGAAGCTGGGACAGAGCAATGGGAGCTCACCCTGTCGTGCAGATTTGAACCACTGACTTTCCGATCAGCAAGCCTGAGGCTCAGTGGTTTAGACCACAGCACCATGCACGTCCCCTACAAACACCCTATAGCCACCTTGAAAGTATGCTGAGCACAATAAAACTCTGCACAATTTCATTGAAATTTATCTCCTCTTTGATAATTTGGTTGTTCAGTGTGGTCAGTAAAATGTTGGAGAAATGTTCGGCAAGGCACTGCATGTTTTCAGTAAAGATCGCAAGAGAAGGAAGCTGCACATGGACAGTATCTAGGTCACCAAATGGACTGATTATTTTTTTAAAAAAATCTTTTAAAAACCATACTTCCTAGTGCCCTAATATTCTAAGATGAAACCAACAAATTTTGGAGAAAGTATTTTCCTAGCGAAGGTATATTCCAATTACATACTTGAATGTGGGCTAAACAATTCCTATTATCTGGAATTCAAATGAATGGCTCCTCACAATTTAAGATTTTAAAATCAGAAAATAAAATAAGATTTGAACTGACTCAGCAAAAAATTAGAGGAAAGCTCAGTATGCTATAGCTTAACTTTTTTTTTTACTGGTCAAATAAAGGATCCAATTGTGGTCCATTGGGAGGGGAGACAGAATATTAATTTTGCAGCATAAATGAAAAATTAGGCATGTGATTTGAAGGATGGCAACAACTTCCTTTTGAGAGCCAATTGTGGATTATTTGTCAACTTGGACAAGCTTTCAACCTAGTCTAGACTTCTTACCATGTTTCATTATGTCATCTTATACCGTAACAGAATTTGCTGCCTTTCTATACACCTAAGCCACTCATTGGTTGTATTGGTATGTAATGCTCAGTCATGGTCTAATGCAGGCTTCCTCAACCTTGGCCCTCCAGATGTTTTGAGACTACAATTCCCATCATCCCTGACCACTGGTCCTGCTAGCTAGGGATCATGGGAGTTGTAGGCCAAAAACATCTGGAAGGCCAAGGTTGAGGAAGCCTGGTCTAATGTTACAAGAACAAGCCTCTCGGGCTTGTATGCTTCCCTTCCTCTGGTGCAACAGCAAGGATATCAGAAGCTTTTGCTTCTGTCCTAGACTAACCAGAGTTTAACATATTGCTCAACTGATGGCAAGTGAAAACAAGCCAGCTTCATGAACTATAGGTTGAATTTGGCTTGTTTCCAGTAACCATCATTACAATTAACCACCAATGTCAGAGGAAGCTATGCTCCAAAGAGAATTAAGGAAGCTTGTATTTATTTCTGAATTATATTAACTGTGCCCTATGCAATGGATCATTTCCTTGATAAAGTAGTAATCCAGCAGTCTAGGCCATGATCTAATGTGCTATCATAATTTTCATGGGTAGCTCACCTATGAGCATCTGCTAATGAAATTAGGCAGCTGAATTTAGAACAGTTAAAAAAAATGCTTTCTCTTTTAAAAAAAAATTGAAACACTAACTTGTAGTATTCAAGGTAGCCTAGACCAAACACTAAAATATATATTTATTTGAACACAATGGGATTGTGCCAATATCTTTATTCTGCTGTTCATGTTGCTTTGCAGTCCAGATCACTGTTCGTCACTCAGTATTCCCATATGCTTGTTTGTGAGGAAGTCCAGAAAGGGAATGTTACAGATGGCTTGGTGAATATTCATCACGGTGATCTCTCTTGGAGTCCTGGGGGGAGAAGGGAGAATATATCATATCAATGGAATATTAGTCCTCAAGCCTCCATCTAAGCACCTGGTTAAGCAAACAACAACAAAATCCATAAGGGATGAACTGTGCAAATAAAAATGCAGCTATAAACTGGTATTGATTTGTACCATGAACAAATTTTAATTTCTTACTATTATCAGGGCCTGCCCAGACTCTGAACTTTCATTTTAAAAACAGTAATATCCTGTAGCCCTTTAAGAACAAAAGTTACAAAGCAAAATGTGAGGCTCCATTTGAAGCAATTGCTTTGTGAGATAATAACCCTGCCTTTCAGTGGTTTTTAACAAATCAGAGCTGTGTAATGTCTTATTTATGCTCTATTAACGCACTATGTTAGTTTTATTTTTTCTTTAGTCCAGGTTTTATGGGAAATCACTTGAAAAACCTTTTCTGAATGTATGCTCCTTTGTACCTGTAACTTAATATGTAAAGTGCTGAAAGAATCTCAATAAAATCTCAAAAAAAAAAAAAAAAAAAAAAAAAAATCAGAGCTGTGGCTGATGAGTGCTAGAGAGTCAGAAAAGCTCAAGGGAAGATGCAAAAATGGCTTGAAAATGACTCAGGAAGTTCCTCCTAAAGACAATGGAAAAGAGAAGCTGTTTTTGCATATTCCTCAGTGCACATTTCTCTTTCTAGAATCAGGATTGCCTGGTCCATTTTGAAGCTGTTTTTCCTCTCTTCCCTGGTAGAGAAGCGATTGTTGCCTAGAGAAAATAACTTGAGAAATCTAGGATTGTAGTGGATTTTGGGGGCGCACAGAATAGCAACCAGAAGACATGGAACCACAGTCTGTGAGTGATTTGGAGACCTCCGGTGCCTCATAGTTCTGAACCATTTTAAATTTATCGTCCTCAAAGTAAACATAGATTCTGTCTAATGCACAAATGCCACACAAGTTACACGGTATAAGTAAAACCTAAGCAATTATACCTGCTGTGAGGTGCTGCTTGGTAACCGACTGCCAAAGCTTCTCTTAGTATATCACTTGCCAGTTGCTCTGTAGCCTGTTACAAAGAGGGTTTCAAGGACAGAGAACATAAACAGTTAAGAAATGCTTTCAATCATCACAAACCATGTCTTATAAAATCGACACATCACCATGCACAAATTTACAAAGAACGGTGTTTGTTGTAACTTGTCAACACCATACTTATATAAATATATACAAAACAGGACTTTGGACAGGCAGTCTCATATAAGCCACAACTTAATTTTTCTGCATCTCACTCAACATGCTAGGACTCAGATTTTACACTGTTGAATGACAGAAAGTTTTCTAACAAGTTTACCTTTAAAATCATATCTTCTATTACGGACGCATAGACGTTCTTGTGCAGCTCTACAGGCTGAAAGGAAATTCCTATCTATAAAACGAGAGGGTGAATAAAAGGTTACCGCTCTTGACTACTAAACAAAGGAGCAGACAAATACCGGTAGGACCAAAACATTCTGTTAAAATGGGCTTATGACAACCTGACAGAACTACTTGCTGGCATTGTGCGGAGGGGGAGATGTGTGGCAGGCATATCGCAGGAAAACTTCTGGATCCCCCAGTTGGGCCTGCCCACACTGTTGAGCCCCGTTATCTTTCTGCTATGGGCTAAACGTCACCATTTCCACATCAGGTCCTGGAATTCTTGTTATCAGTTTAAGTCAGTCTTCCTCAACCTAGTGCCTCTTCCTGATGTTTCAGGCTACAGCTCCCATCATCTTCAGCCAGCAAAAAAGACAAGCATGTGGAGGACACTGGATTGAGGAAATCTGGTGCAGGCAAATTGACGGTGGGGATTAAACTCCTGGCAGTCTAGGGCAGGGGTCGGCAACGTGCAGCCCATGGGCCGGATGCGGCCCACGAAGACTGTTTTACCGGCCCACGAGTCACCCCTGAACCGAGCCGCCTGCTCAGCGAGTCCGCCACGTGCTGCGCTAAACCGGCGCAGCGCAGTGCGGGGACTCGCCGAGCGGTGCCAGAAATCATGTTTGCGCATGCGCAGATACCGGAAATTGTGCCTGTGCATGTCCAGATGCCAAAAATTGCTTCTGCGCAGGCGCGGTTTTCGGCATCTGGGCATGCGCAGACACGATTTCCGGTGCCGCGGACATGCGCAGACACGATTTCCGGCATCGCACTGCGCCAGTCCAGCCCACGGACGATCTCCATGGGAGTGATCTGGCCCATGGCTGGTAAACCTTGCCAACCCCTGGTCTAGAAGTACCAGCAAGCTCCAACCAGCCTTGTAAAGAAAAAGTCATGACAGCTTGCAAGTATCACAGGATAAATGTATTATACTGTCAAGAGCTTGAGGCAGTGAATATTTTTTTCATCTGTCTATGAAGAGCATTTCTCTCTGTACCTGCTCCACTGTCTCACGCACAAACTCTGATGTAGGTTGGGGTGCCAAGTAGAACTTTGCTTCCTCTTGCTTCTCCTCTGGTTCCTTTTTAATGTTTATTTTCAGAGGCTCAGCGACGTTGATAATGTCTATTTCCTCGTCATTGTCTGGCTCTTGCTTGAGGAACCGCTCCAGCTCTTCCAGCTTTCGACAGAGTTCTTCCCCAGTGGTGTAAGAAGATGAGCATTCTGTCCCAAGAAGCAATCGGGAAGACAGAAAGAGGATTTACAAACAGATCTGTATCTAGTGACAGATGGGTGCAACTAAAAGGCATTTGGAGTTCGTGCTGAACTGCAAGGAGGGAAAAGCCCTAATTGCTACCGCCCAACACCAGAACATGGCTTCCAGTGACAACATCCTGCCATCTCAAGTTGCCATCATCGTTACGCCTGAAAAGGAGCCCATAAAAATAGAGACACTGATGCTGTGGATGGACTGACATTTCTCAAAGCGATCTGCCTCATTCTGCTCCAATTGACTCCAGTCCCACAGCAGCTGGGTAACGAGATAAAACATTACAGGTTTGCATCCACACTAAGTAGTCAAGCTTTAGTCTTATTGAAATAAATGGGATTTTTGATTAACTTGTTCCATTGATTGACAGAACTAATTTAAGTCCGGATTCATCCTAAAGTGAGGGAGCCTAGCTATGGATAAAAATGCCCTTTTCACTGCCCTCGTAAAAAAAAAAAATGCAAGTCAGAGCTGTTGACTTTAGAACCGGAGCGAGGAAACACACTGTTCAGTAAACATAAGAATTTTCGTTTGTAGATATTACTGTGAAGAAGGAGGAAGCTTTAAAAAGCAACTTATACACAGTGGGCATCAACATTTCAAGAGCCTTTTACTAACAAGTGCAAAGCTGCTCTGGAGGAGTGGGGCACTTGGCTCCAGTCATATCACAGGTCTTTGTCTAGGGATGGGGAACATGTGGCCTTTTAGTAGCTGACTGTAAACCTTGGCAGGCTAATACAAGTGCAGGCAGTCCTTCAGGCATCCTGACCTCAAACTGTTAAAGGGCCAAAGACAGCACTCTGCATTGGCTGCCCATTGCTTTCCAGGCCCAAATTAAGAGGTTACAGAATCACACCTGTTTTTAGCCCTAAGGCAAATGATTTGTAGAACCAATGTTCCAAACATGAAAGAAATATTTTCAAAGTGAATTGGAGGTGGCAACAAAGGGGGAAAGAAAATGCTTCCATTTGCAACACATTAATTTAGAACCGGGCCCTAACTTTACAAATTTGATCACATGTTATGGACAGAAGGAAAGCGAGACCACCTCTCTTATTTTACCTCTTCTCTGAAACAATATGGATGCGTATGGGGTCAGATGTGCAAGCCTAGAGCTTTTCTCTGTAGTGGCCCGTAGGAAAGTTACCCATAAAGCAAACACATGGCAGATGCACAGAGTGGGCAAGCATAAATAATGTCCTGCTCTCATTCTCTCACCACCTCCCCTGGTAGAGCACAAGGAGAAACCAGTGTAGACAACGGAGAGAAACTGACCCACTCTCATCAAGAGAAAGCACTTCCTTTTCAAGCTCTTTAAAATGGTTAAAAGGGTACAATTGTGAAGTTCTATAGACCAACAGAAACACACTCCAGGAATCCACATCAGAGTGAGTCGTGCATATAGCAAGAACTGGGCCACAGAGGCATGCTGACTCCTTTTGTGTTAGTCCACTGCAGGCTTGACTGCAGTCTTTCTAGATGTGATGTTCCATACAGAACATGTTCTAGATCCACGTATATCAGGAAGCCAGGGATGGTCAGCAGAAACCTAAACCCACCCCTCCCCTCCCTTTCCATGTCCTCCTTTTTAATATTACGTCCAGTGCTTTCCAGTGAAATCTGATTTTTGGCTTCTATTTCTGCAGTTTCAAGTTTTGGATAGAAAAACCCGGAAACATCTTCTGCATTGCAGAATGAATGAACAGATGCTGAATCATTCCTTCTGCCTATTCCTGCTTTAATCCCCAATCACGCTGCCACTTAAAACCCAACCCACACTTTCCCAACAAGTAAGCACCCGGCATTCTGGCAAGAGTGTGGAAAATATCAACTTTCAGTAGAAGTCATTTAGTAATAGAAAGCTTCTGAATTATGTCTGCCAAATGGAATTGAAACTTTCAGGAGAGACAGAGTGGAAAAGTAAGGGAGGGCAATTCTGTTTCCAAAATCAATTATGGATTTTACACAGTGCCTAGGGCTTGCTGATCAGAAGGTCGGTGGTTCGAATCCCTGCGACGGGGTGAGCTCCCGTTGCTTGGTCCCTGCTCCTGCCAACCTAGCAGTTTGAAAGCACGTCAAAGTGCAAGTAGATAAATAGGAACCGCTCCGGCGGGAAGGTAAACGGCGTTTCTGTGCGCTGCTCTGGTTCGCCAGAAGCGGCTTTGTCATGCTGGCCACATGACCCGGAAGCTGTACGCCAATAAAGCGAGATGAGCGCCGCAACCCCAGAGTTGGACACGACTGGACCTAATGGTCAGGGGTCCCTTTACCTTTACCTTTAACCTATCTCAATTTGGAAGAGCTTCCAAATGAGCAAGTTAGCAGCATGCTCTGTCTATACAGCAGGGCTAGGGAACCTCAGGCGTGGTGGTCAAATGTGGCACTCCAAGCCTCTCTATCCAGCTCTCAGGATTTCCTCCCAGGCCATCCCCTCTCCCTAAGTCCTGATCTTCACCCTCCATGCATGCTTTTGCCTGGCTGGAATGTGTCCGTGCACTGCAATAATGCCTGCAGGATGGAGAGAAGTGGGTGTTTAGAAACTACCACTGCATATCTTGAATATAGCTTACTGCACAGAGGTAAGAATCACATCAATTGTTCTGCCTGTTTTTGCCATTGGCATTGTTGGCAAGGTGGCCTCTTGAAGACTGACCTGGAGGGAATGTGGCCCTTGGGATAGAAAAGAGTCTCCACCCCTTATAACAGAAAGGCAATCCGGCACAGTTAAATAGTGCACCATAAATATACCATGCCATGCAACACGGATTCTAGATTTGCTTTGTCAAAATCAGGTACAACTTGGGTTTCCGGACTGCCACATTTTCACCCATTGGGGCTCCTGTGCCTCTAATGGTGGTGGAAAACCTTGTGGTTTCTTTTGAATCTCACCAAACCCAACAAAGAGCAAAGGAGCATCGAATCAGAGCAAATGTTCTTAAATTTAGTGGGTTCTTTAGTGCATGATCCCAAAAGCACAAACTGAAATGGACAGAACAGAACTAAACTGGCACCAGGGGCTTATAGATGGAACTCTGGAGGTGGTGTGTTGTTAAATCATCACCAAGTTAGAGATGCTTTGAGATTCTGGAATAAGACTCCTTACCTGGCTCGTTGTCTATTTGTGTCAGCACATCTTCTATGGAATCTTCATTCCTCAGAGTTTCCGGGTCAGGTGGTGTGTAGCCACGGGAGCGACACCAATTTACAACCTGCTTTGTTTTCAAGGGGGCAATGCTGTGAAATTTCGGGTGTTTCTCTATGATTTCTTGGAGGATTTTCCTTATTGTCAGTGCTCGTTGCCACTATAACGGGGGGAAATCCAGAAAGGACAAGAGTTAAGATTTAGAAAAAAAAACACCCTGTTTTTAGCCATATTTTACAACTTTAGAATAGGACCTATTATGGTAAATTAGTAAAAAAAACAACCCCACACCATTTTAGTTCATTGCAGAAAAACAACAACCAAGAGCACTGCAGATACAGTTATTGTAGCAAAAAGCTTTTGAAACAGGAATGCATTTCATCAGATCCATGATGAAAAATAGGACATTATGAAAATAGCTGCTTTTACGTATTATCCCCAAGAGGGCCTAAGAAACAGTTATGGGTTCAGTTCCTTGACCAGTGTATGGCCATAGATTTTCAATCTGTAAACTAAGGTCGATGGTGATTTCTTAGTGTATTTCTAGATCAGGCATAGGCAAACTCCGGCCCTCCAGATGTTTGGGACTACAATTCCCATCATCCCTAGCTAACAGTACCAGTGGTCAGGGATGATGGGAATTGTAGTCCCGAACATCTGGAGGGCTGGAGTTTGCCTATGCCTGTTCTAGATCATTCAAAGAACAAGGGATACTTCAATTGTGCAGGACCCAAGCATCATTTTTTTTGGGGGGGGGGCATTACAAACTTGCACCACCAGCCCCTTGCCACACACACAGTACAGTCCCTTCCTATACAATTTCATGAATCATGCTCCCAGCCTCCCTCCCTGTTTGCAGACTGAAACCGAGTCTGACAAAGCTTGCTAACTATTTTGTTACTTGTAGAGAGGCAAATGGGTCTATTGTTGCAGCCTGCTACATCTGGGGGGGGGGACAATGTGTGCCTTGTTTGGGTGCCCTCCCTACTTTCCTGTATTCTGTGCACAACAGAGGGGTCTTTTTATGAAACAGGAAAGAGAAACAGAAGAACAAATAAGGAAAAAAACAAAACAAGAAGAAATGAATAGCAAATCCTCTGTCCCAAGACTGGCCAAGCAGTTAGTCATAGTATGTTTAACAATGGTAATAAATCTCCAATGGGAAATTAAAGTGAAGGTGTCCTTAATTTCATTGTTTTTGCCTTTCATTTCATTACAGCTCTCATGATTCCCCCCCCCCCCAGTGCAAGACCCACTGAAGTGTTTAGCAAGTCTTTGCCACTTTTCTTGGACACATAGCAGGGGGTTCCGATTTCTATTACACACCCTCTTCTAATGAGTTCAAGGCAACATACAGTTTCTCCACCTTTTATTAGCAAAGCATTCCTGCAAAGTAGGTTAGGCTGAGATGGTATGACTGGTCAAGGTAACCCAGCAAGCTTCATGGCTGTGTGAAGAAACTGAACCTTGTCTTCCCAATTCTTGGTCCAAAACTCTTGACCACTAAACCATGCTGCCTCCTGACTAACTCCATATGATCTAGGTTATTCAGACAAAACTTGGACATCACAGAATGATGATATGGTAGAAGTCTCAAAGAACCACATTTCCATTTCTTATATTACCATCATCATCCACCCTTCACCAGGCAGGTTACAACTTAAAATTCAGAATTAAAAGCAGTTAATGCAAATTAGTCATAGGAATTTACACAATGATTCACACTTAAGTGCTAAAAATATCTAGAAGCCTCAAATTTATTTACATTTTATTAAGCCAATATCACTATATTAGAAAAAAAAGAAAATGAGTATAGAAATATATATTAAATATAACCTAGGCATCTGGAAGAGATTTTAAAAATAAAAATCAGCTCCACAAAGGCACAGATTTCCAGCCAGACATTTCTCTGAGGGTTTAAGCTCATTTTTATAGAGCACATTAAGAAGATTTACCTCTGCAGCTCTCCGTTTTCCAATATTCCAGCTATAATATTGTTCCACAGAACTGGCACAATAAGAATTGGCATCTTCAGCTAAAAAGCAGGGAGAAAGCACCAAAAATATATAAATTTTAACAGCTATGAAACTCAATTTATTGTGTGACTGGCTATTCCTGAACATTTTGTTATGCATTCATTTTGCATGAGAGAGAAAGTACAAGTGTGTGTGTTGAGAACATTTCCTGAGCCTCAGATTTAAAAAAAGTAAGTGGCAATCACATCTAAACACTTACTCCTGTGTTCTGCCAAAATGAACGATTCAGAGTAAGCGAAATGGCTGCCACAGCAGGACATTCTAATAGCAGCAAATCCTTTTCAGGGTTCCCGTTCTTAATAGACAACCCACTCAGTGAATACTGATTCTCCTGTTGCCTTTCCTTAGAGAAAAAGGCTCAAACTCCCTTAGTTACAAGGCATATAGAACACAAGCACTTTCTAAGTTCATATTATCTTATAGTGACCCAAAGGACAAAGTGAAATGAAAGAGGAAAATGGAAACAAGAGTTCCGATTTCTCAAAAATGAAAACTGGTCAGCAGTATCCATAGTAAGGAATTACCTTTGTCCGTTAAACTAGGCTAAGAAAATCACTTAAGGCCAATTGTGTTAAAAAACAACAACACTGCGGAAAGGTATAGAAACTCTGCTGGTAAAAAGAACCCATAAATGTCAGAAAAGAAAATATAAGAGCAGGAAAGAGGCTTTTTTGTGGGTAAATAATACAAAGCAGAGGTGGAGAGCATTGTTTCTCAGAGAGGAGGCCCACACAATTACACAGCATTTTTTAAAAAGAGGCATTACACATATTTATGGCATCTCCTCTCATTACATTTTCTTTACGCCACCTAATTTTGCACATTTGCTCCTGCTGTTTTCAAGCTTCCCTCAAGCCGTGTAAGGTTAGTTACCAGGGAAACATTAATAGTGCTAACAGTATAGGCAGCTTGCAGGTAGGCAATCAATGCATACTTTAATTAGCAACAGATGGATCAAATTGACAAATGGCTGCAAACAGCTACCAGCAGTGGTAAGATACATATCTCCGGTCTGTCAGTAAGGCTAAGGATTGCTGAGATAAGGCATGTGAAAGGCTTTGGAAACTTCGTAGTTCCTTCTGAGTATTACTGATGCCATTGTCATCTTGCAACCATTCCCTGACAGGGATAGCCTAGTCACGGTCGTGCTTTGATAACCTCCTGGCAGGATTACTGCAATGTGTTACACAGCTGCTCAAGTACAACCAGAGCTGTTCAGACGCCTATTCTGAAAGATCTACTCTGGCTGCCTATTTGCTTCCAAGCCCAATTTAAGGTGTCGGTGCATGCTTTTAATGCCCTAAATGGCTTGAGACCCCAAGCACCTGAAGGTGGCAGCATGCAAGAGGGGCATCTGCAGAAGATCTCCAGTAATCTGGAGAGGCATTACTTCAGGCATCCCCAAACTTCGGCCCTCCAGATGTTTTGGACTACAATTCCCATCATCCCTGACCACTGGTCCTGTTAGCTAGAGATCATGGGAGTTGTAGGCCAAAACATCTGGAGGGCCACAGTTTGGGGATGCCTGCATTACTTACTTAACACAGGCATGTTATCCTACCACAAAGGAGAAGGCCTTTTTTGTGGTGGCACCCCAACTTTGATTTTAAGTTGAACTTTTATGTTGTGTGAATTCTATTCACAGTTCAGCACACTACCACTGGTATCTTCCAATAAGGAGTTATTAAGAAATATTTTAAACAACATGAATAATGGATTGCAGCCTGCAACACTTACAACTTGTGCAGAGACGGTTAAGTAATAATAATGATAATAATTTATCACTTATACCCCACCTATCTGGCTGGGTAGTGAGATTGGAACTATACAGAGTACTGAGATTATTCAGATTTCTATATATTTTGCAAAGAACATCTTTTGTGGCTTCTTGAGTTCTTTTGCTCTTTTCCATGATGAAATCTCCAAGTTAAATGGCCACAGAGGTCATAGTTCACTGGCAAAGAAATTGTTCAATTTGGTTGTGTAGTTTTACATCTTTCATTTATTGATCATGGCTACTTTTGTTACGTTTGTAATTAGGTGATGTTTTTCATGTTGTAAGCTGCCTTGAGCATGGTTTGAACTATGGAAAGGTGGCATGCAAATAAGTGTGTGTGTGTGTGTGTGTGTGTGTTTGTGTGTGTGTGTGTTTTCCTGCAGGCTCTTACTTCTCTCAGCAATCAATGGCACTTTCTTTACTATCGCTGTCAAAAGTTGCTGGAGGTTGTCCAAATACTCTGTCCTGTAAAAAATCAACAGAGCATGTTTTATAGTATCGCTTTTAGGTCAACTCATGCATACAAGATGCCACAGGTTGCCCCAAAACAGGCCCTTCTCAAGAAGAAGCATCTGGTTAGCACAACTCAAATGCATGAAGGACTAACACAACATATCCAGCTGTTGCAGAGAGCTATAGAAAAATATACAAGGCTTAGCTAACTTGTTTCCATGCTCCATTTGCATAAGCACATTAAAGCAACTCTCAGAGCTGTATCCAGCAGACAGAATGAAACTGATGCAGCAACCAGTACACTGTCAAGTGTGCATCTGCAGAGCATAGGGTGAAATCCAAGCCGAACAGCTTTTGACCCAGTGGAAGGACGTGCTAATGTTAAGGGGAGGATTTTTTTTTTGCCAATTCCCACTTCCGTCCCCTTGACCCTTCCTGCGCCATCACTTATGTTAGTTGATTTTTCCACTGGATCCAAAGCCATTCGGTGAATGGAGTAGCAGCACTGGATTTGTATTCTGGCAGGCAAGAACTCTGCCTACTCATTTGGTGCCCACATAAGTTCCATTATAGTCAGTCTTAGAACTTTTGGATTGTGAGCCACTATTTCACTTGAAGAAATTTCATTTTCTATCAGCAGGGCTTGTTGCGTTAGCAAAAGGAGATGCATGAAAGTCCACCTCATGTAAGTGAAGTATAAATGTATAGCTTAGCACATGGGTAGGCAAACTAAGGCCTGGCGGCCGGATCCAGCCCAATCGCCTTCTAAATCCGGCCCACGGACGGTCCGGGAATCAGCGTGTTTTTACATGAGTAGAATGTGTGCTTTTATTTAAAATGCATCTCTGGGTTATTTGTGGGGCATAGGAATTCATTCTCTCTCTTTTTTAAAAAAATAGTCCAGCCCCCCCCACAAGGTCTGAGAGACAGTGGACTGGCCCCCTGCTGAAAAAGTTTGCTGACCCCTGGCTTAGCATTTATTATGAGTACCCCCCCCCAATATGGCCCCCAGTGAGCAATATCCCTATTGCAACTCATGAAGTTTTAACTTGGCAATAATAATTACCCAATGACATAGTTTCCAAGTTCAGAACTTTCCTCTGCTTTCACTGTCACCTGACCATCTTGGGAGACAAGCGAACTGCAGCTCTGTCCTGCTGAATCAGGCTCCAGCTTAACTTCAGAAGATAAAAGAATAATTAAAATAAATACACCTGTTAAAAAATTTAAAGACATCTGTAGAAAAATATATATGTTTGCCTATCCTTGAACCTGCCAATTAGCTAATAAAGGAGTCAAAGCTGTTATTTATAACTGAATAACTGCAATTGTTATACCGGTATATTTATAGGACAAGAAAAAGACCTTGAGATGGTGCTGGCTGGTTACTCCAGGGAATTTGTTGCTGGAGCAACCAGGTCCCTGTTTGTCCTCTAAAATATGTGTAAAATCCTGCAATTCATCCAAACAGTTTTAAAATATCCATGCTCTCCTGAAAAGTCTCCACCCAATTCACAGAAAAAAGAATAATTAGGAAAAAGGAGATGGTAGCAGTGTTGGTGGTAGAACTGAAGTCAACAGCACCGTCTAGAATATTGGAAGAATTTTCTTTCGGAAGATAATGACCTGAAGTTTCATTTTCCACACAAGAATATTTCTGTTCTGTTATTTTGGAAAATATTTCAGCTGAGACCAGCAGCTTCTTATGGGAGGAATACATTAAAAGCTCATTAGCACTATCCCTAAGACTCCCAAGTGAAACCACCACTGTACTTCTTGAGCTGCTGAAAAGCATTTTTTAATTAACCACATTTTAGGATACTGCTTACAGAGAAAAATGCACCCATATTGTTATGCCTCAGCAGTATGTGCCATTGCATGCATTTTTAGTTTTCGTGCATAAAGGAATTTGACCACGGACATACCAGCGCCTTCTGAGTATCTTGTAGCATTGTTCTACTCTACTGCAGATTTATTTATTAAGCTAACAGAGTGATCCATGCTCTCAGTCCTGCTGTCTTGATGGGGCGGAGGTACCGCTACAATAGTGGGAAAGAGCTTTGTTGGTGGGGGAGCGGGGCTTGTCTGCCACAGAATTCTCTGGAGGCATGGACCTACTGTTGATAGTGTTAGTGCCAGAGGTAGTTGGGGTTAGGGCTCAAACCAGGGCACTTGAGGGGCTCTCACTTGAGGGGTTGGACTGGATCCAGAGACCTGACCTGCCATTCCTAGGATCAGGCTTATCAGCTATGCCTGGAGCTAGTGTAGTTAATTCTCTTCCCCACTGGTTTCAACGAGGAGAGAATGTTACAAAATGGAGATCTGCTGGGACAAAAAAATAAGAAAACCAATGTGCCCACTTCACTCCCCGCCCCCAGTTACCACTCAGTTTTACTAAGCTCAGAGCCACATTTCTGCATGTACATTTGCCATGAAAGTATCAGGGCTGGCAAGTCTTTGTATCCGAGTCAGATCCTGGTAAAAATGTCCACAGAAGAAAAGTCAAACATAAAACAAATTTGATTACAACCACCAATAATGATGTCGGTGATTTTCCACAGGTGAGCAAGGGCAAGGTCTGATCACAATAACAAATAATTTTACCTTTTGCAACAGACACTGCAGAAGGGCTTGGAACAACTGCATTTGTTGAGGTTACGGGTGTAACAGCAGACACTTTGCTGGATGAAAGTGATTGTATCACTGAGAGAAAAGAAAAATACTGGTTTCACATTGATATGTAGGTATTTTCAACAAACAAACAAACTGCTAGACAATTGTATTGATCAATTATTTTACTAATCCTTAGTGGAGATGGACAGATCAATTGTTTATAGTATTTTGGTGCAGAAACTGTAACTTGTTTATAGCAACTTAAGTCTATAGTTAAGTGTCAATAGTGTGTGTTACGTATCACATAATAACAACTGCATTTGGATGATCATGCCTTCGCTTAATATGTTGAGATATGAACAAGCCTTTTGACTGTGCACACATCCGCTTTGTACAAAGTGGCAAACAAATCAGGAAGTATCCACTTGACCATAGTTTCCCATTTCATCTAAACCAGGAAACTGTGGTTACCAGCTTTGGAACAATCCAGGCTATTCTAGTTTGAAGTTGGCTTAATAACCTGGATTGTTCCAAAGCTCTTAACTATAGTTTCCTGGTTGAGATGAAATGGGAAGCTATAGTAAATAGACTTCATAATTGGTCAGCTAGTTTTTTGCACAAAGGGGCTGCATGAGCAGCCAAAATGTTAATCCATATCTTAGTTTCTTAAGCCAAGATATGATTACCTAAACTGTCCAAATACTCTCATCAAAAGCATCTGTACACACTTGTAGTCTTGCCAAACTGCATTTTACCTTTGTTCACAGGCATCAATATTGTTTGGACTCCTCCAGAGGCAGCACTCACACCAAGTTGCTTGAGTTGGCTGGGAACCGTCAAAATAGCTTGCTGGGGACTATTTTGACTGGAGTGGATCTTTAACAATCCTAGAAGAGAAGTCATGCTTAAAGAGAGCTCTTGCTCCTTTCTCCACAAGGTAAGAGACTATGAAATCAGCTCTTCTGTCAACAGCAACAACGAAAAGGGGAGAGATGCTGATAAAAACAGAATCAAGCATCAACTGAAAACCACCACTAAGGAAGTCTGACAATTAAACAGTCAATTTGTAGCTACAATTGAAAAGTCATAATTCCAAAAAATAATAATAATAATATAGTTGTTTCTGCAAAGATAGTGTTTCTAAAGCAGTGATGCAGCGATGTACCACTGATAAATACTGCCTATCCAGAACAAAGTTCTGTTATTTAGAAATGGAGTTGAACAGGTAAATTATGTTGAAGAAAACACACTTCATTCTTGTGATTGAGGATTTATAATTTAAAGATATCAAAAGAGTGAAGAAGAAGAAGAATAGTAGCAGCCGCAGGGGAGCCAAATCAGATTGGCAAGTGAAATAACCATCAGGAGCTTCTGATCACATATTGTCCACATTAAGTCTAGCTGTGTGTTGTGAGAGCCCTCTCAGTCAAACATCCACGTACCTCTCTAGGATTGCAAGGGCACACAGAGAGGGGTTCTCAGCAACAGGCCCTCAGCTGTGGAACTCCTTTCCCTTGAAAACATAGGTTTTTTGTCTATCTGCGCATCTTCTGGAAGCAGTGCAAGAGTTTAAGAACTCCGCACCCTTTTAGCAGTCACAGATGTGGAGTTTAGCTGCACCTTAACTTTTCCAAACAGTTACTTACATTAAAAAAAAAATTTAACCCACTTGCTGCCACCTCAAAGTATTTACTATAACTGCTTGTATCCCGTATCTGGAAAAAAATTCCCCACAAAGTGGCTTACAAACCCTCTCCCTCATAAATAAAAACAATAAAAACACAGATCAAATAAACCAAGGGAAACAAGCAGAAAAGCACAGCAGCAGCACATTTTAAAACTGTCTGACAGAAATAAAGTGTTTTTTTTTCAGAAGAGGGGAAAGTTGGTGGACTTTCCAGGGAGAAGATTCGTCAATAGTGTTGCCACCACTAAAAAAGGCCGCATCCTCGGAACTCCCCAACTGACACTTTATTAATAATGGGTCAAAGAGCAGATGCTACTCAAAGCTCATGCATATGTGTGAAGGCTGACCTCAAGATACCTTTAAACTCCTAAATGGCCTAGAGAGGCAGACCAAACACCGGCACTTTTGATTTTCTTTTGAAAGAGGTCTGGCCACAAATACAGTGGCCTAGTTAGGTGCTCCAAATTCTGCCACTTCAGCACCCAAAATATCAATGCATTATAGGTCTAGATTTAAAAGGTAGCAGGAGCAAAGGAAAGGGAATTTTCCTTACCTGATACTGCAGTTTTCCCAGATGTTGGGGCTGGGGCAGCCACCCAAGAAGCAATGCTCACAACCGCAGATGCATTTGTTTTATTAGGCACAGCCGATGCTGCTTGCCCCTGGTTGGCAGAAACTTGTGGCTGCTGTCCGGACGCCTTCACTACAGGGCCTGCAGCTGGAGATGAGCTAGAACTTGCACTGGCCGCTTGCTGTGTTAAAAAGATTGAATATTGGGTTGAAGAACACCAGCCAGCACAAATTACGAATTCATTCATCCCTTACGAACTTAATGTGGAAGTACACATTACCTTCGCAAACTTGTGCTTTTAGACATGCACGTAACCAAGATTATGTGGGGGCCTCTGTGAACTGCCCTGAGATCTTCGGATGAAGGGCAGTATACAAATTTAATGAATAGTAATAACAATCTGTAGGAGAGAATCACAGAGTGAACAGGAGAGCTGCTTAAGCCCTCCTCTGCCTGCTGATCCAGCCTGGGATCTGTATGCTGCCCGGAACTCCATCGTGGGAGGCAGGAGAGGCGTACATGTAACAAAATGAATAAAAATCCTGCAAATTTCTTTGCAAATGCCACAGAACTAGAGGAGCCAGGGGTCAGTGGCAACCACAAATACTGAACTAAAATTCATCTCAATAATTTGGGTGAATAAACCAAGCCAAAATATCAAATTGCACCAAGTAATTTCTTTTCTTTTTAAGTAAAGCTAGTAGCAAGCAGGACAGTTTCTGAAAAATTAAAATACCTTTTACTTCAAGGGAATCAAAACTGATGAAGTAGAAGATTCTAATTTCATAGGCTTCACATGCAGAAGCCACACTTTCCTGAGCAGTTGCACTTGCACTAGAAACCTGACATACCACTTGACCTCACCTGTGCAACTCCATTTGTTGGCAGAGTCACGGACGATGTTGTCGCTGCAGTGATCACTCCACCAGATACTCTTAGCACAGTGGTGCCAGGTTTTGAGAGCTGCGACGATGCTGGCAAGGTTTTCAGTGTATTATCGGATATTTTCATCAGTGATGCTTGTCCACTGGAAGCTGCCTTTGAGATTAAAATAAAAATTTAAGTGGAAACCGCAACTTCCTATGAATCAAAGGTTTGCAAAAAAATGCGATGAAAACGAGCGGGCATTCCTGCCAATCTGTTTTGAAATGCTTTGGGATGGGCCTGGAATCACGGAATACCAAGAAGAAGAAAGTCCCACTGGGTTTCATGGGATTACTTTTCTTTTTTTTGTACAACAGATCAATACACTGTTTTGGAAAGCAAGTGAAAGTAATTCCTTGTTCCTACTTCCCCACTCAGGGGACCCAGGTGGCGCTGTGGGTTAAACCACAGAGCCTAGGGCTTGCTGATCAGAAGGTCGGCGGTTCGAATCCCTGCGACGGGGTGAGCTCCCGTTGCTCGGTCCCAGCTCCTGCCCACCTAGCAGTTCGAAAGCACGTCAAAGTGCAAGTAGATAAATAGGAACCACTCGGGCGGGAAGGTAAACGGCATTTCCGTGCGCTGCTCTGGTTCGCCAGAAGCGACTTAGTCATGCTGGCCACATGACCCGGAAGCTGTACGCCGGCTCTCGGCCAATAAAGCGAGATGAGCGCCGCAACCCCAGAGTCAGACACGACTGGACCTAATGGTCAGGGGTCCCTTTACCTTTACCTTACTTCCCCACTCTCAATCCCACTATTCTGATGAGGAAGCCGAGAACCTTTTCATAGGGTTGAACTTTTCCTTTGACAACAAAAGTCTGCAATAAAGGCTGAGATCCAGGGAGCTACTTTAGACATCCCCAAGGTCTTGGGCCTGCCCAGCGGCATTTCCAACTATTTCATTTGGATAACTGACCTCCCGCGCCCCATGTCATATCACAAGCACCTTTTGAAAGCCCCCTCCCATTTCAGAAGTTACATGATATGTAGGCATACTGAAAGGGCTACTGTTTCACAGTACGCACAAGCCCAAAGCCCCATTGTACCAGTTGTGTGTTTGCTCTTTCAATTCCAACCAAAGCCCTGAACATGGCAGTTACCTGTGCAAACAGAGCTGCTGTTTTGTGTCCAGTTATCACTTTCAACGCCTGGTGTCCTTGTGCAGATGGTGTCCCGGCACTCGCGTTACCTTGCACAACTGTTCCAGATGTTGCTTGTTTCGCAGAACTCTGGTGAGATGGCTGGCCAACTAAAAAGGTGCCCTGGACCAAACAAGGAAACTGCTACAGTGAGCGCCCCAAGGACTCTGCTCCCACCACCATCACCAAAGAGAAACCTCTCTAAAGAAGAAGTCCTACTGAAAATTCTGGCCCTCTCAGGTTTGATTTTTTGACAGGCAAACTGTTTTGCTCTTCCAGCACCACTTATCTGGGCGATACCACCTCATCTCAGTTAAGAAACTCTACAGCTTCCCCCAACCTGATGTTGCTGGCCTCTCAACTTTCCTCATGCATGGCCATGGCCCATGCTGGCTGGGACTTATGGGAGAGAGCTGGGAGTCCAACAACATCTGGAAGGCAACAGGCTGGGGAAGGCTAATTATGAACAACATTTTATTTTTATTTAAAAACTATCCTGTCAAACGGTTTCAAATGTTCATAAAACACTCCTTCCTCACTGTTTGTTTCACTGAATTCAGCCTGGCCACTGGCGTACTACATAATGCAATTGCCTCCTGCACAACTGTCACTATTACATCTTTGCTATGGAGACAAGAAAAAAATGTCAACGCAGATTCACAGAGACTGCTTTCTCAAGGGCCCCTAGTAGACCGATTCTTGCTTCTTAAGTCTTTAGGCTCAAATGTAAGGCATACTCTAACCCAGGAATATATCACCAACATAGTGCCCTCCACATATTGTTGGGATTCCCAACAACCATCAGAACTTGCATGCCCAGTGGTTAGGAAGGGTGGAAATTAGAGTCCTGCAACCACATGGGCTTTCCCTGCTCTAAGCAATTGTATTAGTGACCTAACCCAGAGCCACTCATGTTTTATCTAGCATCCAGCAACAGCAGAGATCAACAGAAGGGAGTGGCAAAACTCTTGGAGAAACCCCACTCCCAACTCCAAAACAAAGACCACAGTGACTGCAAGAAATGGAATGCGGTCGAAGAGGACTGGTCATGCCTACTTCCTGCAACTCTGAGTGCATTTCCGTTTTTTTGGATGACAGCTGGAACCATGGGCCCATGTGATGGGCCTTCATCCCGGAAAACTGTATTATGACTGACCTGTGGTGTTTGCTTGAGGATGTAGGACGTGTAGGTAAGATGCTGTGATAAGCCAGTACTTGTGCTTTGGGCTGCCCCACCTCCGCTTGCTGAAGAGCCTGACTGCAGATCTGGAACAAACAAAATAACCACATATGCAGGGCAGCCTAGTCCCATTATGCATTTTAACAAGTTTCAAGGAGGCACCGTATAACAGTTGCTGCCTTTAGGGGAACGCCACGTGGCCAGACTAGGGTAGCAGCGTCTACTCCATTCATGTGTGTTACGGAATCACTACACCAAGCACATTAGATTCAACCCGTTTGACACTAACTGGCATTATTTGTGGCTCGCAGAATGGCTCCTTGAGGTATAAGCAGCAGCTTTCCTTTCCCAGAAGGGTTCTTGCTGTTTGTGGTAAGGTACAGCTTAGTCCCAGGGGGCAGATTTGCCAAGTTGGCCAGATTCGTGGCTGGAAGTTGCAATGTTGCCATCACTGAAAGGAAAAGCAGAAATAAAAATGAAGATCACCCAGCTTTACAGAGACCGTCTTTTGGCAAACACTATTTCAAATTGGAACAGACAAAACCAGCAATAATCTTTTTCTGTATTATTTTTATTTATTTCCAGAGTACTTTTTTTTGGAAGATGGCGAGCCAATGACTTCCACTATGACTGCAACAACATTTTTTTCTTCATACTGGGATTCAAGTTCAAGTCACTTCACACAGCAAGGAAGAGGCAAACCCTCTATTTACAGAGAGCTTTCAAACTCCAGTTAGACTGGTGGAAGATGGGAGGCCAGCTGTTGCATTACAGGATTGTGAGCAAAATGCACACAAATACTTGGAAGCTTTAGCAAAACAAGACCTTGTGGAAGGAGAGGGCTGTGAGGAAGAATCTGAACAGAACTGCAAAAGGGCGCATGATTGGAAAATTCATTGTGCAAAGAGGAGTGTTGTGGGCATAAGCAAAACTGATTGAAGGAGCAGAAGTTATTGAAGGTAGAGGAGTCACAAGGAAGAACAAGAAATTTCCACTGGAAGGGGGCAAATTGTCTTTCTGACCCTGTACCCATGCTCCTCCTGTCTTTCTAAAAACTAACAAAATGTATTATTTAGAAAGAATGAAGAAACTGCACGGGTTGAGACAAAAGACCATTTCTTGCGAGCAGCTGCTGTGGTAAACAGCTCTTGGACAATCTGTTTCTCACTGCATTTTCAATAGGAATAGATACAGAAGTGTGATGTTACTCAGGTGTAACAGGAAAACAGTTCCCTTCAGTGCCTAGACATGGGTCACAACAGCACAAACTAGCACTAAAAATGCTTTTTCTACAGTCCTGCTTGGTAAATTTATGCACGCCGCATCTCAACAGGATTTAGAAGATTTCCACAATATTCCAGAATTGCGTACTAATGAATTGGTTCCATGTTTCTGAAGGTGTCTGCAAATAAGATAGCTTTACCTGGTCCTTGGGTTCCACTTTTGGGAGCTCCTGAGGGCACCTGAGCTTTTGTTAAAGTCTGCACAGGCTGAGCCACGATGGTCCCTCCACCGCCACTCACAATTGCTTTTGCAACTCCTTGCGTTACAACTTGCTTTCCGCCAACGGCCTTTGTGACCGAAGGGCTGGATTTTGCTACTAGTATCTGCCCGCCACCGATAGCCACAGCTTGCTTGGGTAAAGCAGACCCGACTGGAACACCGATGACCTACAGTAAAACAGATTGCGGCCATCTATTAATTAAACTGGTCCATTAGAGAGCAGGAAAACATGAAAAACAATACAGCATTATAACATACGGACTCAAAACACAGCATTCACCAATTAACTCAAGTTTGATTATATGAACGTTATACCACTTAAAAGCCCATCACAAACCAAAACCAATCTATGGATAACAAATATAATAACCTTTCTAAGGCAACTGATACAATGTTACTGCAATGGGATTTTAAAAATGCAAAAAAGTCAGCTGCACAAACTGGGCCTGAAGTGGCAGCTGTGTGTGAACAGATGCAGGACATGCTACTCAGATGCAAAATGCAGGTTTACAAAGAAACTATATGGTTTCTGTACTGGTGTTTTTCCACACTCCCAAAGCACTGACTGTGTCTTTAGTAGACACAAATGCATTTATTTAATCGAGGCACTTCTATACTTCCATTAATCCACCAAAAAAGTTTTAAACAAACATATAAATGAAATCAATTAAAACATTTCAGCAGCGGAGCACAGCAGGCAACTAAATCCAGGTTTGAATCTGCATACTACAGCTTGAAAATAGGTTGGGATGACCTACAGCCAGGTGAAAACAGCCAAAGGAAATCAAAAGAGATGAAAACTATTTTACCTTTGATGATGTGGATCCCTCTCCAGTGCTCACAATCTGCTTCTGGGGTGACAAAGCAATCATGTGACTTCCTTTCACCGTAACGTATTGCTGCACTGAGGTCTGAGAGGTTGTCCCAGTCACTGGTGCTGGAGACTGTTGGGGTGGTTCTCCAGGCTCTTGCTTGATTATTACCTTCAAATAAATCAAGTGGAATGTAAGAATTTAATCTCTACTAAAAAAACATAAAAGCTCTCACACCATGGCTGTCTATTTTTTCTACAAGAAACAAATAGGTTGCTTGATTGAGCACTAAGTAATTCATATATGACTGTCCCTCAAAAGTTCACAGTTGCATCTGTATCCTAAAACCAGGGGACACGGTAAGAACAGCTTCTGAGAGAAGTTACCAGAAGAGGAGTACATTTGCAAAAATATCTGAAACATGTCTGGTTTGCCCTGAAGCAGTACAGTGGTACCTCAGAAGTGGAACGGAATCTGTTCCGGAATCCGTCTGTCTTTCAAAATGTTCGGAAACCAAGGAGCGGCTTCTGATTGGCTGCAGGAAGCTCCTGCAGCCAATCAGAAGCCACAGAAGCCCCGTCAGACATTCCGGTTCCAAAGAACATTCGCAAACCGGAACACTCACTTCCAGGTTTGCAAGGTTCGGGAGCCAAAATGTTTGACTCGCAAGGCGTTCGGGATCCAAGGTACGACTGTATAGTATCAGAGCTCAATCTTTTAGCTCTGGGCAGACCAGTTGCCAAATATTTACTGATATATAAAGACAAGCACCACACATATTACTTATATGTTAACATTATCTTCCCCCAAAGAAAGCCAGTTGCTTGTGTAACGATAAAAAAAGAAGGAAAAGGTGGTAAGGTAAATTTGTCAGGTCATTATGTTCCCTAGACACTATGGAAAGAGCGAAATGAAAATCAGAATGGGTTCTTTCAATACTTGGGCAAGTTTGTTTTGGCTAGTAGCTAATGCAAATAAAGTTTCTATCTACTTGAGCAAGCAATAACAAAAATCTCGAAAGTTAGAAGCACACATTTAGAATGCTTTATGACAAATTGCACTGTTAAATGCTGCTTGCACTGCTGCTACACATTGCAAAGAGAGTAATAAGACTTTCAATACCTTTGTAAATGTTCCAAATCCTCCGGTCACAGATTTAGGACTTTGTACCTTGGAGTGACTCCCAATTGGACACAGAGGCGGCATGGTTGCAAAGAGAGAGTCTTCCTGCTAGAATTATACAAAGCAGACAATTAAGTTAACTATGCAATTTTTTTTAAAGCACTATGATACAAAAAATGAGCTTATTCAAGACAAGGAACATAAGCCAACCCGGGCCTGCAAAAAGTTCTGGGTTTCATGGAGAGTTAACAACACAAAGTTTTATTACCTTAAAGCCATTGGTTCTGTTGTGATTCTAAAGTTAAAGAGAATCTAAACTTCTAACAATCATACCTTTGTTTATTATATCATAAATTGTGCTGTCCTCCTTTAAATACTGAACTTTTGGTAATAAATGTACTCAACTGAACAGTTAAGATGGCAGATGCAAAAATAATGTTTAGTGCATTTAACTGGTTAGCAGCCCTAGTTAGGTACAGAAATAGAGATCCTCACTTTTAGGAGGGCTTCAATTCATTAAAATCTCCCCAAATACAATGAGCTTGTCACTGAACGCATGTTGTTCATTACAAATCACCATCATTAACCTGTGCCAAGATTGGTTAAAATGGCACAGAACCTGCTACGTAGAGATGCTTTCATAAGTGACAAAGGAATGGCTTTCTCTACTACTTTTGCATTAACACCCAAGTTGCATAGGAAACAATTCTAGACAAAAATTAACTCATTTTAAATGCTGGAAGCAGTCTATTGAAACACACAACAAGCTTAACTATCCCTTCTTAAGATGATCTAGCTTATGGTGAATATTCTCTATTGTAAGCAGTAATAAAAGCAAGTATTCAAAAGTTCCAAATTCTGCTACAAATCCATCACCTTCTGAAGTACCATTTATCAACAACAATCTAGCTCTGTACCTTTGAGATTTCTTCCCCAGCCCAGAAGTATACTAACATTATTCCTCTGTGTCAGCTTAAAAAGCCAAATGAATTGCTCCCAGTGCTTCTCTACTGGCGAGGTTCCCAATCACCACTGGCTCTTTGGAATCTCTTCCACTCACCCCAAATGTTTACATAAATATTATTTTGACAATGGTAGCTATAAAGTTGTCAAGTGCTACCTCTCTGTTTGCCCTGAATACAAAATTTGTGCCTACACAGAAGACGACACCACACTTAACAAGAAATGCACTCAATAACCTCAGCTTACTTGTTGATTTTTGGAAGTGGGAAACATGTTGCAACTACGGAGATCATGTGTCTTCCACCAATGTAATTTATAAATAGGCCATGCCCAAACTACCCATTGAACCATATTTTTCTCTGGCAGGTGAAGGCAAGTTCATTGCCTTATCCCGGGGGGGGGGGGGTGTTGCCCCAAGTCCCTAATCCTATGCATGCTTACCTAGGATGTCAGCTCTATTGAATTCAGTAGGACTTAGAAATAGAGAGAGACACATGACAGTGTTGCAAACTGGCATTTTGGCTTCTGCAAAAACCACTGAAAAAACAGGGCCATGAAATACAGAGAAAATTGTGGTTTTGGTGGGGGAACACTAGGGATAGAGCACTTGAGAGACATTTGAAAGCAGACCCAACATAAGAGATGTTTGGGATGCAGAAATAAAACCCTTAACCATGTTTTTACGATGTTTTATCACTTACTGCTTGCCACCCTGGGAGGATATAAATTTAATGAATAAATAAAATGAACCAGAACTCTACGAATGGTTTCCAGAAAAAGACACTACACTGCCATGGAATATCAAGGAATAAAAGACAAAATACTCCACCGTAACAAGTTTCTAAAAACAAAACGAAAACAGAAAAGCCAAACAAATAAATGTTACCTTGACAGCAGAGGTTACCAAACTGCTCCCAGGGATCTTTGATACCGGAGATGCCGTCCCTTGAGAAACACTTGTAGCCTTACTTCCAGGGCTACCTATATATTGAGAAATACAACAGCACACATTTGGCCATCCTGGTGTGGCTTCAGTGTGTTCTAACAACTGTGATATTACCGCGCTCTGATCAGAATCACCTTTTCCTTGCTAGACAACTGGCGGAATGGAACAATCGCTGTCCGCTTGCAAGGAAGGCAACATGGCAGGCGGTTCACAGGCAGAGAGGGGCACCGTTGCTTCCCACCCACAAAGCCACAGAGAGGACGGGTGCTCATTCACCCGTCTGCTTCCCATTTTGCTAGAAAGCAATACACCTCTTCTGTGCCCATATGCTGAATGCAGCCCCAGAGAATCTACAGCTCTGCCAGGACTAGGCACAAATCATGTGAGAGATGGTTACCACCATTTCCTACACACTTTCCCCGTCTCTCAGCAGTGGCTCTGAGCTGAAATGTTCTGGGTGCGAAAGTTCCCCTCCCCCTTCTACATGTTACACCAGGCTTCCTCAACCTTGGCCCTCCAGAAGTTTTGAAACTACAATTCCCAGCATCCCTGACCACTGGTCCTGCTAGCTAGGGATCATGGGAGTTGTAGGCAAAAAACATCTGGAGGGCCGAGGCTGAGGAAGCCTGTGCTACACTGTAGAACAGGGAAGCGCAGGTAGGAAAAGTGAAGAGCAGTAGCTCAATGGCAGGGCATCTGGCTTGCATGGAGAGGACCCCAGATTCAAGTCCCAGCATCTCTAGGTAGAGCTGTGAGTGACAGCCTGAAACCCTGGAGAATTGCTGCCAGTCAGTTTAGACAACTAGATGGACCACTGGTCTGACTCAGTGTAAGATACCTTCACAACCCAATCACTTTTACAGGGAACTGCCTGCAGTGAAGAATGTTTGCAGTTGACTAATCCATCATGGTATGTCTAAACCTGCAACAAGCTGCTCAATGCAACTAAGGATGGGCAAGCAATTTGCTTTACAACAACTGCTTGTCCCTGGCAAACTGATCAAAGAGGATGGAAGTGAATGAGGGTAACAAAGCACGCTACAAGGCAGCCTTCATCAACCCAGCGCCTGCAAGATGTTTTGGATGGATGTTTTGTTGTAGACCAAAATATCCAGAGGGCAGTGGGTTGCTGAAGGCTGTCGTAAGGTCTGTGGAGTAAGGAGTCTTAAAGGTAAAGGTAAAGGGGTAAAGGGACCCCTGACCATTAGGTCCAGACGTGTCCGACTCTGGGGTTGCGGCGTTCATCTCGCTTTATTGGCCGAGAGCCGGCGTATAGCTTCCAGGTCATGTGGCCAGCATGACAAATTCGCTTCTGGCGAACCAGAGCAGCGCACGGAAACGCCGTTTACCTTCCTGCCGGAGCGGTACCTATTTATCTACTTGCACTTTGACGACGTGCTTCCGAACTGCTAGGTGGGCAGGAGCTGGGACCGAGCAACGGGAGCTCACCCCGTCGCAGGGATTTGAACTGCCGACCTTCTGATCGGCAAGCCCTAGGCTCTGTGGTTTAACCCACAGCGCCACCTGGGTTAAAGGAGTCTTAGGAAAGGAAAATACCTTTTATGAACAAAACAAAAGTTAGTGAGGGAGATGGCTGTTCCAACAGTATCCAACAATGACAATGAAGACATGAGCGAAGCACACAAGGGGTTAGGGGTTATTCTGAGCATTCGGCCTCTGAGGCCAATCAAGGCACACACTGCAAAGGCTCTGGAAAGGAGAGCACATTCTTCCCCACCCGCATCTAGTCCACACCTGTGCTCGTGGCCGCTGCCCCAACCGGTTGACCAGGCTTGTCCACAATAACGTAAGGGTTACTGACTGCAGGGGTGGCAGCCCCTTGCTTCATATGCACTGGAGTGGAAGTTGGAGTTCGAGGTAGTGGAGAAGGACTTGGGGTCGATATTGGAGATCCTAAGGAAACAGAAAGGGATTCTCCATTGTACATGTCAGACAGATATCCAAAGGGACGGCAACGTAATGACAACAACAACAATAGCAGCAATTTGCAGAATCAATTCTATTGCAAGCGTAGAAGCAGCTCCATGAAAACTAGGCACCTGCTGTGTTTCCTTCAGAAACAGGCTTCCTTAAAAGAAGTTAGAACACTGGAAGATGCTATTTTTTTCCCATCACAACTTCTACAGCAAACTATAGAGGACTATGGAAGGAATTATCAAGGTAGTGCTAAGGAGATTGCTCCATCAGATGGAAAAAAACTCCCCTCTGCTTCCCCTTCCCCCAACAACCTCCCAGCCAATTTGCGGGACACAAGAACAGGGCTCATTAACAGAATCTGGCCCTATGTGCCTATAAGGCTATGGGCTTCTTCTTGGACATTGTTCATCCCCAGTAGCATTAAACCTTTTGCAATGCTTCTTAGCATTTTGCCCCTTATGACCTACGAACTACAGAGTTTACAACCTGGAAGACAGGGGCTCAGTAGCCTAGGAGCAAAACTACTCCTAAGTACTGTGTGGAGGCTGCAAATGTGACATAGCGTCTACTTGAGTGTCACCATCTCATGCTTCAGGCTTGACTTGTGTGGCACTCCCCCACCCCTCCTCACAACATACAAGATTGTAACTGTACTCAGTGCAAGAGCAGGCAGTTTATTCTTATCTTGCTGTACAACACTATTCGATGCACAAACCAAGCCATACCTGACACAATCTTGCAACTCATGGTGATGGGCTGAAAAGACTTGCCCGGAGACTCAGCAGGGCTTGGGATTCGACCCTGAGGCACTATTTTGCAACTAGCAGCAATTGGCTGAAAAGCTGAGTTGCCGTGAGAACCAAAAGTAACTTTCTGTGAAGCCAGCTTTGTGGGAGTCCGTTCTAAAGATGACGGCAAGGAATAGAAGGTTGTATGTCTTTCGGCTTCAGTTCTGAACCCTGATGAATAAAAGTTTTTTTTTTAAGTGTTATGAAGTGTTTCTAGGCAGACAAATAAAAATGTTAAATACAACTTTGTTCCCTATTTCTGCCCCTCGGAATGAGCTCTCAATATCTGAAAGGCTGCCATCTCCAAAGCAGCATAGTGTTTTCCTATTCAGACTATTTATTCCATAAAGTTTCTCTCCTTGCACACCCACCGAAACTGCACGTCAACTAGGATGTGTCTCCAATAAGTTTCAGGAGCAGAATTTATTCATCATAATGTACTCTACAACGTAACACTGTTTAGAACAAAGGAAACGGCCTTATACCTAGTCTGACTATTGGTCCATAGAGTCTACACTGATTGGCAATAGCTCTCCAGGGTTTTCCCAGCCCTACCTTGAGATGGTCAAGGACTAAACCCGGGACCTTCTGCCACAGAGCTATGGCCCTTCCCAATATATGTTAGGGTGGATACATACTATGGACGGACAAATCAGCCAATTTCCAGTCTTGGTCAAATTCTCCTCCACCTCTAACACACACACATATTATGTTGACTCCCCCCCCCCTTATTATTTTAATTAAATTTTATTTTTAATTAATAAACACAAACGCAGCTGTTAACAACAGAAGGGCCAACTAAAGTAACACCAGGGTTTTTAATTTTACCTTTCTCAACAGAAGTATGTGTAATGGATTCATGCATCTGCTTTATTGGTGAGGATGCTTTTACAGGTGCGGGCATATTTAATGGCAAATGCAACGAAGTGGGGGCATCAGAAAGATCAGAATCTGAAGATTGGGAGAAGACATACTCTTCTCTAAAAGAATGCCGGTGCAATTCAACGTCCACCACCTTTCAAGAGAAAAACAACTATGATAAGGCAACTGATGACAATACATTTTTAAAGTGTACTGAGAGGGACTTCACTACATACTTAGATACAAAGGACACCAGTTTCTAAACCTTTTGCACCCATCAACTGAAGTTCCTGGTTTGGGGGAATTGTGTTGGTTTGCTTAAAATCCACCTGAACTCAAGTTCAAGTAACCCAATAGTTGAAGTATAAGCAACCAACCACAGAAGCAGGTATTGCTCACAGAACATTAGCAATGACATCAGGTGGATCCAATCCCCATCTGAACTAGCAGGGCTTACATTCTGTATTGCTTAAAATCTGCCACCAAATGCACGCCATGCTGCCAATCTGCTAGGGAGCTGATCCCAGGTGTGCTTTCAGCAAACATCAAATCCAGTTGGGATCTCCTGAGTGAACTTGACCCCAGCCATGCAACTTGTATTCAGCAATGAATTTAAATGCTTTACAGTGGTACCTCTGGTTACAAACTTAATTCGTTCCGGAGGTCCGTTCTTAACCTGAAACCATTCTTAACCTGAGTTAGCACTTTAGCTAATGGGGCCTCCCGCTGTTCTCATCCTGGGGCAAAGTTCTTAACCCGAGGTACTACTTCCGGGTTAGCGGAGTCTGTAACCTGAAGTGTTTGTAACCCAAGGTACCACTGTACTTGCAAAGGAACAATCATGAGTGCACTCCAAGGTTTCCAACTGCAATGCTCCCTTTGCAGATGCAGTTTTACCTGACATATGACTTCAGATGAGGGACTGGTGGGTGCAACTGGAACAAAATCACCTCGACCAGATGGGGTCTCCTGTCAGGCCTAATTTGGCCTGCAGGCCAGAGGCTTCCCATGCCTGCCTTAAAAGGTCACTTTCAACATGTAAGCTGCTTGATAGCTATTTTTACTGCTCATACTTTGGGGGGGGGCGGGGGCAGAGATGGCCAAAAAAAGTGATCACTGTTTCCATTCTACAGTTTTACAAGAAAAGCCTGAGAAAACTTTTAAAATCATACCGTTTCAGCACCTAGCGTCTGTAGACCTGTGTATGTCCTATCCAACTGTACGAAACAATTAGGAAAGGAAAAGTTTAGGTGTCTTTGTCACAAATATTAGCAAATATACACACATACACAAAACTTAAGAGACACATAGCAATAAACAGAACTGGCCCTGCCAATAGGCAGAGTGAAGTTTTGCCCCATGCAGTTGGTTTGGGGTACCACAAAATGCCAGAACGTTGTTGACTTTTTAATTTCTTATTTTTGTATTTTAACTGCAGAGGGTAGGGGTGGGGAAGAGATACATATAGGGTTTTCTGTCTCAGATGCCAGAATGACTGGCACTGGATACGATGCACTTTGACTTGTGTGAGCATGGAGGGCTATTTGCTGTTCTGTTTTAGGTTCAGAGATTTTGTTACAATCAAGTAGTATATAAACTCTGTTAAATAAAATAAAACCAGTAAATAAAACACAGTGCCCTAAAATCACCACAAAGCAAACTATAATAAGAAAAAAGTTAGGACTCTTCTAAAAGCCAAGCAAGAGGGAGCCCTACTTATTTCCCTGAGAAGGGCATTGCATCACAGAAGACGCAACTATTCTGAACCATAAAAGGACTAGCATAGAAAACAGGGTTTACTGTGTTATTTCTTGTGAGAGCAAAACAGTAAAAATACAAAGAGATTATTTTCATCTATGCATTATCATTGCAGCGAAGTTACCTTCAGATGGTGTATGATATCAATTCTTTTGTTCCGGCTGTCTTTGAAATGAATCTGAACCCTGACAGGAAACTCTCCCCAGCCCCGTCTAGTCAGGTGGAAAGGAGGCTCTCTAGAAATAAGGATCATTTTTCAAACAAAAGTCTTCCACTACATACAAGATACTTCTGAGCTTGGGATTTGGAGGTGCAAAACAAGCAACAAGGCCCACATAAGGTGGAAGACCAGCAAAGAGTTACCATGGTGATATTCAAGTATTCGAGACAGTGCCAAAGAATCTTAAGGATTTCAAGTACCAAACATACTACTCAAATTTTTCAAGCCTCCCTAATATTTGCAGTCTTGGCTATTTGACTTTAGAAAGGTTTTAGCAGGCTCCTGAGGAAATAATCTTTGGTCCCCCCTATGTTGGATGACAGTTCCCCTCAGAGGTTTGTCTGACACCTTCATTATACTGCTTTGGGCAAATGCTGAAGACGCTTTACCCTGGCTTTTGACACTTGAGATGTATATTTTTAGGACCGATCTTATTTTTGTAATGTTGAGTTGTTTTAAACTGTTTGCAGTGCTGTTTAATATTGTGTTTTAATATTAATGTTGCGTTCCTCTTTTAGTAACCCGCTCCCGTTGCTCTGTCCCAGCTTTTGCCAACCTGGCAGTTTGAAAGCACACGAGTGCAAGTAGATAAATACAGGTGATACTCAAAAAATTAGAATTCCTGAAATAAATGAACTTTTCCACGATATTCTAATTTTTTGAGTATCACCTGTAGATACTGCTGTGGCAGGAAGGCAAACAACATTTCCATGCACTCTGGCATTCGCCACGATGTCCAGTTGCACCAGAAGTGGTTTAGTCATGCTGGCCACATGACCCAGAAAGCTCTCTGTGGACAAACGCCGGTTCCCTCAGCCTGAAGCGAGATGAGCGCCACACCCCACAGTGACCTCTTGACTGGACTTAACTGTCCATGGGTCCTTTACCTTTTTACCTAGTAACCTGCCCTGGCACCTTAGGGTGAAGGGAGAATAATAAATTGTAATCAGCATCATTGGCCATTGGCCATGTTGGCTGGGGCTAGTGGGAGCTGGCTGGAGGCCAACAACATCTGAAGAACCCTAGGTTCCCCAGCTGCCATATAGCTAAATATGCATCTCAGCACCATGCTTAGAAAAACATACAGGAAGCTGAAATTCTGAGAAGACACACAGATGGGGTGAGGAGCTGAGCTGCTTCACACAATCTCTGCCATCTGTTTTCTGCTCAGTATGCCTTTTGTTTCTGCTGGGCTCCAGACACAGGCTTACTCGGGCATAAGATCTTGACTGAAAAACAGCGGGTAGGGGAAGGGCTATGCACTCTTCTGCGTTTACCTTCTTGGGCACATGATGCCACATATCAGCCAGGGAGGATTTGAACCCCCTTCCCAGAATACTGGAACCACACACCCCACCCCTAAGTAAAAATCACTGAGGTTCTGAAAATCTGTCAGTCAGTTGGGGTAAGTTGGAAGTTTCACTGAAAGCGCTGTTACCTGACTTCGACAAGATCGTTAGGTTTGTAGCTGGGATGAAGGAAGAACCAGACTTTCTTAACAAAGTGATCAATGCTGGGCTCTCTTCGGGACCCTCGTACATACACCATCCATTTATGCGTGGACTGGTCATTCTCTTCTCGCTTGTCAGGAGGAATGTACCTGGCAGAGGGGGGAATGGAAGAATCACTTTGAAATATTAAATCCCACATTGTTTAGCCATTTCTCTAGGTGCGATCCACATTCCAGGCAAACAGTCAAAGAACACACAAGAACAAGACTTTGGGTACTAACTTGGAGACATTGCCAACCACTATGGTTTTCTTCACAAACAACCGCGAATGTTCATCATTTGAGTGACCAGCATTTCTCAGGCCCCCTTTGTGACCTCTAGCAACACCAGAAGTGCCCTGAGGACAAAATAGAAATCTGTTTAGAAATCTGCTTACGCACACATGTACGCTAATTTTACCCCCCTGCAAGGAAGATACAGCTGCTGTTTAAGTTGCAAAAAGGACATACACCTGTCTGCAGTAAAAGGTCAACAGAGAACAACCCTGAAAATGATAAAACGACCAGCATATTTTAAAATACCCTTTTAAAGTTGTTTAGTACATTTGCAAATCTAAGCAAGAGTAGGGAGACGCAGAGCTGCTGCAGAACCAAAAAGGGGTTAATATAGGTTCACTCCATGAAAGGATTTTTCTGCCTCATCACGTAAAGGGCTAGGTCTGCCAATACTGGGGATTAAATTTCTTTTCATTCCTCTGAGGGTCAGGGACTGTAATTCTCTGACATTAAAAAAACAAAAACTAAGGTGAAAATAACCCATTTCTCTGCCCCCTCCAAAGGTGTTGTAGAAACTGTACTAACTTAAGAGCCGTTTAATGTTATTAATGGCTCACTCTGGGACAATCTGTCAACACATGGACTAGAAAGCACCTAACTGATGTAATCAGTTCTAAATTATCTACAAACTTAATGTTTGACTGTATTATTTGAATTGTATATGCATGGAACATTACTTGGAGGGGTGTACATGGGGATTATTTTTATATATATATTTTAGAAGCTGAAAAATAAAGTTAAGAAAGGGGGGGGAATGTTGTGGATGATGGAGCATAACGATTTTGAAATTATCGCTGCACATAGTGCTACATCAGCAGAAAACAGGCAGCAAAAAGCAATATAATGAGACCTGTAATTGACCTCTTTCTACAACAGTGCTAATGAGGGGTGTTGAAAATGAAACCATCTCTGTGGGTTTCAGAAGGCACAGCAGAAGCCAGGAATATATTTGCCATGTCTGCCTTTGAATACAAAAGAACATCATTTCCCCCCTTCCTCCTGCCTTGTTTTAATACCTCGGGTTCATTTTACCTGCCCAGAATTCTTGCTCAGCCTCTGGTCGAGTTTGTTTGATAATCGCTCTTCTACATCCAGGCTGCCATTGTCCTTTCCCATCAAATAGTCCATGTGCTGGGATGATTCGCTTTCTGAATGGTTAACTGACAGAGTTTCTGACCCCTGATTAGCAGGAGATGATGATCTGGAGGGAGATTCCAAAAATCTCTTGATAGATGGATGGTTAAAAACCATAGGATCGCAGGTCTTGGTTCCCTGAAACAACAAAGAAGGCAGTACATTTCAATCTTGCTCAGAATTAAAGTTATGACAGAAAGTAACATGTCCATCTGATCAAAGCATATATTGTGCTGATAAACACTTGCAGAGTCTAGCAGAAGCACCCATCTAACCATAGTTTCCTTGGTTAGATGGTTGCAGACCACTAAACATCTGGCAGTTTTCCTTTTTTTTGTAAATGCAATCTTTTTTCTTTCAAAAAGTCACACGCTCCATTACTATCAGTTTTACCTCTCCGACTTTAAGAAGACCAGTAGAAGCATAGTAGTTTGCAACAATGCAGGCTCGCAGTTTATCCATCATTCTTCTTGCTTCAATCAAGCGCTATGGAAAGGGGGGAGGGGAGAGAGAAGATGAAAGTCCCATTATGAAGTATAGTGACTGTAACCCTTCCCATAGAATACTGAGCTTGAAATCTGTATACCTGATCTATGACTTCAATCTCGTGTTCTTTATTCTTCATTTCTACAGAAAACTGCTCTTTAATAATTGCCTCAATCTTCTGTACTGCAGCATCTCGTGCTGTTCAGGGAGAGTCCACAAAGAGGAAGAATATTCTTATGGGCAAGAAAGTTAAGGCCATTTGCAACAACACAGTCCTCCATGCCTGGAAGACGATGTGGATTTCTGGCTTACTTTTTGCTTGCGTTTTAGCATCAAAATGACCAGGCCAAGTATGAAGAAATGAAAAAATACGCCATTCTTATTTGTTTGTATGTGTGCGTGCACCCATGTGTGACATACACCCCCATTTTAAAACAATACAAGAATAATATGTCATATTTTAAAGAACCACAATACAATAACTGATATATGAATATATGAATGACAGCGCCAAAATCTGAAGATTGGTGAAAGAAAGCTCTTACAAGGGCTTGATGAAGTTAAACAGTCAATCACTCAATCCATTTCAGGAGATCTTCATCAAAAGCCTAGTTGGACACATAAATTCAGCAATCCATACGTGGACCAAACTACACATTTGGTTAAATGCATAGCTTGGACCCAAATGTTTTATATTTTTATATAAGTGTGTGTGTGTGTGTGAGAGAGAGAGAGAGAGAGAGAGAGAGAGAGACTAATTAAGATCACAGCTGTGGTGCAGGTGGTGGTTTTCTTTTTTAAAATAATAATCCACTGCCACAGAACATGTGAGAAGAGTGTTGTAATACCAAGTATTATTGCCGTTCAGGTACAGTCTGGCTATAGCAATTTAAGTTTTAATAAAATTAAATGGGAAATGGTGGCACTTGATCCATGAGTCAAGCTCTTGAATTTCACACAAAGAAATGTTGAAACCAATTGTACTAGTGTGAAAGAAAAACAGCAGCGTTCTGCATATTTTAGAAATCTAACACAAACCAATACCTATAGACGGACTATATTCTTCTCCTCTTATCTCTGCCCCACTTCAATTTCCGAATTTATTTTTTATTTCTTACCTGACTGCTCAACTGCTTTATGACGTTTATTTGTAGGTACATGCGAGATCTCCTCGTAGTCTGGGTCCATCTCTTCTATAGTTCTTTTGATTCCTGACATGTTTGGCGACTTCACTAGAGGGAAGGGGGGGGGAACAAACAGTGAATCCAAACATCTGAGAACATCTTTCCATTTATGTCACATTGCAGAAGAAGTAAACCTTCCAACTGGGAGGAAGAATACAGATCTATTTATATGCTACTTGTGTGTAGGGCACTCATAGTTTCAACCCAGAACAGGACCACACTTCTCATCTCACAATGTCTTGCTGTATCTACTCTCTGATGATGGCACATTGAAACATGGCTGCCTCCTAAGAAACCCCTACACATGAACAACTGCTAACACTTAGGGGCTCTGCAGGATTAGGAACCCTGTGCAATTCGGCGGCCTCATCATGCACAACCCTTAATCACAAGCAGTTCAACATGCAGACATCAGATAGTAGAGCTAGCAGAACACTACAATATCAGGAGAAACGCAGCCCTGCATCAGCTTGAAATCTTGAATACACACAAGTAATATGTGAACTGAGCTTCTGTCTCAACAGCTTCCCAAAACTCCACCAAGATCTATAAAGTAATTCAGCTCATTCAAGCTGGATTCTGAATTGAGCTACTTTGCGATTAAAAACTTGTCCTATTTTTCTTTTTTCTTATTTTCCTCTTTAAAAAAAAGCTCTAGGAATCAGAGTAAGTACCTTGTTTTTCTTTGAACTATCATAAGCAGCAGTCACACAAAAACACATTTGCACATCTACTGCTGGCTACATTTCTAAGAGTTTCTCTTGGTTTTTTGGGGGGTACCATCTGAAATGCTACAAAACCCTGCTAAATCGAGGTGACCAAAGACCATGACAGGATAAACAATATATTTAAAAATTAGAAATAAACCGCTGGACCACAGGCAAGGACAGCTCCACTATACAGCCTCCAAATCTCTGAAAAGTTATCATCTGCATGGAGCCTCAAATAACAAAGTGAAAAGAGTCCAGTCCAACAGATTATGCAGTAACAGTAGTGTTAGTCAGGCATTCTGAAGCTATGGAGAGCAACTACAATGAGGGCACCCCATAGGGATGAGCAACGTATTCAGACTTCTTATTGTGTTCATGCTCCAGAACTGTGTTTTCCAGGGCTCTAAAATGTGTCGTGAGTTCAGAAGGCTCCCAATTGTCCTCTAACTTGTGGAGTGTGAAGAGAATGTCAAAGGGCAAAGCAGCATACCCATCCCTGTGTGTGTGTGTGTGTGTGTGTGTGTATTGCAATAATTTATCTACACAGAATCAGAACACCTGAGGGCTACTATTACAATCTGCTATTATGATGGACTATTTTCATTTTGTTGTTTGAGACTCCAGACAGATATTCTTCACATTGCTACTCATGGTGGCTGAGGAGAATGGCAACAAGGGGAGACAGAGCTAGCGCCCGTGCCCCCCTTGGATTATTCTTCTACCTGGCATCAGAATGCCTAGAGAGTGCGAATGTGTGAACAGCCGCCAACAAAGCCCCTAATCCTGCACAATTATTTCTTCATACATTGTCGAAACCTTCCTTTTGCTGCTAATTCTCCTTAGCAAAGTTATGTGTGAAGACGTGTGAGTGAATACAGGTACATAGATGTCCTCGGTGAATGACTCACACAGAAAGACAATGAAAGGCCATTATGAATGGGAAAAAAACCTTTCTGCAATATTTTACCTCAGATGTGTCAAAAAGGCAGATTCTGTTTTCCCTCAAATGTCACTGTACCTCTGTTGAAGGCTGTTCAGTTTCCTTTTCAGTTACCCCTGTTGAATAAAAACTATTTTAGACAAGTGAAAGCAATCGTTTTCTTGAAACTCAAGTTTCCCAGCATGTTCTATTACGAGCAGAATAGTATTTCAATTTCCAACTTAAGATCTTTACCAAATCACAACCGCGAGTGACCAAAGCAAAACAAGTTGATAGCTCAAGCTATTATTAGGCATTACAAAATGCTGCTTCGGTGCATTACTACCAAACACCGTGGGATTTAAAAGCTCATTTAAGCGGGAGTAAGTCCTACTAAACACAATGGGGCTTACTTCAGAATAGATGTAGACATACTGTATATAAGATTGCACTGGAAAGCAAGTTATGATGGGGCTACAAGGAAGTTGGCACAGGAACAGTGAGTCACTGTGGCATGCAAGTTTGCAAAGGAGCCATTTGTGCTATTAGGAGCCAACTTTGTGAGGGTCTTCAGAACAAGCCTGAATGACTGCAGGAGCATCAAGGAAAAACACACCAAGGATGGCTTCTAGCAAGATGTTCACCCATCGTGATAATAATCCCCAGCAAAACTCAGTAGGGTGGCCTTTGGGAAGACCCCTTTGAGAAACAACAATGCTCTGGCTGGTCCTACGTGTGCCTGGCAACTTGTTTCCAGGTGGCCATAAAATCGTACTGCCCTCTTTAACAGCCCGATCCTTTGCAGCGTTAGGCGAACCAGTCGCAATCCGCGGGACATGTAGCAAACTCGACGCGGGACTGGGGCTCCACGTGCCCGCAAGTAAACGCGCTTAGGATCCGCCTGCAAGGCTGCAGCTTCCAGCGGGCTAACTTGGGAGTAAAGTTAACCATAAGCTACTGCGGGTCTTACTTCCAGCAGCAAGCAAACACGGCCAGGATCGGGGCGCGAGATGGACTTTTCGGCTCCCGAGCCGACCAAGTTGCACAAGCGAGCAAACTTCGGGGACTCCCGCGGAGGCGAGCGCCTCGACACCCTCTTCTTGCGAAGGGGACCCCCGCGCCTGCCGCCAGAGTCGAGGCCCCGCGCCAGAGGGGGGCGCTCTCTCCCCCCCCGCGCGCAAACGCCCCGCTCCTCCTCAGGAAGCGGAGCCCCGGCTCGGGGCCGCGCAACTCACCCGCCTTTGCGGAAGACGTCCCGACGGGCCGCCGCCGCCAGTCCCTTTCGCCTCCGCCCAGCCCTGCGCTCCAGCGAGGCCAGCGTCTCTACCGCGCAGCCGCCATCAACTCCGTCCCCTCTCGCCTGCCCGTCACGGCGACGGCGGGGCGCGGCTGCGCAGGCGGAGAGCGGAGAAGGGGCGGGCATTGGCAGAAGCCGGTTTCGCGAGGGGGCGCCGCCGGCAGGGCGCTCCATTTGCAGACGCGGCTTGCGCTCAGCGAAGCATTTGCTTCGTCCTGAAGCCCAGAGGCTGCAGGATCCGAGGAGCCCGAGGCGCTGGTTTCTTTTTTTTAAATTCCCCTGGGAAAGTTTTTTTTTAAGTGCTTTTCCTTTCTTCTTTTGACTAATGTTTTATCTCCTGTTGCCTTAGTCGTTTGCGATTTTTAATTGCTTTTTGCAATATTGTTTTTGTCCCGTAGCAATTCGGGCCCCGGAATAAAAAAAAGGGACTCCTAGTTTGCAGTATTTGGGGATAGAATTTGGGAAGCTGGTCCGTTATAGAGCAACACCTCCCCCCCCAAAAACAAACAAACATCGGACTAAATTTAAAATGAACCTGGAACCAATGTAGTGGTCGATTTTTGAACGGCTCCTTAAGCTGTGATCTTGGGCAATGGGTTGCCCTTTAGTATATAGATCACATTGCAACCGGAAAGGACCAGATCTCTCAGTTGATCTCTCACGAACAGGGAGTCCAAAAGAAAGAAGAAGGGGAATTCCTCGTCCTCACGTATCTGCTGCCCAGCTTTTTCCCAGGCTTGACGAATCCTTTCCTGAGATAAATGAGGGACTGGGGAAAAGTCGGATCTACACGGATCCTTATGAATTCATATGATTTTTTCATTCAAATTAAATAAAACCACCATCATACTGTAGAACATGACTTAGTCTATAGGCAGCATCAAAAAAATCATGCATCCACTGTTTCGTGGGGCCGCAGTGGCGCAAAAACGTGGTTCTGAAGCACGGATCCTCATGGATCCTCATGATTTCTGCACGAGATCAGCCCGAACTCACCATCAGATCAAACATCATGACCATGGGCACAGAATGCACCACAAAAATCATGGATCCACCGCTTCCTGGCGACACCACGGCGCAAAAACGTGGTTCTGAAGCACGGATCCTCACGGATCCTCACCCTTTTTGCATTGGGCCACACCAAATTCACTGTCAAATCTCACGTCATAGCAAGGGGCACAGCCTGCACCAAAAAAACCACGGCTCCACCGTTTCCTGGCGACACCGTGGCCCAAAAACGTGGTTTTCAAGCACAGATCCTCTTGGATCCTTATGCTTTTTGCATTGGGCTACACCAAATTGACCGTCAAATAACACAGCATAGCCAGGGGCACAGCATGCACCACAAACATCTCAGATCCACTGCTTCCTGGCGACACCACGGCGCAAAAATGTGGTTCTGAAGCACGGATCCTCACGGATCCTCATGATTTTTGCATTGGGCCACACCAAACTGGCGGTCAAATCACACATCATAGCCAGGGGCACGGCATGCACCACAAAAATCACGGATCCACCGCTTCCTGGCAACACCAGGGCCGGAAAAACGTGGTTTTCAAGCACGGATCCTCTCGGATCCTCATGATTTTTGCATTGGGTCACACCAAACTGACCATCAAATCATACAGCATAGCTAGGGGCACCAAAAAAACCCAGATCCACCGCTTCCTGGCAACACTACGGCGCAAAAACGTGGCTCTGAAGCACGGATCCTCACAGATCCTCATGATTTTTGCACTGGGCCACACCAAACTGACCGTCAAATCATACAGCATAGCTAGGGGCACAGCCTGCACCAAAAAAACCCAGATCCACCGCTTCCTGGCAACACCACGGCGCAAAAACGTGGTTCTGAAGCACGGATCCTCACGGATCCTCATGATTTTGCATTGGGCCACACCAAACTGATGGTCAAATCACACATCATAGCCAGGGGCACGGCATGCACCATGAAAATCACAGATCCACCGCTTCCTGGCGACACCACGGCCAAAAAACGTGGTTCAGAAGCACGGATCCTCTTGGATCCTTATGCTTTTTGCATTGGGCTACACCAAATTGACCGTCAAATAACACAGCATAGCCAGGGGCACAGTATGCACCACAAACATCTGAGATCCACCTCTTCCTGGTGACACCACGGCGCAAAAACGTGGTTCTGAAGCACGGATCCTCACGGATCCTCATGATTTTTGCATTGGGCCACACCAAACTGGCGGTCAAATCACACATCATAGCCAGGGGCACGGCATGCACCACAAAAATCACGGATCCACCGCTTCCTGGCAACACCAGGGCCAAAAAACGTGGTTTTCAAGCACGGATCCTCTCGGATCCTCATGATTTTTGCATTGGGTCACACCAAACTGACCGTCAAATCATACAGCATAGCTAGGGGCACCAAAAAAACCCAGATCCACCGCTTCCTGGCAACACCACGGTGCAAAAACGTGGTTCTGAAGCACGGATCCTCACGGATCCTCATGATTTTTGCACTGGGCCACACCAAACTGACTGTCAAATCATACAGCATAGCTAGGGGCACAGCCTGCACCAAAAAAACCCAGATCCACCGCTTCCTGGCAACACCACGGCGCAAAAATGTGGTTCTGAAGCACGGGTCCTCACGGATCCTCATGATTTTTGCACTGGGCCACACCAAACTGACCGTCAAATCACACATCATAGCCAGGGGCACGGCGTGCACCACGAAAATCACAGATCCACCGCTTCCTGGCGACACCACGGCCAAAAAACGTGGTTCAGAAGCACGGATCCTCTTGGATCCTTATGCTTTTTGCATTGGGCTACACCAAATTGACCGTCAAATAACACAGCATAGCCAGGGGCACAGTATGCACCACAAACATCTCAGATCCAACTCTTCCTGGCGACACCACGGGGCAAAAACGTGGTTCTGAAGCACGGATCCTCATGGTTCCTCATGCTTTTTGCATTGGGCCACATCAAACACACCATCAAATCACACATCATAGCCAGGGGCACAGCATGCACCACAAAAAACACAGATCCACCGCTTCCTGGCGACACCACGGCCAAAAAACCTGGTTTTGAATCACGGATCCTCACGGATCCTCACGCATCCTCATGCTTTTTGCATTGGGCTACACCAAACTGACCGTCAAATCACACAGAATAGTCAGAGGCACAGCATGCACCACAAACCTCTCAGATCCACCACTTCCTGGCCACACCACGGCGCAAAAACGTGGTTCTGAAGCACGGATACTTACGGATCCTCATGCTTTTTGCATTGGGCCACCCAGAAGCCACGTGAAAAACACACATCATAGCCAGGGGCACAGCATGCACCACAAACATCTCAGATCCACCTCTTGCTGGCAACACCACGGAGCAAAAACGTGGTTCTGAAGCACGGATCCTCATGGATCCTCATGATTTTTGCACTGGGCCACACCAAACAGACCGTCAAATCATACAGCATAGCTAGGGGCACAGCCTGCACCAAAAAAACCCAGATCCACTGCTTCCTGGCAACACCACGGCACAAAAATGTGGTTCTGAAGCACGGATCCTCACGGATCCTCATGATTTTTGCATTGGGCCACACCAAACTGACCATCAAATCATACAGCATAGCTAGGGGCACAGCCTGCACCAAAAAAACCCAGATCCACCGCTTCCTGGCAACACCACGGCCAAAAAACGTGGTTTTCAAACACGGATCCTCTCGGATCCTAACGCTTTTTGCATTGGGCCACACCAAACTGACCGTCAAATCATACAGCATAGCTAGGGTCACAGCCTGCACCAAAAAACCCCCAGATCCACCGCTTACTGGTAACACCACGGCGCAAAAACGTGGTTCTGAAGCACGGATCCTCACGGATCCTCATGATTTTTGCATTGGGCCACACCAAACTCACCAGCAAATCACACAGCATGGCCAGGGGCACAGCCTGCACCACAAAAAACATGGATCCACCGCTTCCTGGAGACACCACGGCCAAAAAACGTGGTTCAGAAGCACGGATCCTCACGGATCCTAACTCTTTTTGCATTGGGCCACACCAAACTCACCAGCAAATCACACAGCATGGCCAGGGGCACAGCCTGCAGCACAAAAAACATGGATCCACCGCTTCCTGGCGACACCACGGCCAAAAAACGTGGTTCAGAAGCACGGATCCTCATGGATCCTCACCCTTTTTGCGCTGGGCCACACCAAACTGACCGTCAAATCACACATGATAGCCAGGGGCACAGCATACACCACAAAAAACATGGACCCACTGCTTCCTGGCAACACCGTAGCTCAGAAACGTGGTTTTCAAGCACGGATCCTCACGGATCCTCATGCTTTTTGCACTGGGCCACACCAAACTGACCGTCAAATCATACAGCATAGCCAGGGGCATGGCATGCACCACAAAAATCACGGATCCACCGCTTCCTGGCAACACCACGGCGCAAAAACGTGGTTCTGAAGCACGGATCCTTACGGATCCTCATGATTTTTACACTGGGCCACACCAAACTGACCATCAAATCATACAGCATAGCCAGGGGCATGGCCTGCACCACAAAAATCACGGATCCACCGCTTCCTGGCGACACCACGGCCCAAAAACGTGGTTTTCAAGCACAGATCCTCTCGGATCCTAACGCTTTTTGCTTTGGGCCACACCAAACTCACCGGCAAATCACACATCATGGCCAGGGGCACAGCCTGCACCACAAACATCTCAGATCCACCGCTTCCTGGCGACACCATGGCCCAAAATGTGGTTCTGAAGCACGGATCCTCATGGATCCTCACCCTTTTTTCATTGGGCCACACCAAAGTCACCGTCAAATCACACAGCATAGCCAGGGGCATGGCACGCACCAAAAAAACCGCGGCTCCACCACTTCCTGGCCACACCATGGCCCAAAAACGTGGTTCTGAAGCACGGATCCTCTCGGATCCTAACGCTTTTTGCATTGGGCCACACCAAACTGACCGTCAAATCATACAGCATAGCTAGGGTCACAGCCTGCACCAAAAAAACCCCCAGATCCACCGCTTACTGGTAACACCACGGCGCAAAAACGTGGTTCTGAAGCACGGATCCTCACGGATCCTCATGATTTTTGCACTGGGCCACACCAAACTCACCATCAAATCATACAGCATAGCCAGGGGCACGGCATGCACCACAAAAATCACGGATCCACCGCTTCCTGGCAACACCACGGCGCATAAACTTGGTTCTGAAGCACGGATCCTTACGGATCCTCATGATTTTTGCACTGGGCCACACCAAACTGACCGTCAAATCATACAGCATAGCCAGGGGCATGGCACGCACCAAAAAAACCGCGGCTCCACCACTTCCTGGCAACACCATGGCCCAAAAACGTGGTTCTGGAGCACGGATCCTCTCGGATCCTAACGCTTTTTGCATTGGGCCACACCAAACTGACCGTCAAATCATACAGCATAGCTAGGGTCACAGCCTGCACCAAAAAAACCCCCAGATCCACCGCTTACTGGTAACACCACGGCGCAAAAACGTGGTTCTGAAGCACGGATCCTCACGGATCCTCATGATTTTTGCACTGGGCCACACCAAACTGACCATCAAATCATACAGCATAGCCAGGGGCACGGCATGCACCACAAAAATCACGGATCCACCGCTTCCTGGCGACACCACGGCCCACAAACGTGGTTTTCAAGCACGGATCCTCTCGGATCCTAACGCTTTTTACTTTGGGCCACACCAAACTGACCGTCAAATCAGAAGCACGGATCCTCACGGATCCTAACCCTTTTTGCATTGGGCCACACCAAACTCACCGGCAAATCACACAGCATAGCCAGGGGCACAGCCTGCAGCACAAAAAACATGGATCCACCGCTTTCTGGCGACACCACGGCCAAAAAACGTGGTTCAGAAGCACGGATCCTCATGGATCCTAACTCTTTTTGCATTGGGCCACACCAAACTCACTGGCAAATCACACAGCATAGCCAGGGGAACAGTCTGCACCACAAACATCTCAGATCCACCGCTTCCTGGCGACACCACGGCCCAAAAACGTGGTTCAGAAGCACGGATCCTCACGGATCCTAACCCTTTTTGCATTGGGCCACACCAAACTCACCGGCAAATCACACAGCATGGCCAGGGGCACAGCCTGCACCACAAAAAACATGGATCCACCGCTTCCTGGAGACACCACGGCCAAAAAACGTGGTTCAGAAGCACGGATCCTCACGGATCCTCATGATTTTTGCATTGGGCCAAACCAAACTCACCGGCAAATCACACAGCATGGCCAGGGGAACAGCCTGCACCACAAAAAACAAGGATCCACCACTTCCTGGCGACACCACGGCCAAAAAACGTGGTTCAGAAGCATGGATCCTCACGGATCCTAACTCTTTTTGCATTGGGCCACACCAAACTCACCAGCAAATCACACAGCATAGCCAGGGGAACAGCCTGCACCACAAATATCTCAGATCCACCGCTTCCTGGCGACACCACGGCCAAAAAACGTGGTTCAGAAGCACGGATCCGCATGGATCCTAACTCTTTTTGCATTGGGCCACACCAAACTCACCGGCAAATCACACATCATAGCCAGGGGCACAGTCTCCACCACAAAAAACACAGCTCCACCGCTTTCTGGCGACACCGCTTACCAAAAACGTGGTTTTCAAGCAAGGATCCTCACGGATCCTCACTCTTTTTGCATTGGGCCACCCCAAATTCACCCTTTACTCAAATATATTCTACATAACCACAGATCTGACCACAAAAATCATGGATCTACTGCTTCATGGACCTGGCCAGATGCTACTCTGGATCTATTGGCCAATTTTTAGGTGGGTGTGCTGGGATGGAGGAAACGGAGTCGGCTGAATCTCAATTCATTAAAGATGGGAGTCCAATGGCTTGGCCGGAATGATTTCAGTTTGTTTTGCCAGCTCCCAGCTCTTGATTGCGCGCAATAGTCACCTGTACCCGCTATCAGGAGTCTGGGTGTGATCCTGGACACTTCTGTCTCTATGGAGGCACTCGTCATAAATGTAGCCAAACTGGCATTTTTAAATCTTTGACAGATTAGGCAATTGGTACCGTACCTGTCCCTTTCCAACCTAGCCATGGTGAACCATGCAGCAGTCACCTACAGACTAGACTACTTTAACTTGCTCTACACCTGAGCCAGGGAGGGCGGGGTATAAATGTGATGATGAAAGAAAGAAAGAAAGAAAGAAAGAAAGAAAGAAAGAAAGAAAGAAAGAAAGAAAGAAAGAAAGAAAGATACGCGGGGCTACCCTTGAGACTGCTCTAGAGTCTAGAAACTCCAAATGGTCTAAAATGCAGGTGCATGAGTTCTTACTGGGACTTTGTGGAGAGCCCACATTCAGTTGGTGGTTCATCAGCTGGATTGGCTCCAGGTGGAGTATCAAATCAGGTTCAAGGTTTTGGTGCTAACCTTTAAAGCCCTAAACAGTCTGTGACCTTTCTTATCTGTGGGAATTATCTTCCAATACACCCCCCAAAGAGTGTGACGCTCATCTAACAGCCACCTACTGGTGGTCCCTGGCCCAAAACACATCCAGCTGTCCTCAACCAGAACCAGAGCCTTTTTGGTGGAACACTTTGTCTAATGAGACCAGGGCTCAGCACAATCTATCTCAGTTCTCTCACTCCCTGGATCATCACCTTGTTGTGGTTAGTGGGCTTGCACATTCCTATGACCCTTGTGAGCGAAGCCGTCGGGAATCTCGTACTCCCAGCAGGGTCACTCAAGGTGGTAAGGTCAAAGGGAAGGAGCTAGACAAAGAATGATCCAAGAAGTCCTCAACGGCAGAACAGGCGGATGATAACAAGCGGTATGTTACAACAGCTGTGAAGGCAGATGAAGGCTGCAGCAGATAGGATCTACCAGTTTGTAATGACTACTCATGCCATCGGAACAGAACCCTACTGCGAAGACTGTGCGTTGGTCAGCATGCACTGATCTACACGCATAAAACAAATTCATGCACAGGCGTCTTCCAAAAACCCAACCCAAACCCCCAAAGTCCCATGGCGATTGGCAAATGGTAATGGGGGCAGGATTGTGAAATCTGGAAGTCCCTGGTCATGAACTGGCACATGGGTGGTGGATACAGATTCAGTCATTCTGACTCAAGGAACGAGGCAGTTGAGCAGCTTGGCAGCTGTATCCATGACTGAGCAACCCTACTTAAGATCCACTCTGCTCACCCTGAAAAGGGGGAGGGGCTAGAAAAGGTGCCCTAAACATAGTCTGCCTCCCCTTTTCCCTGTCTGGATTACTGCACCCAGTGGGGTCACCACCCAGTGGTCATTAAAGACAATCCAACTTTGGAACATGCAATATATGGACTTTGTCGGATAATACAGAGAACGAGCGTCCTGAATATAGAACTGACATCATTGCAAGAGAGCTGCGAGGTTTTAACATTGATATTGCAGCGCTTCAAAGAAGGAAGGAAGCAATGGGTATGTATGTGCAGGTAGATTGGAGTATGTATAGACGAATGGAGGATTGAATGTATTGAGGTATGGATGAATGTTTTGAGGAATGTATTGTATGGATAAATGTATTGACTGTATGGATAGATATTGCAGCGCTTCAAGAGACTCAAAGAGCAGGCGAGGGACAGTTGAAGGAAGAAAAAGGAGGCTACACATTCTTCTGGAAAGGTCTATCTGAACAAGAACATTGAATACATGGGATAGGCTTCGCTATCAAAAACGACCTTATGAAGCTCCTGTCAGAAGTCACTACCGGCATTAATGAGCGACTCTCAACCCTTCAAATAAAGCTCACAAAAAACAAACAGGCTACTATTATAAGCACTTATGCACCAACACTGGATGCCGATGAAGACATTAAAGAAAATTTTTACTCTCAGCTGGATACCGTCCTATCAGAGACACCTAAGGAAAATAAAATTATCCTCCTGGGTGATTTTAAAGCAAGAGTTGGACGAGATTTCGATCTGTGGCCTGGGACTATTGGGAAAGAAGGAGTTGGCAACAGCAACCAGAACGGAATCTTACTTTTGACGCTATCTGCAGCGCACAACCTTGTTATTATCAACACACTCTTCTGACAGAAAAATAAATTTAAAACTTCATGGAGGCATCCTCGGTCAAACCACTGGCACCTCTTAGACTATGTTATTGTCCGTGCTAAAGATTGCCATGATGTGCTCCTTACCAGAGCTATGACAAGCCCCGACTACTGCTGGACAGATCACTGACTAATACGCTCCATGATGGCTATCAAGATTATACCTCAACGCAGGCTTCAAGGAAGGAAACCAAGGCGCAAAATGAACACTCAAGCCCTTCAAGATCCCATTAAGTGGGATTGCTCCCAAACAACTCTTAAGGACCATCTGCTTTCATAATTCCCTGATAACATCAAGGAACACTGGACCAAGCTAAAAACATCCATTATTGCAGCCTGTGAACAAACTATTGGATACTAAACAAAGAAACACCAGGACTGGTTTGATGAGAATGACAGTGAGATTGAACGCATGATTGACAAGAAAAGGAAGGCCTTTCAGTTCTGGCAAAGAGATAGAAACTGTGCCACTAAGAAAAGAACCTATGCCAATGCTAAGGCTGAGGTTCAAAGAAGAACCAGAGAACTAAAAAACACCTGGTGGATAAAAAAAGGTCAAGAGATCCAGCACTTAGCCGACACTCAAGATGCACAGAGTTTCTTTAAAGCCACAAAGACCATCTATGGGCCAATAAATCATGGCATATGCCCCCTACGCTCAGCAGATGGTACCACACTTCTAAAAGATAAAGAAGCTATTGCACTGTGCTGGAAAGAACACTCCCAACATCTTCTTAACCCCAACTCCCCCGTAGCTGCTGAGGTCCTCTCACAAATTTCACAAAAAAAAGTTAGAGATGAGCTTGCAGTATCTCCAAATCTGGGAGAGTTGTGTACAGCTATTAACCATGTGAAAAACAACAAGGCCAGTGGACCTGATGGGATACCTGCTGAAATCTTCAAAGTGGGTGGAGTTGAACTCACACAACAACTTCACAAGCTCATCGAGAAAATCTGGAAAAGAGAAGCGATCCCAGCAGACTTCAGGGGTGCCAAAATTATCACTCTCTTTAAAAAAGGTGACAGAACTGATTGCGGAAACTATTGAGGCATCTCTCTATTAGCTGCGGCCGGCAAAATTCTTGCAAGGATCTTAGCAAACCGTCTCTTAACAATATCCGAGGTAACCCTTTCTGAATCCCAAAATGGTTTTCGGCCTTCTAGGGGGACAGTGGACATGATCTTCACTGCTCGACAACTTCAGGAAAAATGCAGAAAACAAAACCAACCCCTGTATATGGCGTTAATCAACCTGACTAAGGCTTTCAACACTGTAAATCGTAATGCCCTGTGGACTGTCCTTCTGAATACCAGGAAAGATTCTAGAGCAGATCATTAAGCAAACGGTCTGTGAGCATCTAGTAAGGAACGCTGTGATCACTAAAAGTCAGCATGGGTTTCTGAAAAATAAGCCATGTCAGACCAATCTGATCTCATTTTTTGACAGAATTACAAGCCTGGTAGATGAAGGGAACGCCGTGGATGTAGCCTATCTTGATTTCAGCAAGGCCTTTGACAAGGTGCCCCATGATATTATTGTAAAGAAGCTGGTAAAATGTGGGCTGGACAATGCTACCATTCAGTGGATTTGTAACTGGCTGACTGACCGAACCCAAAGGGTGTTCATTAATGGATCCCCTTCATCCTGGAGAGAAGTGACTAGTGGGGTGCCACAGGGTTCTGTCTTGGGCCCAGTCTTATTCAACATCTTTATCAATGACTTGGATGATGGGCTTGAGAGCATCCTGATCAAGTTTGCAGATGACACCAAATTGGGAGGGGTGGCTAATACCCCAGAGGACAGGATCACACTTCAAGGTGACCTCAACAGATTAGAGAACTGGGCCAAGGCAAACAGGATGAATTTTAACAGGGAGAAATGTAAAGTACTACACTTGGGCAAAAAAAATGAAAGGCACAAATACAGGATGGGTGACACCTGGCTTGAGAGCAGTACATGTGAAAAGGATCTAGGAGTCTTGATAGACCATAAACTTGACATGAGTCAACAGTGTGATGCAGCAGCTAAAAAAGCCAATGCAATTCTGGGCTGCATCAATAGGAGTATAGTGTCCCAGATCCCTTTCACAGGTACTGTTGTCAAGCCAAGTGTCCTCCATCTATGCATTTCATTTTTTCTACCCACGTGTAGTACCTTACATTTCTCCCCATTGAACTCCATTTTGTTTGTTTTGGCCCAGCTGTCTAGGCTATTCAAGTCATTTTGAATTCTGACCCTGTCCTCAGGGGTATTAGCAACCCCTCCCAGTTTGGTATCATCTGCAAATTTGATTAGCATGCCCTCTATTCAATCATCCAAATCATTTATAAGAATATTGAATGGCACCAGACCCAGGACAGAACCTTGTGGAACCCCACTAGTCATTTATTTCCAGGATGAAGATGAGCCACTGATGAGCGCTCTTTGGGTTCGGTCCGTCAACCAATTACAAATCCACCAAACAGTAACTTTGTCTAGTCCACATTTTACTAGCTTTTTTGCAATAATATCATGGGGGGCCTTTTCAAAGTCCTTATTGAAATCAAGGTAAGCTGGTACAAGGGAAAGCAGGATTGTAATTACCGTAAAAATTACTGTTCACTTTGGATCAGCAGTCTCAACCTAACCCACTACATGGGGAGAGCCATGTGTTCCTTTGGAAGGCAGGTGCAATACAGTGTGATATACTGACAGCTGTTTTAAAAGATGTTAGTGTAACTTAAAATCCAGTATCAGAATAAAAGAAAAAGGGTGGTCCCTGTGTGGATAGGCAAGTCTGCATGATGGGGCCACCTTTAGTGACCATGTGGCCTGATGTAAGAGGGTTCAAAAATCAGTCCTGAAAGCAGACACACACATACAGGTAGCTTTTGCTTTCCCATTAACAGGGTGAACTGAAGCAAATGCTTGCCTCCCTTTGGGCTTAGCAATATTTCCTACAGCATTCTTGTCAAAGGGCATTGGAGAGTTAGGTGAGGGTCACTTTTCTGTTTTTCCACCAACCCCCCAGACAAGAATGCTACAGCATCAGCCCCAAACTCTCAGTCTCATTACAAAAAAATACTCAACAGAGCTAGGGCTGAGGGGAGGTACAACCATCATCTTTCCAGTCCTCTAGAAGCTAACCCTTTTGGTAATTTTGGTCATGGGGCCAAATATCTGTTCCCAAGTTTAAATAGTCCAAACAAGAACAAGCTTGCCCTTTACATACAAAAGCCCTGAAATTCAATCCATTGGGCGACTGATAATGGGGCTGTGAGGAGGGAGGTAAGGACCAGCACCTTCTTTGCCCTCCACCTCCAACAGCTACGTACACCTGAGAGTTTCATGATGGGGTTCTATTTGAGAAGCTGAATGTTTATAAAGGCACTTGGCCAATTTCTGCCACAGAAACTCTGAACAGAGACACTCTGCAGGTTCAGCCCCCAAAAGAAACTGCTCTATGGTCTCTGTGTTGGGAAATGGGAACAGATCTTGCTCATCACCAACCCTCCCTCCGCAAGTTAGTATCACTATGAGGCTGAATACATACCGGTAGTGACCAGCTTGCTGCAGAGTTTTAAGAGATAGTGTATGTTTCTGTGGTGTAGTAGTTAAGAGTCTGGTTCGCTTCCCCGCTCCTCCACATGCAGTCTACTGGGTGACCTTGGGCCAGTCACACTTCTCTCTGAACTCTCTCAGCCAGACCTACCTCACAAGGTGTCTGTTGTGGGGGTGGAAGGGAAAGGAGATTTTTAGCCGCTTTGAGACTCCTTAAAGGTAGAGAAAAGCAGGATATAAAAACCAACTCCATGAATAAGAATTCTATGGAAAAGGACCATCCCTGCCATAATGATGAAAACTATGTGTTTGGATTTTGCTCTATTATACCAACCTGTGGAATATGACAGTTTGCAGTTTCAAAATCTATTTGGCCACAGTGGATTGACAATCTGGACACACGAAAACCTGTTGAAGATCTTTCGAATCAATGCCTATGCAAAAGCAGTGGTACCAGTCCTTGCAGTTTCCTTCACAGTAAACCATAGATAGGTCACCACTGGGCCTCCTGCACCCTTCCTTCAAAAAACATACCGGTAGTGACCAGTGGTCTTCAAACAAGGAAGATAAAATATTTAAGCAATAGGTTAGTGTATCCTTCCATCCCTCTGGGCATGATCTAGACACAGTAATGTGACTCTCTTTCAAGATTTGTCTCTTCTTAGGAGCAATTTCCAGTTGAAAATATTTTGTCGTCCTTCATGATAGGTTTTCCCACTGTACTGTATTATTTCTTTAGCAATCCAGGGTCTAATGGCAGCCATATCCTTTTGTGTGAACTGTATTTGGGCATCAGAAGCAATTAGATGTGCAATGGTACATGTGAAAGGACCGCAGTCACTAGAATTACCTTGCCTGGGTATATCAGTTGGTGCAAAAAAAATGACCAGTCCGCAAAACTATAGGGACATTTTGAATCCATCTCATGCAGATATGCTAAGAAGGATGTTATTGCATCAATCACAGAGTGGTTCAATCCATGTTTGGAATCTAGGCAGAGCATGGTTTTCCTTTTAAAAATGATTACTATCAGTATTCAGAGCTGAACCTCAGTGTCTGGGCAGAACGACAGGGGTGAGTGTGGTGCTGGACGAGAGGGGGTGTGAGGATTTTGAGCTTACAGGGTTAACAAGCTCAGACTGTTCGCCCAGCCCACAGAGTGATTATACACACATATATATCCACATATATCCGGTGGATGGGTTCTCATCTTGCTGGGCTCTACGCCCTTAAACCTAATAAATCTTAATAATCAGCCAGACTGTGCTGTGATTTATTACCAAGGACTCATTGCCAAGAGCTCTGCTATGCTTTGAAGAAGAGAAGAAGAAAGGTTTTGTGAGCAGTGTCCACGCAGAAGGAAGCGCCTGGACACGGAACGCAGCTGAATATATAGGCTGTGGGTGCCGGGGTTCGTTAACCCCACACCTTAGCCCGCTGCGTTTGATTTCGGTGGACAAAGACCGTTATCACAATAGTGAGGACGCTCCTTCAGGAATACTGGACGGAGGCCGTTTAGGGCTTTAAAGTTCAGCACCAACACTTTGAATTGTGCTCAGAAACGTACTGGGAGCCAATGTAGGTCTTTCAATATTGGTGTTATATGGTCTCTGCATCTGCTCCCAGTCACCAGTCTAGCTGCCACATTCTGGATTAGTTGTAGTCACCTTCAAAGGTAGCCCCACGTGGAGCGCTTTGGATTAGTCCAAGCGAGAGATAACTAGAGCATGCACCACTCTGGTGAGACAGTCTGCAGGCAGGTAGGGTCTCAGCCTGCTTACCAGATGGAGCTAGTAGACAGCTGCCCTGTATACATAATTGACCTGTGCCTCCATGGACAGCTGTGAATCCAAAATGACTCCCAGGCTGCACACCTGGTCCTTCAGGGGCACAGTTACCCCATTCAGGACCAGGGAGTCCTCCACCCCAGCCCGCCCCGTCCCCCAATAACAGTACTTCTGTCTTGTCAGGATTCAACCTCTATTTGTTAGCCACCATCCATCCTCCAACCACCACCAGACACTCACACAGGACCTTCACTGCCTTCACTGGTTATGATTTGAAAGAGAGGTAGAGCTGGGTATCATCCGCATATTGATGGACACCCAGCACAAACTCCCTGATTATCTCTCCCAGCGGCTTCATGTAGATGTTGAAAAGCATGGGGGAGAGGACGGATCCCTGAGGCACCCCACAAGTGAAGGCCCAGGGGTCTGAACACTCATCCCCCAACACCACTTTCTGGACACGGCCCAGGAGGAAGGAGCGGAACCACAGTATAACAATGCCCTCAGCTCCCAGCCCCTCTAGACGGTCCAGAAGGATGTTATGATTGATTGTATCAAAAGCCGCTGAGAGATCCAGCAGAACTAGGAAACAGCTTACACCTATGTCCCTAGCCCACCAGAGATCACCGACCAGCATGACCAAGGCAGTTTCAGTCCCATGATGAGGCCTGAATCCTGACTGGAAGGGATCCAAATGGTCTGCATCCTCCAGGCGTGCTTGGAGTTGTTCAGCAACCACCCACTCAATCACCTTGCCCAAGAATGGAAGATTTGAGACTGGGCGATGGTTGCTCATACTGGCTGGGTCTAAAGATTTTTTTTTAAAGACGCGATTTAATGACCGCCTCTTTAAGCGGGTCTGGGAATGCTCCCTCACAGAGGGAAGCATTCACCACCTCACAGAGCCCATCGCCCAGCCCTTCCCGGCTAGCATTTATTAGCCAGGATGGCCAAGGATCAAGGAGACAGGTGTTTGGTTTCAAGCAACCTGTCCACATCCTCGGGGGTAACGGATTGAAATTGATTCCATGCAACTTGACCAGACAGGGCTCTAGCACTCTCCCGCCTCAGCCCTGCTCCCACCGTGGTGTCTACGGCTCCTTCCAAATCCGAGCGACTTTATCTGCAAAAAACTTTGCAAAATCATTGCAGGAGATATTGGGGTCTTTACAAGGCCCCAATGGTAAAGGTGGTTCCCTTAAACTGCGAACCATATGAAAGAGTCTCCTGCTGCTGTTTTCTGCAGATGCAATAGAGGCAGTGAAGAAAGTCTTCTTCACCGTCGCTATCGCCACCTGGTAGGCTTGACGTTGAGCTCTAACCCATGTCCGGTCCGATTCAGAATGAGTTATCCGCCACTGGCATTCTAGCCGTATCAGCGATTGTTTAATTGCCCTCAGGTCCATGGCAAACCACGGGGCTGTCCAGGCTCCATGCAATCGGATAGGGCGCTTCGGAGCCAGACAGTCGATAGCCTTGGTTAACTCTGCATTCCAGCGGGCCACCAGGGAATCAGCTGAAAGGCCATCAACATGGGATAAAGCATCCCCTACCACTCTCACGCAAAATATGGTCTGAAGCTCAACATCAAAAAACCTAAGATCATGGCCACTGGTCCCATCACCTCCTGGCAAATAGAAGGGGAAGAAATCGAGGCAGTGAGAGATTTCACTTTCTTGGGTTCCATGATCATTGCAGATGGTGACAGCACTCACGAAATTAGAAGACGCCTGCTTCTTGGGAGAAAAGCAATGACAAACCTAGACAGCATCTTAAAAAGCAGAGACATCACCTTGCCGACAAAGGTCCGTATAGTTAAAGCTATGGTTTTCCCAGTAGTAATGTACAGAAGTGAGAGCTGGACCATAAAGAAGGCTGATTGCTGAAGAATTGATGCTTTTGAATTAAGGTGCTGGAGGAGACTCTTCAGAGTCCCATGGACTGCAAGAAGATCAAACCTATCCATTCTGAAGGAAATCAGCCCTGAGTGCTCACTGGAAGGACAGATCCTGAAGCGGAGGCTCCATTACTTTGGCCACCTCATGAGAAGAGAAGACTTCCTGTAAAAGACCATGATGTTGGGAAAGATTGCGGGCACAAGGAGAAGGGGATGACAGAGGACAAGATGGTTGGACAGTGTTCTCGAAGCTACCAACATGAGTCTGACCAAACTGCGGGAGGCAGTGGAAGACAGGAGTGCCTGGCGTGCTCTGGTCCAGGGGGTCACAAAGAGTCGGACATGAGTAAACGACTAAACAACAACCACTCTCTGGAAACCATTTGGATCCATTAAGTGGTGGAGCGGACCATCCAAATCGGACCCACCTCCCTGCAGAGGGGAAGAAGAAGAAGAGGAGTTTGGATTTGATATCCCACTTTATCAATACCAGAAGGAGTCTCAAAGCAGCTAACATTCTCCTTTCCCTTCCTCCCCCACAACTAACACTCTGTGAGGTGAGTGGGGCTGAGAGTCTTCAGAGAAGTGTGACTAGCCCAAGGTCACCCAGCAGCTGCATGTGGAGGAGCGGAGACATGAACTCGGTTCACCAGATTACGAGTCTACCGCTCTTAACCACTGCACCACACTTCCTAAAAATCACTGCAAACCTGCCCCACCCCCGCCGCCCATATGACCTGGGTTGTTGTACATACGAGAAACCTGGTAGACGAGCAGTGGCAAGGACAGGCCCATCTGCTTCAGCCAACCAAGTCTCTGTTACACATGCCAGGTCAAGTCCTCCATCCACGATCAAGTCATGGATGGCAGTGTTCTTATGAATCATTGACCTAGCATTGCACAGCAACACCTTCAGGCCCTTGTTGAATGCAAATATAACATTGAATTACAATGGTGCAAAATAACTCAGCAAGCTGACATTTATCAAGAGTTAAACAAAGGTTTGGGTACCAAATTTTATTTCCCATTCTTTTTTTTTCTTTTTCTTTTTTAAAAAACATGCTTACACATTTTTTTATTATTGCATTTTTACTCAGCTTGTAAATTGCTTTGGGATTTATTTATTTTTTTAATTTTATTCCATATTACATCACAATGCAAATATACCAAAGCTATCCCCACATCATCCCCATCCCCACATATATTTATCATTTAAGTCAATCAAACATAATATTCTTTTCTCCCTCCCCCCGCTTCCCTCTGCCCCCACTCAATTTTCTCTACATTCTGAGATTACATTTATCTTTGCATTCTGCAGACTTCTCAATTCATCTACCGTATATAATCGAGTATAAGCCGACCCGAATATAAGCCGAGGCACCCAATTTCACCACAAAAAACCTGGGAAAGCTTCATAGGAGCCACTGCCTGCCTCACTCGAGTATAAGCCGAGGGCGGCTTTTTCAGCACAAAAAATGTGCTGAAAAACTAGGCTTATACTCGAGTATATACAGTATGTATTCTTATTGTCCTTCCTTACTAACTTCCATTCCCTCAGATACTTTACATTTTAATCTAGGCATATTAGCATATCTCTTTTTTAGCAATATTTTTCCATATATTCATAAAACATTTCCACTCCTTTTTAAATTTTTGATTCGATTGATTTCTTACAATAGCTGTTAGTTTTGCCAAAGCTAAGTATTCATTTAATTTACAAATCCAATCCTCCCTTGAAGGTAGAGTTTGTGATTTCCATTTAGCAGCAATCACTACTCTGGCTGCTGTGCTTGCATATAAGAAGATTATCTCTCCACCCCCGTGGTAACTCTTCCCCTATCAAGCCAAGGAGATATATCTCTGGTTTTTTACTTATTGATATTTTCAGCATCTTCTTTAATTCTTCATGTATTACTGTCCAGAATTTATTAATTTCCTCACATCTCCACCACATATGTATTGTTGTTCCTATTTCTTTACCACATCTCCAACAAATGTTGGATTTCAATTTACGGTATATATCTTTACCAACCTAGCTGGTGTTAGATACCACCTGTGGAACATCTTAACAAAATTTTCTTTGATTGTGTATGAGGCGGTAAATCGAATATCTTCTCGCCAGAGTTTCTGCCATTGCTCAGTCTAAATAAATAGTACCGGTATGTCCGACATCTTGGGCCCACTTCTTCATCCATCAGTTCCCAGTCCAGTAAGAGATTATATGTTTTAGATAACAATTTATTATTATTCTGAATTATTGTAATATTGAATTTTCAGTCCTCTTTTGCAAAGCCTTTCTTTTGATCAGAACTAAATATGCCTCTTAATTGTATATAATGTCATCTCTCAATTTCATATTGCCGTATCTCTTCAAAGGGTTTTAATCCGAGTTTCCCTTGTTCATCTTCCAATAGTTGTCTATATGTTGGCCAATTTGTTCTCATATTCAATTTTTTCACAGCGTACGCCTCCAGCGGCAATATCCACCAAGGTGTCTGTGGTTCCAATTGTAGTCTATATTTGTTGCAGACCTTATATAGTGCACTTCTAAGTATATGATTTGTAAATTCTTTATTAATTTTTACCTTCCCATAATTGAGATATGCATGCCATCCACACCCATTGTTAAAACTTTCAAGATCACACACACACACACACACAATTTCCAATTCTAGGTAATTTGCCATTGGAGAAATTCCATATATGATTATAAAAGTCTAAAGCAAAAATTATTTAAAAATATGATTTCATTTCTAGATCAGACAGACAATATTTATTCTACTCTATATTTCTTTATTTATCATATGCACATAAAGTTTCTATTTTTAAACAGGAAATATTTTTGTAACCTAAGGTCTATTATACAAATCCATACAGATGTTCATTTTGTTACAGTTCTGTTAAGTTGTATACAAATTATAAAGATTCCATTTTTTTATGTTCCTCCATGGGTCTATTATTTACTAAATTGGTGAGTTTTGCCATTACTGCATATTCTGATAGTTTCTCTTTCCATGCATCTATTTCAGGACATATATCAGATTTCCATATGTTAGCCAACACCACTCTGACTGCTGTGGTCATATAACTGAATAGTTCCACTGACGATTTCACAATAGCTGAAGGAGTCATCCCCAACAGCATAGTTTTGGGGTCCAATGCAAATTTAGGGTGTTTTTTTTTTATTTACATTTTTTGCATTTCGAAATGAACTTTCCTCCAAAACTTTTTGGTTCTTTCACAGGTACACCATAAATGGAAGAAGGTCCCTTGAGGTCTATGACATTTCTAGCAATGTCCATTCATTTCATCATTCATCTTCTGTATATCTTTCAAATTTATATACTATCGAAAGAACATTTTTGTACAGTCATACCTCATGGTACCGCCACTTCAGGTTGTGTGCTTTCAGGTTGCGGACCGCGGGAAACCAGGATGTTCTGGAATGGGTTACTTCCGGGTTTTACCACTTCTGCATGTGCAGAAGCACTAAAACACACTTCGCGCATGTGCAGAAGCGCTAAATCGCACTTCGCACATGCGCAGAAGCGCCAAATTGTGCAGACCCGGCACTTAAGGATGCGAACACTCCGGGTTGCGGACGTGTCTCCGACACGGATTACGTCCGCAACCCAAGGTTCCACTGTACCAATTTTGTTTTAGGGCTTAATTTGCAGTGAATTTTATTCCTTTATTCATAATTGATCTCATTGCCCCACTGTAACCTGCTCTTAGAATTTTTGCATCCATTTTGTCAAACAAGGTTTTGCTTGTTCGGGCTCAGTGTCAAATTTGAGTAATAGTTTATAAATTTTACTCAAAAGGTAGACCTCTGTTATGATGGACTCAAATAATGTCTTTTCACTGATTTAACTTTTAGCCATATTATCTTTCTTGAATCTGGATATTATTGACAGTATGTAAGCAGTTTTATATTCCCCCCCTTTAATACTTCAGTTTGTATTTGATCTGTTCTTGAAGATGAACCATATCTTGGTACAATATATAGTAGTACATTCACCTCTCGGCTCTAATAATAACGTTACAGTGGTGACATGAACAGTGCTGATGAGGTCATTTTTCTGATTTTTGTGGTGCAACTCATGATATTTCTGGTGCATGTTGTGCTCCTGGCTATGCTGTGTGATTTGACGGTGAATTTGGTGTGGCCCAATGCAAAAAGGGTGAGGATCCGTGAGGATCCGTGTTTAAAAACCACGTTTTTGGGCTACAGTGTTGCCAGGAAGCGGTGGATCCTTGTTTTTTGTGGTGCATGCTGTGCCCCTGGCTATGCTGTGTGATCTGCCCGTGAGTTTGGTGTGGCCCAATGCAAAAAGGGTGAGGATCCGTGAGGATCCGTGTTTAAAAACCACGTTTTGGGGCCGTGGTGCCGCCAGGAAGTGGTGGATCTGAGATGTTTGTGGTGCATGTTGTGCCCCTGGCTATGCTGTGTGATTTGACGGTGACTTTGGTGTGGCCCAATGAAAAAAGGGTGAGGATCCATGAGGATCCGTGCTTCAGAACCACGTTTTGGGCCATGGTGTCGCCAGGAAGCGGTGGATCTGAGATGTTTGTGGTGCAGGCTGTGCCCCTGGCCATGCTGTGTGATTTGCCGGTGAGTTTGGTGTGGCCCAATGCAAAAGGAGTTAGGATCCGTGAGGATCCGTGCTTCTGAACCACGTTTTTGGGCCGTGGTGTCGCCAGAAAGCGGTGGATCCATGTTTTTTGTGGTGCAGGCTGTGCCCCTGGCTATGCTGTGTGATTTGACGGTGACTTTGGTGTGGCCCAATGAAAAAAGGGTGAGGATCCATGAGGATCCGTGCTTCAGAACCACGTTTTGGGCCATGGTGTCGCCAGGAAGCGGTGGATCTGAGATGTTTGTGGTGCAGGCTGTGCCCCTGGCCATGCTGTGTGATTTGCCGGTGAGTTTGGTGTGGCCCAATGCAAAAGGAGTTAGGATCCGTGAGGATCCGTGCTTCTGAACCACGTTTTTGGGCCGTGGTGTCGCCAGAAAGCGGTGGATCCATGTTTTTTGTGGTGCAGGCTGTGCCCCTGGCCATGCTGTGTGATTTGCTGGTGAGTTTGGTGTGGCCCAATGCAAAAAGCGTGAGGATCCGTGAGGATCCGTGCTTCAGAACCACGTTTTTTGGCCGTGGTGTCACCAGAAAGCGGTGGATCCATGTTTTTTTTTGTGCATGCCATGCCCCTGGCTATGCTGTATGATTTGACGGTAGTTTGGTGTGGCCCAAAGCAAAAAGCGTTAGGATCCGAGAGGATCCGTGCTTGAAAACCACATTTTTGGGCCGTGGTGTCGCCAGGAAGCGGTGGATCCGTGATTTTTGTGGTGCATGCCGTGCCCCTAGTTATGCTGTATGATTTGATGGTCAGTTTGGTGTGGCCCAGTGCAAAAATCATGAGGATCCGTGAGGATCCGTGCTTCTGAACCACATTTTTGGGCCGTGGTGTCGCCAGGAAGTGGTGGATCTCAGATGTTTGTGGTGCAGGCTGTTCCCCTGGCCGTGATGTGTGATTTGCAGGTGAGTTTGGTGTGGCCCAATGCAAAAATCATGAGGATCCGTGAGGATCCGTGCTGCAGAACCACGTTTTTGCGCCGTGGTGTTGCCAGGAAGCGGTGGATCTGGTTTATTTTTGGTGCAGGCTGTGCCCCTGGCTATGCTGTATGATTTGACGGTCAGTTTGGTGTGGCCCAGTGCAAAAATCATAAGGATCCGTGAGGATCCGTGCTTCAGAACCAGCTTTTTGCGCTGTGCTGTTGCCAGGAAGCGGTGGATCCGTGATTTTTGTGGTGCAGGCTGTGCCCCTAGCTATGCTGTATGATTTGCCGGTGAGTTTGGTGTGGCCCAATGCAAAAGGAGTTAGGATCCGTGAGGATCCGTGCTTCAGAACCACGTTTTTGCGCCGTGGTGTTGCCAGGAAGCGGTGGATCTGGGTTTTTTTGTGGTGCAGGCTGTGCCCCTGGCTATGCTGTATGATTTGATGGTCAGTTTGGTGTGGCCCAGTGCAAAAATCCTGAGGATCCGTGAGGATCCGTGCTCCAGAACCACGTTTTTGCTCCGTGGTGTGGCCAGGAAGCGATGGATCTGTGTTTTTTGTGGTGCATGCTGTGCCCCTAGCTATGCTGTATGATTTGACGGTCATTTTGGTGTGGCCCAATGCAAAAAGCGTGAGGATCCGTGAGGATCCGTGCTTCAGAACCACGTTTTTGGGCCGTGGTGTTGCCAGGAAGCAGTGGATCTGGGTTTTTTTTGGTGCAGGCTGTGCCCCTAGCTATGCTGTATGATTTGTTGGTGAGTTTGGTGTGGCCCAATGCAAAAAGAGTTAGGATCCGTGAGGATGCGTGCTTCTGAACCACGTTTTTTGGCCGTGGTGTCTCCAGGAAGCGGTGGATCCATGTTTTTTGTGCTGCATGCCGTGCCCCTGGCTATGCTGTATGATTTGATGGTCAGTTTGGTGTGGCCCAGTGCAAAAATCCTGAGGATCCGTGAGGATCCGTGCTCCAGAACCACGTTTTTGCTCCGTGGTGTGGCCAGGAAGCGATGGATCTGTGTTTTTTGTGGTGCATGCTGTGCCCCTAGCTATGCTGTATGATTTGACGGTCATTTTGGTGTGGCCCAATGCAAAAAGCGTGAGGATCCGTGAGGATCCGTGCTTCAGAACCACGTTTTTGGGCCGTGGTGTTGCCAGGAAGCAGTGGATCTGGGTTTTTTTTGGTGCAGGCTGTGCCCCTAGCTATGCTGTATGATTTGTTGGTGAGTTTGGTGTGGCCCAATGCAAAAAGAGTTAGGATCCGTGAGGATGCGTGCTTCTGAACCACGTTTTTTGGCCGTGGTGTCTCCAGGAAGCGGTGGATCCATGTTTTTTGTGGTGCATGCCGTGCCCCTGGCTATGCTGTATGATTTGATGGTCAGTTTGGTGTGGCCCAGTGCAAAAATCATGAGGATCCGTGAGGATCCGCGCTTCAGAACCACGTTTTTGCGCCGTGGTGTTGTCAGGAAGCGGTGGATCTGGGGGTTTTTTTGGTGCAGGTTATGCCCCTAGCTATGCTGTATGATTTGATGTTCATTTTGGTGTGGCCCAGTGCAAAAATCATGAGGATCCATGAGGATCCGTGAGGATCCGTGCTTCAGAACCACGTTTTTGCGCCGTGGTGTTGCCAGGAAGCGGTGGATCTGGGGTTTTTTTTGGTGCAGGCTGTGCCCCTAGCTATGCTGTATGATTTGACGGTCAGTTTGGTGTGGCCCAGTGCAAAAATCATGAGGATCCGTGAGGATCCGCGCTTCAGAACCACGTTTTTGCGCCGTGGTGTTGTCAGGAAGCGGTGGATCTGGGTTTTTTTTTGGTGCAGGTTATGCCCCTAGCTATGCTGTATGATTTGACGTTCATTTTGGTGTGGCCCAGTGCAAAAATCATGAGGATCCATGAGGATCCGTGAGGATCCGTGCTTCAGAACCACGTTTTTGGGCCGTGGTGTTGCCAGGAAGCGGTGGATCTGGGGTTTTTTTTGGTGCAGGCTGTGCCCCTAGCTATGCTGTATGATTTGACGGTCAGTTTGGTGTGGCCCAGTGCAAAAATCATGAGGATCCGTAAGGATCCGTGCTTCAGAACCACGTTTTTGCGCCGTGGTGTTGCCAGGAAGCGGTGGATCCGTGATTTTTGTGGTGCATGCCGTGCCCCTGGCTATGCTGTATGATTTGATGGTCAGTTTGGTGTGGCCCAGTGCAAAAATCATGAGGATCCGTGCTTCAGAACCACGTTTTTGGGCCGTGGTGTTGCCAGGAAGCGGTGGATCTGGTTTTTTTTTTGGTGCAGGCTGTGCCCCTAGCTATGCTGTATGATTTGACGGTCAGTTTGGTGTGGCCCAGTGCAAAAATCATGAGGATCCATGAGGATCCGTGCTTCAGAACCACGTTTTTGGGCCGTGGTGTTGCCAGGAAATGGTGGATCCGTGATTTTTGTGGTGCATGCCGTGCCCCTGGCTATGCTGTATGATTTGACGGTCAGTTTGGTGTGGCCCAGTGCAAAAATCATGAGGATCCATGAGGATCCGTGAGGATCCGTGCTTCTGAACCACGTTTTTCGGCCATGGTGTGGCCAGGAAGCGGTGGATCTGGGTTTTTTTGGTGCAGGCTGTGCCCCTAGCTATGCTGTATGATTTGACGGTCAGTTTGGTGTGGCGCAGTGCAAAAAGCATGAGGATCCGGGAGGATCCGTGCTTCTGAACCACGTTTTTGGGCCATGGTGTCGCCAGGAAGCGGTGGATCTGTGATTTTTGTGGTGCATGCCGTGCCCCTGGCTATGCTGTATGATTTGATGGTCAGTTTGGTGTGGCCCAGTGCAAAAATCATGAGGATCCGTGCTTCAGAACCACGTTTTTGCGCCGTGGTGTTGCCAGGAAGCGGTGGATCTGGGGTTTTTTTTGGTGCAGGCTGTGCCCCTAGCTATGCTGTATGATTTGACGGTCAGTTTGGTGTGGCCCAGTGCAAAAATCATAAGGATCCGTGAGGATCCGTGCTTCAGAACCAGCTTTTTGCGCTGTGCTGTTGCCAGGAAGCGGTGGATCCGTGATTTTTGTGGTGCAGGCTGTGCCCCTAGCTATGCTGTATGATTTGCCGGTGAGTTTGGTGTGGCCCAATGCAAAAGGAGTTAGGATCCGTGAGGATCCGTGCTTCAGAACCACGTTTTTGCGCCGTGGTGTTGCCAGGAAGCGGTGGATCTGGGTTTTTTTGTGGTGCAGGCTGTGCCCCTGGCTATGCTGTATGATTTGATGGTCAGTTTGGTGTGGCCCAGTGCAAAAATCCTGAGGATCCGTGAGGATCCGTGCTCCAGAACCACGTTTTTGCTCCGTGGTGTGGCCAGGAAGCGATGGATCTGTGTTTTTTGTGGTGCATGCTGTGCCCCTAGCTATGCTGTATGATTTGACGGTCATTTTGGTGTGGCCCAATGCAAAAAGCGTGAGGATCCGTGAGGATCCGTGCTTCAGAACCACGTTTTTGGGCCGTGGTGTTGCCAGGAAGCAGTGGATCTGGGTTTTTTTTGGTGCAGGCTGTGCCCCTAGCTATGCTGTATGATTTGTTGGTGAGTTTGGTGTGGCCCAATGCAAAAAGAGTTAGGATCCGTGAGGATGCGTGCTTCTGAACCACGTTTTTTGGCCGTGGTGTCTCCAGGAAGCGGTGGATCCATGTTTTTTGTGCTGCATGCCGTGCCCCTGGCTATGCTGTATGATTTGATGGTCAGTTTGGTGTGGCCCAGTGCAAAAATCCTGAGGATCCGTGAGGATCCGTGCTCCAGAACCACGTTTTTGCTCCGTGGTGTGGCCAGGAAGCGATGGATCTGTGTTTTTTGTGGTGCATGCTGTGCCCCTAGCTATGCTGTATGATTTGACGGTCATTTTGGTGTGGCCCAATGCAAAAAGCGTGAGGATCCGTGAGGATCCGTGCTTCAGAACCACGTTTTTGGGCCGTGGTGTTGCCAGGAAGCAGTGGATCTGGGTTTTTTTTGGTGCAGGCTGTGCCCCTAGCTATGCTGTATGATTTGTTGGTGAGTTTGGTGTGGCCCAATGCAAAAAGAGTTAGGATCCGTGAGGATGCGTGCTTCTGAACCACGTTTTTTGGCCGTGGTGTCTCCAGGAAGCGGTGGATCCATGTTTTTTGTGGTGCATGCCGTGCCCCTGGCTATGCTGTATGATTTGATGGTCAGTTTGGTGTGGCCCAGTGCAAAAATCATGAGGATCCGTGAGGATCCGCGCTTCAGAACCACGTTTTTGCGCCGTGGTGTTGTCAGGAAGCGGTGGATCTGGGGGTTTTTTTGGTGCAGGTTATGCCCCTAGCTATGCTGTATGATTTGATGTTCATTTTGGTGTGGCCCAGTGCAAAAATCATGAGGATCCATGAGGATCCGTGAGGATCCGTGCTTCAGAACCACGTTTTTGCGCCGTGGTGTTGCCAGGAAGCGGTGGATCCGTGATTTTTGTGGTGCAGGCTGTGCCCCTAGCTATGCTGTATGATTTGACGGTCAGTTTGGTGTGGCCCAGTGCAAAAATCATGAGGATCCGTGAGGATCCGCGCTTCAGAACCACGTTTTTGCGCCGTGGTGTTGTCAGGAAGCGGTGGATCTGGGTTTTTTTTTGGTGCAGGTTATGCCCCTAGCTATGCTGTATGATTTGACGTTCATTTTGGTGTGGCCCAGTGCAAAAATCATGAGGATCCATGAGGATCCGTGAGGATCCGTGCTTCAGAACCACGTTTTTGGGCCGTGGTGTTGCCAGGAAGCGGTGGATCTGGGGTTTTTTTTGGTGCAGGCTGTGCCCCTAGCTATGCTGTATGATTTGACGGTCAGTTTGGTGTGGCCCAGTGCAAAAATCATGAGGATCCGTAAGGATCCGTGCTTCAGAACCACGTTTTTGCGCCGTGGTGTTGCCAGGAAGCGGTGGATCCGTGATTTTTGTGGTGCATGCCGTGCCCCTGGCTATGTTGTATGATTTGATGGTCAGTTTGGTGTGGCCCAGTGCAAAAATCATGAGGATCCGTGCTTCAGAACCACGTTTTTGGGCCGTGGTGTTGCCAGGAAGCGGTGGATCTGGTTTTTTTTTTGGTGCAGGCTGTGCCCCTAGCTATGCTGTATGATTTGACGGTCAGTTTGGTGTGGCCCAGTGCAAAAATCATGAGGATCCATGAGGATCCGTGCTTCAGAACCACGTTTTTGGGCCGTGGTGTTGCCAGGAAATGGTGGATCCGTGATTTTTGTGGTGCATGCCGTGCCCCTGGCTATGCTGTATGATTTGACGGTCAGTTTGGTGTGGCCCAGTGCAAAAATCATGAGGATCCATGAGGATCCGTGAGGATCCGTGCTTCTGAACCACGTTTTTCGGCCATGGTGTGGCCAGGAAGCGGTGGATCTGGGTTTTTTTGGTGCAGGCTGTGCCCCTAGCTATGCTGTATGATTTGACGGTCAGTTTGGTGTGGCCCAGTGCAAAAAGCATGAGGATCCGGGAGGATCCGTGCTTCTGAACCACGTTTTTGGGCCATGGTGTCGCCAGGAAGCGGTGGATCTGTGATTTTTGTGGTGCATGCCGTGCCCCAGGCTATGCTGTATGATTTGATGGTCAGTTTGGTGTGGCCCAGTGCAAAAATCATGAGGATCCGTGCTTCAGAACCACGTTTTTGCGCCGTGGTGTTGCCAGGAAGCGGTGGATCTGGGGTTTTTTTTGGTGCAGGCTGTGCCCCTAGCTATGCTGTATGATTTGACGGTCAGTTTGGTGTGGCCCAGTGCAAAAATCATGAGGATACGTGAGGATCCGCGCTTCAGAACCACGTTTTTGCGCCGTGGTGTTGTCAGGAAGCGGTGGATCTGGGGGTTTTTTTTGGTGCAGGTTATGCCCCTAGCTATGCTGTATGATTTGACGTTCATTTTGGTGTGGCCCAGTGCAAAAATCATGAGGATCCATGAGGATCCGTGAGGATCCGTGCTTCAGAACCACGTTTTTGCGCCGTGGTGTTGCCAGGAAGCGGTGGATCTGGGGGTTTTTTTGGTGCAGGCTGTGCCCCTAGCTATGCTGTATGATTTGACGGTCAGTTTGGTGTGGCCCAGTGCAAAAATCATGAGGATCCGTGAGGATCCGTGCTTCAGAACCACGTTTTTGGGCCGTGGTGTTGCCAGGAAGCGGTGGATCTGGGGGTTTTTTTGGTGCAGGTTGTGCCCCTAGCTATGCTGTATGATTTGACGGTCAGTTTGGTGTGGCCCAGTGCAAAAATCATGAGGATCCATAAGGATCCGTGAGGATCCGTGCTTCAGAACCACGTTTTTGGGCCGTGGTGTTGCCAGGAAGTGGTGGATCCGTGATTTTTGTGGTGCATGCCGTGCCCCTGGCTATGCTGTATGATTTGACGGTCAGTTTGGTGTGGCCCAGTGCAAAAATCATGAGGATCCGTAAGGATCTGTTCTTCAGAACCACGTTTTTGCGCCGTGGTGTTGCCAGGAAGCGGTGGATCCGTGATTTTTGTGGTGCAGGCTGTGCCCCTGGCTATGCTGTATGATTTGATGGTCAGTTTGGTGTGGCCCAGTGCAAAAATCATGAGGATCCGTGAGGATCCGTGAGGATCCGTGCTTCAGAACCACGTTTTTGCACCGTGGTGTTGCCAGGAAGCGGTGGATCTGGGGTTTTTTTGGTGCAGGCTCTGCCCCTGGCTATGCTGTGTTATTTGACGGTCAATTTGGTGTAGCCCAATGTAAAAAGCATAAGGATCCGTGAGGATCCGTGCTTGAAAACCACGTTTTTGGGACACGGTGTCGCCAGGAAGCGGTGGAGCCACAGTTTTTTTGGTGCAGGCTGTGCCCCTTGCTATGACGGGAGATTTGACAGTGAATTTGGTGTGTCCCAATGCAAAAAAGGTGAGGATCCGTGAGGATCCGTGCTTCAGAACCACGTTTTTGCGCCGTGGTGTCGCCAGGAAGCGGTGAATCCATGATTTTTGTGGTGCATTCTGTGCCCATGGTCATGATGTTTGATCTGATGATGACTTCGGGCTGATCTCGTGCAGAAATCATGAGGATCCATGAGGATCCGTGCTTCAGAACCACGTTTTTGCGCCACTGCGGCCCCACGAAACAGTGGATGCATGATTTTTTTGATGCTGCCTACAGACTAAGACATGGTCTACAGTATCATGGTGGTTTTATTTAATTTGAATGAAAAAATCATATGAATTCATGAGGATCCATGTAGATCCGCCTTTTACTTCTTTCCGATAAATGATGCATTACAGCAGTGGCTGCCAAACTCTTTCGCTAAGTTCCCATAACTCTTCATTAACAACATTAACATGGGGATCTAATTGTTCAGGTTGGATATAAATAGGGCAGTGTTCTCTCTGAACATGTTGATATGTAATGGGTTTTTGTTGTTGATAACTTTAGTTATAAGCATGGGTGTAGGCAGGGTTTTTGTTATGGGGGGGCAGGACTTATGGGGGGGCAGGACTTTGTGGGGGCCAGAACCGTCGTGATTGGTCAGTTAAGTATTTCTATTGTTTTACTTGATCTAGGGGGACAGCTGCCCCTCCCTGCCCCCCTTGGCTATGCCCATGATTACAAGTAATTTCGCTGTCAGTCCTGTTGCTAATCATGTTCACCAGTGGCTCTAAGTGCACAAACAGTAGTGAAAATGGGTGGCATTTTTGAAGCTTAGCTGTTAATAGTCTAGGGAACAGGGTCTATCTTTTCCCCGTGGTAATAATTCAGACAGTGTAGGTCATATGGCCAATCTTTACAAATCTGTGTTTTCCAAACTTTGGCTGGGTAAAATTCTCAATGAGAAAGCTTGTTGCAGAAAGTGCTACTTAGGAGAAGAATTTTGGTTGACCACCATTCCGGATCTCTGAGTTCAAAAATTATATTGGTAGTGTTTTGAAGAGGAATTATAACAACCAAGTTATCTGCAATGTTGAACTTGACAAGGTGGTAGATATAGTGAAGTAGGCACCAGTGACATGATTTGAGGTGACTCTGAACTTATTTCAGCACACAATATTTTTCATATCCTAGTTCCTATCTGCAACTCCAAACTGAATAAGGAGCAGCACACCAAAGTATTATAAACTAGTCTCAGCTTTGATACTTTAAAATTGTGTGTATAAAGGGACCTACAGTGCCAAGGCTGTGATCTTTTACTGAGTTACAAGTATGCAAGGAACTTGCCAACTGGACACCAGACTAAGGGCACATACTTTGAGTAACGGAGATTTTCATGCTGACAGATGCAGTTATAAGCACGATTATATCAGCTCAGTAGCATATAGCCTTGTACAGAATCTATTGCAGAATCTGAATTTTCATCTTTAAGTATATCCTGGCTTGTGAATGCCCATGGCTGGAAACAGACCAAGACTTGGTCTGAGCCAGCATGACATAAAACTCAGAAAATAGCAGTGCTTGCTGTGTAAAATGGCATCTTCCCAGCAATAGTAAACTCTATTTCTGAGCACAGGGAAAATAAATATTTCCATCTGCAAGAAGTGAGAAACCAACATACATGTGGCAGTGAAAAACAAAGGAGGTTTAGTAAGCATGGGAATCATATGGCCAATCTTTACAAATCTGTGTTTTCCAAACTTTGGCTGGGTAAAATTCTCAATGAGAAAAAAAACAAGAAAAAAAGGCAAACCAAAATTATGCAAATTAGCAATATTTATTCAGAATTTGATTTTTTTTTGGCAAAGATTACACCAAGAATAGATTTGTTTACAAACATACAGATTCTCTATTCTTTGGATTAATTATACAAAATAAGCTAAAATCACATGCTTTTCACACACACTTAAATACTGCTACATATCATACACAGTAGCTTTAAATGTATAATTTCTAAATAATCATCTTTAATATTATAAAATGATTACAAGAACAAATCACACATACCTATAAATACATACACAAAACATTAAAATATTGTCTGAATCATTTGAGTATTACAAGAATACAAACTACCGGTAAGTGTTAACATAGTTCTGAGAACGGACTTAGGTAGGGCAATGCATTCATAAAGCACATAAATGAGTGATAATTGTTAAAACTGCTGTCACTAGATGAAATCCTTGAGTTACAACTGTAAGATTTCACATGATGAGTTTTATATGTTTAGCTGCCATTTATCCTGCAGTACTGACATAATTACTGTATTCAGAAAGCGCTGTAACTGAACTGAAAAGGAATGTTGGCCTATTTGAGTTTTTCATTGGTAACAAAAATATTAAGCAACCTACTTCTCAATTATATTTAGGAGGACAAATCTCATGTAAGAATCTGATTTGAAACGTACCAAGTTAACTCACTGTATACCCAAGTCAAACTGCAAAATCTGAAAATCTTGCAAAAGCAACCTTTTCAGGATGCTTAAAAGTGACAGAGTATCTGGATGGATATGGAAATAGATCAGGATCTGCAAGTAGATCCCTTGACTATTTGCAGTATATCAGCAAGGATTTCTGCTTTTCAATAGTAATGCCAACATAAAAGGCTTTTCACTCTTTCAAAATTGGACTGTCAAGAATAAGAAAGCTTTAGAGTTAACGGCATGGAATTTTCTGTGAAAAAACAGTAAGTTCAGTTCTGGTACTGAGAACGAATTACGGGGCTGAGCATGTGTTCAAGGTGCCCTGTTCCTTAATTCTAGGTGTATATTTCTCAAACTAGCCCCATTCCAAACTATTACTGTATCTTGTATTTGGCTGTGGTTTAAGGATCTTGATGTTCTAGTAAAAACAAAGTACAGTACATCTCACAAGTCTGGATTCTGCCTTCCTGCGGTGTACATGGTATTATGTAAAACAGAATGTACTAGACTTGCCAAGGAGGCAGGTCTAGAAGGCACTCATCTCAAATTTTGGGTGCAATATTTTTAAAGAAGCAGATTGAAACAATGCCGTTTTTCTAAGAATTAGATTGCAATAATAAAATCAAAGTTATTTTCCAGACTGCATGTTTTAGAGAAATGGAAGCACAGGTAGAAAACTCACTTCTTTCAAAACGAAATCCTTAACAAATGTTTCATTTCAGTATCAAAATGGTTAACACCCATTCCTTCACTACTTCTTTCATGCAACTGGTAGTGTTAAAATACAATCTTGGGCAAGATTAAAAAATTGCAGCAAGCACAACTCGGTGACCAAATATGAATACATTTCACTTTTTGAAACCACTGTGAATATTTATTGAGCTCACCAAATGCAAATACTGTAGATATCTTCATTTTGCATGCAGATAACATCTTCCTATGCCTCAACAAGTCAGTTTTTAAATTTCTCTTGAAGTAAGTTTGTTTACAAGGGTCCAAGAAATGTTGCTGAACAGGTATCTTTTGCAAGATATATGATTCTATGTTATATGTTCAGCAACTGTTTTCTCACAATTGGCTATAGCTACAACTAAGGCTGCAATCCTATACTGTACCTACTTAGCTAGGAGTAAGCCCCATTGAATTCAGTGACCTACTTCTGCGAAGACACATAAAGGCTTGCACTGTAAATATATTTTGTCAAGTAAATAAATTGCTCACTTTTAAAAAAGCATTATTGCCTAAATATATATTGCAATTTTAACTATATGTGTTAACTATTTACTGATAATTGTCTGTATCAACTAATCAACTGAAAAAGGCCTCTAAAATGGTAAAAAAAAAACAACCACCCAAAATCAACAACTTCAAGATGAAATCCAATGTATATCTGGGATGGTGCTTCACAAACATAAAAAACTGAGTGTATTTACAAAGCAGGCACGACTTTATACATGCAATTCAGAAGGAACTGTAAACACAAACATTATATATGTACAGCATTAAAAAAAACCCCCGAGCTTCATTAGGTCATAGTTAATTGCAATCTTTCCTGACAATGACTGTACAGTTATTCACCACATGAGTACAAAAGCAAAGTGTAGTATTTTCAGTGTTATCTGGCAATGGTTCTTATTTATAGGAATGAGAACTTTTGGTTTGCCAAATCTCATTCTTTTCCACAAATATTTTCTTTCTTAGGACACTTGGATATAAATCAGTAACTTTCTATTTGTTATCACTGGATTAGATGTATATTTGATTTCAATTAGAAAATGAAATGTGATTCCTGAGATCGCTTCATCATGTAAAATATTCTGCTTTCATTGTTTTATCATATTTTCACCAGTTTTAGGAAGGTACTCAAATAAGCAAACTCAGAATAGACCTATTGAAATTAACGGACCTAACTTAGTCATGTTCATTAATTACAATGTGTCTACTTGGAGTTGAATACCCCACTTAGTATTTTACATCTGCATATCAAAAGTCAAAATACTAGTGCAAGCAGTATTGAGAAAGAAAAAGTCAAAGCAAATGTATTTTCTCCCAGGAATGGGATATGCACCCAGATTGCATGACTGAGGAGGTAGAATCTGCAGCCTTGATGAGGCTACAAAAATACAATTAAACTATTGAGGTTTACAGATGACATGTGTGCCCATTCCACAAATGAATGTGGTTTCATCAGAATTAGGCAGTGGCTGGCCTTATTGTGTCCACAGCTGGATCACAACCAGGATCAGGTTTAAGGCACAGTAAACACAGGTTGAGGATCAAGGCTGCAGCTAATATAGTAAGGCTGTAATCCCTTATATGAGAAGTCACCCCCTTTTGCTTCTTGGGACTGAACAAACATGCAGAGCAGTGCTTTTCTACTAGAAAAAAGGTGCCAGTACTCACCACTAAGTTGTTACAGTAAGTGCCACACTTTTAAATAGTGCTTTTCTTCTAGAAAAAAAGGTGCCGGTACTGCGTGCCCTTGTATATCCCCAGAAAAAAAGGCACTGACGCAGAGTATCAGGTTACCTGGAGGCTAAGCTATGTGGCAGCATCAAAGCACAGACCCAGGGACCCAGCACAGTACAGCAAAGGTGAACTTAGGTGAGTTAAAGTGAAATAATATATTCCATAAAGATTCATGCTGAATGATGCAAATCACTGTAAAACATGCAGCTGTTTCCCCCTTAATCAATTTTTCCATGTGAATTCCACTTAAGTAGACTCTAAGGAGCGAGAGTGAGCATACAACTAAATTAGGATAGAATAAACTATATATAAAGTTTGTAAAGGTTAATTTTCTTCATAAAGCAAAGATTATTCTGACATATGCCAAACTACAAGCAGATGCATAAGTACCATTTTCAAATAGCTAAAAGCCGTTTGATTTATTTGCAACTACAAATAGATTTTTTAAACTAGCATCATTAAAGTGTCTCAAATAATTGATGTTACACAGATGATTTGCAGTGCAATCCTATACTTGTATATTCAAAAGAAATGGGGCCTTTTCCCAGTAAGTGTTTAAACTTGAAGTTCTAAGGTTGCAGTGATTGTGGTGTTACCCAAAGTCAAAAGAAATCAGCAAAGGAAAAATGCAGACTATATCATAGACTATGCATGGCCCAATATCAATGGGAGCCAAGCTTAATGTTGGCTCCAAAAGAGTAGCCATGAAAATATTGGTATTGGGTATCATCCAGTAAATTGTCTAATATCTGCCACTTGTGAACTACTTCTTTAAAATGTATACCTATTCAAAAGAATAATGGCATGAGGATCCACTTCATCCTTTTTTTCTTTATAGAAACATACAAAGTGATATACACTTTATGCATTAATTTTTATGTCATTTTTTGAAGAAAAATATTGATCAGAGAAATGCAATCTTTGGTTAAGATACAGTATTGCTCATTCATACAGCTAATATTGAATACTCATTATATAAGATGCTTAATCTAGAAAATAGTAGTAGCACAATTTACTCAATGATAGAAGCATAGGCAATGATACTACTAAGTAGTTGCTTCCATAGTCAGAACATGAAAGACTCAACACAGTCATATAACATGAGAAAGCACTCAGTGGATCATTTGAGCCATATCTTTTTTTTGAAAACAAAAATTGGTTCAACAACCACCTAACAAAACAGATCTGTTAAATAAGAGATACTAAGGCCACAAAACTCAGACTTGCTGCTTAATAATTGCATTAATTGGAATGTGCCAGATTAAGTAGTTGTAAGGACCACTGTTTCATTAACTGCTTCACAATCTATTTTTACATAAAACTAAAATGTCAGTTTAAGAAAGAATAAACCTTGCAGTCCCATAAAGCTAGTATATGATGGATGGACAATGTAAAATGGAAATGCATAAAAATGAGAGGGTATGGATTGGCTTACATAAGCATCATATGCAGTGTCCTAAAAAGAATAGTATTCAGAGCAACGTAAACACTGTAAGTACAAACTTTGTCATATATTACAGTTAGGAAACTTGTCAAAGTAAGGCTCAGGAAACTGACATAAAAGTACAAATTAAAATTACAGTTTAATATGGCATAATGGACTTTTCTTGTATTAGACATGTTTGCATAATTAATTTTGTCAGCTCTGTGTAGTTGCATCAGTTATTTATCATTTGCAGCAAATTATTATTGTGCTGTGTCTATCATAGACCACTGATCATTAACAAAATACAGCATAAATTAAGTGCAGTGACAATTACATGTTTACTTACTAATTCAGTGACCAGGTATAACAGAGTTCTTCCATGGAGACATGAATAAGTATAACAAGTTTACTTATGCTGTTTAAGGAGTGCTACAGTAAAATAAAGTAATTCAGATGATTCATACCACAAGGTGTGGATCTCTGCCAAATTTTCAAGAATAGCTGCATTGCCTGCCCTATTCCATTAAAAAAATAAAACTAAGACAAACTTATTAATCAACAGGTTTTTTTACTTATTAGTTCTAAAGGTATTATCATAATCAATCAAGAACTCCCTACCCCTAAGATCTATTGACTTGCTATCTGAGAACAGTAAACAATACTGAACCTGAGCACAAATTTAATCTTAATCAGAGAAAATCTTCATAGGTTCTACAGAACATTTCTAGAGGGTACTTGTGATTTGAGCTCAGATAGCCTTCAAGTGGGAATTCTGAACACTCAAGGGAGAATCAATAGCTTCTCAGACTTGGTGTAGAAGCAAGATTTAAAGCAATCTCATGATTATATTCAAATAACCATGTGTGATTTGTGTGTGCTTTCCTCACTGAATGTCCCTGTACATACAGTGCTTACAGATGAGGGGGTCTATCATGTTACCAAATGCCAATGCAATATTTTGAAGTTATTTAGATCTTCAGACAGAATTCCAATTCTAACGCCTACATACTTGCAACAGTAAAGTTGTTAACAGTGCTTACCACAAATAAGGTAAAAAAATATGCAGATAATGCTTCATATAAAATAGGGATGAATACTTCCAAAGGCACTGCTATACACCCAAAATCCAAGGTGTTTGTTTTACAGATAACATAGAAGTGAACACGATCTAATTACTGATATAAATTGATACAGTTTTCAAACCCAGAACATGTTAGGACAGAGCAATCCTAACTGTGGCCAGGGTACAGCAGGGTGGAACAGAGAAGAGTCGCTGCAACATCTGCACTTGGGGTGACAAGGGGGGGAAAGCAGGGATAGTAGTTTCCAACATTCTTGCTCCACTAGCTCCATGCTGATGTAGCTGAGAAGCGAAGCCCAAATCAGGTTCCTTGCCATGAAATTGATCTGCTTTGGATTTAGCAGATCAATTGCTGGCCCTGTTCCGCCCTGCCCATTTTGGGTTCTTATGGCAGTCACTGCCTGTGTTAGTGCTACTCTGTTGCACTTTCAGTGGGCACAATGGGGGACAGCTGATCCCAATAGAGGGAGCCCATCTTTTACCCCACCAGCAGTACAGATCAAGGGTTAGGATTGCTCTGGGAAAAATTACTGAATTGTGGTTATTGAAAACATTTAACAATTACATTAGGAATCATTTTCAAAATTTTAAAAGCAAAAAGTACAATCTTGTATCTTTCCAGATGATACTTTGGAAAAGGCAGCTTTCAAATCCTGATTGTAATATGCCACTTATTTGTATTTACAGACTCTCCTCTTTTTTAGAGTTTAAAGTGCTTTTCATTGTATCTGTGAATAGTCACACAGCCATGGTATGAGACTGGCCTGGGCATTGCTGCTACTCCTGTGATGATGCTGGTGGCAGGATCATAACAAAGAATGGTATCAGTGGCTTCTCCATTTTCTCGCCTCCCACCAAGGATGTAGATTTTGCCATTACACACAGACATGCCACAGTTTTCCTGTTCATCAAATACATGAAGAAAATTGATAATTAAAACATTTATAGCTGTGATTATTAGTATGTTATGCTCGTCCTGATGCACCCTAGAATAGATGTGCTAGGCTACAATAAACTATTTCCTCAGTTTGGGCTTGGATTTGGGCAGCATAATAATTTTGTAGCATTTTGTTAATCTTGGCCCAATAGTTGAACATCTGTGGTGGATTCTATCCTTGGCCAACTGTGCTGGGAGAAGGCTAGGTAAGTATCAAGTAAGTGATAAGTTTAAGAAAATGAATGCACAGTACTATATAAGAAAAGAGGAATGATGGAAAGAGAAAACAAAATTAAGATAGACAACTGGCAGCAAATGAGGAAATATGCTGGAACATTTGATAAGGAGTACAAGCAGAAGAGCTGTGAGTTGTCTTAAATACTAGGTAGAAGAACACTTTGGAAAGAATGGAAAACTACAAAACAACAGACAAAAATGATAGATATTACACAAAACAGATGAGAGGAAAATCAGGAGTAAAAATATAGGATAAGCAGAGGAGGTACTCTCAGAGTAAGCTTATTTATGGGTTTTATAAATGTGGTGGCAAAAGTATTATAACAAAATGGTAAACTGTTTTCTAGTAGTAGGGTTTGTGTAATTCTACTAAGTGTTAGGCATTCTGTTGTAGGCCAGAGCTTCCAAACTGTTGCAACCTGTTAGTGTGTCGGCTGAAGTGTGTGTGTCGCGCAAGCGCTTCCCGCGCTCCTCCCAGGACCGGAAAGGGGTTAGTTTAACCTCTGGTTTGCTAGAAAAAACTGAATTACTGTGTCGCGAAATGATGCATGTCTAAAAAGTGTTTCACCAACATGAAAAGTTTGGAAAGCTCTGCTGTATGCAATGAGCCATTCATCAGATTCAGACCAAGAAACATTAGCACCAGCCTGTTTCATTGCTTCTTAGGGTATAGGAGTCCAAAGGTGAACTTTTGACTGAGAAGTATAAAGTAGCAGCTAAAATAGCATGTGCATTGTTGTCTAAAGTGAAATCATGGTATTGTGTAAAGGAGTATCCTGACCCATAGTTGTACTGGTGTGGTCTCAGTGAATTCCACCCATTATTCAGTTCTAAAATTCTGTACATTTACATGTTCATTTCTCACTAGTTCAATACGGCTTAAATTAGGTCACTTCCAGAATACCTGTTTATTCAGCTTTCATCTTGATATGTTTCCCCATCACTTTCCTTATTGCACTTTCACCACATTTGTGGGGAGAGTGGGGGGGAAAGGTTTGTTGCAAAAAAACACCTAATTGTGCAACCTGGTATAGGAGTGAATCCACTCCAAAATAGCAACAATATGAAAGCGTCCCCAGGTTAATTTCATTTGGGGATTGCTTGAACCGTTTTCAAATACTGTATTGTATTGTTAGATGCTTTGAAGAAGTCTTTTCACGAGGCTGTGGACCGGGGGAGAAAGTTAGCTTTTGTCAGCCTCATTAGATGTGCTTTTATCTGGATCTAACACAATGTGTTCAGAATTTTGATAAATACAATGTACAAAGGAGCAACTTTGCTAGTTCTTTGTTGTTACCTGTCGACTGAATGTATTCTGCACATGCATCCAATAATCTTCAACTGGATCATAACAATAAATTGCCTTTGTGAGCCCTCCCGCAACATAGATGAGATTGTTTAGTGATACAGCTGTTATACATCTCTTTGCAATGGGGATTGTTGCACGGAGTAGCCAAGAATTAGTATCAGGATCGTAAGACTGAACCTGAAAAGTAACAAACACATTTTACTTTCAAAGCTCTACTAGTCTAACTTGATATCATGGTTTCAGCTTCCCCAAATTGTTAATACTGATTGAATGATATCTTTAAATGGCTGAGCAAGTCAACTGTGTAATTGCAAATTATCAAAGAACGTTTCATGCCAACCCAATTAGCAAGTGAGACTCTATAAGGACTTCATGTCATGGGACAAAACATTAGTAATGCAACCATTTTATATAATAATTCCTTCCAATAGTAAAATTCTGTTGCTCCATGCCAATCGCTTTGAAGACAAGCCAGTGCAACCCACAAACAAAAGTGAGGTTTCACCATTCCTGGGGGAATATGAAATATAAAAATTACCCCACCCCATTGCAAAGCGTCAAAAATTTCCCCAACACAATAAGAAAGGCAGCGGACTCAGCTCGCATGCATACCTCATTCCACTTACTGACCATTTGTGTTTTGTCAGCCTATCCTGAAGGTAACTGTGCCAGTTCAGATACCCTCCTCTAAGCTTGGATGAAAGGCAATGAAACCTCCTCCAGAGATGCCAAGCAAGGCAGGGCTCTAAAATAACTTTGGTGGTCCTGAGCCTATCAGTTTGGCAGTAAAATCAGGCCACCCACAAACAATTTCTGCATATCAATTTCTGCATATCAAGGGGACTTGTTAGGTATTATTATTTAACACATTACAAAAAAAGAGAAGATAACCTCCACGCCAAACAGCCTGATAAGGACTGCATACTATGAGCTGCCTTGTCTCCAGGAACAATGGAAATACTGGCAGTGGGTGGTGGTTCAAACCCCTAGCTTACACAAGCTTGGACGTAGGGATTAGGGTTGTTGGAATACATATCATAAAGCAAGGTTTTAGGAGATGGGGAATGAAAAACCACACCCCTCCCCACTACAAAGCAATAAATGCTCAGGAAAGGGAAGCCTACTCTGCAAACTGAATACCTTAGCTCTATATAGCACAGCACAGAAAGGCTTTAGGAGGCTTTAGGAGGGGCACAGCACAGAAAGGCTTTAACCCCCTGCTCCCACAAGTATCTATTTTCCTTTTATGCCTCCTGAAGGCTCCCCACCCAAAACACAGAACAGAACTATGAGGCTCCTGTTTCAGGTTCGCAGGCGCCTAGAACAGGAGTTGGGAATATCTTGCAACATGTTATTGTAGGTTTTCGCTGGTTTTAATTACTAGTAATTTTTATATATTATTCATTTTGAATGTTACTAAAATAGAGAAAAGAAAGTGAATACAATTACCCAACCTTATCAGAGCATGTGTTGTCATCAGGACCTCCGCCTATCACAAACAGTTTGCCCACGCAGCTGGTAACTGCTGGAGAACTCACTGCTTCTTTAAGAGATGCTACCTCTGTCCATCGATTGGAAAATGAGTCATAACATTCTACGCTGCTCAGTCGGCTTTGTCCGTCGTATCCTCCAACCACATATACCTTTAAAAGTAAAGAGAGAATGTTGCCAGAATATGCTTACTGCCTGGCTACTTTAGCAAACCTAAGTGTGGCATTACACAAAACCTCAATGTTTTGTGACCCGTTGAGTAGTGACAATGTATTTATGTATTTTAGAACCAACCCCTCCCCCCCTGCAGTTTAAGAAAAGGGAGTTAACGCAGTTACAAATTCACATGCACCAAAAAGCATGGATATTGGAAATTCCAATAATTCCATAATTTCCACACTGTGTGCACTGTAAATATAATATACAGTCTCACATATTGTGCATGCTTACAACTGAGGCTTCCTAAATAAACTATTTTCTTTGGCCATTTTCTTTAATTATGTTTTTTTACTGGCAAAATGTGTAGTTCTATATAGTATAGACTAAAAATCAGAACTGAGGTGACATCCATTTCAATTTTAAAAGTGGTGCAATTAATTGAGAGAATGCAGTCTGATTTCTAGATATTTATTGTGCATTTCAACCATGTTATTAGATAATAACAAATATCTCTTACTTTACCCAGAAGAACAGCCATCTTATGACGCCATCTCCCTTTATTTAGAGAGGCAACTCTGATCCAAATGTTAAGCTGAGAATTATAAATCCATACATCACGGCTGTTGATTCTTCCACCTCATTTGAAAGAAAAGAAAAGACAGGAGTTTGGCTGTTATTAAACAAAGGGTTTGCTCCATTGTGCCCAGTTGTGGACAATGCCATATCATGATAAAAAGTATATTTCTGAAAATAAAATTCACAACAATCCAATATATGAAAAAGTCCTAGAATTCTTTTCCGAGTAATTAAAGCAATACCTCTTTTCACCAATGTACTTTTTTCTGGAGTAGTTTACACTTTGGATGCTGTGTCTGTTTACCTAGCTGGGGAAAACTTGTGCTCAGTGGTAAAGTGCATTTTACATATAACTTAGCTGTGGTGATGTAAGTCGCCTCTTCAAATGCTATCTAAAAGTGGGTGCCTAAGTAATTTGTTCATTCACTTTTCAGTGCTTCTGACAATGTGCAAAAGTAGCATGAAGTCCACCTCTCCATTTCCCACAAGACATTGACTTCCATAAATAGATAATAGTATTCTCGCCACAGTGCTTTTGTGTGTAATATAAATTGTTTACCTGAAACGAGGATATCATTCCTCAAAGCACAAACTGCATACTCAGACTTTGTAAATTCTGGTAATTTAGCCAGTGATTTCCACTCTCCTGTCATGGGGTCGTAACATTCTGTATAGGGCAAATTAAATCCCCCAACTCTTTCACAGCCTCCAACAACAACTATCACTTCAGAATAACCAGTTGACCTAGAAACAGAAAAACTAAAGTAGTTTATTGAAAAACCTAAGAAATAAACCAGAATCTGAAAGTTACAATATCTGGAAGTTAACAGGGTGGGGGGTGGGGTTTGAAGAAAACATGAAAAACCAAAGTCAATTTATCTGTCCTTAATTTATTGAAAGTAGTAAATACTTTTTTCTTATTCTTAGAACATTTTTATTATTATTTCCAAAATAAATAAATAAATCCACGTTTACTAAAACAAGGTCTTGTAGCACCTTAAAGACTAACAAATCCACTAGGTACTAGCTTTAATGGACCAGAGTTCACATGAAGTAGGAAAAGTTATCCCTAGTCTATAGGCATGTACTATAGAAATTCAGACATGCTTAAAAAGCTGCAATTCAAAGCCAATTACTTGGAGAGAAGCCCCACTGGACTTAATTCTGAGTAGGCATAGGACTGAGTCAGCCTTGCACTGACTCAGACCAGTCTATCTAATTTAGTACAGTGGAACCTTGGTTCTCAAATGGCTTAGTTGATGAAAAAATTGGCTCCCGAATACCGAAAACCCGGAAGTAAGTGTTCCAGTGTTCAAACATTTTTCGGAAGCCGAACGTCCGACGTGGCTTCCGTGTGAGTGCAGGAAGCTCCTGCAGCCAATCGGAAACCGCACCTTGGTTTTCAGGAGTTGAACGGACTTCCGGAACTGATTAAGTTCGGGAACTAAGGTTCCACTGTACTATCTGCACTGAATGGCAGCAGCACTCCAGGGTTTCAGGCAGGGGTCTCTTCCAGCCCTACCTGGAGATTGGAGCCAGGACCTTCTAAATACAAAGCAGAGCCCTCCCCGAAATCTCAACAGGGTTAGGATTGCACTGTAAGTCACATTTTCAGGGGGGTGTCATGTTCCTCTGTTTCAGTATAAAAAAAACAACTAGCCTTAAGGAACTTTCAAGACATAACAACTGAAGTAACTGAAATATAAAGGGCTCAAAAGTGTTTAACATTTCTTGCATGGTAGTGATGTACTCCCTCCCGCACTTTCTGTCTCATATTGTTCCTTAATTTTTCAAGACAAAGAAGCCTAAAGATAAAAAGCAAATCACATCTTTACTGAGGTGATACAAAATACAGTATGTTAACTGGTCAATTAGTTAAATGTTTTAATAGACTGAATGTTTCAAACAAAAGCTATCACTATAATGAAGAATTTATTCAGGAATGTAACAACAAAAATCAACCCAGCCCTCTCACCTCCGTGGCCTAGTTCTTGGGGACATCATTTCGTTTCCAAGTACGTGGTACCGTCTTGCTTCATGCAGCAGCTGATAGCAGTCAGGGGAGTTTTGGATCAACTGGTCAACTTCCACTGTCTGAACAAAGTAGTTGGGGTGTAACAAGGGCAATCTCACATGTGTGAGAATTTCCTGTAGCACTGAGCGTCTGAGATCAACAGCCCGATAAACCCAGCGCATAACGGCTTCAAAAACCATTTCTTCTTTACCAATTACCAGTTCATCGCTGCAAATATAATCAATGAGTTCATCTTTTCCAAGTTCAAGAAATTCTTCATGCTGGGCCACATCCTCAAAATTCTGCAGTGCAAAATTTCTGCATTTGGTAAATAGTGTTTTCAGTGAATGTGTATCAGCAAAACGCTGGATTCCTAGGCAGTTGCAAGGATCCAGTTGCTCTTCCAGGAACTTAGCGCAAGCATCACGCAGGACACTTATCTGGAAGAGACTTGATGTTTCAAAGAGGTATTGCACATTATCTGTTGTGATTTTAACCTTGCCTGTATACACATATTGTAAAAAACAATCCATAGCTTCTGCAAAAATTCCATTGATTTCTACCAACATCTCCCTGCTTTCTCGGTGATCATTGCAAAACATAGCTCGGAAGTAGCTGCTGCAGGCTGAAAGAACAGCTCGATGACAAGGAAATTCCCTGCCTTCAACACAGATTATTACATCTGTGAACAAGCGGCTGTCGCGAAATTCATTGAAGATTTGCAGTATGCTTTCAGCATGGGATGAGCCAGAAGAGAAATCAAAGAACTCGTGGCCCGATAAAGACTTTGGGTCCATTTCAAAAACTTTACGCTTCGTGACCGGGGATTCCTGAGCTCGGCTCTCCCCTCTGTTCAATCTGCGTCCCAACATTATTAGTACCATTGTTATATCAACTCTTTATAATATCATGGAGAAAATACTGATGAGTGTCGTCTTTTGGGTGCTAAAGATAAAGAATAATTTAAAAGTATTAGTTCAAACTGCAAATGCAAACAATTACATTATGATAGTAACTAGGTTTGGTTCTCTAAACATCCGGCTCCAAGATGTCATGCATATAACATCACTGCATGGACATTTGAATGCCCTTATGAGTGAAGTGCCACCCAGATACCAGCTATGCTCATGTTTCATACTGAACTTTTCAGTCCTATACCATGAAGGACCTTGATGGAGAAAGAGGCTAAAGCTTCACTAACCACTAAACTTGCTGATTGCAATCTCATTCCCACAACCATCAAAGCATAAAGTCAAGGGAAAGAGCACTCATAATCCACCAAGGGAGGTTAAGAATCACTTTGAAGAGCATCTGCATATTTTGTTTCAGAGTTTTCTTTCTAGGAGGGTCAGAGACTGTTTTTAAAATGTAAGCTTAGAATCTGGGGCCCCTATTAGCTGAATAATCAATATCCTGGGAGAACATAATGCAATAAAGATGCTTGGGGCCCCAGTGAAAACCCCAGCACACCTGAAAAACCCGTTAAGCAGCTTGACCAGCCAAGTTACTTGAATACCTCACCTGGGGCTTTGGATAACCTCCTACGTCATACCATGGATCCAGTCTCTTCCCCTTCACCCACCAGGAACTAAGATGAACACAGACCCAGTGTAAAATACAGAATCAGTGGAGGAGTGCTTGCTTGGCTGCAAGTAGACTTGACCATAACTCTAGTTGGGAACATGGATCTAGTTGGGAGGATGAGGCAACAGGTGTATACGACAAAGGGAGAACCTGGCTGTATTTGTATAAACCCTTTTGGTCCCTGAAAACACCTGCATCTCTCTTGGGCAGCCTTATTTTTAGCTCCTACCTTCCTTGTCTTAGCTTTTATTTGTCTACAGTCAAAACTTTGCTTAAAAAAAATAAATGATGGTATCCAAATAACTGGTTCTAGCAGTGCAACAATTTACACTTGTAAAACCAAATCCCCCCCAATCTGTTCTGGGTTTTCTTCTACCCCCGGAGCAAATTTGGGAAGAGTGTGGAACACACATCAGGAGTTCTGTTGCACAAGCATAAGTTGCACAAGCATAAATTACCACCCTAATTTTTGAGTTGCCTGTGGAACACAAATAAAGAGATAACCTACGTCATGGGGCATGGAGTTCCACATACAAGATGCCATCACAGAAATAGGCAATAGCATGTGCAAGTGGGACACAACAGCCAAGCATAACTAATGGGCAAATTCACTTAAGAGGAGAAAGTCCTTCAAGTATCTTGGTCTTAAGCTATTTAGGGCCTTACAGGTTTCAAGCAACACCTTGAGTTGCATTTGGAACTGAGGTGGAAGCTAGTGCACCTGATATAATGAAAGGTTCACATGATTCTGCTCACCTTGCCCCAGTCAAGATTTTAAGTAGCAACATTCTGCACCAATTTAAGTTTCTGAGTGGTTTTCAAGGGCAGCTCCACACAGAGCATGTTATAGTACTTCAGTCAAGATGTAACTAGTGCACATGGGACCAAGGCCAGGTCTGACTGTGCCAAGAATGAGCGCAACTGGTGCACCAACTGAAACTGGGCAAAAGCATTTGTCATGAGATCAACTGTGCAAATGAATCTTTCATTTAAAACACCATGACATAAGGGAAAATAAAGGTGAAAGACAACAGCAATCAACAAATCAGGCAATTTAAATTTCCCAGGTTAAGTGAGATTATTACTACACCAATGACTAGAGGTCCGTCATTATTGGAAAATTACGAAATGGAGAAGAACAAGGGAAAAGATAGAAACTTTCCCTCTGCTCTGCCTTATTTCACATTCATTCCTGCGCTTTCTGAATGTATCTAAAATAAAAGTTCTTTTCTCAGCTCAAAACTCCTAAAGTATAATTTCAATGTGACCAGGCCATGTGAAATGGAAACAATATGAATATATTAGTTATGCATGCATGCATTATCTCACACAAATCAACGGACTGAATTTACCAGGTGTATTTCCAATCTCTAGAGGCATATGACTCTTGCGGAGAGAACCAATTGCTATTTATCTCACTTTAGTCTTGTCTACCTTAGATAAATATACATAAGTTTCTAGCATTTAAGCTGTCTCTTTGATTTAAATAGCACTTACAATTTCATTGCTTTTGCCCAGTTACACCCATATTTAATACTAGACATAAAAAGTCACCTTAAAACCATTTGATTGTTATTCTAGACATTAAATAACTGTTTTATATGTGATTCAGAGACTCAATAGTTAAACCATTATAGCAATAAATTTATTTGTACAACATTTTAGAACAAAGTGCCTCACATCTACTATATCAATAATCTTTACAACCTGGAGGAAGTGGTTTTGGGTGGGGTCATACTCCCCCTGTATTAGATATACAGGTAGCTGTAGTGTCTAGGACTGTATTTTTATTTAGTTCTTCAGCCTTACTTTCTTCTGGAGAAGCGGAGTCTGGCCCTAGTTAAGTTTGTTTCTGAGCTAGTTAGTTCCAAGTTGAATTTCTGTAATGAATTTTCCTTGGGGATACTCTTGAAGACAGTTTGGAAACTCCAATTGGTGCAAAATATGGTTGCCAGTTTCCCCTGGGGTCAGTAGACTGGAGCGTATACAGTTCACCTACCAGTTTTACTGGTTGCCAGTTTGCCTCCAGCCTCAATTTAAGGTACTTGTTTTTCTCATTAAATCCCCAAAAAGTGTCTGGGGTCTAGGGTATTTTTGAGAATCATCTCCTCCCATGTGAACCTCTCCAAGAACATTATTCTATCTCTGTGTCTCTGTGACTGTTCTTTCTGTCCTCCCATCAACAGACATGCAGCAGGTGGCGATGAGAAATATGGCACCCTAATTTAGGATGACCTCCCAAGAGAGGCACATGTACATCTGTCCTCTTCATCTCCTATTTTTTGGCAGACTTTGAAAACCATCTAGTTCCAGACCTTCTTAGTACAGTATAGGGCCACCTTTAAATGTACTTTTATTCTACTCCTGCTTTTAAATATTCCTGGCTGTTTTGCAGTATTTTAGGTTATTAATAACTTTTTTTATTTTACTGTGACTGTATCTGCCTTTTGTATACTGCACTTTGATATTGGTGTTGCTGCTGGGGAACACTTTGCATATAGGTGCCAACACTGGAGGCTGTCTGGTTGGCACTGACTCATGATGGAGTCAATTCAGAAGTGGTTCCTTGTTTGTGGAATGCCCCTTCTGGGGAGGAGTGTCTCCCTCCCTCATTGCTGACTTTTAGGAGGAAGTTAAAAGTATTCCTGTTTACCCAGTCATTTGATGGCTGAAAGCATTGTTCCTGACAACCCTGAGATCACTGTTGAATGATCTGGCGTGTTTTTAAGGTATTTTTAAAAAAGTTGTTTTGTTGTGATGTATTTGCTGCCCATTGTTCCCGACAACCCTGAGATCACTGTTGAATGATCTGGCGTGTTTTTAAGGTATTTTTAAAAAAGTTGTTTTGTTGTGATGTATTTGCTGCCCTGGAGAAAGGGTGAGATAGAGAGTAAATAATAAAACAGATCAGTAATATAGGTAAGTATTATTATTCTCATATTGCAGATGGAGGGCTCTGGAGAGAGCATTCAGGTCTTACTTGCAGGTTTCCCATAAGCATCTGGCAGACCACTGTGAGAGCAGAAAAGTGAACTAGATGGGACTTTGGCCTGACCTAGCAGGGCTGTTCTTACACATTTATGAGAAAAGAATGGTTCACCTAAGGCCATCAAAGTGATTCCAAAAGTAAGTACTTGCTAAAATAAGGTTTTAGGTCATGGTTCGCAGTTCAGTCTTTTTACTATCTCCTTAGCTCTTTGTAAATACAGTGTATCAGGCAGCGTGACCTTTTCTGACAACAGTTCTGCATTGTAACTTATGCAGTTATACATTTTTTCTTATAATTAACCTGAAATCAGGAAAAATAGCAGAAACAGGACACTGATATTGACTTCCTTAAGACCCAATATGCCTAACTGTATTTCCTTGTCTTCACTTAATGTTACCTATGTATCTCCCTCACTTCACCTTATTCTACTCCCTGTGTGCCCCACCACCCCAGGGCTGAAATCTGAGAATGTAAATACTACCAGGAAATCTTAACGTTCCATAAAATGTTCTCAGATACAATCAACTAATAATTCTGCTTAACACGCCAGTGAAATGCAAGTCAGTCAACATTATGATGCTACTTATTAGCCAGTTGCAAATGTTTACCTCGTTTCCACTCCAGATAATTCCCTTAAAACATTTTTTTTAAAAAATAAGACAGCAGAGCCAAAGTACCTGACAACATTTCCCTCTTTCCTTTCCAGATCATCTCGAAATTACAAGAAGTCTCCTTCCACCCTTTACAAGGGGGAGGGGCTGTGTTTTGTTTGTTCTGTAAAAAGAAATGTCACTATGGCTAACACTCGTGATTCTTCTGCGATTTCATTATTTCCCATTCTACTGAGGAGGGGTATGATTTGCTGCGAGACCCGCTTTGGGATTACTGCATCAACGGGCCCTATGAAGAACATGTAAACAGCCCAGCACTAACTGAGCGGGAGGAAAGGTGTTCATTTGACTTTAGTCACATTCGAAGTGTGTTATGTGAGAAATAAAACTCTTCGGGTAAAAGCAGGCGCGTGACTGAAAGGCAGGCGTCACTTCAAAAGCACTTGAGGCAAAATAACGGCCTTCTCGCGCCAACCTGAAGTGAGCGTCCGGTTCGAGCCGTTATACAAGCGGCCTCGGCTCGAACCCGAGCAACGCCTCTGCCCCGCGCGCGCACGAGCACATCCTCCAGTTCACCTTCACCCTGAACAGCCCTGGAAGGCAAGCCCCGCCCCCCGCATTTTATGTCCAATTAGAGAGCGCGACTCTCCCAGCGCTGCCCTCCCCCTTTCTCTCCGGCTGGCGCGGTGATCCAATCTCTCCTCCAGCTGTCCCGAAGAAGGGAGCGGAGAACCAACCATAACGCGCTAAGGGATGGTCACCCGGTCCCTATTATATTTTGGGCCTCAGGCGACTCCGCCTCCCGACGCTTCTTCGCGGTTCGGGTCGAAGCCAAAGCGTCGGAGCAACATTTCCACTTCCTCACAAAGGCCTGCGTGTTCCAACGGCTCCTTGCGAGGCCTCCCTCCCCCTCCTGAAAAAGTGGTCTGGTCCAGAGGAACTGGCAGCCAACGCAGCCTCTTCGCCAAGTACCTCAAGAGCGGGGGGGGGGGGGGGAGAGAGAGAGATCCAGCTACAGTACTAGGATTCACCCCAATGGGAATATGATGCGCCAGCGAAGACTGAGTGCACGAACCAGCCTATTCCCATAAGCATAAAACAGCCACCAAATTTAGACCAGGGTGACCGTCCATATCAAAACGCAGTAACATTGTAAAGATGGGGGGAGGGGAGGAATGGAATACTTTCCAGATGCTCGCGAGGTTGATCCAGATCTGTCAACATTCTCTGACCAATCCAGCTTTCTAGTGCCGGCCTGAAACACAAGTGCCTGGCCAATCTACGGAGTAAATGTCCAAATGGGTGGACTGTTTAGAGGAGAGAGGAAAAAGTAGGAAGGAGAGGAAAAATTCTTTATCGAGTTCCACTCGAAATCCTTGGGGGCCGAAGCACAAAAACCTTCCTTAATATAACAAGAGGCCTGGCAACTTTACAATTCGAAATCAAGAACTTGCATTTTCGCTCCCCCTCGCCCAATGGCAGTGCAAATCCGGAATTTACGTGTCCTTAAAGTACCGACCTAGGAAAGAGGCGAACTCTCTCCCCCCACCCTCCGCCAGTCGCCACGCACATTGTTTTCCACCGCCAGCTGAACTCTACTTCCTTTCTCTGCGCACGAACAAGGCGCTCGACGGTATTAGCGGCGTTTTGCTTCGCTGCGTGTTTAATACTAGCCAGGAGGATAAAGTAGGAAATTGCGCCAGGGCAAATTATCTCTGCCGTGCCTACATAACAACGGCTAGACATTGCAATATCAACGGGATTTTCTCTCCCTTGCGAACCTGACACAACTGATCTAAAAACAGAACACCATAGCATAATCCAGACGCAATTTAATCTTCGCTGAAATTCATTTCATACGAAGTTTCCTAGAAAAGCCGGACTGGGGTGGGGGTGAAAAAAAAAATGTTAAGGGAGGACATATTTTCTGTTTGTAATTATTACTGTACTGGGAGTTACCACGAGCCCTGCATTCGAACCCATTACGATTGTAGGTATTATTATGGTTGTGCACCTCTTGATGCTGCTTTTCGAATGGAAATAACTCCTGCGCCGGCCACCTGACCCCAATTATACTTTTGGCCTCCTGCAACTTAGCCGCTGAGTTTAGCCAAGCCATTTACCTGTCGATCAGTTTTCTGCCGATCAGAAGGAGCCGCACAACGACCCCGCGTCTCCTTCGCTCTCGCGCTCTCTCTTTTTGTCTGCTTCAAGTTCGAGCTCAACTCAAAACAAAGGAGACCCCGAAACATGTGACCTCCCAGAGCCAAAACACATGATGTCACGGATGTGCCGGCCAATGAGAGGCGGGCCGGCTGCAAACGTTCTTGGGAGATGTAGTTCACGGTTTGCGATGCAATGCCGCGTTGCACCAGAGGGGCAGAGCTGAGCACTTTCTTCTTCTTGCCTTCAGTGCTAGGTCTGCATTTGCTCTTGTAAATTTGTTTTAGACTGCTTAGCTAGGACCTGGGAGACCAGGGTTCAAATTCCCAGTCATCCATGAAGCTCACTTGGGTGGCCTTAGTCACTGTCTCAGCCTAATCTGTCTCGCAGGATTGTTGTGCGGAGAAAATAAGGAGAACCATGTAGACCACATTGAGCGCCTTGAAGGAAAGGTAGGCAAGAAATGCAAATAAAATGGTAAACTGCCTGAGATGCCATGGCAGAAAGGGGGTAAACAAATGTATGAATAACCCTGCACCCTGAAGCAGTTAGCTAGGATGGAACCAGGCTGTAAACACTTAGTCTTTCAAAAGAAAAAATGTGAAAGAGAAGAATATGAACAAATGGTCCAGGAGACAAAGCCTATGTATGCACCATACATTTAAAGCACATTACCGGTACTTACTCCAAAGAACCCCCGGGGACTGCAGTTTGCTAAGGGTGCTGGGAATTGTAGCTCTGTCAGGGGTAAATGACAGTTCCCAGGGTTCATTATTTAACATTTCCAGAAAAACTTACCCAATTGATTCATATAGGCAATACCAAATTGTGGCAGTTGTTACTAGTCAAGGTGGTAGTTTATATCACAAATTAACCTTTTGGGGTGGTGGTGGTCCATTTGAATTATGGAGAATTTTATAGCCAGTGCTACTAATAAGAGTGGTAAGTGGGCTCCTCCAGATGACTTGTTTAGGGAGCATTTATTCTTATTTGCTTGCATAAAAGCTTATGCGGAGGTTAGACTATGCTCAATCTTTATTAATGCCTTGTTCTGATTTGTTGGTGGGGAGGTTATACAACAATGAACATTTATCCTGATTTGCTTGTGGGTTGTATATGTGTCTTCGTGTTAAACATTCATTCATTCCATGCATGTACTTCCCTGTCACTTTCCTAACCACAAAGTGGCTTTGCTGCACATTTTAATTGCACAAACCTAATTTTTTGGTATGTGCTTCAGACCTTCCCATAAAATATTGACAGTTTGGAGGGGACCTTTGTCAGTCCTGTTTACCAAAGGTGTGGTTTGATATTCCTGTAACAAAATGCCATCTAAAGCTACTCCTAAAACAGCAAGTGAAAGACAAGGGACAAAGCGGTGGTGGGATCTAGGGTAAATATAATTTAAAAAATAGAAACAAAAGAAGCATATGGATTAAGCCTCCTGAAATATAATAAAGGGCAGCTTTATCCCTATGACAAGAGACTACTGCATGGTGACTGTATTCATGGTGGCTGCAAGTTAACATTGTTTATCATGTTGATCCTTCCAGTCATGTGGAAAGTTTCTACACCTGTGCCAACTATTCTTGGATGTCAGGCTGAAGCATGGAAACTTTCTATGCAATTCTGAGAATCTATGTGATAAACTGCATTAGACTGTAAGGCCAGAGTGAAGAGAGTAAGTGTTATCTCACAGAAGCCTCCATTCCCAAGACATAATAAAGGTGACTCAGCCATTGGAGTCACTCCAGCACAGAGCTTAGCAGATCTGTTTTTTCCTCCTGCTGCTAATCAATATAATGCATATAATGCTTGCCATTAAGTTGTCTGTGATATGGCTGGCATCTGATCCATGTCATGCTTCTAAAGACCTAGCCCAGATGGATGGGGTATAAACAATAATAATAATAATAATAATAATAATAATAATAATAATAATACTAATAATAATAATAATAATGAAATAGAAAGTGGTCAGGTGAAATTGTATGCTTGTTGTAATAACTGCTCACATTTTGCATTGAGAACACTGTTGCGTCATATTTGGGAAACTCTGCATTCATAGAAATTGCATTTTAATTAACTAATTATACCATGTATCTCAGCATTAACTTATGAGAGGAAGGTTGTTATTTGGGAGCTTTTAAAATTCATTTTTAATTGCCATCCAAAACGGCAAACTTAGCCAAACTTTGCTTTGGTTCATTCAGACCATCCCTTTGCTGAATTCCTCATTTAGCTGTGTATAGTGTATAAAAATATATATAAAGTGCAGATGCAGTGATAGTCAGTGCAGGTAGCTAGAAAACAATATTGTTGATTGTCCCAAACTGGCGAGTAAAAGCCAAGACAATTGCCAGTTGTTACCACACAATACATAAATACATGCATGCAAAGCTTATTTTTACTCTAGGCATTCTTTCAAAATGCTGGTTGTTAAAATTATAACCCCATCATTCTCCCATCATGCTCATCAAGTATATCTGGATGGATATATACATATAAGTTATGCAGCAGAATGCTGATTTCAGAACAGTTTTAGAGGTCTTTGGCATTTGTTATAATCCCGTATTCAAAGGCACCTTAAAGTCTTTTTTAGGCATAGTAAAACTGCTTGGAAATGTGTGGAATTAAAAAATAACAACATAACCCCACTGACTTTGTTTGTGTTAACAGGATGAGAAAGTGCAAGGCTTCCTGTTATGCATGTGTGACAGCTGTAGATAAGTGGGGAGGCCCAAACAGGAAATCCGTCTTGCTTCTGCAGCATGACTTGTCTGAAGCTCAGGAACCATCTTAGATTGAAGTATCAATGGCATGATGTGCTGCTGCTGATCGAAACATGGGAGACATAGTGAAGAAGAACTTGGAGGAGGAATCTCTGTTGCCTTTGGAAAATGAGTGTTCCAGGAACATGGGAGAGCTTGTGGAGGTCTCCATCAGTGAAAGGGTTAAGTTTGATGACACAGGCCTATCCATGGTGCTGCAGAACGGCTTGGAGAACCTCCGACTGGAAAACTCTCTCACAGATGTTACCCTGTGTGTGGGCAACATGAAATTCTCATGCCACCGAGTGGTTCTAGCAGCGGCAAGCAATTATTTTAGGTAAGGGAGATATTTAAAATTAAGTATTTTCTCTCTCTCTCCTCTCATTTGGATATTCAATTGCAACCAGAAATAGTTAAGCAGGTAAGATGGGAAAGTGACATTTCCCAAGCACTTGATTTGAAACCTACCCCAACAGTCTATGAGCTTCCAAAATGTCTATATTTGGTGGCACGTCAGAAGAAGTGTACAGCCAAACGGTGATAATTACAGCACCCAGAATATTAATTGAGAATGCTAGGTATGTGGGATAGAAAAATTTTGAATATAGGAACAGACATGCAATCAATTACAGTTCCCCCTGTTTCCCCCCTCCATAACAATCCCAACTATGTCCAGATAATTGTATCGGTAATACAGTATTTTCCTGCGTATAAGACTACTTTTTAACCCAGGAAAATCTTCTCCAAAGTCGGGGGTCGTCTTATACGCCGGGTCGTATTTCTTATACGGCGAGTATATCCCAAACTCTATATTTTAACTGGAAAAGTTGGGGGTCGTCTTATACGCCCAGTCGTCTTATATGCCGAAAAATACGGTAATAACATATTAACTCAACAGCTGCCCATTAAAAAGCGTTGTTCCACAGGCTCCTGGGTGTTTTAGGTAGTAGGTATGTTATCATTAATGCAGTTGAATGTGTGGAAGCTGAATGATCCTTTCCCCAAAAAACCTGCTTCCATAAGGAGGGCAACATATGGCAAAAGCAATCAATGAGGGGAAAGGAGTGTGCTTCCTATTTTTCTTGGAGTTCTAAAATTAAAAAAGTGATTTGAGAAATGGGAAAAACACATGGAAGGAAGACACTGAAATCCAGCAGGGTCACCTTCTGTAGCGTATGCTAGAAAATGGTGTTCCTTCTGGAAACTGTGAGAAAATATGCCAAATAAATAGTGAGAAATAAAATACTCCACTATCATGTTACTAATTACACTGGAAAATAAAGAAAAGTTTTGATCAATCCCTGTCAGTGAGAATTATTGTGACATGGGGATAGATTTTATTATATTTTTTTAATGGTAAAAGAAACATTATTAACTTCTGATACCAAAAGTTACTCAGTCAGGTCAAGGTGTGACATTTATACTAGTGGGTAGAACAAAAGGCGGGGGAATGTTTGGCGTATTTAATTCCAAATGTAATTGGGGCCATTTTAGGTACTTATTGCTGGCCTCCGTATTTCTACTCCTCATAATGCATTTTTAAAAGTAGCTAACGTAGGACTTTATCCCCTTTTCAAAATGTATATTAATTGGCAACATAAATATTTCTGCTAGCAGGATTAATTAATCAAGTCACAGAAAACTATCCCTTGCACTGTCACAGAAAACTAACAAAATTATTTTGACACAAGATCTTGCCTTTCTTTTGGCATAAGAGAATGCATCTGGTATCTTGGATCTGAGGTGCCTTACAACCATAATTCAAATCTACTAGTCTCATTTTAATGTCTCATTTTTGGTTACTGTTTTGTGGAGAAGGGGTGAAGCGATACTCAGAAATATTAAATGACTAAGCTTGCAATCCTGTGCACGCTTTGGAGGAGTATCATTTAATTCAGCAAGAGTTTGAAGTGAATGTGGATAGGCTCAGTCTGTAAATTAATCTTACAATGGTGTAGCTATCTATACTGGTCTTCTGACAGGTGAGTATTTGCCATTCAGATTTAGCTACTCATAGTTAACGACTCCATTCAGATTTAAATGCTGCATAAGAATACATATTTACATCAGATTTTTTTTGGAAAAACCACATAAAGTTCTCCACCAGATAATTCCATGGACTATCCCATGTGATTGGCACAACCTTTTATCTTTGGGGAGAGAGGACTTCTGATGATTTATGAAGCCAAAAACATGTATACGTTGTTTTGTTGGAACGTGACTTTAATATTTCTTAGAGTGAGCCCTCTCCTTGAGAACAAGACACAATAGCTTTGGTTCAGCTTTATGCAGAAAAGGGGTTGCCTGTGTGAAGTTTACCTGGGCTCCTTTCCGACTGCTTAGCCTTGAAAAAGCCCAAATGTTTCTATCTTCAAAGAAGGGAAGCAAGATTAATAATACCCTGCTTTAAACCAACAAGTTACACTGAAAAAACAATTCCAATTGGACAATTGACCAAGAGGTCCTTGGAACACACAATTATTCAATACAGCAATATTTGAGTGTTAGATGTGAGAAAACAAATGTCAAGAGAGTGCCAGAACTCTAGGATTCTGAAATGCTAAAATGCAGATATGTAGACCTAGTGTAGCAGAGTGATTAAGAACATACATTAGAAGCTGGGAGGTTTCCAGTTGAAATCTCAGCTCAGCCTTGAACTTCACTGGGTAGCCCCAGAAAAACCACTGTTCCTCACCCTTAGCTCTTATCTGTATTAGGAGGAGAAATCATCATCATCATCATCATCATCATCATCATCATACAAAGTTATTATAACGCTATATCAGGGCAAGATGTGGTGGCTCAATTATTTCTTGTTGAGACTGATCATTTAGATCCTTTTCAAATTGGCTTCCATCCCAGATTTGGGACAGACATTCCCTTGTTCACTCTGGTGGATGACTTACATTCTGAGATAGACAAGGGACCGTAATCCTATTGATTTGTCCTCTCAGTGGTTTTCAATACCATTTACCCTGGTACCCTTCTGAACTATCTGACTATATTGTGGTTCAAATGCTCATCTTTCTGAAAGACTTCCTAGGAGGACATTCTGAGAAACTGCTGCTCCACCCTGAACAATGGCTTATGGCAGGCTTCCTCAAACTCGGCCCTCCAGATGTTTTGAGACTACAATTCCCATCATCCCTGACCACATGTTTTGAGACTACAATTCCCATCATCCCTGACCACTGGTCCTGCTAGCTAGGGATCATGGGATTTGTAGGCCAAAAACATCTGGAGGGCTGAGTTTGAGGAAGCCTGGCTTATGGGGTACCAAATGGGTTCATCTGGTCCCTTGTGCTGTTTAACATCCCCATGAAACCACTGGATGACGCCCTCCATACTGTACATTCCAGTTGAGATGTCATCAATATGCTGAAGATACCCAGCTGCTCTGTCTTTCATTTCCATCTTTTGATCCTAGGGAGGCTGTGGAGCGGTATTGGTGCTTGTACGTATTTATTTTAAAACATTTATTAGCCACTCATCTCTCAGAGATGGTTCAGCAATATCTGGAGGGCCACAGGCTACCTGTCTCTCCTATAACATGCTCTATATGGGCCTGTCTCTGAAACTTCATCAGAAACAAAATACAGCTGCCAAGGTGTTAATGGAGGCTCAAAGGAAAGATAATCTATTCCAGCATCATGCCATATTTATTGATTACAAATTTCTTTCTGGTGTCAATTCAAAGTATTGATGTTTACAGCCCCAATGGCTTAGAAGGAGAACTGTGCCAACCCATGTGAACTTTGCCTCTCTCTGGTCAATATGTGAGACTCTGAGTTATGTCTTCTTGCCATCTAAGTATGACAGATGAGCACTGAGAAGAGGTTCTTCTTTGTCATGGCACCAGCATGAGATCCACACAGTTCCACCTCTGCTTGGCTTTTGGAATAAAAACACATTTATTCCATACTCCCAGTACGTTTCCGAGCACAATTCAAAGTGTTGGTGCTGACCTTTAAAGCCCTAAACGGCCTCGGTCCTGTATACCTGAAGGAGCGTCTCCACCCCCCATCGTTCAGCCCGGACACTGAGATCCAGCGCCGAGGGCCTTCTGGCGGTTCCCTCACTGCAAGAAGCAAAGCTACAGGGAAGCAGGCAGAGGGCCTTCTTGGTAAAGGCGTCCGCCCTGTGGAACGCCCTCCCAGCAGAGGTCAAAGAGATAAACAACTATCTGACATTCAGAAAATACCTCAAGGCAGCCCTGTTTAGGGAAGTTTTAACCTGTGATATTTTAATGTATTTTAATATCTGTTGGAGACCGCCCAGAGTGGCTGGGGGGACCCAGCCAGATGGGCGGGGTACAAATAATAAATTATTATTATTATACTCATTAGCTGATTAGACACTGCATTTTATTTATTTTAATTTTTCAAATCTGCATTATAATAAGGCACTATAGCCCAAATGCAGTATGTATACAAACAATATCAAAAACAAATTAATAGCATGTGTTAAAAACAAGAATCTTTTAATAATAACTTTCAGACTTATAAGATGCATTTTAATGTGTACTGAGATTGCCATATGTTTTATAGATCAGTTTGATGGTTTTAAAGGATTGCTCTTATGGTTTTGTAGTTAAATTTTTTATTATTGCTCTGATCTGATATATATTGTTAGCAACTTTCAATATTTTAAAATAGAAAAATAGCATAAACATACTTTAAAATAAATTACATATGAAGTGATTGTGGAAGTATTAGTATTCTTGTTTCCAGAGTGTATTTCAGAATGACTGGTCTTCCAAGAAACTACGTATTTTCCCCTTCAGGGCAATGTTTTGCAACGACTTGAAAGAAAAGTATGAAGAAAAAATAGTAATTAAGGGAGTTGATGCTGAAACAATGCAGATTCTTTTGGATTACACTTACACAAGCAAAGTGCTGATCACTAAGGAAAATGTCCAGAAAGTCCTGGAAGCCGCTAGTCTTTTTCAGGTTAGTGAAGTAAAACACTTACAGCACATAGAAACCAAACCAAATTCACGTGAGTACTAGTTTTAGCTCATTGTTTAGTGTGAAAATGGCTAAGTGACAGCTGTTGGATTAGTCTTCGGGCATCCTGAATTTTACTATGAAGCAATATTTTGCTTTGGGATTTCATTGGCTGTTCTATTTAATGACTAGATCTAATGTTCAGCCTAAGTTCACAAGCGAGGCATGCTGTGTGAATCAAAATGTGCTTACTCAGAAGTAAGTCCAAGACCAATTCCCAATTAAGTGTGCAAAGCACTGCAGCCTTAAACTGATTTTTGCTGTTTAAGGGCTGGCTCTGCCTGCCTGCCTTACTCAGCTCCTTCTTCTTCTTCTTTGGCGATCACTCGTAGCCAAGTAAGATTGTCTTCCATGAACACGGTCTTAACAGTGAGTCCGTAAGTGACCGTGGAGGCCAATTCTGGATCCACACGTCCTTCCACAGTGGGGACATAGGTTTCCGGACGGGAGTTGATCACGGTGAGGGTTTGCCAAGCGTGCCTTCCTCTTAGCACGTTTCTCCCTTTCATCCTGAGTTCGAGCCATGACACCTTTGGTAAAGGCTGTTCTCCAGTGGGATTATCGTCTTCCAAAGCAACTACTCTATTCCAAACTTAAAAATGGAAAGCGTACCCAGCTCCACCCCCCGCCCCCAAAGTTGTCAGGAAGGCTGCCTGCTTGCCTATGACAGGACGGACTGGAGTGCTGTCCTTATGTCCATCCCTGGTTCTGCTACTTTGATAATGCTGCTCCTACCCTTAACTGACCATGATGGCTGTGTTCTGCCTCCACAGTGAGAGGCAGCAGAAACCATAATGGACCAATTTGCTCATCCCCACACCTACCCCACTTTAATGGGACTGGCATAATGAGGACTACCTAAAATATCTCAAAGTAGCAAGCAAGCTTTTTAATTTTTCAGCTTGATCACAACAATAATAAAAAGTGTCGAAGCACGTGAATTATTTTCAAATGGACCAGCATTCCTTCCATTTTTTGTCCCGTTAACTTGTAGTTCCAGCCCTGCATGGCTCCACTCCATGTGTGGCAGATAAAGCTGGCTGTAAATATGATACAAAGGGGAAGTTTATCAAATGGAATAAGTACATCTAATTTTGATTTGAGAGCTTCGTTTCTTTAAATGTTTGCCCACATGTATCTTTAAAAAACAGGAACCAGTGGTTTATAGGCCAGGTCTGTTATGATAAGTAGCCTAAATGTGTCAACAGGACATGGCTCTCAGCACAAAACTCTGCTGTAAACACTTCTTTAAAATACACCATCGCCATTAAAAATGGTGTTTCAGATTTTTCACTTCCCTCTTTTCCTTTTAACTACTTAAAAAAAGAAGAAGCCATGCACTACTTTGTACTCCATCAACTCTTAAGGTTAGGTGCAGATTTTTTAAAAAGTTATGGAGAAAACTGCTGAACTATTGATATCTAGAAGCACCCTGAGTGCTCGGCCTTTCCTTGAGATTTTTGCTGGGATTTTGGTATGTATAGTGTTACATGCCACTCCCAATCTCTGAGCAGTGCAAGATTCCAGGGAGCTCCAGATGTACTATCCAGGGCCCATGTTTCCTTTGTTATCCAGGGTTAACCAAAGGCAGCATTCTTTCCTGAGTAACAGTGAAAACAAATTCCCAGTAAACTGAAGTCTGAGATGGGTGCAATTAGAACTAGTAATCTCTCAAACTCATTCCCACCCAGTCAATCTGATCTGCCCTTCACCCTCTTTCAACATTTGATCCAGACCATGTGCATGGTATGTTGATGCAAAAACCTCTTACACCACCATCATCATTTTATGTGTATGCTGCTTTTCCACAGTTAAAACCATGCTCAAGGCAGCTTACAACATAAAAATATTTACTTAATTACAAACATAGCCAACAATAAATAAGCACATCAAAAAGTACACAACCAAATTGAACAATCTGCATATAAATCATAGTAAGATCTAAAAATAAAGATACAAAAAAATAACTCCCTAAACAATATGGCCGGGTAGAAAAAGGCCAGAAGAAGAAGAAGAGTTTGGATTTGATATCCCACTTTATCACTACCCTAAGGAGTCTCAAAGCAGCTAACATTCTCCTTTCCCTTCCTCCCCCACAACAAACACTCTGTGAGGTGAGTGGGGCTGAGAGACTTCAAAGAAGTGTGACTAGCCCAAGGTCACCCAGCAGCTGCATGTGGAGGAGTGGAGATGCGAACCCGGTTCACCAGATTACGAGTCTACCACTCTTAACCACTACACCACACTGGCCAGCAATGCAGGGAACAAGTCTTCCAGGACTCACAGTCAGGAGGTGTCTGGACACTTCAGGAGCCTCACCTTTTGTACAGGCTCTTACACTCTCCAAATAATTGTGCAAATAGGCCCCGTGACCATCAGTTTTGCCTACCTGACACAATTTATTTTCCCACTCATCACGGAACTCCTTTCTCCCCTGGAATCCCCACTTACCACATCCCAGCATTTTGAAGGTTTATTATACAGATGAGCAGCATTAAACTCAATGAAGCATAAGAAGCCCCTTGCTGGGTCAGACCAAAGGCCCATCTAGTCCAGCATCCTGTTCCCACAGTGACCAATCAGATGCCTATGGGGAGACTGCAAGCTGAGTGCAACAGCACTCTCCCCGCTTTTGGTTCCCAGAAACTGGCATTCAGAGGCAAATTGCCTTCACTAACAATGCATACTAAACATGGCATTTGCACATTTTACATCAGGGACATTGCTTCCTCACATTCTTAAGATTTGTTAACAGCAGTAAAATAAACTAACAAGCACAGGAGGGCATGTCTGCATCGTAACTTAATGTGCTTCCTTTTCTGCTTGTAGTTTTTGCGAATGGTAGAAGCTTGCTCCAATTTTCTCAATGAAGCTCTTCATCCAGAAAACTGTGTTGGGATTCTGAGACTGGCTGATGCTCATTCACTTGATAAACTGAAGCAGCAGGTCAAGAGGTATATTATCCAGAATTTTTCCCAAGTACTGAATTACGACGAGTTCTTAGAACTGCCTGTGGATGTTCTATATAGTATGCTAAAGAGTGATGAACTCTGTGTCACTGATGAAGCTCAAGTGTTTGAAATGGTTATAAACTGGGTGCATTACAAAATATCAGAAAGACTTCCTCTCCTGCCTTACATCCTTGAGGGTGTCAGACTACCCCTTCTGGACCCTTGGTATTTTGTAGAGACTGTAGAAGCTGAGCCACTGATCCGACAGTGCCCTGATGTCTTTCCTCTGCTTCAAGAAGCCAGAATGTACCATCTATCAGGGAACGAGGTGAGTTAAATGTTGATTGTATTAAGAAAGAGTTCAGACTAGTGATTCAATGAGCTGCTTGAACTATCTATAGGTACTCTGCAATGAGCTTTCTGTGGTGTTCCTGCTTGTGGCAGTGTCATCATAGCTGGCAACTTTCGGATTTGAAAATAAGGGATGCCGCGAGGGTGGTGCAATGGCACCAAGTAGCCTCGCCACCCTGCGCTCCAGAGGCTGCGCGTGAACGGGTGAGTGAAAGAGCGAGCGCGTAGACGGCAGGCAGGCTGCCTGTCTGGTTGGGCGTGAGGGTCTGGCTGCACAAGACATGCAAGCTCCGCCCCCAGTCGGTCTCAGACTCCTTATTGGCAGCCGAGCAACGCAGCTGAGGAGCCTCCCTGGCTGGCAGGGAGGGAGAGGAGCTGCTTCCTTTGAAATCCAGGAAATTTAAGGGATATCAACAATCCGTGATAGCAGCGGGAAACGGCATTGGAATAAGGGAGTTTCCCGCAAAAAAGGGGAGGGTTGACAGCTATCCTTCCTTTTGGGAATGCTAACTTCCTAACATCCATCTCTATGGTAACATTTTCAAGAAGCTAGTCATGTTCATCTCTTCCAGAAAAGACAACATATAGTTTTGTGGCACCATAAAGACTCGCAGATATACAGTACAGTGGTTCAATTACCGTACTTACATCTTTTGCCCCCGTAACCATGAACATACATACAATTGTTCTTTCTGCCTCTGGTGAAGTCCAGGAAAGCTTTTGCCCTAATAAATGAGACTTTGAGGTGGTGCTACAAGATTCCCCCACCTGTGACTATTTTTCAGGTATGAGTGTCAATGTATGGGAGTTGGACAGCTGCCATACTTTCCCTTTGAACACCTTATCAGTATATATTTGGAAAGAGGAAGAAGCCTAAAGTTTGTAATGCAGATTCACAAGCTATTGTCGTGGAAAGTTAAGTTCAGGATGCTTTATGGTGGGAGTTGGACTGTATATATTGAATATTATTTCAAGCAAGAAAGACGTCTGCATAAAAAAGAGAAATTCACACCCCTTTGTACTTATATAGTACTATATAAGTAAATAAGTAAATAAATAATTACTAGTTTTATATTATGCTGATACAGATAATTTTATTGATCTAGTATTAGTAACAACTTATACTAGAAGTGGTGAACATGTGGCCTTTCAAATGTTGTTCTTAGTACAATCTCCATCATCCTTGACCATTGGCCATGTTTTTTGGTGCTGATGGGAGCGGAAGTCCAACAGCTTCTGGAGGGCCACAGGTTCCTGACCTCAGTCACCAGTTCAGGTCTTCTACGGCCTCATAAGCAAAGAAGAAATAGAGTTGGGTGACATCAGCATATCAATGGTATTTCTCAGCACGTATTTGAATAACTTCCCTCCAGTGGTATCACATAGAAGTTATAAAGCAGGGAGGACAGGATGAGGAGACCTGTGGAACACCATATCCACCCTGGGCTCCTTTGGGATAAAGGTTGGGATACAAATTGAATAGGTAGAGCAAGGCGAGATGCAGAGCAATAGTTTCCCAGCATAACTTTCAGAAAACGATCTTCCGTGTAAGACTAGAGCCATCAAAATGGTGGTTATCCAACTTCCAGCTGTCAGTATGAATGCCATTGAGAGGTCCAGGAGAATGAACAGAGTTGTACTTCCCCTGTTATTCCCTCGGCACAAGGTGAGACAATCAAGGCCATTTCAGAGGCAATTCAGACCTGATGCCAGATTGAAATGGGTCTAAATCAGGAGCAGCCCTCTAGACCAGGGGTCCCCAACCTGCAGCCCATGGGCCGGAAGCGGCCCATGGAGGCCATTTAACTGGCCCCTGAGCCACCCCTGAACCGAGCCGCCTGCTCAGCGAGTCCCCGTGTGCTGTGCTAAACCAGCGCAGGGACTCTCTTCTGCAGCTCCAGAAATCGCTTCTGCGCATGCCCAGACGCCGGAAATCGCATCTGCGCATGTCCATGGCACCAGAAATCGCTGCTGCGCATGTCCTGAAAATCGCTTCTGCGCAGGCACGATTTTCGGTGTCTGGGCATGTGCTGAAGCGATTTCCAGCGCTGCAGACATGCGCAGACGCAATTTCCGCTGTCGCGATGTGCCGGCCCGGCCCATGGAGGATCTCTGTGGGAGTGATCCAGCCCATGCCCGGTAAGCCTTGCTGACCCCTGCTCTAGACTTTGATGGACTTCAGCTCCAGCCTACATGGCCAATTGTCAGGGTTGGTGGGTGCTGGAGAGTCACATTTTCTCCATCCCTGGTATAAATAGTGTTATCCAAGAATATTGAAGCTGTATGGCCACAATTTGCTCAATTGTTAGGGGAAAAGGTAGAGGTTTTTTTTATTATGTTAGACAATTTATTTCATGAATTTCATAGAGCTAGGCATGTGTGTCTTATGAAGAATGAGTATTTTTAAATAGGTAACAACCATGCATTAAATGCATGCAAACAACTCTTAAAATCATGCCTTCTAGATCTTTTGGAATAATCTGTGAAATGTTTATTACAATATATTGTACACTGATCGGGATGAGTTTTGTAACTTGCAGTTATATGAGTTTTATTGTATGCTGTTTTTCTAATCCAAATAAAAAATAAAAAATTAGCACAGCTTGGATTTGGAAGGTGGGTAGACACTCTTGAAGGTGTCTGGAGCTTGGTATGTTCCTAGGGGAGTTATTTACTGGGAGTGAAGGGGGGCTTTTGTTAAAATGTTAAAAGATAAAGATCTCTTCAGCTCTTTGCTTTCATTTAGATCATTTCTGAAAGAACAAAGCCGAGAATGCACGAATTCCAGTCAGAGGTCTTCATGATCATAGGTGGCTGCACAAAGGATGAAAAGTTTGTAGCTGAAGTCACCTGCCTTGATCCTTTGAGGCGCAGTCGTTTGGAAGTGGCAAAACTGCCAAACACGGAACAAGAAACCGAGTGTGAGAATAAAAAATGGGTGGAGTTTGCTTGTGCCACATTAAAAAATGAAGTCTACATATCAGGTAAGTTAGATCATAATGCCCATGGAAATAAATGAGGGAGGAAAAATAGTTACAGCACGAGACTCTTAATTTCAGGGTCCTGGGTTTTAGCTCCACATGGGACAAAAGACTCCTGCATTGCAGGAGGTTGGACTAGATGATCCTTGTGATCTCTTCCAACTTTACAATTCTATGATTCTATGACCTGAGACTATTAAACATTAGGTTTAAGTAACAATGTTCATAGTTCTTTCAGGAGTCGGACTGTTGCCAAACTATTAAGTTTGCAGTCAAATTGCAGTTATCCTACAATGCTTTTGTTGTGGAAGTTTTACCCTCATTTTTAAAAAAGAATTGAGCTGGCTCTTGGAGAATATTGCTATATGTATTTAGAAATCAAAAATCTAGGAACAAATTCTGGAAGTTTGGTTCTAATTTGGTATATTACATTCACCACAGGAGGGAAAGAAACGCAACACGAAGTTTGGAAATATAATTCATCCATCAACAAATGGATCCAAATTGAATATTTGAACGTTGGAAGATGGAGACACAAAATGGCCGTGTTGGGTGGCAAAGTGTATGTCATTGGTGGTTACGACGGTATACAAAGAATCAACAGTGTGGAGACATATGATTCTTTTCACAACTGTTGGTCAGAGGTAAGGTACAGATGTGCTTTTGGTAGTGATGAAACAGGAAACAGATTAAAATAACGACTTTCTACTCTCAGATGTTGGTTAATCGGCAAATGGTGTTTTCACACCAAAAATGTTTTGTTTTTGGCATTTCCTGCATCTATAATGCAAATGTAAGATTATCTAGAAGATAAATTTAGAATGGCATTTTCTTTTTACCCAATCAACCATCATACATGGATGCACATTATGCAAAACAAAGGTGGCAATTCCAGACATTTACCTGGAAGTGAGTCCCTTTGAATGCCATAGGCATCTTAAACCAATTGCGTCAATTGTACACTCTTTGTCACTTGCCCCCAACTCATTTCTCTCCACTTTACTTTTTTTTTTAAAAAGAGAATTAATATACATGACGCATGAAGTCCTGATGAACCTTCAGCACGTTCCTCAATTCTGTTGTTTTGATAGGCAGCTCCTCTCATGGTCAACGTCAGTTCATTTGGGGCCGCCAGTTACAAGAAGAAGCTCTATGTGATTGGAGGAGGACCCAATGGGAAGCTGGCCACGGACAAAACACAATGTTATGACCCAGTAACAAACAACTGGACCTTAAAATCGCCCATGCCTGTTGAGGCAAAATGTGTCAATGCCACCAGTTTCCATGACCACATCTATGTTGTTGGTAGGTACAGCTGAAATGCTTTTTCTAGAATTCCAGTTGAAGGACAAGAAGGCAATTTAGTCAAACTCTGGTCCCTCTGCACTGTTGAATAACCACTTGGGGGAATGGGAATACAGTAGTTTTGAATTCCATGCCAAGATATTTTTAATTGGGTTGCACACAGAGAGGTGTAAATTGTGGCAGGGGTTTTAATGGTTTTGACTGACTGGTTGGCATCCATCTGTCTTGGGAGACAATGGAAGAATGCACCTTTGGTGTCGAAGTCAAACGGTTGGAGAGTTACAGCACTGGTAGGAGAGGATATATTAATTGCGATTTATCCCTGTGGGCGCCCACATGTGTGGGTTGAAAGCATAGGAGTTAGGCTATAAAATCTTGTTTGACCAAGTCCAGCTAACAAAAGTAAACTGGCTTCCCCTTTCTACCCACTTAACAAAGAATCAGGCAACAAATGGGGAAGTAAGTTTAAAAATAAGGTTTACTTTCTTTATAATCATGCATTGTTTCACAGCTACAGTAGCAGTAAAAAATGATGCAGGCAAAATACTTATATTCATAGGATTCCATTTCATGTCTCCTTTGCAGAGTCTCCCCAGTGTGAGGAGACAGCCTCCAGTTCAACAGAAAGCTGAAATGCAATGCAAGATCACCAGTGCCCTTTTGAAGTTTCATACTGAAAATACTGTGCCATTTTTTTGGGGGGGGGGGATCACAGTTCCCATTGATGAGGACAACCAGCCTGGTGGATTTCAGATGTCTTGGGCTACAATTCCCACCAGCCTTAGTGAGCATGGGCTTCTGGAAAATGTAGTCCAAACCAACTGGAAGGCACCCGGTTGATGAAGGCTAGTTGATGAAGTAATAATATTAATAATAATAATAATAAATTTTATTTATATCCCGCCCTTCCCAGCCGAAACAGGGCTCAGGGCGGCTAACATCAATAAAATTACAATAAAGTATAAAAGAAAGAAAAAAACGTTAATTAAAATACAGGTTAAAATACAATTTAAAATTTAAAATGCCGCTTCATTTATCACCCATAATCAAAACCATAAGGGGAGGAAACATCAGACTGAGTCCAACCCGAAGACCAGGCGGAACAGCTCTGTCTTGCAGGCCCTGCGGAAAGATGTCAAATCCCGCAGGGCCCTGGTCTCTTGTGACAGAGTGTTCCACCAAGTTGGGGCCAGTACTGAAAATGCCCTGGCCCTAGTTGAGACCAGTCTAACAACCTTGTGGCTCGGGACCTCCAAAATGTTGTTATTTGTGGACCTTAAGGTCCTCTGCGGGGCATACCAGGAGAGGCGGTCCCGTAGGTATGAAGGTCCTAGTCTTTGGCTGGCTGTCTTTTCGGAACGAGTGTCCTGTCCTCTCTTTGTCTTGTGGGTTGAGGAAACCGGACACTAACATTTTGACCGGAAGCCTAGAATGTATTTAAAAAGAAACAAATTTGCCAGAAGGAATCCTTTGCTCTCTTCCCACTTCAGGTGGAGCTATGAGGGCAGTCTATTCTTACAGCCCACTCACAGACACCTGGTGCCTGGCGACTCAGTTAAGCCACGAACGAGCAAGTTGTGGGATTGCTCCTTGCAACAACAAGCTGTTCATCACCGGAGGACGAGACGAGAAGAACGACGTCATTGCCACTGTGCTGTGTTGGGATGCTGAGACCCAGAAACTGACGGAAGAATGTGTCCTCCCCCGCGGAGTCTCCCATCACGGAAGTGTCACTCTCCGGAAGTCCTACACATATATCCGCAAGGTGGTGCCTGGAGCAGTCTCAGTCTGACTTTGCAGGAATACTCGGGAGAAGGAAAGAAGACGTTGTCATGAAATACCTCATTCCCCCAGGTTTTTATATAGGATGATCAGGATGAAACCACTAGGCTGTCACAGTCTTTTCAAGAAACATGCATTTTTGCTCAGTTTCCTGCTGTATAGCATGTGCCTTAAATTAACGTCATATCCAGAAGGACCGGGCTATTTGTGGACTTGTAAGCCAATGAAACATTCAACGATATGAGATCCCCCTATAATTAGCAATGCTGAGCTCTGTGAGTTGCAATTATTATTATTAATATTTTTGTAGGTGCCACTTTGGATATTATTATTTTATTTTATTTTTAAAATCCGATTACTTGCATCGAAAGATGGGATAGAAATGTTTTAAATAAATAAAGTAAATACTTTTATCTGAAGTCATTTTTGCTACGTTGCAGGCAGCCTGAATATTTGCAATCTTTGTTGGCATAAGCCATAAGCAATGTATAGCTTCCATTTATTTGCCCAAACCCTTCCTCCTCACCTTTCTCTTTCTATAAACAAAACAAAGTACTTCATTTAATCCATTGCTTTTGGATTACTCTTTCCTTGCATTCATGTACAATCAGAATTTCTTTTCCCAAAGTTCCAGCAGTGGCTCAGTAGGTGGCGCTGCTACACTATTTTTAAACAAATCTTAATTTCTGGGAACAAAGGTACAAAACAATCCCTTGAATAATGAAAAAAAAAATGCTTGATGTTGCAACATGATTTCCAGGAAAATTGTATGTTATGATTTTAAAGAATAAGCTAAGCATGGCTATTAATTTCTCATAATCTCATTATACATCTCTGCCTTAAACTGAGTCAGACGTAGTATTATGTACAATGACTGGCAATGGCTCTCCAGGGTTTCAGCCGAGAGTCCTTCCCAGCCCTATCTGGAGATGCTGGGGCTTGAACCCGGGACCTTCTGCATGCAAAGCAAAAACTACCACTGAGCTATGATGTGTGTGCACCTACACACCATGGGGGCTCTTTTTTATATTGTTGCACACCACTCCCAATCTCTGAGCGGTGCGAGATTCCAGGGATTCCAGGGTTTGTGTTTCCTTTTGGGAATGAGGCACAGTGGAGACTGTGGTGTCTTTATGATACATGGTTTGTTTAAAAAGGTAAAGGGACCCCTGACCATTAGGTCCAGTCATGACCGACTCTGGGGATGCGGCGCTCATCTCGCATTATTGGCCAAGGGAGCCGACGTACAGCTTCCAGGTCATGTGGCCAGCATGACTAAGCCGCTTCGGGCGAACCAGAGCAGTGCACGGAAATGCCGTCTACCTTCCCGCTGCAGCGGTACCTATTTATCTATTTGCAATTTGACGTGCTTTCGAACTGCTAGGTTGGCAGGAACAGGGACCAAGCAACGAGAGCTCACCCCATCGCGGGGATTCGAACCGCCAACCTTCTGATCGGCAAGCCCTAGGTTCTGTGGTTTAACCCACAGCGCCATCCGCTGTGGTTTGTTTACACACACACACACACACACACACGTACAACCTGAACCTACAATGGAGGGGTTCACATCTTTACCACCCCAAAGGGTCATTTCTCCCATAGCCACAACCAGAGATTCAAACAGAAATCAGCCATCGTGCTCTGATTCTCTCTCCAGCTTGCCACTTTTACAACCTTTCCCCCTCTAGGTTACACCACAGCCAACCCTAAAAGACTCTAATTTGTCGACAGAAGGGCCACTTACATTTGTTGTATGACACACAGCCCCCTCTCTTTGTCTTTGCTAATGGTTCAGCACCTTCCATTTATTCTCCCAATGGCACATCTTCCAGGCGATTTCCTCATCAGGAAATGGGCCTGGCTTATATTTTAACATTTCCTGAATCCAGGGATTCAGTGGCACCCAGAAACTCATAGCAATATATATGGCCCATGATCCTCATACCAAGTGCATTTGTGAAGCTTCTGTTTCCGGAAGCATGTGATGCTTAACATGTGCAGGCTTTTGGGTGGCATTTACAATAGACTTCAAATTTAGTAAACGGCAGGTGTGCAAAGATGCTCTAAGATGGCTACTGCTCAGGACCACAGAATTTATCTCCAACACCACAAAAACCTTTCCCATTTCAGCAGGAGACAGACAGACTGATCTCTCTGAAGGCTTTTTGTGCTGGGCGTGGGAGCAGCACATTTGTCCCTGTGACAGCTTTAAAAATATATGCAAGCGGAGGAGAACTCAGTTCTTTCTCAAGCAGCTAAAAATACATAGGTGTGAAGTTCAGATTGAGTCATGCAGCACATGTATTTGGTACTCAGGGACCATATTAAAGTGCCTTGTTTGAAGCAATCCTAAACAGTACCTGGTTGCATCCTAACTTGTACTTTAACCGCTAACATGGATTGCCTTTTAAGTCTATTACGGTTGGAGGAAATTGCTACAGTCAAAATGACATCCCTCCCACCTCCATTAGTATTCATTACAGTCTTCTGTGAATTGCTTTTAGTACCATCTCACTTTTGTTTGCTACCGGGCAGTCATGTGCTACGTCTGGAATAGAATATTGGAGTGAGTTGTCCCCTTGCCCAGAATATATGCAGTCCTCATTAGACAGAGACAAAGAAGACATGGAGGGATTGACAAATGAAATTGTGGGAATAGGGGAGGGGGTGGTCAATACAGCACAGATCACAGTAATTTTCTCCTGGAATGCACCCTGGTAATTATTTTCTCTTTGACACCCACTAATTTCTTCTGTAAAACCACCCTTTGATTACTGCAGTGTTTTCTTTCTCTCTTAATATTTTTGGTCATTATTTTCTCCCTGATCTCGTCCTCCTCCAAAGTCTCCACTCTGTTCTAATGAACATGAAGAATTTTAAAGCATCGTGTCAGGTGCTTTGAGCAGGAGACAGAGAGAACTGACAATTAAAGAAATTACTGTTAATCACTTATGGCACTACAGCTAGCAGTGTAAGATTGTGTTTCATAAACTTACCATCAAATACACAAGTAATTGGGTGTGTGTGTGTGTGTGTGTGTGTGTGTGTGTGTGTGCTTTCCCTATCTCTTATTTATTTGCTTACTGCATTTACACTCTACCTTTTTCCTCTAAGGAGCTCAAGGTGCACATGGTTCTCCCCATCATTTAATCCTCAAGACTACCCTGTGAGGTAGGTTGAGCTGAGAGGCAGTGACTCACCCAAGGTCTCTTGCTTAATTTGCAAAAGATTCTTCATTAATCCCTTCCCCAGCTTACCACATGATGTGCGCTGGCTCCTAAACCAGAGCCCCCAAGCTAGCTAGTTGGAAGGGTCCTCAGTACTCCCAATATTTGACAATTAACCAAGCTCTAGCATATGCTCCAGTTCACACAATTCCAGCATTCGCAATGGGCAGTGGGAAAACGCCCCAGTAACACTTCGGTTTTGTTTTGTGGATCTCATTGCTTTGTTTTGACATTTCTTTACAGAGAGGAAAGGCAACAAATTCTGGAAAAGAATGTTCCACTTTTCTTGGCAAGTAGCTTGCAAGTTTTTCCAAGAAATGCTTTTTCTGGCTCTTTGTAAATCAGCATTGTCATGATCATGATATAATGACGTTACATTTTCTAAGACTGTAAATATTATGATTATGGCTATGACTACTACATGATAAGCAGATATAGAAAAAGGACATGTGAAAAAGAGGCTAGCTATGTAGCTATGCATAATGTGTGTGTGTTTGTGTACATACATGTGCACACATACATCCTTTGAACCTGATTCAGTACATGTGGTGAAGGAGTAGATAAGCATGCCATGGTAATGTGCATCACAGGTGCTGTGTGTGTATGCCCCCCCCGGTTTACTGAGAAAGAAGGATCAGATGGATTGCATCTATGAACACACCTTCGCTTCTCAATCACATGTGCTGTGATCACATGACCAGACCTGCCTGTGTGAACTAGTTTTTAGAACTGCTCTTAAGGAAGCCGACTGTCACCTTCTCCTTTCATAAGTGATAGCATCAAGACATACCTTTGGCTGTGGCCACTGGTATCCAGTAGCACACAATCAGGACCTGAGCAGGTTGTAAGACAGGATCTTTGGAGCACTCAAACAGAAACATTCAGCCCTTGAACTACCACTGAGCTCTGTGTAAAGGAACAGAAGGACCACCATCCATAACCCTAAGAACAGCTGTTTGTTAAGACTGCCAAGGCTAGGATAATAAGCACTGTGTCCCAGATGCAATAGAACACTCTTAGGTCAGAATAAAGGACTCATAGAATTGTAGGGTTGGAAGGGACCCCCAAGGGCCATCTAGTCCAACCTCCTGCAATGCAGGAATCCCTGACAGATGGCCATCCAACCTCTGTTGTAAAACCTCCATTGGAGAGGTAACCACCTTCTGAGAGAGTCCGTTCCACTGTCACACAGCTCTTACCATCATACTATTGGAATGCTTAAGTAGTAGACGGAATTAGCCAAGGAGATGTGCACTTCTTATTGCTCAAGGGTTTCGAAGAGCCTACAGGATGAACATCTGTCTGAGATTGAAATCTAGGCCATAGTGTAGTAGAGCACATGCTGTGCATGTTGAGGACCCCAGGACCAATCCCCAGGGCTGGGCTGGGGAAGACCCCTGTCTGAAACCTGGAGAGGCACTGTCAGTTGGGTGTGTAGACAACAGTGCACTGCTGAGGAAGGTGGAGTAATGGTCTGGCTCAACACAAAGCAGCATCCTGTGAAGGCAATCCGGTTATTGTGGAAGGTTGGATTAGATTGTCTTGGAGGAATTCTGTTTCTATGGCTGCGATGCTAACCATTACTAGGAGTTAAGTCCCACTTAAATCCCAATATTTGCTTCCTAAGCAAACATACGTAAGATCAGTCTGTAAATCAACAGAGCATTTTGCCCATGATAGTAAATGTCCCACTGAACCTCTGTCATACCTTTTGTGAATGTTGTCAAAGCAGGAGGTTGTTTTTTTGGGGGGGGGAGCCATTGTATATTGACTATGCTCTCTAGCCATTGTAGATTTGACATGCACATTATACAGGTAGATCTGGGAAGTGGGAAAGTGTTTAAAACCATGTATTGTATGAAATCACCTAATATATTTAGACAGAATCATACATCTTAGTCACGCTGAGTACATTTCCCTAATGCCTCAAAAACATCTTCTTGGCATGGGGATAAATAAATGCTGATAGGGAAAAAGACTTCTCTTACTGCAGCACCTGCCTGGATCTGGTTTATGTCCATACTAAGCTTGAAAAATTTGGCTGGTAGCCCAACTTTCTGTGTCAACAGAACATTATTTACCCACTCCTCAGTAGAAAGGGCCCCTGTATATGTTTCTCTGCATTTTTTAATGTTGCTGGGGGAACAAAGTAGCCTCACAAAGGATTAAAGGATGTACTGTTGAATGTTTACTTTCTTTCCAACATAGTCGTGTTATTGACTCGAGCCATTGATGGACGGGTCAAACGGGCATTCTGAAAAGTGATGTGGCTCCCCCACCCTTTAGCCTAGGGTTTGTTCCCTCCTTGTGTTAAACGATGGATTTCTTCTCAAGCTTCAGAGCCTGAATGTCCTTTGCAAGGACTGCAGAATGATAACCTCTTTTCTTCTGAATCATGTATAGAGCTTTGGGGAAGCACGGACCATTACGCTCCTCTTTAAGCTAAGCTCTTCCTATCAAAGCTCTGAAAACAATAAATAACATCAGGAATAAGTGGTACTGATACGTCTCTATGAGAAACAGCAAACTGGAGTAATAAACAATAGCGCAGCATGCAAGGGTGGCCTTGTAATGAGTCATAGAATTAAAGAGCTGGAAGGGACCCTGAGGATCATCTAGTCCAACCCCCTGCAATGCAGGAATATGCAGCTGCCCCATACGGGAATCGAACCCATGACCTTGGTGTTATCAGCACCACACTCTAGCCAAATGCCTCAGGTAGTAGATCAAAAGGAGTTTGCATTTCCATTCATCCACAGCAGGTTGACCTGCTTGCCTGTCACACATGCCGGAGCCACCTCCACTGCACCCAGCAAGCAGTCTGCCATCTACCTGCTGCAGCTGCTCACCCACTGGGCCATGGGACACCATTGCCATCACCAAAAGAAAAAAGCAGTCAACGGTGCTCCAACAAGATGTTCTGGGCCCACTACTCTCCAAGGCCATTTCAACCAGAATTCTGGTGGATCTGGCCATGGATAATGCCTGCATCATTACCACCTAGTCGGGAGAGGGGAGGCTTTTCATTCTGGCTGCCAGTCAGCTACTCCCTTATCTGGGAGATGGATAAGAGTTGGGAAGAGGCCTCCATGCCAGGGGTGTGTTAATTGGGCTACTGATGCCAGCTTACATAGCTTGCATTTGTTTAAGTCCATCCATTTGCGAGTCTGCAAAGGCAGCAGGGTTCTGCAGGCTGTGTTGTAAGTTTATGCCTTTCTTTAATAAAGCACTAAAACTGGCCGTTCCCTTTTTGGTATCCCTGCATGAAACCACTCACATAGGCCCTCCTGGAGCCTGCGGATCGGGACACTGGTAGATGAAAACATTCGCTGTGAGTCATTATTTACTGACACTTGTTCACAGTCCACTTTGTTTACCCTTGGTGTATGTCTGGAGCCATCAGCCCAGTCCCAGAAACTAGACTAGTTTGTTTAGTTCCCTAAGCATACTTAGGTCCTGATTTTCCAGTCTATAGATAAGAGCACAGCAACAAATGATGAAATTCTATTCTTGCTTAGTTGCATTCTACATTCCCCTGGCTAAAGTGTAAATGGCATCTCAGAGTGACAAACTGAGTCCTTAGTTTGAATCAGCGGTGGGATTTGTGGCCCCAGGGCTGCATTCTCCCTCAGCCTAATTTCATGCAAGGGTCTGGGAGGGAAAAGGGTGTCAGAGAGGGAGAAAAAGGGTTTCCGAAGAAGGGGGGGAGAGGGAGGGAGGACTGGCTTTGAATCTACCCATGGCTGGCTTCAGCCCCACTGCTGATGTGCAGCCCTGACAGATTACTCCCAAAGGAAATGCAGCCTCTGGAATAAATAATGCCCCCCAATTCAGGTCTAGATAATGCTGTAAAAGTAATTTCCCCCTAAAATCAAGTCACACAATTTCTAACATCTTTATGCATGTATTTGATGAGACTGCTAAAAACAACAACACAGAGACATGTAACTACTGTATGGGAAATTGTAAACAGATTCTCTGTTGACACATCCCCTACGGCAGCTCACAATTTCCATACATTTTCAGTAACTCAGAAATTCCATACGTTTCCTCTGCCTTCATAGCTACATTTCATACGTTCAGCAACAGACGAAAAGACAAATAGATGCAAAAGTAATCAAGGGGACAGTGCATAGGATTGAACTGTATATACAAAGTTAATATGCTATCAGAAGGTAGGGAGATATTTGTTGTTTCAGAGATGTAATTGGGAATGTAGACAATCACCAATCTGATCACAGGAATATGCATGCTGAATCCAGGGCACTTCCAGGCTGCTGTTTTTTATGGGTATATTCTGCGACATGTTCTCGACTCAGCAATAGTGCTTTAATGGTGGATTTATACTGGACACATCACTGGACTTTGTTACTTGTTCTGTCCCATTGTTAGCACTCTATTGCTGTCTGGAGGGACATTCTTGCACTGTAGCTAAAATAAAATAGGACCCACCCCCAGATTGTTTGTGGTATGAAAAGTTTTCAGGATTTCAGCAAGAAATTAGAGGATATGCAATGATAGGAAATCAAGCCATATGGCTACCCCAAAACTTTTGCAGGCATGAACAGTACTGAAAGTGGAATATTGTATGACTTGCCCCCAAACCATCATAAGCGCAAATCATCATAAATGCACAATAAAAATAAAAAAATTCAAAGGGGACCTCATTTGAAAACCAGGCACATCTGATGACTTTGAAATCAGAATAGTAACAATTGTTACACTTGCCCTTAATGTGTTGTTCCCCATGTTCTTTGGTTTTCCAGTTTTCTCTACAGGTGAAAAATCTTTTTTGGTTAAATTCTTCCTTCTAATTTACTGCTGCACCATGACATCTAATCCAACACAACATTGTTATCATTATATATCAAAATATCAGCATGATACTACTACTTTTCCATTCACAGTATGCTGACCTTGGAAAAATAAATGTCTAATAACTCAGCCAGCAGACAACAAATGAATGAGTTTTAGGGGGTGGGAAATCCTTCCAACTTGATAGAAGAGGTCAAATACAGCTCCAAATCACGACAAGTCTTTTGTATGTTTCTGCTCAAGTGGTTGAGACTGGAGACACGGCAGTCATGCGCTTCCGTCTGAAGAAGAACTTGAGGGATGAGGCTATCTCCCTGTATCGAAGCCCACACAGATAAGGCAACAGAGCTTTGGGCAAGATTATCAGCACATTGCATATTATCAGAGAGACCAATATCCCTGTCTGTGTCCCAATGACGGCATTGACATAAAGCAAGGAGTCCACCACAATAGCCAAGAGGGGAGAGAAATGGAAGAACAAGAGAATGTGATGCATCAGGAACGTCACACTGGCTCTAGAGAACATGCTTTTCCATATGCCTGACTGCTTTGTTTTGAAATACAGGATCATATAACAGCAGAGTATGAGGGACAGACAGAGAAAAAGGGCAGAAACGGAGACTACATAGCAGGATTTCACGGCCCCATCTCCATGTAGAGTCATTACCAGTATTATGGGGACAGAGCAGTTTTCCACTGGGCATACACTGGGTTTCTGGGTAAACTTGAGTATTAAGAAGACAATCCCAGGGAAAATCCCAGACAAGATCCATAGGAACAGTATCAGCTTCTTTGCTCGTGAAGATGGCAAAATGGAGATGTAATGCAAAGGCCACAAAATGGCCAAGTATGTATCCAGCACCATGGCAGCAGCTGTTAGCAACCCTCCGCAGTAAGTCATGGCCAGCAGATACAACAGGAGCACACAAGGGTTCTTGGGAAGGTGGAGTTTCATTACATTGAAAACTGCAGACATAGCATAGAGTATCAGATACAACAAATCACAGAGCAAAGCATTTCCCAACAGCAGGTATCTTGTCTCCTGACGGATGTTGACACGGGAAAGAATCACAAACAAAATGAAAGGGTTGATCAGGACGGCTGCTGTAAGGCACAATATCGGCGGGATCAGGAACATCATTGTCTTGGAGTATGGAGGATAGATGATCAATTCTTGCAGGTTTTGGAATGAAGTTTTATCCAAAGTGAAGGAGGCGTTTGAGGCCACTTCTCTATAGTGGGAGAAGGTTGCATTCAAAATCCTGGCTGGCACACATAGTGAGAAGTTCATTTCCCCCAGAGATTTGGAGTGGCAGCTGATGTAGACAAAAGAAGTTCTTCAACGCTGAGGTTTTGCAACAAGCAAAGATGCATTTTATAGCAACCGGATCACCATCTGTTGTCAGCTCTGTAATGATAGCTGATGGCAAAACATAGGGATTTGTAAGGGAGCTCTGCAAGTAGATCTTGAAATCCGCACAAGTGGAATCTTTTCTTCAAGAAAATATAACACTGATTGTTCAGAAGAAGGGAACACACTCACAGGGCTCAAAATTCAAACTGCAGAGCAGGCACTCTGGGAAGGAAGTAAATGGGTTGTTCATCACTAAGAACTGAAGTTTGTCCACACTGCAAGCATTAGCATAGCAAAGTAGCAGATGGAATATTAGCTTGATTAAACAGATGTGATGAGATAAAAGGGGACATTCCAAATTTGCCAATGCAATCAAGTCATAAATGGGGCCAGAGGATATACTAGAGTGTTTAAATGCAATCAGAAACGTATTGAGCCAATGTAATCAATAGAAATGGTGCCCTTAGCTCCTGAAATACAAGTGCATCATAATCCCTTCTAATACATGGTTCTTAGCAGACTGCTGCCATATATTTTCAGCTATCTGAAACAGTACACATACACCAAAATCCCATATATATTATTGCCACCTACTATGAAATATTGAGCTGCAAAATGGAGAATAAAATGTGGCTTGACACCCCCCCCCCTGCTCAATCTAAAGTGCTTTTTGTTTTCATCTTATGCTTTGGGAGGAGGAATAGACGCAATGCAAAATAAACTATTTTTTTACGATTAATTGAAAGATTATTAACATATAACAATACAATACAATTCTACATCCTTTACAGCTGTTCCCTAAATCAGGAGGAAAGAATAATAAAAACAAAGTATTAAATAAATCTAGAATTAACATGAGCACTGATAGATCAGATGAAAGACTTATCTCATCCAGTATTCTGTTCATACAGTGGTCAACTAGATGCCTCTGTAAAGTTCACAATCAGGATATGTCATAGCACTTTCCTGGTCCACAGTGACTGGTATTAAGAGGCATGCTGCCTCTGATATTGGAGGAAATGTAGCAATTATGACTAGGAATCATTAAGAGCCTTATACTCCATACATTTGTCTATTACCCTTTTACAGCTGTCCAAGTTGGCAGTCTTGTGGAAGCAAATTCCATAGTTTAACTATGTGCTAAAGAAGTTATTTTTGTTTGTCCTGAATTTCCCAACGTTCAGCTGGAATGTTCTAGCATCGTGAAAGAAGGGGGGACGACCACACCCCCACACTGTCTCTACACCTGGCATAATATGACGCACCATGTCCTCTCTAGACACAACAGACTGCGCTGCTTGCCTTCAGGTTGGCTGTTGTGAAATAATTCACTTTTTGATTCTGTTCTGACAAGCATGGTTTCAGTTCTCTGCTCCACACAAAGAGACATGCACTGAAAGAGCAGCTTCCATGCTATTGGCTTGTATTGCTGGCTCCCTGATTGCTTTCTGTCTACAAAATGGCTGCCAGGCCTTCTGCCCACTTTCTTGCTATGTGGCTGCTCAATGCTAACTGGGCCGGCCCAAGACATTTGGCACCTTAGGCAAACCACAAAATGGCACCCCCCAATGCCAGGGAAGAAGGGGGGGGGGAGTGAAGATTGACATCAGGAACAAAGGGGGAATAAAATATCTACATCGGGATCTGCTGCCCCTGTGGATCCTGCTGCCTGAGGCAGTCACCTCACCTTGCCTCATGGGTGGGACAGCCCTGAATGTTGGCCCTGTGTGGGTTGCTCTGATCTACACTGTCAGACAGTTATCAGCGAAATGTGAAATGGAGCATGGAGGCGGGCTCATATTGTGGAGCCATATTCTCTTCAACCTGTTGCCATCCAACCCCTGCAATGGATGTTTCTAGCCTACGAACGTTAATATAAGGAGCAAAACTCCCTACTGCTTAATATTCCTGCAGAACAAGCTGCTTTACATTCAGTAGAGTATGGATAGTTCCCAATCTTAGAAATGGCCTCAGAAAAGTTTTCAGTACAAACATAGCCCAATTAGGCTGCTAAAGATCAGAGTTTACATCAGGGTTGACTAACTTGGGATAACTGAGTTCTATTTTAAGATGCCAAAACAAGGACAGAAATTCCTGACAAAGGTTTGATGGAAACCTTTCAGGGTTGTTAGAAGCACTTGGCTCAACACAAGTGTTGTCAGTCAAGAAAACCCCCACAAAAAAATCTTTAGAACCTGTGTCCCAAGAAACAAGTTAGGTATATAAGGAATTGACATATGTATATTTCTAATATATACAATAATATCTGATTAAAAGTTAAAGGTCTTTTTGCAGAGTGAAGGAAACCTTAGATCTACATTTTCTTCTTCTTCAGGTGACAGACACTGGTATGTGTATTGGAAGGAATAGGGGAGTTAAAAAAAACATTTTAGAGGCGCCTTCCTTCCACCTGAATGCCCTGAAACATTTCAGCTAAATGTCAGAAAAACATTTTCAACAAGGAAGCGTATTTTTTTAAGTGCAAGGACCACATTCCCTTCTAAACAAGCTTTTGAGGGCCACATGCTAGTGGTGTGCGAGGTCAGAGGCAAAAGTGGGCAGAACACTGAATATGTGCAGTAGGTTAGTTTCTACACACATTTATACCCCCCTGGTCCTTTACCTTTTTTTTTTTTTTTTTTTTTTTTTTTTTTACCTTTATCTCCATCCAGGCAAGCAAGAAGCATTAGTTCCAAAACTCATTCCAGGTAGGCAAAAGTTGAAGGAGGATGCAAAGGAATGACCGTGAGGGGTGTGGCCCAGGGACAGGGTTAGATGACGCTCTTTTGGTTTCCAGTCATAATACTAGAGCTCTGGGGTGGGCGTTCAATGAAGTTGAATGTTGGATGATTCAGGACAGAGAAAATAAAGTATTTCTTCACACAGCTTCAGAAGTTCAGGTGGCCCAGGAAAATACATGATCTGTGGCAGCCCCTATATTGTGGAATTCCCTCCTCCTCAGAGGTGTGTCTGGTACCTTCATTATACTGTTTTCTCATATGGAGATGTACCTTTTTACCCTGGACTTTGACACAACACAACACACACACACCCCTCCACCCACCTCATTCTTGTGATCATAATTAGCTTTTAACTGTTTTTAATGTTGCATTTTAAACTTGTAACCTGCCTTGTGACCTTAGGGTGAAAGGCAGGTAATAAATAAAATACTACTACTGCTACTGCTACCACTAGTATTATGGCATTTGTTTCCACAAGAGGTATTGATGATGGCCATCAACTTGGATGGCTTTCAAAGAGGATAAGACACGTCAATAAGAGGATAAGGCTATCAATGGCTACTAGCCTCTGAATACCAGTTGCTGGAAATCACAAATGTGAAGAGTGCTGCTCTGCTCAGGTACTGCTTTCAGGCTTCCCACAGGCATCTGTCTGACCACTGTGAGAGCTGTTTCCTGGACCACATGGGCTCTTCTTATGTTCTTTTCGAGCATTTAAATAAAACAGAATATGTTTACAGACAGCAATGGCACTGAAGAAGAAATGGCTAAAATTACTTCCAGAAGGCCTGTTCATTGAACATCCGTGCTGAGTTGCCTGCACAAAGTTTATGGGAGGTTATAAGATGTCCACTGTTCTTCGAGCATTAATTCTGATTTATTTGTTGGGAGGTTACATGTGTGTGGTGCAGCCTAAGTGACATCAAGCAATTATTATTTTCACACCACTTTCCTTACTGCAGAAAGTCAGGTTGTTTTTGTAACCGCCTTCCAAAAGAGCACCAAATCCACTTCAGTTGTACAATGTGAATTTGCCACAAAAAAGCAACAGATTAGAAGTGCCCTGGGTCTTTTTTTTTTTTTAATGTGGGAAGCCTTTTGCTGCTGCCTTTCTCACCTCCCATCTCCCTTCTGATGCAAAATGCCTTCCAAATAAGCAGAAGACACAGAGAGCTGTCTTCTTCCCCACTATGCTCCATTTAAACATCTTCAAAAAGGGACATAGTACAGCGACCTTACTACACAATGGATAATGACATCTGCTTACAAACTGTTAAGATATCAATCCACACACTAATCGTCTTTGAAAACCAGCATTATAAACACTGGGGGAATATGGAAATTTCAAAACCTTTTATTTGCAGTGAATAGCAAGAAGCACAAATGCTTAGGTGTGGATGCTAACAGTTGGTGTTTACAGATGGCTGAAAGAATCCTCTCTGTTCTAAAATTGGCTACATGTGAAAACCTGAAGTCCATGCAGGGTGTGATATCAAATACCTGGGAATATTTCAAAGCTGGGGAAGAGGAGGAGGAGGGGGGAGGAGGAGGAGGAGGAGCAAAGAAGCAAAGAGAAGAAACCAGCCCCTTAAGAGTCTCACATGCATTACAGGAGCTTTTGCATAAAACACTTAGCAGCCTCAGCAACAAGAATACAATTGCAAAGATTTCTGCTTTTGGTATGGTAAAACATGGTGAGTAGGATCTTTTTTGTTGCCTTGGCTTTTTACTAGGTTTTTTGGTGCAAGGGTGTGGTGTGTTTGTTTTTCTTTGTCCCAGTGGCTGTGTGCGTATGTGATGATTTTGGGCTAGTTGCTTCTTCGTTGCTCTTCTTTCTGATGCCGGACCTTAATGTGCATGTTCATTCTTTGTGTAGGCACTGAACAGCAAAGGTGATGAGATCTGGCAGGGTGGAAGCTTTGCGGGCTAATACAGCAGGCTGCCAAATACAGCCAGAAATGAAATGCTGATTTCCTCTCAGGTATACTGCAAAGATTTTTGTTGTTGTTGTTCAGCTCTCTCTCTCTCTCTCCCCTCTGGAGGTAGGCTAGTGATTGGTTAGCTTACTGTGCTGGCTGCCATGCAGTTATTCCATAAGGTGTGAAGAAGGGGGGGGGGGATCTCTCAGCTTCAAGGAAGGGCAAGGAAGACCTGCATAAACTATTGTAGCACACTGTTGGCATGAAGGAAATCTTGCGAAGCAAATTAATTTCTTGCCCGCATTCCTGTGCGCTGTTATTCTTCCTCAGTTGTCCATTAGCTGCATTAGCTGTGAAAGAATAATTATTGCAATTTTTCTTCGATCAGAGGATTGACACAGGGAGCTATCCATTGTGCTGATTGTCTGGAAATATTACTGTATGTACCCTGCACAATAAAGAAGGGGGAAACAGTAAAAACCCCAATACTGCTGGGTAATTCATTCTCACAAAACTGAAGATGTGTGATAACTAAGGCCTTTTCCAGCTACACAGCATCCTTCATTTAAATGAACAGTTGGCTTTGCTTAATTTAAGATACAGATTTCTCATTTATACTTTACTGGGGGGGGATTAAGGTCTACACACAGATAGGTTTAATACTGTAAAAATATAAACAGTTTAAATGTTCAGAGGATTTGCAATTTTTATTTCCTGAGCATATTAAGCCTGGAAAAAACCCAATGGAAATTTACATGTTTTGGCCAATTCATGAGGAAATCAGAGACTGACCTAAAATGATATTCAAATTAGAAAGCTATTTTACCCTAGAGAGGCAGATGATAAAGAGGGCTGATGAAACAAAAAGAAAACAGTGCTCCAAGCATGTAGGATGCTTTAAGAATGGGAGCCTATGTTGCATTATTCTATTTGGAATGATGATAATAACACACAAATAACATTCTCGTCTGGCAAAAATCCATTGTGTCACCTTTTTTCAATTTTTCTTTCAAAGGGAAATGGAGAGGCTATTATTAGAGCAATCAGTTTGAGCAGTGAGATGATCAATAGTTATTTAAATGTATCTCTGCATCACACTCTAAATAAATATAAGAGTAATTTGTCAAATTGGCTATAAGCCTTAATATCAAAAAAATACAGTTATTAAACTGTAAAATACAAAAATTGTGATATCCATATGCATTGCATTTAGAATGCGAGAATTAAAATAGAGAATAAAAATATGTAAATACTCTCAAGCCATTTTCATCTTAGCTGTTTTTTTAAACACCATAACAACAAATAGAATAGGCAACACTCTCAATGAATAATGTCTTTAATAAATTGCCATTAAAGCACACACTGAGAGATAATGATTAAATCTTTTAATTAAATTGTGACAATGACAAATGCACAAGAAGCTTTAGAAAAAAGGAATGAAAACTACAGTCCTTTTTTCAATGATGATTAAAGCTGTCCCCCCTAATCCTTATAACCAAGCATCAAAAAGCAGAAAAGTAATATGAGATTCTAGATATAAGTCCAGCTCCTGAATACCAATACATATAAAAATCCAATGGCAGCTCTCAAATGGACCATTTTTAATGCAACACTATACCTGTCTACTTAAAAGTAAGTCCAAATTAAGTTAAATGGGGCTTAAATACTGCAGCTTTAATTCAATGAATCTAGGATACATTGTAAAGCATAAAACAAGCAAACATTGCTTTGACATTTGTTTGATTCTTTGATAAGTTAAATCTTTTTTAAAAAACAAAAATGACAACATATTGTACTTCTCTGTATCCTGATAATAGGTTGATCTGCACTCCAGTTAAGTCAAAGTGCTGTATTTTAGCCAATATATTGCCCTATACTTTAAGGAGACTTGGATTGATTCACACAATTATTTTTGGCATGGTTACAAATTTCCTCATTATTTTGGTATGATGAATAGTAGTCTGACAAACTCCAGGATAGAAACTTACACAGCCTAGCTTGTTTCCCCGCAATGGGGTCATACTCAGAGTAAATCCATTGAGTTAGGACTAACATGTCCATTGATTTCAATGGGTCTACTTTGAGCATAACTTAGAAAGATCCCAATGTTTTCCATCATATGATATATAGCATACAATCTCACCAGATGCTGGAATATTCAAAAGGTCAGTGAAAATCTGGAGTAACTTCACTATGTCAAAAATGGTCATATGGCTCAATTTGCAAATGGTGAGTATCCATATACTGTGGCTGCAATTATTTATATAACAGTTAGAAATAAAGCCGTGGCAGCAGAATGTGAGAGCAATGGAAAGCAAGCTATGATTGTTATTTGTAGCTGGAAAACTATAAATTTAGTATTAAAAAAATTAGGGTAAACAAATTTTCTGAAAACTATGATGCTTTATTGACTTCAGTGGAGCAATCTGCTATTTTCAGATCATAGTAACAGTCTAATCTTGAAAGAGTCATGATGGAACAGGGAGATTAAGGGCCAGGTCATCAAGTTAATCTAAATTTTGAAAAACAAAATGCATCCAAGTGGCTATCGGCCAAACAACCATTCTTCAAGCACAACACAGCAGGTGGAAATGTCTTGCACAAAGGACTAAACCAGTTCTGCAGCACAGTACTATCCTTCTGGAACAGGGGTCAGCAACCTTTTCCAGCTGTGGGCTGGTCCACTGTCCCTCAGACCATGTGGTGGGCCGGACTATATTTTGAAAAAAATAATGAACAAATTTCTGTGCCCCACAAATAACTCAGAGATGCATTTTAAATAAAAGGAAACATTCCACTCATGTAAAAACATGCTGATTCCCGGAATGCCTGCGGGCCGGATTGAGAAGGCGATTGGGCCTTAGGTTGCCTACCCCTGGTCTAGAACCAGGATATTCAAAGTGCACAGCACGTTCCTAAGAAGGCAAGAGTAGTTACTTCCTGACCTTGCCACAACCCACTTTGAACATCCTGATTGGATCAGGAAAAATTATTTGAACAGACACCACTTATTGCCATTTTAGAGGGAAAATGAAAGCAAGAACTTGAATAAATCTAGATGTGTTAGTTTTGCTTAGGACATTTTAAGCCTTTGCTTCTTGACTTGGGTGGGTATGAATGAATGAATGAATGAATGAATAAATAAATAAATAAATAAATATAATAATTTTATTATTTATACCCACCCAAGTCAAGAAGCAAAGGCTTCAAATGTCCTAAGCAAAACTAACACATCTAGATTTATTCAAGTTCTTGCTTCCATGTTCCCTCTAAAACTTTTAAACTTTTAAAACTCTGATTTTAGACAAAGTCTCCCAGAAGCATTTTTTTTTGGTGGTTGCTTGCCACCAAGTGACTCCTGGAGGTACTCCTTAAGTTTACTCTTTGTTTTGATTGTAGATCCAGATGTGATGAGACAACATGGAGTTCAAAAGAGGAAAAACCTTTATAAAATCCAGCATGCAGCTGACCCATGAGAAATTACCTTTAGTGAGCTTGAGTCCTGGGGAAAAGGGCAATGTAGGAACAGACATAAGAGAAAGGAGCCACCCTGCAGTTGAAATCCAAAAAGCAAGTTTTTCTGCAGATAGAAGCGATAGCATTTCCAACAGCTCGATCAAGACTGGATCTAGTGAGAGCATCCTGTTGCTCCCAGAATCCTTCTACAAACCTGTACGGAAAAGTAAAACCCATGACTGTGTTCTGGGAGGTGTGGACAAAACCGAACAATGTAGCTACAATAACAAGATCTCAGAGGAAGGCGTTGCAGCTCCTGGGAGAAGTAAGGGGCGTATGATCAACAGTGCCAGCTTTTCTGGAATTGGGAACACACAGAATTCCAGCAGCAAGAAAGAATCAGTGGGCAACTCGAGCCAATTCTTGAACAGCCCGCAGCAGATGATTGATTACCGAAACTTTGTGCCACAGGTGCCCTTTGTGCCAGCGGTTGCAAAAAGTATCCCAAGGAAGAGGATTTCCCTGAAGCGATCCAAAAAAGGCTTCCGGGATATATTTCACATGAAAAAAAACAAGCCAGAGAGTCTTTCCTTGCTGTCAGAGAAACAAAAAAGGCTGCCATTTCCAGGCTGCAAGTCAGAGTTGGCAGGCAGGTTCGGCAAGTATTTCTTCAAAGCTGGAGAAACATTTTCTGCTGACTGTTTGGCACAAGAATTTTCTGATGGCGAGCTGCTGTCAGAGTCCTCCTATGAGTACTCCAGTGCTCTGTGCGAAGATGTTGCTTCCCTGAAGAGCTTTGATTCTCTCACTGGGTGCGGAGAGATCTTCGCAGATGAGAGCTCAGCTAATATGGAACTGGAGGTTAGCAAAGAAATCTCGGTCAGGCAATCGCAACAGAAAGATAGTCCTGCTATGGGGTCCTTTCAAGGTGGAGTGGAACAGCTTGCATCCCCAGCCCAGAATGAAGCAGCAGACTTTGCAAAACTCTGGGACAACATCAACAAATCAGTGCAGCTGCATCAGAAGACCTTGTTTGATAGGAGGCTTCTGAAAATACCCAGTAGTGAACTGGGAAAGTCTAGAAGTGAGACCAGTGCCTCAGTGACTGATCTGCTTTCTTCCCCTGACTCTTCCAAAGAGAGTTCCATAGATACAGGGACCCCAAAGAGTGACAACCAGGAATCTATGTCAACCAGTGATGAAGGATACTATGATTCATTTTCTCCTGGGCAAGATGATGAAATAAGGGAGGATCAGTCCCCTGGGGTACCAGGTAGGTTTCCAAGAGACAGTTATAGTGGCGATGCCCTTTATGAACTATTTTATGATCCCAATGAGGCTCAGATCAGCCCAGTTCTAGATGATGACCTATGCATGTCTGAAAGCACTTCAGAAAAGGCAATTGAAATCCCTTTATCAATTTACAGCTTTCATGTAGGGTCAGAAGAAAATATGGCTTCTCAACCAGCCATTGACATAATCAGCCAAGGATTCCTTCACAGCACATGGAAAGGGAAAGAATGCTTGCTTAAGCTCTGCGATACAGAGCTCTCCCTGACCATGGGGATCATCAACTGGCTGAGAAAAAACCCAGGCTTGATTTCCCCCCAAGACTTTCCCAAGAACCCTCCACCACAGATGGAGAGAGATGGTGAGCCAGTGCCTACCAGTCTCAGCACATGCCAAAACATGTGTAAATCTGCTTTTGAGGAAAATGAAAACAACACAGAGACATCTTCAGCTGACTGCAAAAATGGAACTGAGGTATATTCAGCGGACAGAACTGAACAAAGTCAAAGTGATGTTCCTTCGTGCAGCTCAACTCAAGAAAGTTCTCAAGACAGGGAAGGAAATTGGAGTGCAATATCTGGGCTCACAACAGACAATAGCATATCATGCGACACACAGAGATCAGAGAGTTGGGATGATCTCTTAATGAGCTCTTCTTTAATGGAGAAGATATCTCTCGTAGAAGAATGCACAGATCCTAGCAATGAAACTCTTTCACTAGAAGTTTTGAATCTGGAGACAATTTGCCCAACTGATGATAACCCACTGGTAACGGATAACCATGATGCAGAATCATGTTCTTCTTACATGACTGCTGCAACCTCTCCAGATTCTCTAGAGACTGGAGAGGAAAATGAGATGAAGGATCAAACCTGGTCTGTTGAATGTGACAAGCCAACAGAGCCACTGAATCTCAGTCATTCCAAAAGCCAGATCAGCCAGACATCCAAGGAGAGTGACACGAATGTAATGAGGCTTTTGGAACATTGTGTAACTCAGGTTGCTTCCCTAAAGATCAATCATGACTCCGCAAGTAAGCACTTGGAAGATGATGGCGTTGGAAATGAAGTGAGCAGTGATACAGACGCAATAGTTCAATTCACAAACCAAATACAAAATGAATGTAGCTGTATAACCCCAAGCCCAAAAGGTTCTCCCAGCCATCCTTCAAGCCACTGTAACATTGAGTCAAATATCGGTGCTAGTGTTACATCTCTCATGAATCAAAAGGAAGGTCTCATTTGTTTTGAAGATCAGAAAAACACAAGTATCCTAAACTGTATGGGTCCAGTTGCAAAAAACAAACTACCCTTTGAATATGCCCAGTTGAATAATCAAGCCCTGTCCTATATCAAAGATTTCAGATTTGAACTCAGTGCTCAAAATTCTACCACCATGGCACACATTTGCAGGCCTACATTTTTGCCACTCTTTGGTTCCATCTGCTCAGACACAACTAGTGGCTTTTCACAGCCTTTCTGCAGAAGGAGCGGTTTGCTGGAGAAACATTCACAAGACCAAGAAGTTACACCAAGCAGCACACCGTTACGTGGTTATTCAACGTTCCAGTGTAAAGTACTGCCAAAGGTGTCCACTCTTCCACTTTTAGAGGATGCTACCAAAGAGAGAGCAGTTATGGAGAAGACCTGTGATGACTTGCTGTTATAAGGTGAGTCCTTGAAAGAAGACCCTAAGTGCATTGAGACCAATTAGGAAGGCACTTACTTCCTGCCCACTCATTTTGCCATAGACGAAGGCTCTGAAGGGTTATTACAGTATTTATAATGTCCATATATTTCTACCCTCCAAAATGTCCCCCAAAATCCTACCCCCAGTTTTAGCAACTTTCTAGCAAGGATTAGATTAATTTACCTCTGATTACTGAGAGATGTGGAAATATAATTTGTGAAACAGCCTCCTAAGTAAATCCAGAAAAACTGGTATCCTACAAACATTTTTGCTAGTCTGCATGCTCAGACGTATGGTATTTGTTGGCTACATAAAAAGACGCCACTCATTTGTAACCTTTTCTTACTTAGTCACCTGGCTGGGAGAGACTTGTGTTTGCTGCAGACAAGCAGCCGTTGAGACTGGCCCCCCAGGTGACTTTGAGAAAACCACACCCACCTTTCCCCACACCTGCTGTCATATATGATGTCAGGTTCAAGAAACCTCATGGCATAAATAAATTGTTCATTTTTTATATTGCTACTTATGGAACAACATAAATTCTTATTTTACACATTGACACAGTAAACAAATGGGATATCTGCATTTAAAACATGAAAACGTGTGCCGGATTTGGAATAGGAATAAAAGCAGAAAGATGCTACGGATAACTATTTAGGATGTATATAGGAAGTATCCTATGCCCTTTTAAAATGTGTTTTTTGGGGGGGATTATGGGATTGTTGTTTTTATCTTGATTATATATTTTGTGGTTTTCTGTTCTGGTTTTCTTCTGCGAGCCACCTTGAGACCTCCGGGTATAGAGCGGTATATATAATAATAATAATATAGGTCTGCAGCTAGGACATCTGCTTGGTGTGGTAGAATCCATGACTGAAAGGGCCATGGGCACTTGTCCTCAGGAAGTCAGATACAGTGTTAAAAATGGAAGTGTACCCAACAGAGGTGAGTTAGGGCTGTCCATATATCCCTTTATTTGCATATCCACGATAATGTATGCTCATGATGCTATTGGGCAGTCATATGTAATCCCACTATCAATACTAATTATGCCTGCGTAAGTGTTAGGGTAAGGGACGCAGGTGGCGCTGTGGGTTAAACCACAGAGCCTAGGGCTTGCTGATCAGAAGGTTGGCGGTTCGAATCCCTGCGACGGGGTGAGCTCCCGTTGCTCGGTCCCAGCTCCTGCCAACCTAGTTCGAAAGCACGGCAAAGTACAAGTAGATAAATAGGTACCGCTGCAGCGGGAAGGTAAACGGCGTTTCCGTGCACTGCTCTGGTTCGCCAGAAGCGGCTTAGTCATGCTGGCCACATGACCCGGAAGCTGTACGCCGGCTCCCTCGGCCAGTAAAGCGAGATGAGCACCGCAACCCGAGTCATCTGCGACTGGACCTAACGGTCAGGGGTCCCTTGTTAGGGTAGTCACACTGCTTCATTCCCAACCAGGGCATATCCGGTAACTTCCTCCTGAAAGCCTGTTACTCTTTATACCCTCCAGACTAGTGTTTTATTGCAGGTGTATTCTGCAACATGCCCTTGACCCAACAGTAGTGCTTCAGTAGTGCTTTAATGGTGGTTTTTCTGTTTTGGTTTGTTCTGTGATGCTTCCCAAATGCTACCACATTATTGCTATATAGCCTAATGAAAGTGGGACAAGAATAAACCAGAACGTCTGTGCTATATAAAATTACAGGATTTCAGCAGAAGGTTACAGGAAATGCACTGATTGGAAATGAAGTGGTGTGACCACCCCAAAGGTTTTGCAGATGCAAACAGTGGGGTTGTGTGTGACTGCCCCAATAGCGTAATGAGCACCGACCCGTCCTGAAGATGCAATAAAAATAGTGGCTGGAGGGGGCTGTTCTTTTTTATTTTTGTCCTGGTTTTGTTGCTATAGCCCCTCAAGACAGCAATAATTTTGTAAACAGGGGTGGTGGTAGTGGATGAAATGATTAGATATAATGTTGCGGACGGCCTTCATGAGAAAACCCAGAGGGACTAAAGCTGAGGCAAACCAAGTGCTGAATTATGTGGACCTAGCAGGAAACAAATCTTTTCTAGGCATGATTTACTTTCTGGTAGTTGCAGAAAGCAGAAGCAAAGCAGACACAGCTGTCAGAAGCGGTAATGTACCCTATACTAGCGCTTTATGAGATTGTACCGCAAACTGACTTGGGGCATTTTCAAATACGTTGTTTCACTAGCAGCTGTAGCATGCCACGAGTTGTCAGTGTTAGACACCTGCCAGACCAGAGACATGTCATTACAGTTTGTATGCTATAGTTAACTTTCCAAGGAAGGCATGACTTTTGCTCTCTGGAAAAAGAACGGACAGGTTATTCTAGATATTAATTTAATGGTGTACTGCAAATGTTTATTTGCATAATTTTAGATATGCATCAAAATCGGAGGTCTTGGTGTGTGGGCTGGATTTGGGCATGCACCTGATTTATTGCTTGACTACATACAAAAGTCCTGATGTTCTTATTTTATTGCTTCTCTGCAAACACATCTGAGAGAGAAACTCAGAACCTGGACATACAGGCTGCTTTGCTATAACATAACTCCACTTCCTTGGAGGTTTTTAAGCAGAGGTTGAATGGCCATCTGATATGGATACTTTAGCTGAGATTCCTGCATTGCAGGGGGTTGGACTAGATGATCCTTGGGTCCCTTCCAAATTTATGTTTCTATTATTGGCCCACCACACATAGAATCAACCCACATTTTAACATGCCTTTGAGATTGCTTCGTATGTTACATTTTTCACTATGAAGATTAAACTATATGCTTGTTGTATTTTTTTAAACAATTTTTTAATATTAGTGTATGTTTGGCACTCCAAGCACACGGATCAAGGAATTTGTATATGCAGAGATTCCTAGTTTTGTGTAACTGCCCCAGAACCTATGTGTGATGCCATTTATATGTTGGAAAAGATCATTTTTGCTAGGGAAAAGTAGCATGTGAGATGGCTTATTTGAGTTGGCTCAGCAGTTAGGAGGAGCTATTAATGTGTACGATTGTATGGTAATTTGGCTGAAATGCATCATTTCATGAAACCTTTTGGAAACAACAGATGAGATCATTGTCCTTATGATCTCATCAGATCTATGCAATCATAAATTATTATTTATGTTTCTACCAGTGGGAGAAGAAGGTCCTCTTTAGATGGTGGCAGCAGTTACCTGTGTACCACCGACGGATGGGCTGCAGCTGACAATATTTCTCAAGAGCAGATTTATAAGATCGTTGTGAGGTGTGTCTGGCATTTCTGTTCTCTTTTTAGAAAAGCTTGAGATTTCTTTCATATTGGGAGTGGGAGGAAGGTAGACCATATCTCAGAACTTACATGAGGCTGTTATTCCAGCCAACAGCACAGGAAATACCTCAAGGCAAAGATGATATCACTGATTTTTAATGAAGCTCTCAGAAAAGGCATTTACACAATCCATGATCTAAAATAAACTTTATTCACAGCAAAAGTACTCAGGCTTCTTCATGATACTATATGCATAAACCTTTGTCCTAATAATGGGTATTCATATTTGGTGGCTAGATAACTGGCATTAAAAAAAATAGCATCTCTTCACAGATCTATTTTTCTTCCCTGTGTGTTACTACTAAGAGAAATTATGCATATTTCAGCTTTTAAAAGCATCCCCAAATCTGAAGACTTGCAGTTAAGCAGCATGTTCTGAGTAGGGTTCTCAAGTAATCAGGGGGGAAACTGGCCTGTCGCGCTCTTGCAATTTTAAAAGCAGCTCGGTCAGCAGAAATAAGAATAACAGAATCCTAGAATTGTAGCATTGGAAGGTGCCCAAAGGGTCATCTAGTCCAACCCCGTGCAATGCAGGAATCACAGCTGCTTTGCATTCCTGGACATCAAGCTGCTGCTGAAGACACAGGAGCAGGGGTCAGTCAAAAACTGGCAACATGGCTCTGAAATGGCATCTGATGGAGACTGCATCATTGCATGGGCAAGAGTCATGATACTGGATACTAATTTGCTACCAGAAAGACCAGATACTGCTTCCTAACTAGATAACCAGTATCCGATCGGTGATGTGCCCCAGACTGCGCAGGCATGCTTTGAGCGTCATCTAACATGTGCCCAGAAAGGAAAAAATAGATGCTAAATTAAACAATTTTATACTTCATTAAGCATTGCTCCTTCCAGCTTTGGCTTTGTTTCACTGTACTGTCAGCATCTGACTTGTTCGCTGATTGTCACAGCAAATAATATTTAGCCTCAACTGGTCTTAAAGAGCAATCTCCCCTGTCCCCTGCTTTAATTAAATACATGTAGGCTTTTTGGGCATGGGCTGTATAAGACATTCGGAGACATTGTTCTAGTCCTTTCTCAAAATAAAACGATTGATTTGCTATCATGCCTCTTATTTCAGTAGGACGTTTCCATGGATACAGGCTTACAGAGTTGGCTTGCGATGCTCTGGCAATGCTGGAGAGCACTAAAGCATATTCCTAGCTAGCCTGCTGTAGATCAAGGGTGTGAATGATTATTGCAAATCTGAAGTCAGGATCTGCTTTATACACTCTTTTTATTTTCTTTCTTTTTATAGCTTCATGAATGGATTTTTTTTTTTAAAGAAAGAAATAGTAAATTGTAAACTGTGCGCAGTTGTATTGTCCAAGTGATGAGGATGCAGAGATCACAATATTATTCCAGTTATATTAAAATAGGCGAAGTGGAGAATACCCTAAGATAAAATGTACAGGCGGTTTGCCTCTTCAAAGCATGTCAATTAAATAATTCCCCGTGGCAAATACTTCCATAACTGGGTTTACATTTAGAAACCATATTGAATAGGATGCAGTATGATTAAGAAATGAAGTGGGGACAAAAAGGAGGCAGGGAAAGAATCTGGGTAGCTGGTTTTACGTTGGTTGAATTATATTGTGAAGACTATTAATGTAGATTCCAGAATGCAGAAGGCAAATCAGCTGGGGTGCATTCTCTTTTTCTTTCTGAACCTTTTCAGAGTCTCGTCATACGTTACATGGCAAATGTTTGATTTCTCGTCCATCTGTACGCATGGTAGGCTGCCATGACCAAACTCAGCTCCTTGGCAAAAGCACTAGTATGACATACTCACTTGCTGTCTGCAGACACTAGTTTTACAGACACAGTGAACTACCGGTATGTGTGAAGTGAGGGAGCCTAAGGAGTGTAGGGATGGCGGAGTGTATCTGTTTCACTCCGTATCAATATTGCATGTGTTCTGTTATCTCATTAATCTGTAATTAAAATAAAAATCTGGGCCAAAGTTAAGATTTAAATACAGATTTAAATGCCTACTTAAAAATACATAGTTGAATATTTATTTTAACCTACATTTCTAAATGTATCCCCCCCAAAAAAGGCATATTTTAAAATGTATTTAGGTGCATTCCTATAATGCAAAATTCAGAGAAGTGCGAAATTGAAAGGTTAATACTGTTCCAAGCTCTCTATTAGTCTTGGAGGTGCAGATGAGTCCAGTTTGTTTGCAAATGGAAATGACATTCTCCTCCATCCCTAATCCTAGGTGTGCTAATTGGGAAGTCTCATTGACCTGACAGAACTTATGGTGCTGTCATCTCAGTGTTAGACGATGAGCTCAGACGCATGGCAAGCAAAGTGACTTTTTGACACTAGCCAGGTCAGCAGAGGCTCATCAGGGATCAGAGCTTGAAATGGCCATCTGAGTACTTCATACTATTTCCCCTGGGATAGCTCAGTTGGTAGAGCAGGGGACTCTTAAGCTCAGGGTTGTGGGTTTGAGCCCCACATTGGGCAAAAGGATTCCTGCATTGCAGGGGGGTGGATTAGATGACCGTCAGAGTACATTCCTGCTCTACAATTCTGATTATGATGGGCAAAATGGCAAAATGGCAACACAGATAATGCCTTCCTTACATACTAGGTCGGGGTGGGGAACCTTTTTAGCCTGACAGATCAAAGCCTTATCTGGCCCGATCCCCACACGCCAACTTTGAGAGGTGGACAGAAGAACCCACCTGTCAATCATCTGATGCCATAATGACACCAGGTGATTTGCAGGTAGGTTGCCCTGCCTACCTGAACAAGTTGGCCCATGGGGATGGGACCAATGTGCAGTGCTTCCCAAGAACCTGGCAGCCAGCTGGTTGCTGGGCATTTGGGAACTGCAGTACAAAGGCTTTGTTGCTCCAACAGCACCAGGCAGATTCCACTGAAACTTCTGTGAAAAGATAGCATTTTCAACCTATTTTAGCAGCGGTTTCAGTGGAAACTGCTTGGTGCTACTAGAGCAGCCAAAGCTCTTCTGCCCATCAGCTTTTTTGTAACTAGGTCATGTGAATCAATCCTAATGCTCTTCCAAAACCTTTAGTAAAAAAAAAGCCCACAGAACTACAGTACTAATTGCACTGCAATTGGATTAAGCTTTCTAAAGTAGAAGAAAATGATCCCAAGTAGACAGACCACCCTGTGAATTCAGTTAGGACAAGACAGGTCTTCTCAAACAGCATGCAGATTACAGTGCTATTACCGCTTTTTGTTTTTTTTGCTGTGCCCAGTGCAGGCATAATAAAGAATAATTATAAGTCACAATAGATTTTGGTGGTACAGGTAAGTGCACATTCAAGTCTATCCTATTGGACTCAATGGGATGTAGAAGTGCATTACTTCGGCTGGATCATGCCCACTCTTTGGGTGGATGGGGCATTCTTAATTTGAGAAGAAGGCCACCAGAGAAATGATAGATAATATCAGAATACCTGAAGGAGCGTCTCCATCCCCATCGTCCAGCCCGGACACCGAAGTCCTCCTCTGAGGGTCTTCTGGTGGTTCCCTCACTGCGAGAAGTGAAGTTACAGGGAACCAGGCAGAGGGCCTTCTCGGTAGTCACTCCCTCCCTGTGGAACACCCTCCCTTCAGATGTCAAGGAGATTAAGAACTACACAACTTTTAGAAGACATCTGAAGGCAGCCCTGTATCAGGAAGTTTTTAATGTTTGATGCTTTCTTTAGACAATCCCCAAAACTGTTGAAGAAGTCCCAAATATTATTGCAATGTATTGCAGCAGTAAATAAATAGATACCATTCAGAATCTTTCTCCCACGCCCAAATTTAAAAGCCCAACTAAATACTACATTCATGATAAAATGCTAGTGGTGTTGAGGCTCAAACTGGATCTGCTACAGGCCAGGCAGGTGTTCTGTTTGGGGATCTCCCCTTTTCTCTTGGCTTCCTGTTATTTGACTTTGCTGCTTGAATTGGCTCCATTTATCTTTCCCCTTCTCTATGCCTCCTTGTCTGTTTTCTTCATTTTGCCCTCTGTGTTTTCTGAGATTCTTCCATTAATGCTCCTTTTGTGCTCCTGACACCCCTCCTTTAATTTGGGAGGGCATTTGCTTCTCTCCCCAACATTCCTTTTTGTAGTAATTTGGTACTGAATCCCTGGTCTGCTTTCCCCTTTTGTGGCTTTCTTACCAGCTGCTCTTTGGCAAGCAAATCTACTGTACGTCATGATCTCTCCCTTCTCTCGTTGCTGTTTATTTATTTCTGGTACTCTGTAGAACTTAGGAAGCTGCCTTATTCTGAGTCAGACCAGTAGACCATCTAAGCTCAGTATGTATGTATGGGTGGTATTCCATGCTAGTCCTCCTCAGAGCAGACTCCCTGAAGTTAATAAACATGACCAACACCCCATATGCACTATATACAATTAAAGCAACATCATACCATTTAACAGTCATATCTTCCTCCAGAGAATTCTGGAAACTGTAGTTTGTTAAAGGTGCCGAGCGTTATTAGGAGACCCCTGTTCCCTACACAGAACTACATTTTGTAAGGTTCCCTGAGAAGAAGAATGGAAATAAACCACTCTGAGAACTGGTGGCACAATTGCCAAAAAATAGACTTTAAAACAAAGCTGATCCCCAAGAAGCAACAATAAAACATCAACACTCAAATGCCTGGGAGCAAAGAAAAGTTTAAACCCAGCAGTGAAATTATGTCCAAGTTGCTCCCAGACAGGCCTCTTTAGGGAGAACATTCCTTAGATGGGGAGCCAGTGTGGAAAAGGCCCTTTGCCTTGGCACAACCCTCTGGACTTCTACTAGAAGAGGTACTCAGCAGAGGGCTTCTGGTTATGATTTAAAGGTCTATCAAGGTTCCCAAGGTGGAAGCTGTTCCACAGTTCACTGGGGTTCCTCAACATGCAAAATTTAATAGGTTAAAACCAGCATTTTTGAACTGGGTCTAGAAGTGTACTGACAGCCAGCATGGCCAAATCAGATTCAGTGTTATATTTTCTGACTATGTCGTTTCAGTCAGCAATGTGTGGTGGTTAGAGAGTTGGGCTGGGACTTTGGAGAGCCAGATTGAAATCCTCACTTAGGTGACCTTGGGGCAGTCTGGCTAGACACAAGGCAAGGCAGGGTTCAGACTGAATGCTGGGCTGGATACAAAGCAAGGCGAGATGGGGTTTGGGGTGGGCAGGGCTGTGGGAAACACACAGACAAAAACTGGGTTCTTGATCTCAGGAACCTTCATGAAAAATTTGGTTACAATATCTTAAGAGATGTCCAAAAGTGCAGAGAACAAACAAAGGGACAAACAACTTTCCAAAATACACAGGAGGTAAAGTATATGTAGAGTAATTATTATTATTTTTTAAAGGACCATGCCCACAGGCATACAATCTAAACAACAACACCCCGGGTGTGGGGCAGAAGGAGAGCAAGAGATCAGAGGCCAAAGGATCAGAAGAGAAGGCACAGGGTTGACCAGTATTTAAATAATTGCAAAGAAGGATGAGGGAAAATGTTGGGACACGATGGGTTCCAGAACAAAAACAAGGCTGCGAGAAAGAAAGGATGGAGATGTAAAAGTTAAGAAGTAACCTGAGGCTTAGCTGAGTTGAAATAATGCCATCAATACATTAGCAGAGCAATCATGTATACACCAATTGCAGCAGGGATGGCATCACTATGCTGGTGTAATGGACATCGATACCTATTCAGAGAGGGGGAAAACACAGAGCCATAAAAGACAAAATCAGTGTAAATGTGGCAGTGACTATGCCACCAAAGTCAACCAATGAAAACCTGTGCTTGGAAGGAACAAACATAAACTAATAATGTTGGGGGCATGCCTTCAGCACACACCCCTGCACCAACACACACACACACACACACACACACACACACACACACACACGACGAAATATCATGCCACAGCACTGCCTGTGCCATCAGCCCCACTTGGCTCACTGTCAGTCCCCAAGCATGCATCCCTACATGCAGCTGTTTTGATTTCCTTATGCTGCTAGCAGCCACCAGTCTGGAGCACACTGCACGAAGGTAAGGAAGGAGAGTCCACATAACACAGCTTGTTGGGTAGGATGTCTAGAGAGAGCACAAAGTGTGATGCAGCAGCTAAAAAAGCCAATGCAATTCTGGGCTGCATCAATAGGAATATAGCATCTAGATCAAGGGAAGTAATAGTACCACTCTGGTCAGACCTCACCTGGAATACTGTGTCCAATTCTGGGCACCACAGTTCAAGAAGGATACTGACAAGCTGGAACATGTCCAGAAGAGGGCAACCAAAATGGTCAAAGGCTTGGAAACGATGCCTTATGAGGAACGGCTTAGGGAGCTGGGTATGTTTAGCCTGGAGAAGAGAAGGTTAAGGGGTGATATGATAGCCATGTTCAAATATATAAAAGGATGTCATATAGAGGAGGGAGAAAGGTTGTTTTCTGCTGCTCCAGAGAAGCGGACACGGAGCAATGGATTCAAACTACAAGAAAGAAGATTCCACCTAAACATTAGGAAGAACTTCCTGACAGTGAGAGCTGTTCGACAGTGGAATTTGCTGCCAAGGAGTGTGGTGGAGTCTCCTTCTTTGGAGGTCTTTAAGCAGAGGCTTGACAGCCATCTGTCAAGAATGCTTTGATGGTGTTTCCTGCTTGGCAGGGGGTTGGACTGGATGGCCCTTGTGGTCTCTTCCAACTCTATGATTCTATGATTCTATGAAAAGCCCCCTTGGAATGAGGGTTCAAGACCCACCTAGGAAAGGAAACATTCTTGTGGCTTGCAGGGCAAGTGCATCCCAATGGGTCACATTTATTAATTACATTTATACCCCACCTTTCTTCCAAGGAGCTGAAGGTTGCATATATAGTTTTCCTCCTCCCTGTTTTATCTTCACAACAACCCTGTGGGGTAGGTGCAGCTTAGAGGCAGTGACTGGCCCCAGGTCACCTAGCAAACTTCGTTGTGGCTCTGTGGGCATTTGAACCCTAGTGCCAACCTAGCACTGTAACTACTGCAAAGCACTGCCTTTCCCATAGGCTGGTACAGTTGGGTCCTCATTTTATCTGCATCTTTGCTGGTGCAGCAACTCACAAGGCTGAGCTGCCAATCCAACGTCTTTCTGTAAAGAAAACTTTGGTGGTGGTTGTCCTCATTCTTTCTCGCAGCATATTAAGAGAATAACGAAAATGATCATTACTGGCGCAGAATTTAATGTATTATTCAAAAGCAAAGAGGGAAGCTTTTTTTTTTTTAAAGGAAAAAGCAAGCAAGCCAAGCTTTCGTATCAATAATTCAATCCCTCCGCAGCCATAGCACTAGTTTTGCCACTTCACTCCTGGCTACCTCCTCATACATAGTTAATGTTTAGATGCCCCACTGCATACATCACAGCAGATGGCAAGAGGTGCCACGGTCTAACACCAAGTGAACCATTTATTTATTGTATTTATTCCAGTCATTTATATCCTGCCTTTAAGGAGGCTTATGAGTAAAGTCAAAATACAACAATAAAAATGGCTATAAGTCCATTTCAAAATCTACCCGCCAGGATCCTTCCCACAGGGCATTTGGGGCTGCAATGGGAGAGCAGGTTCTGGTGTCATCTTCCCCTCCATTTGTTTCACACAAGGGGGTCACCATCTGTGGGGAGCAATCCAGGAGGGAGAGAGGAAGACAGGGGATGAAGATAACACCAGGCACCTGCTCTCCTCCAGTAATGTATTTAGTTAGTTTAGATTTCTTTTCCATCCAGTTTGTCCCCAAAGATAGTGCTTAGTATATGGACTTAGTATATGATGCGAGAAAGCCTCTTCCATGGTTTTATGGCACGCTGCTATGAAAGAAATATTAAAACAGAACACAACCATTATTAGAGATAATGTGTGCTTAGTGGCTGATGTGCATAATAGCTGGTCATTGTGCACATTCACCACACCTCATGGAATATGTGTTCATAATCTATCCATGAAAGAGGGAATTGTGCACCATTTCCAGTCAATATACATATTCTCCAGCAGGCCTTGGGAAATATGCATACCTCAAGAACGTTTTGTACATAAATCATTAGGGAAGTTTTTAACCTGTGATATTTTGATGTATTTTAATATCTGTTGGAGGCCGCCCAGAGTGGCTGGGGAGACCCAGCCAGATGGGCGGGGTACAAATAAATTATTATTATTATTATTATTATTATTATTATTATTATTATTATTATTACTACATTCTCCAGTCAATATGCATAATCTCCAATAGGCCCTGGGGGCTTTGCATATCTCGACTGCATCTTGTACATTCTTTGGACATTATGCATAACCTCTAAGAGGCCTTTTTGATAGATATTTGTAAATTCTCCAGGCTATATGTCCTCCACTGCATAGTACCTATAAACCACAAAGTGAGTAACAGGATAAGCAAAACCTTGATGAAGGTAGAGTCTTATACAATAATTTGACAGATTCACTCTGTTTGGCTTCAGCTTGGCAGGGGCTCACTATTTCTCCTAAGATATACTGCCACATTTTGTGGTTGTAGATTGGAAGGTAACCATGAACAGAAGCAGCAGGTGTAAGGAAAACAACATTTCAGCCAGCAGAGGGCAGAGTGTCACTAACATTTTTATTTTTTTAGGAACTTCAATTTCTTGTATGCCTCTTGTTTTCTAACCAAAACACACTGGTGTAGGAGAAAAGAGAAAGTAGCACAAATATTTGCCCTGGCCTTCCAAGATCAAGTCAGGCTGAGGAGGTGAATAGCTTATGATCCCGTGAAGACATAAATGGCCCAAAACTGTGTAGAAATGTGTTTCTCCATGATAAGCATCCCTCATGAGTGCACAAATGGTAATGCAGAAAGGAAACCCAGATACACACACACACACACACACACACACAAACTATGCAAAAATGTAGTGGTAATGAAGGGATAAAATAGGCTCAAAGGATTGCTCCTTTAATCAAGAAAGTCTAGAAGCAATTACAAACAAGATTAATTGCAATGATGCACCCTCATAAAATTATTAGAGAGGAAATAGCTAAGTGGGTTCCAATAGTAATCTATATTAAAAGAGAATTGGGTACATAGGGATAAACTGTATTCCACCATAAATTACGTATGCTGTACTGAAGGAGAGGAATTTAACTTAAATTTTATATTAAAATTAATATAAATCCATAATCATGAATCCATATTCATGGATTTGTATACACCTGTATGTGTGTGTGTATATATATCTTTCACTGGTGTGCTTTCAAACTGCTAGGTTGGCAGAAGCTGGGATAGAGCAACAGGAACTCACCCCATCCTGGGGATTCGAACTGCCGACCTTCCGATCAGAAAGCCCAAGAGGCTCAGTGGTTTAGACCACAGCGCCACCTGCGTTTGTCCCATGTATGTATGTATGTATGTATGCATGCATGCATATGTGGGTGTGAGTGACTGTGATATAGATAGTGTGGATGAACATTATATTATTATTGTTACATTATTTATTTTTTAAAATGAACATTAAGTGCAAAGTGCGGGTGGCACTGTGGTCTAAACCACTGAGCCTAGGGCTTACTGATCAGAAGGTCGGCGGTTCGAATCCCCGCAACGGGGTGAGATCCCGTTGCTTGGTCCCTGCTCCTGCCCACCTAGCAGTTCGAAAGCACGTCAAAGTGCAAGTAGATAAATAGGTACCGCTCCGGCGGGAAGGCGGTTCCGTGCACTGCTCTGGTTCGCCAGAAGCGGCTTAGTCATGCTGGCCACATAACCTGGAAACTGTCTGCGGACAAACACCAGCTCCCTCGACCTATAGAGCGAGATGAGTGCCGCAACCCCAGAGTCGTCCGCGACTGGACCTAACAGTCAGGGGTACCTTTACCTTTACTGCTATATAAAATACGAATGTATAAAATACGAATGTATTAAAGTGCTAGTTCTATAAATCACTGCTCATTTATCAAAATCTTAATCTTCAAAAATGTTCACAATAGATATTGTAAAAGGCAAATAAAATAATAAAGTACAGAGTCATATGGATGAATAAAGGATAAGGGAGTTTAGGACTGTTGGTGATCCCTAAATTAAATAAATTATAGCAAAAAAAGGACACAAATAATTCTATCTATCTATCTATCTATCTATCTATCTATCTATCTATCTATCTAAAAGGAGGCACAATAAGTTATCTTGCCATGCAAAGAAGGGAAAGTTGTTCAGAAACAAACTTTACTGCATAAGCAGCTTTTCTTTAAATGTGAAAGGGGGAAAATGCATGAATGAGGAAGCCTAAGGAATAAATTAGTCTAAGGAATAGACAAAAGTCACAACAAGATTGCAAAGTCACAGAATGATTTATGAGGAGCAAGGAATTTCAGCCACAATAAAGGCCCCATTCACACAATCCGTTCTGTTGCCAGGCACAGCACATACCTTTGGTAAAGTATTGTGAGAACCAGCAATATACCTACATTTTGCAGCAATTTATATGATAGCTGCAGGAGTTAGTTTTCTGGCAAGTGCTATGATAAAATACACATCTGCAACAAAGTATTTAATAATGTACATTTTGTTCATATAACACTTTCTCTGTTTACACAAAGCTGGCATACATAGATTTTTTTTGTGTGTGGGGGGGATGACAATGTCACTCTGCTATAAGAAATAGTGTTACCAATTTATGAGAGGTTAGTAGGAATATGAGAGGCCCAATCCCTCAATGAAATGAACTGAGTATGCACACAGTATCCACACAGAGTTTGGCAGGTTATGGGCAGCCTCACACAAGACAAAATGTGCTGCAAAGGAATGTGTAGAAAATGTGTCTTAGGTCATGCAATTGCTTCAGACCAATTTAGATTACTGCACTTTTATAATTATGCCACAATTCAAACCACTGCTTGGTGGTTGCTGAATTTCAAGTTGGGTGCATTGCTGAAGTCATCTCATGGCTTCACATGTGAAAATCTGCAGATATGCTTTCAACCCATGTAATGCATTTTAATCGTTTTTAATTCTGAATTTTTAAATTGTTGTATCCTGCCCCAGGACCTGCTGGTGAAGGTTGGTTAATAAATATAGTAATAATAATTTTAAAAATCAGTTTGGAGGCCTTGTCATCACACAATCATCTCTTCCCTTTGATTTTGATGAAAGAGAAGAAACGTCCTGGCGATAATTCTGGAGATGTAATGCATTATTTGGTGTCCAGTTCTTGCTCCATTTTCTAAATCTACAAAGGAAGAAGGGATTGTAGAGTGCGGGATATAGGAGCATGTTGCAGCTCCATGATAAAACAGGCCATATGGGGAGATTGGCAGGATGTTCTTCCCCCAATTTACATTACATAGTGGGTTTCAGGTAGCTGAGGCTGTATATTCCATAGGATACTGGCCGAAAGAATTTGGTAGGCCTTCTGCTGGTAGTTTTTATTTACGATTGGGTGATGAAGAGATTATATATATATATATGATAGGAATAAAAGGTAAAGGACCCCTGACAGTTAAGTCCAGTCACGAACGACTTTGGGGTTGCGGCGCTCATCTCGCTTTACTGGCCGAGGGAGCTGACGTTTGTCCACAGACAGTTTTTCTGGGTCACGTGGCCAGCATGACTAAACCGTTACCGGTGTACAGAAATGCCGTTTACCTTCCTGTCAGAGCGGTACCTATTTATCTACTTGCACTTTGACGGGCTTTCGAACTGCTAGGTTGGCAGGAGCTGGGACCGAACAACGGGAGCTCACCCCGTCACGGGGATTCGAACCGCCGCCCTTCCAATTGGCAAGCCCTAGGCTCTGTGCTTTAGACCACAGCGCCACCCGCGTCCCTATGATGGGAATGGATTACCCCCCCCCAAAAGAGGATAATATCAAAATAACATAGTTTTTGTTAAGTTTGGGATTCTGCACTGGAACAATCAAATTTACTCTTCATATTGTAGAGTAGTTTGGCAAAGGATTGTTATAGAATTACTGTAACATGGTGCCACATGTTTCTTATGTTTCAGGAGTGATGCTAAAGATCCACGCTCTGCAAATGTCAATTTCTCACCTGTATCAGAACGAGGTAAGAGACTGGTGTCATCGGAGACAGAAACCCCATGAAGACACTGCTGCGGATGCACCTCCTAATCTCTTACCAGAAGAATGTGGATTTTAATGAACTTAATATTAGAAGCTCTTGACACCTTGCCACTTGGTCCCTTGAATGGATGTGTGCAACGTATAATGACATGCTTGCCCACAGATTCAGTCTTTTTGAGTTGGATGAAAATGCTGGTTTTATTTTAGAATATAGATATACGCCAAAAGAAAGATTCTCCTGGTTTGGGTAATGTTGAAAGGCAGTGCCCCAGTCCAGCTAAGGCTGTGCACATTTTCTTCTGTGCTTACATTGGATTTCTCTGCATGTAAATGGGTGCTGCACACTTGTTTCCTGGACTGGAAATCCCACTGAGAAGCAAGCCTCAGTAATATGATCATCAGCTTCTGAGCTTTCTGCTTCCCTAGCCATTTCCCTGCATAAATGATTGATGCTTTTAATGATGATCTTGCTCCAGTCCTGGATGAGGCATTTCCCTCTAACATCACTAGATGAATCAAATGCAAAACAACAGCCAGCAACAAAAAAAAGTTACTGAGTGTGCTCATGATCTATCTCAAGACAGAATGTGACCCAAATGCTGCTTTTGAAGCAGTGGTTTAGAATGATGACCCTGTTCCAGTATATGTGCCAAAATTTCTCTAGATAGAAAAGAAAGTACACACTGAGCTTACGAATCTGAATGTTCATTTAATGTTGCAACATGTTTTGCATTAGCAGAAATGAGTTCCCAGGATGCTGGCCCTTTGGTACCATGCTGAATTAGCCAGTCATTATGCACTCAAACCGAAGTCAACCAAAATGAGTTTAACAAGATGTAACCCAGGCAAATATTCCCTCCATGGCTCAAATCCCTTCTCTCCATTGTTTAGAAAGAAGGTCCCATTTAGCTGGGACCATCTTCTGTTATTTTCTTTTGTTGTTGCTTGCAAGACAGGAGCATCTTTCTCAGACTGGTCACATCTTCAGTGGAAATGTTTGCAGTAGAATACCTAGGCAAAGGGGCTGTTCCGATTCTGATACTCCAGTATACAGAAGAGAATGATAGCACTAACTTTAGATGCTCTGTTAATAATAATAAAAATAATATTCTTGCATCTAAGGTATATTCAGATAATAGACCCACTGAAATCAATGTTCTTGATTAACTTCAGTGCATTTATTCCAATGGGTCTACTCTGAGTATGACTTAGCTGAATACAACACACAATTCCTCAGTCTCATATATCCATACGACATATCTCTTCTTGTATCATAGCTGACATCATAGCTGTGCCTTCTATATCATAATTTATTTTTGTTGCTTGCATTGCATATTAAAATTACTTGAATTCTATGTTGAGATTTCTTCTCTCCTGCTTATTTTGTTGCTTTATTTTGGATATCATTCATGCTACATCTTTTTCTAGCGCTGACAGCTCATTCTCCAAAAATTGCCAGTGATGTTGCTGCTTATTATTTCATCTCATCGTCTTGTGTAAAATTACATACCAGGACACTTATTTACCTTTTCTGTGACTATATTCTACTGAGGATCCAGAGTACAAATGAATGCAGTGACCTGAGTTAAAGGAGGGAAGTTGGTGACTCTGCATGTTCATATGACGTCATGAAGGATGCGCACAAACTGGCAAAACAAACTAGGGATTTTGCGGATTGCCTAGTCGACATGCATAGTTTCTAGGGAATGGGGCTGAGGAATGTGCATAAGTGGACAATATCAACTGGAAGTATGTACATTGTGCGTATTATCGTCTTGGTGGCTATGCACTGGGAAGAAAAGGTTAACGTATAAAATGTGTATGGCAACAAATGAAACAGCTGTGATGAATTCACATTCCTCAACATCAGCTAGTGATTATCCATATTTTGATTGGGCAGTGTGCAAACCCCCCTGTTGACCATGCCAATTTGTGCATTTTCTCCATGCCTTCATGAGAACATGCAGAATTGCTGGTATGCATTTTTCCAGTCAACTCACATTGGTTCCAACATCTGTACACCTGACCTGATGTCACAGAGGGGAAGGGCAGACAGAAGGCTTTGGGAAGCAGGAGTCTGAAGGAGCAACAAGAGAAGGGAAGAAGAGATCAAATAAAGAAGGAATGGAGGAGGCAGAGGGACAGATGTGGTAAAGTGAAGGATTATAGGCAGGGGGAAGTTGTAAAGAAGGAATGGTCCACAGCAGCCTTTCCAAATCTAGTTTTAGACAACTCCCATCAGACCCAGTCAGCACATCCAAGAGAGTGTAGTGGTTAGAGTGCTGGGGAAACCTGGGAGACCAGGATTCAAATCCTGACTCAGCCATGAAGCTCACAGGGCAACCCTGAGCCAGTCACCATTTATCAACCTAACCTACCTCACAGGGTTGTTGTGAGGATAAAATGGGGAAAGGGGGAACCTTGGGCTCCTTGGATAGAAAAGTAGGGTATAAATGTAATAAATAAATATGTATTTGGGTACCAGATTGGAAAAGTCTGCTCTGGACAATGTCTTCTTCCCAGCTTCCCCCTTGCCCTCAAACATTTAATCCATATGTTGGGGAAGGCTAGGAAATATATGAATTTCAAGGAAGGTTGAAAATGAAGAACGGAAATGGGGAAATGGTAATGCAATGAAAGGCCTCCATGATGTCTTAGATATCACACACACACTCACTTGTAGCATTGGGCTATAAGTTTAGATAATTATTTTCTTTCCAGAATCTGGAATATTGTTAACGATCAAATGAGAGGGGAAGAGAAAGAGAAAACAGGAGAAATGGAAGTAGAAAATGGTATAGAAGTTTGAGATTGGCGGGAGTCAAGAAAAAGTATCCACGGGGTGTGTAATCTAAGCAGCCAGAGTTTGACTTCTGATATCTCAGCAGGTATCTCTCATGTATTTTAAAGCTTTTCTTCACAAACACAAGGACTAGGATCGGGTGGGGTGGGGTGGGCAAAGTAGGCATTTCCAGGTTGCTGGATTCTGTGATATATGCTACACTGCACATTTGTGTCTGTCTGTAGACAAATGAAAAAAACACAATAGAATGAAATCATATACATTCCAAGCTCCAAATGGTTTAGGAATCAAAGCCATTGTGAAGCCAGATGAAAATCATAATTACTGAGATCTCCCCCTCAAATTCTAGTGTTCCCCCAAATTCCATTGAGGCTATGGGAACTAGGAAGGATTAGCAGCTCTCAGGTCTGCACTCTGTAGATTAATCATGTTACGTGTATTTAAATGGCTAAAATAGCAAGCACTCCCCTCATCCATTTATGGGGGAATAAATATAAACAACATGTTGTGGAACTAATATTAGCTTGTACTTCTGCCTTGGTGATAAGAAGATGTAGATGTAAATCTCATAACACTTGGGCAGAAGACAGATTCCTCCACATGAAATCATTCAAAGCAGGGCACACCGTCACATATATATAGATATAGATGAGTGGATATATCGCTGGCAGAGCTGATATAGATATATATAGCACACCAACAAATCCAATCCAATAAAGGCCAATTGTCAACCCACTGCATTGGGATATTTTGGGTAGCAGTGGGCTCAGTACTTTGCTAAAGTCAATAGCGGTAGCAGGTGTCTGAAAGAAAAGTAGATGGTGCATAGTCATAGGTGGGATGGAAGTATAAAACCTTGTCCCTTCCATACGAGGGATAAGAATACATTATAGTGCATGTACATAAGGGGAAGGAATATGGATGTATAGTCTTTATGGTGCATTGGAAGGTGTGGCTTGTATACTATGATTCCGTGCTCCTATTTTCTGCATGAATACAAACCTGTCAAAAATAAAATGTTTAAATTATCTTTACCAGATTCTGAAGTCACAACCCCCTGGCCCCGCTCTTCCCCATGATAAAAGCAAAGCCACAAAAAGCAAGGAATGTGTATTATAATTTTCATTCACCAAATTATATTCTTAAATGTACTCAAAGGTAAAAACATTAATATGTATCTTGCTTTTGTGTTTAAAGGCTGAACAGTAGATTTAAGCATTATTTTGCTGTATATATTTTGATCTAGCATCTCCAGCAAGGAGCCAAGTAAGATGCTAAATTAAGAAACTTTAATATATCGAACCAATAGATAGTTCGTATTGAAGAACTTGCAAGTTTTGTTTGCAAGACCAGCCTTCCTAATCCTGGTGACCTCCAGGTATTTTATTTTGGACCACAACTCCATGCTAACTGGGGCTGAAAGGGGGCTGTAGTCCAAACATCTAGAGGGCAACAGGTTGGTGAAGGCTGCCTTAGATTCTAGTATCCTCCCTAGTAGCTCAGATTAACTGAACTGTAGCATAATCCTATACATGTCTGCTCAGTCAGTCCCCTTAAATTCAGTGGGAGGTTTATTCCCAGGTAAATGGGCAATGGAGCCTACATCTACTCATAAATGAGTTGAAGACTTTCAAAGTTCAAAGAGGAGATGGACAGCTCTTGGGAGAGCATACTTCAAATTCCAGTTCCTTGTTTTACAAAACTGCAAGAGAGGTGAAACTGACTGCAGCAAAGAAACCTTAATGGGGGAGACTCCAAAGCTAGAGGAGAGAGAGGAGCCTTAAAATCAGTTTTGCTTAAAATGGGAGAATTGGCAGGAGAGATGAACGTTTTGCTTTTTTTTAAGACTAGGCCAACAGTGGGAGAACCATTAGGGACAGCAGTGTAATATATGAAGCTGGATACAGAGGGATTGAATGGCATTGTGGTGTTATTTCCCTCTCTCTTGCTTTTCTGCATGTGCCAGCACGTTATTATATGCATGATATACATTATTGCATATTATCTCCTTTATCTTCTTCCAATGTAAACAAGACTTTTCAGTCCCATAACTTTTTATGACTGCTTTGAACTATAATATCACTAATTATTATTATTATTTTTAAAAAAGCTTGCCATAAGTGCTGTCCAGTTTACTTACAATCTTACTTTACTTGCCTTGCATTTAGGTAACTCAAATATAGGTAAACCAGAAAGACCCTTGTAGCTCTCAAGAAATATTCTGGAGGCTCCAAACTGGCTGTGAACCTCTCCGTATACATTTCTTAGTGTATATATACAGTAGATATAAAGGGAGATATAAAATAAATTAAATGGCTTGCTTGTAGCAATGATCTGATGCCCTCCATGGACAAATGGATGTTTTAAAGTTTTGAACTATGTTCTGAATGTGGTTTTCTATCATGCTGTTTCTTAAGAAGTAAATGAATGTTTTATTTGCTTGGCGTGTCTGTGATCATTCTCTCAGATTCTCGTAAGACTGTTTTCCCCAGAAATGGAATACAATGCTACACATCTCTCTCGTTTCCACCAAGGTCTCTAAGATGGGTTTGCCAAGTCCAGAGGAGGTGCTGAGAGGCTTCCTGTACCCTTAAGAATGCCACAAAAGGGATTTAAACAACACACATGTGCTGACCTTTAAAGCTCTAAATGCTCCCCCTTTCTTCCCATTCAGGGCGACCCTGCCCTTTGGCTGCCCCTCAGGGCCGGCAGGTCCCGTGGGGCTGGACCTCCTCAGTGGCAGCCTCTCCTCCTCCTCACCCACCCTCCAGCAGCTGCTACAAGCTGCCCAAGGGAGGAGGCCAGCAGTGGTGGCCATGGAGAGGCAAGAGGTGCTCCCTTGCAGCTGCAGCTACTGCCATCACCATCCCTTGGGACAATCACCGGCTCCTCCTCCTCCTCGAGCTTGTCACTGGTGGGGGAAAGAGGGACATTCTGAGATCAAATCAGAAGTCAGGATGGCTTTTGCAATTCCAGGACTATCCCTGGAAAATCGGGACACTTGGAAGGTATGCAACAGCCTGTGGGATAGTCAGGCTGAGAGTTGTGTGACCCATGGTCATCCAGCGAGCTTCATGCTGCATGGGCATGTGAACTCTAGTCTCTCGGGTGATGTTAGCCCCTACACCACACTGTCTCATTCCCCCAAGTCATCCTGACAAGCCCCACTGTGTATCTTCAGGCCAGGGGGAGGACTAAGCCACAGGGAGTTGGTTAGGAAGCCCCAAGAAAGAGTTAGAAGCAACACTCCAATGGGAATTAAAATATCAAAGATTTGCTGGCACCTGTAATTGGATCTCCTCCTTTGTATTCTATATATATCACCAAGGAGCTCTGACATTAATGGCTGCTGTACAGCTTGGTCCCAGAGTTCCATGCAGGTTCTCAAGCAGATATTTATTAGCATGGAGGTCACATCCAATCAGTTTATTGGCACGAACTGCCTGGAGTGTGTGTCTTAACAACGAGGGGAGAATTAAATCTACTGTTTTGCATCATGGTGCTGGAATAAGATGCTAACCGCCCAGGAGACTTAGTTGAATGGGTAATATATAAATGTCATAAATAAACAAGTCAGCAATTCAGCCCTGGAGTCATTGTATTTTCAGCAGAAGATGGGGATTTGGAAGAGTCATACTATTGGTCCTTCCAGCCCAGCATTGTTTGCACTGACTAACAGCAGCTCTCCGATGTTTCAGCCAGGAGCCTTTTTCAGCCTCACATGGTGATGGCTGGGATTGAACCCGGGACCTTCTGTATCCAAAATATGTGTTCTCCCACTGAGCCATAGCCCTTCACCTTATTGCCTGTGCCACTCTGAAGATCCCACAGCTGTTCCGTGTTGTGATTATTGCTTTCCATTCAGACATACAGGAGAGTGGAAAGTGAATGGTAAGAAGCTGCATTATAACAAGTGAGACATTTTGCCCACCTAGCCCTGTGTTGTCTATAAAGACAGGTAGCAGCAATCCAGGGTGAAGTACAGCAGTCCTTCCCAGCCTCACCTGGAGATGCCAGAGATTGAACCTGAGACTTTCACATGAAAATCATGTGCTCTAACACTGAGCTTTAGCCCTTTCAGCTTTCACAAAAAACTCTTCCGGAAAATGGACCATTTGTCTTGCTCATTGCTATGACAATGTCCACATAGGAGCTTTGCAAAATTAACGCTTTAGCACTAACCAGAAATTTCAGACAGCTGGATCCTGTTGATTGAGATGATGCTGATGATCCGCATGTACTGTAGACTATTCTGCCACAGTTGCCCATGACTGTCTTGTGGAATAGTGGGGATCATAGTACTGTGTGATTTGTGGGGATGGTTCTGAATCAACACACCTGGCCCATGCATGGGCATGCTTAATGTAAACTCTGTTGCTATTTCTTGGTGCATCAGCAGCACTCCAGTGAAGACAATGGGACACTAAGCACATTTTCTGCCGGTGATAAAAAAAGGCTTTTATTCTTTGAATGTATCACTTGTGAATGTTGTTCATGTGGGAGCCAACTTGAAACGGACTCAGTTTTGGGTGTGAGTTTTACATCTGAATTTTAGATGCAGGAAATGCAACGACAACAAATATGATTTCAGCAAGAAGATGCATTGACAATGCAAAGTCTGTGAAGTTGATCTTAAAGATGTGTATGAAACTGTACATTTCTGATTCCAATGGACACAATTATAATAAAGGACCCTACCGTGTACAAACAATCAAGTATAAATAAATGTGTGCCTTGAACAGACAAATGCATGCTGTCTGGATATGTCATGAACCACTTTAAACAATTGAGCAAAAAAGCAAAAAACAAAACTCTGATGGAGACAGCAGGGTTAGCAAAGTAGAAGAGCCATTCATTAATCCAAAATAGTTTGGCTTTACTCCACGGAGACACTTCATTTATTCTTTTGAAATCTGTAGTGTTCACAAGTTTGGCATATGAAATAATCACAAACAATGAATTATTGTGTTTGGAAGGGGGGGGGACCCCAACAACACGGCATCTCTCCCCCACAAGAAAGTTGTTTCTTTCTACAACTGGAACTTCATCTGAGGAAGCAAAACTGGCCAAAAAAAGTTTTCATAGATTATAGCTTTTCCTTTTACTCAACCCCCCTTTTCCTAACATGAACAAGAGAGCTCTGATTCTGAGGGGGGGGGGGGACTTGCACTTTGGCTAAATGGAATCTTTCTCCTCACTCTTGGCAACCATGGGAGTATTCTTGTGCAGTATGACAAGGCTCTCTCTAGTCAGTGCTATATTTATCTTGTAGCTGAACACACATTTGCAAGAGCTTGTTCAATAACAGAAAGGCAACAAGCCAAGGCAGTTCGGTCCTAGGAAGTTCTTTTCAGCATCCTCCCAACTCCGGGCTGGCTGCAGCGGCTGAGTTTCCTGGCGGCCGGGAAGAGTTAACTGCCGACTTGCAACAAAGGATGATCTGACTTGCCTGTGGCTTTGTCAAAGGCGAGGAAATATTTGATAAGATGGAGTTCAACAAGCTTCTGGGTGCATCAGGAGGACCAAATCAAAGACAAGAAGAGGAGGCTCGTGCCAGCGCTGGCGGCACGGATGCCGGTGTCAGTGATGACCTGGATTTTGTACAAATGTACCTTACCTGTTTACCTGAGAGATACATGGAGGCAAAGTTTACGCTGACAGCATATCTGGCATGCTGGCTACTCTTGAAACTCTGTAAGGTAAGAGGCTGATTGCAGAAGGCTGGAGGAGCATTACTAGTTAACTTTAGAAATGCAGGTCATTCCTGCTCCCTCTCTGCTGAGTGGTCATTTTTAAAGGCATTTTTAAAAAGAAGGGAGGGTGCTGCTATGCTTAAAAGGCCTTTAAATGGTTGCCTTTAAATGTGGCCTGCTAAACAACTGAAAAACATCCAAGGAACACTGTCTTTTATCTCCCTCTCACAGTGCTAAATAATAGCCCCTACCCAAACTTCTAACATCTTTCCACAATAGTTGATTTCCTATTGTAACTTTTTAATATGGTTTTTGCTGTATAGATTTATGTACTATTATTGTAAAGTGTTCTGTTTCCCCCCTCTATAAATGGAGTATATAAATATTTTATAAACAGACAAACAAACATGTCATTCTCTACCAAACAGATTAATGAATTTAGGGATATGAGAGAACAAGTGGGAAAAAAACCAAGCTATTCTTTGTATTTTTCAACTTTATTCTTGTACTTCATTATCTGGGGAGTCCTATATGTGCCTACTCAGAGGTAAGACCCATTGAGTTCAAAGAGGCTTACTCCCAGATAAGCAGTTACAAGGAATGCCGCCTAAACTGCTGACGGGCTTACAGAACACATGAATATTGAATACTGCAGAGATTTCTGTTGACCCGGAATGTGACAATATTAGGCCTGACTTTTAAAACTAGCTTGTATATATCTTAAACACTGTGAAGTCTTAATAGCTCTGATGTAACCTCTAAGAAACTAACCTCTAAAATCTGTAGCAACAGAGGGATATTTAAATAGTTAAAGGAAAGAAAGAGGTGCTTTAACATGTGTTGTTAAAAGTCTCCTCTGCGACATTCTAATATTTGTGTTTTAGGGAAAACCTCAAAACACTGAAATTCAATAGATATGGAAATAATAACTCATAGCTGCATAAAACTGTATATAGCATAATACGTGAACTTCTGAACTTCTATCTTTTCCCTTTTTACTTCCTTGCAAAAAAAGAATGGGGATAAACTCAATATAAGGGGGGAAGCTAGTTCTTCTGGATACTTGCAGTGTTCGCTAGTCCTTTGAAATGTGGTAACACCCACACCATACATTAAAAACACATCCATACTACTTTAACAGTCATCACTTCCCCCAAAGAATGCTGGGAACTGTAGCTTGCTCCTCATAGAGCTACAATTCCCAGGACTCTTAAAATACCATGTCCTCAGGATTCCTTGGGGAAGCCATGTGCTTTAAATGTAAGGTATGGATGCAGCCACTGATCCTGCAATGTGGCCACATCCTTATGCACAGAAGTTGACCGTGCCCCGTGAACAGGATAAACCCATAAGACAAGTGAAAGTCCACTGTGTATGATAATGACATTCTGTGACTATCCAAGTGTCAGAAAACGACAGGTGACAGTATTTTTCAGATTTAATGAAACCATACTGTCTTCCTAAGTGTACTAAATCTTCAGGGTCCTCCTGCATCCCCCAATCACTCAAAATTTCATTGGAAAGATTACCACCTGGCTCCTACACCTCCACCCACACTTTCTCCCAGCCTGTGTCCAGCTCCTGCACCTGACCCATGGCGCCACCCCTCCCTGGCTTCTTCTGTACTGCTCTCTTTCCGTGGCACTTCTTCAGCCTGAGGCACTGTCCATAGAGTATGCCACACGACCATGGAGTGCATGGGAGAGGAGCAGCAGGGCAGATGGCACCAAGGTTAGAAGGCAAAGCAGGACAAATGGAGCAGGAGGCTTAAAAAGTGTGCCATATTCGACAGTGGCGAAGCTACCTGCTCTGGCACCGGGAGCAGCGCACATCCGGGGGAGTGGCTGGCGTGCGTCCCAGGGGGCGTGGCACACCACCACAGGGCGTGGCGAGCGCTGAGCATCCCGGGGGCGGCTGCAATGTCACTCCCCGAATGGCACCCAGGGTGGACTGTCCATTGTCCACCAGTGGTACTCAATGGATGCTCCAGCCGCTATCAGAAATTCCGACTCCTAGGGAGATAGCCTTCACTGTGTATAGGCCTATTTCCAATAAGGTAAGCTTTATATACAGGGTGAGTCTTTTAAAAGAGGCCCTGTGGAACATGTGTACTCTGTATCCACGGGGCCTCTTTTAAAGGACTCACTCTGTACATTGGGTGCTTTCAGATGAGGGTTTATTGTGGGATTGGTGCTCCCCATGCATGCAGGTTTATTGCAGCATCCACACAAAATAATTTATCAAAATGCAAGCCGGAAAGGTATTTTGGGGCCTTCTCCATCTATACCCTGATTTTCCCTTTCTAGGAAAAACCCAAGAAGTTTATTTTAACAAAACAAAAGAAACTGTTGCCAGCGACCCATTTGTGATAACAGGGTGACCCATTTGCAGTAGTAAGCCCTTTTCCGGAAGCACCCTGAGCCTTAGCTGTGTATTGGGGCCTGGGATAGCTCTCTTCGTAGAGCATGAGACTCGTGATCTCAGAATGGTGGGTTCAAGCCCCACATTGGGCAAAGGATTTCTGCATTGCACGGGGCTTGGACTAGCTGGTCCTCATGTTCCCTGCCAACTCTTCAGTTCTACAATTCTATGATTCTATAGACCTGTTTCCAATAAGAGCAGCAAAATATTTTGCAGCCTTCTTAGGAAGGAGAGGGGGGCATACCCCAACCTAATTTAGTATAAGGGAGTGTTATTAACCTATAGTCTGAACACAACATAACTTCTATTTTATCTCTCTCCCACCCTCTAATTTCCTCCTACCCTATAAGATAAAGCGTAAGTGAGAAGCAAGCCCTTGCAACGTGACTGCAGGCATGTATAGCTGCGAAGACTATACTGTCTAATTATGCCTAACACAATGAACTTGCATGAAGGGCCTTTGTTTACAGTCTCCATCATCAGACTAGAATGAACAGAGCCATTGAAGAAAAGAAATGCAAAACCAGCTGCCTTTCGCAGCCTTCTGTTGTTCTCTTTTGGCAAAGAAACAGAGCCAAATTTATCCCAGGGGTGATTCCACTGAAGTCATCAGAAGGGAAAGTGCACCACGGATGAATTGGGTGGGTGTTTGTAGATGTTTGCTTTGCTGCTAGTTTCCTACCTCCTCCTTCCCCTGCCCCCTTCCCCGGCCACCCTAACTTTTGCTATTTGTCTTTCCTTTGCAGAGAGCTTTGGAGAAAAGATGCCCAGCCTCTCAAAAGGTAGGATTTCATATCAATTATAAAATGCCACCAGATGCTTCTTCATTAACAAACTCCCAACCCATTCTTGTGGACAACTAACAAAAAGTTTCATCTGAACAGTTTTGGGGCAAATGAGCTTGATTTAAAACAATTCTGGGTTTGTACATGCACTAAATAAGAAAGTTAGATTTTCTTTTTATTGAAACAGTGAAGTATATATTATAGTATAGACAATACATACAGATGATTCTATAATTACCAGTTTATTCTGAATATAGTTTACACTTACACACACACACACACACACACACACACACACAGCCACTGGTGTAGAAACAAAGCTATTGTGCAACCTAATATTTCACAAAAAGAACATTCCATAAGATTTCCAAATTACACAGATGTCAACCACATATCTTAATTCCAACTTCTTGGGTTATGTTTCTACTGAAGTTTGACATCAATAACAAAAACAATGTCAATTTAAAAAATGTGGACAGAGATATTAACATGGAATGTCTCTATCACTTTTGCAGCTGAGCTTCCCTGCCCTCCATTCCTGCATAACGTTGGCTCTAAACATCCCTCCCCAATTAAAACAACAACAACAAGCTATTTGGACTTTACATCCTTTCCCTCCCTTGTCTTCACACAAAGCAGTTGGCAACAGTGCCGACCTCCCCAGAGCAGATTCTTGCCAGAATGGACTAATCAATATTCAAAGGAGTAGGCTGCTCATTATGCAGCCATTGATTATCTCTGTAAGTTGCTCACTGTGCATTTTTCATTCTTCACTCTTTTCCTCCCTAACCGCACGCCTAACTGCGCATGTACGCACACAGACGACCCTCCCCACAAGGCCTCCCTTTTGTGTTCAGCAGGAATACAAAACTGACAGACCCCCCCCCCAAACAACCCATTCAACACCCACCCATTGAGGCCAGGGAATGGTATGGAAAAGGAGGGGTGGAGGGGAGTAAACCCATTCTGAATGCAAAATCTAACAGTAACAGCCAGTGTGGCTGATGGAACTGCGTTCTGGAAAATGAGGAATGAAGAGATAATGGAATACGGGGCGCACCTTATCTATTGCAGCTGTTTTGAAATGCCACTGGGCTTGGATCAAAGCAATCCATTTGCAGCCTGTTTTGTGCTTCATCCAGCTTCCTGTTTCATTTGGGTTGCTATTGAAAGAAATGTAGTGGAGGCAGGCAGAATAATTTGCTCCTCGTCCTAGTGGTGCCTCCTTAAATTAAAGAGAAGGGAACAAGCAGGCTTCGGAATGATGAGTAGGTAGAAGGACAAACCAGGAGACAAAGCCACACTGTGGATTTAAGGCATGTGGCATCCACCAAAGAATCATTGGATCAGTAGTTTAAGGGTTCTGGGAACAGTAGCTTTGTGTGAGGGGTAAACTACAGTTCCCAAGAGTCTTGTTCTTTAAACGTATAGTGTGTATTTTTGTCCCCTTGAAGTCTTATTCCATGAATTTTGATCACAAAGTGTTGCAACCGTTTCGCTTTCTTTCCAACTCAATGTCTAATGACACAAATGCAACTTTCTGAGCCGTTTTTTAAAACTTCCAGAATTATACATTTAAATCACAATCAGCTCACACTGTGTCTTGATCTCAATTCATATGTTAATTTAGTGCTGTGGGAGCTTCCATGCAATCAAGCTCAATGGATTAAAAGATGTGACTTTCTTTGAATGTCCGACCTAGAAGATTTCACTTTTGGGAGGACAAGTTTTTAACGATGACCACGGAAGAAGAAGACAGTCAGTCAAAATACATTCAGAATTTTTCAATTTATGGTTGCATTCAAACTATTGTGTGAGTTCTTTGTTTCAGACGTTGCACTGAGAGAATGGAATATCATCCTTTGACAGAACAGATTTACTGAAACCTATTCTGAGATAATAAATTGTTAACTACTGGAGATTGGATCCCCACTAAACATTAGAAACTGTACTTTCCTAACAAATGCCTTTCAAACAATATGCTTCAACTATGTTAGAACATATATAACATAGTTACTTTTCATGTCACTGTCAAGGTGCTGTTTGCAAGTCAAAAGGGCAAGGGAAGAGGACGCTGATGGGTTTTTGTTTGTTAAATCCAGCTCATTCAACATGCCCTTTCCTTGCAAGTGTTCTGCTTCTGTGCTCCTGCTTTCATTGTTTAGCAGCACTGCAGGCTTCTAAGAAGGATTGGTCAGCATTTTGCACAGTGGCCTGGCACCAGAACCTGTAAAATAAAATGCTCTGAACTAAGCTGCTTAAAGTGCTCTGCTCATTCAATAGCAGCAAGCAGATTTATCGTCCATCACATCTAGATACTTTTTTTTATTGTGTAACAAGTTAAAAACAATAAAAATCCACGTTTAAAAAACCTATAGAAACCCATTCATTTTATACTATTTCTATAGCGAACAGTAAAGGTAAAGGTAAAGGGACCCCTGACCATTTGGTCCAGTCGTGTCCGACTCAGGGGTTGCGGCGCTCATCTCGCTTTATTGACCGAGAGCCGGCGTACAGCTTCCAGGTCATGTGGCCAGCATGACAAAGCCGCTTCTGGCGAACCAGAGCAGTGCACGAAAACGCCGTTTACCTTCCCGCCAGAGCGGTTCCTATTTATCTATTTGCACTTTGACATGCTTTCGAACTGCTAGGTGGGCAGGAGATAGCGAACAGTACATACTGTCTTTATCCACAGTCAGATACCAGAGGGGCCACATTCTGTAATTCCTAATTACATGGAAGCAGATTTTTATTTAAGATGGGTTGAATAATAGAATTGTAGAGTTGGAAGGGACCACAAGGGTCATCTAGACCAACCCCCTGCAACACAGGAATCTCTTGCCCATTGTGGGGCTTGAACCCACAACCCTAAGATGAAGAGTCTCATGCTCTACCAACTGAGCTATCCCAGCAGGTTACTTTGGAACCTTCTTAGTTCTCTCTTGGTAAAAACAGCCAAAGGCCACTCTTTGCTTGAACTTTACTAAAACCTGCTGTTCCAATGCTCCAAAGTTTTTTCAGAATGATTTATGCCTATCCAAAAAGTAAGAGAAATATTTGTTTGCGTTTGTGTGACTCGCTACTTTCATGGTTTTCACCACGCAGGAATAAAGTAAGTTTAATCCAATTTTAACTGGTGCCAATTGTGGCAGTTTACTTTCTTTTCCGGCATCCAGGATAAGTTATGTGATCCAGTGGACACACTCACACTCATTATTAAAACAAACTCTGCTCTGCATATTTAGTAACATGATTGCGCTGGTAAAAATATGAACAGATTGCCCTCTGGTGGCCAATAAAAGCACACCTCATCAGAAAAAACATTCTTGGCTCTGAAGCGGCAGGCTGACTTGTTTTTGGGGGAGACACCATGTGAAATGCCTAATGCTCTTGAATACTCTGCAGATTCACTTATTTTATACTAGCAGCCTCAAATCTGGCATTGCTTGGAAATTCTAAGAAACAAAAGATCAGCGTACTTTTGAAATCAGTGGGTAAAATCAGTGCAATTTTGAAATGTTTGCTATCTTGATTCAAAGTGGAGTCCAATTGTATACAAGTGTAGATGACAATCAGTTCTGAGAATTTTAATAGGATTTATTTTTAGTGCTTAGAGTGGTATTCAACTAATTTTGTTCAGAGTAAACCTATTGAAATTAATGGACACAACTTAGTTATGTTTATTAATTTTGGTGCACCTACCATGCGTAAAACTAAGTTGAATACCACCAATACCACCCTTAGACTATATTTTAAGATAACAAAAAGGTTACCTGCCAAGTACAAAGAATGTTATGTTTCAAGCACAACTGGTTCATCCAGTATTGTTACTAATTTTAGTAGTCAAGATTGTCATTGCATCTAAAATGATTTATTTTCATCATGTAAACATTTCCTATTTCATCAGCAAGCTGGACAAATACGAACAAGTATGTACACAAACATAGGCTTAGCTTCTGTATCCTTTGCTGAAATACAAAGAGCACTGCCTAAAAAGTTGCATTTCAGGGGCCTGGGACATGTACTGTCAAATCTGTCTTTTCTTTACCCTTGACTAGTAGAGACTGGAATGCAAAAACAGAGAACTATAGATCTTTCCAGATATTTTAAACAGGTATTTCACCAAGGATTTATCCTGATTTGTTTGCACAAACTTTATGGGGAGGCTATATGACATCAACTCTTTATTCAACATTCAGTCAGTTTATGGCGAGATAAAAGTCACAAAACCAAATCACCAAACCGGCTAGCAAATATAAAGGACAATTTTACTTAGTTAAACACACTAAAGTGCAATCTGCATGTCAAAGCCTGGAGATACGTATAGACAAACAGTCAACTAGTGGCACAACTCTGCCAATAGGTAAAGGTAAAAGGACCCCTGACCATTAGGTCCAGTCGTGTCCGACTCTGGGGTTGCGGCGCTCATCTCGCTTTATTGGCCGAGAGCCGGCGTATAGCTTCAGGGTCGTGTGGCCAGCATGACAAAGCCGCTTCTGGCGAACAGAGCAGCGCACGGAAACGCCATTTACCTTCCCGCCAGAGCGGTTCCTATTTATCTACTTGCACTTTGATGTGCTTTTGAACTGCTAGGTTGGCAGGAGCTGGGACTGAGCAACGGGAACTCACCCCGTCACAGGGATTTGAACCGCCGACCTTCTGAACAGCAAGCCCTAGGCTCTGTGGTTTAACCCACAGCGCCACCTGGGTACCTGATAACTCTGCCAATACAGTAATATATATACTGGACTCAATCACATACTAGCAAATTCATCAAACCCACTTCCCTCCAAAACTGTGGGTGGGTGGTTGAAAAAGGAAAAGGATGGGGAAATGTACCAGAGGTTTTGGATAATGCTTGATGCAACATTTTACCTTCCCACAAATGAATCAGAATGAATGTTTAATAAATTCCCAAAGTTGTCTGACCTCCCTGCAAACTTTGTGCATGCAAATCAGGATGAATGCTTATTATACAGGTCATCTGGGAATGACCTAGCTATACTTATTGGGCTGGGCTGGATCCAAACCTTGTTTTCTGAAAATGGGAAAGTTGCTTCTATCAGTGGAAGGTTTTTGAGAGATTCCATTGGCGGTGGAGAACAAGGCGACTTTTGCCGATTTCTGTCTGCCCCTGCAGACCCTAATGCCACCTTCCATGCCGTTCAAGGGAGTCCCTCAACCCCCCCCCCCCGATGAGATTTTTGGAGGACAGAAGGAACCTCAGGGGAAAGAGGGATTCTGCAAAAGTTGCCTCCCTCCTCCCATTGGTAGGAGTGAAAGATGGATCCAAGCCATTGTGTGTTAATTCATAGCTCTTTCAGTAAAAGTGTGTCTCTTAGGCCCTTTGTATTTCTAAAAAATCTTTGACCTTTAGGTTCTCTTATTTGGTCTTTTGGTCTTAATTGCCATTGCCTTTTTATTTCTAATACCCTCAATTGTTAACCTTTCATCTTGTCTCCTTGCTCTTTCCTTATGGTTGTTTGCTCACTCCCTTATGTTAAATATTTCAAAGACACAAGGTCTTATTTATCCTCTAATCTTTTCTTACCCCATCCCTTCTGGTTTGTTTGCTTGTCCACCGAGAATGTTGCTATTTCTCTTTCTTCTCAAGCTAGAGAGTTTGCTGCTATTTTTGAGCATCCTCTTCCTTTTTCTTCTTGGGTTTCACCATGAGCTAAGGCTGCGTACACATTTAAAACTCAACTAGGCTGTTCTTTTTCAAAGTTGGTTTGCGTTGGAAATGCATCAAAATGCATTTGCTTGTTTATTAAATTCAAATACTGCCCCTCATCACAAGATCTCAGGGCGGTTTACAGAATAAATCATTATTTTGTTGAAAAACAACAGCCGACAGATACAGAGTAGATATGGATTGTGACCAATGTTGTGTGTAAACCCCTTCCTAAACTAGTGGGGGGACTGCACTTGGTGCACGGTAAAGAGGAGTGTGTGTACACAGCCAAAGTCTTGTTGCTTTCAGTTATCAAACATCGCCAGAATCCTAGGCTTCTTCAAGCGTTAACCATGTGTAAAGGTAAAGGTAAAGGACCCCTGACCATTAAGTCCAGTCGTGGATGACTCTGGGGTTGCGGTGCTCATCTCGCTTTATTGGCCAAGGGAGCCGGCGTACAGCTTCCAGGTCATGTGGCCAGCATGACAAAGCCGCTTCTGGCGAACCAGAGCAGCGCATGGAAACACCGTTTACCTTCCCGCTGCAGCGGTACCTATGGATCTACTTGCACTCTGACATGCTTTCGAACTGCTAGGTTGGCAGGAGCAGGGACTGAACAACAGGAGCTCACCCCGTCTCGGGGATTCGAACCGCCGACCTTCTGATCGGCAAGCCCTAGGCTCTGTGGTTTAACCCACAGCGCCACCCGCGTCTCATGTGTACAGGGCAAATATGTTAAAAGGGGGGCTCAGGCCTATGTATTCAGCTCAAGCTGGACCATTTGTCTATGGCTCTCGGGGGTTTCAGACAGGGGGCAGTCTCAGCCCCATCTGGCAATGCCAGGGATTGAACCTGGGGCTTTCTTCATGCAGAACAGATGCGCTTCCATTGAGCTATGGACCTTCCACCAGAGGAAACTCCCCACTTCAGAAGTAGCAACAGAACGTGAGAACAGCCATAAGGAGTTGCATGTTGACTTAGGCGGGTCTAGAGGTATTGGCCTGCAGTCACATTCTACTCGTGTCTCCCTTCTATGGTAGTCAATGCCCCCAATGTCATGACTCACTGGCCTGCAGAGAGGTTCCGAACTGCACGAAGCTCCTACAGGTGAGCAGGTGATATCATGCAAAAACCCCACCCCCTAATGCTATTTCACACCAGCTGAACCCACACTCTTTGGTTGAATGTACTAGGAAATGAAGAGGGTTGTTTTTCTCCCCTCCTCCCCTCTTCTGCTCAGAACGAAACAAGAAATTCAAGGGTTACCAGATGTGACACCAGATGCCTAGGGCATCTCATCCTCCAGCCTTGTTGATTTAAGAGCATATCACTGAATGTGAGTGGAGGGGGTGGTGGGATATCTCCCACCCTGGAAAAAAGAATTTTGGCATTGACTATCTTTTATGAGTGAGACTTAGAAAGTAAACATGTCTAAAATATTTGAGAGTGAGTTGGTTCAAATACCTACTTGCAGATAAAGCACTGCCAGAACAGACCCTTTTGCACTCATAGTAGCCAATGCCTGGTCTGTTAAAAACTAACTTGAAACAAAGCAATGAATGGTGAGCAGAAAGTGCAGTTACAGTTGCCCGGCAATAGACAGTAGATGGCAAAGATCCAATGAAAGGGCGCCACCTGACATTTCTGCACCACTTTGGGCTGGCTAACAATATAAAGCAATGCTTGGGATTATCCCTGAATAGACCTGAAAGTTAATGGGCAAATGTAGGGGCATGGCGTAACAATAATCTTCAGCCTCTGCATCAGTGCCATTAAAGAAAACGAAGGAGAATGCCAAAGACCCTAGTGTGCGTGTATATAGCAAATGCGTGTTTTTCCATAGCCAACTGAAGATTTTGGCATTTTGTGATCAGAATATGAGCTGGCGGCTGGCACTTTCCCTAGGCGCTGCTTGGCAATGTCGAAGTGCCCAGCCTCCCTGGAAAGAAGGTTTTTTGTTGGAAACCTTTCATTACCAAGGATTAGCTGTTTGGTAAACTTGGGTCTCCCATAATAGTCTGACGGGAAGCTCCATCTAATGAAAAGCTCATTGAAGAGCTGCTGGGAATGACTAGCTTGTGTCTAACTTGTTGTTAGGATTTCAGTATGGCGTTTCCCTCCCACTGTCCATTGCTCAAGAGGACAGAAACATGTTACGCAGTTCTATTAAGGATGTTATTGAGAGGTTGACAACATAGTCCAAAGATTCCACAGAGGATGGGCACTGGAGAAAGATAAGGGGTTATGACAGGCAGTGCCAAGGCTGGGGTGTGGGCAGAATTCTGAGGTGAGCCAAGAGTGGGGATGGACGGGAAATTAATTCAGTTCACATTTAAATTCAGTTCCCATGAAATTAACACTTTCTGAAAGACTACAAGAACCAAAACGCATTCATCCATTGAAATCTGAACTTCTCCGAATTTTGCAATGCAGTTCAGTCAAATAATGTGTACAGAAATGCATAAACCTGGGGAAAGCATCTGTAAGAATACACATATTCGTGAAACTAGTTTGGGAGTGTTGGTCCACAAGAGAAAAGAGACCAAACAAATTCCTTCCCAACGCCTGGTCACAGGAGACATATCAAGAAGTAAACTGGTAGTCAGGACCAAAGAGCGGGTGGACAAACCAGGTAATGGGGTTGGGGAGCAAGACAAATGTCAGGACTGAAGAGCAAGGCAGGACTGGAGGATAAGCTAGGAGACAGCAGGACCAAAGAATGTCCAAGAAAGAGCTCAGGCTCAAACAGGGCTCAAATTGAATAGTAAAGCCACAGCTGGGCCAAAAAGGGGCGTTGAAGGGCTTCTGTAGCTCTTTGCAAGTCTTGCAGATCAGCTAATCAGTGGTGCCTGCAAACAGCTGATGATCAGGACTTCAAAGTGCAGCACATGGATCTCCACAAGCGTTGATGATCAGCCAACTGGTGGTGCTGTAGAGGGTGGTGCACAGTGCACGGGGTGAAAATGGGCCACGCAACATCACGGTGCTGTCAAGTGATTGGCAGGTGGTTGGCCCTGACCACCTGCCTAACATGGCCCATGGGAGGTGGAGGAGATAAAGATCTGGCTAGCTGACCAGATCCCGTTCCCCACCCCTGCTCTGGGGGAGGGGATGTCTCAAAAAACTGGGACTGACCATCTTTCAGAATTAATAATGTAATGTATTTCTCTTTGGGCTGGAATTTGTGACAAATCACTATTCCACTTTCCTATCTTTTCGTTTTTCATTGCCTATTTCAAATAATATTTAAATAAATATATTTTTAGGATCAGACAGTGCAAACAAACAAACAAACAGATTCACAATTGAAATATCCATATCTTTTCCAGCCAGTAGATCCTTTCCTTGCATGTATCTACAAAGCTAAGAAAATACCCTTTAGTATAGGATAAACATTTGGGTCTCTGCTCCTCCCACTAAAATGAGAAGTTGTTTTTCATTATTGGGTTGGAGTTTCAGTTAAAATGTCCCGGTTTTGATTAGAAAGAGAAGTTCTTTTAGGAGTGCGAGCACTGATTTAATAGAAAATGAATATTTGTGAAGTGGAATATATACATGTGAAAGGGGACAATCTCTTTGTGCACAAACGAAAGGTCATTCTGTGTCCCTCTCTGGAATCGCAAATGGTTCCTACCCTCCCATTCATTATGCCCTTTCAGAATCATTTTCTGTGCCAGAGAGAAGGTTCCCAGAAGTTTTCCTTCCATGAGCTCTTTATTCAGCATTTTACCCACTGAAATTCACATGAGGCTACCCCTACATTTCAGTTTTATGATTTTTGTTTTCTTACAACCTCAGCCTTGTTCCGCCTTATAATTCATGTTTCAAACTGTGACGATCTCTCTGCATAAGCTAATTCATACTCCTTTGGGGTTGCTGTTTTCAAGCACTTCGTTTTAGACAAGAGCTGGCCTCTGATTTATCTGTGAAATAAGATAATGGCTGCTTAATGATTCTCTGCTTGGTGGTGTTCCCTTGGAAACATGAAGTCTCAAGCCTTTCAGAACCTTTGGAGAGCGATTTTTGTCATAGTTGGCAGCTGGCCCTTCTTTTCCTTACACTTGAGAAAGCTCGCTCCCAAGTCCTCCTCTTACTGGTCCCACAAAACTCTTGTGAAAAAGGTGTGTGCATTCGTTAGAGCATTTCTGTCCTCTGAAAAAAGCAGATAGAGAGATGCGGAATATTTAAAGCTACACATTCATATGTGGCAGTATTTGGTTTGCAATGCTGATCCGTGAACACTGATGGAGGGAAACCCATGCAAAGAGAGAAGGTGAGCCATAGGGAGCCACACATTTCACAACAATCCTATGGAACTTTGTGAATGAAAATAAGAACTTTTGCATGTAGAAGGCCCTGAGTTCATTCTCCAGCTTGCGCACACTTTTTTTAAAAAAAGGATTAGACACCAGGTGATTGAAATACTTCAGCCAAAGATTCTACACAGCTGCTGCTGGCTGCCAGTCAATGTAGATCAGAGCTTCCCAAACTGTGGTTCATGTACCAACAATGGTTTATGAGCTTCATTCAGGTGGTCTACAACAGCTGAAAAATTGGTCCTCAAAAATTCCACAGCATCAAACACAGGGCATTACAGTTGCTACAATAGGCAAATAAAGTCAGCAATTTTCAAGTGGTCCATGTTTAGGAACTATTGGAGTAGACAAAAATGTTTCGGAACTATTGGAGTAGAGAGACTGAAGATTGATTAGGTATAAGGCAGCTTCCTCTGTCTACATCATCTTCCAGCAAGGCTGAGCCCTGGAACCTATCTCCCTGTAACTGTGCAAAGGAAGCTGACCTTTTTCACTCTTTAAACAACCTCTGCCAGTCTCTAGTCACTTTGGCAGAATCTTAAATGCCATCTTGTTTGAATGAATGGCACAATAGGTTAAAGATACAGGGCTTAATGGTTTAGTACAGGGGTGTCAAACTCCGGCCCTCCAGATGTTTTGAGACTACAATTCCCATCATCCCTGACCACTGGTCCTGTTAGCTAGGGCTGATGGGAATTGTAGTTCCAAAACATCTGGAGGGCCGGAGTTTGACACCCCTGGTTTAGTAGCTCACTAGGAACCAATTATGTTTCATCTATCTCCATTTCTTTATTCAGTGTCTGTTTTTGTCAATTGTGCAAAACCAAAACAAAACACCCAACCTAGAATGTAGCTGTGGAAGGGACTTTGGAGATCTTGCCAGTGTGGCATAATAATTAAGAGTGTTGGATTAGCACCTGGGAGACCAGGGTTCAAATCCTCACCTAGCCATGAAACTCACTGGGTGACCTGTTAAGAGTAATTGAGAAAGAGCCATTTATTTCCAGAAACTGTGAGTAGATTCTTGAAGATTTTTGAAGCATCAAGGTGCAAGTTTGTTTACTCTACAGCACTTATAAATAGCTGTGGAGCACTTATCTGCGGACTTGTGCAATTCCTGCAGGGGAGAGACTGCTGAGCTGTGTGTAGGCAGCATGTAGGCCTGAAGTATACCTTACTATCTGTGTGGTAGTAAAGTTGTAAATAGTCTTCCAGCGACAAGACTGTCAATGCCTTCCAAGTAAACAATGCTTGGCTGAGCTTTACTGCTTCCGTTAGTGTTTAATTGCCATCGGCTGTGCACAACTTGATCTTGTCAATGCGAAGCTGTGCAATCGTCACTCTGCTATGCAAGAGAGCTAGCAAACATGCAAGGAAGTGTTGCTGGACCACCTTCAAGACTTGCGGTTGGAGATCGTAAAACTTCTTCATGACCTTGGGCCAGTAACAGTCCCTCAGCCTAACCTACCTCGCAGGGTTGTTGTGAGGATAAAACGGGGAGGAAGAGAGCCATGTACCTCACATTAGGCTCCTTGGAAGAAAGGTGGGCTACAAATGCAATGCAATGCAATGCAATAATTAAGACAAAACCATCTATTCCAAATGTCATGCTTAATACAGGACCTGCATTGCAAGATACCACTATGCATCCTTGACAGATAACCATTCAGCCTCTGCTTAAATATCTCCTGCAAAGGAGAGCCCACCACTCCTGAGCCATCCTGTTCCACTCTTGAACAGCTATTACCATCAGGAAGTTTCTCCTAAACTGAAATATGCTCTCTTGCCATTTTTACCATTGGTTTTAGTGGAGCAATCGAGACAAGTCTGCTCCATCTTCTGCTTGCTGCATGATATCCATAAGAACTGAAACTGTGCCCCCAAGACAATGTAGTGCATTTGTAACGTTCCTTCACTTCTGACTGATGGCAACCAGCTTTGTCAGTACCGACCCATTTAGGAGAAGGCAATTCCCTAACAGACAATCACCCCAATAGGTAAAGATGGCAGGACCTTATGGACAGCCACATGTGTACGGCCTCCTCTTGCATGTAATGATATCAGAATGGGACTACCGTGTTTCTCCAAAAATAAGACACCGTCTTATATTTATTTTTCCTCAAAAAACCCCACCATGGCTTATTTTCAGGGGGTGTCTTATTTTTATTAAGTACTGTATGGTTGCTGGTTGCTGCTGGGGGAGAGAGACCCACAGTGATGAGTTACAGGTAGATAGCCGTGTTGGTCTGCCATAGTCAAAACAAAATAAAAAATAAAAAAATCCTTCCAGTAGCACCTTAGAGACCAACTAAGTTTTTCCTTGGTATGAGCTTTCGTGTGCATGCACAGAGGTTTTTCCTTGGTATGTGTGCATGCACAGAAGTTTTTCCTTGGTATGAGCTTTCGTGTGCATGCACAGAGGTTTTTCCTTGGTATGTGTGCATGCACAGAGGTTTTTCCTTGGTATGAGCTTTCGTGTGCATGCACAGAGGTTTTTCCTTGGTATGTGTGCATGCACAGAGGTTTTTCCTTGGTATGTGTGCATGCACAGAGGTTTTTCCTTGGTATGAGCTTTCGTGTGCATGCACACGAAAGCTCATACCAAGGAAAAATTTAGTTGGTCCCTAAGGTGCTACTGGAAGGAATTTTTTTATTTTTTATTTTGTTTTGACCACAATGATGAGTAAAACAGCAGACTTTTACTTTTGTGCATGCAATTACAGCTTGCATAAACCACACTTAAATATTACTTTTGCACCAAGCAAAATGCATAAGGCACTGAGCTGTGAAGTGTCTGCAGCTGGGGGGTGGAGAGTTGAAAGACAGAAGCTGGGAAATCGCAACTTGGATAACAATAGGAGGCACAAGAAAGTACCATTAAGCATTTGAAACAAAAGCAAGCAAGCAAACAAAAGACCTCCAGTATTAAATCCCTGGCTGGGGGGCAGCAAATACTGTAGTCCCTTACCGTAGGATTAGAGGATTTTCTAAATGGTTCTAAACAAAAGCAAGGAAGCAACTGATCGGGCTGAGCAGGAGCTGCAGCGCCCGGCTCTTTAAGTTTAAGCAAAGCCCCGATCGGGCTGAGAGAGAGAGAGAAAGAATCACCAGAGTGTCGTGCAGAATTACCTAATGCACCCCCCATCTCTTTCCAATTTCCTTCCGTTTCACCCCTCTGCGCAACTGGGGCGACGGAAGGGGAGCGACGTTCCCCTCGCCGGATGGGACAGGGGTGTGCTGGGGCTTTGCAAGCCCTCTTTCCAACACGCTCCCTGGCTGCTGCTGCTGCTGCTCCTCCCCCCTCCCCCCTGAAAGACCTCCTGCTTTCCCTGCTGGAAGAAGAGCTGCTGTGCGCTGCGCTCTTCAAAGCAAGCCCCGATCGGGCTGAGCAAGAGCCGCAGCGCGCGGCTGTTCAAAGCAAGCCCGATTGGGCTGAGCAGGAGTTGCGCGCTCCGGAAATGCGCCCACCTTACCACGTCTTACTTTCGGGGTACGGCTTATATTTTCTAACCTCTAGAAAACCCTGCTACGTCTTATTTTCTAGGTATGTCTTATTTTTGGAGAAACACGGTAGCACGCATTGCTTGGAACCATGTTGCTTTTTAAAAATGCCACTGCAATAATAAATTCATCTTTCTTTGGCTCCAACTTTTAAGAAACAATCTGAGCAATTCATTGGCTAAGAAGTCCCCTATGGTGCAGAGCAGATAACCCTTATTTACTAATTTACTTTGATTTATAGAACACTTAATCCCTCAAACTCTGGGGAGACATGTTCAATGACCTATTTAAATACAATCCTTAATTCATTTACCCTCATAATAGCTTTGTGAGGAAGGTCACATATGGAGAAGGGGGCTGAGTAATAGCTGCACTACAGGATTAATCCCAGGGGTTGCTGTCCTTGTCAGCCTGTCTGCATCCAGGTAACGTGATGCAGATTGACATAGCAGAAAAGCAGACTCATAGAGGAACTGGCTGACAGGAAGTCCCATCTGGAGGAAACAATCAGCTCTTGCATTTTCTGTAGTTTATTTATTAGTTCAAATAAAGTATTCTTACTTGCTTGACTCCTAAGAAAGTGATTCAGCAGTAACTTGCCCAAAGCCACCCAGTGACTGACCTGGGATTTGAATCCAGGTCTGTGGACACATTGCATTTTCTTCTAGAATAAATGGAGATTGGGGTTTTTCCCCCCTACATAGTCCATAGACAATCAAGATCTAATGCTTATATTTTTGCCCCTGAAAAAGTATCCTTCAGAATCTGGTTTCTGAAAAGAAAAGCTCATTGAAGATTAATTCTACATTACCTCGGGGTGTGTCTGTTTGAAAACCGATGAAAACCAATGCAGACAGTCCCAAGAATGGGAAGGGCCCATGAGGAAGGCTGAGGCAGCTTCCTTGGAATGCCTGTGGGCACCCTGCCTGCCCCTGGCAGAGAAGTGATGGCGGCAGCAGCTAGAACCTGCTGCCGCTTCATGAGCACTTCCACGCAACTTAGCTATGGGAGCCGAGGCGGCAGGGACAGGGAGGTGGCAGTGGCACCTTCCCATTCTGTATACTGAAGCCAATTGCAAGGAAATTTTAGTTCAGCACTACGGATAGGTCAACATCCTCCACCACGCTGAGGGCAGCAGGCTAAGTTAGGGACTGGAGATAATGCTGTGTCGCACACACAATTCTGTTGTCCAACACCTCGGTGTTGTTCCCCTCCAGCATCTGCCACGTGAGGCAGCTGCTTCACTCTGCCAAATGATAGGGCCAGCCCTGCTCACCGGGTGACCTTGAATGTAGTCTCTCTCTCAGTCAGCCTAACCCTACCTCCTCACAAGGGTGTTGTGAGGATAAAATGGGGGGGGGGGACCATGCACGTCACATGTATCTGCTTAGATTAAGGGTGGAATATACACGCAGGCCTTTTGTACTTGGAAACAGGTAGCAGAGATGTTCAAGTGGTATATTTCTGCCTAGATTTTAATGAGATTTCAGCGTCTACATTTTACAATGGCTGTTCTTTGCCCTGAGCTAAGGGCTAAAGTGAGGAGGAGTGAAATGAAGAGTTAAATACCCATTGATTGAGGTAACTCTTGGCAAACAAAACAAAAGGGGGGGGGAGAGCAGAGAAGGACAGGATGTAAATGACCATGTACTTTCCCTTTGAGTCTCATTGGCTACCAGCTCCTTTGGATGAGCTCACAAATGGTCCTTCGTATTATACATTTAGCAAACACAATGGTTATCGTTCTGAGCATGCCCAGTAGAAATGCTCCGGGGCCAGCAAACTGTGAACAAACCTGTTTGCACTGTACAACCAGCGCAGATAAGCCCTAATTGTTATGCAACTCCTTAGCATAAGCTCCTGGCATGCCTCATATGATTCTCTTGTACTAAGTCTGTCCAAAATAGCAACAAGAAAGCATGTAACTAAAGACACAGCAGGGGTGTAGGAATTCACACAGGCCTTGGATATTCTAAAGGTTGAACAGCTCCTTATTCCTTTTTCCAAAAATGCTAAGCATAATGTATTTTCTCCGGAGCTTCTTCAAGGTAAGAAGTTTTAAAACTTTTTCTAAGTGTGTTTCGAGGTAAAAGAAAAGTTGATTTCCAGGGGGACTGGAACGAAGCACACTGTGTGTGTGAGCTCAATTCATTATTAGTTACGATTCTGGAAACTGGTTATCTGCTGCATGAGTTAACCGATAGATAGATATACTTAGATTTACACCACATCTGGTTTTTATGGCAAATAAAACTTTACGTGGTTTTGTTTAAAATTAAACTTTGTTCCTCCAGAGAGTGAAGACGGAGAATAGCTGGCAGAACATTTAATCAGGCTGAGTGATTCATTGTGCAAGTGATTCATTCCACTGCAATTCATTACTTTTGTGCTTACTTGAGGCTTCTCCCTTGTATTTTAAGCAAGTGCAAGTAAACTTCAGAACAAAAGTGTGTCTGTCTGTGTGGACCCCAGGGTTGTGCATTATTATAAAATAGCTTTGGAAATACAAGGAATTCAGTATTGGGGTGATACTTCATTTTATCAAGAGTGTGACCTTTTTCCGTCTCTTCCTTCGCATTCTGATCCTCCGGGGGATAATCAAGCATTTCGTCTTTATGCCTGAGAGTGAACTGGTGCAAGTCAAGTAGATCCTGTATTACGGTAGATGGCAAGAACCATGGGCTTGTGGAGAAAGTGATATTTAATCACTAGCTCCAAGTTGACTTCGTTGACATGCCTTGTACTGTTATGCAGCCTGATCCTATGGTGCAAGTCCCTCTGGGTTCCATGGAATTTACCTTCCAGTTAGTGTGCAGCCTTCGTTCTCTGTGACAAATTCCATTCATTAACAGATAAATCCACAAATGGTATTTCATCTGCTTCGAAAAATTAAAAAAGCGGCACGCAGAGTGCAGAGTGTACAATTTCAGCTGTAGCGTGAAACTGTAACTAATATAGGATACTGTTCAAATTTGCTGAAAATGGATTTCTGCCAGGTTAAACAGGGAATTTAGCCACGGTGCCAAGCATCCAAGTAGCCAGACAAATGTTACAGTAGAGTGGAGGAATTTCTGCTATTGTACCTTTGCTCTCCTATCTCTCTTTACAATCCCTTGTATTTACAGAACAGAAAGGCACAACAATAGTTCAGGCAAGTCTTCCAGGGTGTGAAGCACTGATATTTTGCAAGTGCACAACCACAGCACTGGCAAATGCACCCTCTGGGAAGCTGGTTCAGAGCTCTTTGTGTTGATTGGAGTGCACAGATATGCCCTTGGGCAGATAGCAAATAATATGGTTGCATTTGGACAATTCTACACATTATTGAAGCCACACTTGGATTTCTTACTTTGAATGAGAGCCACAGGCACCCCTGGCTTTTTGATAGGGGTATTTACATGTTACAGTTTTTACATTCACAGTACGATCTTACGTGTACATCCAACAAAGATAACATGTGAAATGTGAAAGGTAGCATGTGAAGTGTACTTTTAAGAAAGAGCAACAAAAAAGAAGAAGAAGTTTTAAATTAGGACAGCTTGTCGTGAATCAAACCTTCATATGAAAGGGTGGGGGTGCATACCGGTACTATACTTTAGTATACTTGGTGCAAATGTTCAAAACAGTTGGGACAGATGCAATTCCAGGAGAAGCTGTCTGTCTGCAGTTTGCATTTCCTACAATGGCTGCTTCACTGGATGTGTGTAAAAATTAGTCAGTTTTTCAGCAGGTTCCACAAACAGGGTTGCCACTTTCCCCCCTGAATGCTTGCTGACTCTGAGTCAGTGAGAGCAGAACAACAGGCAGATGTTCACCAAGGGCAGCTTTTCTGATCATGCAAGGGAAAGGCAGCATCTGTCAATATTCATGTCGCTGCAAAAGGCATGAGCTTCCTTGTCCACTAACAAGTGGCAAACTTATCCACAAACCATATAACCTGCAGTATCTACATTAAAAGCAGCTCTATTAATCCCATGAGACCCTTAAAAGATCCAGTACGGCAGTTTGAGTGGTTTGTGTGCCTGAGCTTGCGGCATCACGACCCCCTTTCACAAAATGGGAAACAGTTTGTGTATGTGGTGTACATATCCCAGCACAAAGTGCAGTCCAGTTAATCACTTGTTTTATATTTGTAGTGTGATATCCCAGCCAAAAGAGAGGTGAGTTGTTTTATCATTTCAAGAAAATCTTATTTCCACACTATGGTTAGAGGGGAAAGACTTCCCTAAAAAATATTTTGTCCATTCACTTCCTCCCACATGTATAGCAGAAATAACCAAGAATATATCCTTTTAAAAAATAATCAAACCTTGGACTAGTACTTTTCATTTGTTTATAGCAACAAAACTCTCATAATTCCCATAAGTCAACATTTTGTAAGCAGTAATGTCATCTCATGGCTCTCCCCTAAGATTGGACAAAGAAACATGATTTGTGTAATTCGGTGAATCAGATCAACACAGTCTAATTCCCAATGCATAACTGTTCCATCTGCTCTTCACATGGATCCTTCTTTTAGAGAACAGTATACTCCTCCCTCTAAGTTCATTGTTTAGGGAAGTTTTTAATATTTGATATTTTAGCGTGTTTTTTATATTCTTTTGGAAGCCGCCCAGAGTGGCTGGGGAAACCCAGCCAGATGGGCGGGGTATAAATAATAAATTATTATTACTATTACTGCTACACTGGAGTGGCAGCTGCCATAGCATAGCAGGTAGTGTTGGAGCAGATGCCACATTTCTGACATTCAGTTCACAGAATCATCATCACTGGAAGGTCCATCAGGCATTTAGTAAAGTTATCATACTGAATGGCAAGACCATCCACCCAACATGCCCCCATAGGTCAGGTAATGCTATCCTTGGCCACAACATGTCTGAAAACACCAAGATCCTGAAAGTACAGACCAAACATAACACAAACATAACACTGTAGAAAAGTGTCTGTGGAGCAAACAGCTGTATGCAAGGGAGACAGGACACAGCTAGGAGAGACCACTGATTTCTTATACATGGATGTACACAGACATTCCGCCTCTAGTCAATCTGACCTGGGAAAACTGTCTTCCCAAGTTCAAAGTTCGTGATCGGCCAGAGCTAATGCAGCGGCAAAACCCACCCACTGAGATTTACAAAGGTTTACTGGGGAAAGGGGAGGTGGGATTCCAGCACCTCTCCCCGCTCCGAGCCAGACAGCTGATGAGGGTTTGATAGATTCAAAGAACATTGAATGATACTCTTGTAATATTTGTTGTGGGGATGGGCTCTCTGGTAACTGCATTTGTGTGACTGAAGTTTACCTTCTCTCCAACACTGACATGCATGTTTTCTTGTTATTCCTGCAACATATTTTTATGCTTTCAAATTATAGTATGTTATTGGAAGGGGTGGCATAGATATGTGAATAGACTTTAAAAAATGCCTCCCCCCCCCAAGTTAACCTTTTGAAATGTCACTATGACTAATCTGTTAGGACCAGTTACCATAATAATATCGCTCAATACACCCATGTAAACCAGAATAGGTTCATTCCACGATGGGAGGGGGAATATATTGGGGTTGGCTGGTTTTAAATCAGTTTAAAATAAAAGCTACAGTTCTGTCCTGTCTTCATTGTATACAAGTTACTTTTGCTGCATAATTTGCCCATAGTTCTCTCTCCATTGGGTAAAATGGGAACTTAAAAGCATAGCTTTAAAACTGCCAAGCCCATTTTAAACAAACTAACAAAAGAAAAAAACAATTAATATTTCCATTTTTGAAATAATTTCAGTCACCAAAATGACAAGTTTAAGATTTTTTTCTTAATTGGCAAAAAATAAAATAAGAAATGATCAGAGACAGACACTCCTATTCCTCTAGTTTTTCTATCAGATTTCTTTGAAATACAGAGAGCTTGTACAACTCACCAAATAAATCCTCCATACTAAATTTTAGATTGATGGAACAAATCATGTTACTTTTATAAAGGGCAGAACTTCCATGCTTTATAAAGTTCCACTTGCTCATTTGGAGAAAAAGATTGTCCTAAGCATACCGTATTTATTTTATTACAATAAAATAAAAATCTGAATAAACATGATTAGGAGGGTGGTGCTTGTAAAACATTTTGTTAATGTGAGAGATACAACTGGAGTCAAAAGCAGGACAGTGAATAACTTTTGTGTTAGTGTTTTTAATAATGCAGAGATGCTTTCAACTAAGTCATACTCAGCATAGACCTATTGAAATTAATGAACATGACTGAGTTAAATCTATTTATTTCAATGGGTCTACTCTGAGTAAAAGTCAGTTGAATACCACCCACCCTAGGTTTTTAACTTTGGAGTCCTTAAATCCCATTCTCCAGTTTATGTTGAGTACCGATATGAGTAATCAGGAGTTAATGTTATTTAATGGCTAGAGATGTTTTTCTGATAGTCTTGAACAGGGGTCGGCAAGGTTTACCGGCCATGGGCTGGACTGGTGCAGCGCGATGCTGGAAATCGCACCTGCGCATGTCTGCGGCGCTGGAAATAACTTCTGCGCATGCCCAGATGACAAAAATCGCGCCTGCGCAGAAGCGATTTTCAGCATCTGGACATGCACAGAAGTGATTTCCAGTATCTGTGTGTGCACAGACACGATTTCCGGCACCACTCGGCAAGTCCCCGCACTGCGCTGCACCAGTTTAGCGCAGCACGTGGCGGACTCGCAGAGCGGGCGGCTCGGTTCAGGGGTGGCTCGTGGGCCGGTAAAACAGTCTTCATGGGCCGCACGTTGCCAACCCCTGGTCTTGAATGTCTCTCAAGCCTTTGGAAGGTGACACTCTCCAACCAGAGCAGAGACAGATGCCTCTCTCCCATCCATGCACACACACACACACACACACACACACACAGGCAGAGGAGAGATATGTATTAGCAGATTACCCCCTATTTAAACCTATGTCCTGTATTCTGAAACATGCCAGGGCTGGAGTGTCTGCAAGTACAGAAAGAAAACTTCTTAATGTAACACAGGAAGACTTTCAATGGCATGCTGAGTGAAGAAGTGTTCTCTGGGAGATTTTAAAAGACACCTAGAGGGGAAAAATAATAATAGCAAAAGGGAATGAAATAGGTGGAAATAAGGACATGCAGTCTCTGCTCAGCCCCCCGCTCTGGTATGCATAACGCCTTACAAGAGACACGCAAAGTAACCAAACCTATCAGAGGCTCCAGCTAAGTACTGCAGTGCTTTTCCTCCTCTAGGCAGGTGCCATTTTTAATTACTACCCTGGCATATGCTGAGACATCAACAGCATCAGCAGTACTGAGGAGCAGATCAGAGCAGCCCAGAAACAGGAAGGAGTGCTCAGGTCTGCTCCATTTTTTCCCCAGGGGGACTGCTCCTTCCTCATACCCGAGTACAGTACTCTGGTCTGCTCCTAAGCACTGCTCACCATCACTGATGCTGGCAACACACTGGTTTGGGAACTGGTGGGCCTTTTACAAAGGTCTGGCGGGTTGGATCAGGCCTCTTCAGACCACTCCTGAGGAGCAGAGGAGCAGTTTGAAGCCGTCCTGAACACTGACTGGCAGGGCCCCCCCAGGTTGCTCTGCCCCTAGAGGAAAAACAGAAAATGCTCCTTCTCCTCTGGGTGTGCAGCAGAGGAGGTGGCGGCCTACAAGTGCAGGAGGAAGTGGGTGGCGTGCTCCTCAGAGGCCTCCTCTGAGGTGCCTGGAGCTTGCCACCTTGCCTCACCTTGCCTCATGAACAGCCTACTGACTGGGTCCAGGAAGCTGGAGAGGGAAGGAAAATGCAACCAGGACACTGGAGAATGTTGTGGGGAGATCCCTGCCATACAAACATAGGAAGCTGCCTTATACCAGTTCTGACCACCTGTCCATCTAGCTCTGTATTTTTTGCCACAGCTTCTGGTGGTTAGGGTCTTCCAGTTCTCCACACTTGCCCTGCATCTGCATGAGCACCATGGGCCAACCCAACCCACACTTTCCTGTCTGCCTTAGTAACAGGCAGTCTTCTGTAGCAAATGGACACTCTGCTGAAGAGCAGACCGAATCTGACGTAGAAGTCCTCTCATCCCACTTTGGCTTGTGGGCTGGAACAGAGGCCACATTCACAACATATATGTAGAGCAGCATCACTTCATACAGCTGTAGCTTTTCCTATAGAACTCTAGGAACTGTAGTTTGTTAAAGAAGCTGCGTTGTTAGGAGACCCATATTCCCGTCAAAGAGCTACAATTTCCAGCGTGGGTTAACTGTCAATCCTTCTTTACAGGCAGCCATGACTGCTTCATATGTATGGTTTGAATGTGGTCAGAATCTAGACAAGGCGTGCTTTTAAACTCCTTTAAATCTGTGTCTAAATCTTGCTCATTAGCAATAATCCACAGTGTTTGCTCTATAGCTGAGCATTGTCCTAGTTCAAGAACAGTGTGGGCTGCAGCTTGATTACTGGGGTAACGTATAGGGCAGCATACTAAGACCACTGTTAGAAGGCCCACCTCAGAAGGGTTGTCTGGAAGGAACTTCTGCAAGCGAGTGGGTGCCACAAGTGCAGCCAACACTTCTTTTGAGTTTGGGTGGGAGTCCAAATTAGCGATTTATCAAGGGTGAACTTTGTACCTTTATACGAGGAGCATTAACTTTCAAATATCATGTTGCCAGCCCTTCTCCAACAGAGGGTGAATTGCAGCACCAGCCAACCCACACAAGTTCTGGAGATATTGTTCAGCTTCAAAGATATGAACATAGCTGTGTGTGTGTGTGTGTGTTCCTGTTAACAGTTCATAGTGTTGCATTCAGCAAGCTAGTCTTTCCATGGGGGCAGTGAGCAACAGGAAAGCAGGCACTCCAACAACACGTCCAGCGAACACATCCTGCAAAGTTTTGAAATGCCAACTTCAACACATAGAACTTCCTTCCTGAAACAGGAGGAGGAACAGGCACGTATCTTTATAGTTTATGAATCACCTGCTAGATTAGAGGTTAGATTAGATTTCTGACCCTTTTAAGGCATGGCCTCTTCCAGTATATGGCTAGAACATCAGATGCTGTCTTACAGCAAGTCAGAACATTGCCTCATCTAGCTCACTTTGGTCTAAACTCACCGGTAGTGACTCTGCAGCGTTTCAGACAGGGTTCTCGCTCAGTCCTACCTGGAGATGCCAAGGACTAGACATGGCAAACCAGTGTTGTTGCCTAGGGCCCTTGGATGCTACCTTTGTATTCCTGACCAACCAACCACCTGCTGCATTATCACTTGAGAGATCAGTAGGGAGATATAGAGATGTGTACTGTTACTGGAGGTGGGTCTTCACTGTGCGTCTCCAGTCTTAGGAACTGTGGGTTTCTGGGCCTAAGAGGGTAAACATCTTTACCAGCTTTATGAGGAAACCTGCCGCCAACTCGAAAGCAGTGGTGGAAACTTGAGCTATACAGAATGTAAAGACATGGACTAGCTAGGAAAGACTGGATTATCTTCTAATGTGAAATGGTGCACTATTACAGGATGCAAATGCCTATTAGCTACAAGACCAAAATATTAACATAGCTAATAAATATAGCATTTCTTTATTTGTTTTAGTTCTAGATTGCCCTTCATTGCATAGGAGCCCAAGGTAGTGTATAAAATCTGAAAACATAATCAAATAACTGCAAAACATTATAGCACCTATAAATTACATCTCTAAAACAACCTTACTTAACACAAAACATAATGTACTAAGCAGCTGGGTCTTTGGGCATTTATATCTAAAAGTGCAGATGAAAAAATATGTCTATAGCTGATATCTAAAGATTGATAATCCAGGGGACAAATATATTTTCGCTGAGAGAATTTCAAAATCAGGGTGTCACCACTGAGAAGGCCCTGTCCTAGGTGACCTCCCTTGGTGATCTTAAGACATGTGTCGCACTCAGGGAGGTGCTCCTTTAAGAACTCAGGTACCAAGCTGTTTAGGAATTTGTACAACCTTGAACTAAGCCTGGTAGTTCGCAGGGAGCCAATGCAATGCTTCTTTTAAGGATGCCTGTCATATGGGTCACCTTGTTGCCCTGTTTAATTGCTGAGTAGCTGCGTTCTGCACCAACTGCAGCTTCTAGATCATCTTCAAGAATTGCCCCTCATAAAACACAATGTAATAGTCCAATCAAGAGGTTATCAGAGCATGGATTAGTGATGCCAGGCTGTCCTGGCTCAGGAATGGCTGCAGCTGATAAACCAGCTGTCCCCTGACTTGTTTCAGAGGGAATTCCCTAGGCTAGCTCCAGTCTTTGAGAAGGCCCTCTCCTCCCCTTCATGAGTTGCAATACAGTGTGTTGAAGGCTGTGTACACACTATACCTTTAAAGCCTATTCTTTCCCTCAAAGAGTTATGGGTACTGTTGTTTACCTCCTACAGAGTTGCAATTTCCAGCAACTGGAACAAACCACAGTGCTTTGGATATTTTTTTAAAGATGTAGTGAGTGCACAGCCTCAGCAGGCAACAGTACAACCAGGAGAGCTGCCTTTTCCTGCGTGCAATTGTTATTGTACTCCAATTAATCCAAAATTTTTGAAGAACTTCTCTACTTAACCTGTTTGTTTTCTTCTTCTGAGTCTACTGAGCCCTGGGTAAATATTGCTTGGACAGGATCATACACCTCTGAAGTAACGGCATGCACCAGATGTTCGTCCTCCTGGGTAATTGAAATCATTGTTGAAATCACATGTTACAACAGCTGCAATCTCAACTAAACAATAATACTCTGTTGATGTAGTTGATGCTTGGACCTGTGGAAGCTTTGCCTCATAGTGCAAGAAACCTTTGAAGACTGAAAGGGTTCTCCAAGATGTTCTTAATATTTGAACTTGGTTTGTTTGTAACAACCTATTCAAATGCATCAATGCTTAATTCTGCCAGCTGCAAAAGCAAACATCCAATAAACTGACCTAGGTTCTGCTCTTCCAGTGGGACTGGGTGTGGGTAAAATATTCAGGCGATGTGTATTTAATGCATCTGCTGTTAAACAAAGAAAATAAGAAGAGCCTGTTGGATTAGGCCAATGGCCCATCTAGTCCAGCATCCTGTTCTCACAGTGACCAACCAAATGCCTGTGGGAATCCTGCAAACAGGACTTGAGTACAAGAGCACTTTTCCCTTCCTGTGGTTTCCAACAACTGGTATTTAGAATTATTGCTGCCTCTCACCGTGAAGGCAGCACATAACCATAACACCAGGAAAATTAACTATGAATTTGGGATCCTCTCCAAACCTGTGCCAAAGTTTTGCAGTTTTGGGTGAGTGTTTAGCAGTGCCCCACAAACTGAGCAATTGATACGTCAAACACGGGGGTCGTTGTGGAGAATAGACAGAGCCAGGCCCAGTCATATAAGGGTTAACTCCTTGTGTCAGTTAGAACCCAGAGGGGCGGGCTCAGCCAGAGTATAAAAACCCCTCCCTGTGGGTTAGAAGTCAGTTGGAGTTGGAAGGGGGGTTGGAAGGGTGTTAGAAGGCAGTTAGAGAGAGAGAGCTAAAGAGTCCAAAGGGGATAGCTGGGTCTGAGGTTTGGTGGTGCAGCATTGAGAGAGAATCAACAGACAGGATAATATACTAGTGTGAAACTTGTTGTGACATTTAAGTAGTTAACATCTTAAGGTAATAGGCCGGTCATTGGTTATAAGTTTATTGTACACTTATAACGGCCTCGGTCCTGTATACCTGAAGGAGCGTCTCCACCCCCACCGTTCAGCCCGGACACTGAGATCTAGCGCTGAGGGCCTTCTGGTGGTTCCCTTACTGCGAGAAGCAAAGCTACAGGGAACCAGGCAGAGGGCCTTCTCGGTAGTGGCGCCCGCCCTGTGGAACACCCTCCCATCCCATGTCAAAGAGATAAATAACTACCTGACATTTGGAAAACACCTGAAGGCAGCCCTGTTTAGGGAAGTTTTTAATGTGTGATATTTTAATGTATTTTAGTGTTTGTTGGAAGCCGCCCAGAGTGGCTGGGGGGACCCGGCCAGATGGGCGGGGTACAAATAATAAATTATTATTATTATTATTATTATTACACTTTTCTTACCAGCAGCCACAAGCATTTGTACCTAAATAAAGCAACTTTTTATTCACAAAGTCCGTGTCTGTGGTAAAACATCAAGCAGGTACCAGTTGGCAGTCCGGTAGAATTGCAGCTGGGACCCCGTTGTCATTGGTGCAGTACTCATAGACCGTAAAACGTCCGGGGGTGCTGTACAGGTCGGTAGTGACCGTGACAGTCGTATTTAATATTAACTACGAACCCCAAAATTTAGGGTCCCTTCCAAACTGGTGCCAAATTGTTGTAGTTGTTTTGCAGCGCCCCACAAACTGAGCATTGAAACTGCAAAACTTTGGCACAGGTTTACAGAGGATCCCAAATTTTTGGGTCTGTAGTTAATGGGGCCCATCATGCTTAATAATAGCCACTGAGAGCCTTATCCTCAATGAGCTTGTCAAATTTTCTTTTAAAGCCACCCAAGATGGTGAACATGACTGCCTCCTGTGGGAGCAAGTTCCATACTTTAACTATGTGCTGTGTGAACAAGGACTTGCTTTTATCAGCCTCGAATCTCCCAAAAGTTCTAGTGTTATACTGCCCAAGAATGGATTTGTTATCTGACATAGAGTTCTGCATCCTGGCAAGATTATATGGGGCTGGATCAGCCTATTTCCGGTTTGTTTGTTTTTCGTCAGTTTTATATTTGAGACCTTACAGTATTTGTTCAATCATAGGTCTGTTTTGTCCTGATCTTTTTTTGGGGGGGGGCAGAAGATTCACATTAAACTGTATGCATTTTATACACATTTTATGCAATCCAACTCCCTAAAACACACATTTGTACACTTTTAAAATGTGAAATATGCATTTTTGTGTGTTTTCATTTAAACCAAAACAGCATTGCAAAATTTGAGGAACTGATAGCTGTGTTCTAATTTGCATCTAAGTGTGGAACCGGTGAATTAGGTCAGTTTGTTTTAAAATATCCCCTCCATCCTTACAAGATTAGCAGTTGCTTTTTAAAATCAGATTTCTAGCCTCCAGAGTTGTTAACAGCACAGGAGCACTGCCAGAATAAAATGGCAAGCGTAACAATGACTAAACAGAGGATCACTAGATTATGCTCTGGTTGACCTCTCAAAGAAATGGAGCCCAAAATAGCACTAATTGTAATCTGTGCTATCTAGCTATCCAGTCGAGTGCAGAGGGAACCAACACCTGCCAACCTATGAATTGCTGCTTAGCAGTTTAATCTAATTAAATGCCATATGAATATTAATCTTCTCCTTTTATGGAGTTACATTATGCCACTGTGTAGCCGAGTGTTGCATATGGCCCACCAGGCCGTGGGAATTGGGAGGGTTTGATCTCCTGACAACATTAATGGCCGATGTGAGGCTTTTATGTGAATAGTTTCCTTTGTAAATTAGTTAAATCTGTTTTGCAGCTGAAGTTGTGCATTCGTTGCAGAGTAGGGAGGCTGTTTATGGGTTATTTATACTTTGCAGCATATTGGGACATCTTCTTGAGACTTTCTCTCTCTCTGCTTGTTAAGGTGAAATTGAAGGGTGTGGAGCCTTAGAGAAAACTGGTTTCACCTGGGTGTGTCTCATGGGGTAGGACCTCAAGCATAAATTATTTGAAAGAATCAGCTTGGAGTGGCCCTCGAAAGACGCATGTTACTTATTGAAATGTGTTTGGAGTGGTTCTGAGAGAAATGGAGGTGCAAAAATCCTTCCGTGAAGCACTGTCATTTCTTTAACAAGCTTTTTGGATTCAGAGACCGAAACCTTCAGAGCTCACTACCTTCAGGGATCCATTCATTCACATTCAGGGGAATGCTGAGAGAATGCCCTGAGGGGTCTGAGCCCAGGCCATTTTGAGTCAGGCTCCCATTCCCTGCTGCTCTCTCTCCCTTCTTGAAAAAAAAACCTTCTTTTTCTTTTGCTTGGCTTAGGAGGGCAGCTAGACACACTTCAAAGTGCCATGCTGGCAAGACCCCAACCACCCAGCATCTTAATTTGCTCAGAGGCGTTTATGCATATAAATTAGCATAGGAGCATTTGTGCCAGCACCCAGAGTCCTTTAAGTAACTGGCAACACTCTTTGTTAATATAATTCCTGAGTGCAAAACCAAAACCAAATACAGCAGTAAGATTGCAATAAACATCCCCCCTCCCTAGTTGCCAGGTTGAGACCCTGAGAGGGTTTCTGTACTTTTTCACAGAAGGGAGATTATTTTTATTTTTATTTTTACTTTTCCCATCGTGGTGCAGCAATGATGGGAGAAGCTGCACCACATGAAATTCTCACTTTATTGCAACTGCTAAGGGTACAGGAGCCCTCCCAGAGTCTGACCTGATTACACTGAACAGAGTTTCTATTGTTCTCCCACTAACACAGCTTTACTTAGCTAATTCCAGCTAATAATCTGCAGGCACCTTTACTAGGCTGATACCAAGGCTTGACCTCTTATTCGTCAGTTATATAAACATTGTGTCAGTTAGAAAATGAATCAAAATTCAAAGACTGCTATTATCAGAACATACATTGATATGAAACTGACTTAGTTACAGCTGGACTGGCATCCTGATCAGTCTACCTCCAACTGCAGCCTCTAGTCTTTGGTTCCTGATAGAAGTTCTATGCCTTTAAGAACTGCATGGCAGCAGAAAATCAAAAGCATCAGTTCTCCCCATCACTGCACTGATGAGCTAGGAAAATTCCACACCTGTAGAAATTCTACCTGTCATGCAGCTGTTTAAAGCACAGTCAGAGGCAATGTGACAAATCAATACTTCTTATTTCTGTTTCGTTAAATGTACTGGCTTTATCCACACTAATGTAACATTTGGCTGTGATCCTCAAACAATTTATTCTGGAAAGAATGGAGGTGCCCTGGGAGAATCCTGATAGTCTGTCCTTTTAGAACCACAGCCATGCCCTCTGATCCTTAATTCAATTAGCTGGGAGTAAATCCTATTCACTCCAAATACAGTTGCTGCTGGGTAAGTAGGTTTGAGAATCACAGCTTCACCTAGCGGGTGACCAGATGTAAAAGATGACTGAGATCCTTTCCGCAGGCTCACTTTGCCCATGCAGAGATGGAAAAAGTGGGACCTTTGCCCAAATTCTCTCTTCAACACAAAAGAGGGCCAAACAACCCCAGAAGGACCATGACATGTCCCCCCACCAGAGATACTGCCCTTTCCCTAACTTTCTGTAGACCCCATTTAGTATGTGCAGCCTGCTAAAGTAATGATCATCTAGCTACTGTTCCAGGCACAGGAAAACCAGTAAAAGAAAAGAAAAAGAAAAAAAGGAATCCTACCATCTTTAGGGGCGTAGCCTTAGTTCCACTGAGCTCAAAGAGAAAGCTGTGCAGAGAAAACCGAAACCCTGTTAACAGTGGGGTTAAAATGGCAAGCAAGACATGCAAAGAAATAGTTCATGGCACAATTCAAATTAATGCTGAAATTTAACTGAATTGTCACATATTGTACTTTATGCATGTCTTTGCCATTTTAACTTGTTTACAGATTCCCCCCTTGCATCCATAAACAGTACTCCTGCCAATGGAGAACAACATTATCATGCATCTGATGAAGTGGACTTTGGTCCACAAAACGTATGCCATAATAAATGTGACAAGACTCACCACTGGTTTTGTTTTGTTTTTTTGCAACGGAATTACAACCATCGGCTACTTCTCAACACAGTACACTGTGTTCGTTTATTCTTTTGGAGCTTGTCTGTACTTGCTTCTTACGCAGGTGTGTTAGTAAACTGACCATAAACTGCCTTTCAAAAAATCTTAAAATGATTGACGGAAGACTGAATTCCACAATGGAGGGGAAGGGCTGTAGCTTAGTGGCAGTGCAGCTGCTTTGCATGCAAGCAGTTCAATCCCCAGCATCTCCAGGCAGTGCTGGGAAAGACCCCCTTTCTGAAACCTTGGAGAGCTTCTGCCAGTCAGTGCAGACAATTCTGAACTAGCTGGACCATTGGATTTGATTCACAGAACCGTAGAGGTGGGACCCCAAGGGTCCTCTGATTTAACCCCCTGCAATGCAGGAATCTCAACTAAAGCATCCTTGACAGATGGCCATCCAACCTCTGCTTAAAAACCTCCAAGGAAGGAGAGTCCAGTGCCTCCCGGGGGTAGTCCATTCCACTGCTGAACAGCTCTTACTGATTCACTCTAAGGGAACTTCCTATGTTCATTCTTGTGGTGCTTACAGAATAGCTGCATCTCATATGCATTGAGCAGTGTTTATTTTCTGGATAGGTAGTTATGGATTGGTGGTGGTGGTGGGGATAGAAGAGAAGGCACTAGCATTTTGTATTTAGGGAAGAAACAACATGGGTTGGGTCACCAATTGCTGCATAATTGTGCATAGCCATTCAAAATATGCCTCGTGGTGTCTAGTGGCAAGCTGCAAATTGAACACCATCCTAAACCTACTTATCCTTTGAACTCAAAGGGAGCGCAGCAGAAAGTAGCAACACATACCTGTAGTCAAGTATCAAGGGTTCAAATACACTGGCAGTCCAAACATGGATAGCAGCAGCCTACATAACCTTTCGGTAAGGTAAAGGTAAAGGGACCCCTGACCATTAGGTCCAGTCGTGGACGACTCTAGGGTTGCGGCGCTCATCTCGCTCTATTGGCCAAGGGAGCCGGCGTACAGCTTCCGGGTCGTGTGGACAGCATGACTAAGCCGTTTCTGGCGAAACCAGAGCAGCGCACAGAAACGCCGTTTACCTTTCCGCCGGAGTGGTACCTGTTTATCTACTTGCACTTTGACATGCTTTCGAACTGCTAGGTGGGCAGGAGCTGGGACCGAGCAACGGGAGCTCACCCCGTCGCAGGGATTCGTACCGCCAACCTTCTGATCAGCAAGCCTTAGGTTAGGACTAAACAAAGAACAGGGTGCTGCTATGAGCTGTTTCTTAGGTCTCTGGGAAAGAACAAAAGTGTGCTTGTGTGTGAGTTTGCAAGGTGGAGAGGAGTCCTCCAGAGGCTAAACTTTTTTGGGGGTGTAAGTTAGGATAGAAAGGGAAGAAGCATCGTAACTAGTACCCAGGACCCCACCTCCTTAGAGTTGCAGCCTCATCAGATGTTGTGACTGAGTGGTGAAATGTCAGGTAGAAACTGCTGACAGCAACCTGCCTGCCAATGCCGTTGTTAAGCACCTAATATAAAGTAACTGGAAATCAATACACTATAATCACATAATTATACAATGCTGAATGGTATCTGTTTCAGATCCTTTTTGCAATTAAAACCTATTTCTGTGCATTGCAATAAAGAACAATCCACAGAAAACATTTGGGAAGTACAGTACAGTATTCTGTTTTGGGGTCATTTAATCCTTGTTACATAGTAGACAGTGACAGGTGCTACGGGAAACGCAGGTGGGTGGAGCCAGTTTTCATTTAACTGGTATGAGAGTAAACATGTTTTGCACATCCTAGTGAACCCAAGTGGCATGCCGTGCACAAATTCAGTTGCATTCGGTTAATTTGTTTTAATGAATTTTGCAAGTAACTGCAAAACAGGGCAAATCTTTGCTATTTAACCTGTCTGGGAGTATCTTGTAGAAATATGCAATTTAGGTGTGGCTTGAAAACATCAAAGGTTTGCTTTTATGGGGTGTTTCAGAAATCTTCATGGTTTTTGATTTCTAGATCCCTCCCCCTGCCTCTATACAACATCATAAATGACCCACTTATTTCATAATCACCCCTCCCTCCCCAAAACTGCATGTTCTGTGCCTTCCTTGAGGGGGAAAACGCAGTGAAAGAATATAGTCAGCATTTTGAAAACTTGTTTGGACAAATTCCAAGTCTGGCAATAGGTTGCTATGCAAATAATGGCATTTCAGTATTAAAAAATAACCCTTATCTATGCATGTCTAACTTACAAAAGTGTAAGAATGCAAAAATATACAAAGTAATGATCATAGAATAATGGTGATTTAATACTGAAAAAATCTGAACAAGAAAAAGAAACGCCAACACAAACATACCATAGAAAAATGGTATGGTTGCAACTTGTCTTCAAAATTATTATTCCAAGAATGTATAAGCAAATACACTTTCATCTCATTAGACTTATCAGTCTGTTATTGAAAAAAATAAGTTAACTTGGTGGGGGCATTTAAGGGTATTTAAGTTAGCAACTGTAAATATTTGTGAAGCTAACAGAAAATTAATAGTTCTAAACTAAATATACTGTTTCCCTGTTGCTTTTAAATAAACTCGATATAATCTTTTAGGGGTTAGAAAGAATGTTATATCCCATTACTTCCTGAATGTTGATCAATATTTCCTGCCAAAACCTTTGTGTATTAGGGCGCAGTTAGAAAATCTGCAAGAAATCAGAATTGGATGAGTTAGACTTTGAAATTCATAGATTAATATCATTATGAGTTTGGGGTGGAGGGAAGTAGGCTATATATGCAAGAGCCCCTCCTAACCCCTGGATTTAGCAAGTGTTAAAATATAAGCCAGGCTAGCTTCCTGTGTTGAGGTGAGATACTTGGTGATGGGCCATGAAGGGAAACAAAGGAAAGTGGATTTGTGTGAGACAGCAAATTGTTGGTGGGCCCCTCCCTCAACTGGAGAGAGCCTGAGCAATGTTTGATTTCTGTCTGAATCCAAGGCTGCGTCTATGGGAGAAACAAGACCCTTTTGGGGCGTTAATGCTGTGAACCCCTCTATCGCAGGCTGAGGTTGTATATATGTGTAAATAAACCATATATCATAAAGATACCACAGTCTACACCCACTGTCCATCATTCCAAATGGAACACAAATCCTCTCTAAGCGCCTGGAACCCTTGGAATCTCACAGCACTTGGAGACTGGGGAGGTGTGCAGAATATCATCAACAGAGTCCTATGCTTTTGTTCTGATTTATCTGTCTGTGTAGCTTGGTCTAATATCCATACAACCCTGGCATTGACACTACAGTTGATCAAATGACAGTAAAGTACCGGTAGTACAGCCTTGGAACTTATTTGCCTTCTAGTTTTGGAGGTTACAGATGGAAGGCTGCTCTCAGTTAAATCAGGTTTTGTAATTCCCACATGTGCCTGATGGTGTCACACTAACCTGCACTATAATGCTCTAATGTTAATATTAACTAAGTAGCCAGATTTTTATTGTTGAATGAGCAAATTCCAATTATTACATGATGCATTAACCATGTTCCCACATTTTTTTTCCTTTAAACCCTCATGGGAAGTGACTGAGAAGTGTTTTTAGGCTGCAATACTTTATATATCCTAGGAGTAGGTCCCATTGAACTCAATGAGGATTACTTCTCAATAGATAGCCACAGGATCACATTGACAGCATCTGCAAAAGACCCCCTCAAATTTCCTACCTTTATTAATGTTACCTATATTAATAACTTATATAATAATTATATCACCTAGATTAATATTACCATATTAATTACCTACCTATATTAATTTATTGTAAAAATATCTAAGCTATCATTCCAGCAAAGGGCAACCAAAGCAGTTTGCACATTCTTATCTACCAGAGAATTCCTTAAAAACAATCACAAAAATTAAGTAAAAATCACAAAAAATAATAACTCAAAAGCAACCAGAATATGTGATTGCCTTGTGGCTGTGCTTGACTTGGTAGGTTGCAAGTTATAGCTTAGTCTTAGCAGGTACTTGACAACCCGTATGATTTTGCAGTTTGGGGTAGAAAGAAAAAAAAACCACACATGGGAGGTTTGCTAATCCTGTGGTGGGCTCTCATATCTCATTGGTGGGCAGAGTTCAGTTCAGTGGTTCACAAGTTGTGTAGGCCTATGTTTGTCTAACCACCTTGAGTACTTTTAAATGCCCTTTCTAGTTAAGTCCCTGAGAAGTTTTTTTGTTGTTTAGTCATGTCCGACTCTTCGTGACCCCATGGACCAGAGCACGCCAGGCACTCCTGTCTTCCACTGCCTCCCGCAGTTTAGTCAGATTCATGTTGGTAGCTTCGAGAACACTGTCCAACCATCTTGTCCTCTGTCGTCCTCTTTTCCTTGTGTCCTCAATCTTTCCCAACATCAGGGTCTTTTCCAGGGAGTCTTCTCTTCTCATGAGGTGGCCAAAGTATTGGAGCCTCAGCTTCAGGATCTGTCCTTCCAGTGAGCTCTCAGGGCTGATTTCCAGAAGTTTACCTAGCTGATTTCTTCATCTGAGAAGTTTCTCTATTTCTTAATTGTTTGAGGCGGGTTTGATAGCAGTCAAAACAATGCTTGAAATCTTCTTCCTAAAATCTTCTGTATGCAATGTAATGGAATGACCTTGCTCCATCACATTTCGCAGGACCAGTTTGGAGATGTTTGGCACCTGAAGTCCCTGCGATCAAAGAGATGGCTGACAATGGTGTGGCTCAATCTGTGCAAAGCATTTGACAGCCAAAACAGTTGGCAATTTTTCACCTGCTCCAGTTTCCTTTGTGGTGGGCTTTTATAAGTGCTGGAAGTTCTTTTCTGAGCCCGGTTCAGGAGAACTTAGCCAGCACCCTTCTCTGGAATGCTCTGGTCAGGGAGGGCCTGATATCTTCAGCATCAGATGCAGTGCTTCTTATTTGCCCAGTCCTTTTAACATGTTACTCGTTTAATCTGGTTTTCCTTTTATTTACCTTTTAATATTGCTGCTGCTCTGCCTCTTGCTGTTTTATTGCAATATAGATTGTGTTTTTTTAACCCCAGTGTAAACTGCTGTGGGAGGAACTGTTCAAAAAGCAGCATATGCAGCAATCAAACTCTGCTCCTTGCAGACTCCCCATTTCTGGAGCTAAATGCGTTCAGTCTGCTACCTGGCTTTCTTTGCTTTCTAAAAATAAGTCACAAACAAGGGAACTGACTCATCGGAAGCAGAGTGATTGATGCAAGCAAGAGAAGGTAGATAGGAATCTTAATACCTACAGACAGTACTTTGGCCTACTTATTTAATTTCCAGTTCTTGAGGTGTGGTAAGGCATGGAAGACTGGCTTCTTTCTTCACCAGATCAGATAATCACCCTGCATCCTTTAATTTGCAGGCCAGCAATTGGGACATGACAGGTATTGCTGAAAGAGGTTGCGTGCTTTGATGCTCTGCATTAATTGTGCTATGTGAAAAGGTTAGCCTGGATAATTTCAGTACTCCCTTTGGCCACGACACAGAGAGGCCAAAGAACAGGAGCAAAAGAAGGAGGAAGACAACTGAAGGCCCCTCCAGACTGGGTGTCTTCTGCAACGTGTCATTGATGCAATAACAGGGAATTGGTGTCTGATTGTCCACATATCATCTCACTTTGTTACTTGTCCTGTGATATGCCCCAGTGTTATCGCATTATTGCCCTCTGGAGGGATAACTGCACTATCATGTGACAAAAGTGGTTCAAAAAAGAAACAAGATGATAAAGAGCTACAGGGTTTTAGCAGGAAGTTATGGAATGTGCACTGATTGGATATAAAGCAGTATGTCCACCCCAAAACATTTGCAGGTGCAAACAGTATTGAAAACATTATCACATATAGCCTTCCTGACCTTCATGAGCACAGATAATCATGAATGCATAATAAAAAAGGATGTATGGAAGGGCCCTGAATAATGCTCATTTAGGGTTGTTGTTTTGCCTGTGTTCTCAACCAGTCATTAATGTGAAAGTGCAAAGTAGGGTAGGGAGACAAATGTTTGGAGGGTGAATGGGAGTAGCATATGAGAAACAGCAATATGACTTGGAGAACTCTGATAATGTTTGAATTACAAAGAACCAGAAGAGGGATAGTGCCCTAACCATTTTGAGCTGTTCCTCTTACTTTAGAAGGCTATGCGAGAGGGCATGATTTGGCTAAAACTGGGGGGAGTTGGACTGAGGCTATGGGGATCCACATTTGGCCCCCACAGAGAACCATTTTCTTCTTCATGTGCCCCTTCCATGAAAGGTCCAAAAGGTGGCAACATGAGAACGGGCCTTTTCTGTGGTGGCTTCCTGTTTGTGGAATGCTTTCCCCAGGGAGGCTTGCCTGGCACCTTCACAACATGTCTTTAGGCTGATTAAACAATCTATGGCATTTTAAATGTTTTTTTGGGGTGTATTTCTTTTGTTGTTCTTCTTATTATGATATATATTTTGTATTTTCTTTTTGTGCTGTAAACCATTGCTGTGATCTTCTAATGAAAGGCAGTATATAAATTCAATAAATATTATTAATAATATTTTCCAGATCCATAGCTTTCTTTCTTTCTCTCTGTTAAAAAAAGAGTAAGTTTCTAGCATTTATGGAACCTAATATAGGAGGCAAAATGTATAGGCATTATTCTTCACAATCTTTTGCAAGAAACCAGCCTGTTCCACCTTTCAGTGTTATACTTTGTACTCCTCCCTGGAAAAATTCCTGCAGACACCCATGGGTAGTGCGAGTGGATTTCATGACAGGGTCCTCTACCTCTCCACCCATAATTATCAGGCGACATAGGCTGTCCAAACCCAGACAGCTTTTAATGTGTATCTAAAAATGTGAGAGATCACTATATTTTATTTGGGAACATAAGGTTGGTTGTAGTGTTAGCAGTTAATAATATATCACAGGGTTTCAGATGTACTTTTACCAGGCGTAGAAAAGTACATCCAAAGTACATATTGTCAGCCCCATTCTGTAATATTTACTCTTAAACTGTATTTAATAGGGCATATTCCAAGTGAATGTGCAGGGGATTGTAGCCTGAGAGGTAGCTGTGCACTTGAAAAGTTAAGTTAGTGAGTTAAGTCAGGAGTGGGGAATCTGTGGCCCTCCAGTTGTTGCTGAACTACAATTCCCATCATCCCTGGCCATTAGTCATGCTGGCTGTGGCTAATGAGAGTTGGCTTTCTGGAGGAATTAAACCCTCTGTGTGATGAAGACAGCTCATGTGAACCAGGCCACCTCCATAGGTAAACTGAAGGACTACATTCTTGTAACCTTGAAGCTGTCATTCCTTCCCAGCTTGTTTTTCAGAAAAGGTCCCTTGGGGATAGAAGGAGCAGAGGAAGGAGGGAAAGAATAGGAAAAAGAGTGGGGGGACATTATGAGCCCTGCTGGACCAGACACTAGTCTGTCTAATCCAGCTTTCTCAGTGCAGTGGCCAATCGCATGCCCCTGGGAAGTATAACCAGGGTGGGAAGGAAACGGGCTTCTTCCATTGTTGTAGTCCTAGTTTCAATGTTTGGCGTCACCAGGTAGAGTTGAGATTTCTTTAGTAGAAGAAATACCATAAGTATACTGCATTTTATTGCTCCAGAAGGCTTATTTCAATTTATGGCAATGGCCAAACTCAAATATCTCAGGACCAAAGGTGGCCACATGATATCTGCAGCCTTCAAATTGTTTGAGGCAAAGTCTATATTGTGCAAAGGCAATGTTTGAGGCTGCTATATTGTGCTCAACTGCCCCCCACCCACTGTGCAACACTGGAACTGGTACAATCTAAATTTCTAACAGCAGTCCTACAAGTGCCCAAAAACGTTTCCAATGCAACCCTACACCTAGAAACTGGACTTGTAAGAATTGAGGCTAGAGTGTGACTTGCCACACTTAATTACTGGCTGAGTCTATCCTTCTTCCTGCATGGCCTTGCTCCTCTAATTATAAAGGATGACTTCTAAATGATTTGGAAATGACATTTCCAATATAAATTTCCAAATAAAACAACAACCCTAGGTTTTACCCCGCAAATGTTACTTGACATGGGATATGAAAAAGTTAACAAAAAAATTATATCAAACAGCGTATGGAAGATATAGAATGCCAAGCCGATCTAGCCAGATTCCTTCCCCCCTCCCATCAGTGAAACCAAAAGATACCTTAATTCCCAAATGCCATATATAACCAACCTAGAAATACCAAAACAGTGAAGGGCCTTCACTTTGGCCCGATGCCAGGCCCTCCCCTCAGCCATTCAGGAAGGTCGTTTTAGGAAGGTACCGTATGCGGAGGAAATGCCCCTGTGGCTCAGGGCAACTAGAAACTACTGAACATGTCTTCTTCCACTGCCAATATTATACAGGCATACGAGTCAGGTCCATCCTGCCAATACTACACAAATTCCCTGGATGGACAGAGCAACTCTATACCTCCTTGCTACTTCAAGATGCAAACCCAGACGTAATATACTCAGCAGTCAGATTTTGCACTGCCATTATGGACATTCGCCAAAGAATGATTTGGGTCACACACCAGACCTAAACTGAAGGCTCATACGCAAGACCTGTGCCCTCTCTTGCACCCTCCCTTCTACAGTTACTTTTGCAACTACTTGCTCTTAACCCTCTAGCTGATTTTAAGTCTCTCTTAAATGCATCTCCCCTTCTTTGAGTCACTCATTTTACCCATTTTATCTGTTTTATTTCCTAAATTACTGTGTGTTTCTATTTTAACATATGCAGGTCTGTGGGTGTAATAAAGATGATGATGATGCAAATTTAAACAACTTTCTCTTTGTTGTTGTTATTTAATATAGAACGCTACATGAATTTGCATGTCATCCTTGCGCAGGGGCCATGCTAATCTCCTCTGTATCATTCCATTTTTATTTTTTGTATATGCGCTGCCAAAGTGAGAACCTTTGTCGTTGTTGTTGTATCTCAACTTTTGTATTTTCATATTGCACTTTTCCTTTGTTTTGTGAACATTGGCAAGCAAATAAGAGAACAGAATGAAACACACACAATTCAGCATGGTATCTGCAGAATTTGTGCTTCCAGAGAATAATGCATGCAATCGTTGGAGGAACCAGGGCTGTTGGATGACATTCTAGTGTATAGCAGTTGTAAGTAGGAATATGATATTACTCTGAAAAATGTCCTAGAAAAACTTCTAAAACTCATGCAAACAAGTAGCCAGGAGTAATGTCAATCTAAGACAGATTCAGTGGCATATCTAGGGCATACCCCCCCCCCCCGAGAGACACATTGCCAAAATCTGATTTAGTAAAGACCGTTTGTGAAGCTCCAGAAATGGGCAGCAAAGATAAGCTTCCATCGTTCTTTGGACTTGGTTGCAAACCTTGCAAAGCCCCTTTTGGCCAACAAAATAGTATGAGAAACAGTTACTAGATTTATCATTTTTGCTGCAGAGACCGTCACAGATATTTTGTTAATATATTTGCATCATGCTTTTTAGGAAATCCCTAATCTCCTGACAGAGCTAGAGATGGAACTCTGGGAATTGTATTGCTGTGAGAACAGGGCTCTCCTAACAACTCTCAGTACCCTTAGCAAACTACAGTTCCTAGGATGCTTTGGATAAAGCCATGACTGCTAAAGTAGTACAGTACTGTAGTGCTTTAAATGTATAGTATGGAAGTGGCCTTAGTCTAACTAAACGTTAACTTCAGTAAGATTTTGCTGGCCAGAGAGGGACAAAAATATTGAGTGGATAAAGGGTCTTGGTGCCATGGGTTTTTTTTCCCTTTAGCTTTCTTTCTAAATGAAGGAGAGTATGTGGATAGGCTGTTGAGTCTGAATTACGTGTGCATAATATGTATGGGAAAGAATGTGGTGTGGCTGACTGGCTGTGGATATGCCTTTGGCCAGCCCTCTGTGTGCATGGGGTCCCTGGGAGGTTAGCTATGAAGGAATGCAGCCCTTGGGTTGAAAAACACCTCTCCACCCTTGGACTATCATATGCCACAAATGACAAATCATAGGCGCCATGTTGTTAGTTGACTATTCCTCCTGTCCATGGGAGAAGTTAACCTGTGACATAATAGAGCCATTTGATTACCTATAAAGCTTTATATGGCCCAGGACCTCAATACCTTAAGGACCGCCTCTCCTCATCCAAACCAAGCCAGACCCTTCTCCATGTTCCCCATCCAAGGCCCTTCTCCATGTTCTCCCTCCCCAAGAGGTTGACAACACGAGAATGAGCCTTTTCTGTGGTGGCTCCCTATCTGTGGAATGCTCTCCCCAGAGAGTCTCGCCTGGTGCCAGGTGAAAACATTCCTCTTTAAGCAGGCCTTTGACCATTAAACACGCTATGGCCTTTTAAATGTGGGGGGGGGTTGTTATTACGATCCCCCCTGTGATTGTTTAATTGTCTTTTATTACTATGTGATATAAATTAGGTTTTTAATGTTGTACACTGCCGTGGGATCTTTGAATAAAGGGCAGTATATAAATTGAATAATAAAAATAAACTAACAATAATCAGTTAACTGGACAAATAATTGCCCTAGTATGATAGGCTGTCATTCAGAAGTGGTCTAAAAATTACCACAGAAATGTTAATTTAATTCATGCCTTTAGTTTTTGCTGGAAACAGTTCCTAAATAACTTTTGGTATATACTGGGATTTAATTAACCTGTATGGAAACGCAGAAATGCCTACACAATAATGGAATTTCACGCAAAACTATTTGCTTACACCATCTAAGACCCAATGTCTCAGCTGAGAAAAATAACAGATTGGAAAAAAGAGAGCCTTCATTTTGTTAGACAGGAAACGATGCCATGGGGTGACTCCTTATGAGCATTGTCCTGGAGCTAAAGTAACCTCATGATCCAGACAAGTATAACAAGTGTAACCGTTTCAAGTGGGTGCATAGCATGCCGTGGAACAGAATGAATTTAAGCACAGAAAGAAGTAATAAAAAGGGATATAGCTATACCAGTCAATTATATACATTTTGCTGTAATATCTGAAGACTAGCCTTGACCAGACAATGAACTGCTGAATATGTGGAATGGTGGGGTTTCAGATCATGTTGGCTCCTGACCTTCACGTATTTAAACAAAATTTAGGTTGAGGGCCATAGCTCAGTGGTAGAGCATCTGCTTTGCATGCAGAAGTTCTCAGGTTCAATCCCTTGTGACTCCTGCCTGTAAAAAGAATATACCATAGCTTCCTTCGTGCCTAAAATTGGAATAGAGCTTATTCTTACACAACCCCACACTCCCATTCTAGGAGGTAAATTGTGTCTACTACAAAACCATTTTTAAGTACGTATTGTGATCTGTTTGGGAAGTTAGATACAGTTCTGCTGTAGATGTAATGCCTTCCACAGCGTATTTGAGAAACTTGCTTGCTTTTGGACCACAAATTGTAACTTACAAGCATGCAATTTGTGAGCACTGTGACTGTAGTAAGAAAAATAAGTACAGCATTAGCAATGGTCATGGCTGTCACCTTTACTGCAGTATGATGCAATAAGACTTAATGGTTTTCCAACTCCCACAAGGCCATGTGAGTCATCTAGGTCTACCTTGCTAAGATTACATGTTTTTCTAAGACAATTTTGGTTGTTCCATCCTACTCTAACACACCTTAACAAGTAGAATTGTAGACTATAATTATTATTTTCTATGTTTATTTTTCAGGGATTTATTAAGGAGTGTGTGTTTGTGTAAAATGGTGAATACATCTATGCTCTAAATTTAAAATGGTTTTTATAATCATCAACTTACCCTGGCAAGAGAACTACAGCTCTGTGGGGGAGGGATAGACAGCTTAGAGTTTGTGCGAACTACAATATCCAGGATTATCTGGGAGAAGCTGCAACAGTTAAACTGCTGTAAAACTTTTAATTTTACTAAAATGCCACTATTGGGTCTATTAGCTTGGTTCAGGCATTAGATTCTGGCCTTTTGGTGGTTCCCTGAACTAAATTCTATGGTTCTGTATCCTGGAACTTGGATCTATTGTCATAACTTTTTCTGAAGCACCGTTTGAACTGGTGCATATTTACTGATTTGCACTTATATGATGGTAGTTATGTCAAGGCAGTTATGGTTCTATCGGTTTGTGTTTTTGCATGTAGTTACTCTTGGAGTGGTGTGGACAAAGCTGGTCTGCATGGGATTCTGAATGTAGCACCAGCATTTATACAATCACTTTATCATAGGAGGCTGCCTTATACAGAGTCACACCACCTAGCTCAGTATTGTCTGCAATGGCTGGAAGTGACTCTCCAGAGTTTTAGACACAAGTCTTTCACAGTCCTGTCTGGGACCTTCTGCATGCAAAGCAGATGCTCTGTCAGTGAGCCATGTCCCTTCCTTTGCATAATGGCAGTCACTGCTGAAAATCAGCACAGATTGATTCAGAGAACCACAAAAGTTACATGAGAAGAAGTTTGAAAGAATCGGGAGTTTTAAACTGTTATCCTTTTAAGAGAGGCTGCTCATAGCTGAACAAAAGGATGTCAAGAGCCTTGCAACTGCGGGGAGTTTGTAATGCAGACTCCACCTGCTGTAAATGTCTGGCCCATTAGGTTTGCAATCCTATATGCACTTACCTGGGAGTATGTCTCAATGGGATTCACTTCTGAGTAGACACATATGGGATTACGATCTAAGAAGCATGGCAGGTTACATATTGCTGAAAAAGAGGAAACACATCATCAGAAAAGAGAATAAAAGAGAAGAACAAATTGCATCAGATTTGAAATAGAAATACAATATATTTTACCATAATGGAGAAGACTAAACAGGTGACATGCTCTGCTGCTCAGGTGATTCTTTATCTTTGTCTTTCTTTATTTTATCAGACTTGACCCCCAATAACCCTTCAAATAGAGAACTCTGTTCGGCTGAGGGCTGCCCTCTGTAATGGAGGACGCAAAGCCCTCTTAGGTCTAGGAGTTGGGTCACAGCCTGCTTTGAGTCTGCCCGGATTCAAAATGTTTCTGTCATTTCCCTGCCAGCCGCCTCTTCTCTCTGCAAGCCAAAAAAAGCCAGACTTTGGGATAGGGTAACAGACTCCTTTTTACACAGGTGAGGGCGGACCCTTGGCAGTAAATGACACTCTGAGCAACACCATTTTCAACCAAAGGATCGTGAGACAAAGTTTTCTGTCTTCAGGTCACATGGTCCCTCAGCAGGAAGTGATGTTCCACACAGTATTTACAGTTAAGGAGAGGCCTAGCGAGGGAAGGAGCCCTCAGCTGTCAACTAGTCCCTTCCCCAAGAGTAAGGTTTTTTGACTTGAAGAAGGTGGGGTGACTGGTAAGGAAGGAGGAAGTTAAATAAAATAAAGTATCAGCTGGGCATGTCAGGTGTTCATATTTAATGTTTCAGACAGGACCAGATTTAGGTTTGATGAGGCCCTAAGCTACTGAAGGTAATGGGGCCCTTTATATGCCCAGCTGTCCTTTGTCAACAACAAATTGTTGCTGTTTTTTGGGTTGAATATATGCTATATGGTAATTTATGGTCCCAATAGGTATCTAAAGCCATTTGCACAAGTTGCCATGTAACCAGTCCATGCAGAATGTAGGCACCCTATATATAGAAATGAGCAAACCAGTGATATTTTAGGGAGCACGGGGGGCCCATTATTTACATCATAGGAGCCTACACAACACAAAACACAGTTGCTGTATGTAGGTTTTATTTTATTTGATTTTTATCTTATATTTTGGAAATGTACATCCAGGTTTTTTTCCCCTTTAATTTTTTTGGGGGCCCCCAAGAGAGTGGAGCCCTAAGCTATAGCTTGTTTAGCTTATACGTAAATCTGGCACTGGAAATGCTCAAGATGTGTCCAGAATGCTTAATTTATTTTCAGGGCAGTTTGTGGAAGGTGCTCATCACAGAGTGGGCTTGCTGCATTTCTGCAGTTGTGATTGCTACCTGCTGAGTTCAGACTGAGCTATATTTAGATGAATGATGTGGGTGGTAAAAGTGACACCCAGTACTGTAGGAAACAAGCCTCCTCACGTGTATTCTCGGCAGCCTTCCAGGTAATAGTTCTTACCCATAGCTACAAATACTGGGTAGGACTTGAAGTGTGGAAATTAGGTTTCCAAATATCAAAAAAATATTCAAAAAAATAATCAAAAAGGTGCTCAGTGATGTTGCGGAGTGGGCATGGGTCAGGGATAAAGCACTGACACTTATTTCACAGCAGGGATGATAACCATCTAAAAGGTAAAGGTAAAGGGACCCCTGACCATTAGGTCCAGTCGTGTCCGACTCTGGGGTTGCGGCGCTCATCTCGCTTTATTGGCCGAGAGCCGGCGTACAGCTTCCAGGTCATGTAGCCAGCATGACAAAGCCGCAACCAGAGCAGCGCACGGAAACGCCATTTACCTTCCCGCCGGAGCGGTACCTATTTATCTACTTGCACTTTGACGTGCTTTCGAACTGCTAGGTGGGTAGGAGCTGGGACCGAGCAATGGGAGCTCACCCCGTCGCAGGGATTCGAACCGCCAACCTTCTGATCAGCAAGCCCTAGGCTCTGTGGTTTAACCCACAGCGCCACCTGGGTCCTGATAACCATCTACTGGGATGCTATTTTCCAATTATCTGCATGCCAAATAAATAAAATCTTCTCAGAAAGGAACCCAGGAGGTAAGCTAAGCAGAGGAAGATGTTTGTTAAATTTGCATGCATGGCTCAGGTTGAACTGCCACTTTTGTTTGGGGGGTGGGAAACAACCCAAAAACCCAAACTTTATTATGACCAATCAAATGCCACCAAATATTGAGCAAGCTTTGGAGTCCACTGGAACTCTTTGCCATGCTGGATGTGAAGTAAAGTGGAGTGCCTGTGTAAGAAAAAGGTAGTTTGATATTGGAGCCATTGGGCTTTGCTTAAAAGCTTATTTTGATTGTGGCTATGGGGTTGTCATGAAGAGCAGTCGCACTACAACGTCAAATGCGCCACCTCATTTATTAATATTTGCCTCTGTTCTGTTGAGGGTCCTTTAGGCTTTGCTGTGTCCAGTTTCGTTCTCTTGGCATTTGGAAATTGTTTTACTATGAGTTTTCTGTCTACCTGGAATTGAATGAGGGATGCTATCTGCCTTTGATGCCAGGAAATCTGAGGCAATGTGAGTTCATAAGCACTAATAAATACTTTTAATGATTTTTATGCCCACCAACAATATTCAGGAAACAAAGAAATTAAAAGGCGGAGGAGTCCAGATGACAAATTACAGGTCGGGTCAGTTTATGGGGAAGTTTCTGAATGTGACTCTGCTGACTAAGCCTACCTGCTAATTAGAAAAGCAAAGTGGTGTGTTTACTATCAGTTACACTGCTGTGACTGGAAGATGGTGGACTCGTATACTTTCTTTCTTCTATTGTTTTTCCCCAAGCGTTAGCGGGGAGATGTCCTAGTCACATGGACTAAATGCTCTTGAATTCTGCATGTGTTTATCTGGATGGGAGAACATGGAGGATCAACTTCCCTACCGTTTGGGTTGGGGAAATCAGAAGACAAAGCTGGGCTCCATTGCGTTATTTGAGACTATTGATGAGTTTCAGGAAGACTTTACACCAAGGCAAAGTGTTTTCAAGAGAATCCACAGGCTCTGTTTCCGGCAGCGGGAGCAACTTCCTGGGGAGACTTTTATGAGTTTTGCCTCTGCACTGTGGGATTTGGCATCAGGCTGTGATTTTGGGCCTTTGCAGGATGAGCTGGTGCTTGACCAGCTGATTGAGAAAGCAGAAGACTGGCGAATTAGGGAGACCCTATTTTTGCAAATAGATTCTCTAACTCTGGCGAAGGCTGTGGAGCTGGGGTCGCAAATGGAGGCGGCATTTAAAACAGCACCCAATAAGATAACAGCGGCAATAGAGCAATGGGAGCGTCAAATCATTGACAATAAGAATGGGAAAAAGAAGGGCTATAAGAATTATGGATCTTTGTACCAAAGGAAAGAAAAAGTGATACCTTCACATGGAACTAAATGCCACCTAGGCAGAAAGAAAACTCACAGTTTCCAGCATTGCCACAGTGTGAAGCTATCTAAGGTTCCAGGCAAGATGGTATGTTCTGAAAAGCATCAATGATGCACTTGTGTGTTCTATTATCATAGTATACCACAGAGAAAAGCATGTAAAATAAATTTGATAAAACTCAAAGAATTTACAAAGCAAGAGATTACTAGCAGTTTTATCATTCTAGAGTTGTGGCTAAGGATTTTTGCTCTTTCAGATTTGCTATCAACCCTTTTAAAAATGTTGTCTTATAGATTCATTGTGTTTGCAATTTCACAGACTTTAATTGACCACTGATGGATGAGTTATTTTATTTTCAGGGCTTTGTTATCAACATTTTAGCTGAGGACTATATACAAAACAATCATTTCTGTCTTACAGTATTCAGGTAAATTGATCATATAATTTTAAGAACTGCAGGAAGAGGAACATCCAATAATTTATTTATTCATCATATAATTTGTTTCCAGAATTTTGTGGTAAATGGGCAAATCCACTTGCCACTCCCCTCTCAACATCTGCTTTTAAAATAGCTAATCTTGTTGATCCTCAGTTCTACTAACATTTGAACTTGTTTTAGGATTTGTTTCCTAATGTATTTTGTTTATCAAATGTAATTTATAGGATGAGATAGTGGTACTAGTGGGAAGTGTGCTTGGGTCCTGCTTACTGGCTTCCTATGGGCATGTGTTTGGCCACTGCGAGAACAGGATGTTGGACTTGATGGGTCATGGGACTGACACACTAGGGTCTTCTTCTGTTCTTCAGTGTGAGAAGTTTATGTAAACACAAATGATGCTACCAGGATTGGAGAACCTGTGGTCCACCAGATGTTGCTGGACTCCAAAGTACCATCAGTTTCAGCTAGCATGGCCATTGGTCAGGGATGATGGAAGGTGTAGTCTAACAATTTTTGGAGGCCCACGGGTTTCCTGTCCTCTTCCTAATCAGTCACAGAACTTGTGTTGTCAGCTCTTGACATGGAGTTAGCAATAGTGCTTTATGTAGTTGTGTACCATGAAGATACTTGGTACATGCAGCTTCTCCTATCACTTCAGTGATTCTTCTACCTATGAAAGGCAACAGACCCCCTAGCATTTCTAGGCAAAAATATCAAAGAAAGTGATGAAAAGCCAAAATATGTGGAATTTTACTTTAGCTCTTCAGAATGTATCTGATTAGAGGCACAACTTTTAAGAAAGAAAATTTCAGTTCCTGAGCTTTGTTTACTGTTGTATTGGAAATAAAACTGCACTACAAACTTGTCATCTTCCTGCTCAATTCAATGCATGTAGGATTATAGCAGGCATAGGCAAACTCGGTCCTCCAGATGTTTTGGGACTACAATTCCCATCATCCCTAGCTAACAGGACCAGTGGTCAGGAATGATGGAAGGGCCAAGTTTGCCTATGCCTGGATTATAGCTTTAGACATTTCCATTAGAAGTTGCTTTTCAGTATGCTGCTTTGACAACAGCATTTCTTGTTGCACTGTGGCTATCCTATTTCTCACCCCCCCCCTGCAAGAGCTTATTTTAAAAAAAAATTCTGTTGTTTCCTTTCCTTGAAAGTGAGTGCTGGATACGTGGCATGAATCTAGTTGATCAATATATGATGTACAGCAGTGTTTGGTTATTTTTGCCCCCCACCCACTAATTCCTGTCAAATAAAAACTGGGCTGTTGATTGTGTGACAGTCTTTGGAACCTCCTGCCCTACGAGATGATGCTGAAGTCTGGAATTTGTGGAGGCTGCATGACTGAATCACTTACACCTACTCTTTGCTTGCATTGAGAAAGTCAAGACTGCAAACAAGCCAGTAGCTGAGGAAGAAACTGCTTTTCTCAGTACATCATTCATGTGGAAGGATCATCAAATGCAGGCGTGACCAGACAGGTTCTTCTTGTATATCGTCCTGCTCTGGGTGGCCTTGCTAAAAAGTCAAATACTGCGCATCTCATGTGACTGCTGGTGTGTTCTTTCAGTGACTGATATGAAGAGGGCACTGCTGTGTCATGGGTTGTGTGCCTGTGCTTTCTCCTGGGTGTTTGGGTATTTGTGGTCTCGTTGTTGCCAGAGGCTACTATTTCCCTTTCCTCAGGGTCGTTCTTCAACACCGACTGGAGCAGATGGAGGCGAATAAACTCTTGATGGCTGCTTAGGAACTGCTTTATGCCCCCTATCACTTCTGAGTTACGGAACATCCCAGTTTCCAAGGCAACTGCCAAGTTCTTCCTCCTTGAAACGAATCTTCAGAGTGGTAGTAGTGGAAAAGCGAAGAGAGCGGGAAAAGGAGATTGTAAAATCCTTAATCCTTATCAGGTCCAAATCCTGTGAGGGCCTCTGTAAGTGCTGCAATAAAGGGTGGCTTCTTTTTCCACTTCAACACTGAAGAGAAAATGCTGCACCCAATGAAACTCTTCTTTCTTTGTGCTTATTAAAGGAACAGATGCCCTCTTGGGGCTGATACACATGTTTGCCACACTTTCACTGGTGTTTCCTCCAAAGGGGCATGTATACCAGTTTTTCCATAGTATGTGCTCACTTAATGCCCCCAGAGTTTTGGGAGACATTCATCTCTCTTCCTTCTTTTCATAGGTCCCATCTGTAACACTGGTGTAAACATGACAAAGACATTTCTTACTAGGTGCTGAACGATGAATGTTCAGTGGTTCATCAGCTAGATTAAGGGATTTTTCATTACACCATTTATTTATTTATTTTTAACAAAAACAGGACAACTTTATTCAGCCAATAAACACCAGGCACGGCTTTTAAATTAACATAGTAGCTAAGACCTGGAGAAAAAACCACACAAGTCAAATATTTCTATACACCAAAACAGAAAGGTAAAAGGGGAGGGGGGGCATGGTTCAGAGGGATTCAGCATGTTGGTGTTAAAGGGTTAAAAAGTCTTAGTCGCTCTAATCACTGAGCAGCTGTGTGTCCTTGAACATCCGGGAATGTTAGATAATTGGTATAAATACTCAGTTTGTAACCGTGGGCTTTGGTCGCTGAGCTGAGCTGAATGTAGTGTAAAGTTTTCTTTCAGGCAAGAGATAAAACATGAGTGCTTTATCGCCTGGGTTTTTGTTTTTGTAAATAAATTCTTTTGAGTTTCAACATGCTTGCTCCAGAGTTCCTGATTTACAGCTGTTGCTGATTACCCTATCTTCTTCAATCCGCTGCACGAAGAAAAACTCTGCTGAAAGTAAGATTTAAGGCTTGGAAGCGAACTGGACTTTTGCTTTAACATTAAACTAATTAAAGTTTAATGGACACAGCAGGAGCCTGCGAAGGAGAGAAATGTTCCAAAATGTGTTTTTCCTTGAATTGCAAACAATATAACCGTGTGGAAAGAATGAGAATCCTGTTCTTTATCCTGGGAGGCTCCTGAACAGCAGCCTCCATCCAACACCCCCCCAGGGAAATGAGGACGCCTCTGCCTGGAGACCCTCTGGCTCCAAATAGGAAAACAAAGGACCGGCAGCGGCAGAAGATGAAGGACTCTGGCCACTGCCTTTGGAAGAGGCACCCGGAACCGGAGACTCAGAGAAGCCCTGGCAGGGGCGGCAAGAGGGACTCTGACCCCCATCCCTAGGGGAGAGAGGCCCCATCCCCACCAGCTCCACACCCCCCTCACAGGAGCATCCAGCAGCTGGAAGGGGGAGGAAGCAGCCCTGCACCCCCTCTGCCCACCCAGTTAAACTCATCGGGGGAAGACGAGGATGCAGCCGGAAACCGACCTGCGTCTTGCAAGAGCAGAGAGAGACGAGGGGGCTTCCCTTGGGGGGGAAGAGTTCAAATGCTGAGAAAACTTTGGCTGAGATGGGGACATTGGGCTGGATTTGAACCCCCCCTTTTAAATAGGAAGCGGCAGAAGGTTCAAAATTCTCAGTGTCTTTTAGAGCGGCGTTGCCAGCCAGCCAGCCCTGAGCTCCAGCTTCCCAGTCGCCAGACGCTACTTCTTCTGCACGCTGCTGCAGAGCTGCGCAAGGTGAGTCAAGAGTTTCTTGACCCTCCCCAGCACCTCCGAGTCCAAGCGGCGCAGGTCCACCCTGGAGAGCTTGCTGGCTCGGATGCAGACGCTCTCCCCTTGGCCGGAGGGAATGGTGATGAAGACGTCGCTGCTGTCGGCAAGGGGGCTCCCATTGGCGGACACGCTGAAGACTCGCTCGTGCGCCGCCGGGGTCCGCAGGCCGGGCGTCTTGAAGATGCTGGGGTCAAACTTGGGAGTGGGCGCCACAGTCATGCCCTGTTGGGTTGTCTGTCCAGCCGGGGTGGCAAACTTCATTTTGCTTCCCCTTCTGCTGAATTGAGTAGACCTGGCCGACTGAGGCCGGGGCTTTCGGGCGGATGCCTTTGCCTTCCTTTCTTTTTGGGGAAGAGACTCACTTCCCGGCTGGGAGTCCCCAGGATCCTGGCTCTGCTGCCTGGACCTCTTGCCCGCAGGCAGAGGAGACGACGGCCCCAACTCCTCGCTGATGCTCTCCGCAGCCTGGCGCTCTCTCTTGGCCTTCTGGACCGTTTTGAGAGGGGTCTGAATAGCCTCGGAGGCCAGTTTGGTGATCTCCAGCATGTCCAAGTCCACCGAGACGGCTTCCTCCAGGACTTGCTCGCATCCTCCGACACCGTAGAAGGTGAGCCAGTTAACGTCCCTCAGGGCCACAGGATTGCGGAGGATTTCCATGTTATACATGTCGATTTCCTTCATGAGAATCTCCTCTTCCGTCCGGATGCGTTCGATGCGCAAGTTGACTTCCCGGTCAAAATCCACGAGAAAAGCATCCACCTTTTTGTTTTTGGTGGAGTTCTTGTTGGTGGCCCTCTTCTTCGGAGCCATGGCAAGATGAGTTCTGCCTCTTTCTCCTCCGCCGGTTCCTCCGCCCATTACACCATTTATAAAGATAAAAGAAGAAATGTTTGCTGCGCCATAAGGAAATTCACAGAACCCCCCAAACCAAGTGATATCAGATTACTATGTGGAATGTGGTTTGTTTTGTTCTTGTTCGTGTTTTTATTGTGTATTTTGTATTTTTATCTTATATTTTTATGCTATGAATTGCCCTGAGATCTATGGATGAAAGGCTGTGTACAAATTTAATAAATAATGAGAGTGGGTTCTGCATCTCCTATGGGCCAAGGAGGTCCAGAGTCTGCAGTTCAAGATGTTATCTTTAAAGAGAGCCCTTGCATGCTAGGCATATATGCCACTGAGGTGAGGGTAGTGGGGATGGAACATGGGCATAGCCAGGATTTTTTTTGGGGGGGCAGGACTTTGTTAGGGAGGGCAGGACTTTTGTTAGGGGGGTAGAACTAATGTGATTGGTCAGTTAAGTATTTCTCTTGTTTTACTTTGGGGGGAGCAGCTGCCTCCCCTTCAGGGTGGATAAAAATCAATGATTTTTTTTAAAAAAATCAAAAAAATCGGATTTTTTTTATTTAAATCGGATTTTTAAAATAAAATGCTTTTGGAGGAAAAATCTTTCTAAATATAGTCTTCTATTTAAGTTACATTGTAGTCCAAAGGCTATTCATCAGGAAATAAGGATTTGTTTTGAGTTTATCAAGTGTGCTAAAACTCAGTCTAAGTTTTTTTTTTAAAATGTTTAACCACATCAGTTAACAAACATGGATACATATGCTATCATGTTATTGTTTTAGTTAAATAAATTGTTTAAATGGTTATTAAGGAAATGATTATTTTTCTCCTTCCAATAAAGTACAGCAGAAAAGTTGTCCAAATATAAACAGTTAACTTATTAAACCTCACCATAATTTTATAATTATCTGTCTATGTATTTCTAGTAGTATAACCAAATCAGTAATTTTTGATATAACTGTAAAAACCACTCTGAAAATTTATTATTCCAAAAATGAAACCTTCATATGGTTGTAAATATTAAGATTATACCAGCAAGAATGAGTCTTTCTGTAAAAAAAATATTTAAATCAAGTCTTACTGACTAGTGATTTAAATCAAGCCTTATTGACTAGTGATTTAAATCGTGATTTAAATCAATTTGATTTAAATCAAATCCACCCTGCTCCCCTTGGTTACGCCCATGGGAAGGAAACAAAACTATGGTAGTGATGGACCACAATAGCCTGACCACCACCATGTGCAGGCTGGATTATTGCAATGTGCTCTTCTTAGGACTGCTGTTGAGGTTTGGAAGCTGTAGCTGTTGCAAAATGCTGTGGCTCGACTGCTCACTGAGGCAGAATATCACCAACATGCAACTCCACTGTTGAAAGAATTTCACTGGCTGCTAATCAGCTACCAGACTAAGTTCAGAGTGCTGGGTGTTTTTTTGTTTTTGTTTAACTTGTATTTTAACTAATTGGTTTTATATTCTGTTGTGATTTTTGCTGTTGTTAGCCGCCCTGAGCCCGGTTCCGGCTGGGGAGGGCGGGGTACAAATAAACATTTATTATATTATTATTATTATTATTATTATTATTATTATTAATGTACTGTATAATGCCTTATACAACTTCGGATCACTTACATAGCCAATCACTCGCTGTTCTCTGTAGGTGAGGTCCTCCTGCAGATATCATTATATCAGGAGGTCTATTCCACACAATTAAGGAATTGGGCCTCTAGTGTTGTGGCAGCTACACTTTAGAATTCTCTCTCCTTAGACCGGCACAGTCTCTTCTTGGAAGCAGGAAGCATAAAAATCGCTTCAACTCTTCTGCATTTTTGCACTGATGGCATGTTGACCCACATTGTGTTTATTCAAATGTTAATGCTTTTGTGCTCTCAGAGAGAATCATGCCTAACATTTGAGTACTAGAAATGTCACACCCCTAGGAGAAGTTCCAAGAGGCTATGTTTTTCCGTAGCATGAAATGATGGCTAGCGATAAGTAATGCACATTTTTATGAACTTGTCTGCTTGTAGGAATAGGAAAACATATGTTCATTCCATAATTGCTAGCATTGGATATCACCAAAAGAATTTGCACTGGGGATAAAATGCATATTTATAGGGTACACTGCCTAGAGAGTGTAAAAATATTAACTGGTTTAGAAATGCTTTTACATACCAGGAAAGGTGCTAATGTAGTGGTTTGACTTCACCCCCAGAGGCGCACACCATTGTTTCTTGAGACAGACAGATGCCAACAACCTGGAAGGCACTTTATATACTGTATTAAAGTAAGAATTTGAAGGCATTTTAAATTTAGCCTATAGAGGGAGCCATTAAATCTCACACCCAAATTGATTTTTTTGGGAAATGAGCGGTTAAACACTTTGAAGAGATGGCATTAGTTGCAAAAATTATGTTTTGTAATACAGTACTAATTTAGCTGTGCCATTGTGCATTTAAATCTGATACAATTTGAATAGTGCTACAGTGGGAGACGGGAGCTGCATTATGCCCTTCCCTAAGCAGCAGAGACACACACACCATATTTTCATCTGCAGCCAGGGGCATACCCAGGATCAAAACTAGGGGGGGGGGAACAGGGCTGGTGCTAGGGTTTTTTTTGCGCCCTAGGCGAGATCACTTTCTGGCGTGCCCCCCCCCCCATTTCCCAGAGTTGTCGAGCTTTTTTTAAGGGAGCTGACACCATGCTTATACATTATCTCTAACAAGCCCTTAGAACAAAATAAAATGAAAAGGCAGAAGAAAATCTAATGAAGTCCTCAATTCCAAAGCAAGACTCATTCAAGACTCAACAGTTCTTCTAATTCATCCTCATGATTCAAATCACCACATATCAAAAAGTTAAAGCAATCACCAGTTAGTTGTTCTTTAAATAAATTAACAAAGACACAGACAATGAAGTTCTCGGCCAATTTGTGTTTAAGTACAAAGCTGACGTTTTCAAACATTGTGGGGGTGGGGTGGGGTGGGTGTAAGTGACATCCTGCTTTACACATCCTGGGTCACAAAGGCTGCAGCCCTAACTGCATTTACCTGAGAGTAAGCCCTGCTGAATCTAATAGGACCTTACTTCTGAGTAGACAGTAGGACTACAGCAAGAAACACAATTGGGAATTAGGGCTTTCTGTTTTAAGTCTCAACCAGAGGAAAATGTAATATTGGAGATTAGGGAGAAAGGAATATGAATAGATTGGGGGGAGGGGGCTGAGGAGACACCAAAAACCACAGTTAGCAAGACAAGGCACACTTTCTGGGGAACAAGTCTCACAGTTGCTTGGGGCGAGGACTGCAGAGGGACCATAGTTGGATTGTGCGTGTGTGTTTTTCAGAAAAACGTAGAATTGGAAAGGACCCTGCAGGTCATCTAGCCCAACCCCCTGCAATGCTTTTTAGCTTGCATTGATATTAAAAACCTTCGGTGCCATATTTTTTTAGTTGGATAGGCAATTAGTTGGATAGGTAGTAGTAGTAGTAATAATAATAATAATAATAATCTTTTTCGTGGGGGTTGGAGTGAGCGGGTGATGGCCAGCTGCTGGAATGAATGGGGTTGGTGCTAAATGGTCTGGCTTGCTCTACAACCCCTAGGGACCTTGTTGGTGGGGTGGGGGCGAATAAGGAGCCCACCCCTGAAGAAGAAGAAGAAGAAGAAGAAGAAGAAGAAGAAGAAGAAGAAGAAGAAGAAAAGTGAGGGGAGGAGGCTTCCCTTCACCGGGATAGAGTTGGCATGATTCCAGGGAGAGAAACCAGGGCAGCAGCTGCTGCTACTCATGGCTCAGGCTAGATGTAGCTGAACAGAACGGGCAAGGGGAGCCTGCAAGCAGGGCTGCAAACCCAGTGCGGAGGCTCTGCATCGTCCTCCTCGGCTTCCCCCTCGCCATCGCCAGCCTCCCTCTTCTCACAGGGAGGGCGAGTGAAAGAGAGAGAGAGAGAGTGAGAGTGAGAGTGAGAGAGAGAGAGAAGGCGCCTCCACAGCCCGGGTAGAGAAGGAAGAAGGGGGCAAGTTGGAGGGCGCTTCTCTTCTTCCGCCCAACTGGTCCCCTTGCGCACAACTTCACCCCACTGGCCCCCTTGCGCACAACTTTCCCTTCGCCTCTCTCTTCCCACAGGGCAGACCGCCTCGCTCTGCACGAGGCGGCAACTGAGCAAAGCCTGGGGAGGGGGCGGGCCTGTGTCGAGGGAGGGCGCGTGCGCCTCTCCAGCTGAGCGTCGGCTTGGTTTTTTCCCTTTTAGCCTTCTGGCGCCCCGCAGAATTCGGTGCCTGCAGGCTAAACGCACCGGCCCTGGGTATCTGCGCGCAGTGCGGGGTGGTGGTGGCAGCTAGGGGAGGGGGCAGCTGCCTTCTGGGGGGGGGCAGCTGCCCCCTCCTGCCCCCCCGGGTACGCCCATGTCTGCAGCTATGAGAGGTAGAAACTTGCTTTAACATTTAGAGTCTGGCAAGATTATGTATTATTCTGGAAATATGAAAGACTAATCTTTCAATGTCCAAAGAGGGTGTATGGCCTGGGGAGAATTCCAAGGGTCAGATAGAGGGCCAAATTTGGACCCCAGGCCTGAAGTTACCCAGCCACATCATACAAGATTACCTCTTTGTATCATCCAAATACAAACCAAAGTCTGTGGATTAGTAGTTCTCTCCATAGTAACCATATTGTTGTGGGGCTCCATCTTTGATAGATTCTTTTCTCTTTCTTTTCAGGCCCCAGAGCCAGTAGAAAATTGCACAAGTGAAGGAGAGTTTGAAGAAGACCGGAGTTCTTCGGTCCCAAGTACGTTAGAGCTGGAGATTCGTGGATCAGGCCAAGAAACTGATGAAGACTATTTTGAGACCCAGTCACATCAGAGTGAATCACTGTCAGACATCAAGACAGAGCCTTATGAAAGTGCATCAGACTCGGAGTCTTTTGCCAGTGATGTAACAAGAGAAACCAGCCTGAGTTCATTCTGCCTTTCTGCAGAACTAGAGGAACCATGGCAGAAGTATTCTGAAGCAAAAGTAGAAAAACCTCCCTCTGAGGCTGAGTGTGCAAGACATCTGGGATGCATGCATAAGGAAGCAGGGGAACTGCCGTCACCTTTGCACATAGCAGCTGGCAAAGGTGAATTGGAAGTACAGGCAACGGACTCAAAAACAGAAGAGATCAAGGGAAAGGAGAAAGTGTTACCTTACAGTATTACCTGCACAGGGTTTAATGTTAGTAAAGAGGTCCTTTCATCACAGACAGAGGCCTCATTGGTAGTGGAGGCAAAATCTGTTGACAGAGAGCCACACCTGCATATCTGCTCAAAAAATCTAGCTGAAGGTGCTGTTGGCAAAGGCAATAAAAATACAGAACGATCAGTGTTTGCTTGTCTCAGAGCAAACTCTGAAAACTCATTGACTTCCCTTGAGACTCAACATCCTCCTGCCCACTCAGAAGCTGTTTCAAGATGCAGTCTGCCTAATATTCACTTAGAAACAAACAGAACTTGTAAGAGAAACTGTGAATCATCCAAAGTTAGGTGTAAACAGGAGTATATACTGAACACCAAGTGCAATAGGAAGAATGGTATTGACAGTCAGAAACCTGTAGATGCACACTTGTGTGACAGAAAGCTAAAGGGCACAGGTTTACCATGTATAAAATCTACATTTCTGGTGCCACCCACGAAGCCAGAGATTGTAGAAATGAAGTCATGGCACAGTTCACCAGGAAACATAAGTGCCCGAGAGGTCAGGGAACATGCCAATGACTGTATTTGCATGGCTGATAAATTAAGTTGGTCATGCTCCAGATTACCCCTAGAAATGTCGGATTATGAAAAGGTAAGGGGCAATTTAGAAAGGTTTGGTGACTGCCCACAGAAGTCCTTCAAGATGGAAAAAGAGACAGGTATTGAAAAATCACTTCTTAATACTCATCTAGTCTCAAATAAGAACCAGTTGGCAACAAGATCCCACTGGGATACCAGTAAGAATTTGCATGATAAATCAAATATCTTTGGCCTTTCAACAAAGAGAGCAGATACACTAGAGAATGATTCTTTGACCCTATCCCAGCTGCCATATCACTCAGAGGATCATTCCAGACTGGAAACTCGTTCAACTTTGGAGTGTGTACCAGCGAATATAAATGCCAAAATAGTACTAAGAAAAGATCAGTCCAAATCTGAGGGTGAGATAGAAATTAACACCTTCCTTCAGAATCCTAGCTGTGAATCTGACAGCCATGATGCTATAGCTCAAGAGAATTATCTGGGTGGCTATAGCATGACAGATAAGTATGTCATCCATGGTTCCACTGTTAGCACAGAGGTGAACATGGAGAGAAAATGCCTTGAAACGCAAAACACTGAGGCCTTTCTAGGGGCAGCTGAGATAAGGAACGATTCAGAATTTGGATTAGGTTGGGGAATGTTTGATGGGATTCTGACATTAAGTGGAAAAAAGGTCATGGGGGAGCAAGAGGAAACAGTGCTTCAAAACATGAGCAGGGCGTCTGATGCCTTAAAATGTCCTTCCATTCAGGAGAGAACAAATGTTCACCTCACAAGAATAGAAAAGAAGGATTTTTATTGTGGTGGTGGTGAAGATGTCTCTGCTTTTGAACCAACACCAACACCACATCACATTTGCCAGGAAGAAAAATCGCAGAATCTTTCAGAGTTAAAACCTCTCTTGATTAAATATCTTGATCAAAAAGAACTACGGTCAAATAAGATGGATGGTGAGATCTATGTGGATGAATTAACCACTGAGACATTGGAACATGAGAACTCAGCCTCTTCTCTCATCACCATGATGGACACCACAAAACCACAGAAGACTCCAAATGCACAACCCAATTGTGGAAATGAAATTTCGCCTGTACAGGCTATATCAGGCAGTGAAGATGAGTTCCCTGTTAGGATCTCCACCCAAGAAGATGAGGAGGAAGCAGAAGCAATGGGTCTTGATTTATCTTCAGTGCCTGCCCCTGAAATTCATACAGGAGTTAGTCTTGAGAACAATTCTCCTAGGACTAATTTAAATTTGGAAAGTACTGTACAAAACTGGAAAGAAGAGGGATATGCAAATGGTTTGTTCTTAGAACCACTTGCCACTAATGCTGAGATATTGCTAATCAAGCCCTCCCGAGTGAAATGTGTCTCTGTCTTAGAATCGGTCCAAGCAGTAAACCTACAGTTTGAACCAGGAGGCTATACAGCGGCAGATGAATCTGTGACCAAAAATAGACAGCGAGACACTTGTGTTATCACTGCAGAAACACAGGAAATAAATAGCAATAGTGACCTGTGCCAGAATGTCATTGCTGATGATAAGACCCTAGGAGATAATGTCCATAGTAAGCAAATTATTGAAAAGGAAGGCACCAAACATTGTGATACAGCACATGAAAAAACAGGCTTTTGTGAAGGTTCTCCAAGCACAGAACTGAACAGGAGCTTTTCTGCTGAGGAGCCAAAGTGCATTAGCAGAGACAGTCAATGGAATCCAAGCACAGATATCTGTGTCACTAATGTGAGAATGGACAGCCAATATAATACCACCACAGGCCTAGATAATATCAGCATGGAGAGCACAAACAGTGAGGAGTTGAATGAGAACCTATTTAACTTCCTGGGTAGTAACAGCAGTTTCTACAAGGCAGTTCAGAGAAACAATAAGACTGGGGCCACAGAGAAATCTTCCAAGCAGTCTAAATTTTTAGCCTTTTCAAAAATGGCATCCTTCAGGAAATCTAAACTAATGTCTGCTGAAAATCAAGATAGTGTCAAGGCCAAGACAGAAACATTGGATGGAGATAAAGGGGATGAGGTAGAAGATGACTTGAAGTATATTCAAAGCAGTTCACCCAGCTCTGCTTTCCAAAGCAAGGAACGTTGCCTTGCAGAATATTTGGATGATGATGACTTATTTTATGAGAAACCTGCTGGACTCTTCAACAGAATGAGCCTGAGAAAGGCTTCTGGCTCTGGCCGGATACTCTTGGAAGGTTCTCCCATAATGACAAGAAGAAAGCACTCTGAAGGGAAAGTTTTAGGTTCTGTTGAGAATAACGACAATGAGTCTGTGGAGTATCCTGAACTCAAGAAATCCTCATCTGAGAATGACTTTAAAAGAAACAAAAACACAGAGAGTAAAAGATTCAGGAGTCGGCTGGCCTTGGCCCACAGATCCTTCTCAAGTTTTTTTGAATCTAAATCTCTGGAGAAGGAAAATGCTGAACAGAGTCCAAAGTTTTCAGTGAAAAATGAAAAGGAAAAAGCCAAGTTGCACCAAACATCTTGGAAAGCATTTCTGAAAAGTAAGGAGGCAGATGGCCAAAAGCGGTTTGCCTTAAGTAGTCCTCTTCCAACACAGCACAGTCCTTGTTCTAGCAGGATCCCTGGCAGCTTTCCTAGAAGACCATCCAAGGAAAATCAGGAAGATTGCAATGGACAAGAGTTTATGCAATCAAGTGTGTCTAATGACTCATCTGCAGATGGTGGACATTCTGATTCCTCTGGGACTGGTGATTTTCTATCTATGGATACCAAGAGGAGGAATAATGAACTGAATATAAAAAGTCTGCATAGCCCAGATTGCAATGGGAAAGAGGAAACAATGAGCAGTGATGGAGATACATCTTTTGAAGAATTCTGGTTGAAATCTCCAATTAGTCCGATTGACCTGCAGTCATCATTTTCTCACTTCACGCCCTCTTGCCCACAGTTGTCAATGTATGAACGTAAAGATATGCCATGTAGACCCATGAGTCCCAAGCCACAGAGTCCTCGAACTGGTTCTCAACGCAAGGGTTTCCATTACCCTGGGAGATTAAGTTCCACTTCAATGATATCTCTTGGAAACATCTCGGTGATTGATGGCAACTTGGAAGCACCTGAGAGGCCAAAGACATTGAAGCCTAGACCTAGTTTCTTGCAATCTATGCATTCATTGGATAATGACTATCTGAGAGAGGACAGTGGGATAAGCAGCCAGTCACAAATCAGCTTGGACACGACTTCTTCAGTGAGTGATACCATCAGAGATGAGGTGAGTTGCTTTGTGGTGGTGGTGATGTGGTTTAGTTTTGAGAGTCTGGAGTGTGGCATCATAGTTGTTTATTTTTATTTCTTTCTAAAAATCATTTCCATTCCAAACAAAGCCCATTTCCATATGCTAAGCAGTGAAATGGGATATAGAATGTCACACTCAGTGAATCTAGGAGTGCATACACAGGGGCATATGGCATCAGAACTAATTATCTGTATAACTTTTCCAGAACAACATGCAAGCAGGACCAAGATCCTGTGTACTAGTCTAAACCAGAGAAGTTAAGTGGCTAACCAATTGAATCCACTTGTATGTAGTCATCATGAGACTAGTTTTAAATCAGATTCCCCAAACATTATGTCAGAAGAGGTGCCCATGTAAACCACAGACAAGGGGACAGACTTCATTTTAAATATATCTTGTTTGATTTGAAATTATGGTGGCTGACATCACCATTGTCTTTCAGTGGGCAGTGAAAGGTTTCTGCAACATAGCCTGACCTGGTGGTATAAGGTACATACCTATCTGTCCATGTAGCCCAGAACCCTTTACTATGATTGACAGCAGCATTCCAATGTCTCAGATGATAACTTTCAAGTTATCAGTTACCTGATATTTTTTAACTTGAGATACCAAGGATTGAACCTGGGACCTTTTGACATGCAAAACTTGTCATCAGAGCTGTAGTCCTTTCTTCAAGGTTCATTATCTTGCAAAGATATAGACTGCATGTGCATCATACATTTAAAGTACCCCTCCCAAAGAATCCTGGGAACTGTCAAAGTTGCTGGTAATTGTAGCTTTGGGAGGGATGAACTGCAGTTCCCAGGGTGTCTACTCGGCTTCAGTCTCATGGGTCTGCCAATGTTTGTGCCATATTGTTAGTGCAGTAGCAGTTGTCGTGTAGTGCAGTCCCATTAGCCTTAGGATAAAGAAGCACTAAAAGGAAAGTGATGGGCCAGCCAGCTTTACTAAAAGAAAAGAAAACAAATAACCAAACCCACATATTATATTTAAAACAATAATTTTTTTTGCTTCCCAAAGAATGATTGCTGCAGAGACTCACTGTGCTGGGATCATGATGGCAATTTTTATATTTCTATTATTATTATTATTATTAGTAGTAGTAGTAGTAGTAGTAGTAATAGTAGTATACCATCCATCATCCGAAGATCACAGGATGGTTCACAACATAAAAATACAAAATGAGAACACAAAATGTGTAATAAAACAAAAACAAAAATAACCCAGTAACACCCCCTCCCACAGACACATTTAAAAGGCCATAGACTGTGAATCAGCCCAAAGCCTGGTTGAAGAGAAACATTTTCATCTGACCCCTAGAGATATGTAATATGAATGCGCCAGTGTTTTTGCATAGTGCCAACTTAACATAGGTTCATGTGGAAAAATCATAAGGAGTAGAAAATGCACGTGTGAACAGTCTTTGTATCAGAGAATGGTGTGATCAGAGGGAGATGCTTCAGCATTCCCGGAGGAGGCAGGATTCTAAAAAAAAAAAAGATTGGCAGAAATTGAATTGCACGAATCAAGTGTATGGAAACAAAAATCTGAAAATTCCTGTAGGAAGGAAGCGTATGCATTTCACTGTGCCCTCTGGGGGCAATTTTTTTGTACTGCTTGGATTTACAGTTAGAACTGTGCCTGGGTGGTCATGTGTCCTCCTATAAATAGGGCAGTTCTTTATTTGAAGGAACCTTAAGCAGAAAGAGCAGATGTGTAACTGGCACTTTCATATGGCACTGACCAACCCCAGCCCTGCACCAGGTGGTGACTTTATGCACCTTCTCACAATACCCTGGGACTAGCAGTACTAGTGGGACTTGCCCAGGGTCTTTGGTCTCTGACAGCTACTTGAGGGTGCTGACAACATGATTGTGATTCTTCCCTCAGTGTGCATGAGAACATGATTATTGACACTACGTGTTTATGCAGACCAGTGCACAATTGAGTTTCATTTAGCTTGAGATGTCCACACTTAAAACATCTGGGTATCATTAGAAGCTCCAGTAGGTTGTGTTTATAAGGCACAGTTGTTATTACTTCGAAGAGAGGCAAATGTAGCATGACATTCCAGATTCAACATGGTTGCTTTATTGTCAGCTGTCCAGCATAGTCAAAAGACAAAGATGCAACATTTTTGTTTTGTTTTCACCTGTTACTTATAAAACAGGAGAATATCCAACAAAGTCAAATCCCACCAGAAAAGAGACCAGGTGAGAAATGGGGTCTCCATTGCAGAAAGAGGTCTACTCAGATGCCACTATCTCCACCCTCACTCTCAAACATAGAGAGCAAGGCCTGGATACTTCCCTTCCATATTCAGGAGGGGAAAGCCAAAGAACATGCTCAGAGGAAGAGACCCAGACCCCTATACAAGCGTTTCAGCTTTGATGACACATGGATGGAAAGGAATCGGAAGAGGAAGCTTGTTAAAGAGGCACAGTCAGACAGAGAGATTGAATCAAGTAACCTCCCAGAGGATCATTTAAAAGTAAGGAACTAAAAATAATATTGTTTCGTCTCTCTGGCTGCATCTCTCTACTGTTGTCTTCTCTCTTCAGGCTGTTCCTCTAATCAGTTCTGCTGCTTTCTTTACTTCTAACAGCATGTGGCAGTCACTTGTGCATTGAGACTCCTCAACACAATGGCTTATCTTTCATTTCTTATATCATGATTTGTTCACTAGTGATGGGGAGAGTAGGTTGAAGAGTTTACAGTTCTTTAAAAAAATCAAAACTATTGATGAAAGCTATCAGATACGGCTTTATTCCCCTTGGGGGAATTGTTTTCCTTTCAGATCCATCATACTGAGTCTTAGGGTGCTTCCAGGCAGGAATTTATTATGGAATTTGTGCTACCTGTTCATGCAAAATCTTGCCATTGTTTACATGGCATTGTCATTATCGAGATGCCCTTTTTCTTTGTTTAATCACAGCATAGATGCATTCGGTCAAGCTCAATCCACTGGAAAGCCCACACCAGTGAACGATCTGTTTGTCACCTAATCCCTCACCTTGGAAGCACCCATATTGTGCAGCTGATACAAAGTTCATTACGCTCTTTATAATAACATTTCTTTGCTTCAGAATCTTTGCTTTGCTCTCCCTCTCCCTTTTTCTGTCTAACCATACAGGGTTTGAAAACAACATTGACAATACAATATGTATTTTTAAAAAATAGGTAAATGCTTTTTTGGAGTCCCAGCTAAGTGTGTCCTTAATTACCCATTGCTACCTTTCTCTTTAGGTTAAAATGAGACCATTCATTACTTCACCTGTGGCCTTTGAAGCCCTTCCTCTCAAGTTGCACATCTATTCCCAGAGCACACCTACAGGATTAGACTGCGTGGGCTTGAGGCGGCGCATCTCATTTCCTGGTATGAGTACTGTTGAAACTGACACCTGATTTCTGACCAACACATTATATTTACATTATATTGGTTCATTTTGAAATGGTTTGCCTATGCCATCCCCACCCTGTACTATTTTGTTTGTACTAGATATGGGTGTTACACCAGAGGTGGGGAGCCCGTGACCCTCCTGTTGGTGCTGGAGTACAGTTTCCATAATCCCTGGCTATTCGCCATTAGAGAGTCTAGAGGGCCACAGATTCCCCATGTCGTGTCAAGCTTTCATATGTAATTCTCAGTTTCTTTGAAGTATTACTGTTGGCATTTCACTGCTTCACTTGAGGAAGTGAAGTGACTTCCTTAGTCACTTTGGGGTGCTTCCCTTCTGTATAAGAGATATGTGATGAAATATTTTAGTGGAGATGGATTGTGTGTTCAACTTACATCTCTTTGACAAGAGTTGTCAGAGAAGCCATCAGCCTAATTGTGAAGCTTTGTTAGAAAATGAAAGAGAGCCCTAGGTGGCCCTAGATGAGAATTTTGCTAAAGTGATGACTTACGGTATACTGAATTCTCTATGTGCATTTTCAAGGTTTCTGGGTTCTGCCCCTTCCAGAGGGCTTCACGTTTGAGTGTCTCCTCCTGCTGTGGTGGTTTTTCCTGGGTATGGAAGGAAAGTAATTTGTTACCAACTCTTTATTCTGTAAAGAAAATCCACACATGTATGGCACAACTAGACAGATACCAAGAGTACATCATAAATTAGTTAGAGTTGGGGGAGAAAGACATGTTATTCCTAGACTTGAGAAGAACACTTAGGGAAGTTTCTCTGGAGATGTCTCACCTGAATATCCCAAACTGTTAGAATTCCTTTGTTAAATCAAAGGTATTAAGGTATTGTCTTGATATGCCCTGCCCTGGTAGTCTTTTTTCACAAAGCCTTATGGGTAGACACATTACATTAGTTAGGGTCGCACCAAGTGCTCCTTCTCAAAATTGTTGCACAGTGAAAATGGAGCTTTGAAGGGGCACACACAACCCCTTGAAAACCTCCTAAAAACACTTTCCACACAGTTCGCAATACTTCTTTATTTAAAATTAAAATTTAACTGCTGTTCATCAAGGTGGTATACAAAAAGTGTGACTATCATTAATTCAGCAAACATGTATAAATATATTTTAAAACCAGAAAATAAGCATAACAAAGCACAACAAGACAATATCATCTAAGGATGGCATTGCAAAGTCGGGGTACCACCAGAGAAAAGGCCCTTTCCTTTGTGTCAACATAATGTATCTCTCTACTAAAGAGGGCATTTTGAGCACGCTGGTATGGGGAAATGACTGCTTTGGGTATTTGTGTCCCAAGCTGTTTAGGTCATTAAAGGTAAACACCAGCATTGTAAATAGATTTCAGAAGTGGATAGGCAGCCAATGTTGATCTTCCAAAATAAGGTACCCATCAGAATTCTAGCAGCTGAGTTCTGCTCTAACTAAAGTTTCCAGTTTCTCTTTTAAGGGCAGCTCCATGTATCCATGTGTAACACATTACAGTACTCTAGCCAGGATATTACCAGAACAGGAATCATCATGAGTAGACTGTTCTGACTGCACAGTACAGCACAGTGACTCAAAACTCTTGTTTCTCCTCTGCTCTGCTGTCCTAGTGCCAGGGTGGCGGTACTGACAGCAGGAAGAATAGGATTTCGCCTTCCCTGTGTGAGCCCAGACAATAAGGATTGTGTAAGGAATACAATATTACAGAGCCACTAAGCCAATCTAATTTGGATAGGTGGCCATCTTATTGCGGGTAAATAAAGTGAAGGTTTTCTCTAGGTTTAAATTGGTGTGGGAAGTTAATGTTCTAATTGCTGAGGCAACCAAGTTGCACATGAGCTTGGTTGCCTTGGCAATGGGAGAATATTCACTCTCCCTAGCAAACATCTTTATGCCATTTGGACCCTTCCAAATACACCAACATTTTTTTAAAATGGAAAATAGTGTCCTGCTTTCAGCTCTGTTCTAATTATGCATTTACTATTATCCTTGGACATGTACTTCCATTGTCAAAATACCTCAAATGCTATGCAGCCTAAATGATAGCATGTAAAATAACAGAATGTGTGTTTTGATGAACCTCATTGGAAACTAGAATGCAGGGGAATGTATTAAGCATCTTTTTCAACAGACAAAAATATAATGAACTATAATGAATGAAAGCCAGTGTGGTGTAGTGGTTAGAGCATCAAACTAGGACCTGGAAGACCAGTGTTGAAATCTCCACTAATACATGAAGCTCACCTTGGGCCGGTCATGGCTGTTCAACCAAATCTACTTCACAGGGTTGTTATGGGGATTAAGTGAGGAGAGGGAGAATCATGTGCACCACCTTGAGCACCTTAGAGAAAAGGCAGGGTATAAATGCAGTCAATCAATACTGGAAGAACAAGAGATCAGAAATCCACTTCTTAATTCCTCCAGCTCAAGGGTGTTTTCTTATCTAGCTCTCTGTGACCTACAGTGATATTTGGACTTTACTATACAAAATGACTTAAGTTGGTAGTGAAATTTTTCAGTCTTTCATTATCTGTGATGCTGTTTATGATCTACCCTTTGCCCACTTATTCCTCAAAAAACCAGGAGGCTTTCTAAGTTCCTTAAAAGCTTCTTAGGAACACATGGAAAACTAATAGGGTTGTACTCCTATTTCTGCCTTCTCTCCAGCTCTACTACAGAACTGATTACAGTTGTTTCAACTCTATGTTACCTTTTCATCTGAGGTTGTTTAGAAGAGAAAGAATTAGACTATTTTAATAGAATTGAAAGATATATGGAGATTGGCCAATAGGTGGTGCCCCAGGTTTTAGAACGCTGATATTATCCTGGAAAGGGATGCTATTGAATGTAGTAGTAACTTTTGGAATACACAGAATATTTTGCAACTGAATATTGTGACCTTAGCTAGAACCTTTGGAATTATTCACAAGCTTCAGGACACTGGAACAAAACACAGCAACTTAGCCCAAGAATGGCACGTAATGGAAACTGAACAGCATAAAACGACAGGCATTATGAACTAAAAAATAATAATCTTTGGAAGTAAAGTGTTCTCTCACTGTACTACTCAAGCAGAAGAAGTGCTCGTGTTCCCCTTAAAAAGGAGAAGTAGAAAACACAAGAAATGCTTTTTTCTCATCTCACAACAACGTCCTGCTGTTTCGGGTGGCCTTTCACTTTTTAAAATAAAGATATTGTACTTTGAGGAGCTGTTTCTCTCTCCTCCTTCTCTCCAGGGCTCAATTATAGGCATATAGGGCTAGAGGAAGGCTGAAGATTTAGCTGAGAGGCAGAGGGCTTGGTGGATGAAGTATTTGAGGACATTATAGCTGTGTCCCACTCCCACGATGATAGCTCCCCTATCTGAGAAAGAGGGAAATAATCCCTTAGAAGGGACCCATTTTTGGAGGATAAGCAGCTGTCCTCTTGTGAGAGTATATCTCTGGAGGGTGGAGGGATCATGGTGATGTATGATTTGATCATTAGGATAGTTGGGTGTGTCATATGCGTACAGATCACAGGGTGAATTACCTGCCTGTTGCAAAGGTTGTAGATGATGCCTGCTTGTCTAGGTAGCCTGGGAGATAGGAAAATGTCAGTAGTCGCTTGTGGTGCATACTGACACCAATAACATGGGGGAAAGTAGTCATGAGGTCCCAGAAGCAAAATTTAGGTGGCTATGTAGGATGCTGAAAGCCAGGGCCTGCAAGGTAGCTTTCTCTGAAATGCTACTAGTCCACGTGCAGGGCCAGCTAGATGGGGCAGCTTTGTAGTCTCAGTGCATGGATGAGATGATGATATAGGCCTGCACAAAAGGGTCAGGCTCCACTTGAACCTGGATGGAATCAGGCTGTTGGCACTTAAAATTAAAAGGGTGGCTGAGCAACTTTTGAACTGTTCGGGGCAGGGGGAGCTGATAGGTGCTTAGGAGGATTTGGTTTGGAACAAATCTCTCTGGGATAAATATGATAAAATTGGTGAAAATATAAATGGGGGAGGCGTAGATCTAGGCATTGTGAGTGCAGGGGCACAGGATAGCAATTTGGAGAGGCCAAAGCACTGCAGGTCAAAACACAAATGTGAAAGACACTTGAAGAGAGAGACTGTACTGTATTACAAATGTTTATATGCTAATGTGCCAAGTTGAGTGAACCAGAGTTCTTGGTCTTAGAGGGCGGCATTGATTTAAGGGACATAATGAAAACCTGATTGGATGGAGAGAACTAGTGGGGCACAGTTATATCTGGGAGGAAACTGTATAGAAGGTACAGTGAATGACATACTGATGGTGGTGTTGAACTGTTTGATGAACTCTTAGGTGTCAAAAGGAGCTAGCAAGGTTATAAAAGATAGAGGAAGTATTTTTGAAATTCTAACATGCTGTCTCATACTATAAGTTGAAGGGAGATCAACTGAAGGGTATTGTATAAATAACAGCTGCACACACTCTTATGTTCCAAACATGCCCATATAATTCATCTATTGTATTTATTTCAAATAATTTATATCTTGTTCTAACCAAAAACACCCAGAGCAGCTAGCAATAAATATACCATCTCATCAAAAACAACACACTAAATCAGCACAAAAGCCCCAAGCATAAAAAGAACAATAGCAGAACATACAAAAATACACAAAAATAATGGCACTACATTCATTTCAAGAACATGGTTTCAAAACAGTACAAGAAATACTACAGGCAAAATGCTGAATTGATGGGGCGAACTAATCACCAGATGGGGTCTATCAATGTCGACAAGACGTGGGGCCATGATGCATTAGTCTCCAACAGTCTCAGAGGGAAGGCACTCATCCTTGAAGAGGTCAAGAAAGTTCTTTTCTCAGCAATAAATTACCTCCGCTCCCATTGACTGAATCACTAGCATTTGAGAAACTTTGCAGGAGAAACGGAGGGAATCTCTGTCAGTGTGCTGTAATATAACATCATCATGTGACCAAGTCATGGAAGAGTGCACCAATGATTTCTGAAGCTCTGCAAATGAAAGTGTCACTTTTTGATGACTGAAAAGAGACGTTTGGCATATGAAGTCTGGCTGGCAGTTGGTGGATTTGCAAACTAGCTTTCTTTGCTGATATAACATGGTACATTTGTGGCCTTACGGCAAATTTGCAAGCTGAAGGAAAGCTGATATGTGATTAGCTCAGCAGTAGAAAAGTTCACAAAATGAAACTGCAACCTTTTCAAAAGAAGGTAATCCAAAGTAACTTGTTTCATTTCCTGTCCTCCTTAATTCTTCTAATGTCAGAATGAAGGACATGGGAGGGCCGTATTCCACTGTGCAAAATTGCTTCATCTTCAGCAGCTGTTTTCTGAGATGATCCAGGTCTCAGAATGGTTCCTCTGGAGGTACATCTTTAAAAAAAATCTGTAGTTTATGTGGAATCTGTATCAAATTACTATTAATTGAAACTATTAGTATGCAGTCAATGAAAATTTATCTAACTCTAGTATTTTAAATACCCTAAAATACAACAATTTAAAAAATGACAGCCCCGTTTGACTTAGATTATTAGAAGCAACTTCTGAAGGTGTAATTGGTTTCAGATCCTGGCTTGTTCCAATTCTAATAACCACAGAGTCCCATATCAGGGTCCTAATGGGAGACTCTAGTTAATTAACCCAGTAAGTTGTCGATCATGGCATGTAAGGATAAAGGAGGGAAAAGATAGTGTGAAGAGAGTAGTAATCAACTAACCTGTCCAATTAGAATTTTTACTTGCACACAGAACAGCAAACTAGCACTATTTCCACCTTGTCTGGACGCTTCCATCAAGTCCACCTCTGATCACAAACATTGGGATGTGATGAAAAAGAACATTCTGATGATACTGAAACCTAATCTCCAGTTGAAATAGCATGGGATACAACAGGGGTCAGCAAACCTTTTCAGCAGGGGGCCAGTCCACTGTCCCTCAGACCTTGTGGGGGGCCGGACTATACTTTGAAGGAAAAAAAATGATGCAGGAGCCCCGGTGACTGCGTCCCTGTGTCTTGCGAGCGACAGGGGCTGGCGGCGGCAGAGGGGCGATGAGCAGCACACGAAAGGGCTCCGGAGAGGGGCTACTTAAAATGGCGGCCGCTTGAGCACTGCTGCCACCAACAAAGCCCAGCCACCTTCCTCCTCTAGGCAGGGAGAAGCCCGGAGGAGAGAGGGAGGAGGCGCTGCCGCCGCCGCTGTGTGAGGGAGAGGTAGGGAGAGGGAAAGAACACGCGCGCTGGCGATCCATGCAGCGATTCCCGGACTGTCTACAGGCCGGATCCAGAAGGCAATTGGGCCTGATCCGGCCCGTGGACCTTAGTTTGCCTACCCATGGGATACAAGATTGAACTTTCAGCATTACACACACCTAAAGCCATGGGATACAGCCACAGTCTCTAAGCATCACCTTTTGTGACCTATCCTTCAGGAGTGACTGGAGCCACTGCAGGTTGGTGCCATATTGGGAATGGGAAAGGGTAAGAACACCACTGAGATGTCCAGGAGGCTAATCATCAGGATCACATTCACCCTTCATCTCCCAGTCTAGATAATTCACCAGGATACCAAAGACAGTTTCAGTGCCAAACCTGGGGTGGAAGCCACATTAGAAAGAATCGAGATAATCTGCATGCATTCACATCTACACAGAATCCAGTTTCTGAACACCACTTTGAGATGACTTTACAGGCATGCAATGCTTTCTCTCTCACACATTTGCTCTGTTAACCCTGTGCTCTGATCTGCTTTCTGCCCCAGCTATTTTCCTCTCTCTCTCTCTCTCCCTAGTTCTCCTCTTCACCCAGTTGTTTGGTTTGCCGTTGTCCATTCACCTTAGCCAATTACATCCTATGCCCTAGCTTCTTCCTGAGTTCTGATTCAGCTCTCTCAGTGTCTGGCTCTTGCTAGTGCCATGTTTGTCAGGCACTGCAGAGTCTCAAGAAAATGGCCCATTTTGCTTCCCCACTATTCCTATTGTATGCTACAAGAAAACTGAATTATATACACTTTCATTCCTTCAAGCTGCAACCCCCCCCCCAAAAAAGGGGCAGGTTGCCTGTGTCAAAACAGCAATATGTAGCATCCCCCACAGGCAACACTATTGAAACAGCAGCACAGTCTTTGCAGCAAATGCCACATTTTTGCTTTTCTAATCATTTTGAAGAAAAGTGTATCTGTGGGAAGTGACATAGAATCTAGGTCTCGCAGGTTAATATGAAATTTGGTATATATGTGTTATATATTTAGAAACGCATGGCCAATCCCCATCAAAAAGGGTTTGTATCTTTTTTCTTAGTAGCAGTGATGGTCACGAATAACAGAAACAGGCAACTGAAATGATACTTTTATGTGAACCACTTGGCATTTAAAATACTCAGTGCTAACCTTTGAGTCACACTCTTTGCAACTTGAATGTTAGTTGCATAGGCTATTTATAATCTAATTAGCAGCATCTTCATTAATATACCACTTCCTTCTGCATTCATGTCATTACAATGCAGCATTGATTCCTCCCGGCCATATATACCCATCTAAATCTGAGGAAGAAACTGGGTAACTTGAAAACTTGCATTTCAAACACCTGTAGGTCCTATACAAAATAAAGGTATCAGTGGGTAATATTGGATTTTTGCAAGCCACAGCTGTGGAACAATAAAAGCTCTCAGACCCGGGAGAATTAAAGGGTACACAATATGATTGAAATATGGGTCAAGTGAAAGTGTGGATGAGCCCTTAGTTGAAGGCAGAGTCAGAATACCAGGGGCTGGAAGTAGTAGCAGAAACAGCAACTGCAGCTCCATCTCTAGCTCTATGTCACAAGAGCCAGGCCCTGTGGAATTTTCCATGCCCCCTCATAGACCCATTATGAATGAACATCCAGATGGCTGCTGGTATTTCTGTTTGGCAGACATGTAGAGCTTGACCACATGTAAGACAGCTCTGCTGTTTGAGAGGGGCTGTTCTGTACCTTGCTCCATTAATGCCTCATGACAGAGCAGATTAATCTTGCTGTCTTCTATGATGCTAAATATGTAAGATCTTCATTACCTCCAGCTGGGGAAACCTTTCTTCATAGGAGACCTAATGCTAACTGCTTTTATTTTGTTTTAGCATGAACTTATATTTTAATTGTTGTTGGAAGCTGCTTTGAACACAGCGAGGGGCATGACTTGCATTTTTCAAATAGAATAAAACAAACTTTCCCAAGCATTTATAAGGATGTTCTTTGATTAACACGGTTATCAGAAAACAAAAAACCATGGGAGAGATTCCTTTTGTCTTGAAATTCAAGGATGACTTCAGTCATCTTTAGGTCTGACCTCCTGGAGACTTCTGTAAATGCAATCAGTCTGTGTGCAATATTATCAAAATGTACAGAAAAAAGGATACCCAGTTGAACTAAATCAGGTTACGTTGATGGAAAGCAGGTGTCCTTTGTAGGGTTTTAAGGCTTCAGCCTCCTTCAACTGTATTCTCCATGTTCTAGCTTATGTCGGATATGTGTATATCATCCCTGTCTGGGCCCCATAAGAGAAGCACTTGATTGCACCTCTTGGAAATACTTGCAGGGTCTCTTAGCTCATAGTTTCTGCATATTTAAAAGCTGAATTTCTTCCTTGCAGGGAATGCAGTCTTGTACTGTCTTTGTTTCACTGCACAGGAGTGGGATCTCTCTGACTCTCTTTCTCTCAGCTAACATTGGGAGGGAAACAAATGTCTACGAGACATATTTAATATTTTACAATAAAATGCGTTTGGTTTTTCTGTGAGTGAGGAAGCCTACTTCAATCATTTCAACCTGTTGCAGGAATTATCACAAATGCAACAGTTAGTGCTCTGCTATTCAGGAAGACGGTATGCCAAGAATGTTTCTATTTTAGCTTTTGTAGATTGACAAAGATACTACATGGAAAGTGCATCCATGGGGGATTTCGTAGGTCCTAGAGCTGCCAACTATTTTCTGGCTGAGCTCCAGTGCCTTTAATGGCTTTGTGAAGGCAAACATTTAGCAGCTTTCCCTGCATGGAGAGACAGGGATGAGAAATGTACTCCTGCTGAAATTTTCCTGGTATACAAGTGTCTCAAGGGCACAGAAACCCTGCCCGGAAAAAAATTGGCAATCCTAGTAAATCTATGTCTTAGCTCATTAAAAGACAACATAGTTTTGCATAGCCTGTGCTGGTCAGCTGTCTGTTAGTTAGTGAACTCTGCTTGGGAACTGCAGACCTCACACAGAAATAAGTACTCTTAGCATGAAAAACTCTGAACCACCTGAATGCCTTATTTTCCCTAGGAATGCTTCCTGTACTTGCAGTTGTGTGCCAAAGCATTAGTCAGGAGCACAAAATGTTCTCATGTATGTGTTCCACATTCAGAGTGAAACATTTTAAACCAGGGATGATGAACCTGTGGCTCTCCAGATCTTGTCAGACTCCAAATCCCAGCAGCCCCAGCAGTGCAGCTAATGGTCAAGGATGATGAGCGTCCCCACAACACCCGACAAGTCACAGGTTCCCTGGTATGATGTATGCACTTTAAAAAGAGATTTTGCCTCACATCACCAATCACATAGTCTTGAGGGGCAGTCCCTGGTTCTTTGGATCTGATCCTTTTTGAGTGTATATTTCCCTCATTATGTAGTGGTGGTCCCAATGCCTTGTAAAACAGATTGAACTGCTGCAGCTCCAGGTAGTTCTAGATATCTTCAGGACAGTGTGCTGCCCATTCCTCTGCGTGTTTACTTAGCTGTCAGTCTCATTCTTTTCCATGGGCCTTATTCACAGGTATGTGTGCAAAGGATATTGTCACTTTATTTCTTTTCAAATGCTTAAAGGCAAGCAGCCAGGGAAATTTGCCTCTTCCCAGGTAAGCTACACCTTCTATTGTGTGGGCTGTATGGTCCCTCCCCTTACCTGGCCAATCCCCTGGCAACGCCCCCCCCAGGCGGGATTGGGCGGTTAACTCAGGTAGGCGGTGACACCAGGTATCCCTGCCCTGGGGAAGGCGCTGCCAGTCCGAACTACCAGGGGCCGCACGGGAATCAGGGGGCTGCGCGCGACCACGCAAACTTTGATGTGTGGAACGGTCATTGCCACTTTATTTCTTTTCAAATGCTTAAAGGCAAGCAGTCAGGGAAATTTGCCTCTCACTCTGCCTCCCCCCCCCAATGCTTCAAACTTTTCTTGGGAGATGCATTCCCCCTGCTGCCGCCTCCTGTCAACATCTGTCCCTTTGGAATTTAAGCTCTCGATCCAGTGATCCAGTCCTCGGGTTGTTTAATGCCTTGGCAATCAGCTTAGAAGCAAGCCCAGCTTCTGCAAACTGTAGCTGAGGCTTTTTCATCAGCCACAGAGGGAGCCTCCCTGACGGACCCCTATGATGTCAGGTTGCATCGTGCAGGCGACTGGCAACTCAGAGGAGAGGAATCCCACACAGCTCTGAGACAGCAGGACCTGGTGCCACTGCCCTGTGCGTAGCTGCATGGTGCTGTTCCATCTCCCTTCTTTCTCCGGAACAGCAGAGCCTCTTGGCTCTCCACTCCGCCTGCCTGCATGAGGACCCAGCAATGCTCCAGCTGCGAGTCTGGCGGTGCACACAGTGGAGAAAACTGCAGTAGCAGTGGCAGCTCTGGGCTCTCCCCCGGTTCGGATTCGGATAGCAGTGGAGTGGTGTGTGGTGGTGGTGGTGGGATGAGAGGTGTCCTTTCCAGATACTGGAGCTTGGAGAGTCTTCATTCAGCTTCTGGTAAGGAAAGCTTAATTGTTGCTCTGTGATATTGCACTGACCTTGGGAGGTAAAATTGGAAGAAATTGAGAATTTTGATAACTGAGGATGGGCAGCATGGTCTTTGGGCAGCAGAACAAGATAACCTCAGAGCTTTGTACCTATGTCTTGTGCTTGGTATACTACTCAAGACTGTAGCAGACGCAAAAGCACCTGATCACACTTCAGGAATCAAGAGTTCAGAAGCAAGGATTTCAAGGTTTTGAAAAGATGCTTATAGTCTTGTCAGCTTGCCGTTTCCACATCGGCGAAGTTGTAAAATCTACAATACAGCATGCCTTCCCCCTTGTTAAATTATTGAGGAAGATTAGCATTACAGCCTATTACAGTCTGATTTGTGTCCCTTTTGTCTTCTTTGAGAATTATCCTATTTATTATTCATTTCCAACACTGTTCTGGCTCAGTGTTGTTGGCATCTGTCATTCAAGTGATGTAATATATGTTCATAGGTAAGAACCAGTGTTCAAAACTCCCATTGTTCTAGGTGCATTTTGCGACAGGGAATTTCATTAGCGCAAGGAGTTTCTGAGCTCTGGGCGCAGTACTGTGCCTAAGATTTCAGATTAAAATTGCAGAGTGGAAGGGATGGAGGACCTTTTTCTGCTTCCCCACTCCCAGCTACTCTCTGAAGACTGGAGAAGAGACCCTCTTAAGAATACTATGGGGGTGGGTAGGGGAAGGACCAGACCATGTGAAAAATGGACATAATATTTCAGCTGCAGTTCATTCATTTTCAGCTTTGTATTCTTGTTATAAAAAAGCGCGCCTAGACATTCCGTTGTTGCGCCCATAACCTAGGTTTAAGGTGCCTTTAGCTCCTAGCTTTCATAACTCAGTTTCTAACACTGGTAAGAACTGTAAACATGATATATTAGGAAGAATCTTGCAGTATTCTGGTTTCACTATTGATTGATGAACATTTAATTTATTATCAAGATATTGATAACTGCAAAGGTTACTGTTTTAGATTGATATTGCCCATCAGTTTCATTATCCACTAGTTGGTAATAAGCTACTTTCCCCTTTGGTTAGTTTTAGCATGGGCCTTCAGGCATGACGGAGAACCATATTTTCCACTAGGTTTGCTGTGTGCTAACATTGGAAGCCTGGATTGGATAGAAGGTTCAGTTTCATCTTTGGAACCCTTTGAAAGTATCTCCTCCTGTTCCATGCAACCCTTCTGTTGCGATTTGCAAGATTCTTACTGGAATGATAATAAGTTTGTCTTGCAAAGGTACCTAACCTTATGGCTCTTTATGGCTCATGTGGTATAGCCCCATCCTGTGCAAAAGATGTGCATCTGATAAAATGTGTGTATGCTTGATATGGAAAAATAAATCCATGGTAGACTATCATCTGATGTGTTCTGAGTGAGCAATCCAGCTTGCTTCCCTGTTTTTATAGCTGTCTGATAACTCAGTGAAAGCTATTTGTTTATACGTGGTGTCTCACTGTATTGGAGTTATAATGCAAGACTTACCTTGCAGTTGATGTGTATTCTGCAATAGAGATAAGGTCTTAGCACTTCTTGTGTTGCTACTGTGGCTTTGGGCTAAAAAGCAAAGGATGCCTTAGGGTAGGGGTTCTTAGGAGGTCCGTGGATGGGCTTTAGGGGGTCTGTGGACACACAGAGGAAAAATATTCACTTTCCTTCCTGTTAGTTTGAAAATTGGCTTTGTGAATTTTTTTGGGGGGGGGGAATTTGAGGGAGATTCTCAAAGGACCACTGGCTCAGGGCAAAATTACATGCTATGTTAGTTATGTAGCTGTGCCTTTAAGTGTAGGGGTTTTTGTGTGTGTTAAAAACATCCACACAATTTGCCAGTTTGGGGGTGTTAACCCTTTGCCTCCTGCTATGGTCCTGATGTGGATTGGGCTCCTTGCACCTGCAACATGCATAGGAAAAAAATAAGCAAATGGGAGTTTTTCCATCCATGCAAATTGCACACGTGGGGCCTTTGAGCCAGACTTGGACTGCAGTGGTGGGTAAAGGGTTAAAGCTTTTCTACAGCTCCTGCTAGGGTCCATCCAAATCAGGGCCACCATGCTGGCAGTTTGGCTAAAAGAATTGCAGCACTTGTAGCTGGCTGCTCGACTTAAGGTTATGGGCTCTTTATTTCAGCTATAGGAAAGATTTACAGTTCTCTTCTTGCTACCTACTGTTGGAGACTTGTAAGATTTCCACTAGCTCATTGTCATTGTACCAAATTGGCTTAGATCTGACATCCATCCTGTTCCCACTCAGAGGGATGGGGGGGAAATGAGAAGTCTCTTCATCAGAATGCTTCTTCCAGTGGTAATTTACAACAACCCCTCTCTGAGAGAGAGAGAGAGAGAGAGAGAGAGAGAGAGAGAGAGAGAGAGAGAGAGAGAATGAGAATGTTTGCCATGCCATTGTTTAACTAATACCTGTCCTGCCACGCTCTGTTTGTTAAGAGGAAAAAGCTCAAGGCATTTGAGGTTTGAATTACAACAGTTTTTGCCAAGCCTCATGAACATTGACACAGGAAGGACTCCTGGTGACTGACATTTTTCTTAAAGGACAAGCTTCTCAAAGAATTCATTTCCCAATCTATTTTGCTTATGGTAAATAGAACAAGCAATTAAACAGCAAAGTCAGCCAGAAGGAAAACAACTCCAAATTTTTAATGGCTGCTTCCAGACAGTGTCTTCATATTGTAAGTGGGTCATTCAGATATCACAAACAGGTTGTTGTCAACAGGTTTTTTTTTTAAACTTACTGGATTTTCCAAGGAAAGAGTAAATCAGGATTAAATATGTGTTTGCGAGTGAGTGAGTGAGTGAGAGAGAGAGAGGGAGAAGGAGAGGGAGAGAGAGACTGGCATTGTGAAGTCCACGAAGTTGCATGTGGCTGCTGCAAAAAACTTGAATGCATGAATAGCACTGATTTCATAATAAACACCCTTCTGGAAACACCCAATATTTGAAACAGAAAGAAAGATGGTGAAACTATGTACCAGGCTCTTACCTGGAGCTCTAAATATGTTATATAAAACTTTGTCAACACCATAACTCTAAATGGGAAAATGTCGAAGCAGGATTTAACATTTTTACTGGTGCTCTGTGGATCTGCTGGGAGAAACAGTTAAACATGAAAAGGGATTTCATTAATAGCTCATTAATAGGATATTGCATTTACTGAAAATGTATTGGTAATGCAGGTGGTGAGCCTGAGGTTCTGAAAGCTAGAAAACATGTAAAATGTAATTAAATAATAAAGCAGTCTTTGTGATTTACATTTTTATGACATTATGGGACTATTATGAAACAAATTGATTTTATGATTTTTCCATTCTGTCTACGTGGGTGCTCAGTGTGTGCATGCACGTATAACCATGTATTGCTTTTGGTAAACATTAAAGGTAAAGGTAAAGGGGACCCCTGACCATTAGGTCCAGTTGCAAACGACTCTAGGGTTGCGGCGCTAATCTCGCTTTTATTCATGCACATTCATGAAGGTAACATTGCAGAGCTTATTCAGGTAGAATAAGGCTGTTTGGGGTACAAGAACTTGTGGTTAAAATTGTCGTTTAATTAATTTAGGCAGAGAATCAGATGAAGATGTACAGTTGTAGAGTAGCAGAGCCTAGTGTAAAGAAACATACATTTATGACTTGATACATTTAAAAAAATATTATTTTAGTGTCATGGTTGTAACCCACAGAAGTCAGGAAAGCTTTAACTAGCATGAGATCTTGGGCTTTTCCTCCTCACCTGTGGAACATCAGGAACTATCCCAGCTAGAGATATGATAGTGAATGAAATGGGTTTAAGTCACACTAAGTTTTCGGTGGCAAATGAGAGTGGTTGACTTTTGATACGCTATAAATCAGGGGTGGAGAACCTGCGGCCTGTAGATGTTGATTTATTGCTTCTATCAGCTCCAACCAGCATAGCCAATGCTCAGGGATTCTTTGAGTTGTAGTCCCAATGCCATCTAGATAGCCACAGGTTATTAGCTAGTGCTCTTGTTTCTTTGACCCCGCCTTCCCTTTATAGTGTGTGTCGTGGCTCAGTGCTTGGTCACTCCTGTTCTTTCTATGCAACCCCCTGAAAATTCTGCAGGCTCATCTGTGAAAGATAGCATATATATTGCAGGTTATCTTTCCTAGCTTTTATAGTCACAAAGGGGATTGAGGACCTTCTAGCAGTCAACAGATGATAAGAATCTCTGGGTAGCAAAGCAAGGGACTAATATGCTGGTGACTTTCATGAAAATAAAATAAAAAATTAAAAAATTCCTTCCAGTAGCACCTTAGAGACCAACTAAGTTTGTTCTTGGTAGAAGTGTGCATGCACACGAAAGCTCATACCAAGAACAAACTTAGTTGGTCTCGAAGGTGCTGCTGGAAGGCTGTAACTGGTTCATGAAAATAGCTAGCAATGGTTTATCATTCCTTGTAATTAGCTTATCTTTTCCAAGGTTGCATTTTTGGCGTTACAGAATTGATAACAAATGGTTAGCATCTTTCTTGTTTAGTCTGTGAGGTTTTCCTTTTTAAGATGCTTTTGTCTGGAGACTTACCTTGAAGCACTGATATATGAACTTTGTCCATGGACTGCTGTGTATGATTTAATTGACCTTGTGCCTTTGGGTCATGCCTTCAGATGAAATTGGAAGCAAAATGCAACAGAGAAAGGATGAAAGAAGCATTCACCACCTTTTCAAGAGCAAAAATACATCCGTAGGTGCTCCAAAGCATATACCAGTGCAGACATTGTATTTCATGCTTGAATTGACATATTGCGAGTTAGAAGGCATCAGTGAGATTCATCATTTTCATCATCACAAATTACTCTGATGAATTTCTTAATCTCCTTTTTCCCTTGTGTTTCGTTTTTGACTCCAGGTGAGAAAGCTCACAATAATTTTCTAGATCATTAAAGGGTGTTATTAATTCCTTCTCTCTCTTTAAAATAGCTGGGCTCTTTCTGTTGTGGTAAATTAGCTTTGGTCTTTACGTGCAACAGCTTATATCAAGGTGCATTGAATTGTGAGATTAATTCAGAGCCACCAGTCCTGAAACTGAATGAAATTAAAGGGTCAGAGACTTCACTGTGGGAATATAGAGTTGCTAGCATTTGAAAACTAAGCAAGAAAGGTATGCTGTGGGGCGAGGAAAATACATGTCAGATAGAAATATTGCATATGGATAGGCACCACCAAAAATAATAACTATTATTATTAATGATAGTTAATAATAATTTGAATATCCATTTTGCTTGGGGATTCTGTTCTCGGCCCCCTCACTTGTCAGCAGAGTGTGCATTAGCACGCCATGCCCCATTCTGCCTTGCCCCACCCACATTCTTCCCTCCATCCTGCTCCTGTTCTGCCTTCTTCTAGGTCCAAAAGGACCCACACATCAGTGATTGTGTATCAATTTAACACATAAAATGGTCGCTGCTTGAATAAAAACACAAAAATATATAGCATCATCATCATCATCATCAATACCCCCAGTTTAAAAGGCCAAAGTTTGTTTAATTAGCCAAAGGCCTGGGATAAGAGGAATGTTTTTGCCTGGTGCCTAAAGATATGTAATGAAGGCCTGCCTGGGGAGAGCACATCACAGGTGGGGAGCCACTGCAGAAAAGCCCACTTTAAAAAAAATAAAAATAAAATTCAGTTTTTCCATTTTCCATCCTTCAACAATGAATATAAATCTACACAAATCATATAATATTTTATGCGACTTCCCTCCCCCCTTCTGCGGTTTCTTATTTTTCTATTGTATGCTTACTGCATATTCAAGTTTATCCTTTTTACAAATTTATCCTTTGTAATTCCTTTAAATTTATTACTGTTTGTGTTTATGTCAATCCTGCTAACCTTTTTAATTGTTTACAATTTGTTTTCATATATTGAAAAAAAAAATCCCCATTCTGTTAAAAAAGGTCTCTCATCTTGATCTCTTAATCTTCCGGTGAGTTTCGCCATCTCTGCGTATTTCATCAGTTTTAGTTGCCTCTTTGGAGCCATTCCTCTTCCCAGTTTTGGGCATAGAAAAAGCCCACTCTTGAGTTGCCACCCTCTAGACCTCTCATGGAGGCGGCACACAAAGAAGGGCCTCAGGTGATGGTTGTAGGGTCAGTTCATATGGGGAGAGGCAGTCCTTGAGGCACTGTGGTCCTGAGCTGTTTAGAGCTTTATAGGTCAAAACCAGCACTTTGAATTGGGCAGCCAGTGTGGTAGAAAGGCTACATACAGCCTTTCTACCAGAGTTTTATGCGTAAAAATAATGGCACCATTGAAAATGCATGTCCCAAGCTGCCTAAAACTAAGCCAAAACCAGGGCTAGAAATACATGAATCATATTTTCCTCTCTATTCACAGCACATAACACAAATAAAACTACAGTAATCTTATTAAACACAACCATGCATTGTTTCCTTACTGCACGCCACTGAAGTAATTTATTACAATCCAAACCATATCAAAGGGCATTCTTATGTGTAAGCTCCTAGAAAATTCAATTTTAAACAGCAGCTTTCCTCATCAATAGCATCTTTTGTTGTGATCAGGCATGCAGGGCACAAAGGGTGTACACATGTTTGGCCCCGCAGTAGACCCTTCCCCAAAGCAAAGGCTAGTTGAGCATTCTCTTTAGCAGACTCTCGTCCAGCCTTGTGTCCCCACCACCCACATATGCAAAAAGGGACACTCAACTTGGAAAATAATTTCATTTGCAAATATAATGAGGCAGGAGGGTCACTGATTTGCTTGCTTTCATTTCCGTGCCTGGTGTGCATTTTGAAAATCTCCCTGCCCCTGCTTTCTTACACTATTATCTCCGCTACAAAAAAGAAAGTAAAACGCAAGTAAATTGTGACAATTTCACAAATATACAAACCTGAAAACAAATATATGAATGTGAAATGATCAGGTCCAAGGAATCAAAATACAAAAACACAGCAACTATTATATATACACACAAGAACTAATTCAGTAGCCACAGTCAACCATGACCCCCCCAAAACCACTTACTGTTCAAAATCTGACTTTAGCAAAAGTCCACACAAAACATGCCACATGTCGGATGCATTGGGAAAGTGGAGGGTCTTCATCTGTGAACAAAAAAGCATCATAATTTTGCTACAGTGGCCATATAGGGAACTCAAATCAGTGCACTAGTTTACCACTAGGTTCTGGTCTACAAATTTAGGGAGTGGTTCAATAGCTAGGGTGGTAGGTCCTTCAGTGAAGAAAAAAGAGGGCTACTTGGCACCACATAATAAAAAATGTGATATGCTAATACAGACTTCCACAACCTGGTACCCTTTGGATGTTTTGGACTACAATTCCCATCAAACCCAGCTAACACAGCCAGTAAGCAGAAATGATGGTAGGTGTAGTCCAAGGACATCAGGTTTGGGAGAACAAAAACCATTGTTTAATAATGAGCCATTTTCATAGACTTTGAGCTGGCACTCCAGCTGGGAAGCTTCCTCTGAAAGTACTGGCTTTGCTTGAACAAATACTGGTGGCTGTGCTTCCATAATAGCCTGCAGAACTTTCATATTTAAAAAAAAGAGAGCTAACTGAACTAAAGGGTTATTTGGGTTTGAATGCAATTTATTTATAGTTCTCAAACATGGTAATAGAACTCCCATTGCCAAATATGGGTTAAACTCCATTGTGCCTTTAATGTCAAGAGACAGAGTAAGTCACCTTGCGAAGATTTTGAAGGCATAAAATTGTAGTATAGTGCTTGCTCATGATGTTTATGTCTTTTGCTATCTGTATCTGGAAATCTTATGTATCTTTCCTATTTATCTCCAACTTCTTTTCCTCTGCTGAAGTTTTTACACATCTATATTTGGAACATGGTAGTCTGTTGTCATGGAAATGATTGCATTGACATAGTTACATCAATATGGCTTGATGTCATGGTGAGGGATTCGAATGATGCTGTGAGGTTTGCTCCATTTTGTAATAATTAAGCAACCATACTTCAGTGTGACATTTCCACTAGGTGTAGTTAATTATTACCTAGCATCCAAAATGTGGTCAAAATCATCTAAACAAAGATTTTCAGACCTGAAGCTCTGTATAATAGAGTTCTGGTGCATCGTTGCTCTCTTTTATCTTTCTCAAGATCTTTTAAAGTTAATATGAAAGCCCTCTAAGCTTAGTCTTTTTATGTTCCATCATAAACTTGGGTTGGTAGTGCCATAATTTGTGGCACAGTAAGGGAATTAGGACCAAACCACATGTTAGTTACTTTAGCTACATAGCTTTCCCTTTAAATGTGGGGATCTTGTTGTTTTATACACAGATTTCCAGCACAGGTCCCCCAATCCTGTTGAGGAGCTTAACATAGTGAGCTTTAACCCTTTGCCCCCCACCACTATAGTCTCTATCTGGATTGGACCCACCATGTCTACAGTTTGTATAGGGGGGAAAGCCCATTAAAGTGAATGGGAGTTACCACTCTCAAGGCAAATTGCACATGCATGGCCCCCAATCTAGATTGGGATCAGTGTGTGTGTGTGTGTGTGTGTGTGTGTGTGTAGGTTGTCGTCAGTTCATATCACCTGTTGCCACTCAGTTCTCCAGCAGCCTTATATTCATTTACAAAGTAAGACATTTACAAATGTAATAAATCAGCCTGGAATGCCCTGAGATGGACTTTTGTATGGTAAAAATTGACTTAGAGAAAGTGGAAGAATATAATAGACTTTCCAATGGCTGGATAGGATTATCAGCCAATGCTTGTAACAATCAATCAGCAGAAAATGATCAGTCCATTAACTGAATTTCTCTAAATTTCAACATTTCACAGCCTCGTTGGAGAAAGTCAGCACACTGGACTGTGGAAAGTGAATGAAGAATGATAATGAGCTGAGGAATTAAAGTACAGAGCAATGTTGCAGACAGAGCTGTGCATATTCTAAATGTGTGTCACTGTCATACCATACAATGAAACTGGTGCAGATTTTGAACCCCTTACAATCTTCAAATATATTTCATTGGGAAATGATATATCAACAGTGCTTTATGCTGCCAACTTATGTGCTTTATGTTGCCAACATCTAGGATGTTTGGTAGAGGGTTGCATCTGGGCACCCATTTCTGAGAGTCTCAAATCCTTAATTCTTATTATGTTAAAGACTTTTTATTGTGAAACAGAATACATTTGCTGTTCAAAAGCCAGATAAAATATCCATACTGTTTAGGGGGGAAAGAGGCAACAAATCATGAAATCATGCAGAATTTGCAAATGGGAATAAGGGGAAGAAATCACTTGTAATTAAGTGTTCAGGTCCTCGCTATGTGAGACAAACAATACACATTGTTCTTCTTTTTTTTTAAACAAATTTAGTGTTCAGAGAACTTAGCATATATTATCTCCACAAACCTGTAAAGTATGGGAGTAATATTATCCCCCATGCATTAAATAAAATGTATATTAAATAAGCATTTACATTTTCTTTAATAACATGCTGGGATTGACCACATGCCACAAGTGTTAGAAGGCAGACCCTCAATACTAAGATGGCCTAGCCACTGGTCTTTCTGATTATGCTGCTGTTCCTCATCATATTTGCTCAGAAGTAAGTTCCACTTTGTTTACCAAGGCTTACTTCCAATTAAGTGTGCATAGGATTACAGCAAACATTATTATGCACTGGCACATCTAAGCCTTGGGCTTAGAATTTTAATGGAGAACTATGTTCTTATTGGTGCAGAATCTGAATTATTTTTGGCAAATAAGCATATCTTCATCTAAACATAGTAATATGTTGATTTCTCATATATGCATTTAGGACTCATGGAAGGGAACTTGTGAGAAAATTATCTGATATATTGAGATTTTCTGAGCAAGGCAGCAAGCAGATAATTCTTTCAAAGGTCTATACTTTTACTTTACAAATCCAACTTTGAGGCAATAATAGATCATTTTAATCATTCATCAGAGAACAGTGTTTAATCATTAAACATGTCAGCCTTTTAAATGATAAAGTGAGGAGTTCCATGGCTTCTGGGTTATTTAGCAGTAACATAAGGAAACTCTGCAGCCTCCACAGGCAAGACGTAAATTTAAGGAGGCGAGCGGAAGGTGCTGAAAGAAACATTGAGACAGTTTATTATTTTATACAACAGAAAATAAACACAAGTAACTTCTTGGCTTTGGGGTAGGGAGCCATGTATGGCATCTGACAGTGTAACCAGATAAGAAAAATCAGAAGCCAAGAGGATTCCTGGTTGAAGAGAGATTCCTAAATTTGGGGATTCAGTTCAGCAGGTTGTCTTTGTTCTTGTGGAAGCATCTGTAGGAAGTGGTGTTATTTTAACACCCCTTGTCTGTGTGATGTCATGGAGACAAAGTGATGCTTTGCATTCTGAACACAAAAGGGCAGGTTCTTTCCTGTAAATCCATCATTAAGGAAACACACATAAGGACTCTTCGGGGGGGCCCACTGCAGAACATGCTAAGGCACGTGTGAGAACACAGAAAGCTAGTTTCTTCCCTTTTTGACATCATGTCTTCTGGCAATTCTCCTGAACCAACACATGGTTGACTGAATCTGAAGAGACTTGTATAAAGCATGAAGGGTTTTCAGCGTAAAGATGGGAATCCTCGCAAATCAAGTTTCCCATCTCTGTGGTGGAAATTCTTTGTATGATGACCAGGCCCCATTCAGACTGAACTGACTGTACATCAGCATGGGAGCATTGCTGTCATATGTGAAGTCATCTAGGGACAGACCTAGCTTCATGTGTTCTCACAGGCGCCTTTATGTGTCCTACTGTGAACACCTGAAGTCTTCTATAAATATAGCCTTCTGTAATAATGTCTGCCCTACACACCTGTTGATCTGTTTGTACGTCCACCAGCTCCTTCTGAACCATTTTGTGGCATGAAGCAGAAGAGGTACCATTAGCAACTTGTGGGGAGGAAGTGCAAGTTATAGGCTATGTTTGGGGAACATACAACCTTTCACATGGGAGAGAGGCCCCCCCCCGACCTCTTCTTAAGAACTGCATAAGGGATTAGTAGTAGTTTCCCTTGGTTTGCAGATCTATTTGGTTTTTGTAACAGCAGCAGTCACCTCAGGTCTATTTGTATGCCTAATAACTTTCATCCTAAAAGGGTTTGAAGCAAAGCATCAAGAATTATTGTATGTACGTTGGAGCAGTGCTTTTTTCTGAGGGTACGCACACCCCTAAACATTTTGTGCATCTTTGTACTTTTGTCCATTTACTGTATTTATTTTCCCTGATTTGAACTATAAAATGGTGATTTTCTTGAGTCAAAATGAGAGCACCCCTAAACATTTTTTAAGAAAAAAAGCACTGCATTGGAAGGTATATACATTGGAAGGTGTAGAGGGATGTAAGCAATGAGGAAAGAGGAAAATGAGGTAGACCTCAATCTTCACCCAGATGGGACCTATTGAAATTAATGGACCTAATTTAGCCATGTTCATTAATTTCAAGTTAAAATTAGTCCAGTAGCACTCCCAGTCTCTAAGGTTGTGCAGGAGTAATTTTTTTATTAACATATGCAGTTAAAGACAACAAAATATAGGAGACTGTCTACTCAGTATCTGTTTTTTCTCCGTTAACAATTTCCTGATATAGTGGGGAATAGCCACATGTAAATAATGTTACTCACACTAGCCACAAAGTCAACTTGACAAACTTGACAGCGATGTTAAAAATATACTGATTAGAATTATGTGAGGAACCAGTTCATGCCCTGTTGACTCACTGGCTCCATCCTCTCCATCACATCTCCATTGCCCTTTGCACACTGGAGAGCAAATGCTGACAGTGGGAAGTCTGCCGTAATGGTGGATGCTCCCCATGTGATTTAGAGCCCTGCATAATCAAAGTTCTAAAACGTGTGGTGAGCCTATCCGTGTTCAGCAGGCTTCCCACTGCAGATATTTGCTCTCCAATAAGTGAAAAGTGGCAGAGGTGAGTAACAGCAAAGTAACTGAGGAGGCGGGAACAGTGAGTTCTACCCTGCATTGCTAGAGCCCTTTTAACACTTGAACCAGGGTTATTATCCTAAGGAATCACCACACACAATAACTTCAGAAGCAATCTCAGTTTATGTCCCTGCACCACTGCATACGTTCAACCAGAAACTATTTTGTGGAGCACTGACATTTACTTGCTAAATTAATGCTGGTGGGGGTCTTACAAGACTGAGGTCAGCATGATTGGGTCGCCATATGGCAGACGCAGCATTTCATTAGAGATTCTGGAGGCTTTTGATTTAAAGGCAATAAGAGAGTTTGTCTGCTATTCCTTTTGTTGCGGGAATTTAGGGAGCCTTTGCATTCTGATCTCGTCGTCCTAAGTCGAGAGGCCAGCCATTCTGAAAGCATTTACAAATTACAGTGTACGGTCATTTGTGTAAACTGTGTCAGGGTGATTTAGGATTTATTTGTCGACATGAAGATGAGCTTCACAGTCTAATATTGCTGAACTTTCTTCCTTTTGCTGAGGCTAATTCATGATTCAAAGGTTGCCACTGTTGGTTTCTTCCAGACAATGGAATTCAATTATTCATAGGAAAAAATTATCTGGGTCAAGGTTCTCAGGCCCATCGCAATTAATGGCCGGAAGAGATTCTGCACACTACACTTGGTGTTAGTCCAAAAGCCAAGAAGTGAAGCAATTCTGAAAATCCTCGTAACATTCAGAGCCACAGCTTTCAAAGCCAGTGGGTGCAAACAAGCTTAAATACTAATACTTTAGCACAGCTGGGTTGTCAGTTACTGTCATGGACCTGGCTTGTGCATCGCATTAAACCATGCTCCTGGGTGAGAGACTGGAGCAGTGGGTGAGGGGAATGTGAATTAACCTGGTTTCCAAGTGAGAGATGGGAGGCTGGGGAGCTGCGTCTGTGGTGAGAGCATAAATGCAGCTCATGAACAGATATCTAGTTTGATTGGTTGGTGATATTAGAGGCTAGTATTATTATTAACATTAGTTTGATTGGTGGCAGAAGAAGGAGGAGGAGGGGAGTAGGGCAAGTGGCACCAAAAAATATCTGAATCTGCCTGTTCACCCTGAGGTACCGTAACAAAAGGAGAATAGTGGCTACAGAGTTGGAGGTTGAAGCGATGCGTGAGACAGCTCTCAATCACTATATCATGGCCAGTTCACTGTATAGGTATGCCACTGTAGGGTATTTTGATTTTGCTAGTTTACACTGTTTCAATTTAAAACAAAATAAAAAATAAATAAATTCCTTCCAGTAGCACCTTAGAGACCAACTAAGTTTGTTCTTGGTATGAGCTTTTGTGTGAATGACCACAGCTGCATGCACACGAAAGCTCATACCAAGAACAAACTTAGTTGGTCTCTAAGGTGCTACTGGAAGGAATTTATTTATTTTTTATTTTGTTTTGACTATGGCAGACCAACACGGCTACCTACCTGTACTGTAACTGTTTCAATTTAGTACATAATGTATCTTTATAGTGATACGATGTTCACCGCTTGGGGGGCCTTTGAGTCCAAAGGTGATACATAAATAAACCACAACATAACATAATTAAAATAAGCTATGATTTCCTGTGAATGAACTGCAGGCTGGTGCACGCTTCTGAAATTCTCTGAGCATTGTTGCTCCCCTGCTCCTGCTGTCACTGCACTGTCAGAAAAATTGTCTGGCTTGTTGTGTCATCTGAACCAAGGCTCATGCTTGATTTCTCTCCAAACAGCCAAGGTTTGCTCTTGGCTTTCCGCTCATGGTTTGTTTGGCGAAAACAAACCACAACATGAGTTTGGACGATACAACAAGCCAGGCAAGCTTGTTTCCCAGTGGTGCAGCAGAAGCAGGGGAGCAGCAAAGCACCCATGATTTCAGCAGTGTGCGCTAACATGCTGCTTGTTTACATTAAACCTTAGGTCATTTTAACTGTGGTCGAACGTGACATGCCAACCAGGCTTGTAGTTACACGGTGGAAACAATTGGGTTGCCTGTCGTACGTCTTGGCACAACTCCAAACTTTTGACTGCAGCAGATGTAAACTGCTCTGAAATTAGCCACAATTCCAAGGAATTTATCTGAAATTGTTATTTGTTCCAAGAAGTAATTAGTACAGCAACCTTTGAGAAAAGGATATTTGAAATATGTAAGCTTTGTTTTTATTTCATGAATTATGAAATTACTGCATTTTTGCTGAAAGATAATATAAGGGGGAAGAACCTAAACCAGTTATTTTGTTAGTCTAAAGCAGCATATATTGGTTTTTTCCTTCGAAAAGTAGTTACAGTATTTGGAACCAAAAGGCATTTTATTATACACTGCAGTACAGAGGAAACCCTGCTGCCCCCCCAAACCCCTTTTTGTTGTTCCTTCTGGGAAATAATAGACTTTCAAAGCATCTACAAACTTGGCTTTCAGGTGCCCCCCTGCTGCTTTCTTTTCAATTGGTCATGTTTACCTTTTTCCTAGAGTTGCTTGGGTGTCATAAAAATTACCATGTACGGTGTTTTTTTTAGTGGTTCCTGATACCCATTGTCAACTGCATATGCATCTCCTTTGAAAAACAGATGCTAGTTACACCAAAAATAAGCAATGTACTTGCTTATTTTCTGGACTTGGAGGCTGCTTTGGGGCTCCTTAAGGAAGATTATCTGAGTTTTTGATAAGAGTCAGTTCTTACACTGTCCAGGCCAGTCCTGGACATCTGGTAATCTTAAGGTTACTGGTGTGTCACAGGCCTTTACTCTAATTGCCTGAAGGCACAGATAGGCATGAAAACACATTTTTAGCGCCAACAGCTTTCTAGTGAGAACACAAGCTGTTGAGAAAGCATGTTGAAGATTCTATAGCTTGTCTGACAAAAAAGCTTTCTTTGATATAAATATACCTTCTTGTTTGGATGCACAGGCATCTGACTCCATGTATGCAGCATGTGTGTGCTCAGGTGTGAAAGGTGCATGGTCCCATGAGAATAACCTCATAGGGAATGTATTGTCTGACTTGAAGCAGATGGTGTTTTTTCCTGACTGATAGGGGCGCATTTTTGAACCATTAACTACCGTGGCTGAACACGGACTCAGCTCAGGTCATAGTTCTGTGCTTCTGATACCTATGAGGCCGCCCGCCAGTTAGATAGGGACCACCCAAGAGGCAGTTCTCCATATCTTTTCACATTGGAACCTTTTAAAGAAGTTGAGAGCTGATTGAACAAGTTATTGGTCTGATTCAGTTTAAGGCAGTGTCCTACATTCCATTGTCAAAGTGGGATTCTGTTGTCCACATACTTGTGAGGGGCTTCTTTCAAGCACTGAATTGAATCTCCCATACGCAGTAGACATCAAGGCTTCCAGCTCTGATGTTACTTGTTTTGCAGTAAAGGGACATACACGGAACAGGACTGACCCTGCCATTAGGTAGAGTGAGGCGGCTGGTTTTGGGTGTCTTGGAATGAGCTGCAGATTGTTAATGTTGCATTGCTGCTGCCGTGGACAAGGAGAGGTGCTTGTGGGATTTTCTGCATCTCGTGCCAAATTATCTTGAATGGCTTTGGTACCACCCACAAGGACTGTGGGGAGAGGGTGCATCTGCTGCTCTGCCTCAGGTAGCAAAATGTATTTGGCTGAATTTGAGCCAGTACTGTTATCTAGCCTTACTTCTTTGAAAGGCCTAGTTCCCTTAAAAAGGAATTATTTCTTACCAGGAATGATATTTGGAAGCACGCCCTTGCTGTTCTTGAATTTACGCAGTTACTGAGTGCGCCCATTTACACTTCACCGGTCTGATACTGAATACATGAGCTAACTCCCATGGCATTTATCAAAGATAAAAGATATACCACACAGTAGCCTGTTTGATCCTTATCTTTCTCTTCCTTATTAGCACAATTTTCTTTCCTCCACTTTAAATGGATGGTCATCTCAGTATTGTGTGGGAAGACATAAAACCGTTTTTTAACAAAAAATTAAATTTTAGGCAGCACCAAGCAGTAAAGCTGTCATTTGACGACAGCTCAGAAGGAGACCATTACATGAGACTCATCCTGTTGGGAGGGAAGCAGGGAATGTCTTTGGGTGCTCTTGGCTGTAAAGCCAGGAATGCTAAAACGTACAGGGGGAGAGAGAAGCAGCAACCACAGGACAGTTTGCAGAGATTTTTTGCATGAATGAATGTGGTTTGAGCATTATGGTGAGAATGCCATTCTTTTCAAAGCTGACCCTTTTCTACCTTCTCAACTTTTGAACTGTCTGATAGAGGGAGACAAGCTGTGCCTGAAATGTGCATACATCACATCCTGCGTCTCTGGCTGTCTACAGTCCATTTTCCACTTCTGGCATGCCTGTATTAAAAGAGAGACACAAAAATGCTATTTCAGACTCAGATGGTAACTCCTTAATATAAAGTTAGAGCCAGGTACTGAACACCTAACATCAAGCTCATTTAATAGAAAATGATTGTATAACATGACCATTAAATCATAAATCCTTACAAAGTCTCAATTCCCATTTGGGATCTTGCCATTCACACTGCTTGTAAGTGTATCTGTTGTCATCACTCTGGGTGGGCAGTTGTAGTGCAGACAGGGCTGTCTTTTAGGAGCTAATTAGGTAGCGCATTAGGGAATAACTGGTGCCTCAGCCAATCAGAGAAAGGACACATGCCAGGCCAGATGATTTTATTGAATGTTACTGTCTGCTGTACTTTCAAATTTGCAAAATAATATTAAGAATTCAGGAAATGGTTAAGTATTTTTTCAAGCAGAATTTGCTTTGGGTGCCTTCTGGATTATCAGGGTTGCTAATGCTTCATCCTGTCAACAACTTGAGCTAATTATGTATAGTTTATTTGCCATAATTTCAAGGCATATCCTATTTAATAGGGTTAAAGTTCTAAATGTGAGACATTATTAAATATGCAGAATGGCCTGCATGACAACAGCACTATCAATAATTAATCCCATTATAATCTATTGCTTCATCACAATCTGGACTATATTTTTAATGACTTGTTTTAATTTTTAAAACCTAGAAATGGTTTTACTGTGACGACCAATGAAACAAAGCACGACTGACTGAGAAGGTCCTGATTATAAATGGCTGGAAGTAGTGAAGTAGGTGAAGTAGGCATGTAGCCCTCCTGCAGTTATATATTTAAAAAACCTTATCCAGCACTCTGCATTCATGCATCTCAAAATGATTATATATATATATATATATATATATATATATATATATATATATATAAAAAATTCAGATAAATAAATAACAACAGTTACAACATCCAGATAGTCATTACACATAGACCTGGTTTGTATAGCGTGGCAAGCCAAGCTTGGTTTTTTGAGACTGTACAGATGCACATGCTCCCAGAGAGAAATGTGCAGTTGCAAAGCAACTTCTGCTTATTGAGAAGCTTAACCACAAGCCAACAGGCTAAGCCAAACCTTGGCTGAGTTCAGAACTCAGTGGTTAAGCTTCTCAATAAGCAGAAGTGTGGGGGGAGCAGTAAAAAGGAGTGGGGAGGATTTTTACTACAGAAAAAATCTTCATAGTTAATCAAAGTTGAGTAATAAGAAGAGAAAATTATGTGATTGGGGTTTTTTTTTTTTTGAAGGTTTGCCTTCATATAGCCTTTTTCATTCAACTGGGGGAGAAAATCTAACAGCAATTTTGTGTTTTACACTATTTTCAATCAGGCAGGTGGCATCTTCATGTTCAGAAACTCCCATCCTGGCAAGCCGGCTAAAGTGGGGTTAATACTTATCTTTTAAAATCACTCCTTCATTCTTCCTTGCTAGTTACACAAAGTGCCAGAGCAAAAGTGGAGCCAGTTCTAGCCAGAGACTACATTCCATGCTGACAGGTTGAGTTCTGCCCTCGATAAGCTATTTAGACTGTGAGCATTCTTTCCTAGCCCTGCAGGGTCATCATAACTCAGCCTATCAAGTCTACTTTCTTTACACATCACTGACTAATGTAAAAAGCATGCTTCCAAAACTGGACTTTTCCTCCTTCCCTGACCTATCAGACCAGTGAGGTAATACAACATCTGAGCTCTTAGTTACTTGGCAGGGTAGAATTCAAATATCACAGATGGAAAAGCACCGAGCAGGCAATTACTTTTCAGCACCTCTCATCCCACATGAAGCAAGATTACTTGACCCTTATTCATTACACGAATGTGGCGTTGGCCTGGATAAAGCAAAATGCGCTAGCGAAGAGCGAAAGGGAATTTTAGAAGTAACTCTGGCCCTACTTTAAGTACATTTGAACATAAAGAGAGCGTTTTGCTGGTCAGTGAATTCCCATTCCAGTTGCCACCATAGGTCAGTGGCAACAGCACACGAGTTGCATGCAGAAATTCTTGGGTTCTGTCTCTGGGTTCTCCAAGTAAGTTTGAGAAGGACTCCTGCCTGAAACACTGGATAGAGAGCCTCTGTCAGTCGGTGTTGACAATACTGAACTAGATAGACCATAACACAGCTTCCTGTATACAGTCTAGCAAAAATTACTTAGGTCATGGCTGAGCTTTTAACTAGCACTAATTTAAAATATCACTTATTGCTGCACAATTATGTGCATGCATACTCATAAGTAAGCCCCTTATTCTGTAATAAGCATGTTTAGGGCTGGAGTCTTAATGACTGAATTCTTCTGAAGTATGCTGTTCTCCTTTTGCAAATGGTAGCTTGTCCAGGACTAGAATTTGATCTTGCAGATTCTCATTAGCATTTGACCTACTACACGTTTCTGAGCTTGCCATGGATGGATCAATTTACTGTGCCTTCAAGAGGAAATTGCAGGCTTGAGCCAGCTGGAGCATTTCGCTCGGCAAGTACTTTGGGGTACTATCCCCCTGCACCGCAGTCTTATTGTTTAGTAGTGCAATTTGGATGCTGCCTTGGATCAGCAGACTTGGCATTTTCAGATCTAGGATTCTAAACATGATTGCTGTTAACAGCTGCTTTAATGCCGACAGTCCTTATTGGATTAAAAGAATCCTACTAGCATAATTGGGCATTAGGCAGTATATTTATTTTTATTTAGTATTGGGATTTTTAAAAACTGCCATGGTGCTATTGAAATGAGGTATCACTGAAATACTGACTTTTAAATCCTTTCACAAGCTTGTAGACTGAATTCAAAATTAATTCCTTGTCTCTAGTAATCCAAAAGTATGAACCCAAAAAGTAAGTGTATGATTGCAGTTTGTAATTTGCAGGTGATAAACAAATTCTGGACAAAGCTACATGTCCAGATGGAGATTGGGGACAATCGTTATTCTTATCCCTTGCTGGTATACGTTGACTGGTAAGGATCAGCACAGCAGGGGCAGGATGTCTCTTGCCAAGCAGCAACAACCTTACATGCAGAAGTATTTCTTTAATGCCATACTTTCTGTCCCTGTTGTTCTTGGGAACTACATCTGGTGGTCACCTAGAATGTCACAATTTAAGGATACTCTTTAAGACTCACTTATACCAATTTAACAATTATGATTTCCATCAAAGAATCTTGGGAATTGTAGGGTTGTTATGGTTGATGGAAATTATAGCTCTCTGAGGGGTGTCTCAGCACCATTAACAAACTACAGTTCCCAGGATTCTTTAGGGCATATTTATCTATGATAGTGTAAGTGTGGGTTACACTATCAGCTGCATTGCATGAAAATAGAGAGATGAGGAGGAGTGTATTTGTGTGTGTGTGTGTGTGTGTGTGTGTGTGTAAATGAAAGTAGCTCTTTTAATTAATTTATGAGTCCGTTGGGATGCTCACTATATCATGTTCAGAATCAGTTAAAAAAGCTGTAACAGCAAGCAAGCAGTAATTTGGGGTGCACTTTAATTGTACATGGCACATTTAGTTTACACAGTTGTTCCAACAATCACCCACTGAACAGTTAATGGTGTTTTGTTGTGTGAAAGTCAGTAGGTTGCATTTTTATTTACTGCTTTTTGCAAAAACCAATCTATATATTCATCAAACACAAGAGCACAAATGCAGTCTTTGACAACTTCATTTAAAAAGTACATTAAAATACCTTTAAACGGCTCTTTTTGTGCTTATACAGCAGAATTCCCCAATGAGTACAACACTGGCACAAAGAATAATTTGTCAACGTTCATATTGATTTTCTTTGGTTATCCAGCATTTCAAAGTTGGAATCAGAGGGTTCAACTATTTTCCTCTATTAGCTTGATACAAAGGAATGCAAGGCATTCTACTTCAACAGGTCCTCCTGTTGTTCTTCTCACTTTTGCCAATAAGTTTTCATCACTCTAGGGCATGAGGCATTGGAAGAATCTAGTCCTGTAGTAGTTGTAGCCTATTCCTTCCATTGATTCTAAGGCTGGGAAGCACAGTCCTTAAGCCTGCTGGATTAGAATAAAGGCCCCTCTAGTCCAAAATTCTGGCCCACAGTGGTCAACTAGATGCCTATGGGAAGCCCACAGCAGGAAATGTGCGCAGTAGCAAACACCTGTTTGTGCTTCCCAGCAACTGGTATTCAGAAGAAATTGTGCCTCTCATCATGGAGGTAATTATGACTGCTAGCCACTGATACCCTCCATTAATAAACCCATTTTACAGCCACCCAAGTTTGCAGCCATTTCTACATATTGTGGTAGCAAATTCCATAGTTGAACTATGTGTTGTGTTAATGTCCTGAATGTTCCACAATTCAGCCTTATTGGATGACTCCAGGATTATGAGAGAGGAGAAGAAACTCCTCCCTTTCCACTTTTGCCATACCTTGCATAATTTTATATGCCTCTATTTTGCCCCCCTTATTTGCTTCCCCCCCTAAACTGAAAAGCTCCATGTGTTGCAGGCAAGTTGCGCCATTTTGGTTGAGCTTTTATCCTATGTCCATAAGAGGTTTTTTTTTTTAATCTTTAAGGTGGTCTAATTTCTCTGTGGTCCTGGTCTCTCTTATTACAGAAGAGCTGCATCACAAACATATTCAGCCACATTTCATATCTGGGGATAACCCCAAAATATTTCCCAAAGACAAAATAGGGGCAACATCTTACCAGGGATAGGGACCGTGTGATGGGAATTATGCCTGGCAATAATGAAAGAATTGGAGCATATGAATTGTTCATCTCAGGCCAACTAACTCTTACCTATTCTTAAACACTGCAGCAAGAGAAACAGGAAAGGGCAGACTTTCGTCATAGGGGACTGACAGAAATAAGTGTGTTTTATTTAGGAACTGTTACAGACATTGATGTTTTATGTACAAAAATGCTTATGGAGCTTCTTGATAGTATATCACTCATTGATGGGAATGGGCTCCTGGGAACAGTTGTCAGTACTGTCATCTCAAAAGTAAATTGCTTTCCAAATAGGAAGGAGAGAGACCTGCATACTTGGCTTGGAGAAAAATGAAAACCACCTAGCTAGTGATCAAAGGTGTCACTGCTTAAGAGATTTCTGACTATAGAAACTGTTTGCCATTTAGAGCTTGCAAAGCAAGGTTCTGCAATGATAATCTAATGCTTCTTTTAAGAAACACCTTGTAAACCACTGAAGCCCCAGGAAGTTTGCCTGAAGGTTATGTGACAGCTACTCTTTGGTAACCATTCGTTCTGATTTCTTTATGTGGAGGTTATATGACATTGCCTCAAGTGATTGTTATCCCAAAGTTTCCCACGAAAGAAAGTTTGTTGTGCAAGAGCATGAACTCGTCTTTAATTGCCCACCCTTCAAATTTGCCAGTAGAGGATTGAATCTCACCTATAAAATAACGAGAGCCTGGAAGTGGTCTTTGTCAGTGACTTCCAATCGTGTGCCCTCTTAAACTTAAACTTAAATGTACAATTTTGCAAAGTGTTTTTCATACTTGTCTTAAATGTGGTTCCAATATTCATCTGGCAATAATGCAGGATAGATTCCCCTGCCCCCTCTTCTTCTGAATATAGATGAAGCAGTATATGGTATGGTCAGCTATATTTCACTGTTATTAGCAGACTGGTTGAGAACATAGTGCATGCTGTTGTCTTGGCTCAGTGGCTAGGACACTGTAGGTCATAATAATACCATTTGGCCTTTCTACACCTTCAGATGCAGTATGAATTTTAAAAGATATTTGGTTTACAATGCAGCATTTCATATATGGCAGCCTAACAGAAGCATTATACCATATGTACTTCTTTGCTGACAAATCAGTAAGAAGGTAGAAAAGGCCTCGGAGATGCCCTTTTCCCTTCTCTCTACATCCCGAGGCACTTATGTCAAGAATAGAATAGTTAACAACTAAAGACCTGTGTACAGATTTCATGGGCGATGGGAGCTGGCCTCAGGGGAAACATGTTTTCAGAGGCCAATTCCCCGCTCCACCACCACGGTCAGTGTTGGGTTTTTTTGCTTCCCTTCTTTAGGGAATGGCTGCAGTTCATTGGCAGAACAGATGTTTTGAGTGCAGAGGATCCCGGGATCAATTTGTGGCATCTCCAGTTTGAGGTGGGAAAGAGTCCTGTCTGAAACCTTGGAAAGCTGTTGCCAGTCAGTGTACACAATACTGAACAAGATTGACCTATGCCCTTCTTGCAGCTTAAAGCAGGGTATGGAACTTGTTGCCCTCCAGATGTTTCTGAACTCTCATCATCCCTAACAATTGATATGCTGCCTGGGACTGATGAAATTAGAGTCTAACAACCTCTGGTGGGTCATAGATTTCTACCTCTGGTTTAAATGAACCTATGGGTGGAGGATATTGGAGTTGGAGAAATCACATCATAGAATGTATGTTCTCTGAGAATCATCCCCCTCCAAGAACAAGAACAACCAATCTGTTACCCTCCTGAAGCTGAACTCCCAACGTCAGCCTCAGCCAACATGAACAAGGTTAGAGATGATGAGAGCTGCAGTTCAACATCTGGAGGGTATGCTAGGTACCTCTGCTTTAAATTATGAAGGGGTAGGCTTCTTTTCAGCTTAAAGGACCTTTCAGTGGTATTCAAAGCTAGTCCCCCTCAGAGTAGACCTACTGAGGCTAATGGACATGGCTAACTTAGGTTCATTAATTTCATTGGGTCTACTCTGTGTAGGATTTAGTTGAATGCAGCCCCTATGAGGGGACAAATTGGGATTAGAATATGTGCATCTTATCCCCTTCCCCACCTTAGCCTAGCAAAGTTTTATTGCAGGAATGAGGAACCTGTGGCCTTCCAGATTTTGCTGGACTACAACTTCTGTCATCGCTGACCGTTGGCCATGCTGACTGATGCTGCTGAGAGTTCATGTTCAACAACTTTTGAAGGACTGCAGGTTCCCCATTTCTAGTGCAATGCACTCTCTGGTCTGCTATAGTGATGGTTGTCTCGTGTCACAGAGTTCAGGCAAGTAGTTCTCTCTGTATGCAAGCTGCACTGGTGGTGCAAGGTGGGGCCTGCTGCTAGGGGGCAAGTTTGAGTCCTCCAGTGACATATAGTATGATGACTGCAATGATATTATATGAGAGAAATAGGTTTTGGCATTGCATGGAAAGTCCCCGGTCATGCATAGGCAAGGTCTTTGGGGAGAAATATTACAGTGAGTCATTACAACATCCAAGGAGAGGAGATCAAGGTCTGCCTCCACCCTGCTTTCATGAGGTTATTTAGGAACAGTAAACTGTCCATCAGCAAGGCATCTTTTTTCCATTAAAAAAAAAGATTATTGTGCCTTTTAATGCTCAAGGTCACCTTAATATGCTGTGGCATCAGCATGCCAGATGTTATTGTGCATAAAAATGAACATGCACAGGGACAATTTGATTTTATCTTGCCCCCTAAGCAGCTTTGGGATTATATCACAAAAAGCTCTGCTGTCCCTGCGTTTTATGCATTGGTATTAAAAGTGGGAGGATTCCAGGAAGTGGCAGCGTTCTCATAACTCAGATCATTTGTCATGTTCATACACATGAAGGTATGTAGCGGAGCGCAAGGCTGCTTAGTTGTGGCCTAAATCATCAGAGCATGCAGAGAGCTGTCTTCTCCAATGACTCTGAAAATCATTCTGCAGACTGATCAGACTTCAGAATTTGCAGGCACTTTGTGCCCTAGTGTTTCCAAGATATAGATTGCTTCAGCAAGTTTTTAATGGAAGATCTTAATCTCCTAGAGCCCCGAGCTTTGATTTCCCCATTTCAAACCCAAAGTAAATAACACAGAGAGTTTTGAAGCTCTGTTTGAAATGTTTTGGCAAAACAGCCAGTTGCCCTGAGAATAATATAAACAGCACAAGAGCTGGGGCACAAGATTGCTGAGCACCGGAGTTAAGTGTCAAGAGCTGGATTCTGCTTGTTTAGAAAGCCTTTATTCTTGGTGGAAACAGATGTGACGTGGGAGATCTCTAATAGGACCTCCTGAAGTTTTAATTCTTTTGTTTTGCTGTTATTGTCGTGTGGTTATTTGTTTTACTGCAAATTGTGACAAGGTCAGCTCTTGCAGGACTGTAGATATCAGTTATATGTTTGGTGGAGTCAAGGCATTTTTGCAGTAAAACTATGGAACTTGTTCTAACAGGAGGAAGTGATGGCCACCAACTTGGCTTTAAAAGAGGACTGGAAAAATTCAAGGAAGATAAGGCTATCAGCAGCTACTAGCCACAGTGGCTATGTTCTAGTTCCCTGCCAGAGGAAGTGTGCCTCTGAATACCAGTTGGGCATTGCAGAGTGCTCTTGCATTTATGTCCTGTTTGCAGGCTTCCCACAGGCATCTGGTTGGCCACTCTTGAGATGGATGGATGCCATCTCATCTTAACTTTCCCTAGCAGGGCATGAGAATTTAAATAATAAGCTTTTAAATTTGTGTGTTATTGTCACGAATAATATTTGACAGCCAGTATTCAAATGTGGTCATTTTTGACTAGTAAGTGAACTTTAATCAACATACACTAGAGACATGGGTCATTCTGGGCAACAGCTGGTAGCGTTATGCCAGTGTGATAACTGTTCCTACATTTTTTAAGTGTTCTGGGTTGATAAGGCATTAGATTTTTTTTTTTTAAAAAAACCACCTGAATTAGGATGGAATTTGCCAAGGTATTTCTATATATACCTCCATCAAGTGTAAAGAGTAGTAGAAGGAGGGCAATATACTCTGAGTGTCCCTTTGGGGTTAAGACAGAGTAGTGTGATGCTATGAGGAGAGGGACATTGCAGTTTATTTCCCCTTGGGAGTTTCTGTGTTGTGATAAACAAAAACAGCAGCAAGCATTTCATCTGAGTGTCACTGGCCTGAACACAATGAAAACTGACAGCCACTCTTTCCCAAGGAGATGGCGGGGTCTGTGACAAATAAGAGAAAATGACACACTTCTTGGGTCACTAGAGCTCTTGATAGAAATGTATGTAAAAAAAAAACACCAAGCCAAAAACACAGCACAGATAAGATTGGCCCAGTGAGAAGGAGAAATGGCTTCCCCAAAAAGATTTTTGGGGAACTATAGTTTACCCACAACAGAACTACATTTCCCAGAATCCTTTACAAACTACAGTTCCCAGGGATCTCTGGGAGATGTCATTGTTGGTATTTAATGGTTTGTTTGTAATTGGTTTAAAAGAATAAAAGAATTCCCTAGATACCTAGATCTGGGTTTGAGACAAATACTCTCATGGGGAGAGCCCCAGCAAAGATTTAGAGTCACAAAACATGCAGACAAGTTAAGAGTGGAGATATAGCTTGTTAGACCTTTAAATTATCCCCTTTTAAGTTTCTTCCAAAGTTCCCCTTACTTCCCTTAGCTTAGAAAAAAGAGACCACATGTTTGATAATTTAAAATGGTTTGCTTACAAACTCCTCAAAAGTCAGATTTGTGTGCTTTTCCATACAGCAACAAGAAAAGACAGGCAGTTTAACTTAGTTTCAAGAAGGTAAGAGTTTCAAATCAGTTATCTAGAAACACGAAGATGGCTTGGTAAAGCCATGTGGTCAAAGTTTGGAGCATCCAACTCAGACGTCCTTTTTGATTGGAATCACATGGTCGAAGAGAATGAATAAAGACTTTGGTAATCCTCCCTCCCAAATTGAGCCTGGCAGAATAGCTTGCTCTATGGTCTTAACCCTTTCATGCATTAACTTGAGCTAAGCGTGCTGGGTGTTTGAGGCTGATATATCCCACTCTCATGTGCTCTAACTATATGGTGTGTACTCTGTCAGTGTCTTCTGCTAGAGATATGGCTTTTTGGGATACTAGAATAAGCAGGACTGTATAGGAAATTGGTCTTTGACCTGATGGATCATAGATAGAGATGTAGAAGGCTGGAAAACCCCAGGGAAAACTGGGGAAGGGGAGGAAAAGCACCCCTTCCCCATTCACATCTCTAGTTACAGAAAATTGGCCTTTGAATGAATTTGTCATGGCCAAGAATTGCATCACACCAGTATTACCACCACAATTTTTGACTTGTTGGTTTTAAAAGAAGGAAGAGAGGAGAGAGAAAGTGCAGAATCTCAAACATAAGAGATAAAGCTTAAAAGTAGATAAAAAGCAGTATGTAGCCTAAGGATAATATTTCAGTTCAGGAACTGAATACTGCTGCTTAGAGAGTTTTTATACCTCAACCCAAACATAGAACAAGATCATAAATAAAAAGTACAAAAATTATTAGATGCAGTAAAATGGACTGTTGATTAAATAATGGGAATTTAAATAAATGCTTCTTGATATGGGGACCATTTTTATGCACAGCTGTGAGGGAACGTGACATGATTTTTAAATATGAAAGCGAAGTTTCTCAGATGAGCAAAATATGGCATAAATTGTGTGCAGGTAGAAATTCTTCTCCTACAGAAATGTTAGCATGTAATCCCTTTCCACTGGGAGTTACAACTCCACTCCTCACCTCTTCACAGACACAGCCCTGCAGCAGCTGCTTCCCTGGGCCCTCTTCATATTTGCGCAGTTGTTTCGTAAGGGAGCAAAAATATGCATGGCAAGTCCTTCTTTCCTCCCTGTCTCATGCCCAGTTCTAGTTTGTAGCTTCATGGCTGAGTAGGAATAAATACTCAGGATTATGGATGGAGCAGAAATTTGATTCAGTTAATGTTTAAAGGCGAATCTATTAAACTGGCCCTTACCTAAACAACACACAAACCAAAACATCGCTATGCTTCAGAATTCTCACTTGCTTGAATTTTGTGGTTTAGTTCTCCAAAAAAAATGTTTATATTATGGCAAAATGTGCATAAAAATATATTTGTGCAAAGAACATACCAAAATCCATTATATTGGGACACATTGCTTACAAAGATGTGTACATTAGTCAAAACTGCATACAAAAGTATGTTTATTAGGATAAATTCACACCAAAATGCTGATGAGCTGCAGAAATGTGGATAATTGAATTTAAGATTGGAAAGATTAGAAACTAAAAGAACAAATTGACAAATCCTTCCATCCCTACCCAGGACAGTCCAATTCAAGTACAACATTTTATTCACTATACACCACCCTGTTTTTCATGTGCATTCTGTTATCTTGTGTTCCACTTACATATTATTAAACACTTTTGCAGCTGTGTTTCAGTGTAAAAGGATCTGTAGAACAAACAGGTTTCCTCATAACTTTTTTTCAAAGTTCATTTTTGTACAGTCTCACTTTGATACTTTGGGGGATGGGAGAGGAAAGCAAAATAATTGGTCTAGCAGCATGATTGCAAAACCTATTCCCTTTGTTGATTTTTAACCCTTCACCTTTTAAGACACCCCACATTTACCTTTTAGCTATAATTATTTTGCACTTTTATCATTTTGGAAATGTCACATTCCTTGGCAATCCATAACTGCGCTTCCTTGGATTGATCCATTTGTATGGTTGGCATTTGGGAACTTATGCAAGGTGACATTCGGAGAAGAAGCTCATTTTTAAAAATAAGTTACTACATATTAATGAGGATTCATGCAGCTCTGAATGCAATCAGTGACAAAATTCAATTGGATAAGGATTACAGCCCCAAGCAACATTTGTCGTTCTAACAAGCTCTGAATTTGTTTATTACAAAGTGGTATCACAGACGTGGAGTTGTGCTTTAATTCTGTTAAGCTTTGATGAATGCCATCAAAGTTTTGCAGGAAAGAGAAGCAGACATTGCAAAAATAGTTGAGCAAAAGCAAGATTTCCTGCTTCTAGCATTATGGCACCTGCTGGGCACAGGAAACAGACAAATCCCACACCTCAAAAATCTACACTTGTTTGCTGTCTGTTTTCATTAGTGGTATCCTGTATGTTTGTAACGTCTGATTTTTGTGTTATGTATTACAGTAAATATTGTTAGTAGCTTAATGCAGTCTGTACCAAATCCTGGCCCTTGACCCGGTTAGCACTTCACTTTTGTGCTATTGAGCACAAAAGTTAGAATCTCATAAAACAGGCACTAGTTTGGCTGTGATGTCCATTCATCTTGTATGTGGCCATTGAGACAAATGGCTGGGTTTACAACATCCAGTGTCCAGCTTTTGTTTTGCTCCTCCTCCTTTCCCTTCAATATGATAGAGGCTTAATTTTTTTGTAAACATTTTAAATATGATTGTGCAAATGCTTGTACACTAGGAATGCTTGAAATCTGAAATATTTACATCATGGGCTGTTGTTGAGACCAGATCTCACGAGAGCAGTTTTCAGAGGCTCCTACAAGCTAATGACCCACAGAAACATGAATATTCCTAATATAGATGAAATTTTACAGCTGTACAGTTGTCAAGAACAATACCATTTGTAACAGCTTACATGGCGTGATGCAAAATAGAAGTAGAAAGATAAAAGATGCCTATATTTAGGCTCTGAGTGGATATTTGGGAACAGACTATTATGGTTACCACCCAGACAGCTTGATCATGACAATTAAGCCTACCCATTAATGGACTGTGGCGGTATACTCTACTGCCAAAGAACAGCAGAGGTGGGAGAGAACTGGAAAGAAAAAGCAGACACTTATAAGAGAACTTTAAAAAGTTTTCAGCTCCAGACTAGAACATCTCTGGTCAGCTATGATAAAAACATTGGCAGAGGGCTTTTACCTTTTTTACCTGGCTCTCAAACCAAGAATAATTGAAAGTGACATGTTTCATTGGGCTGACTCTATGGGTTGTATCCAACTAAATTTTGTTCAGAGTAGGCCCATTGAAATAATGGACCTAACTTAGTCATGGCCATCAATTTCAGTGGGTCTTCTCTGAGTAGTAGGGGTAACATTGAATACATTGCTATGTGTGTGTGTATAGAAAGAAATGCTTACATATTTTGAAATTCTATGTAGCTCTACGTATCTGAGCAAAAATGTTGTGTATCGCATTTTGTGTTCTCTATCCAGTTTTGATCATTCAATGCTCTAAGAACTTGAGGTATGGTGAATAGGCATATTTGGGTAATGTGGATATTTTATGGGGCAAAGGTGAGATCCTCTTCACAGTATGTTGGTCAGGTTCACAAAAAAAGTCAGCTACATAAGGAAGCAAAGTTGGCTAGGAGTGGGCTAGGGGTGGCATTGTTGGCCCCTGCCAAGACCAACTCGCCAGCAGTTGTGTGTCCACTGCCAATCTCTGGAGCCTCTTGACTATTCTGTTTCTCCTCCTCCTGTCACTGCCTGTTCACTCGCCCACAACCTGTTCACTCGCTAACACACAACCAGGGAAAAGATTAAGGAGACAGACCAGCATCTTCTACTTCCCTTGCGCTCTTCCTCTGGAAATAGTAACTACTACTACTACTACTAGCAGTAGTATATTAAAGGTCACAGTCCATCACACTTTTGTTGCATGAGAAGATTCATGTGTAGGCACCTCATTAGAAGCTTTCATCCATTTAGCAGAGTTTCTGGAAGCAGTGGTCAGCAATTGAAGTTACTCTTGGAGATGAAACACTCACAGACGCCATAAAACTCAGTCAAGTGATTCATTGCTTGACGGGCCATAAGCGCACCACAGTAGTACTATTTACAATCATTATAGTAATAGCTGTAACAGCATAGTTAAGTTTCAGTCCCTCCTCCTCCTCCTCCTCCTCCTCCTTATATGCCCTGCCTATCTGACTGGGTTGCCCCAGCCACTCTGGGTGGCTTCTAACATGAATAAAAACATAATAAAGCATTAAACCTTAAAAAAACTTCCCTGTACAGGGTTGCCTTCAGTTATGGATTGGGCCCAGAGAAAGAGGGCAAGTGAATGAGCAGAAGTAGCATGCAGCAGTGTGGAGGCTTTGGTCCTCAGAGTGGGGACACTAAGATAATCTTTCTTAGGGACCCCTCAAAACCTGGGCCCTACACCAGTAAGAAGACTTTCTGTATTTTGGAGTGTGGCTGCAGCTTATAAGTGTATTCTATCTAATTGGTGTAAAAGAAAAGTAGATTCATTTTAATTATTTTTAACCACAAAGAGGAGAACAGAAGCTATGCAGGGAACTCCACTCTCAGCTAGGAATATACCGGTATGCTTAAATTAAGGTCAATCTAGTGTCATGGTGGGCACTGCTATGTCTACCACAATACCTGGCTTCTATAGTTCCCTTTAGCCTTTGACATTCAACAAGCCCTGGAACTATTTTAGAGAAAGAATGCCTGCTTTAATAGATCTATGTGCACTGATGTGATTGCCTCTGACTGAAGGCAGAAATGAAGGTCTGGCATGATGTGTGTCAGGACCTGTTTGTTTACGCAATCAGGTATCCCTGGATATCAGTGATTGAGCTCAGCCTCTTCCCCTCATGTATATACATGTTCAAAGGATGGATCAGAGGGGTTTAAAAAAGGTCAACTGGCAAAATCAAGAGTTCTTGTGTTGACTCACCTCCCTTTGATTGCAGGTGAAGTCTTATTTACATTAGCAAGATTAGTGGATGAAAGCCAGTAGCATAGGGAAACATAGTGATCTATGATTGGCTGAAGAGATTCAGCAAATGGATGTGGTCTGAACACACTGGAATACTTTGTGTGTACACTGGGATTTGTTATTCCGGGAGTAACATAACACTGAGGTAGCAAACTCTGGATGTTGAGTTGTAAATACATAGCCAGGGAGATGAAGTATAGGAGGAGATGCAAGGAACTTTTCTCAGCTTTAAAGCATTAAGATCTTTAAACTTAATGCTTGATAAAACTGATGAGAAACTATTGTTTTCCGTTTCACTGTGTCTGTGTGTGTTTAAACAAGTACTACTCTTCCACTGCAAATAGTTGTGATCCCAATCTACTGAAAAAAAATGGAAGATTTGCCATTAACTTTAGGATTGTTCTTGTAATGTAATGGGTTAAAAGTCTTCCCAGCCTCAGCTCTCTAGATCCATGACTTAAGTATCAGGGGCATAAGGTTAGTATTTCTGGGAATTCAAAAATAATTCAGCAGCTTTTCTTCTTACATTTTAAAAATGTTTCTCTCTCGGGCCTTTGACATTTTGGATGCTCTAATTTGTATAAATGCAATGAAAATACTTCTCTTTTACTTATTTTCATCGTGGCATTTGAGCTGCATCTTTGGTGTTGCCGCAAGCAGTGGAACAGTTGGCAGAAACCTGCCACTGCTGCTTTCTTTTGCTAAGCTTGAGCAGCTATTACAGGGTGAAATAACATTTTGCAAGACTGCCCTGGAAAACTCATGCTGCTGATCCCTGAACATGAGTTAAGCTAGGCAAACAAATGTGTGCTTGGCAAGGACACAGATTATAGGTTACAAGGGGGCTTAGCAGAGCACATTTTAACGCAGACCACAACTTTTTCATCTAAGTGCAAATCATATATCAATTGGGGGAGGGGACAGGGAGAAGGAGCAAAACAAAACAAAAACCCAGAAAGCTTTAAAGATGATGGGAGAGATTTGTCTTCAAGCTGAAAATTATAGAGTTCAGTAATGGAACAGGCAGAGGCGGCATGTAAAGGAAAAGTATAGTGAAACATTTGATGAAACAATAAAGTGTCGTGCTGAGGAAAAGGGAGCAAACAGCCTAGAAGGAAATACTTTAGTCTAAAGAGGCATTCTGCCCCTCCCTGTTCCCATCATTTATATTCTCAAAAGCTTGTCAAATGGTTTGTTTGCTGCATTTTTTCCTAAGATTTTGACCTAGTTCATGGGTAGGCAGACTTCATGCTTAGAGGGTCTACTTCTTTCTCTTGGAGCATTGGAATCTACCAGCCAAAGTCACAAAATGGTGGTTTGGGGTGCAGACAAAGTCTGCCAACAGAAAATGCTCTGTTCATTAGTGGAGAGCTGTTGCATTCACTTACAAGCAATATAATCTATAAATGACTGTAATTTGTTTTAACTGACTTTAATATTGTATTTCACCTCATGGTGAAGCATGGGTAAGAAATCAAATACCGTATTTTTCGCTCTATAACGCGCACTTTTTCCCTCCTAAAAAGGAAGGGGAAAAGTCTGTGCGCGTTATGGAGCGAAGCCGCCAGTGTGGGAGGAGCGGAGGACGAGAAAGCAGCCCGCATTCAGGCTGCTTTCCCGTCCTCCGTCGCCACCGCCAGCGGGGGGAACAGCGGAGGACGAGAAAGCAGCCTGAATTCAGGCTGCTTTCCCGTCCTCCGTGGCCACCGCCAGCGGGGGAGGAGCGGAGGACGAGAAAGCAGCCTGAATTCAGGCTGCTTTCCCGTCCTCCGTCGCCCCTGCCAGCGGGGGAGGAGCGGAGGACGAGAAAGCAGCCTGAATTCAGGCTGTTTTCCCGTCCTCCGTGGCCACCGCCAGCGGGGGAGGAGCGGAGGACGAGAAAGCAGCCTGAATTCAGGCTGCTTTTCCGTTCTCCGTCGCCCCTGCCAGCGGGGGAACAGCAGAGGACGAGAAAGCAGCCCGCATTCAGGCTGCTTTCCCGTCCTCCGTCGCCACCGCCAGCGGGGGGAACAGCGGAGGACGAGAAAGCAGCCTGAATTCAGGCTGTTTTCCCGTCCTCCGTGGCCACCGCCAGCGGGGGAGGAGCGGAGGACGAGAAAGCAGCCTGAATTCAGGCTGTTTTCCCGTCCTCCGTGGCCACCGCCAGCGGGGGAGGAGCGGAGGACGAGAAAGCAGCCTGAATTCAGGCTGCTTTTCCGTTCTCCGTCGCCCCTGCCAGCGGGGGAACAGCAGAGGATGAGAAAGCAGCCCGCATTCAGGCTGCTTTCCCGTCCTCCGTCGCCACCGCCAGCGGGGGGAACAGCGGAGGACGAGAAAGCAGCCTGAATTCAGGCTGTTTTCCCGTCCTCCGTGGCCACCGCCAGCGGGGGAGGAGCGGAGGACGAGAAAGCAGCCTGAATTCAGGCTGTTTTCCCGTCCTCCGTGGCCACCGCCAGCGGGGGAGGAGCGGAGGACGAGAAAGCAGCCTGAATTCAGGCTGCTTTTCCGTTCTCCGTCGCCCCTGCCAGCGGGGGAACAGCAGAGGACGAGAAAGCAGCCCGCATTCAGGCTGCTTTCCCGTCCTCCGTGGCCACCGCTAGCAGGGGAGGAGGAAAATTTTTTCCCTGGTTTTCCTCCTCTAAAAACGAGGTGCGCGTTATGGTCCGGGGCGCATTATGGAGCGAAAAATACGGTAGCTAAAAAAATAAGAATATATATACACCCAGCACATAGCAAGATTGCAGTGAGTAGGAGCCAAGGGGAAACATAGAGGCAACAGGCAAAGAGGACCAGGCAGGATTTGGTGAGAGTCAAAGCAGAGCAATCAAAACAGACAGATATTCCAGGCCTAGGTGAAGGGTTGTAAACAGGAGCTGTTGACCACCCTGCCAGCAGCCTGTTTCCTTTAAGCACTTAAGGGAACATAGAAAGATGTCCTATACCAAGTCAATATTGCTGGTCAATCTAACCCAGTATTGCTTGGACTTACTAGAAGGAATTCTTCAGGATTTCAAACGGGTCTTTCCCAACCTTGCTTGGAGATGCCAGGAAGTGGAACTGAATTTGAGAGGTTCCGTATGCAAACCATGGGCTTTGCTAGGGACCACTGAGACCAGAACCAAAGAAAGCAGGGAAATTTAAAGCCACAGGTGAGCTGTATCATTCCAAGATAAGGCAGGGCTATTGCTGAGCTTCATAAACTCCAATAGGTCCTGTCTATTTCTCTTTTCTGTTAGACCTGGTCTGTTTATAGCCTGAAAATTTACATTTATAATAACCTTGTTTTGAACACTTTATAATAACCTACTGTGCTTCCTTCCATTCTGGATCTGGCCAACATTCCTGATTTTTTTGTTTGTTTATTATTTTAGTCATTGCTGATGGATCACTGGAGAAAACCAGTGATGATGTGGGAAGTGAAGAAGACTTGTATGAAGACTTCCGAAGTTCTAGCCATCGTTATGGCCACCCAGGTGGAGGAGGAGAGCAGCTTGCTATTAATGAGGTACTGCAACTATGGGTTTCTAAGGAAAATAAGACAGAGCTATCATTTTTAAACAACAACAGTGAAACTATTATGATTAATCAGGCAGGACTTTCTTTGCAGAAGATGCATTTTCTAGTGGTTCATTTATCTGTTAACTCCCTCATGTACATGAATTTTAGTAGACAGACTTGCAAAGGCAACTTCCTTTGAAAGAGCATATGGGAGACATATGATACTTAAAAATTTGTTCGCAAATTTTAAGGTGGAGAAGAAATGATGGAGGATGGATCAATAAGCTCAATCAGGCCAGTTAGCTTAAGACAGAATCACTATGTCCCAGAATCCACCATTAGAGCACACCAGGTTGTTTCCTTTTAATTCTTCATGTTTTGGAAAGCCTTTAGGTTAATTGCCAATTAATTGTGAACATTTGTTAGTTCTGTGATACTGTTTTATTATCCTAAACATTAAAAAAGTTGATGTTGGGTATTTTGGGTGATTTTTATTACATATAATTACATATAATTGAATTTTAGAATAATTTGTATGATGTGACTTTTTAATTAATTTAAATTACTTTGAGTAGGCAACAAAGTTCTTCAGTCTACTAATATATCTGAACCTAGCAGCTGGTATGTTCCACATTGTTCAATTAGAGCTCTGCCTGATGCACTGCTGATCTAGCAAGGCCATTGTTGTGTGTGATTTTATTGGGGTGTTCAAAACTGATTCTTCAGCTCTTATGTTTCGCTTTGTTGGGACAAGCAGCATATATACTGAAGTTCTGCACAAGACGTCTTGTTATCTTAATGCTATAGGTGGGGTAGTGCTCATATCAGCGGAATGGTTGTGTGATCTTTGTTTACATGCATCTATAAGTGCACAGATATATCGTTCAACTCAGACCAACTTCCTTTGCACTCATTGGGTGGCATGGGACTTGGCTGCGCTTCCACTATTTGATCAGGAAGAGAGGTCCTCTCATATTTATTGAGAGGACCTCTCTGTCTTTCTTTCGGAAGCAACTTTGAATGCACCTTCCAGAAAATATTTGTCCTGGATACATAGTGATTATGATGATGTCCTGTAGAACTGCAGACTTTGCTTGGTGATTTCTCCACCTGAAGAGTGTTCCTTTCATTATTCAAAATGCTTTCAAGTCACCATCTAGGATCAAGGATGAAATATGTTTTTTTTATTCAGTGAAGATAGTTTCTGTACACTTGAAATATATGTTTTTCCATTTGTATTTCCTTCCCTTCCTCATTCAAAATACTAATGATGAAAGAAATAGTATGTTTAAGGAAGAACGATGGTTGTGTATGTATTGAAATACTGATGTTGATTGCCTTAAGGGGTTTTGTTATCTGGTGCATTAAGATCTGAAGGTTGCCATCCAACTGTGTTTCTAAGCCTACTCACTCATGAATATCCTACATTAGAAAATAGCGATACATTCATTCTATAAACTAATGAAAAATTTCATTGGAGGGTATGAATGCTTGAACTGTAGCATAATCTGCTCCGCTTTAGTAGCCTTTCCCCAGCTTAGAATATCATGTAGGAATGAAAGCAGAGATAAAAAGTTTTGTATTTTACATAAGACTTATAAATGTTTATTAGCAAATTGTATGCTGGCACATTCCAGATTATGAATAAAGCTCTATGGTATGTAACCACATTTTTCTACTCCATTTCTAAAATATATAGCTCACAGATAATTCCCTTAAGAAATTTAACTGCTGTGTTTTTACGTGTATTCGGGTTAATGAAAGAATTTAAACAAGTATTGTTTCTATACAGGGGATATTTTGCAGATATTTAGGAAATACCCTGTTTTCCCTGACTGACCAAGGTATATAAAACATGGTTCACTCTGATACACAACTGAAACAGCATGCCTATGGTCATCCCTAGTGTTGACCAAGATGTAGAAAATGGAAACCAAATGGAAACCAAGACCCACTGATATCTCGGCAATAGAAACAGAATAAAAGGAAGCTAGACTGGAGATTGCCTGAGAGGAACCAGACTGAAGTTCACAGGGTCCCAGGGTTTCAGAGGGATGTGCTTTAGACCCCTCAAAAGCAAAGGGTCTCAGAGTTAAAGCGAGGCAGAAGTGCATGGGATCATATAATTGTAGAGTTGAAATGGACCCTGAAGGTCATCTGGCCACCCCCTGCAATGCAGGATTCCAGAACAATACCTTTTAAGCCAATACAGGCAGACTTAATGCCTTCCAGAGCCAGCCTGGTTTCCTGTATGGACTAGTCTGATATGCCTATATTCAGTGGGCTCTAAACAGTGAAGAGACATGGCTCAGATCCCTGAGCACTACCACAGTAATCACAAAAGGGTATGGATAGGATTACGGCCCCACGGATCCCAAAGCTAGGTTAAAACAGAGTCTGAAGCGATGGGATCTGAGGGCAATTAGGAACAGAAGGAAGTGCCTCAAAAACCAATACACAGCTCAGATAAGTTTAGGGACCTTGTAGAACCAGTAGTCTCATTGTCTGTGTGGAACCAGGCTGGTGTGTTGCAATGCTGGCTTGTAAATGCCCACACACCTGAGATACCTCTGGTGAGAATTGGGGCTCGTCCACACTTTTGCTTGTCCCATGCCTAGAAAGCACAGGTACAAATGGGTTTCTGCTTGACCTGCATCTTCTAGGCGCAGGTCTAAGTGGTTTCCCCCTCCCCATGTTCCTTTCCTGCTCTTTATAGCTAAATTGGAGCAAACATTAATTCAGAGAAACCCCAAATTGCCATTAGCTCTCATTGAGTGCTAAAGAGCGGTTTTCCTTGGGGTAAAGCAGAAGAAGAAGAGGAGGTGTGACTATGCCCTTTCTTTGAGATGGGAAGGCTTTCCAAAAGTTAGTTCTTTTTTCCTTTTAGCCCAGTTGCAACTAACACAAGTGAGTTTTGACAGAGAGGCTAGTAAAAATAAATAAATTTGTAACAGATAATTCATCTGCCCTGAATTTGCAAGGCCAGCTGAGAAATAACATTGACTTTGTCTTGGCAATTGTGCTCAGTGTGCATGACATTAGACGGAAAGGGAAAGAGAGAGTTGTGATGTTTGTGTCCGCAAGGAAGGTGATAGATAATTCTGCAGCTGCTGTTTATATGGCAGTTCACCAGCAGGCACTTGCAGAGTTATTCAAAAGATATGGCAGAATGCTTAGCATCAACACTTAACTCTATACCGATGACTGATCAAATAACCTCTGCAGAGGTGATAACTGACAGGCTTATAACTGACATTTCCCATAGGGAACACTTTAGAGAAATGTAGCAAGAGGAATGGCTGCTGGTTTGGGGCGGGGGGGGGGAGGCTCCTGTGGTTGTTAGTCAATGGGTTCTTATCAACTACTTTGGAGTTCAGAGATAGCCGATGAGGTTGGATTCTAACTCCCATTGTCCCAAATTGGCTGTGCTGGTAGGGGCTGATGAAGGCACCAAGTTGGCCACCTCTGGTCATTTGGCATGTAACGTTGGTTCTTCTTTGCCTAGACTTCCAGGATTCAGAGCTAGATATGCCTTTGGACTTCATCTTAAGTACAGGCTAGCTAGACTGCCACTACTTAAATGAAGATGCAAGTAATTCCTTATGAAAGTTCTCCCCCCCCCCCCACCACTTTCTGGTGCAAATGTACTTGTGACAGGTCTGAAACTAGATGTGTGAATTGACAGTTCTTGCAAAGTGGCATATCATCAGCACAATATGGCTCTTTTCATCTGGCTATTTTATACTAATTATATTATAAATATACATCCCAATTATTTAACTGTAGCTCTTTGTTGATTTATTTCATTTATATTTTGCTATTCTTTCAAAGAGCTCAAATAAATGCCTTTGACTCATTATCCTCATTTTGACCTCTCGGTCATCCTATGAGCTACGTTAGGTTAAGAGATAGAGACAGGACCAAGTCACCCAATCAGAGTTATGGCTGAGTGGAGATTTAAACCATCACTTTTCTGCTAGAAGTCAGCAGAGAGGGGAGCCTGCGCTGCATCCTAACCACCTAGCCATCAACACTGGAGTTGAGGGGTCAGAATTTCAGCCTTAGTGAATTTGTAAGCTTGCTTGCTTGCTTGCTTATTTATTTGGAAAGGAACTGTAGATTATGTAATCATTGGACAACTGCCTTTCATATTGTACTTTTTTTTAAAAAAAATGCAAATAGCAAAAAACAAAAAATCCTGTTACTCTAATCTTGCATGAATATAATAAGAATAGAATTAGATATGTTGTTTTACATGAGGAGACATTGTGGCAAAACGTTTTAACCGTGTTTGGTTAAGTACAATTTGAATTAATGTGGACCTGTTGATTTTTCCTTGTCAGGAATTTTTACAGATTAATATACATACATACACCCTGCATTTCTCAGAGGATCAAGATGGTTCACAGTATTAAAACCATAACATAATAACAACAACAATAATAGACACACACCATTTCCAGTGCCTCTGGCAGGTCATCTGGTTGGTGAACCACAGCCCTGACCTTGTGACTCCATACTTTATTCATACTGTCTCTGTTGCTCACTCCGGTGCTAACAACACCCTTAGCATGTGCAGGAGAGACTGATCACAGTGTTTGTTTGGTTTTTGTTTTTTTTTAAAGAAGCTGTTTCAGTAGGAAATAGAATTTACAGCAGAGAAACAGTGAGAAAGGGTGTGTGTGTGTGTGTGTGTGTGTTTTATTCTTCCTCATTTGCCATTCCTTTCCCCTTACCCATCCACCATACCTCTCCCTCCCTTTCAGATTTTCCTGTAGGGTTCAAAATATATTTTTGCCCTCTTGATGAGGGAAATCCTGCCCACCCTCTCACAGCTTTAATGGAAAGTATATTACAAGGAGGTTGTATGAGCTGCACACTGCACCACATAATTTATATTGTGAGATTGGAGAACTAGGGCACATTTGCTGTGCAGCATCTTACAGTTTTTATTTTTTTAGTTCTGCTTTGGTAATAATAAGATTATTATTATTTATTTTATTTATTGAATTTATATACTGCCCTGTACCCAGAGGTATAAGTTTAAATTGAATACATTCTACTAACCCATCAAATAAAATTAAGTTTTAAAAAATCACTAATATGTTTCCTCAGGCAGTGCTGGATACCCAACGCTCCTAAGTACATTATGCATTTCTTCCCTTTGGAACTTGTTCAAGTAATTCTCTCCCTAACCTTTGTTGTTATTTCTTTTTTATTTATTTCTCAGCTCTTAAAAGTTCATACAATTTCACTCCTACATGAGCTGTGTAATCTCCCATAGTGCATTTTATACCTCAGCTCCTGCTGAGATACACCTGAAAGGTCTCTTGCCATTCCATTCCTGTTTCTCTCCCCCCCCTTACACCCCACACTCCTGAAACTAAATCTGTGAATGTTTTCCTTGATCAGCCTACCAATAAAGGCAATCCAGAAAAGGCGGGCTTCACTTCAAATCCTCCTAAAATCACTTCAAATGGCATGTAATTGCAGCTCTCTCTAGATGCCTCACAGCATGGGCTTTTGAGGGGGGACGGCCGGCGTGGATCCAGCTGCCCAGAGTGAAATAGCTGCACTCCTGCTCTGGCAAAGGCTGAGGGATATTTGAAAGGGCTTCAAAAATGGGCTGGGCTCCACAGTTCCCACACCAGCTGCCACCAGTTTGCCATATAACAGCTTAAAAAGAGGCCTGCTGGATCAGCCCAAAGACCAATCTAGTTCAGTGTTTGCTTGTCACATTGCCAACCGGATGCCTGTGGGAATCCCGAAAGGAGGGCCTGAACACAACAACACTCCCCACTAGAGGTAGGCGTCTGTCTCAAGAGACAGTGGAAGGCACCTCCGGGGAGTGAAGTCAAACCATTGGCCTGATCCAGCACGCTCTTCCTATGTTCTTAAGATTGCAGGTGAGGTTGAACTTTTAACTGTGCCTGCCATATTAAAAATAATACTGTAAATATTTACAGTATTTTGTTATCATGCTCTTGGGGGGGGGGAGTGCCTCACTCAATACTTCTGTGACAAGGAGAAGTTTAGCTGCCGATTCATACACAGTGGCTTTCCTAACACACTGTCATGTTTTTAAGCATTTTTTCGGACAAAGTAGCGTTTCATCCCCCCACCCCCCACATAGAGGCTGTTTTCACACAAATGACTTGCCATGTGAAAAATGAGGTGGCAAGTCACTGTGTATGAACTTTACCACCTCAGAAAGATGGGAATCCAGACTATGTTTTAAAAGCAAAATGAGCCTTGCAGCCTGTTTACTGGGAAGTAAGGCTGACTGAAGGGACCCAGGTGGCGCTGTGGGTTAAACCACAGAGCCTAGGGCTTTGCTGATCAGAAGGTTGGCGGTTCGAATCCCTGCGACGGGGCGAGCTCCCGTTGCTCGGTCCCAGCTCCTGCCAACCTAGCAGTTCGAAAGCACGTCAAAGTGCAAGTAGATAAATAGGTACCGCTCCGGCGGGAAGGTAAATGGCGTTTCCGTGCGCTGCTCTAGTTTGCCAGAAGCAGCTTTGTCATGCTGGCCACATGACCCGGAAGCTGTACGCCGGCTCCCTCGGCCAGTAACGCAAGATGAGCACCGCAACCCCAGAGTAGGACACGACTGGACCTAATGGTCAGGGGACCTTTAAGGCTGACTGAATTCAATTGGACTTTTAGCTTTTGTCTATCTGAATCTGCAGGAATGTCCAGTAAGGTCTGACAGTCAGGAGTGGTGGCAACCTACTGATTTTCAAAATCTGGTTGGAAGGGTCTGGTTGGATTTTGCTGACACCGTGGGCTTGGGGCTGAGGTGGCGGGTGACCAGATGCAGAATACGTAGATTCAGGTAGGTAGCCGTGTTGGTCTGACGTAGTCAAAATAAATAAAAAGATTGCCCAGTAGCACCTTAGAGACCAACTAAGTTTGTTCTGGGTAGAAGCTTTCGTGTGCATGCACACTTCTTCACATCTAAAGAAGTGTGCATGCACATGAAAGCTTATACCCAGAACAAACTTAGTTGGTCTCTAAGGTGCTACTGGACAATTTTTTTTATTTAGATGCAGAATAGGAAAGTGTTTCGGCACCTTTATGTAGTAGAGGGAATTTTATTCACAACTATGTAAGATGCAGAAACCCTGTCCTATTTTTCACATAGCTACCCTAGTACAGAGTGAAGTACTATGAAAACCTGCATGCCTGATTAGACCAGAGATCATAGAAGAACACAAAAAATGAATATGTATGTGATGGCCAAGCATTGTATGTCTGTTATGTTTAGTTAACTTGTTATCTTGGTTTATCCTGGATTGCGAGGGTAAAAGAGGAGGCTATTGTGTGTTTGTTTTGTGGCACTGCCAAACCAACTCCCACACTTTGCCTTCACCGTGAAGTAAATTCTAACGTTACTGTTAGTCTTTTCATCTTTTCTCTCTCTCCTTGATCTGTGCAAGCAGATTTATTAGTGTTATTAATTTTTCATACCCAGATAAAGCCACTTGGCATAACCCAGTATAACACTGAACTGCATTCACAGGAGAGCAGGCTGTTTTGCTTATCCCAGCTAATAGATGGCACAGATCTTTACAGGCTCACGCACTATAGAGAAAGGCTGCAATAAAGATGGCAAATAATCTGGCACAAAAGCGTGTGGTAATTTAGGGCACAATTCAGTTCATGAAAGCAGCACACAGTTGATTATGCATGGAGGCAGCCTTTGCCAACCTGGTGCCCTACAGACGCTTTGGGCTACTGACCCAACCAGTAGTCCAAAATATCTGAATGGTATCAGGTTGGTAAAGTCTGTGGTAAGGCCCCTTTTGCTCAGATGCCTACTTAAGATATTCAGTATTGTTAAAGATCTCACTGTGGATAATCTTACTCGTCCTTGATCTTTAACATAGACACATGTCCTTATGAATCTTGTATTTTTCCTGGATAAGACTGACCTGGGCACGGTAATTCATTCTTTGGGAATTTCCACCTCATATTGAAATGTTCTCTATGTACGCCTGACACTGCAAAGTGTTTAGAATGCTGTAGTCCAAAATGTAGCAGCCAGGTGCTGGTGAGATAGAGCACAGAATCCCAATAACATTTGCAGTGACTATTCAGGGCCAGTTTAAGGTGCTGGTACTTATAAACGTTATGGGACAGGATTGCCTTAACATCCCATGTGTTTCTTCCTGTGTGCCCTGATCATCATGTGAGGCCCTTTTTGTATCTTGTTCCTGAAAAGGACACAGCTGGCAAGGCCTGGATGCAAACAACCTTATTTTTTAATTCAACTTTTGTTTATTTCTGTTTCTTTTTCCCTTTCAGTCTTCCCTAAATCTCCCCCTTTTCTTTCACCTCCTTCCCCACCCAGCTTTCTGCTGAAATCCACTAGAGACAAAGAGAATGGCCACTTCCCATCACCGAAAAAAAGGAAAGCCATCACTGAAAATGAGGATACAACATTGTGCCAATTTGCATATTCTCATTTGTACATATGGATGCAAATTTAGAAAATATTACTGTAATATAAATAGCAATGCATCTCATCTAAATAATCAGCTGGTAATGACTACACCCCCCTAAAGCTCCAACAGCCCCGCTAACACAAACTTGGCAGGTGATCATGAGAGACAAGGCTTTACTTCAGTCATTATGGAGTGTTGTCCCCAGCAAGGGCCTGTCACCATTGTTCTGGCAGACTTTTGGTGGTGGGTAGCTGCTGCATTTGATTTTTTATATCAGTTCATTGTCTAAAACAGGTTACATAAGAAATAGTCTATCTATAAAACCAGCATCAAAATCAACTAGGGACAACGGGAAAATTAATTATTATTGTGCTCAATGCTCCACATGCATAGTTCTTCTGGTGCAGCAGCACTTCTGCTTCCATCTCTCCCCCCACATGCTCCCCAAATCTGCTCTGGAACGTCCCTCAAATCTCTGAAACTGATTTTATTTGGGGTGGGGATGCCTGGAGCATACAGGAGAGGGAGAGAAAACTCCATTGTGTGTTTGGAAGTCTGTTCTGCTCATGGAACTGCATGGAGTATGGCCCATAGTTTTCACCATTATTCAAATTTCCATCACACCTTTCACCCAAGCAACTCAGTGTGGTATATAAGGATATTCACCCCACTCCATTTTATTGTCACAACAATCTTGTAAGGAAGTTTATACTGAGAGAGAGATTGACCCAGGGTCACCTGGTGAACTTAATGGCTGAATAAGGAGTTGAATCTCATTCTCTTTGGTTAAACTCTGATGCTTTAATTGCTGTATACCACATTCCTATATACTGTACATATACATACATTTCTTACATATGTAATGAGACAATTTCCAGAGGACTTCCTCCTGGAATTAAAATACCTGCAAATAAAAGTGTGCGTTCACACGAGCATGTTGAACATTTGTGTATGTATTGAAAGTACCGTATTCTAATTCAATTTTCAACAAAAATGAGAGAGCTAAACATGGAGTACACTCAGTTCACACACAAAAAAATGCAAACATAAAATTAGCACGAAATAAAATCTTGATGACGTGCACGCGTGAAATGGCTGTCACCAGCCAACACCCCAGGCAGAGTTTTCATACTGCCTAATATCATCTTCACACCATTTCACATACTCAGGTGATGTTCAAGTGATGAGATATTAAGCAATGTCTTTTTGTAGATGAATCAAGCAATAAAACCCCCTTCTGTGTGGTGGTCTTTGTAAATGCGACCGCTAGCCATATGTCTTGTAGTTCAGCTTGGTAGGCGTGCCTTTTACCAGCTTTGTCTGATTTGCTATATTTGACCATTCTGGGACAGGAATGTCCTGAGCGCTGCTTTGGTAACCTCAAGTCTGGATTGCTGCAATGCGCTTTATGTGAGTCTGCCCTTGGGCCTGGTTTGGAATCTCCAGCTGGTGCAGAATGCGGCAGCCAGACTGCTGATGGGGACACGTGGCTGACAACATGTGACACTACTGTTAAAAACTCCTTATCTAGTCATTTGCAAAGGGCGCTCAGCTACCTCAGAGCCAGTTTCTAGTCATTGTGTTAATTTACAGCACCGTGAACAACTTTGGTGCAGGTTACTTTAGGAATAGCCTGAAACCTTATATCCCAGCTTCATCACTGTGATCTTCTACAGGAGTGTTGTTTGTTCTCCACTGAGTTGGCGAAGCTCATCTGACATCAACAAGAAATGGAGCCTTTAGTATCATGAGCCCAATCCTGTGGAATACTCTGCCAATAGCGGTGCAGCAGGCACCATCTGCTTCATAGTTTAAATGCCTGCTGAAAACTCTACTATTCCGGCTTATGGGCAACGTTTCACAAGGCTACAGGTGTTATACAAGCTCCTTTCAGACACTGTTCCATGTACAGAGAATGCATGCAGAAAGGTGGCATTTTGACATGTTTATTTCAATTAGATGTCGAACTAAAGACACATCGTTTTGGGGAAGAACCTGCAGCTGCTGCTGCTGCAAAGCTGCTTTCTTTTTGTGCAGAACAACAACGGAAAAAGGCTACAGCATAATGAACTTACAGGAATGTTGGTTGAACTGGTACGGTCAGTGGCATAGCTGCATGCTCCGGCACCGGGGGTGGAGAGCAGGCGGGGGCGGGGCTGGTGCGCGTCCCGGGGGTGTGGTGTGCCACCTGCGGGAGCGTGGTGCCCAGCACGGTGTGTGAGGCTGTGCAATGCGTGTCTGGGGGGGCGGCCGCAATGGTACCCGCCCTCCCCGATGGTGCAGGGGGCGGTGCGCTCCCCCTGCCCCCTGTTCCTCCGCCAGTGGGTACGGTTTGACTTCTTTCTTTCCTGATAAAGTGGCAGTGCCATTGATTCTGTGTTTGCCGTAAAGCTTTCAACGAATATGACTGCACAGTGCAAAAAGTCAAACTTCACATCCTGAGCATGTACTGTTGCCAGCTTAAGATGGTTACATGAGTCTTTTTTTCAAATGTTGATCTCTCTGTGAAAAACTGGTAATACTTTTGCTTTCATAACATTCAGCCTTTCCTAGATGCAAGGAAGATAACAATCTAAGCTGGGGCAGTGGTGGGAGTTTGCATACTAAGCCTGCCTGCCGACCTACATGTTTGTGCTAAGTCCTTAAATCAGATATGGTAGTCTGTTTGTTTGTTTGTTTAATTCCAAGTGGAAATCTCCCTCAATCAGACCGTGGTCCAGTGCCTGTCTCCCGAGTGGCTTGGAGTCTTTCATACACAGTCTTAAAAATAAAATGTGGAATATGCATTCTCTCCCACAATCTGACCAGGAACTCAAGTCAAACAGGATGCTTGTGTTGGCTCTATGTCTTCCAAATCCACTCTTTTGTGTCAATTCACAAATATAGATAACTTTGGTGAGGACTTTCAAAGATTTATGGGCAAAAAGTAAATTATGTTAGCAAGGGAGAGAAGAGGGCAATCAGGCCAGACTAATTGTTTTGGAACAGAACTGGTCTCTCAAGTACTAACATTTGAAAAGCATCTCAGTGTAGATTAAGAAACCATTGTGTGTTGGGTGTCCACCTGCCTCCCCCACCTGTTTCTGTATTGCAGTATTATATTCTTTTTATTTACTGTATTTAAAGCATATACACTGCCATTAAATCAGAAGTTACCAAGTTAGTGTATAACATTATAACTTAAGACAATGGGTTATCTGCATAACTGAATCATGCACAAACTGTGGTTTTGCTTCCTGCCATACATGCTTGTGATAGATGGTTCAGATGACCTGGTTGCTATTAGCGTGGTGTGCTTGGGGGAAGAGTGCATCTGTCCTCCCACATTTTTCTGAGTAGCTGTGTGAATTATTTGCTAAAAATCATAGTGAATCTCTAGATTTCAATAAAGCACCTGAGAACTTTGGATGAAGGGCAGTATATAAATTAAATAAATAATAATGATAATAATAGATCTGAATGAGGCCAATTCCTATTTCCAATCATAGGACTCTTCTCATTCAGAGTATACAGAACGTAGATGTTTTTATATATTTTACTTGATGATTGAAAATCAGTTTTAGAATAGTTTGCTGAAACTGATGCCTCTATTTAAAGAGACAATATGCAAATTCCATCTTGAAATTGGGTCTAAATGAAGATCTTTTGGCTACATACCAGCCTATTTTTGCTCTCTCTTTTTTGTTCTTCCCTTCCCGGGCAACTCTCCTTTGTATAACTTCCAGCCTCATTAAGAGTTCTGGACCCCCGGAAAGCTTGCTTGTTATTTTGTAACAACCATGGAGGCTTTTTTTCTGGATCCAAGTGGCTGCCTTTGCTTTTTCACTACCCAAGGCTGGCCAGGTTTTTCCTTTTTTCCATTGCTGAAGAATTAAGTTATCGACACAATTTGTATTTCCTTTTCTGTCTACTGCTATTGCCATTATGCAATATCTGAAGAAGCACCTGCGTTAATCTTATTAATTTTGTTAATTTATTTTTGCCTACTCATAGCTGTATTTTTTTTAATGAATGCCACATTTGATTAACAGCATCAAAATTGTTTTCAAAATTGGGCTATTGCCTCTTCATCTCTCAATCCTAGATATCATCTGATATCTAGAAGAGACTAATTCAGTTAAAGTCTCCATCTGCAGACTGAGTCTGAATGCAAACCTTCAGGCTTCAACAGCTAACTGGATTTTTGTACCCATGTCCCCCCTCCTCTTCCCAAACCCCTGCTTGGGCAGTGCCTAGCTTGATAAAAAATTCTGGAGAACTCAAAAGCTTGCACCCTATTTGGCAACATTTTGGCTGATCTTAATAAAGAGACTTCAGAGCTGTGCATTTTGGAGGGTTCCCCCCCTTTATGGACCAACACAGCTGCCTTTGGGTTTTTTTGCCTCCACTTCTATAACCCTCCTTGAAAGACCCACATTTTCCTTGCTGCCCTCCCCGCTCTCCCCCGTTGCTAGGGCTTGCATGTATCCTAGCTACAGCGCTTAGCAAATAGCTGACTAGCTCTTTAGAAAGCCAATATCGCCGCTGAGATCTCTGGGCTCCAGCACACGCAGCCCTCTTCCTATAGGAGCTTCACTCAGCTAATGCTTATGGAGGCAGTTACTTTGCTGAAGATGAAGTGGGAAGCTGGTGCTTTGCTGAGATAAAACAAAAAACAAAAAACAGATAAGGAGGATTGCTTGGGGGAAGAGGATGTACTTGCATGTGCGTGTATTGTGCTCGGAAGCCGATCATAATAATGGCTGTGCCGAATTGATCAGGTTTTGTCTCCTGACAGCTGCAGAAATGCCTCTATTGTTTGTAGCCCCCTCCCCTGCCTTCCCTCACGCTTTCTTCCGGAAACAGCGCTGCTGCTAACCTGCTAAGACGCTGTTCTTCGAGGGGCGGAGGCCAATCCCAGACATGGCGAAGGGGTCGAACCCGAGCAGGCACAAATGGAGTGCGCTTCACACATTCCTCCGGTGCAACATGAACCCGGAAACGCAGCGCGTGGTGGTCTTTGTCATTCTGCTCTTTCTCATCATCATTAATGTTGTGCTCATGTTTCTCCTGGCAGTTTACTGAGAAGCAGGATTGTTGTTGCGTGGCAAAGAGTGACTGGGGGCTTCCAGGACTGGGCTGCAGATCAGCAGGTCAGCTCGTCATTGTCTGATTCAGGTTCGCCTTGTCTTCTGTCGTAGCCGTGTGTCTGAGCATGTCTCCTGTGATTATTCATCGGCACACTGTATCCCTTGCTCTCCCTGTTCCCGTTGCCTGTGCCTTGCCAGCCAGAGCAGCATCACATCTTGGAAAGGGAAGAAGTAATGCGGCCAGTTTGGTTAACTGAGTCGCTGCCGGCCACCTCTGGCCGTAATCACAATGATGCTGCATACAGACACACTCCGCCTCTTAGCTGAATGGACTTTGACGTGCTCAGCAGACTCTATCTATGCACTCTATTGGCTTGTTATGTGGCACTTATTTGATGAACTATTATACAAGAAAACGGCTACATGTCTGCAGCTGCTGTGAGAAAAGCCCAATCCATTAGAGCAAGTATTGCTCTCTAATTGAGACCATCGGGGCTTCGAGAATATGTGCGCTGGGATGTGAGTAATGCCCAATTAGCTGTAATTGATTAATGGTGGATCATTAGAGTACATCAGGAATCTATGTTTACGTTCAGCGACCACCCTGTGGAATGTATGTCTTTACTGGCTTTTATCCCATTTTCTTAATGACTTCAGAGTGCTTATGTGTAGAGAAACATGTAAAAAATAATATATGTTGGTGGGATCTTTGGACAAGAAACTGCCTTTGTCCCTTCTGTTTCTAGCTGAAATATTGAGGTGTTGTGGGAGAGCCGATCCAGGCCTCTTGAAATGGAGAAAAGCCAACTCGATTATCAACTTGGAAATGATATATTTTTATTTACCAGTCTTGTTCCATCTGGAAATTCAGACACTGATGGATTGAAAGTGAGAGTGAGGGGAGGCAAGGGAAAAGCAGTCAGGCTGGTATTGTCAAAGGCAATTGATTCTTCAAGAAACACTGAAGTTCAAATAAATCCCGTGACATTGTCCAACGGAAAATTCACAAGTGTGGCTTGCTTCCCAAGCCTTGAGTAGAAATCCAGCCCTCCAGAAACTCAACAAACCCCTTACTGGCATTGAAGTTGCAAAGCAAGAACTTTCAGGTGTATTCATCTCACGTGATCCAATATTTGATAACGAAACTGCTCTCTTCTCCTTGGAGTTGAATACTAATTCCACCCTCAAAGAACTGAATCCATTATCAAGAGCCATTCCTTCTAAGTTATGTGTGTGTCGTGTTCTGTGCAGTGTTCTCCGTTCCTACTAGTTACATGAGTCTGTGTAATTACTCTGTTGTTGTGCTAGACACCTTCTTTTTTTAACAAAGAAAACTCATCTTGAAAATACTTTGTGATTTTTGGCACATGGAAGCAAGCCAGGGTTACATTCAGAGATGTAAGCCTGACAGCTAGTTAGTTCTCAGAATGGTTTTTGCATAGACTCTATTCATCTGAACAGGGACCCAGGTGGCGCTGTGGGTTAAACCACAGAGCCTAGGGCTTGCTGATCAGAAGGTCGGCAGTTCGAATCCCTGTGACGGGGTGAGCTCCCGTTGCTCGGTCCCAGCTCCTGTCCACCTAGCAGTTCGAAAGCACATCAAAGTGCAAGTAGATAAATAGGAACCGCTCTGGCGGGAAGGTAAACGGCGTTTCCGTGTGCTGCTCTGGTTCGCCAGAAGCGGCTTAGTCATGCTGGCCACATGACCTGGAAGCTGTACGCCGGCTCTCGGCCAATAAAGCAAGATGAGCGCCGCAACCCCAGAGTCGGACACGACTGGACCTAATGGTCAGGGGTTCCTTTACCTTTACCTATTCATCTGAACAAGCAATCCCATTCTGCACTTAAGGCAAACCAAACAACACAAGAGCATGTAGCATTTCTTAAGTGTATTGTTTTCTTAGTTTAATGTAAAGTTGGGAAAAATAAACCCAACCAAAAATCTGTTTTACTTGTCTGGCCAAAAAGCCTAATTTTCTATATGAACATTGTATAACTTTAGAGAGGAGTTTGGGGGGGGGGAGTTTGCTTTCATGATGAAATCAAAAAGAAAGAAAGAAAGAAAGAAAGAAAGAAAGAAAGAAAGAAAGAAAGAAAGGCCTCAGCTTGGTTTTCTTAGCTCCAGTTTCTGCTACAATTTCCATTCTTTGCTTACTGCTTTGAGCAACATATTTGGAAAGGCAGTGTATACATTTTAAATATAAATAAATGTTGTATGCTGCAGCAGTCTGCAGTGTTAATAAAGAAACAAGCAGAACTTTTGTTTTGCCATAGCCAGAAATAAAATACTGAGGGCCAATTCATATTTATTTATTTATTTTATAATCAAGCTCTTTGCCTTGATTGAATGTGTGTCATTCACCCCCCCCCCCAAACCAATTCTAGTTGTGCCACTAGTTCTGGCATTAGTTGTCCACAAATGTAGAATGCAGATGTGAATCCAGTTAACCTCCATTGTTCCTGATCCAGCAAGTTGTGTGTAAAAAGAAGCCTCTGCTTACATACACAGACCTTCATAACTGGATCAGGATGCGCCTCTAAGAATTCATTACAAACCCAGATGGCTGGCGAGTGTACAATGAGAAACATTGGTGCTGGGGAGAGCCCAATTTTTGACCATGCAAATCAGCCCTGACAAATACCCAATGCTTTCTATACACTGTATCCTGGGAGAGCTATAAGAAAAATAGTTCATGCATTTATTCATGGCATATTGTAAATTTCTAATGTTGGTGCTTGACATTTAAAAAGCGAATAAATTCTGGCTTCTTCTAAAAAGAACTGTTATAACTGTTCCTCAAAATAAAGCCAAACTGTATTCAAATACACATGAATGGAAATGTGCCTCAATTAACCCTCAGTAGGCAATAACCAAATTACTAATTGCTGAGACTTTGCACTTCAACAGAGGTATGTAGCAGCATGAACATTGTCAGAAGTGAGCTGCTTATGATTGCATTTATATCCTGCCTTTCTTCCATGAGGGAATTCAAAGTAGCATGTGTGGTGCTCCCACACAATTTCTATCCATGCACTCACCTGTCTTGTGTGCCTTTTAGATAATAGTTGCTGGACTTGCACACCTTCAAGATCTAGAGTTTGAGGCGGGAGGAATCGATAATGATCACCTTTTTGCCAATTCCTTGTTTTCCTTGCCTTAAGAAAGTGTGTGTGTCCCACTAAAACTTAGAGCCTAGCATTGAAAAGCAGGCAGCTTGGAATAGGTCTTATTAGTAATTCTGTGACAGCAATGTGATAAACAGTAATAGTGTTGTACATTATGGCATCAAAAGGAAAGTAAGTAACATTCCTTGCTTCTCTAACAGGCACTCCAAAATCATATCTGACTGTAATGACTCCCTAGTGAGGTATACACACACACACACACGCACACGCACGCACACACACGCACACACACACACCGGTATTTGTATAAAGTGTTGTTTGCTACTCAGATAAGGTATCAAATTTGTCTCCCTCTTCTGATAAAGCATATTTTCTGCTGTCCTTTATTACAAAATGGCTTTTTTGCCAATATTCCATCCTTTTTAGGAGGTTGTTCTATTTATCTTTCATTTCCAAAAGGTGTACCTTGCCTTTCTAAATAATTAGGCAAAGAAATACACCTAAGACAATAAAACATTAACAACGTATCCGCCTGATAAAAAGCATACATTTCTAAGATCCATAGCAGATGAAAAGCAAATTCAGAAAACCACATTCCTAAAAGCCTGCTGGGAAAGAAAAGTCTTCGTTGCTCGCTAAGGAGACAGGCAAGCTTCTTTTTCCAGGACGCAGAAAAGACCCAGCTGCCCCCTTTATGTTAGAGAATGGGAGGTGAGGGGACAGAACAGGAACTCTACACATGACCTCAGAGCCTGGACATCTCATATGGATGGAGGTAATTATTGAGATTATTATTTTTATTATTTATTATTCCAAATAACAGGGTGGTTCACAACATAAAAATACAAATAAGAACATAGAATACAGAATAAAACAAGAACAAAAACAAATAACCCCCCTCTCACAAAACATTTAAAAGGCTATAGAATGTTCAGTCTGCCAAAGTCTCTTGGTTATAGAGAAATGTTTTGCCTGGTGCCTAAAGATATGTGAAGGTGCTGGGTGAGTCTCCCTGGGGAGAGCATTCCACAAACGGGAAGCCACTGCAGAAAAGGCCCATTCTCATGTTGCTGCCCTCTGGGCAGCCTCATAAATACTACATTATAGTAATCCAACCTGGAAGAGACCATCACATGATTGACTGAGGCTCAGGAAAGGGCACAGTAGCTGGTAAAAGGCACTGCTAGCTCGTTCCACTACCTCTGTATCCAGGGACTCAGCTATACAGCTGCAAATAAAATGTTTTAAATGTGTTGTAAAGTGCAATATACAAATGTGCTATGTCAAATTCAATGTATTTTTCAAAACGTTCTTAAAAAAAGCATTTTCACTGTGTTTTTTTATATGTGTGTAGATTCCATCCAAGGAGCAAGGCTACTAGATCTTGGAGTAGCCCAAGCTGTATGGTTGATTTTTTAGGAGTGTAACCATAGCTGCACAATTGTACCTAGGTTTCGAGAATCACCGACCAACAGTACCTGGATTAAGCTTCACTTTGTTCACTGAACAAACAGAGCTGACCCCAGGCACTGATTTAGAACTTCCACTTCCTCCCTGGAAATAGCAGGATGTGCAGTGCCATTATCCGTCAACAGTTATGGGCTCCCGCCCAACCAGAGGTAGTTTAGGTCACAGATTTTCCATACCTTTTAGCCCTGTTATAGCATCTGGTTACCAGGGATGTAGATGAACCCTACTAACTTTTTAAACTAATGTTAACAGTATTTTTGAGGAAAGAACACAGCAGCTGGTAGAGAAGTTCCTGGAGGGTATGTGCGATCAAGGATGACAGCTGCCACTGCTAGGTGGAATATCCACTTGTGAAGAATCCCATGAGTTTGGGCAGCAGTATGAGAAGGTCCCTCCAAGGCACAGATATCCTCTTCTCATCACAGCCTGCCAGGATATCTCTTTTGTTCTTGAATGGCAGCAATAGCACACGCAGGACCCTTAACCAAGGAAAGCTCCTGGGATTCACGAGTAAACTGTCTCTGACCCAATTTGTGTATATGCAGCAGAAGTGCTAATGCTTTTCCTAGAGCAAACTACTTCATACTGCTGGAAGGGGGGTTGCAGGTTTGAATTATTTGTATACAGCTCTTCATCCAAAGATGAAATTAACTCCCCAGTACACAGAAAAATAAACCCGAAAGAAGACTAGGCTGATATTACTTTTTTACATGCAAGAAAAAGTGTTGCTGGGGCAACTGGGGAGCATTTAAACATGCAACTCCTCTCCTGTGCTCTCCTCCATGGAAAAAAAATACAACTTGATCCCGCTGTATGTTTAAAATGGGCCTTTTTAAAAAGAAGAATGAACAGATGAGAGAAAACCATGTTTTCATCGTAACAACAAATGCAATATTTGTTGAGTAAGTCTCATTGAACTCAGTAGGGCTTACCTCTGTCTAAGATTGTACTGATAGTTGTTTAGTTAGACTGATCACTCAAAAACCTTTTGATCAACTGAATATGTACATCTGGTTCAAACAGGGCCCAATGAGGTGATCAGGATTGTACCTGCTGCCTCCCACCTGGATGTTAATTTTTAAAATATAAGTATGTATCATAAATTGCAAATGACAGACATTAGAAGAGGCATTCTCCCTCTTTCACACAGGAGGAAATGCCTCTTCTAATGTGGTAAATGATCGTATAGATAGCATCTGAATATAAAGAAATTGTGCTTCATTCCGATTTGATTCATCAACCATTCAAAACTCATACAATCAATAGACCTTGTTAACTGGATGACACAACAGCATATAAAATACTTTCCATTTACAAGGTGCTTGAGAGTGTTCAAAGTGCTTCACTGTCAAGCTTGAGACAGTAAGAGAGTAATAGTTAAGGGACACCTAGAAAGTAACACACCAGAGCCAGGAAGACCTTGTTGCTCAGGCAAGATCTCAGCTCAGAAAAGAATAGTGATGCTGGGGGAAATTGATGTTTTGCAAACTCCAATACAAATTGATGTGATCTGCATTTCATGGACTAATGAGTGAACCAAACTTCCCACCTCGCGAATTTTTCGATGTAGTTCTTGACTCATTTTTTAAAAGTGTATGTTGAGAGAAAAACACATAAAACGGCATTTAAACAGAAACTTACATTTAAAAATACATGTCAAAGTGTGATGCTCATGCAAATTAAAAACTACTGTGGGAAAATTATTGCGGAAATAGGACAGAACAGACTTGGGAATACTTGAGGGCTGGAAATGTGCTCCATGCTGCAGTCATGATAACTTTCCGACAACATGCCTCAGCTGCACACCGTGGCAAACTGAAGGTTTCCGGTTCTATCCTTAGCAGCTAGATTAAAGCGCTTAATATTATTACCACCATTCCCATACTGCAGATGAAAGGCTGAGACTGAGAGATTGTGGCGTGCTTAAGGTGACCTAGTGAGTTCATGGTTGGGGGGACATTTGAACATGGGATTTCCTGACTCATAACTCTCATTCTTCGTGGCTGATCTCTCCAGGTGCGGCTGGAAGAGACCCCTGCCTGAAACCCTGGAGAGCCGCTGCCCTTCAGTATGGACAAAACTGAGCTTAGTGGACCATTGGTTCCTATGTTGGTTTACCCAGTGCCCTGGGTGTCTTAGTGCTTTGACTAATCGTGTTGCTATCCAGGGGCTCATGAAGACTCCCCTGTACCTCATTGTTAAACCTGAATGCACTCTGGCGTCATCCACTGTTTTGGGAAAGTTGTCAAATCCATCATTCTGGTGAATGGCCAAACCTTTTAAGTTAACCTTTGCTTGCCTTCTTCAGCTGCTTACAGTGCCTGTATCTGCCCATGCAAGAAGGCTTCTTTGCCTTAAAACCTTTATATCTCTTCAGAAATAACTAATTGGTCACTACTTAGAGGCTATGACTCATTCAAAGTGCTCTCAGAGCTCAGCGTGGAAACACCCCTCCCTAATCATTGTAGATAAAAGAAGAATGAATAAAAAGCACTTTCAAGTCTACTGGTCCTGTAGCTTGTGTAGGATGTGGCCCTGGTGAAAAGAACTGCTGGGAGGAAGAAGGAAGTTAGTTTTGTCTGCAATCCTAGCATTACTTCTAATTACATTTAATACTCACCTCAGGGGAAGAAACAGCAGGGGAGCCTCTCATCATCTTTTCTTTCAAAATAGAGGCCTGTTCCCTCAGACAGCCTCAAAACACATTGTGGCTTTAAGGAGGGATTAAACAAATTCATCGTCTGTCATCGTCTGTCAGCGACTATTAACCATGGTAACTAAATTGTCAGAGCAAGTATCAGGGCCAGCCCTATCATAAGGGGGAGAGAGACAGCCCTTCAGGTAGTGGGTGGAAGGGTGGCAGTACTGGCTTCACCCCTGGTTTTTGCTACTTCAGGTTTTGCCACCAGCGGCGGAGCAAGCCGATCAGGCGCCTGGGGCGGCGCACTCTGAGGAGTCTGCCTGCCTCCTCCCACTCAGCCACCTTACAGCTGAGGCGGAGGTGGTGGGCGGACCGTTTGGGGCAGCGTGGAGCCTGTGGGCACCCAAGCCACCCAGGAGAGATGCGTGGCTCGGGCGCACCATGGTAAGTGCTGCCCACCATTTTGTCACCCCCCAGTGGTGACACCTGGGGCATACCGCCCCCACAGCACCCCCTTCCTCCGCCCCTGCAACCCACCAGGCTTTCCCATCTGTTAGAGGTACCCTCCCTTAAAGTACTCTTCTGCCCTCAGGACATTGAGCCCTTCTTATATGTTGGCATCTATCTTAAGGTTACCAGATTTTTTTTCCAGTGAATCCAGGGACACTTTTCAACTTCCTACTAAATACATGGATTTTGTCAGGGGATTGATTTGTAAATCTGGGGACTGTCCCCAGGAAATGGGGACATCTGGTAACCTTTATCTTGGCAGACAATGGAAGTCAACCCATTGGAGTGTCTGTAGATACTGATATAGGAGCCCTTCACCAGAGTTGAAAAGATTCAGCTAATACAGATGGAATGGCTTCAGGTGGGAAAAATCTTATCTTTTTGCTCCGGACTGTAAAATGGGTTGGTCTTGAGCAGCATAAAACTAAATACAACTAAATACAAGATTCAAGGGGCAGGGAGAGAGAAGAGGGCTATTTCACTCATGTCTGGAGTTGGGACTTTCCAGAATAATTTTCTTAGCCACTGTTATAAACAGGAAGTGGGATGAGATGGACCTTTGCTCTGATGCAGTAAGGTTCTTATTAAGGGCCTAACTACACATATGTTACCAACATGATTAGCAGTTAACACCACAAGTTCCTTCTGAATGCTCAGTCCCATTACCTCTGCATCCAGTGTTTTCCCACTGCTGATTTGTGAAGCTCTGTATATACACAATCCACACCTATCCTGTGTTTTCCTGAGAAATATCCGTACTGCATTTTGATGCCCCTTCTCCTGAGTAGACTCTTCCTGGGGTAGAACCATGGTAATTGTGTCTTTTGACACCTACACAGGTACCCTTATGCCAACTTGCTGTTTGCCACTCATTTAGCTCCTGCATTTACTCTCAAGACCCTTGGGAGCAAAGAGTGAGAACTGGGCACTGACGCAGGGCTTGGCTGTAGCCATAGAGTTTATAAAAGGACCCAGGCAAAACATCCTTGATACTTCAGGCTACCTTGGGATCAGGTCCATAACCAGGTCCTCAGTTGTACTGGGGATTGCTGCGGGAACCTAAACCACCTCCTCGCATGAGGTCTCTCCCAGGGTCTGAGTCAGGTGGGAGTCTGACCATGGTGGGATTTTTTTTTTTACTTAGATGGAAGGGAGGGAAGGTCTTAAACATCTCTGTGCATTGTCAATGATAATGCCCCACACCTGTACCTAGTATTTTTTTTAAAACAACAAAACACCTAGAGTAATAAAATGGGTACAATGAACATGCAGAGGATTGATAAAGTTTGCAGCTGCTGCCCCTTCCATTAATTGATTGTTTCTTTGTGCACACACTTACATATGTGCAATATATATGCATGTAAGGTTCTGTGCACTAACTAGAACTTCTGTACTAAGTTCAAAGGACAAATGAAAGTTAGGGTGAGTTACTGCATCTGTCTAGATAGCTGATGCTCAGAGAGAGAGAGAACGGCTGTATACGCCACTTCACCCATGATGAAGTTGGCCCCAGGAACCTTTTATTTAGACCATCCCAGGTCTACTTCTGGCATGTGTGAAAGAATGCTAAGGCAGCTATTTGCTTATTTTACCCCATGCTCCCAGGCGAAACTCTATAAAAGGGGGTCTCTGATCATTATCTGCTGCCTTTCTGATTTATTTCCCATCCCAAGGCAGCAGTCTGAATGCATGGGAAGCTTGTTTTCAAATGAATAAATGATGCTATCAGCTATTCTTTGAATTTGCTGTTATTTTGAGCAAAAGCATTCATGACATGTCTGAGATAACATACACAATGAGAAGCATACATATTTGTGATGTGCTCATGAGCATGTTAAGCCTTGAATAAACTACATACAATGGAATTAATTGCTGTTATCTTTTAAACTCTCTTGGCCTGCTTCTCTGACCCCTGAAGTCTTGAGATGTTTCCAACATTCCCAAATGCTCAGCATTTTCTGCACATATGCCGTCTTGTAAAAAAATAGCACATGCAAGCCTGGATCTTCACAACCTTGGTTGAATTAAAGATGAACTCAAATAGCAAAGGGGGTGCTCATTGTCTCCCATTCTCTCTTGAAATGATGCTACCTTGTATGAGGATTTTGTAATATGTAGAATAATACTCTTACTATTATTCTTTTTTTGGTTTTGAGAATGTTACACAGAGCAGAAATTGCGCCATTATATTTTTCAAGGTGTATTTTTCAAGGCCTGAAAAAAAATAAAAAGGTTGTGTGCCAAGGGTATACAAAGTTAGATGCCAGGCAAGTCTCTCTTAGGACACTACATTCCATAGCAGGGAGCCATAACAAAAAAACAAAAACAAAAAAAACCACACCTTTCCCCACAAGCCGCCTGTTGTACCTTACCTGGTGGGGCAATTCAGTGCAGGATCCTGAAATAAGATTTCATGGACTGGGTAGGGATGTTTGGAGACACATGGACTTTTGAGCGCCCTGGTCCCAAGCTATGAAAGTTGCTAAAGGTCAAAATTAGCACCACGAATTGGGCCTAGAAATGAGCTAGGGATCCCTCCCAGCTCTACAATTCTAGGATTCTGTGAATATGGCAAAACAATGGCATGTTGTGTTCATATCACCCAGTCCCGTTTAGCTGTTTCTCCGCCATATACTCTGTTAACTGACATTTCCAGTCCACCTTCACAGACAGACTCACATATAAAACATTGTAGTACTTTGAACAGGAAGTTACCAGGGCATGACTAAATGAAGCAAGGCCAGCTCTGTCCAGGTGGGGTCCTAGGTGATGTTCTAGTTTAAGCTAAAAGACAATCTAGGTCATAGAGGCTAATGGGTTGGTGGTCTTGTGAAAAAATGGCCATTGGTTGGGATTGATGAAAGCTGGAGTCCAACAACATCTAGAGGGTACCATGTTGGCTCTCTCTGGCCTAGTCCATACTCACAATAAGTTGTCCATCTTCTCTACTGTATGTCTGTGTGTGAATGCACCCATGCTCCTAACACTCATACATTGCAATTTTACACTTCAAAAAGGAAATGAAGAAATTGTTGTTACTCTCTACTAATTCTATTCCCAGAATAGCCAGAGCCTTTTGCAGCTACATTGGAAACATCTGGCATTATGTATGGAGTTTGTGCTGGAGGGAGAGAGCACAAATTCCCAGCAGCTGATGGTCCTAGGGCCAGTGCATTGAGCCTGGGCTTCTGTTCATTCTTCATTGCAGCCCCAGAGAAACAGCAAACAGGATTTGGGGTGATGTCAGACCACCAACTGTTGGGTTCTGTCAGTAACTCACAGTGATCTCCATCAAACCTCAGATCCCAAATGCTGAATGGAGAAAAGGAAATTGGCCAGCAGGGTTAGGGGAAATAGGAACCGTTAAGCTACTGGAGCGACTTTAGGGCTAAAGGTTGCATGAAGCTGCTTAGGGCACTTTATGGCTTTTAGATGGGCTCAAACTGTTTAAGCTGATTTAAAGCTTTAGATCAGTTTAAGTTCTCTGTGTCTTAGGGTTTAAGAATTTATCAATCAAAGTCTTTTATATTGTTTTGGAAGCAAGCATGTTTATTTTGTAGCATTGCAAATCAATTAAAGCATTTTTATTACAATTACGATATCTCGATACATGTCACATTAAATAAAGTAAGGTAGCAGTCCTAAGAAACAATGCAAAGCATGTAATGTATTGTTTGTGAGATAATTGTTAAAACATTCACTCCTTTCCAGCGACCCTCTGAGGCATATGTGGGAGCTCCCTTGTGCCCAGGGAACATTGTTTCACTGTCAGGGATATTATTTTAATTTTCATAATCATTGCTTATAAAATATTAATCCGTTACTTTAATTTGGAGGCAAATTTTAATTAATCTTCAACAGTGGCATAAAGTATCCACTGATAATCAGATGAAAGCCAAACATTTGTGGTGGAAAGCTAAACTTCAACCTGCCTACCGAAAGTTGGCGCTAAAAAAAAAGAATTGGGGAAAAAAATTCGGTTCACATTCAGCATGTATCTAGGAAAAGAAAGTTCCACACCTTCAAGAACACCATCTGACATGCTGTTACTGTCTGGGACCCCAGTGGGGCACAGAATGTAAAACAGGGTGGCTAACCTCTGGTCCTCTAGTTGTTGTTGGACTCTAGCTCTTATTAGCCCCAGCCAGCATGACCAATGGTCAGAGTGAATGGGATCTGCTGTCTAACAACATCTAGAGGGCCACAGATTAACATTCCCTGGTGTACAGGATGTTTCTGTTCAGAATAGTGATGAAAAGGTTGCAGAATGGAATAAGGAGGCTCAGGCTTAAGAACTGCCTATGCTATGCAGGACTTCCACTGACAGGACTGGTTAAATGAGCCCTGTACCATACAGTATATTGCAATTTTATTACCCCAACACATGCAAAGAGTTAAATACTGAGAAAATACCACAAGCAAAACTTTAAATATTGAGATGCCAAGTAATAATGATAGCTAGGTTGGCTGGGGCTTCCCTTTAAAATAAGTCGGTAGGCTGGGCCTGCTTGAGCCACACACTACCGCCCCCCATGGAAGGAGACATATGGACATATGTCATCACTGGAAAAACTTTTCCATAGAAGATCAGGGGCGCAAGGAAGAAACGCTGCCTCTTCCCTGCCTTTGAAAAAGTTGTAGATTATTCCAGGTGTTCTAAGCACTGATGCAGTACCACTGAAGGAATATTACTCTGGTGCAGGAATGCAAGTAGCTCAGTCAGCTCTTGTTGCTAGAACCAAGTTGGTAGCAATGTATTCCTGTTACGTGTCATCTTCAAACATGATTATTTTTCTTCCCCTTCTTGACAGTTATATGAATGCGCTGGACAGTCCTGTATCTGTATCAAAGTTACATCAGTGCAAAAGGTCAACTTGGTTCCTTGTTGAGTTTAGCTTTCCAGCCAACTCTTTAACTTAAACATTTGAGCTGTCAAGTCTGTCCAGAAAGGTGCTATAACCTTGCAGCTGTGCTTGGCATGCCACCCGCTTTTTCAATGTTACACTGACCCAGCTGTCATAACTGTTGGCACACTCCAGCCTATGTCTTGGCTCGGCAACTCTTAGGTGTGGTAAGTGAATCCCGACTGAGACTCTACCATAACTGGAGTTCAAAATCTATCAGAGGAAGTCTTGCTCCATCAGAAAAAAAGGTGGAAGTTCAACTATTTGAGTATTCAAGCATGCTCTGAAGAGCATGCACCTATTTGAAATACATTTATTTGCAGGGTGCAATGGTAGCTTTGGGGGCAATGGTCACTTTTGCTTTTGGGGCACACGCACCCTCCCTGAATTTATCGATGGTGTGGATAATGTAGGCAGATGCAAATGAGGACAGGGCTCCTGCACCTTTAATTGCTGGGTGGAGGAGGACATTTCTGCTGAAACTCTTATTTTACAGAACTGTTGGAGGTGCAGGAGCTCTGCCCTCTTTAGCATCTGGCCACCCTAGCTGTGGTTGACTGACCTGCAAATCCATTTGTGAGGAAGCATTCTGGTATGTCCCAGGTCCCCTGAATTACTAGGGACCCCAGCATGCCCCAGGGAAGAGGGAGATGGGTTCCATTGCAGTGTGCCTGGGATCTGTCTTGCCTTACTGCTCCCAGCTGGAACCTGGGTGGCATTGCCCCTAGAAGCCAAAGAGGGGCTGTGGCTTGGGGCCTGGTTTGGACCAGAGCGAAGACTCTGCTTTGTCTGGTCCGACCCTAGGAAATAAACAAAGGTATGCCTAGGAATATCCTCAGCCTCATTGCCAGCATCCCCACCCATCTCACCCTCTTTTGTTGTTGATTATTCATAATTTTTGGGAGGAGTTTTTGGGGTGACTTGTGCAGAATATGGCTGTGCATGTGGGTCAGTCTCTGGTTAACAATGACCTGTGAGGGTTTTGCCTTCCTCGTTATATGGCTTCTTTTGTTACAACTTTGCTCTGTTTGGGGAGGCATTGGGCAGGGTCCATAGCCGGGTTAAGCAGGGGAAGGGCACCCTCCTTCTTGCTGGAGGGGGGGATTCCAAAGTGTCTTGGGGTGCTGTTTATCAGCTGTAGCCACAGCTCAGGGGGCTGTAGGGCCCCCAGGCCCCCAAGTTGTCTGAGGGGGCTCTTACCAGATGGGTTCACAATGGGGCAAGCCCAAAACATCGGACCAACTTCCCATTGGAAGGCCAAGTAATTGGGCTAGGTTGGAGACATCAGCCAGCAGATGGGCTATTCGATGCCAACACCCTTGCCCTATGCCATGCCAAATGGAGGGCTCTCTAACCAAAGCTGTGGCCTTTGTAAAACCCACCCAAATTTCTGAGCAGTTTATTGCTCTAGGACCCTATGCCTTAGCTGTACATGTGCTCACAAACAGTATATCCTTGCTGAACAGCTGCTGTATACACAGCATTTTATGCACCTGGTAGAAATAAGTGTGATTTTTTTCAGATCTTGCGATAAAATACGTTCAGCATTATAGGTGCTGGGTTATTACAGAAGTATTTTAACACAACCAAAGAGCTAAAAGATTAGCACAATGACTATTTCCTAAAACAGCCTTAATCCACAATTTATAAACTGCAGATGAAAGATCTGCACCCACCAAATGTACATATATCTGTTGCCTAGAGCTTCCGCTGCTGCATGCCAACTTATAAGGCAATTATGCAGAGGTGAACCACTTTAGACAAATAGGAGCTGAATGGTTATGATGAGGATGTGCACAGAGATGTATAGCTTGGCAATGTGTATTACTATGCATAGGGATAAATTGCTTCCTTTCAGTGGTAATTACTTTAACCTGGATTGGCTGCGGCTGTTTTGCCTCCCTCTTGGCAATATTTGTTATGCTCCCGACTCAGAGGCTCTAGTGCAACAAATTCCACTGTATCTTTTTTTGTATACACTTTCTGACATCAAACTATAATAAACACAAGACCAGAAGACTCTGTAGGGTTTCATCTGTATTTTTAAGGAGAAGCAAACAGATTGCAGCAGGGCTCTGCTGCAGATACTTAACAACAGCTGCTGATGTGTAAAAATGCTAATGAGCTCTTGCAGCACCTGTGGTACAGTCAATATATCTAGCTTCAGCTATAGGTCTTGCATTTGGGCAGCAAGCACATTTCTAGCAAGCCAAAAGCCTGGTGTAAAGAACCTTTCTTAATTTTATACCACAGCAAACTGTGGTGAGATTGGGGCTTCTTAGTATCCTTCAGCTTTGGGCACCATGAGTGATAAATTTAATAATATTTAGGCCTAGCTATCATTAAAACAGTAAATCTGTGGCTTGGCCATAGCATAGCACTTCAGGTTGCAGATTGGGGTTTGCACAGCTTTGTAAATTGCTTAGAGGTCCTGTTAATCAAGCAGCATATAATTTTTCCTAAATAAATCTCAATGCTCCTCCATATGCTCCCCTCACTGGAAATAAGAGTAAAATCTCTGCACATGAAACCTAGACATCAATGAAAAGGCTAAACTAGAACCCTTCTGTTTGATGTGCTAATGAGAACCAAGATGATACAGTAGCTAGAGAGCTTGACTTTGGAGACCTGGGTTCAAATTCCTACTTGGTCATGAAGCTCACTGAGTGACTCAGTCACCAGCTCTCTGCCTCACTTATGCCATGGTGTGTCCAAATGTTTTATTTTACATACAAACTGGCTTATGTAGAATGCAAAGAGGCATTTCAGGCATTTCATGTCATATTGGAAGATTAGCAAGTAAATGAACCTTGATGTTGTGGCTGATGCTACCAGATCTGGGGATAGAGTTGGTTTCTGGGTTTGTTGCAGAGTTTGGTGCTTGTGTTTGTGTGGCTCTTACATGTCCTGTTGTTGGTGAGCAGCTGTTCTAGGTTAGGGGATTGCCTGAAAACAAGGAGGGGCCTACCATTCTAAGACCTCAAAGAAGGAAGTATTCAAGATGGGACCATAGATCACTGATGCACAATGTTGGAGTGGCTTTGGAGTTGTAGACTAGATGAGTGATTCTATTGGACCATAACAGCATAGCATTTATTCTTTTTTTAAACAAATAGTAAGAAGACTTTTGAATAGTGCCTGCATTGTGGGCATGAGTATGCCATTGTTCACTGCTGATGACTGGTACCATCACCTCTGCCTCTATGATACTCACAATTCCAGCAAGAGCAAATTGTGGCTTGCGTGCAGGAAGTTGTAATGTCCTTTGGATTCTTCCTGCAACAGAAACATTTGGGGGAAACATATTTGGATTCTCTGTAACATATGGGTAGCAACTGCACTTTCCTTGCACAATAAATTGCTTGGAAAGTTCGTCTTAAATTGTGGTGCCCAGAACTGGACACAGTATTCCAGGTTTGGTCTGACCAAGGCAGAATAGAATGGTACTATTACTTCCCTTGATCTGGACACTGTACTTCTGTTGATGCAGCCTAGAATAGCATTAGCTTTTTTTTTCTCTTGCTGCTGCATCACACTGTTGACTCGTGTTAAGCTCGTGGTTCCTTTTCACATGTACCGGTACTGCTAGTATGCCAGGTGTCCCCCATCACGCTGAATCACTTTGCTTTATTTTATACCTTTATATGTTCCCCATTCAACAAAAGTCCTCCGGGTGACTCACAGTTTGTAAAGTACACTTTATGAAGTACAGTATTCATGGGAGGCAGTGAAATTAGTGTAACCTTATATATAGTTTATCACCATCTGTTGCCTCTGCTTTAAAATATGTGTTTGTGTGTGTTTTCTTAGCTTCATCTGTGTTTGATGAAGCTCAAGTTCTGTTCACAAAGATATAATTAGCTTACTGCATAGCAATATGATTGCAACGCAAAGCAGTCTTTCTGCAGCACATTCCTATTACCCTTGCTAAGTGAAGCATGAGAATGAAGCAGAGCAAATGACACCATCAGCTTCACTAGATAATTGCGAGCCCCAACCTCATGCTTTGCAAAAAGCTTATCCACATTTAAAAGTTAACATGACTCCCATGCAGAATGAAATTACCTGCCTGTTTATGTAGATGAATGCTCCTCATCATGCTGGTCATATCTTTCTGTGGTGCTCTTTGCCATAATATTTAACCCTATCGCAATATGGTATTATGGAACAAAATTAATAGCCTTAACTCCTATGTGTGTTTAGTTTACTCAGAAGTAAATCCCATTGTGTTCCAGGATCCTAATTCCCAGAGAGCTATGCTTCAAGCTACAGTCTTAGGACACAGTGGCACTTATTTCTGAGTAGTCATGCATAGGATTCAGGGCCATCCCAGGAAGTTTTTGGGTGGGGAAAACAGAAAAGGCCACCCCTGCCGCTGCCGCTTCCTCCTCCCTCTGCCTGCCTGCCAGCAGCCACGTACCTACTGCTGGTGGTGGTGGTGGTGGGCACATGGCAGATGGGCATGCAGCAGCGGGTGCATGGTGGAATAAGAGGTGGCCCACAAGTGCAGGAGGCAGATCTGCCACCCCTTGCAGCTGTCCAGAGCCTGCCACCTTGAGGCCACTGTCTCATCTCACCTCATGGGCAGGCGGGCCCTGATAGGATTTGCTCTGCAACAAGTGAAAAAGCTCTGTCATGGAAAAGAGGCATTTAACTGCAACTACTGGTAGCCTTTGAGTCTAACAGATGGGAATATATATAGAGAGAGGGGGGGGGAGAATGGTTAAATCTGTGGTGTTGTATTAGTTAATAAGTAAATTTAGGGAAGAAAAATCAACCAGACAAATTAAGCTAAATAGTTATTTGTAAAGATAAATGGAGCATGAAAGGAGGGCTTGGCCCTTACTGATGGGCACCTTGTTACACAGAATAACTTTGAAATCCAAAATGTATTTCTTACATATTGATGTATGCAAACTCTTTGCATTCCTTCTCTCCTGCATCAGGAATCATCTGGAATCTCAAAATAATAATATATTGCCCAGATTTTTATATAAAGCTGTGGCACACCAAGTCCTTCTGTAGCACAAGCTCAATAGTAGAAATAAACGAGGCTGTCAGGTTAACGTAGTTGTGTTTGATGTAGTGTGTGTGTGTGTGTGCATGTGCACACACTTATGAGCATAATCCCTCCATCTTATCAATTATATGCTAAAACACCTGGATTGATTCTAGGCCATCTGCTTCAGCTATTTATGCAGATCCTAGGGCACTAGGAGCATAGACTGTGACTGTAGCTATACACTACATACCCAGATTCCCAGCTGAAATCTCAGAATATCCACAGTCATAGAATCATAGACCTAGAGTTGGAAGGGACCATGAGGGTCATCTAGTCCAACCCCCTGCAATGCAGGACTCTTTTCCCAAAATGGTTTGAACCCACAACTCTGAGATTAAGAGCCTCATGCTTTACCAACTGAGCTACCGCAGAGTCATGGACTTTCAACTGCACTCAACCAATACCCTTTTCCTCTTGGATGACAAGAGCTGGGCATCTCCTACCAAAGATCAGTTTGTGAAAATGCTTACTTTCTCTGTTCCAGCTCATCAGTGATGGTGGTGTGGTCTATGCCGAAGCACTCTGGGATCATGTCACCATGGATGACCAAGAGCTGGGCTTCAAGGCTGGTGATGTCATTGAAGTAATGGATGCTACTAACAAAGAGTGGTGGTGGGGCAGAATAATGGACAGCGAGGGCTGGTTCCCAGCCAGCTTCGTACGGGTAAGAACTATTCACTGTTTTAAAAAATCCATTCATTAACAGCAAACTCTTTCAAGAAAGGGGGCATTTTGAGAAGAGAAGCACTTTTCCTGTAGCTTCAGTAACTTCTAGCAGTTGACACATTTTTAATATGATTTAGTGATCAGTAGCAGCCTCTGGGTATGTGGACAGATGGGAGTTTTTTGCTACCTTAAATTTGGGCTCCTCGACCCTTCCATTTGTCCCATGTTTTCTTCTGCTTGTCCTATACTTTCTAGGCACAGATCCAAGAGGTTTTTCTTTAATCCCACTGCTTTTCCCCAGGAAAACCCACTGTTTGCTGCTGAATTGGCTTTTGGGTGCTTGGTTGTGGATATTTTGTGGGAATTGTATTTTTATGTTTTATTATTATTGAATCTGTAACTTAAACAGTTGTTCTGTCAGTAGCCTTGGGAGATGGAACAGAATTTAAGGCCCTTTATTAGGGACTGCCAGATTCATATTCCGAGTCTAGGAGTCACAAACTAGTTGGAATACTTGCACTAAGCTCCGCCTTCCAGAATGTTCTTCTCTCATATTTTGTCCTAAGCAAAAAGTTGTTGTCCTGTCCTTGCTTCTGTATGATGGGAATATTCCTGTTTTGAAACAGCTCCGAGTGAACCAGGATGAACCGATGGAAGACTATCCTTTGAAGTTAGAAGATGGCAGGGAGGAAGACTCAAGAAATGCTGCCCACCGTTATGGAGTGGGGCAAACAACTAAGGACCAAATGAGAACCAATGTTATCAATGAAATCCTAAGCACGGAAAGAGATTACATCAAGCACCTGAAGGACATATGTGAGGTAACAAGTCACACGGATAAAAGAAGTTCAGAAGCTGAATTTTAGAAATATGTTTGAAATATGGAACTCTATAGGAGTTCCTTGAAAACCTTGATTTCCTCATTGAGTTAAATATGACATTGTTGCTCTAAACGTGGTGTCCTCCAGATGTTGTTGGATGATAACTCCCTCCATCCCTAGACATTGGACGTGGTGATGAGAGTTGAGTCCAACATCTGGATAGCACCAGCCTCGGGAAGGTGATCTACTTCAGTGGAAATGGTTTTGGTCAGACTCGAGCAGCAAGTTCCTTCAAAAGGTCCATATAGAATTCCTATCAACTGTAGTCTTTTATTCTACTATTGAATCATATTTTCCCCCACTTACAACATTAGAACACATTGTCCAGCATAACCTTTAGTCACAGAGGAGAAAGTAAAGTGTCACTAAAATGCACACATTTGCCTTTTGACTTTGGTGTCACAAGACATTAAGTTTTAGCAGCTTGTAGGACAGTGATGGCTAACCTTGACACTCCAGATGTTTTGGAACTACAACTCCCATCATCCCTAGCTAACAGGGTCAGTGGTCAGGGATGATGGGAGTTGTAGTCCCAAAATCTGGAGTGTCAAGGTTAGCCATCACTGTTCTAGGAAAACCATAAAATGCAAATGGAGCATTTTTGTACATTTTTGTACATTTCTGAGGTCCTTAAAATTGTAGTGTGTTTCTTCTGCATGTCACCCCAGAAGCAGCTTAGCTTTACTTCACTGGAGAATTCTGCGACGTCTGCCCCTAGTGCTGCATTTCAAAGTAGAGGCATTATTCTTTGCACTGGTTGCCTGAATATTGCATGCAGACATCAGAAGTATTTTTGTTTCTGCACAGTAATCATCATTTTCATGGCAGGTCCATAATCTCTGAGGTGCTTTAGCACCACCAGATTGCTCCATCAAGCTGTTAAACGTATTGCCAAGGATGAGTTGGGCTGCAGTTCTCTTTGGTTTTGTTTCCCAAGAAACCTGAATCATAAAACAGTACTTGTTTACAGGGCTATATAAAACAATGCCGTAAAAGAGCAGACATGTTCACAGAGGAGCAGCTGAAGACAATCTTTGGGAATATTGAAGACATCTACAAGTGCCAGAAAAAATTTGTTAAAGCACTGGAGAAGAAATTCAACAAAGATTACCCACACCTCAGTGAGGTGGGCTGCTGCTTCTTAGAATATGTAAGTTGACAGCTGAATTATGTGGGAAAGTATTGACATTATTCCTGACTACAGAGATGGTGATTACATTTGAACATTAGGCTTGGGAAACGGAGGGAGTTGAGGGAGGTAAGAGGGTCTAGGATTAGAGTTTACCTGGACATGTTTTGATTATAAAATTGCTGCGCCACCCTTAGAACAATAGTTGTTACTACCTTAGTTGTACAAACTGGATCAGGGCTTAGTTGTCCCTGGCAGATCTAATTTTGACTTTATCTCTTGTCTCTCTTTAAACTGATCCCTTTTTCCACAATTTAATCTCACCACAGGGCTTCTCTTGTTCTGTTTCATGTGCCTCTTCTGCCTATAGCCAGCCTCTAGATATTTCACTTCCATTTAGTTATTGCCTCCCTCCCTTCTCTTTTTTGTGCCTTTAAAAGAACATCTTGTTCCCCGTGTTCTTCTTCCTTCACCTGTTCTGTTTGTGATCTTTGAAGCCCATATTAAGGCCATAACTCTCCTAACATGCAGGACTTCTGGTGCATTGCTTAAATTTTTTTATACGAGGGGAGGACAACTAGTGATTCCAGCACTAAAAGCCTTCGTCAGTAAGGTGATTCCTCAGATGCTCTATGGGGTAGAACTCTGGGGGTGGAACCAGAAGCTGCTAGATCGGCTCGAAACCCTACAGAATTCTTAAAAAAATCTTATGCCTCCCTCAAGGAACCCCAGCAGCTTTCTTAAGAGTGGAAGTGGGCCTACCCTCTTTGTCTGCTAGGGCCCATTTAAGATTTTTGCACTCATGTATCAATCTTGCAAATGCCCCAGATACTCTACTGGCTAAACAAGCCTATGCATTTTCCCAACACAATTCCATTTGGTGCCAAAACCTCTTAGATATTTTAGCCAGATATACCCTTCCCAAGTTTAATACTCTTAAATTTTGGTGCCCTGATAAAATTCGAGAATGGATTTTTGATAGGGATGCCTCTTTAGACATCATGAAGATAAAAAATTCTGGGTTTTCTTATTGGTTCCCCCGTTTAAAAGCAGTTAAAGTCTGTGCCAATTACCTGACGGATATCACTGACCCCACGCTTCGGAGAGCTTTTACTATGGCTCGGTTCCAAACAATACCTACAGCATACCTGGCCAGCAGATTTGCCAGAACTCCATTAGAGCATCGCCTGTGCCCCTGCTCTATGAGAACTAAAGAGGACCTTATACATTACCTCTTTCATTGTCCTCTTTATTCGAGCTTTAGAGGCGGGATCCTGCAAACTATACCCAACTCAATAAGTAACGCTGAAGATCATGTAAAATTTTTATTAGCTGATGCCAATCCTCAGATTTCTCATGTGGCAGCGGTTTACGTGATGAAGGCCATGAAAGCCAGGGAAAGATTTTTGGTTTACAAGGATAAGGTCCCTTTTTCGTCTCCATAATCTGTCTATATTGCACATTGCACAATGACGTAGCCATTGTTTAGGCTACATGTAATAAATTTTTAATATTATTATACATATATATGTGTAAAGGCTTAGTCCTCACAATAAACTTTATTTGTAACTTCGATCTTTGAAGCAGGGATCCTTTCTATCATTGTTTTTTTAAGTAAAAAGCTATATTTTTATATGTAATAGTATTAATGCTGACATATATGAAATGTGGCTGAATCAAATCTGGGATGTGGCACTGGATGAAATAACTGAAAAACTAGGTGAACGAAGAATAAAGAAAGAGACACTTTACAATAAGTGTCTCTTTGACTTCATTGCATAAAGGTAAAGGTAAAGGTAAAGGGACCCCTGACCATTAGGTCCAGTCGTGTCCGACTCTGGGGTTGCGGCACTCATCTCGCTTTATTGGCCGAGAGCCGGCGTACAGCTTCCGGGTCATGTGGCCAGCATGACAAAGCCGCTTCTGGCGAACCAGAGCAGCGCACGGGAACACCGTTTACCTTCCCGATGCAGCGGTACCTATTTATCTACTTGCACTTTGATGTGCTTTCGAACTGCTAGGTTGGCAGGAGCTGGGACCAAGCAACGGGAGCTCACCCCATCGCAGGGATTCAAACCGCCGACCTTCTGATCAGCAAGCCCTTGGCTCTGTGGTTTAACCCACAGCGCCACCTGGGTCCCTACTTTATTGCATACGTATATACAAAAGAGCATGCCTGTCGACCGCCAGCAATTCACAGCAAATCCTGGACTTCTCTCTAATATCTCTCAGTAGGCTGACTTTCAAACTATTTGTTGGCATCTATTTGTCTTGAGAGACAATGGAGTGTGCCTCTGGGGGTGAAGTCAAACTGCAGCGTTTGCAGCATCAAAGTGACTTCCCCTGGGCACAAGCACTGTCAGTATGTATGGAGGTCCTGGGCTACCCAGGCGACAAAGACCCCCTTCTTGGCCTCGCTAAAGTTGTACAAAGCAAACCAGAGCAATCCATTTAGCCCCAGCTGGGCTGCAGGAGTTGCTGGAAGGAGGAGTACAAGGCACCACCCAACTGTCTTGGGGACTCCTTTCTGGATTTGTGTAGGGCTTAAGCCTTAGCCTTTTCTTCTCCTGAAGATATCCTACAAGGCAGCGGGGGTTTAGGATCAGAGTTTTTCTTCTCCTAAATTGGCTGCCTTCCCAGGTCAGTGAGCCCCACCTGCTCTTTCAAACTACAGTTTTTTTCTGTTTCTCTTATATTAATCTGTTCTTCCATAGGAGGATGGGGGGAGAATTTATTGAATTTTATTGTTCTGTATAATACCCATGAAAGATAAATAGTTAAAATAATAAATGTACTACTAGTAGTAGTATTAGTAGTAATAATAATAATAAGGGGTAAATTTTTTGCTTCCAATTTAGCAAAACGAGTTCCAGATCTATTCTGAGTACTGCAATAACCACCCCAATGCCTGCATGGAGCTTTCCCGACTCACCAAAGTGAGCAAGTACGTTTATTTCTTCGAAGCATGTCGTCTGCTTCAGAAGATGATTGACATCTCTCTGGATGGCTTCCTCCTGACTCCAGTGCAGAAAATTTGCAAGTACCCCCTGCAGCTTGCAGAACTGCTGAAATATACCAACCCACAACACAGGTATGGAGGATTAAAAGGGGGCAGGGAGGAGATATATTCTGTCTCAGATACAGCCATCTTAGTTTGTAACTTCTTTTGATACTTGTAAAAATTAGTTGGTAGTAACTTTAGCAGGCCTTTCTTTATGGTTGTGTCTGGGTCCCATTTTGTTTTTGTGACCTTCCAGTGATCAAATAGGCTTTTTCTCTGGAACTTAAAAATGATCAAAGTTTCTGCAGCTCATGCCCATCCAGGGGATGGCAGTTTTGCTGATGCAACAAAGCTTAAGCAGGGCTGAAGCAGAAACCGGTGTCTCAGTGATAGATGCTGGTTATGGCCTCGGTCCTGTATACCTGAAGGAGCGTCTCCACCCCCATCGTTCAGCCCGGACACTGAGATCCAGCGCCGAGGGCCTTCTGGCGGTTCCCTCATTGCGAGGTTACAGGGAACCAGACAGAGGGCCTTTTCGGTAGTAGCACCCGCCCTGTGGAACACCCTTCCAGCAGAGGTCAAGGAAATAAGCAGATATCCTATTTTTAAAAGACATCTGAAGGCAGCCCTGTTTAGGGAAGTTTTTAATGTTTAATGCTGTATTGTTTTTAACACTCGATTGGGAGCCACCCTGGGTGGCTGGGGAAACTCGGCCAGATGGGTGGGGTACAAATAATAAATTATTATTATTATTATTATTATTATTAAAGCTGCTTCCTCCTGATACTGAGGATGTGCCTGTAATTCCTACTACTGGTGCCCTGAACTGCAAGTAAAGTACAAGAAAGGGCAGCGCTGTATGTTGTGTGGCTTATATGTGATGGGGGAGAATTCCAAGTGGACACCACTCTAGGTCCTGTACAGAGAAGCGCGGGAGTGCAATCACAGCAGTTGCTAGCTTCACAGTTATTTATACTGCTGAAGTGTTTCGCAGGCATCAGCAAACCAAGTCACAAGTTGTAACTCTTTTATATTATCTCCGCACCGCAGATAGGGAAACTATTAAAGCTCGAGCAATTACATCAGATGTACTTCAAATCAGGGGTAGAGCTCCTGGCTGTTCTTTTTTCTTTTCTTTTTTTAACCCTACAACTTGCTTGCTGGTTTCTTATGCTTTGGAGAAGAGGGCCATTCCCTTTGCATTGTGGCTGCTTCGTGTTGACATCTCTAATGGAATCCATTTAAAACCTAGGGATTTTAAGGACGTCGAAGCCGCTTTGAATGCCATGAAGAACGTAGCACGACTCATCAACGAGAGGAAGAGGCGTTTGGAAAACATAGACAAAATTGCTCAGTGGCAAAGTTCAATAGACGACTGGGAGGTAAAGAAATGTTCTTATGGCTTCTCCACTGGGGAAGATTATTCTTTATTACAAACATGCACAAAAACCACAAGGCTGAGAATCTGCCTCCTGAGTATCTTGCCCATTTACCTTGACTTAGTCGAGGCTTCAGATCGCGATGTGACCGGAAACCTCAAACGTTAAGCGATTCAATGGTGGTTGCTCCTCGCTACCCTCCATGGGCAGCGAGGAGGTTCAGGCAGGGGGAAACCAAAATTTATGAGGCAAAAATCCTGGCAACGTTCCCCAGTGGGTTCTGGGGAGCTCACTGCATCCCACTGTGGCGCACAAGCCGTGTCTGCCAACAATAATGTATTTGAAGGGCCACACCGTGAAATGGGTTGTTTATTTATAAGATGTAACAGAGGTGCTGCTTGTAAGATGAAAAAAGAGGCCAGCTGGAAGAACGGTTTAACAGCAAGTGAAGGATGTCAACTGGACTCTAAGTAAGATGTAGTTAAATAATGATGCAGCTATGCGAGGAAATGATGATGATCATATGTTAGTATTAAATTAAATGAATTTGGTTTGATTTGTAATAATTTGGGAAATTAATAAAAATAATTTGAAAAAGTAAAAAAAAGAACACTTAACTTTCTTGCATTTGGCCTACTGGCAATAACCACTTTTATGTGTGTGTTTTGAGCTTTAATAGGGAAATATCTGGGAGTGCAAGGCTAGGAAGCTGGTTAATTTTTTAAAAAAAACAACACCATCTTATTTGGCCCCAGAGTATCTCCACGGTAGGCTGCTATATATTACTTGTCAGCTTCTTTTGAGAAAGAAAATGACATGTCTCTTGTGTTGTGAGTGACAGGGTGAAGATGTCCTTGTGAAGAGTTCTGAACTTATCTACTCTGGGGAATTAACCAAAATTTCCCAGCCTCAAGCAAAGAGCCATCAAAGAATGTTCTTCCTCTTTGATCATCAGCTTGTCTGCTGCAAGAAGGTAAGCTAAGCAAGCTGTGTCCACCTCTGCCTCTGCCAGTTAACACTCCCCACCGATAGTGGAATTCCCCACTGCTTTTCATTGTTTTGCACTCATGCATTGCATTAAAGAACATCCCAGTGTGCCAGGGTGATGGCATTAATCTAAATGTCACTATTCATATAAATCAAGGAAAGGGTTTACTACTGCAGACTCGCCTTCCCTGCCATCGTTTCTTCCATGCCAGTCTACTGTGAATTTCTCTACCAACAGTTAATGAAAGAGCCTTGCTGTGGACTGCTCTCCTGTGGTGCTGGAGGAGAGCGAAGCATTTAGCTTTTGTGAGATTAAAATACGGCAGCTGAAAATGCTATCAAATTAAATCTATCAGAAAGTGCCACCCACGTTCTTTCTAAGCATCAGGGCAATTTCTACGGTTGTATTGAATAGATAGAGTCTAACAATGTTTCCACCTGCGTATATAAACGCTCATGTTATTCATTAAGATGCATGCCTGAGTAGAAATCTTACAAAGCCAAGCCCAGGAGGTGGGATGAGGAAAAGGTCACATCCTGCTTGGAGGCTTCCCATGGGTATTTGACTGGGCACTGTGAAAACAGAATATTGGACTAGATAGGCCTTTGGTCTGACTCAGCAGGACTCTTACGTTCTCGTTTCCTTCAGTAATAGGAGGCATCATAATTTTGCAACAGCAGTGATGGCTTTTATCCTATCTGTGTCTTCTATTGTTATGATTATACTAAGTCTTTGATATTAATAGGATGGTGCAGTTACAATATTCACATCGGTGTCTGTGCATCACATAAGATATAGCCCCCTGGTTAGGGGAAAATATGTTGAAGAATCTGCCCATTTGTTCATAGAACATGCACTCTGGTTGCAAGATCACCAAAAGGATATATATCTTAGGGGAGCATTTCAACAGATTCACCACATCTTATCAGTTGCCATGGAAATTCTGAATACTGAAAAAATACTTAAAGAGCAAAGAGCCCGTACCGTATGTGGCCTTGAGAGAGCTGGCAGTTTCTCTTGATACATTCCACATGGATTCATTGAACCGAATAAACATTTTTTTCAGAACTGCACAATATTCTTGGAGGGTATGAAACATTCTGCAGCACGACTGCAGAATTTGTTTGTGTGGCTGTAGCAAAGTACCTAACATCAGTCTAACTCTGTAAGAAGGACATGTCATGGGAGAGCAGCCCCCTAACTTTTCAGATTGTCTGTTTTATCTGCCATACTGCCACACAAAATGGTACTGGCTGTGAGACGGATGGGTGTCTCCTCGGAAGTAAGCATCCACAAAACGCAGTCTGCTAAACTAATCACTTTATTTCATAACTTTGATAATCCAGACCTTGCGATTATGCATCCGACCCCTCGGAGTCAGATCCTTCTAGTACGGATTTGCGGCTCCGCCCCCAGCATAGGAGCTTCGGAAAGCCTAGTCTCCGCCTCTCCTTTTTCCGCTTCCGCGCCCTTGACCTGGGCAGCCCTACGGCTCCCCCTTCCCTTTCGCTTTCACCTTCCCCGCTTGTGGTGTCTGATGCTCCGGTAGGCTCTCTAAGCCTCAACTCCTCCTCGGTCTCCATATTCTGATCCCTTCCCATTGGCTGTGCTAGCGCTCTGGTGGAGCTTTCCTCCCATTGCTGCACTACCTGCTCTGGCGTCAGCAGGGGCTGTGCCTGTTCCTGATCCCAGACCCTCAATAACTCTTCGGGCGTCAGCGGAGCCCTATCTAGGTCAGCTGTCTCCTCTGGCACCGCTTCGGAAACCGGCCAGCCCCTGACATCCATCCCCCCTTCCAAGCCCCCCTTCCCCTCCTGAAAAGGCACACCTGGTTGGGGCAGATTGGTTTCGGAGTCCCTTGCTAGATCTCCCAGCTCCCCCCAAGACTCGTCTGCTGTGTCAGGGGAGGAAGGGAAACCTAAGAATATTGTGGTGTCGCCACTGGACGATGAGGCAAACAGGTCTTCCCAATCCTCCCTGGCCATGGGTGGAGAAAGGGGTTCTGCACTCTCGGTCCCTTCTCCTACCATTGGGTACCCTTCACTCCCCCCTGATGGTGGGAAACCCCAGAAGTCCCCTTCCTCCGAGTCTGTGGGCTGAAACACGTCTCTTAGTTGCCAACGGTATGGTTTGGGCTTGTGCGGGAATAGTTCGTGAAATTCCCACACCAGATGCTCCTTGGTGACTTCCTCTGCCGGGATCCATGCATTTTCCGACGCTGGCTCCCCCTCCCACGCTACCAAATACTGCAGTTCATCCCCTTGCCACCTGGAGTCCAAAATCTCGGTGGCCTCGTTGAAGAGTTCCGGTTCCACCATCGGTAACCCCTGCGACCCCTGCTGGTAGCCCTGTTGGTACCTGTGAGGTTCCCTGTACTTGGACAGGAGAGACCTGTGGAACACCGGGTGAATCCTCATGTCGTCCGTCAGTCGCAGTTTGAAAGCCACGGGGTTGATCTGCTCCACTACCTCAAAAGGCCCCAGTCTACGTTGCTGCAGCTTCTTGCACCTGCCGCGAATGGGCAGCCCTTGTGTGGACAACCATACCATATCTCCCACCTGGATGTCCTCCCCCTCCCTGCGGTGCCGGTCCGCTGCCGTCTTGTAGGCTGCTTTAGCCCGCTCCAAATTGTCACTGAGCAATTGGTGCAATGCTTCCAACTCCTCAGCGAAATTCTGTGCAGCGGGCACGTCTCCATCCCCCTGTTCCCCCTCCCTTCCCGGAAAGGCCCTGGGGTGGCTGCCGTAGATCGCCTGGAACGGGGACATGCCTGCCGAGGAGTGTTGAGCATTGTTGTACGAAAACTCTGCAAGGGCGAGTTTGTCACTCCAGTCGCTGTGTTGCTGGGAAGCATAACAGCGCAGATACTGCTGCAGTATGGAATTAACACGCTCCGATTGACCGTTAGTTTGAGGATGGCGTGCTGAAGATAGACACACCTGCACCTTCAAGATCTGCATGAGCTTGCGCCAGAAACGGGAGGTAAATTGGGCGCCGCGATCCGAAATTACTCTCACTGGCATACCATGCAGCTTGAACACGTGCTGCATAAACAACCGGGCCGTCTCCTCCGCCGACACCACTTTGGGGCAGGCAATGAAGTGAGCCATCTTGGTCAGGAGATCCACTACGACTAGTACAGCCGTGTTGCCCTTGGACTTGGGGAGATCCGTGACAAAGTCCAGCGAAACCGCTTCCCAGGGCTTGCTTGGGGTGGGAAGCAGTTCCAGTAGTCCTGCTGGTACCCTTCTTTCCCCCTTGGCCCTTTGGCAGACCTCGCACCCCCTGACGTAGTCCTTAACGTCCTGCCTGACCTTTGGCCACCAGAATTCTCTAGTGACCAGTATCATGGTTTTGAATTGCCCAAAGTGCCCTGCTGTGGGGTTGTCATGAAGCTGTCTGAGAATTTTGGCCCTCATATCCTCCCCTGGCACATACAGTGCCCCCTTGTACACCAGTAGCCCCTCCTTTTCCTCAAACCCTCCTGCCCTGGGATTCCCCTCCTTGAGTTCCCTCAGTTTGTTCTGGGCAAAGGCGTCCGCCTGTGTGAGGCGCACCAGTTCTTCCCTACCACCCAATGTCGCCCCACACCGCCACTGTTCAGGCTTGAAGATGGCCCTTGCCACCGGAGGTCCTTCATCTTCCATGTATTCTGGCTTCCTGGATAGGGCGTCCGCCCTGCTGTTCTGCTCGCCAGGAACATACTGGATGTGGAAATTGAATTCCGCAAAAAACTCTGCCCATCGCATTTGGCGCTGGTTGAGCACTCTAGCCGTGCGCCAGTACTCCAGGTTCTTGTGATCAGTATGAACCTGGATTTGGTGTTGCGCCCCCACCAAGAAGTGGCGCCAGTGTTTGAATGCTGCGACCACTGCCAACAGTTCTTTGTCCCAAATGGCGTAATGGGCCTCAGACCGGCTCAACTTCCTGGAATAGAACGCACAGGGCCGCCATTCCTTTGCTGGATCTTGCTGCAGTAGTATCGCTCCTATGGCTCGATCTGATGCATCTGTCTCTATTCTGATGGGCTTGCTGGGGTTCACATGCAGCAACTGCTCCTCTGAGGCGAAGACTTTCTTGAGTGTTTCAAAGGCTTGTTGCGCCTCGTCCGTCCACTTAAACTTCTTCTTGCCTCTCAAGCAGTCCGTAATTGGTGCTGTCATGTCTGCGAACGCCCTTACGAACTTGCGATAAAAATTTGCGAAGCCGACGAAGCGCTGCACGTCCTTCTTGGTCTTGGGGCTTTTCCATTGCAGGATCGCCTCCACCTTATTGGTATCCATGGCTATGCCTGTATCTGAGAGTCGGTAGCCTAGGAAGTCCACCTCCGTGGTGTGGAACCGGCACTTCTCCAGCTTGACCGCTAATTGGTGTTCCTGGAGTCTCTGCAGTACTTCCTTTACGTGATGCACGTGCTCCTCTGGGTTCTGAGAGTACACCAGCACGTCATCTAAATAGACCACTGCCTGTTTGTACAGCAGGGGTCCCAACACGTGATGCATGAACGCTTGGAAGCATTGACTACCTCCCTGGAGGCCGAAGGGCATCACGAGGAACTCATAAGCACCCAGGGGTGTGAACATGGTTGTTTTCCACTCATCACCTTCTCTGATCCTGATTAGGTTGTACGCACCCCTCAGGTCCAGCTTGGTGAAGATCCTGCCCTTGCGTACCGCCGCCAGCAGGTCGTCGATCTTCGGCATGGGGTAGGAGACAGGGAGGGTCAGGGAGTTGAGAATCCGATAGTCACAAATCAATCTCCGTTGGGGGGTGTCCTTTTTGTCCACCCAGAACACTGGGCTGCCCCCTACAGCCTTGCTTTCCCTGATGAACCCTCTGGCCAGGTTTTTGTCAATGAAGTCCTTCAGATCTGCCATCTCCTGCTCCGACATTGAATAAAGCTTGCCCGGTGGCAGCTGAGCTCCTGGCACCAGGTCGATTCGGCAGTCGTAGGGGCGGTGGGGGGGTAGCTTGTCTGCTTCCCTTTCGTTAAACACCTGTTGAAACTCCGCATATTGCGCAGGGAGGGTGACTTCCCCTGCTTGCATCACGGCAGCCTTTGCCTGCTCCTTGGGATTGAGCTGCTGCAAGCAATTCTCCATGCAATACGCAGAACCAAACACTAGAGAGCGCTGATGCCAGCTCACTACTGGGTCATGTCTGTCCAGCCACCCCATCCCCAGTATTAAGGGGGGGCCTGCTAACGTGGTGACGTGGAAAGCAATAACTTCAGAGTGCCTTCCCATCCCCATCCGCATAGGTGGAGCGCTTTGCGTGACCGCCCCTCCTTTTAATTCCCTCCCATCAATGGTGGTGACTTGCAAGGGGACAGGCAAAGGCAGGAGGTGAAGCTGGTGCTGCCGTGCAAAGTCTATATCCAGGAAATCAGCCGATGCTCCCGAATCTACCAAGGCGGGAACTTGCATGGTGAAGCCATTGGGTAGCTCCAGTGTGACTTCCATCACGATGCCTGGCTTGGGAGGGTTGGGGAGGGTGTGCTCTGGCGGGCTGGGGGGGGGCGTCTCTGGTGCGTTGCTGGGGGGACCTTTTACTGCTCCTGAGCCGGGCTGGCCGTCCCCGTGACTTGCCAGCCGGCATTCCCGTTTCCCTGCCTCGGCGTCTGCTCCTCCCCTTCTCCTGTTACAGCCCCCGTCATGCCTTGCCACACCTTTTTCTTATTACACGCTTTTGCGAGGTGTCCTATTTGGTGACACACATAGCATTTTCTGGGCGCCTTCCCGCCTTGCGTGTCACTCCCCTTGGCAACCGTTGCGTTTGAAATAGGGCGCGCGCGCGCTCCTCCCAATTCCATGGGCGTTTCTTCCGGGAGGTGCGTCTGCGCGCCAGCCGGTCTCTCTGTTGGTGTGGGAATGCGGAAGTTGAACCACCTTCCCGCCTTCCCCTCCTTCCTGCTTTTGTCTCTGAGTTCCAGTCTAATGCCGATTGCCATCGCTGCTTCGGTGAGGCTTTTCATGTCATTGTAGGGACCCCCCCTCGCCAAAGAGTCTTTTACTTCATCGGCCAGACCTAACTTAAAGAGCGCTATCATTTGAGGCGTATTGATTTCCCATCCCAGACGATGGGTTAACGACAAAAACTTTGCCTGGTACTCGCGCACCGTCATATTCCCTTGCCTCAAAAGCAAAAGTTCCTGCGCTTCCAATTCCTGTTCCGAACTGCTCGTATAAACAGCGTCCATCGCTTTAAAGAACTCCTTTACTCTCTGAAGCGCTGGGTCCTTGGCCATAATCAGTGGCCTCACCCAATCTCGAGCATGTGATTCAAAATGCGAAATTACAAATCCGACCTGCTCTTCCTCATTTTTAAATGAGTCTTTTTGTAGTTCCAGGGCATATAGCATGTCCGTTCTAAAACCTATGTACTGTTCTGGTCTGCCCTGAAACCTGCTTGTTAGCATGGTGATTCGCCTGCCCGCCTGCGCACTCCTGCCCTGCTCAGCGTGGATCCTTGCCTCCTCCAACCTGGCTTGACTAATTCGGTACAGTACCTCTAGCTCACGAGCTCTATCTTCCCAGGTAGGGGCACCTCCACCGCCGGCTCCTTGGGCAGCTAACGCTGCGGCTTCTTCCGCGCTGCTCATGCTGGTTGTGCTTTACTTCTGAGGAGGTGACGATGACTAGAAGGATGCTGTGAGACGGATGGGTGTCTCCTCGGAAGTAAGCATCCACAAAACGCAGTCTGCTAAACTAATCACTTTATTTCATAACTTTGATAATCCAGACCTTGCGATTATGCATCCGACCCCTCGGAGTCAGATCCTTCTAGTACGGATTTGCGGCTCCGCCCCCAGCATAGGAGCTTCGGAAAGCCTAGTCTCCGCCTCTCCTTTTTCCGCTTCCGCGCCCTTGACCTGGGCAGCCCTACGGCTCCCCCTTCCCTTTCGCTTTCACCTTCCCCGCTTGTGGTGTCTGATGCTCCGGTAGGCTCTCTAAGCCTCAACTCCTCCTCGGTCTCCATATTCTGATCCCTTCCCATTGGCTGTGCTAGCGCTCTGGTGGAGCTTTCCTCCCATTGCTGCACTACCTGCTCTGGCGTCAGCAGGGGCTGTGCCTGTTCCTGATCCCAGACCCTCAATAACTCTTCGGGCGTCAGCGGAGCCCTATCTAGGTCAGCTGTCTCCTCTGGCACCGCTTCGGAAACCGGCCAGCCCCTGACACTGACTTCCTATATAAACCTGATGATGTAAACTGATGATATTGTAGGTAGGTTGTGGAGTGACATTTGTGAGCATCTGGTTTGGGTAAAGGCTCCAGAAATCAGGTCATGAGTTAGGTTTGAATAATCATTTTCACATAAAATTATGTACCTTGGGAGGTGAATAAAAGGCTTTATTTAAAAGGGGTTCTGATTGGGGAGAACCCCCCCCCAAAAAAACATTACCCCTAGTTTCCATGTAAATTAGTATTAGTTTCAGTTGTGCATCTTATGATTTAAACGAAAGGTGTCCGAAATAGGGCACTTTGGGGAGTCTGATTTGGGTAAGCCCCACTAAAATTGTGCCAGGTTTTATGTTTTAGCTGTCAGAACACATTTCTGCACAAAATGGCACAGGACCATTTCCAGCCATGTGTGTTATAATGTAATCAGAGGTACTTTGAATTTATTGAAGGATGATGCCCCACAGCCTAAAGGTCCCTAGGCTGTTCAATAAGACTTAAATTTCTTGAGTATATGTACAAAAGCCCACCTCTTGCCATGCGTGGGCTTTTGATCTTAAGTACAATCACTTAGTCACTCAGTAAGTTAGTAACCTAAAAATCATGTGTACAATATTGTTTGTACAACCAGAAGAAATTATTGCGCAACTATTATACTCCATCTAATGAGTGCAAACCTACCATACATTCTCCAAGCAATTAAAAACTACCAAGACTTCCTAGGGCAGTATCACAACTTTCTTTGTTGTATTAGTAGTGACATTAGGAACCCTTACTCTGTTATGTTACAAGAGATTGGAAAGTAGCAGCTGATTTTTACACTCCTCTATCTTATTTAGTAATGTGCCAGGGAAGATTCAGGTGTAGGTTTTCTTTTGGGTTGCATTTGGTGACTTTTGTGATTTCCCCAACCCTGTGTTGGAATACACCTCTTCGAATTGCTGTTCCCACAAGCAAAGGGAGGGTAACTTAATATAAATCCTGAAAATATATAACTGTAGATGAACCTCCATGCTGGAAAAATAACCACAATGGCTCCATTCTACCTCCACTTTCTGAAGCAGAATATGCCTCTCTCAATGCTAGTTTCTGGGAATCATATTTGAGGAGAGGGCTGTTGGGCTCAAATCCTACCTTAGGGCTTCCCATGGGCAACTGGTTGGCCACTGTGAGAAATCCGTTGTTAGGCTAGCTGGGCCATTGGCCTGATTGGCTTTTCTGATGTTGTGACATATATATTATTTTGCACATGGTAGCCCGTGTATATTTCTGTCTTGAGTATTCATGCATCAGGAGACCCTGAGGAGAAGCCAGAGTGGGACATGACTATATTTTTCCTCTTAGGATCTCCTGCGACGTGACATCCTGTACTATAAGAGTCGAATCGACATGGACAACATGGAGATTCTGGATGTGGAAGATGGGAAAGACAAGGACTTCAACGTCACCATTAAAAACGCATTCAAGTTGCACTGCAGGGACACTGAAGAAGTCCACTTATTCTGTGCAAAAAAGCCAGAGCACAAGCAGCGTTGGCTCAAGGCCTTTGAGAACGAAAGGAAGCAGGTTCAGCTTGACCAGGAAACCGGTATGCAACAGTCGCTGGGATTGCTGCTTAAGGCATTGTGCAGCCATTAAGCAGAGAAAAACACCTGCCCCACTTGAGCTGCATGTCAAACTTTTGAAATACACTCATTTCCCTACGGATGTAACAAACGAAACATTGCCTAGGGTCTTAGAAGGCCCTCCTATGTAATCTTTCTGTCTGATGGATGCACCGGTCCACTAGCTGCACCAAAGCATCTCCTGAGTCAGGGGTGGGGAGCCCTTTTCAGCCCAAGGGCTTCCTCCCCCCCTTGGAGAAACTTCCAGTGGTGGGTGAGGCCAAAGGGAAAAGTGGCCAGAGCAGCGGGGCTGATTTCCAAGTCATTGTGCACAGAATCAAGCTGCTATTGTAATTTTTGCTGCTTGGGATTTTGCACTTGACCCCTCCCCCCCTTGGTTGCTGTGTGTGGTTTTCTATGATGCACCTTGCAAAGGCACAGCTGAGCTAATGAGTTTTGTTTCATCGTCTAGGTTTTTCCATTACTGAGGTGCAGAAGAAACAAGCCATGCTTAATGCCAGCAAACTGAACCAGAGTGGAAAACCAAAAGGCAAGTCAGGATAGTTATCCTTCTCTTTTATCTCTCCCTCCAACAGGGGAATTTATCCCAAGTTCTAGTATTAGGAGGGGAGACACTTTTTCTCTTTTCACACCATGCATTTTAGAGCACCCTGAACACGTTGAGCTGCCTTCAGCCCTGCCAAGGAGATCCAGGATACAGGGCAATATACAAGAACCTGCCCTTGGAAGCTAGTTTTATTCAGTTGGAAGCATCTCCCCAAAAGCAAAGTACCTACGTCAGAGGTAGAATTGTCCTCAGAACAGCAGGGGAAGGCAGGATTCCCCCCCCCCAAAAAAAAAGATCTCCACCAGGTTTGCTATTTAAAGAAACCTGCATGTCAAAATTTAATGCGATGCCTAGCCACATTTCAAGATAAAAATATTACTAGTGGCTCGTGTTCATAAATGGTAGTTGTGCTGCAGATGGCTTGGACATGATGACCCTTTTATCAGCTTTTTCTCCTCCCTAACAAAGTGTCATGAGATCAGGTAGAAGATGGACATAATAGATAATAAGGTCCCGTTGGATGCTTTTCCTAAAAGGCAGCGTTGAGTTATTTTGAAGAATTATTCTATTAAATTTAGATCATGCTGGGCATCATGGGCAAGAATGCGTTGAATCTGCGTCAATGTAACCTTTTATCCTCTTATGTCGTTAACAGTGGTCACCCGGACATATTACGATTTCTTGATGCGCCAGAAGCACCCCACATTGCCGACGAACCTCCCCCAGCAGCAAGTTTTCATGCTGGCGGAGCCCAAGCGCAAGCCTTCGAATTTCTGGCAGAACATCAGCAGGCTGGCACCGTTTCGAAAATGAGGGGAAGCAGCCTGATCTTGTGCCTGAATACCTTCTGAGAAAGCACTTTATGCATCAGTCCTGCAAAACAAAGCACTAGCTCCCCCTCCTGGCTTTCAGAGGGATAGCATCTTCCCTTTACCCCCTTATTTCTTTTGCCAGACTGAATGAGCTCAAAAGTGTTACAACATGGACCATTTTTGTTGTTGTGTGTACGTACACGTGTGTCTGTGAAAGTGAGCTGAGCCTGCCCATCTCTTTTGAATACCCAGGAAGAGAAAGCAAGAGGCTTGAGTTAGAACATAGTTGGAACCTTTCCTGTTTTCTTTCCTTAAAAACAACAAAACCCTTATTTTGTCGTTTTCCTTTTGGACCATTTCTTCCCTTGGGACCATGATTTGCTTGCAGTTTCAACAAGGCCGCCAGACAAAATAGGGGCAAGGGGATGAGCAGTCCCAGTGCCAGTTTTGCATTTGCTCCAAAAAGCTGTCGAGTGTTGTTGCTGCTGTTACACACCGTTTTCTCCTGGGACGACGGACTCCTTTCCTATCACCTTCCTCACGCCAGTTTTCACAGAAATCCCGAAGAATCCGAGCATGGCCAGGGAGCCACCTTCGACCTTCCTTTGCTGAAAGCAGAACTACTGACCACGAACCAGAACCTGACTGGCCAACCTGAAGCATGACTAACAGCTGAGACCTAGTTGAGTTAATGTACATTGTGGGGGAGGGGGAAATGTGCCTAAATTAACTTTAAATTACTTTTATTCTCTACCAACACTTTGCCATAGTTCTTGGCCAATGAATTTTTTTTGTCAGTGTTTTTAAATGTTTATTTATGGTAAAAGTGCAGATAACTGTATTTTGTAAGAGTTTGTAATCTGTCTTGTCAGATGTTAACTTGATGCCTGTTTTGTCTATTTTTTTTCCACTAAAGACAAAGGCCAACATTTGTAAGCCTATATTCCTAAAAAAACGATGAGACATGTCTGAAGGTGAATTTCAGATGTACCAGTACCACTTACAAGCAAATCAGTATTATCCTTGGGAACTTTGCCACCCACGCAATAGTCTGCAGAGGCAGTGTGGGGATAGGAAGCCTGGGCCACAGAGTTCCAGAATTTATACAGATTGACACTTGAAAATGGTGGGCAAAAATACCCATGAAATCCTTGACTAGAAAAAGAGAAAGATTTGCCTTACTATAGCAAGATAGCTAGAAGCCATAACTGACTGAATCCCATCCTTTAGGGATTTTCCTGGTACTGTGAAGCTAAAAAGAAAACCATGTACTCTGGTATGAGACTACTGTGAGGGGGTGAGCACTCAGAGGTCTGCCACAGAGATGCAGTGTCCAACTATGGCTAACCAGCCGATAGTTACGCAAATCCAGAAGCATGTACAAATTCATTCTTGCACTATATCTTTCCCCTCATGGGAGGGGCTACATTTAATTTCATAAAGAAACTTGTAAAAGTGATTTCCACTCCGTGTGTGTCTGTTATAGAATTCTTGGTCCAACAGTCTTGTCCTTTGTGCCTGGTTGTTATTAAGTGAGGAGCGAGCTGCCTAGCAGGCTGGCCTCTATTGCCTTTGTTTCTCTCCAGCTCCAGCCATGTCGACAGCAAGGATGTGGAATCCATGGTCCTCAAGCTCTTGAATTTTTCAACTCCCATCATCCTTGATAGGCCATGCTGGCTGCAGTTGATAAGAGGACCACCACATCCACGCCATACACATAAAGCACTCTCACACCATTGTAACAGTCATGGCTCCCCCCCCCCCCCCGTGCAAATCCTGGGAACTATTGTTTAAGGCTGAGAGCTGTAGCTCTGTGAGGCATCTCCTAACAACACTCAGCACCCTTAACAAACTACTGGTCCCAGGATTTTGCAGAGTAAGCCTTGACTGTTAAAATGATGTAAGAACACTTTACATGTATGGTGTGGCTGTAGCCCAAGGAATCCAGCAACAGATGGAGGACCTCATTTTCTCCACCTGGTCTAAAAGCTGTTTCACATGACTTAAGGATTGTAAGAGATGCATGTGGGACTGCAGCGTCAAGTGATGACTTGTATGTGGACATAATTTAACTTTTTACATAATTTCAAACATACCAAGCTGGACCCCAAGATGTCAGAGCTTTTGTTGATGCAACAGGGCTTTCACATCTCCTTGCTGTTACATGCCTAAAAGCAGGCCCTGTGAACTGAATGGGATGCAGCAGAGCAGGGGAACTAAGCTAAGCTAACTCATTGCCTTTTGCTCACACAAGCAACCGTTAAGACCAAACCCTGTATTTTTCAATTTACATAACTGGCTGGAAGTCTCCAACTGATGAGAAATGATATGCATGCACCCGTTTGAAGCTCTCTTTAGTGCAATTACACTTTGATAGCTCCAGCACTCTGGGCTGTAGCATGGGATTTGGAGAGGCTAGATGCCAGTCTAGATATAGCCATCGTGTACAAGATGACTCCTAATTTGTTAGTACTTTTATCTCTTGAACTGTTTAATATTGCGGGGAGGTAGCGTGATTTCCAAGCCATTCAATCCACACGAGTGAGGCTAGATTAACAAAAGCCACCGCCAAGTTCCTGTGCAGTCAGGGCTCAGGTTTTACAATGAGACTCAAAAGTGGTGTGCCACAACATGATCAAGAGCTAAGGCGGCTTCTGTCAGATGCGTAGACCTGAAAATACCAATCGTATTAATGACACAGTTCAGTTCAGCCATCTACTAAGCACAGAAGTATTTGAAGAAAAGTGTAGTACAGTCGTCATAGAGACAAATGGCAGTCCAATAGCAAGAGAGAATGACCAGTTGGGAAGTAATATGCCAGAGTTGCCTTTGCTTGACCAATGCAAACTATGCAGTCAGGTGGCCGGTGCTGCAAATGAAAGCACTTTTTACTTGAGTAAATAGACAACTCTCAGGAATTATCAGTCCCATGGGATAAATCATATACTGTAGTGTACAGCAGTATAGATCAAGTACTGAAACAAGGAGCGAGGGATTGGTGCTGAACCAAGCCAGAACACCCCACAACTGGGTTGTAACAACAGCCTGCTGCTTTTAACAATGGTAGAAGGGTGTGAAGTTAGTGGCCTGCAGAGCCCAGAAAAAGAATGCGACAACATAGCTTCCACTGTTCCAGGTAAGATGGGAGTTTTGAGGCCTGTAGTTGTTCAAGGAAAAAAAAAACAAGACTAAAGGACCACGATAAGCAACACAGTCAATCTTTATTGAAAATGAAGTATTAATACATAACAATTCCTGTTACATAAACGTGCTTTTAAGAATTTAACTCTGAGCTCATCTACTCATTGGATTGCATAAAAATAAAAATGAATTTTACACAGTTGGCTCAGAATGAAATTGTCACTCCTATGTGTTGATGCAATAGTTCAATGCAGATATGATGCTTTAAACTGGTTCTGGAAGACAACATTGACCTAAACTTGGAAAAAGTACCAATACAACTGCTTTAAGACAGTCTTCTTAAAAAAAAAAGTTATAAAAAAAGGAAACCTGTGTCTATTTCATAACAAACACTATTACTGGGGCCTCTTGCACCTCTGTTGCATGCACTCCCCCTTTTCAACCCACAAGGGCAGCCAATAATAGCACTACAATAAAATCCCACTAACAAATCCATTCTACTAAAAACAAGTCTGTACAGCAGCAAGCTAAATGAAACGTCCCCGGTTTGCTTGCTAAGTGCTCAAAAGTCACATCAGATTGGAAAAAAACCACACAGATCATGTCGGGTAATTAGAGGTCAAACTATTTAGAATATTTTGATACACTAAGTTGGCTCCTGACACTGCGATACTCAAAATGTATTCCAAGTCACATTAGAAAGGGTCAGATGCCCCCCTGCCTTCACAGGCAGTTCAATAATCCTGATGGTTTGAGATATTAATGCAAAAGCATGCTTATGTAGCTTTTACCCCTCCCATTTCTATTGAAGACTTACAGCCTGACTAAAGAGATCCTTCACAGATGACTCAAGACACACATGCAGCTTCCTTGCCTGCACAACCTTCCTTCTCTTCAGAATGAAGGAAGTTTTACAGGCTGAAAAAGTAGTATCTATACAGCACCACTCAAGTTAGTAAGCAAGGAGCTTGGAAAAAGCTCCATGTGCCCACACCCTGGAAAAAAACACCACAAGACCGAACTCTGGATTTGGGGCTTAGTACTTTACATGCAAGGACAGAAATGGCATTTGTACTATTTGATGTATTCTAGCAGATACCCGATAGAAAATGCTATTGTGAGCCTCACAACTAGAAAGAAGTTAGTTAAAACCTCTATATGGATGCTGACTTCTTTCAGAAGCAGCCGCTTCATATAAGCAATTTAGATATTCTGCTTTGCGTAGAACAGTGTCATCCAATTTCCCTGCATTTTAATAACACAAATTAAGCTAGCTTTACAATACTGTGCTCAACCAACAGGAACACTGCTCATTTGATACACATAGGAATAGGAGAAAGATATGTCTAATCAATTCAGAATTCTATACAGAAATTAAGATCTATGAAGATCAGCTGACATGGAATATCCCTATGCAAATACTGTTCCATAAAATTCAACCAGATTACTAGTGTTGCATTCTAAGTGGCTTTTCATTTACAGGAATTCAGCTGAAGTGAATCCCACCAAACAATATTTCCATTATAGCATCATGCTACCTTTCATGGTTACTTTATGAGCTTGTCAGAGTACTTGAATTTCTGTAGCCTTCAACAATATTTTAGTTACACATTTATAATCAGGATTAATAATTGAGGTTTAGTTTCCTGTCAGTAGGTTAGTGCTAAACACCACTGACTAAATCTACCAATTCTTAGGCAAATGATGTTTCTATAGAATGTGACTATTTTGCTCTTTTTTTTAAAAAAGAGACACTTAGAATATTGTGTTCTCTACCTTGGGAATGTCTCCTAAATGATACTTTGAACATTATTTAAAAACGTAACTTTTGAAGTTTAAAAGCCCAGATCCTTTTTTCTGTTATTGCTGTAATTTTTGATTACATTTAAGGCTGCGATCATTTGAAAAAGCAGCTTGATTTGAGCCTTGTCTACACTGCATTAGCTCCCTTTATAACTTTCTGGGAAGCTCCAATGCAGCCACATACTAAAAATTTGAGGTTTTACCCCCCCCACCCATGCGCACACACCCCCCGCCCGGGAATTCTAAAACAGGGAATGGAACAAACAGCAGAAGAAAGAATTCCACAACACCTCCTGCTGCCTATAACCCACTTGAAGTACAAACTTTCAGTTTCATATTCATGCTTTTTATTATTTGCAACAATATACCAAGCTATATACACCCCCTCATCACTGTGCTTTTGGTTACTTCCCTATTGACTGTACTGGAGGTATGGAACTACCTCCCAAAAAATGCCCTCTCCCTCCCTCCCTCCCACAGATTAGAATTTCTGGAAGGTGCAGTATCTTTTGCAAAAAGTACTATTCTCCCCCCCCCCCTTGCAGATGAATCCCAAACACAACTGAGAAAAAAGTGCTCAAGTGAGATCACCTAGAAAGCTGTTACTACTACTGTGTCCAAAAAAGCAAGAGGAAGCATTTAGAAATCTGAGGCTTGAGGAGAATAAATTATAACTTGTCCTTACCATTCACAAAGTGCTGCATTAGCTGAAGAGAGTTCAGAGCATTTAAGAAGGCAGCAGTGCTTACATTTGTTTTCAACATGTCCCCAACAAAGCCGTATTTTCAATGCTCATATCTGTGGCAAGAAATATTTTATTCTAAACTTGCTAAAATGGACATTTGCCCACACTGGATGATCACTAGGTCTGTGGAGCACTTCGAAAAATAAGATTTACAAATCAATTTCACAAATGGTATAGCTAAGCAGACTCGTCCAAAGCAGTACAGACTCCAAATGGTATGGGTAGGATTTTGCTGTTGTTGTTCTCTACATATGGGACTTTCTAAACTGCAACAAGTGCTCAAGATTAAAAAATTTTGTTGTGCTAAAGGCATTTGGATCAAGGGGGCCATCTACAATGTGCTCCTTGGAAACTCAACTTTATAAAACCTTACGTTAAAAAAAATATATATGAAGAGTGCCTATTATAAAATAAAGTTATCAAGGCCCTCACCTCCTACAAGGATACGAGATGTGGAATCCTCCTGCCCCAGGAAAATATAGGATGGCAGCATTAAAATCAGCATGCAAACTACACAGAAGTAGCTGCCAAATGCGATTTAAAAACTGATCATCCTAAAATAAAGTACAGGGATACTCAATCTCACAATTAAAAAAGAAGCTTTTTGAGTAGTCTACCAACACTATAACCTAACATACAAATACCAACTTTTAACGGAACATTTTATAACCACTTACAGCAAAATTTGTTGTACGCTGGAAATACTGGGAAAATAATGTCCTGTTACTGTTTACCTAAATGGTGCCAATTTAAAGAAAGCCCTTGATTGCATTTAGCACTGAAACTAAACTAAACTAAAAATAAAATCTCATAATAATTTTGGTACACAAGTGGGTTCCCAGACTAGCCCTATCTCCCCACAGCATTGACTTAGGAACTTTTATAAAAAGTCATAGGCAAGGAATTCAGGAGTCACTCACTGCAATGAAACACTGCACCTGCTTTCTTAATTCACTGTCTTCTAAATGCAATTTAGGAAGCAATAAGGATATGATAGGAGATTATGCCAAAAATACAAATTAATGTCTTTGTACTTGATCACTTTCTAATTCAGTACTCGTTTTTGGAACTCTTCCATCATGACGACTCCTACTACTTTGTTCATAATCTATGCTGCGAGGAAACCAAGCCAAGTAAAATATTTTTAAATGGCTTGTTTGCCTTTACCATATCTAACATGTAGTTGAATTCCTTCCTATTTACATTAGTACATTTTACAAAAGCAAACTGGTTGAAATTGAAATTTTTTAGCTGACCAGGACTGGTAAGAAAAATTATCTTGGGGTGGGGTGGGGATTGGAACCAAAGGAAATCTGATTCTACCAGCAGTGTGGAAATTTCTTTTGGACGTTATCATTTAAAACTGTGATTTGTTTTTTTTAAAGAAGGTAAGCCATTATGTAGATAGATTTTCCACCTAATATTCTAATGAAGTATACCTTGATGATTTATAGACAAGCTGTTTTTGCCACTGATAACCACACTTCCTGCAAAATTTCATTCTTGTCCTTAAGAATGTTTATGCAACACTGAATCTAACCCCCTCCCCCTGGAGAAAAAAAGGAAATGGGAAAAAAAGTATGCTTGGTAAACTGATTCTCTGCAAACTATGAACTAATTTTCCAGTCACTGAACTAGGAAAGGAAAATATCACTTAAGAGTGCCCCCTTGAACTGGTGCCTTCATCAACTGAAAGTTGCTAATGTATATTATGTTTTTCTATGAAAAAAATCACTGTCACAATTCTACCTCTTAAGACCCTGCATACATTACAACAGTGCATTAGTGATACAAATTGTAAAATACTTATCGGCTCCTTTGGATTTTGCATATGACTTTTTTTTTTTTGCATCAGTCACAGCAGGTAGATTGAGCAAGCTTTGTGTGTTCTTAGACATGCATTCAACTAGATATGATCAATAAATTTATACTCCCTTTAATCATTATAATGAGCTAAAAATTGCAAGACAGTCCACAAAACAGGATTTGCTTTAAGACTAACTGCTGGAGTTCCAAGATGTAAGATATGCAGCACTGGGAAATCTTCAGTGATGTGGAATTAGTGTTTAGCAAAGGATTGCAAGCATTCAGAAGAAATAAGTCCTGGTTGGAGGCATGAGGGCTTCAGCACCAACTTTTAAACCTCAGTTACTTGATTGCATATCTCCCATCTTCAAACCTACATTCAAAGAAGGGTAAGAAGGCAACTAAGTAATTGTCTGACCTCATGTAACAAGATCTATGCAATGTCAAATATAGAAACAATTCAAATGTGGCACATAAGTTACTTCTGCACTCAGACCCGCCCTGTTCCATATACTCATCAAGAACTGGCAGATTCACAGTGTGCTCAACAGCAAGATAGCCCTATTCTTCTGTCTGCCTCCTCAATCTAACCTAGCAGATTTCACTTTCAGAGCTCATCTATCCAACCTGTACTAGAAAGCCTAGAAACCCCATGACTCAAGACAGTCAAATTCTGCAAATGGATCAGAACATTTGTAGCAGAGTAATCAAATCCTCAGTCAAAGACATATATGTAAAATGTTAAAGCAAAAATCAACAGTAAATGCCCCGTTTCAGGCAATTAATAGCTGCTCAAAGCTTGTTTTAACTTTAAGATAGTTGAGAAAATTTAATGAGGGAGACCTTTCCATCAGGGAACTCCATGTGCTGCTGGATTATATTAAGAGGCAGTGCAGATGTTAGCCAAAGCTAACTCTCATCAGTACTCCCCACTGAAGCCCACACAGTTCCCAATCCAAATGCCGAATTCAAAAATTTCTCTGCCAAGTATTCATCTAAGGAGCCCAAAAGCGACATAGGTGGGCCTTTAAACACGTAAATAAATCTTGCTTCTCCATTTTATTTTTAAATTTCTTTCGTACAGTGAAAAACTAACTATGCATGGATATAAGACACTCTTCAGAAAGCCAAACCGCTGTGGCTGTAAAACGTTCTTTCCCAGAAACAAGCAATGTTTAAGAACACATAACCAAGCCTGACATTTACAGGTGACACATACCAAAGCACCTACTATCAAAAAAAGCACCTCAGAAAAGGTTATAATTCATCCTGTGACTTGTGCTAGATCTCTAGCAAAGACGTTGCTATGATTGTTACAACCATGCCAGTACTTACACTGTGTGGTAATCACCACTGTGGGGGCACGTAGCTATAGGTTGGCGTTCCTGGGGCCCGATAGGTGGGCATTGTAACTGGGTGTGGGGCTACAGGAGTTGGGGAATGCGTTGTCAACAAGGTACCTGAGGAGCAAAAAATATTTTCATAATAAAGTTGCTTTAATTTAGAAGTCAACATATCTATAAAAACTTACGTAGGATTTAAAAGGAACATTGTTTTTCAAGCTTGTGGCCATGTGTCCCTTTTGCTCATGCCCCCCTCCCCATTTTGTAGCAAAAAAAGGAGAGAAAGTTACACACCCAGAGGCAGGTATATCATCCCAGGTTGGGACTAAGATTAAGTCTTGTTTAAAGCTACTTCATGAGTTACATGGAACAGGAAAGCTTTTTAGGAAGATAGTTAGATTCTCTCACTCCATGTACCCCAAGTACATCTACATCCTCTGAGCAGCTCTTCAGCTTGCAGTATTTCCCCACTGTATAAAAATGCTTCATATAAAATGTATCAGTAGAATTGGGTGACATGGTTCACAAGTCAAACTAAGCCAAATCATGGCTCTGAAGGAACACACGACTGTGTGAGATTTGAGAGAGGAGATCAAAGTCACTTTGTGCTTCCCCATTGCTCTGCTGGCTGTGACTATGGTTTGGTTTAGCATGTTGTCTAAACCCGGGATCATGGCTTAGCTCCCCTGGGCAGACCATAAGCTGTGTAAACCATAGGGCAAACAGCTTGTGGTTAGTCTGTGGAAAGCTAAACCATGACCCCTGGGTTCATAGAACACACTAAGTCAAGACATGACTCAGGGCAGTGCAGCAGCAGAATAACCAAGGAAGAGTAAAGTGGCCGCAATCTTTGCCCCTGGAACCCTCCCTCCCCCACTAAGACCCCCACTAAGCGATGTGTGAACCAGACCAAAGTCTCAAGTTAAAATCCAACCACCACTAAAGTGTATGGGCAGCAGATTTCAGACAAATCAGAGTAGTTAATGCACATTACCTTGTGAAACTCAAGTGCCACAGGATGATCTGACTTCTAGTCCTAAGTGGCATTTTTTTAAAAGTATTGGTCTCAGTCATGGTAGCCAGGAAAGTTCAGATATACAATATCCACTTATCACAAGTTGCACGAGAATTTACATGCAATATCAAACTGACCACACTGATTGCTATCAAGTGAGACTAAATACTGACCCTGGCCCAGAATGTAGTATAACAAAAATCTATTTACCTGCTGACATTGCCATTGTGGTCCCAGCCACCATTCCCATAGTGACACCATTTCCTCTGGGGGGCGGAATTGGTGCTGGGTACATAGTTGCTGGCATTCCATTGGGTTGCACAACTGTAGTGTGATGAATTACGTGGGGTGGTGCTGCATATAAAGGCTGTGTGTAATAAGTGCCTTGCTGTTGGAAAAAAATTGTTGGTTTAGTAAAATCCTTGCCACCACTGCATGCATCCTAAAAGGGCACACACAACTATTTCAGGAAAAATACCATTAAGTACAGACCACAGATATAAATTGGAGTGGGGTGTGTGAGAGAGAGATCAAAGGCAGAAAATTACATCTCTTTCCTCCTTTGACATTACAACTCAGGTGGGAGTTGGACCCCTGAAAAAGAAAATAAACCCACAACACTTGCCTTGTTAATCTCTAATTAAACTGTCATTATTCTCACACCTGAATTCTCACGTTTTGTTTCCAAAAAGCAAGATCGCCTTTGTACTGAGATCCTGTAATTTTATCATCTTAAATCTTTGGAATAGTTTAATAAAGCAGGGTTATCTTTCTTTTTTGCTTCACCCTGCATGCCACAAGGCAGTAATTCAGAATCTTTAAGTTTATGTCTATTGTTTGTATTTGCAACTATTTCTCTTAAGAGAAAACAAACATTTTAAAGATGGAGTTCATTCATAAGCCTGTTTCTATGCATGTTTTATTTTTGTCTGAAGTGTCCCCTCTCTGACAACTGTTAGGAAAGGGTGCACAGGAAGGTAGCTTTAGGTATATATTTATATGTGAATCTGGTCAAGTACAACACCCGAATTTTGGGACTTGCATAAAGCTAAAAGATTCCTTGCACACAGAAATCTAGACACCCAGGGGAAGGATTATAGCCTAGTCTTCCATTTTTACATCTGTGTTTTTATATCCATGGAGTCTTAATGTGTGCAATGTCCCGACTTGCCATCTGAGTGGCAAAGCTCAGTTGCAGGTTTACACCTCAGTTATTGGTAGGCAGAGATTTTGAGGAAATGTGAAAATTGAACCTAGAGGAGAGGGTGGAAGGCACAGAAATAACCTTTTCAGCTGAAGCAAGTCATTTTATCCATCTTGATACTTATTTTTAGGCCCCATTTTAAAAAGAGCTCATTTAATATTTATATAAATGTAAATCTGTATTCCATGGTACTCCAGACAACATACACATGGTTCTCAAGCAGTCTCACCCAGAATTGATTTATACAATTTCCATGCTGGGATACGTGGCCTACATTACTGAACTACTGTGCCCTTGCCACACAGCAGCCATATTTACCAAAACAATAACATCACCACATATTTCCAAGAATGATAATGCTCAGAAAAATCAGAAATTCCCACAAGTACAGTAACCTAACAGAGTAATGTAAAACAAGAGCAACTGAAGTCAAAGCTTTCTGCACAACACACTGATTCTACAGAAAACACTAACAGAGTAGAGTGCTTTCTACTCTGGATAGCATTCTGGGCTGTTACAGAATTAATGCGAACAGTAAATCTATACTTTTTACCTGTGCATATGGATTCTGCTGTGGATAGGCACTTCGAACCGGATACACTGCAGTCTGGTAGGGGTTGGGTGATGAAGAATAGGGAGGCACTGCACCACTGGTAGGTGAACAGGAGACTTTATATGGTGTGCCTGGTGTATAACCTATAAACAGAGAAAACCAAATTTAATATTTTTGCTGAGCTTTAATCAGATTTATTTAACACACCTGGGCACAAATGTAAGTCTTCCATTAAGCTGTTTGAATGCACATACATGCTTTCATAATTTCTAACAATCAAGCAGATTAATAATCCACAAGAATTAGTAAAGGCAAAGGTAAAGGGACCCCTGACCATTAGGTCCAGTCATGGACGACTCTGGGGTTGTGGTGCTCATCTCACTTTATTGGCCGAGGGAGCCAGCATACAGCTTCCAGGTCATGTGGCCAGCATGACTAAGCCGCTTCTGGCAAACCAGAGCAGCGCACGGAAACGCCATTTACCTTCCCACTGCAGCGGTACCTACCCGTATTTATCTACTTGCACTTTGACGTGCTTTCAAACTGCTAGGTTGGCAGGAGCAGGGACCGAGCAATGGGAGCTCACCCCGTCGCAGGGATTCAAACCACCGACCTTCTGATCAGCAAGCCCTAGGTTCTGTGGCTTAGACCACAGTGCCACCCGTGTCCCTTACAAGAATTAGTAACATCCATTAAATTTTCTAATGAAATATAATCTGCTACCACACACAATTCAATAATAATTAAAAAACAACAGAATATCAAAGAGTGGTAAAGGTATTAAGGTTGGTCAATAAAGTACTTGGGTTTTAGGTAAAGCACAACAGTTAGGTAAAGCACAACAGAAATGTTGTACTTTATTTACCAGATTAAAAATAATAATACAAGCAGCAAATATTTATAACTTTAGAATACTCTGCCAACAGATTCAGCAGCCCCCCTTCTGTTTCAACTTTTAAACAGGTGCTGAAAACTTTTCTGTTCTGTCAGGCTTATGCAGGCAATTAAGAATACGTCTTTCCACAATAGTTAGCCAATTTTGGATTTATTTTTTGTATGGTTTTATGTATAAAACACTATCTATCTATCTATCTATCTATCTATCTATCTATCTAACAGCAGTATATATACTTATACCTAAATAAATAATACAAAACAAGTCTGTCCACTTTGCAAAACTGCTTGTGGTTGAAGTTATATGACAGAATCCATTTTGGAGTGTTTTTATACAGATTTCTGATACCCATGATTCATAGCACTATTTTAATATAGCCGCCATGCACTTAGCTAGAAACATCGTGGTATTTCCACTAAGTTCTGCACTTCAGGGGCGGTGGGGGGAAAGGAGATATAGGGAAAATGACCAACACTCATCTTGTAATAATCTCTTACAAGAACTTTCTTTAGATCTTGGAATACAAATACACACAGAGAGAAAAACAATAATCCTGGATCCAGAACAGATCTGAACCTGGTTGCTAAAACCTCTGGGGAGGGCAAGGTTTTCAAGAGGATGGTGGCTAATTCTAAAATTGGGTAGGATGTGGAGCTGGAAGGACAAGGCACAATGATAAAAAAAAAAATGGAGGGATGCCCCGTACAGTGAGGGGACCTTGGTTCAAACAACCCTTGACCACCTTTTGCTCCAACAATCAAGAAAAATAATGGCTATGCAGTGCACCTTCGTACTCCACCCCACCCCCAGCAACAACAATCAGAGATTGCTGTGCACTAGCAAACAGTCCCCAATAGGTTGTAGCAGTATCCCCACATGCAGGGAATACCAAGGAAAGAATACACAGTGTAACCAGGAAGCCCCTGTTGTGCAAACCCCAGTAAACTCTGTGATGCACGCAGAAGGGAACATGGAGTACATGTTGGCAAATACCCAACACTCCTCTCCATCTTACTGCCAAAAACTTATGACCCATTTATCTTCACAGGATAAGAGCAAAAGACAAAAAGCAGAACAAACAAAATGCAGATAGTGTTCCATTGCAACTCCCTACATTGGATGATAAGGTTTAGTCTTATCTTCCTTAATATGTGAATAACCAATTGCAAGGGCCAAGGGGACTACCCACGTGAGAGTGGGAACTAGGCTGAAGAACATCAACTGGAAGAGTACACAGGAGGCAGAACCCTCTCTTGCACGTTCACCCTCTAATGAGCACCTAGTCACAGAACCCTACTGCAATACCAAATATTTACCATCCCCATGTCTCTCAAAAGGGAACCAGGTTGTCTTCAACACACAGAGGGAAGAAATCATAGAATCATAGAATTGAAGGGACCCCAAGGGCCATCTAGTCCAACCCCCTGCAATGCAGGAATCTCAACTAAAGCATCCATGACAGATGGCCATTTAACTTCATATTCCAACCCTCAGCGTCATGCCTCCCAGAATCAAGGCCTATAATGGGAAACGGGAGCGGTGGAATTGTCCTAATTAACTCTCACAGATATCATGTTCCTTTCCAGAGTACATGACAGACAAATGCCATGGATGCAACAGTAACTAGCATGGAGCTGGGGAAAGATGAACCTGCTACTGTACCTCTGTCTGTCACACTCCTCTGTCAAACGTAGCAACGACAAAAAGTCTGGCTACTCAGTTTCTTTGTTTCAGAAATCCTCTGCGGATGCCAAAAATTATCCCCATTCCCACACAATGCTTTATATGGTTGACTTCGACATGTCTGCATACATACCTGTTTGGAATGTAGGATTTGCTGCAGGGTACATATTTGGAGAATAGGCAGGAGCAGCAGCTGCATAGCCCATTGGGAATCCAGCTAAGAGAAAACAGTTGAAAATTACTTTTAGAAATACCTCCAATGATCTACTTGTATTGTTTTCCAAGCTAATTATAACTAATTAAAATAAGGTGAACATGACGTCTTTCAATTGTATCTCAGTGATGTAATCAAGCCCATGATTAATATTGTGAGGCCGTGCCCTCCAGATGCTGTTAGACTCTAAACCCCTCCAACCCTAGCCAGCTGTAAGGCTACAGGACATGTCTAATCATGGCCATCTAACCTCTATGCTTCCAGGCCAACTGCACAAATATAAAAAACTGCTTCAGTCAGCCAAAAAGAGGTTGAAATTATACAGTGCAATGTAGCCACTTTTCTGAGTTCTTCATAGGATAGGCATTAACAATAAACCAAATGTATTATCATTGCCACATATGAAATGGCTATGGATCTATTTCATTGTGTTTGTTGTCCATGCATCAGGAAGTTGTGGTCAGGTGCAGATGCCAGCCAGATGCATAGGCTACAAAATGGCAGGTGTCTATCCTTAATCTATACTGTGCAAAGCCACCCGAACTCTCTAGATTTTTTTTAAAAAAACACCTCTGCAGAGTTATATGCAACTACTTGTGCATTCTGCTAATTCCAAAGTCCAATTAACTGTATTTTAGATGCTAGAGGATGAGGACTGTAAAGCACTCCCATCCATGTAATACACAGTAAATGGTAAATGCTAGGACCTTCAATATTACTACCACCCAGTATAGCATTTTCCTATGTATTCAGAGAACTGTTTTTAAGATTACAAAGTAGAACTGATACTAGGGACTCTTGTAGTTTGTACGAGGCTATGTGTGTAAGCGAGAAATTCAGCAACAGGTCCTTAAACCCTGCTGCTGGGTGGGGGAGTCTTTTGCTTTATGACTCATTTTTTAACTGATGTATGCTCTATGTTTTGTAGTTTCATATTTAATATGAGTCACTTCAGGAATTCTTTGTGGAAAGCAACACAAAGGTAAATAAAAAAATCTCGAAATAATATTAAAGTCACCCCTAATATTCTCACTCTCAACTACTTTTTAAAATAGGGAGATATTTTAATGAGTTATAAAATAATAATTTATAGTAACATTTGAATGTATATTTTCAATGGTATGGACAGCCTGAAATTAGACAACAGCAACAGACTATTTTGGCTAACTAAGCACTTCTGCATGGAGAAACAAAGGGTGAAAAGCACAATGCTTTAAAGACACGCACTGGCAGATAATGATGTTAGGGACACAGGAAGCTATTGGGTCAGACCAGTGACCCAACTAGCTCAGTAATGTCAACACGGACCTAGCAGCAGTTCTGCAGGGATTCAGGCAGGGAATCTTTCACAGCTCTACCATGATCAATTCTAGGACCATATGCATAGAAAGCAAATGCTCTGCCACTGAGCTATGGCCTTTCCCGTGTTCTCTTATCTGCAGTTAGTTACAGGACAAAGGTTAAGTTTGCATCCAAAGCATTTTTCTATGTATTCCTTTCAAAATAAAAAGCAAGTTCAAAACTGGCTGGGTTCAGACATCATGAAAAACCAAATTGTGGCCTTAGCCTGAATGTTAATCCCCACAACAACCCTGTGAGGTAGGTTAAGAAGCTGTGACTGGCCCAAGGTCATCCAGTGACCTTCATGACTGTGTGGGGATTTGAACCCTGATCTCCTAGGTCCTTGTTCAACATTCTAACCGCTGCACCACACTGGCTTCCTAGAGTACTTCTGCTATGGAACAGCTATATAAATTAAGTAGGTAAATAAATATTGCAAAAGCAAAATGTCACTTAGAGAAGGATCTGAAGTATTTCCCTTGGAGCTTGAACTTGTTTTATTCTGGATTGCTTTATCTGACGTTTTAATGTGTTGTAAACCACTTTGAGATTTTTTTCTTTAAAATATGAATGGTATAGAAATGAAATTAATTATAATAATAATAATCAAACTGCACGAAACAGTAAGTTGTTTATATGTTGCCATATAAGAAAGGTTAGTTTAAGCTAAAACAGTTAGAAACCAGCAATTTAAACTAATGTTCAAATCAATTGCAGCTTTCAGAAATGCAGAAGTAGGAAAAAGTGTCTCCCCCAACCCAAACACTATACATGGTCCTTCCCATTCCTTGTGGCCTCAAAAGGGCAGAAACTATCAGCACAGCTCTCTGCCTAGACATAGGTTTACACTGCAGGCATTGTACATTTCCTTGACCTTCTGGATTCTGGAAGATGGTACAGTCCAAGAGCAATCCTCTGTTTGTGGCGGCCCTTACAGCCAAATAAAATGCCTCTGTGGTTCTGACATGACATGACAACACTCAGTCCACTTTTCTTTCTGGAGCTATTTGTGCAGTCCACAGGCTATATGTGAAGTCTGTCACTCAGGTACTTACTTGGGAGTAACTGCTACTACTCTACACCAATGCATCCAGAAGTTAGGTTTATTACAATGCCCAGTTTGATTAATAGACAGCACCCAGGTAATACATTTAAGAGATTCAGTTACATACCTGGATAACCAATTCCTTTGGCATTTGCATAGGGAACCCCAGATGATCCAGGACTATAAACAGGATTCATGATTTCGGAAACTATGGGGGGGGAAAGCATTTGTTTAGAAAAAGAATAGGGAGTTTTAGTCATCAATGTTCAACTAACATGTGAAGCAGTAGGAATCCAATATTATCAACTACATTTTCATTATTCTGGCATGTGCTTGCCACAAAGTCGCTCTTAATAAGTTCTTTATTTTAATTGTGCAACTAAGATTTGGTTAACATATATGGCTATATGTTGCACCTTTCACGATATCTGGGCATGTATTACATGAGATGCAATAAAACTGTCAACAGTTGTTACTGTTATCTAAAAAAGAACCACTTCTCAAGAGTGGTCTTTAATTTATAACAGGTAGACAAAATGGCACACATCAAATAGTGTAATCCCAAACACATTTATTCACTCAGTATCACAAAGGGTTAATGACACTTGCTCTCCTATTAAGTATGCTTGGGATTGCAGTCTAAACAGCATTGTAGATGAGCATAATTGACAAAGATGAGACAAGCAGTTTTTGACACTACATTTTGAAGTGCGGTTCATAGTCTGGCTTTACTTTTGAAAGCAAGATGTCCCATATAAAGAAGGTGTCCGCCAAGAGCAAAAGAAGCCCCACTGTGACTTATGGAGCTTACTCATTACAGCATGTCTTGTCATCATGTGAAGTACATACCGGTAATGCAACTACCGGTATCTGGGAGAAATTGAGCAGTTTTCAGCCTGATGGCTGATTGGCTGGGAAACTGTCTGGGAACTCAATGTATGTCGCCTGCAGTTCCATGATGGGAAAAAAATGTGGACTATAAATGTACTAAACAAATAAGCAAAACATACTACTAGTTTGGCTTCTTGGTGTTCAGTCAAGAAGTAGAGCACAACAAATATAAGGTGAGACACCGGTGGCATCACCTACCACGATGTGTGAGTGCATTCAAGCATAGTTTAAGTCAGGGTTCGGTATTATGAGAACAAACCTCTGGCCTGAGTGCTTTCCCACTCCTCTGGCATGGGGACAAGAAGGTGACCACAAGCCTCCACTTCCATTTTAGATTTACTGCAGTTTGGTGCCCCATCAGAAACAAACTATGATTAATCTCAATGGCAGTTGAAACAGCGCAAGTGGAAAGGTTTTCTCATCCATCCATGTAATTGAAATCAATACACACTACAGCATATAAGATCAAGCTTACACATTTCATTTTGGAAACGAAGCTAAGTCCCCCAGACTACTTATGGGTAATAGTTCATAAACTATGGCTTCAAGTTAATGATGGGTTGTCAATATATGCATGACAACAGCAAGCTATGATAGGGCATTTGTACTTTTAATATTTGTGTAAAGAAGAAATTTAGGCAGCTGCTGTTTCTTTTCATCCCTTCATCCCATCCTTGCCAAAATTTCACTTCTTTAAAAGTAAGTATCTCTGTTCTCAGTCACATCTGGTAACTAGAAAGAGAAAAGCCCAATTTCAGGGTATGCCTAAAGATCCACATTATGGCCTGTGTTGCAAGCAATTATTGAAAGTAGATTCTAGGTTTGAAATGATTGGAGGTTACAGTTGCAGAACACTGATCACAATACTCAAGGGTGCAAATATGAGGGATGTGTCTTCCTTTACTGTGTCTTCATTTTCAACTCAAGACCTTTCAGAACTGAATCACTGGAGTGCTTTTCACTTTTCAGAGTACTTAAAAAGCAATTTAGCTCTTCTGGATTGCAGACATCTTATGTTATTAGTCTACTGATGTCAATAGAACCTACTTTCCTTCAGTGCACTTACTGGGGCATAAGAGAAACAGCATCAAAAATAATTATTTTACATTGTAAAATGCTGGTAAAGTTGTCTCTGGCCCTAGCATTTTTTGAAAGACCAGAATGTACACCGTTTGAATCATAATCAAAAATATTCATTTAAACTAACCTAGTGACAATAATAGTTTACAGAACAGAATTCCAAACAAGCATTGTATCTCCATAATTCTAGAAAATTCTCCAAAATTATAGAAAAGTGAGAGCTTTGCACCTGGGTCAATGGCTGTGAGATGATTCTTCCACAGCTTGAGGCCTTAAATGCAAGATTATTCTTATAATGTTCATTTCTATATCAGCAAGAAATCAATCTTAAGTGTACAGCACTAATGCTCTGGAACTCTCTACCTATTAACATCAGGCAGGTACCTTCACTGTACTGACACCTGATAAAAACTTATTAGTTTAGGAAAGTGTGCTCAATTTATTTTTAAAAATATGTATATTTGTTGATGTTATTTTTAAATAAACATTTTATTTACAGTGGTACCTCTGGTTAAGTACTTAATTCGTTCCGGAGGTCTGTTCTTAACCTGAAACTGTTCTTAACCTGAAGCACCACTTTAGCTAATGGGGCCTCCCGCTGCCGCTGCACCGCCAGAGCACAATTTCTGTTCTTATCCTGAAGCAAAATTCTTAACCTGAAGCATTATTTCTGGGTTAGCGGAGTTCTTAACCTGAAGCATATGTAACCTGAAGCGTATGTAACCTGAGGTAACACTGTATTCTACTTTATGCAAACTGCTTAAAGATGTTTCTCTTTTGATTAAGTGGTCTATAAATTATGTTTAATACATAAGATTAGAAAACAAGGAAACTAACCTTTAGTGTCTAAATACCACTTCTTCCAATAATCCTACAACATTTTGATGAAATTAGTTGTGAAACTGGGTAGGATAAACTGAGCTAAGATGAAGCTGTTTGATGAACAGAAAGCATACATATATCTAGACTCTTTTTGGCCTGAAGGGTGAACTGCATGTATCCCACAGACAACACTGTTTGAGAAGTTCTGCTGTTTTATGAGCTTCAAACTTTTATAACATTTACAATTATAGGCTTCTCTAAAAAGATTATATCTGAGAAGACAGAAAGTCTAGTCAAATTAGTAGGGTGCTACTATCAACATCTTACATTTTTATGATTATGTTTAAATCCTTCTCATGTCTTTACAAAAAATAAGCAACCTGAAGAATAAAATGTATGTATTTAGGTTTTAGAAGAACAGATGTCATTAAAGGTTATGTGGGTACCCTGATAACACAAGACAAGACAAGAGTGGCAGTAGGTCTTGCAAGATGGGGAAAGTTATAGGGAAGAAACATTAGTTTAAAGAATTCCAAAACTGACTTTCAGGACACAATGACATTCACAATGTAGTGTACAAAGTTTCTCAGTGGAAATATAACATATGAAACCATCATATTAAAGCCACATAACATTATCTCTTTAAAATAAACAATACCAATTAATTTAAAATACAGAATAAAATAAAAATAGCCAGGTTTTCTCTTTAAAAGTTTCAATAATCGGGCCACAAGTATTTTCTGAGGAAGGTAATTCCACAAATATGTGGCCACCATCAAGAATCTGGTCCCTAGTATTAATCATTACTTCTTTTATTGACAAGATAGAGAGCGGGGCCTCAGAAGATGGTCTTAAGGCCCAAGTTGGCTGACAACTGCAGGTGGGTTCTGGTTCCAAATCAAGATAACCTGGTTCCTAATCAGCCCAAAATCAAGAAAATCAGGTTGACTGCTCTGCTGGCCACAAAACTAAAAACAGTAATATTCTGCTGTCTAGAAGTTGGAACTGAATGCAAATGGCCAGAGAATTGACAAAAAGGAAAACTGCAGCAGAAACAGCTGGAAAGGGTATAGTCATAGTGAAGAACAACTAACAAACAAACGAGTTACTGCTCAGGGTTATGACAATGACAAGCTAAGTTGTAATGTAAGGCATTTGATTTATTCAAGCATGATATACCGGTACTGGTAGATGGCACAAATATAGAAAAAGAAACGCTCAAATGCCAGATGTGAGGGCACTTTAATTGTCTGCATGTTAGCTTGTACTGTATTCAAAAAACAAAGCAAACTCCAATCTACCCCTTTCTGAATAAGGTTAAAATCAAGGCAGTACACATGGCAGCAATGTTTCTCCATTACTGTATAGTTTAAATCCTAGAGATTAGATTAAGATGAGCAGACAAGAGCCAAATATTGTGACAACACAAACATATTATTTAGCTTATAATGTCATTAAAAAGTATTTTAAACAAGTGCTACCAGTCTACTGCAAATCAGTCTAAAAGGCCTTCAAGTGCTCCATTTTTATTACAGATATAACTATAGAGCAAGTTGGATTAAAAAATTAAGGAAAACATCATGAGGGTATCATCATGTGTATTCTGTATTTGATTTTTGGACAGAGCCATTTCAAGGAAGATCTACCTTATCTGTGCACATATGCAACCTGAATGGGTATGCCCAAATATGGAAACTAAGGTCCAACAGATATTTAAAGGATCCAGTTTAAGGAACATGGCTGCTAAGACAAGACTTTGACCTGCTTTAAACAAGTTACCCAGTGACATATTGCAAGGACACTTGAACCTCTTTGGCAAACTGCTCCAAAACTTACATAGCAAGTCTCACAATGTGCATATACAACACATGCCTAAAATGAAGTGATGGGCAGCCCAATCCTGCATGTTTTATTTGAAAGCATTAAGTGGCACTGTAAGGTGATAAGAAAATAGCCATGCAGTCTGGTTCACGTATCTATGTTAAAAAGCCATCAACTGCTTTCAATGGAAGTTACCTCCATGTCAGCGTGCAGACAGGCCTGCTGCCATTAAACACGCGAGACCCACGAAGCCCACCCACGTTATTCAAGACTGAGCCTTGAAAGACACAGCCGGTAGGTATATAACGGGCGCGATCGTCTCTCTCAGCAACCGCCTCCAATAAGCGCAAACCGGTTTAAATCCTAAAACGCCGTTTTCTTTGTCACAGCGGAGCGTCAGGGAAAAGCGGCCCAAGAAATTCCAGGGCAATTGGGCAGATCCTTTTCTGTGCAAGAGACGCAGCCGCCCCCGCTCCAAAAGCTAGGCCAAGAAAAGCCTTTAAAGTGACCTCTCCTTCCCCCCTCCCCGGGCATAAAATAGAGGGAGAAAGACTGGGGAGAGCTAATGCGCCCGCAAAGCATCGCCGTTAAGCAGCACGGCTAGGTGCAAAAAGGGAAAGGAGAAGGAAGGGGGGGGGGATGTTCGGAGAAAGGCGGAAAACGCGACGAGCAGAGCTGCTGCAGGTCGCCCGCGGGCGCGGAGTCTGCGCTAGGCTGCGGCCCCGGCCTTCCCTCGGCCAAGCATCCCTCGCCCGGGGCCTTGCAAGGGAACTGCAGCGCCGCCGGGGAGCGACTAGGCCAGCCGAGGGGAAGGAGCCCGCCGGGCAGCTGTTCCGGCCGCGGCCCCGAAAGGCTGCAGAGGCCGGGAGCTGCAGGTACGAGGACGGCCGACCACCTCGGCCTCCCCTCAGGGCAGGGACTGCGGAGCGCGGGGGGGGGGGCGCCCGCTCCTTCGCTTACCAGACTGCGGCGCTTGGTCGCGGCGGCCCCGGCCCGGCTGTCGCTCTCTCGCTCTCGGGGCCTGAGGCGGGAGGGTGCCGAGCCTGGGCGGGGTGTGTGTGTGTGTTAGTGCCGCCTGGAGCTGCCGCTACCACAACTACGATCCCTTCCTGGCTGCGCCTTCCCGTGTCTCTCGCTCTCTCTCTCTCTTCCAGAGAACTGCGCAGCAACCTAGCGGCCCAAAACGTCACATCCGCCCGTCGGCTGGGTGCAGAGGATGGACGGCGGTGGCGGCGACGAGAGCCGCGCGCGCCTGAAGCCCCCCAAAGCGAGCAGAAAACCGCTGTCACGTGCGGGGGGAGAAAGGCTCCTTCGCCTCCGCAGCTCCCTGTCACGTGGTCGGAGGAGCCGTCGCGCTCTGCTGTTCTAACCCCCCTCCCGCCCCCTCAAACTTCGAAAGAAGCAAAGGAGCCGACGGGCTGTTTGGTTTTTTAAATTTCTATTTGTTTAGGTGGCCTCAGGGCTGGTCACGTGTAGGAGGCTGGAGGGGCGCGCGCGCGCACGCTTTCTCAGGGTCATTTGCACCTGTAAGGCACATGCTCAATATTGTCTTGGACTATCAGAGCGGGAGTGGAGAACAGAGGAAGCTGCTATACCGATGCAGGCTGATGGCCTATCTAGCTCGGTGTTGTCTTCACTGACTGGCAGCGTTTGTCCGCCCTTCCTCGACATGCTCGGGAATTGAGCTTGGGCAATTCCTCTTGCAGAACTTGAAAGCTTGCGTGTAATTCTGTGTTATTTTGGTTGGCCTAATAAATGTATAAGGTGTAAAAGACAGAGGAGAAGGGAAAATTTCCAGGGTTACAATCACTTCAGGAGCCTGTCCTCCTTCCTTCCACTACCTGTTTCTCTCATGGAGGCTGTGCAGTTGGAGAAAGAAACAATCGTGGTTCACAATCAAAATAAAACACTGCAATGCAGTCAGTTAAAATTTAAACTATACAATCCATTAAACATATTCTGGATTCTTTTGCACTGAATATTTTGAGACCAGGGAGTTTTTTAAAAGGTTGGAGCTGGGTAGCTATCCCAATATTGATCAAGAGCACAAAGAGATGCTTATTGCAGCCAGCCACCTTCCTGAGAGGACATGCTTGCATAACTATTTCTGGTGTTGTTTTGGAGCCAAGGTGACTCATTCCTGTATGATAATGATTGCCCATGATACAGTTTAATAGCTACAGGGCGGAAAAAGAGGGCGCCAGAAGACTAAAATTGTAAATGGGGAAAAGGGTTTTATTGGGTTCCTAAAACACTAAGAAGGGACGCGGGTGGCGCTGTGGTTAAACCACAGAGCCTAGGGCTTGCTGATCAGAAGGTCGGCGGTTCAAATCCCCACGACGGAGTGAGCTCCCGTTGCTTGGTCCCTGCTCCTGCCAACCTAGCAGTTCGAAAGCATGTCAAAGTGCAAGTAGATAAATAGGTACTGCTGCAGCGGGAAGGTAAACGGCATTTCCGTGTGCTGCTCTGGTTCGCCAGAAGCGGCTTAGTCATGCTGGCCACATGACCCGGAAGCTGTACGCTGGCTTCCTCGGCCAGTAAAGCAAGATGAGTGTCGCAACCCCAGAGTTGTTCGTGACTGGATCTAACGGTCAGGGGTCCCTTTACCTTTAAATCACGAAGAGATTTCTACTCACATTGAAATCAGTGCAAATAAAAGACCCCTGCAGATCTTCCGTGCTCAGCGTGGGATAGGTTGAGTGCTGAGCAGAGAAGTATTGAGGTGGGGTGTTGGGCACAGGACTTGCATATATGCCACTGTCCACGGATTCAGCATTTGTGAGTTGGGGTAAATGTCCGAACACATGTGAAAAGGGGATTCTGATGAAGTCTACTCTAATACACAACCGTTTACATAATAATATAGCATAACATCATAATGTTAGTTTTTCAGGTGCCCCGAGACTCTTCACTGGTCTAACACGACTTGCCTTCTGGAAATTGCTGAAAGGAAACAAAGGTGCGTGTCTTTAGAAATGCACTGCAAAACTGTGCATCTTACTGTAAAAAAACAAAACAAAAAACAACCTCATACAAATGTATGCATTTATAAACCTTATCTATTTGTAACTGCCATTCTTAACCAATAAAATATGTTTAGCCATTCTGTACAACAAAGAGAATATGAGAGCATTCAAATCAAGAATGTTTTAATATCTTTCATACAAATCATAAGGAAGTGAGAAGGAACATACCTTACTTTCTCTGTGGTGGTCCCCTACCTTTCACACATTTGGGTGTGCATGAAAAAATGTTCATTTCATTCTATTCATTTTCAGCATTGTTTCATGATATATTTGGCAATATCATATTTGCTTGCTGCCTTTGGCAGTGGTGGCAGTAATTTAATTTCATCAGAATTTCCTGGATGTTGCATCTGGGACATGCTGCTGAGAAATGGGAGCTGCCTTTTTTGTAGCAGTCATTGGTTCTGAAGCACAGCCTTATTCACAACCCATATTTCCAGCATATTTAACCCCACTGGTATCAGTGTACCTAAGCATACTTTACTGTGTGTTGAACTGTCCTTCTTGTACTGGAGATTTAGAGCTGAACTATTTATTGTGAAGTTTTTTCTTTGATTTATGAAAAATAAAGAAAAATTCTCTCTCGTATTTCTTGAAATATTGTTGGGGACATTACTGTGAATAAAGAATCTTAGGCAAAGTTTATATGTGATATTTTAACTCAAACTTAGGTTTTCATTCTAGGATGTTATGGTATCATCTCATTGTTCTTGGTTTATGACTTGTGCAAAAGGCTGCATATATACATGCTATTTCCATAGGCCCTGATCCAGCAAGCCTTGTTCGCATGTGCTAGCTTTCCTGGATCTTGGAATAGTTTTAACGGTTTGTGGCGTGCGTTGCATTTCAGAAAAAAAACCTAAATCCTCTCCCTTGTGTTTCCTTGGATTGTTTTGTTGCTGGACAAAAGCAAAAAATAATTATGTAATTACCCTACCCCCCTTTCTTCAAAACCAGAGCCGAAACATTTTGCTTTAAAAGCACCTTGGCAAGGGAAAATTTCCCATTTGTCAGTTCCAACCACAGATTCAATCACTATTGTTCCTCTCCCAAGTGGGCCAATATGAAGTCATGAAAGATTTTATTATTATTTATTATTATTAAATTTGTATACCGCCCTATACCCGCAGGTCTCAGGGTGGTTCCCAACAATAATTTCAATAAATTAGAGAGAGGTTTGAAGTTAGTATTTAAGGTGTCACAATACTTTTTATAATAGTAGTATTTCATGATTATAATAGTAGTACTTCTGGAACATTGTTTGAAAAGTGTAAAACTCATCTGGAGTGAGAAGCATATGTTCTCTCTATTCAGCAATTACATGTAGGTGCAACTATTGCTATTTTATGATAGGCCTAGTGCTTGAAGATAAGGAGGTGACACCAAAACTCCAGCATACCTGCTTGCTTGGAAGATACAGTATTAGATATCCTACTTCTTCCAGCAAGCACGATGCTGCCAAGATTGGCATCTCCAACTATGTGTCGAAGGCTGCAATCCTAAATCAGGTGTGCAGGGGACGGGGAGAGTTGTGGCCATGCAGATGTTATTGAATTCCAACCATCACCATGGCCAATAGTGGGAGAAGATGGGAGCTGTAGTCCGCCAACATCTGGAAGGTTAAAGCTTCCTCTATCCCTACCTTAAACACCAGGGGACAGCCCCCGATTAAAACAAGTGGGCTTTACTTCCGAGCGCATTTCCATAGGATTGTACCGCCTACCTCGCACAATTCCATATTTCTTTATCGCTTTACGCTCCGCCTTATCTAGACATTTGTATATAAATATACATAACTGCAGTTTCGTTTTTCTGGCATGCTGGGAAGGGACTGTTCCAGAACTGACCCACTTAAAATACAGACGTAATAGGGGCGGGGGAAACCTGAGGGAAAGCTGATGCTACAGATTTTTTTTAATGCAACATTTCCCCTGCCGTCTCCTTCCGCTCTGAAAAACTACAACTCCCATCTACCCTTGCGGGCATGAGCAGTAGACATTGAATGACGCGGCTGATCATAGGACCCGTCTGGCGTCAGAGACCCGGGAGGGAGGAGACGGGGGCGGGGCGCGCGATCTTGGATCTCCTTTTAGCAACAAGGAAGAATAAGAAGAAAGCGAGAATTGTTCGGGCTCGCGCGGTCGCTTCCAGGCGTAACAGGTAGGCTGGGCCCGGGGCTCGTTTCCCCCTCTGCCCGGGAAAGAGCGAAGGGCGGCGGCGGCGGCGCGCGGTGTGTCGCTCTTCCAATGGGCCGGGGACGGAGGGCGGGCAGCTGGTCCGGCGGCTACAGCTTGTCTGGGCGAGCAGGGGTCAAATCCAACGAGGTCAGGCCACTGTGTTTTGTAATCCCCAGGACTGTAACAAGTGCACGCAGTCTAGGTCGCTGCCCTCGCCTTTTATCCTCCTCGGAGAAGCGCTCCGGTTACTTCTTGAGGTGCTTCTACTTCCTGCTTTCTTCTTGCGTTTTCCATCTTGAGTGTCGGAGGAGAAGGGGGCTCAGTCAGGGCGGAGTGACATTCAGCGAAGCCCTTTTCGGGGTGGAGTGGGGGGGGGGCTCTTAAGATAACGCCTTTCAAACTCGCCCTCCTATCACAATTGTGCTTTCAAACTGCAGTGTGGATTAATTCTGGAATTTACAGCAGAATGTCATTCAGGGTCTCCTCTGATAGACCCTTGTGTGCGAGGAGCACAAAATAAACCCGTAAAGCACTTCCTAGTATAATAGTACACCCCCCACCTCATCAAAAAACAACAACCCGGGAACCATAGTTTAAGGGTGCTGAGAACCGTAGTTCAGTGAGGGGGGTAAACGATGCTTTCCAGGATTCTTTGGTGGGGAACACGTTCAATAAACGTACTGGGGGTGGGGTGGGGACATTGACAGCTTTTCAAGGCACAGGAGGCCTGCTAGAAAACAAAAGCATCATCTCTACAGATGGTTTCATCATCAAACTGCTTCTTTTAATTAAATGGTAATGCCATTTTTGCTCTAAAAACCGCACTTTGGGATGTCGAGCTCTCTTTTCTAACTTGGGTTGTACCACAGTTAATTGGGCGGCGTGTGTAAGTGCTGCTGAAATATGGGCAGAATATGGCAGGGTGGGAGCTGCTTTGATAGCTTTGTCTCCAGATTAGAGTAATAGTGAAGATGTGATTTATTTATTTGGTGTGGCGTCATTTCATCATGACAGCACGCCCACCTGACCATTTGGCTGGTGGAAGGGGGAGTGCCCTGCCACGGGAATGCTGCTTGCATCACTCTGTTGTCAGCGGGAAGCCGGCTTAGCTGCCAGGGCCCTCTGCTCAGCACAGAGGCAGTTTGGACTGCTCTGCCCCTCCCAGATAAGTGTGTATAGGATTGCAGCCTTGGTCCCTGGCATCTCCTGGTGAAAGCAGGACGCAATCCAACAATCCTGCTCGAGACCCGCAGTAAGAAGGGCCGTAATTCAGTGGTGGAGGGCCCACACCTTATATGGGAAAAATCTCTGGCATCTCCATGCCAGGCTGAAACCCCGGAGAACTGCTAGGTGGATCCATGGCCTGGCTCTGCATAGTGGAAATCCATACACTCCTATGGAGAAGCTTAAGCCCAAACAAAACAATGTCATAATTAGTGGCTTTTTAAACCTAGTATAGTGGGCAAAACCCCCCCAGCTATTTTCATTATTTGTGAGAAAATGTGGTATGCAGTACATAACAAGAGAGATTTTCATGTACATAGTAAACACAGCAGCTGAAGTTAAATTCCTAGAACAAATTTTTAAAAATGTGTTAATGTGGATGCAAGTCCCATGGGATTTACTTCCTGGGAAGATTCTTCTGAACTTCATGGGAAGATTTAAGATTTTTTTTTTAATCCTTTATCTGTAAATAAAGGTGCATTTGGTCTCTCACTGCAAGTCCCTTTCTTTCTGTAATTGAATCGCTTTTTGGTATCTTATCTGCTATATTGGCCCACAGAGTAGCTTTCCCTCCAATTGAACCTGCAATCCCAGGCATGCTTCATTAGTACTGTTGAACTCAGTGGGATTTCTTTTGGAGTAAACCTGGAAAGGATCCAACTGCAGCTCCAATTAAACAAGACATCACTGTTATAAGAGGGGTAGCTAACATGGTGCCCTCCAGATGTTTTGACTACAACTCCCATCACCCCCCTGATCATGGGCCATACTGATAGCAGTCCACGGCATATGGAAAGCACCAGGTTCGCTACCCCTGTACAGTATGTCTGGAGACTGCCACCTCTCATACACTTTAAACACAAGAGACACAGACATACCCTATGCTCTGCCTTGTAAGGAAGCCTGTCTCTCATTTGGAGAAAAAGAGAGACAGAGAACGTCTTTCTGTATCATCACACTGGTGCTACACTGATGCCCTTCTTTTCTCCCTAGCGTTTGGAGATGGCGCTGGTGAAAAGTGGATGGCTGCTCCGGCAAAGTGAGTAATGGATTCTGTCAGCGGTCTCTCCCTCCCCCCCTCCTCCCTGACTTGTTTCGGTGCCAAGCAACACATTATGTAGAAAATCCATGACTGGATCTTGTCAAATTTTCTGTGATGTTCAGCCACTGAGGCTGACAATTTGACCTGAGCATGAGCAGTGGGAGAGAGTTTTTCCTGCTGTGCTGATATCCCAATCAAGATTCTTCCTTCCCCAGGAAACTGTGTGCATCCACCCGCCCTCCACAAAACACAAATGGGGGAGAATGACACTCGGAATCAAGAACCCTCTCCCTACCCCGCTTCTGCTTGGATTAAATTAGCTGTGTTGAATGAAAACAAAACACCAGAAATCCAATTCTAGGTCTCCATTCTGTGTAGTTTGGAATTAAAGTATGACTCTGTTTGCATGCAATGCTAAGGCAAGCAATGGCTCATGTTGATGCTTGGAGCAAAAATGACAACCTTGATACAAACCAGCGATACAAACCATGAGCCCAGGTTTGGATGCAATGTTAAGCAAAATTATGACTTAGCTCTGGATAGCAAAACAGAAGCAGCACCTGAGGAGGAGTGAAGCTTCTTCAGTTTTTGCTCTGAGTAACTACAGTCTTGTTCATTCATACTGATCATGGCTTGGCTCAGCATGTCTATTTCAGAAAAAACATGGCAAAAATGCAAATCATATTTGGACTTTATGTATATATGTGTGTGAATTTCATGCTATGGTGACATAAAACAAATAATGTTTTATGCAAAATTCCTTAAGTATTCCTGACCACAAAATGAATAAAAAGATGTCTGCTTAGTTCTTTGGTTGCCTGATGTCTGGCTAAAGGTTTGTCAGAATAAATTAAATAGTTGCTATGAAGGAGAAGTAGGAGCTTCTTTCTTGACATTAATTGCCTTTGCTACTTCTGTACCAGATTCAGAGAACTCTGGTTTAAGAGCATTTCAAGCATGATCACTGAAAGCAAAACAAATATCTAGCAACCTAATCAATGTGGAATTAGACCTCTCAAAAAACAATTGATCCCTGTTCCTTTTAGGTACTATATTAAGGCGTTGGAAGAAGAACTGGTTTGATCTGTGGGCTCATGGCCATTTGTTATTTTATGATGATCAACATCGGCAGGATCTGGAGGATCGAATTCACATGAAAGTTGACTGCATCAACGTCAGAGTGGGAAATGAATGCCGAGGTGTGAATATCTTCTTTTTATTTGAACTTTCCCACCCTCTGCATACATAACACCTGCTCGGTGCCACCTGTAATACAAATATTAAGGACTTACCACTATATAATAATAATAATAATAATAATAATAATAATAATAATTTATTATTTATACCCCGCCCATCTGGCTGAGTTTCCCCAGCCACTCTGGGCGGCTCCCAATCAAGTGTTAAAAACAACACAGCATTAAATATTAAAAACTTCCCTAAACAGGGCTGCCTTCAGATATCTTTTAAAAATAGGATAGCTGCTTATTTCCTTGGCCTCTGCTGGAAGGGCGTTCCACAGGGCAGGCGCCACTATTCTTGTTTTGTCTTTTGCAGGGGAGAAGGGAGCTTATTTGCAAAGCTGCCTATTTTATTTTATTCTAGTTATTTGCAAAAAAAGAATGATGTCAGCAACATTACAAAATATTATGACAGTGAACAACATGAAAGCAATGATAAAATCACATTGATCAAACTTAAATAGAATGCATCGTAAATCAGTAGATCTGATTAGTACGTCAGCGTAACTGGACCATCTCAGGGAAAGCCTGGGTAAAAAGGAAAATGTTAAGCAGACACTTCGGTGTCAGTATTGTAGGTGCCTGCCTGGTGTTCATTGGAAGTACATTCCAAAGGGCATCTGCTGCCATACTAAAAGCCCTGGTCATAGTAGACATAAGACCAGGCATAGGCAAACTTGGTCCTCCAGATGTTTTGGGACTACAATTCCCATCATCCCTGACCACTGACCCTGCTAGGGATCATGGGAGTTGTAGTCCCAAAACATCTGGAGGGCCGAGTTTGTCTATGCCTGTATAAGTAATATAATAATTTATAATTATAATAATAATAATTTATTATTTATACCCCGCTCATCTGGCTGGGTTTCCCCAGCCACTCTGGGCGGCTTTCAGCAGAACATTAAAATACAACAATCTTTTAAACATACAACAATCTATTAAACATTAAACAATCTCAAGAGCTTTCAGCGCTTCTGGGAGTATCTTTTTCTAGGATCGCCATGCCTGGGCAGGGTTTAGAAGGTAAGGCATCCTTGGGGATACTTTCTGGCATCAGTCCCTTGAATAGTCACACTAGCTGGGACCTTGCATGGCATTGGCACGTGTACATTCCTTTTCTCCTGCTTTTGTAGTCAAGCAAGGCCAGAAATTATAAGCAGTCTACAGCAATTGCTGTAGATCTCTATACTGACACAGCCCCTGTCATTAGTGCCCCTCTGCAAGCACTTCTCGTTTCCCAGCTCTAATGGGAATGAAGTTTAGGCAAACCTCCTTTTGCCACTTCCTAAGGCCATCTCGAAGACCTGGGAACTTGCAGCACAGCCGTGCACCTCTAGGTGTTTCTTTTTGCAGCAAAGGCTTTGTGACATACCTTAAACCAAGTAAAGCTTGGGTGTGTCTCCTCCTTAGGATTCTGCTTTAGTTGCTGAATCAGGCTTCCCATCATATGTGCCTACGCAAGGCTCTTTGGAGGATCTAAGTTTAAACGTGAACTAAGCATTTAGCTTTGTGCCACGTGGAGCTAAAGTACCGTTCTTTTCCTTTGCCTTTCTCTTGGGCAGGTTTCCAGCCTCCAGAGGGGAAGCCTAGGGATTGCTTGCTGCAGATCATTTGCCGTGATGGGAAAGTGCTGAACGTCTGTGCAGAAAGTGCTGATGACTGCTTGTGAGTTTCTTTCTGCTTACTTGAAAATAAAAGAACTTCCCTGACATGTGTGCATAATGGGCGGCAGTGTGCTATATGTTCTTGAATGAGTTGCTATGCAAAACAGTTGCAACTCTCCCAGCTGCAAGAAGCAGACCCACGTCTTAGCTCCCTTCCCAAAGCTGATGTTTGAGCTAATTATCATGGTCAGATAACTAACTTTCCCCATTACTTTTGAAACTGGGGGAGTGTAATGACAGCTTCACACCGGGACTTTAGCTGAGCATCTTTGCTTTTTCCTCTCCAGATTATCACCTATTAACAGACGGTTCAATTTCCCTCCACTTATTAATAGCCTCTGAAGGATTTATGTCTTTGGGGATATTTTATTCTTGCATACTGATAAAGGGAATAGTTGTTGTTAGTCGGATTATTTTCTAGGCCAGCGACTCGTCAGATTGAGCATCAGACTACACATGGTCTGCATTCGCATGTAACAGCAAACCCTGATTTGTTTTGCTGCATTTGCATGTAGTGCTAAGCCAAACCATGACATTAAGCCAAACTTGTGGGTACTGGGGGAGAATGCAGGCACTTTGCTCCTTCCTGCGTCCTTCAGCTTAGCATGTTGCCTGAACCCAGGCTTGTGGTTGAAGCTTTCTCCTCCTTAACCACAGCTTGTAGCCAAGGTTTCTTTCTGGCTATGTCTTGTGGCTAGATTGGAGAGATTTAACCCTTTGCTCCCTGGCTTTAATTGTACCCCAAGCTTGCTGTTCGTCCTTGAGGGGAAGACATGGATTCATTGAACTCAGCTGCTTTTCACTTCAGTAACCAGTTTGGAGTGAGAGAGGGAGGAGACACTGTGACCCAAATCCAAAAGCATTAGTTAGACTCTCTCCCTCTGCAATTGTATTCCCAACCATAGCTACTTTTTTTTGTATAATAAAAATACACTAGGTCTTCCAATCATGCTCCTCCCATGTAGTTTCACCACAAATAGTTGCTACAATTTTTTTCTAAACTTGTTAACATGGATGTACAATTTATATTAGTGATTCTTCCACCATTATGCTTTTGTTTTACACTGTGTGCTTCATATTTTATACAGAGCTTGGAAAATTGCTCTCCAGGATGCCAGAACAAATGGGGTAAGTAGGGTTTTGTGTGTGTGTGTGTGTGTGTGTGTGTGTGTTTACAATAGTAGCATTGAGAGAAATAGCCTTTCATTTAGATTTCTTTTTTGAGTACCTTTTTTGTGTGGCTAGTACCTTGGCCCACACTTCGCTTGTTCTGATGGAAGGAGTAAGCGTAGGAAGCGCATAGGAAGCTTAAGAAGAGCCTTCTGCATCAAACCAAAAGCTCCTTATAGTTCAGCGTCCTGTTCTCACAGTGGTCATCTGGCCCTATTTCTATCATCGTCACAGACCCAACTTGTATGATCCCTTTCTTGATCATGTTAGCCAGTGAAGGAATCTTTAGGAAGATAGTTATTTTAGAAATGAACAAAAGTCAAATATTACTCACAACATGATGCATAACGCTTCAAAGGTGCCCTTTGCCACTCGCCTGGCATGCCTGGAGCAAGTAGCTTTCCCAGGGGAGCAGACAAGCTGCAGCATCTGATTCTGTTTAATACACAGGCGCACACCCTTGACATCGTGCTCTTTCCTGGAATCAGAAAAGAATCCAGCAGGGCTGGTGGGAATTGCTATGCATTTCTGGCCCTGTAGTCCAAGAAGTATCCTTTGGTGCTTTCTCATCCCTGTTGCCAGACCTATCCCAGCTCCCTCCCTTGATCCTTAAAAAGGTAGGAGAGCAAGTCAAGCCAACTCAACAGTGCTCTTTGCAGCTTGAACAAAAACACAATGTGGCTGTTGCTGATCATCCACAAAGCCATCTGTGTCAGGGTTGCTGCTGTCTTCTGTGGAACATAAAAGTGGCATCATTGTTCTTCTGCTGCATATGCACCGGGTGAACAAAAACACACACCAATCCTTTCATGTGCTAGAAGCAAAACCATCTGCTGGAGAGCAGGGAAAGAGAACACAGAAAATTTAAGAACTTGGTAATTTTGGTATGTTCTCCCTCTACCTCCGACTGTGGCATCTTCTTTCCCCTTTGCCTTGTGTCTGATGTTCTTCCCACTTCTCACTTACCTGACATGGAACAGAGTAGGAAGGCTGCACTTTTCCATTTTGCCCTGCATCATGCGTTAAATTCCTCAGTTTATGTATTGTTGATCAGTAATGCTATTTTGTACGATAAGTCAACACTCAGTATTTCCCAAAGATGCTAACCTCATTTCGGTTTCCTATTAAGTGCTCCGTTTATCCAATCCTGCTCCCATCTGCAGTGATGTGCTTGCCATTGAAGAATTTGAACAGAAGAATTTGCTTCTGTGTTTTATGTTCACATGTCCAGGCCTATATTGGTTCGGAAGTGATGTATGACGACAATACAATTTCCTCGTCTCCTCCTCCGTACACAGCTTATGCAACACCATCACCTGAGGTAAGCTATGGAAAACATGATATAAGGAGGGTTTGGTTAGTGCAAGTTGCTTAAAATTGGGCATTTTGTAAGGTAGCCTATGCATAAAGTTTAGCTGGCAGGTTTCACCTGTCCTGAAGAAGCAGGTGGTGCGTCATACCTGAGCTGGTGATGTCAGGCAACACCCGTTTCCTTGAGTTGTTGAGCAAATGAAGTCTGTTCCCTGTGTCTAGTTGTAAAAGAGGTCTTAAACCCTTGCCCATCTTCCATCATAGCATGGCATGTTGTATAGGTGTCCTCTTCAGTTTCAAGCGAAAAGCCTTGTAGTTAAAGAGAATGGAATGCCACACTCAGGAATGTTTGGTTCCAATGTACACTGCTAACAATTGTTCTCAATTTCATCAGGTTTATGGCTACCCACAGTACAATGGCGCATATCCACCTCCCGGGGCTCAGGTCTTCTTTACTTCCAATGGACAGACGTATGCAATCCCTTATCAATATCCAAACCAAGGTAACTGGTAATATTTATTCTTCTATGACTTGATTTAGTACATTCAGAACTCTGCAGTTTGGTTTTACATTCAGTATTTCCCCCACACAACCCCCTCTGCCTGGTAGTAAGGTATTTTAATACTCAACAATAAATGAATAAATGCCCTAAAATTACCATTTCTGCAGCATATATAATGCATTTGCCGTATTTTTCCTTTTATAAGACTCCCCCATGTATACGATGACCCCAATGTTTTTGAACCCTAAATTAAGAAATCAATATTCAAGAATTTACAAATACAGATTTTACAATACCGCTCTTCCAATACAAATCAGACTTCCCCTCCCCCCCCCTTTTGTGGTGTCTTCTCTTATTTAAATTTTTAACACTGCATTTTCTACTTTACTCCATTTTTGAATTATTCTACAATTAATCTTAATAGTACTTTTAACTGCTTGATTTAAGTTAACTCTCCCAATGCACTTAGTTGCATACCATGGCTTTTCAAATATTCCCCTCTCCTTAATAATTTCTCCCCCCTCTTGGTTTCTTAACACACCCGTTAATTTTGCCATTTCGGCATAATCCATCAATTGAATCAGCCACTCTTCCTTGGTTGGAACAGCATCCTCTTTCTATCTCTGGGCAAAAAGAAATCAATATTTCAAACACCCGAGGTTGCCCAAATTTGTTGAGCTTTTTTGGGGGGGGGTTCATCCAAATTTGCTGCTGCTGAGGGAGGGAGGCAGGTAGGCAAGGCAGCAATAGGGAGCAGGAGAAGGAACCAGAGTCAAGCCGGGCGTGAAGATGGCAGGTGCCAAGCAGGAGCGGAATGAGCAGCTGAAGCACTGGACCGTATTTTTCCATGTATAGAACGACCCCCTATTTTGGACTAAAAAAATTAAGCAAAAAACATTGTCTTATACACAGGAAAATACAGTATTTATAATTTCCCTCCCTATCTCAGACCTAAAATCATAATATTGGTCAAGTAGAAAAAGGTTTAAAATGAGGATGTAACATAAGAGATAGCGGTATAATTCTCATCTTCTGATGGTATTTTTCTGTCCCAAATTTTTGATGTGTACATTACTAGTACCTTTAGTACATTGGCATGGTATGAGTAGGTAACTTAGACTGCAAGAACTATATCCCAGTCCATAACCATACTGGATTTGAAATTGCTGTTATATATGCAGTTATTTTATATGTGTTTTATTATATTGTGAGATGCTACATAGGAAGGGAATGAAATTAATAATAATTTCAATAGGAATGAAATTAATAATAATAACTGCAACATTTTGACTGCAACCCTATGATCACTTAACCTGGGGCTGAATTTAGTGGGACTTACTCCTGAGTAAACATGTAAAGGTTTGCACTGCTAAGTATGTTTGGCTTCCATTGCTGGTTGCTTGTATCAGGAATATGCCATATTTAATTGCTTAAGTCAGTTATGGTCATAAAATATGCCCATGCTCAGGTTACTGAGGGAGTTTCGGTGCCAGATTGGAATTAAATCTATGCTGGGGAACTTGTGGCTCGATGTTTTTGCGACTTCAGTTCCCATCAATCCCAGTCAACATGGCCAGTAGTCATGGCAATGGGAACTGTAGTCCAGCAACATCTCGAGGGCCACAGATTCCCCATCCCTACATTAAAGGTTGGAGTATTCTTACACTGTCACTGCTGATGTGCAAAGAAACCCGTGCGTGAGTTCTCAACCCATTATTAGGTCAGCCTGTGCTACTGCGAAACTATAGTATAAGACAAAAAAGTTTGATTAATTATCCTGTATCATACACTTCTGTGATATGACAGCTGCAGTTGCTTTATGGATTAAATTGTGTTTGAAATGTGTTCTTATGGTTTGACTGGCCTGTCCTCCTGTTCTTTGGCATGAGTGGTTTGTGCCCTCACAATAACAGCGTTGAGATGTGATCCTTTAAACCACGGCGGTCCAACTTTTCGTACGAAGTGGGCCGCAAGAGGGGGAGTGAGGCCAAAGTTTGACACTGCCTCAGCCTTCCCAAAGCCAGCTAAACAAGGTGCCAGGCTGTGGGAAGGAGGCGCAAGGCCCTGGCAGGGTCCTAGAGGCCTCCTACCTCCTACCCAAAGCTGGGAAAGCGCTAACTAGGCTTTGGGAAGGAGGCTGGAGGACTCTAGGACTCTGCCAAAGCCCTCATGCCTCCTTTCCAAAGCCTAGTGCCTCGGTTACCCAGTTTTTGGGAAGGCAGTGCAAGGGCTGCGGTGTGGGAGTGTCAAATGTTGTCTAGGGCCGTCCAAAAAGGCCTTGAAGAAGAAGAAGAGTTTGGATTTGATATCCTGCTTTATCACTACCCAAAGGAGTCTCAAAGCGGCTAACATTCTCCTTTCCCTTCCTCCCCCACAACAAACATTCTGTGAGGTGAGTGGGGCTGAGAGACTTCAAAGAAGTGTGACTAGCCCAAGGTCACCCAGCAGCTGCATGTGGAGAGCGGAGACGCGAACCCGGTTCACCAGATTACGGGTCTACCGCTCTTAACCACTACACCACACTGGCTACAGGCCGCCCTTGGGTCACATGTTGGACTGCCCTGCCCAAACCACATTAAAGAGATTCAGTAATGAGCCATAATTGTGTGTGTGCATTCGCCTTGGGGAACATGATATCTGAATGTAGCCACTGGGTGAAATACAGTGTTAGTCATACACAGAGTAGACTCAGTAAAAATCAGTGGATTGAGTTACTTGAGTACGACTTAGACCTCACCCACAGCTTTTATCGGTCTTCCTTCTCATTGCCTCCTCTGTGTGTTCGTTCAGGTTCCCTGGCATTGAAAATCATTTACTTTTAAAGACCCAGCTATCTAGCCCACATTAACGGCAAGGCTTTCCTTTCCCCATTTTTATGGAGTCCAGAGTGTGTTGGCCTCCCAGTTTTAAGGAGATCAATGAAAGGGAACAAGAAGTTTCAAGTTTTATTTCTATTTAAATCCCACGGTGTTCTTCTTTCCAGGTCCTTATGGCCACCCTCCTGCGAATCATGTCATCATTCGAGAGCGCTACCGGGATAATGATGGGGACCTGGCGCTTGGCATGCTTGCTGGAGCAGCAACAGGAATGGCCCTGGGCTCGTTGTTCTGGGTGTTCTAGGCTCCCTCTGGAGCCACAAAGCGAAGGGAGACCTGAAGTCTTCTGTGTGCAATAACATGTATTTGCAAAGTACTTCAGTTTAATCTACAATTTTTTTCAATAGGTTCTAGTAATACTTTTTGCTGGTGACAGGCAGATTGTAGTTAACAAAAATTCCCAACTGTCCCAAAGGTGCCCTTTAGTTGAAAAGCGGTTAGCATAATGGCTCGTGGTCAGATGAGTTTGTGATTCTATGCATTGATAAGTAAGTAGCAGTAATATCAATGAAGTGTTACTAATGATGGCTAAATGGCCACAGTTGACTCATTTTTACAGTCAAATATTAACCATCTTGTTAAAATTACTTCAGTTACTGCCTCTGAATGCTAACTGGAAAGCAAGGGAGCACAAAAGTGGGTATTTCTGAATCCAGGGGATTTTGAATCTGATATTTTTCTTTGCACTCCTAGAAGACAAAGATGATGATTCAATAGCTACGCCATGGGTTCCATTGAATGTTTTCTTGTATTCAAGGGAGATCGCTGGCATTTCAGTAGCTTGACAAGGATTGCACACTTACTGTACAAGTCCTTCCCAAGACTAAACCAGGGACGGGGAACCTTTGGCTCTTGAGATGCTGTTGGACTACAACTCCCATCATCCTTGATCAGTGGCTATGCTGGCAGGAGCTGGGAGTTCAACAAAATATGGAGAGCTCAAATTCCCTCTCCCTCGTCTAAGCAGTACAAAAACCCTGACATTTCTTTTAGAAAGGAGTTTGGATTACCATGCAAACCATTCCAGTGTCCGCAACCTCATTTAGATCCTAGTACCAGTTCCTTATGGTAACAGTGGCTGGAAAGAAAGTTTAACATGCGGACATCAGGCCTCTGGAACGTTTGCTAAGGCAGGTAGAAGGATAGTTGGCAAGGATAGTTCAGCCTGGGTATAAAAACCCTACCCAGTACTTAATTAATAGGTAGTAGGAGGTGTTGTGATCATACTGGGGATAAATGTGTTCAAAGTCTAACTTACTGGTTTAGGTATATGGGAACCTTTTGAATCTGTATTGAGATTTATACAAAGTAATTATGCTCTCTTACCTGCAACTACAAACTATTTTTAACAAGGGCTTCTACTTTCCAGGCACACTACAGAGATACCTCTGTTTTGGTTGCACGCTCCAGTCTTGTATGTGCTTCTCCTGCAGCTAAATTACCTGCTTTAAAGACTTGAGACCCATACTTCTGTGAGAGGACAGAGAAATGAGCAAGTATCCCCACCTGGAAATTATTTTCAGCAGTGTAGGTTAATAAAAAGAAAGGCACACCTATTTTTATCCACCCGTTGCTTGTGCATCCTGTTAAAATCAGAGATCTACACAAGCCTCTTCCAAGTGTCTATAGGGTGTGCTGGGTTCTTTGGTGAACCTGCAAGCTTTGAACAGCAGCAAGCAAAGGGGACTTGGGTTGTGCCGCCTGCCGTAATGACAAACCCTAGCCGAATGCATTCCATTCCTATTTAAATGGGGCAACTGAATTGTGAGTGAGGCAAAGGCAAGGTAGCGGTGCTGGAAGTCTTAATATTGGTCTTGTACACCTTGTATGCCAGTGTTTGCCTTGGGTGTGTCTATGCAACTGCTGTTGAAATGCAACAGGGGGACCTCATTGCATCCAGCAGTTGTTGGATTTGACAGAGTGGCTTTTTAAAAACCCTGTCAGCAGTCTAGGACATTTCAAAAGACAGTACTGTGAACTGAAGAATGTGTGAACTGAAGATGCTTTATTTAATAGGTCTGCAGTCTCTTATTTAATACCCATGCAAGTATGTTGGAAGCCTTGTAAGTTACTAAGAAACCGATAATACACTAAAAGCAGCACTAGCTTCTGCTCTGATTTTGTAATTTATCTAGTGTAACTTTAAGACCATCTCTTCTGTGCTATTATGTGTACTGTACAGAACTGTAGAACTTCCAGAAAACTCCTTTCTTTGTATTTGTTACTTTGTGAGGAGAGAAGAAAATAAATGTAGTCTTCGAACTCTTGGCAAGTCAAAAATTTAATACACCCGGCATTCCTTGATAAGATGTCAAGTTCAAGTTGTATCTGAATAAGTGTGCATGCACACGAAAGCTCATACCAAGAACAAATTTAGTTGGTCTCTAAGGTGCTACTGGAAGGAATTTATTTTGTTTTGACTATGGCAGACCAACACGGCTACCTACCTGTAACAAGTTCAAGTTGGTTATAACCATAGAAAACTACACTATGACCGGGGGTGGGGGGTGGGCTTCATTTTACCTGAATAATTATTTGCACATTGTAATGGCACCGACTAGCTGGATTTTAAAATGTAATGGCTAAATCATATGCTCATGTTGGATAAATGTCCGGTGAATTCGGTAAACTGCGAAGCAAATAAAAACTTTCCATAGGTAACACATTTATCTCGCATTAATACCAGGAAATAAATATTGACAAAGCTCAATATTCAAGAAGGGTTCCAAAAACTTGGGTAGAAATCTAGGTTTTGCATCATATGATTGTGAGTAAGATAACGTGCAGTGTCATCTATCATCCCCATGCCACGTAATTCCAAATACAGTGGTACCTCGGGTTACGTACTTAATTCGTTCTGGAGGTCCGTTCTTAACCTGAAAACGTTCTTAACCTGAAGCACCACTTTAGCTAATGGGGCCTCCTCCTGCCGCTGCACAGCCAGAGCACGATTTCTGTTCTCATCCTGAAGCAAAGTTCTTAACCCGAGGTAATATTTCTGGGTTAGCAGAGTCTGTAACCTGAAGCGTATGTAACCTGAGGTACCACTGTATTATTCAAGGAGTTGTTATTATTTGCTATGAAGTGGCGGAAAGAAGGCATAGACTGGAGACATAGCCTTGTAAATGCCACCCTTGGAGACCAGCCCTACTATTGAACAAACTAAGGTATCTGCTTCAGGGAGCAGGGAGTGGTAGCAAGAGTGCTGGAGGACAGAGTTGTGTGTGCTCTGTGGCTTGCACTCCCTAAGCTAGCCTGCTTTCCCTCAGGTGCAGAGGACATTGCCAGCGTAGATAGAAAATTTGCTCATTCAGTTGGCTTCCTTATTTCTTTTGATAATACCAGGAAGAAAAGGGGGAGTTATAAATAACGTGGATGTCTCAATGAATCTTTTTTCTAAACCTTGCTGAGAACTTCCTAAGAGCAAACCGTATTAATCTGTTCCATGATTCAAACCAGCACCAGGTAAATGATCTTTCCCTACCTACAGATCACCCTCTTCTCATCCAGAAGGAAATGCCAAATCGAGCATCTGACCAGTTGAATGTACTCAGCCAGGAATATATCGGAATGGTCTTGTGATTGTCACAGTGGCCACGACGTCCCGGGTTATAACAGGCAAGGGTATTGCTGCCAGCCTTTTTAGAAAATATTGAGAGAGATGGGCTTCGGTTACGTAAATATTGGAGATAGACGCAACAGCTTTTTGGCACACAGACTGTCAAAATGGAAACTTACTTTAGTAGAAACGAAAGCCCGTCAACTTTTATGGCTTACTTTCAGGGGCAGAAATGTTGCAGAAATGCAAGAGACCACAGGAATGTACTATAGGGAGGGAAGAGTTGGAATGATTGACACTGGTGGTATGAATGGGGAGGGAAGAGAGAGCAAAATATGCTTGGGCTGGCACCCGTCACAATTGTTCATACTGGCTTTGCCCAATCTGTTGTAAAGACATTTTTACAAAGTTAAAAGGCACAGGAAAATCTGTGCTAGTATGCTGAACAGTCCAATCTAACATGATCAGTGTCACAGAGCTCATAATTGAAATTGGTGGAATCCTATGGGAATAAAAAAGAGAAAAAGTGCATTTTAAAAAATGAACAAGGCTGACAAATTATGCACATGACTGTTTGCTAGGAAACCTAAACAAAGAACAGCCAGGAAATGGGACATATCCAAAAAAGGTCATTAAACTCAAGAACTCTGAAAGATGGTGTCTAGAAGTAATTAATTTAAGAAGTTCAGGAAAGCGAAGCAGGAGCACTGGATTAGGAAGTGCTCATGCCAAGCCAAATCCATGGCTAATGCTGTCTGCTCTGATTAAACAGATAAGCCCTACTCCAATAGGAATAAATAAGTATGAATATTCTCTCTTGGACTGAAAGTCCAGTCTGGGATGTGAGACTTCACAGTGGTTTGGGACACTAATCTGTTGAGCAGATGATACTATTGAGGTGGGGAGGAAAAAGGAGAAGCTGCTTCTCCATACAGATGATCAGCACTGCCAAACTTGACTGCATTGGCTTCCTGCTGATTAGCAAGACGTGACTAGCAGTATGTGGGCAGCCTAACTTTCTGGCAACAATTCCAGTTCAAACACTTTGCTTGCAGTACAGTGCAGCACTGTGACTCTGCCTCTTGAGCTACTGCTTAGTGTTCCTTTGGTGAGTTGCTTAGGACTGGCTAACACATACCTGCATGTTGTAAGAATGAAAATAAATGAGATTTCCATGAAGAAATGGGGAAATAGGCACACAAAGCTAAGCAGGTCTGGATCGGGTCAGTGGCTGATGGGTAATCGCCAGGGAGGCTTGCGTTCCATGACAAAAGAGAAGTGAGATACAAATGTAAACTAAATAAATACATTGAGAATAGTGGGTCAGAGCCCAGAAGCTTGGCATGTTGGAAATCAGGTACCCATTTCTGCAAATAGCCCTTTAAAACAGTTATATGCCCTCTGCTTTCAACAGTGCTGTTAACCTCATTCAGCAAATAATTGTACATGCTGGGGGTATGATTAGATGTTATAGTACAGCATGCTTTTATTTGTGTTTAAAGTACTCAGTATCAAGCCCAAACACAATAATAAGCTTGGACAGACATTTCGAATATAATGAAAACTGGTACAGGCTTAAGTAGAGCTACACTTGGTCCCAATTATATATTATGTACTGTTTGATAGTGACTGGTTGAAAGAAAGCATCACTGAACTAATGATCATCTGTGCTTTGATTTGACTTGTGCCATTACGAAAAGAAACTGCACCCAGCTTGGATCGTATATCAGCACTCTTTTTTTTCTGGGCAAGAAGTGTGGCGGAACCAAACCACTAGATGGCAGGCAAAATCAAGCAATGCCTACGAGCAGGTAACATCCCCTTCAATAAGATTTTTATGTGCCGCACTTTAGTGGCTGATTCACCTATTTAGCACAAACGAAGCCTTCACCAAGCTACTAAAACCCAATATAATCTCACTTATTCAGATTTTTATGGATTCAAGTTAAGCTGAAAGTGAGCTAATGTTTTACAGGGGGTGGCTTTATGGAGATAAATAATACTGTTTTGAAGTGATCCTACAGGCAGGTGACGAGAGCCAATGAAGAACAGGAAAGGAAGGGAAGATTATTTTGGGTGAAACTGTCAACTAGATGTAAACATGTGCTGACACAAAAGTCAGACCATAACATGCAGGTATGTGTTAGCCATCCATTCCTAAGCAACTCAACAATGGTTCATCTACATTGACCAACAGGACCACCCAATTGAGCCTAATCTACTGCACAGATTTGGGAGGATAAAAGAGGATAATTTAGATCACCTTGCAGCAAAGGTGGAGTGCGAATATAATAAATATATTCCTTGCAGCTGCAATTCACACACACTTCCCACACACTTCCCTGAGATTAAGCCCCAAGGAGCTAAATGGTAGGTTCTGTAAAGGTAAAGGATCCCTAGACGGTTAAGTCCAGTCAAAGGCGACTATGGGGTGCTCATATCGCTTTCAGGCCGAGGGAGCCGGTGTTTGTCCACAGACAGCTTTCTGGGTCATGTGGCCAGCATGACTAAACCGCTTCTGGCGCAACAGGACACTGTGACAGAAACCAGAGTGCACGGAAACACCGTTTACCTTCCCGCCGCAGCGGCACCCATTTATCTACTTGCACTGGTGTGCTTTCGAACTGCTAGGTTCGAAAGTACGTTTCCGGGCACAATTCAAAGTGTTGGTGCTGACCTTTAAAGCCCTAAACGGCCTCTGTCCTGTATACATGAAGGAGCGTCTCCACCCCCATCGTTCAGCCTGGACACTGAGATCCAGCGCCGAGGGCCTTCTGATGGTTCCCTCACTGCGAGAAGCAAAGCTGCAGGGAACCAGGCAGAGGGCCTTCTCGGTAGTGGCACCCGCCTTGTGGAACGCCCTCCCAGCAGAGGTCAAAGAGATAAACAACTATCTGACATTCAGAAAATACCTCAAGGCAGCCCTGTTTAGGGAAGTTTTTAACCTGTGATATTTTAATGTATTTTAATATCTGTTGGGGGCCGCCCAGAGTGGCTGGGGGGACCCAGCCAGATGGGCGGGGTACAAATAATAAATTATTATAGGTTGGCGGGAGCTGGGACAGAGCAACGGGAGCTCACTCCGTTGTGGGGATTCAAACCGCCGACCTTCCGATCGGCAGGCCCAGTGGTTTAGACCACAGCGCCACCCGTGTCCCTAGGTTCTATAGACTACCCACAAATATATTGATTGAGGACATCTTTTCTCTCTGCACTGCACATCTGTTTAGGAAGTGGAGACTATTTCATCCCTTTCTTCTGGTATTGGCATTGGACTGCAATGGGCCACCGCATGACATATTGGTATTAGATGGATCATACGCTTCTACTGTAATACAAATCATGCAACAGCAAAGAAAGAGCCTCCGGAGGATGACTCTGGGCCTTTGAACTTGAAGCAGTTTGAGAATGAAAGAGATTGCTCTTTGCTTTGTGCCAAGGACATAGCTCCCCCCCTATTGTTATTATTTCTGTAAAGCTTTGATGTCCACTCAGCTTCACATGGATTAAGGGCAGGTGAAGGTCATTCTAATTCTGCCATCTGGCTCCAGAATTCCTGCCCCCTTTCCAGGGAAGCGTCATCTGCATGTTCCAACAGAGTGTGCTGCACACAGGCCACTGAGCAGCAGAAATGCAGCTGGCAGGTGCACAGACTCAAAGCTCGCTGATTGTTCTCCAGGTTTGCTGGCTGGCTCCTTTCAACAGTTGTGCCAGCCAAGTGCTTTTCATACATGGCCGTTAGAGCTTTGGAGGGCTAGCAACTCTCTTAAGAGCCGGGAAGGCAAGCGATGCCATGATACGCCCTTGGTTGTGCTTCAGTATCTTGGGGCTTTAAAGACAATCTGCCGAGGGCACCTACCGTAGTGCACATTATCCGTGATGGGAGAATTCCCCTTGGCTCCACTTGGAATTGGGTTAGCAATTCGGAACACCACTGGAGCATGCATCTCATTCCAGGAGTTCTAAACTGGCTTGTAAACGTTTGCACATGCTTGCTTCCTTTTCAGGACACACAGGCAGTCTCATAATACCGGTTTGGAACCGGAGTGTGGTTGGGGCAGTTGGGACACCAGGAAGCCATGCCATCTCCCAGATCAATGACCGCTGCAGCCCCCAGAGGAAGTGGACTTTGCTGAGCCTTCATTCCTTCCATTTCCTCTGTGTTTTCTTTAGGGTGCAAGTGGAACCAGATCCCACTATGTAAAAAAAACACCAAGGGGTTCCCCCCACCAATCCTTTGGACACAGAGTTGTAAATTGCTTTAAAGCAGGGTGGGGAACCTGTGGCCCTCAAGATCTTGTTGGACTTTATTTCTGTCAGCATAGCCAAAGGTCAGAAATGTAGTCCTGCAACATTCAGAGGGTCACAAGTTCCTCATCCATGCTTAAAAAAAATGTTTACATTTGAGAAGCATCTATGGTTTTTTCAAGCTTGGGAATTCCCGGTGCCAGTTGATTCCATACCTGCCAATGCCTTGCTCTGTAAATGGCATTGCCCCCTTTAAAAGTTCTTGCCAGTGGCACCAATAATCAAGATTTAAAGTCACTGGTGTGTTAAAATAATAAACTTCTGAATATGTGCCAACAGCGGCTGCTATCTTGATCAGGGCTTGAATTGAAAAAACAGCCCACTGAGCTCTCTCTTAGGTATATCTCCCACTCATATTAGTTGTGCATCCGAGATTTACCGTATCTTACAGAGATCTCTGCAGGCTTTCCCCCCAGTTTAACCCGCAATGAAGACCTTATAAACTACAATTAGCCAAAACTCATTGGACTGCTTTAAAAATAAAATCCTTTACACACAAACACATATCTTGGGACACATTCACTTGTGTTTTGAGGATCATTTTGGATGCTCTCCATTTAATTTTTTTTTTTTTTTTTTTTTTTTGGGCATTTCCCCCCTATCTTGATCGCCTAAGTGTGATGAATGCAAAAGCAGCACTTAATACAGGTAGTTTCATTTTGCATTCAGAATCTAGCAGCAATATTAGGACAAGGAAATTCTCCTTTGAATACATCTGGTCATTATGAGGTGGAAAAATTCATATTCCAAACTTACAGACTTTGGTGGTAAACGCTAATCACCACAATATAAAGAACAAATAATTTAGAAATAAGATGGTTCAAGGACAAATAATGCATTCATACACCTGTCTAATTTTGAACAGGAATAATTAAGAATTTCAAATCAAATCATATGTGGCCAGATATTTTCAGATTTAGCATTTAGTGGCACATTTAAATCAAATTATCTCCAAGACAGGATACTACAATAGTTTGATGATGTTTACTGGGCACGTGCAATATACAAGTGGTTCCTTGGATTCTGCATGTGTTTCCTTATCTGATGGGACAAATACAAGCGCAAAGAGAGATAACATTTTGTATGAGTCTCCCAGCCTCTTCAGATATACTAAAAGTATGAAATAAAACCCAACAACCATGAGAATGATGTTAAACTGGGCTGAATGTTCAAGAACCCTGCGCACTGGCTAAATGTTCCCCCTGAGTACAATCCTGTACACACTTACTTGGGATAAGAGTAACTGACCACAAGGGGACAGATGGCTACATCAATATGCAGAGGCTTAGGCCTACAGCTCAGCAGCAGAGCACCTGCTTTGAATGCAGAAGGTCCCAGGTTCAATCCCAGGTCTTTCTAGGTAAGGCTGGGAAAGTCTCCTTTCTGCAAACTCTGGAGAGCTACTGCCAGTCTATGCAGAAAACACTAAATTGGATGGACTAATGATCTGACTCATTACAATGCATCTTCCCAAACTGATTGAGCTGTCCATGGTCATTCTGGCATTATGTACTTACATATTGATTTGATTTGTTTTCCGATTTTTTATTGGATCCCTAAAGCAGCTTAGAATGTTCATCAACAGCAACTCACAGCAGAAACAAGTATGCAATGTGGTGTCATAGAATTGTAGACAAGGGTCGCCTAGCCCAATCCCCTGCAATGCAGGAATATGTTGCCCAATGTGTGTGTGCGTGGGGGGGGGGGCTCAAACTCATGACCCTGAGATTAAGAGTCTCATGCTCTACCAACTGAGCTATCCCAGAGCCTTTCACTGAATCATCTCATCAGTCTTGTGGTCCCAGGTAAAATGCTTAAGGGGTTCTAACAGCACACCCATAAACATGTTCCATGCATGGGACTGCATTGCCAGTAATCATTAGAAAGATTACTGAATTCAGTGAGACTACCAGGGGGGAAAGATGAAAGAGGACAGGGGTTCTACACTTTTAAGAGCCTTGACCTGTTTCTTCTGGTTCTCTTTCAAGACCTTTAGTCTTATGTGGCTGTAGGAGTGGGGAGATGCAGACAGTCTAGCTGAACCAGGAGTAAGTATGTGATGTTGACTTCACTTGCCTCTTTCCCTGATGGAAGGTATGAGCTTTTAAGACTATGGAAAAGTCTTGCCTTATTATACAATAATCTCAGCTTTGGTGGGCCTGAACATTTATTTTAGAGGAAACAATCAGGGGACATCTCATCTATTTATTATTGTTGTTATTGTTGTTGTTACTACTACTACTACTATTATTATTCTTAAAGATTTTCCTCGTTTACAAAGCACATGCATTGTCTCTTTCTTCAGGTTGTGTTTTCTACAGATCAGTTACATTTGCTGTGAGACATTGGTGTTATATGTAGTATAGGGTTGGGAAGAAAGAGGGGGGGACAGGAGAGAGGGGGTGGGGTGGTAAAGCTTAGGTTCTTAGTTTTTGTGTGGGGTTTTGGGTGTGTTCTCTTTCTATTCACTTGTTATGTTTCCTTGGTGGTGAGAGAGATTGGGATGGCCTAGGGCAGTGATGGCTAACCTTGACACCCCAGATGTTTTGGAACTACAACTCCCATCATCCCTGACCACTGATCCTGTTAGCTAGGGATGATGGGAGTTGTAGTTCCAAAACATCTGGGGTGTCAAGGTTAGCAGACACCCCAGATGTTTTGGAACTACAACTCCCATCATCCCTGACCACTGTTCCTGTTAGCTAGGGATGATGGGAGTTGTAGTTTCAAAACATCTGGGGTGTCAAGGTTAGCCATCACTGGCCTAGGGTGTGCCTGATTGTCTTTGGTTGGCTGCAGTGGGATTTGTTTGTGTGTGGAGGGGGGGCTGATGGGTTAAGTTAGCCATATTGAATCATATGCTGACGGTGGGTTCGTGTTGTTGTCTTGTTGGGCTGTGTATGTGATAAAGGGGAGCCATACTGGAGTGAAGGCATCCTCTTCTATTTGTCCCCATGCCAGTTTCAGTCTACTGGTTAGCTTTTCTAGTAAGGCTATTTCTCATACCCGGTACTACTTGATACCAGTGTTCTGTGTTTATTCCTGACAGGTCCCTCCAGGGTCTGGCTAGGATGCTTCTGGCTGCTGAGAGTAGGTGGGTTATGAGCTCTTTATAGTGTGAGTGGGCACTGTTATCTTGGAAGATGTTCAGTAGGGCCAGTTCAGGGGTGACCTCTAGTTATTTTGCTTATTTCTTGTATGACTGTTGTCCAGAAAAGTTGGGTTTTGATGCATTCCCACCACATGTGGAGGTATGTGCCTGTGGAGGTGCAGCCTCTCCAGCATCTTGGTGAGGTTTCTGGGCATATCAGTGCCAGTTCCCATGGTGTTAGGTACCATCTGTAAGTAAGTTTCAGAGTGAGTTCCCTTCTTTTTGCTGATATGGGTTTAAAGGGAGGTTTAGACTGCATTCTAGTCCATTGGGTGGGGTTAATTTCATAGCCTATGTTGTCCTCCCATTGTTTTTTGATTGCATCAAGGGAGTTTGTGGGGCTTTGGAGCAGTGTTTTGTATATTGTAGACACCATCCCCTTGCCATGTCCCATTGTTGTTAGGAGAAGGTTTTTGAAGGTGGTCAAGGGCCTAGTGGCTGTTGATTTTACTACTGGATTGTTTAAGAAGGCGTGCAGTTGGTGGTGTGTTAGCCAGGGTATTTGGGTGTCCCCTAGTTTGTTTTGTATTTCTCGTGTCGATATGGGTTTGTTGTTTTTGTAGAAGTCTGCTAGGCGATATAGGCCTTTGGCCTGCCAGGTTATTATCTGGAGATTTTGTGCTGCGTGGTGGAATAGTGAGTGGTGAGCCAGGGGGATTAGTGGGGATGGGGTTGGGGACAGTTTGCCTACTTCTTCCTTCCATGCTTTAAGCATGGTCTGTGTGAACCTGTTTAGTGTTGTGGGGATTTTCCTTAGTTTGTTTTGGAGGAAAGGGTGGGAGTGTTTTCGATTATGTCTCTCTCCAAGTGTCCCCATTGTTTCGTCTTATCTTCTAGAATGCATGGGATTATGTAGCACTCTTGGTTGGCGATGTAGTATAGTTCTATGTTGGGAATTCCCCATCCTCCTTCTGAGGTGGGGAGGTGCAGGTGTTTGGGGTTTATTCTTGGCTTTTTGTGTGAGAAGATAAACGAGTGTAGTTTTTTCTGCCATTTGCGGAATTGGGTTTGTGGGACATCTCATCTGTATTTTTCACACCGAGGTTGGCAAAGCCCCTTTAAATCTTAGGTCAAAGCATCTGTGATCACAGATGGCTGGTGCAGCATATTACTTTAAGTAGTTTCCCCGGAAGACCGTCAGTCATTCCTGCAAGGTGCTGGAAACGTCATGGTTTTGAAATGAATGCCCTCAAAAATCCTGCAATATATATAAAAGTCAGTGACAGGTTAGGGAAAAACAAAACAAAAAGCAAACAAACAAAACAGAGTGAAAGGACAAAACAATCCTCAGTTAAATCAATAGCTTTACTTCTGACTGCTTTAAAGCCAATTGTTTCAGGTGTCACAATCTGGAATAGCTCTTTGCTCTGATCAATATCTTGTGGCAACGCCAGAGCTATTCAGATAAGCTATCAGTGGAACTAATTGTTGTTGAAGCTGTGCCCTTTTGTTCAGTAAGGGTAGGATGGATTTGTTTTTCCAATGTAAGTTGATTGGAGTGCTTTTCAGCTCAATTCCATTTCAGACTGGGTTTGCTAGCTCATCGCAAGGGGTGATGCCGGATTACTTTATTGCGTCCTTCTAATGCAAACAAGAGTTTGATTTATAAGGAGAGGTGCAGGGGCTCCAACCTGCCTGGAAGAGTCCCCCACCTGTTCTGAGTGTCCCACCTCTGAGCTCTGGACATGTGCTGGGGTATAGTTAAGAGGAAAATAACACAAGGTAGTGCACACCACATCTTTCTATGATCACTGGAAAATAGATGGAGTTTCAGAGCATGTCAATGACTGGCAAAGTAGCTGATTTTAGGGACCCGAATCTAGACTGCCCCAGTCTCAGATTAACGATCAAAGCTGATTTGTCTGTTATTCTGTCTGTGAAAGTGATCAGACAGCATAAATTTAATTGGAGCACAGCTGTAAACATCTTGCTCTTTGCGTATGTTAAGGATCACTTTCCTCCTATGTTTCACTATTACAGTCCTATTCAGGGACTGATTTAAGTAGAAGTTAATAGGTGATGGGGGCCGGGGGCGGAATTGCGGTCCCATCCTTCCTTCAATGTCCAGGTATTCAAGTAGCCTGTTTGCACAGGGCCTACCTACACATAGCCCTGAATGCTTGTAGGCTTCTGTAAGTGTGCTTCTGTGGACAGTTGAGGTTTGGTGTGCGCAGATGTACACACATAGCCCCCCAGGAAATGGGGCATTGAAATGTATGGAGGTCAGCTGAAGGGTGAAGGGGTGTGAGCCCAACCTTTCAACCATGCATTCCTTTAAGGAATGCCTGACAAGGCTCTTAAACAGATTTTCTCATTTATCACAGATTTCCTAAGAAGAGTCACATGCATAAGCATCAAATGTTTTCTTTTTATTTCTGAAACTGTTCAACCAAACCAAAGGTCACTTTTGGATGACTCATTGATTAAATGATCATCCTGATTGGTTTGCACAAAGTTTATGGGATGGTGATATAACAGTTTTTGCAGTTATACAACGTTGCATCAACAAATTATTGTTCTGCACTTTCTAGTGCATTTTCCCATCACTTTCCTTGCAGCAAAACTTTTGTGTTTTTTAGAAGCAGGTTGCTTGTGCATGAGCGTCAAATCCACTTTAACTGAGCAACTTGGGTATGTGGTTGAATCCCATCCACAAAATGCCAATGGCCTAGAAGCAGCCTAAGAATTTTTTAAAAAAACCAACCTCATGGTATCTGTTTAATGATGAAGCCATTTAATTTAACCAAAGTGCTGTTGTTTTTTAATTCTAACATTCCAAGTCCCAGATATTTCAAATCCCTAAAGCTATCTCTACCCTGTTTAAGCTTCCACATTACATCAAAGAACTAAATGGCAGCCTGAAGGGACATCATGATATGTGTGCCAGTAACACCCCCCCCCGCAACACACACACACACACACACACACACACACACAGAGTGACATCAGAGCAGGCCAACTTCTGGCATTAAAAGAAAGGGGAGTGAGATGCCAAGGAAGAGATTACAAGAGTTGAAGAGATCACAGGATGAGGAGATTGTATATGGAACAATGAAAATGCAGTCTGCCCAGCTTTCTAACATCTGCATTCTTATTTGTGTGTTTGTGTGTGTTATGTATGTAAAAGTTGTTTGTAACTTGTTAAAGAAGAACAAACATATGGCCAGTTGGTCTGGAGAAAAATCTCACATCACCTCTCACTTCCTAGCCTTTTCCCAGCCTCTCTTTGTGATTGGAGCCTCAAAGTCTCTCTTTAAAAAAAAATAAAAAATGGGGGGGAGATGGTGTATTTGTACATTATTGCACGAATGCATCCTTTTGTCTAGAGCCTTTGCTAATCACCTGCTAATATTTCTAATAGAAACTAAAATGCAAGGACTTAATTAATTGGCTGAGTAATTACATTTACGTAGCCTTTTTTTGGCCAACGTGCTGGAGGTGGCTTTGCATTTGATAAGAATAGCTTATGATCTAATAGGAATTATACAATTTAGAAAAGGAACAGGGGAGCGAAGAGAAAATAAGCGAATTTTCTTCATTTTTTATGTGGTGTTACATAATTAAATCAAATAATAACCAGGTTTGATGACCACTGCAGGAGACAGTTCTGGGAGGAAGGAGCCTGACAGGAGTCTGTCTGTGTCACGCTGACTCCACCTCGCTTTCTGGCACAGTTATATGGAATAGCTACTGATAGAGGTGGTTCTGGGAGTGCGTGCATATATGCAAGTTGTGGCATGCATGTGTGTGAGAATTTGTGTTGGGGTACGTGTGTATGAGTCCATGTTATGCATGTGAGGCCATGTCGTGTCTTGTGAGTAGGGATGTTGGAGAACAGAAACAGGAGGGGAAATTGCTTCCTTTTTTGTCCCATGTCCTGAAAGGTAAATCTGATTGCTGCTGCACAGCTTTGAGCCTGCAAACAGTACACAATTGATGGTGTTTCCTTTGCACTGACCCGAATGGGTTAGAATAGTACAGTGGTACCTCTGGTTGCGAACGGGATCCGTTCTGGAGGCCCGTTCGCAACCTGAAGTGCCGAATCTGCGCATACTCGCTGCGGGATTTGGCGCTTCTGCGCATGCGCGAAGCGCGATTTAACGCTTCTGCACATGCTCGCCCTGCCGAACCTGGAAGTAACCCGTTCCGGTACTTCCGGGTTTGGCAGGTTCGTAACCCATGACGAACACAACATGCAGCGTTCGCAACATGAGGTACGACTGTATAGTGGCAGCATAATTTATACAATTAATTATGTAAAATACACGAGTTACAAAATTTCCTCACAGCAGACAGCGATACGAATAATGTAGTTTTTGGAAAAGGCAAACTGCAGCAGAAAGGCAACAGTACTGCATTTGATGAATGCAGAGCGGAAGGGTGTTTGAGGACATGTTTGTCAGTCCATGTCACGTCTTGTATGAAGCTGCCCCATGGTGTGTGAGTCCGCAGTATGGCAATTGAGAAACATCAGCATTTGTTAACTTAAGAGCAACCTGGAGATATCACTGTCTAAATATCTGCTCTGGAATGCATACCACAGTAGAGTAATGGGCAATAACTTCACTTGAGAACGAGGAAATGCCAGGAACCAAATGAAACAATACAGGCACAATTTCAGTAAAGGTTAGACTTTTGAAGATGAGGGGAAGTCCAAAGGAAATCCTATCAGCGTATGAGCCAAGAAAACCAAACAAAATTAAAGCCCACACAGAAATAAAATGTGAATGGGTTTACATTTCTAAGAAGGCTGCTCAAAAGGTCTCATCTGTTTTCAAGAGTCTTTAATATGAAGTATTTCTTAAGAACCCATACAAACCTTCAGCGGGGAAGAAAAATAATAAAACAGTGAAGGCTGACAATGACTGAGGGAGAGAGAATAGAAAGTTAACACACAATCTGTCATTAAGGCAGGTTCTATTAGCTTCCACTCAGTCATCCTGCTCCAAAGCTTAAATGTCATATCAGATGCTTCAGAGGATTCGTCATCTCAAAAATAAGTATTTTATTTACTAAGATAGGGGAGCAAATTGGTTACTTTTTACCCAATGATAATCCTGAGGTCTAGGATGATGGAATGCCCAGGGTTATCGAAGAGGGCAGTGTGCAGCTCTCCAGCTTAAAAATAATAATCAGATGTCATTTGTTTGATATTCATAACTACTCTTGCAATCATTTCAGTTTTGGTTGGCTTTAGAAGTTTGATTTATAAAAAGATCTTGATCATCAGGTAATTCCTTTTTTAAAAAAAAGAAGGTGTAAATAACATTATTTAATAATTTTAGCATTTTTGGTGGCAGAATTTCCTTCTGAGGACATTCTAAGATATTCACTAGATAATAAATCATAATAATTTTATTATTTATACCCTGCCCATCTGGCTGGGTTTCCCCAGCCACTCTGTGTGGCTTACAACATATCTAAAAACATAAGAAGAACATCAATCCTTAAAAACTTCCCTAAACAGGGCTGCCTTCAGATGTCTCCTAAAAGTAAGATAGTTGTTCATTTCCTTGACATCTGCAGGGAGTGTGTTCCACAGGGAGGGTGCCACTACCAAGAAGGCCACTACTGACTGATTTGTCTAGCCATTAAATCAGGAACAGGGGAACCTGTGGCCATCTAGATGTTGGTGGACTATAATTCCCATCATCCTTGACCCATGCAATGCTGGCGGGGGTTGATGAGAGTTGGAGTCTAACAACCTCTGGAAGGTCCCAATGCCTGCATTCAGCAGTATTTCATAGAAGTCAGCCTTTCCTACATAGTACTTGCTAGTGCTGTGCTGAAAATCTCTTCTGCTTTCTTTAAAACAATTTTACATCAATTAACCCGGGAAAGAAAACACACTTGGAAATTATCAAAGGGGAGAATTTATGGTGAAATTCTCATTGGCAGTTTAACAATAAATCCTTCTTCCTAGGGAACTCTGGAAATTGTAGCTCTATGAGGAGAAAAGGAGTCTCTTGACAACTTTTAGCACCCTTAACCAACTAGTTTCCAGAATTTTCTTAGAGGAGTCATGGCTGTTTAAGATGGTATGATACTGCTTTGAATGGGCAGTGTGGACGGGGCTGGTGTCTGGCTTTAGATTACTCCCTTATGTGCTAAACATGGACAAATAACCGTGGAAGACTAGTCTGGATGCTTTGAAGCAAAGGAAAATAAAAATAGCAAAATTACAGTAGCTGAAGATCATCTGTGAAGTGTTTTCGAAATGATAGAGGGGACAATGTCTCACAACAGGTACCTTCTTAAGTGAGTTATGGAATAGTGCCTCTAATAAGTCAGCACAAAGATGTTTCTAAAATTTGAAGGACCTTGTTTGTCAGCCGGTCTCTTTGTGCAGGCTTATGGAAGACACCCTGTTAGTTGTTTGACCTCTGGCTATACTGCAATATCTGAAAGGATGATGGGAATCACTCTACCCTCAAAGAAGGGCATCCTACCTCTGACACTAGGATGGTTCACTTCCTGTTAAGTAAACACTTATCCTCTGAAGCAGCCAAGACCTGAAAATGCAATATGTGAACAATCTGATTACAATGTCACTGGAGCCTTTGGGAGATGAGAAAGTGAGGCAAATTTTAGGCTCATATCTAAATGTAAATCTAAAGACACGTTATTATCAGATCATCACCTGGTTATTTGTACTTGGGCAGTCTATCCTCATCTGAGGGGTGGAGGTCATGCTCCTGGCAAGCATTGAGGAACGACGTATTTCATGACGCCTCTTGTAGGTGCTGACAGCTGGTGCAAAGGATCATGGAGCCACATGGAACTATTTGACACATTACTGAGAGTTCATTCAGCAGGTTCCTTCAGCCAATTGTGGTTCTGCAGCAAAACCCCATATGATACGCATACTTGCAAGCATATATATGTCACATGCACCTATAAGACTCAGTGTGGTGTAGTGGTTAGAGTGCTGGACTAGGACCTGGAATGCCAGGGTTCAAATCCCCACTCGGCCATGAAAATCACTGGGTGACCTTGGGCCAGTCGCCATCTCTTAGCCTAAACTACTCCCAGGATTGTTGTGAGGATAGAATGGGGAGGAGGAGACTCATGTATGCCACCTTAAGCTCTTTTGAGAAAAGGTAAGATGCAAATGGGACCCAGGTGGTGCTGTGGGCGAAACCACTGAGCCTAGAAGGTCGGCGGTTTGAATCCCTGCATCGGGGTGAGCTCCTGTTGCTCGGTCCCAGTTCCTGCCCACCTAGCAGTTCGAAAGCACGTCAAAGTGCAAGTAGATAAATAGATACCGCTCTGGCGGGAAGGTAAATGGCGTTTCCATGCTGCTCTGGTTCGCCAGAAGCGGCTTTGTCATGCTGGCCACATGACCCGGAAGCTGTACGCTGGCTCCCTCAGCCAGTAAAGCGAGATGAGTGCCACAACCCCAGAGTCGAGCATGACTGGACCTAATGGTCAGGGGTGCCTTTACCTTTAAGATGCAAATGTAATAATAAATAAATTTACCCTTTACATTTTTGGTGTGACTTGTAACATCTTAAGCATATATGCAGTGCTATTTTTCTAGAAAAAGAGTTGCTGGAACTCACCATAAACATCTCCCTCATTCTCTTAGAATGACAATGGCTGGTTTTAATTTAACATTAATGTTTGTGTCTGATCTAGAATGAAGGATTGTATAAACATACAAATAAATCATATTTTTGCATTGCTGGTAATGTTAGCTTTCAGGCGGTGAGTCTGGTTTTTACAGTATATCCAGCATCCCTCAACTCTCTCTCAGACACACGTGCGCACACAGCTGTCTGCCTATAGTAGCCCAGTTCTGTCACACTAAATTGAATCCTTTTTGTGCCACAGCACTTACTGTCCTCTTGTTGCCAGAGACTGTTATGGCCAGTTTTCTTCCGGATAACATATTACTATATCTGGCTGCATTTTATAATTATTTATGGTATTAAAATATTATACTATTACTCGATGTAGTATTACATGACTGACAAATCCTGTTTGGGAATTTCTAATTAAGTGCTAATAGCTTATGGCACTTAAGAAGTCAGATTAAAGCTCATAAAACTGGTAACTTTCAAAGAGAAATCTTTTCTACCTGGATTAAAGGGCAGGTGTAAGCTCCCAAAGGCTAAATCCTGTTTAAAATCCATTGCACTGAATGCCCAATGCTGGATGTGTGAATTTGTGTATTTTAGGCAGTTGCAAACAAGGGTTACACCTGGAGTCTAAAGCAGAGAGAGTTTAGTTCCTTCCCAAACCCTTTTGGCAAATATTTACTTGTTGGTGAACATCAATTGCATCTTAGCACTGAAGTAAACAATGTCGGTCTTGTCTGTCGAAATCAGTCAAACATATCCAATTGTCTGCGATTAAAAGTCAAGAGAATTTCATGGCCTCCTCCTTGTCAGACAACTGTTAATGAAGAAAAGGATGATAAGTAATGATGGGTGGTATCCAACTAATGTGTTCCATTAGCACAAGGTCACAACCCCTAAATTTTTTCTGGGGTTTCCCCCGACCTTCCGGAGCAAATTATTGCAGGGCATTGGGAAGCCACTAGGGAAGAGAGGAGAAGTCCCATTGTACAAGTTTAAATTCACTTAGCGCTGCATTGGATAAAACAGTTTACAAAGTTTTATAGGGCTGCCTATGAGCCATACTTGCCAAATATCAAAATTTCAGAATACCTGCTATTACCAAACAATTGGGATTGGTGAATGCCCTGCTTGTGAGTTTCTCTAGTTAGAGGCAAGTGATTAGCCTCAGTTGGGGACTAAAGAAGAAGAAGAAGAGTTTGGATTTGATATCCCGCTTTATCACTACCCGAAGGAGTCTCAAAGCGGCTAACCATCTCCTTTCCCTTCCTCCCCCACAACAAACACTCTGTGAGGTGAGTGGGGCTGAGAGACTTCAAAGAAGTGTGACTAGCCCAAGGTCACCCAGCAGCTGCATGTGGAGGAGCGGAGACGCGAACCCGGTTCACCAGATTATGAGTCTACTGCTCTTAACCACTACACCACACTGGCTCTCAGTGTGTATTGCTGAGGTTGTATTGCTGTTTGTGCATGAGCAGAACAGACTTCATCTACTGGTACTTGTCTTCCCTGCTTCAGTCCTCCTCATGCCATCAAAATCTGTTCTGGATGGGGGAAGGACAGGAAAGAGAAGTCCCATTGTATGAATAGAAGTCTATCCATGCAACATTGGATTCCTCCTAGAGCCATTCATCTTCTTTCTTGCCATGACAGGGCCCCAGTCTGAAAGCATGGAGAGCTGCTGCCAGTCAGTGTAGATAATACTGAGCTTGATGGACCAATGGTATGACTCAGTGTAAGGAAGCTTCTTAGCCTTCTATGTTCCTTAAATTGAAAGGAAAAATCTCATTACTAAATATTTCACTTTCTGCAAGACAAAGGGCTTATCCACGCTTACCTTTTGCTCCATGTTTTCCAGGCAAAGGTCTTCACTTTAAAACGCTGTGTCTGAGAGCTTTTTTTCTTTTTTGCCCCAGAGCTTTCCCCACAAAAACTTTAAAGGTAATTTGGGTTCCCCTGATTGATGTATGCTCTGATTTTGCAACTTCCCTCATCTCATTTTTTTTTAAGCTGTCAAATTCCACAGAACTGGAGCTCTAAGAAATAAGCAGTCGCTCCCATTTAGTAAGGCTTATTTGTGGTTGCAAAAGTAGACCCACAAGAAGTCTTTTAATAAATAAAATCAACACAGACCTGGATAATCTCACATCTGCAGCCATTTGAAATAAATGTGCCCTCTCCATTGTATTCTTTGGTTTACAGCCAAAATGATCTAACGAAACAGAGACAATGAAGAATCTCTTAATGACGGAGCTATTCTACCATTCACTATAACTGTCTGCATGGCTGGGTGGTTTTTAGCAGATGGCCTCCTCAGAAGGGTTGCTGTCATCGTTAATGGCAGACCTTCTGTATAGTTAATAGCTAAACTACAGGCAGACATTCAACTGGTGCAATATCAGGGCTGCCTCAGGCAAAGGACAAGATGGGAAACTGCCACCTCCCCATTTCATGCACAGAAGCTGACTGGGCTGACAGTTGCTAGAATCTTCCACTGCACCTAAGTGGAACTTAGGGGATCCTACTAGTTTTCGGGGTACGTGGCAGGCTGTGCAGCACACACAACTCTGATTTCTAATGGGGGAGAATTTCAAAGAGGTTTCTGGAGAAATCGCTGGGTTGCCACACACACCCCAGTACTGTCACCTGAGGCAATTGCCTCACTCTGCCTAATGGTAGGCCCAGCTCTGGATGTAGCGATAAGACTGTTTCCTATCATGCATTTGCTAAGGCTTGTCAGTCTTAGCAAATGCATGATAGGTAATCTGTGAGAAGGAACAGGTGTCATGAACTGGCAGGATGGCAGGGAGTAGGAAGAGGATCCCGGTGAGACGGGTAGATGGGACTGGGACATACTGTGGCAAGCTGGGGATGAGGAAAGAGAGGTTGGTGTAGGAAGTCCTCCTGGTGTGATGGAGGATGGCGAAAGGATGGGGATCAGTGCAGAGGAACCAGAGCAGCAGAGGGGACCCTATCTCCATGAACACAGCATGGCACTGAGACATAGGGAGCAGCAAGAGGGTTGCTCTATGAGGCCCACCACCCAGCTCCCTAACTGACCAGGTGGGGCTTGCTAAGTATGGGAGGACGGGTGTGATTCCTTAGCTGGAGTAGGCTCAGAACAGGTGAGGGTCATGTGCCTCGTCAAGCAGTCAGCATGCAAAGTATAAAGTGGAAGCAGAACTAATGTCTGCTTAGCTTCCCACAATGGTTGGACCATGGTTTTGATGTTTCAGGAAGCTCTTCAGGACTGTGCTTATGTGGGACTGACCTCTAGGTGCCCTGACCCCTGGATTGACTACAGAAGTGGGAACCTGGCCTGACTGGACTTTTGAACTGTTGGACTCTGTGCTAGCATCTGCCATGGGATCATGCACTCCAGCAATACCTGCTGCCAGGTACCCTGTGGTTCAGGATAACAGGTTAGTGCTGTAATAGTCATGTCTGATGGTGAGGGAATATTTGATTAGGAGAGGAAGACTATTGAGGAGTGGTAGTTTTCTGGAGCATACAAGGCCAAGAAGAAGAAGAAGAAGAAGAAGAGTTTGGATTTGATATCCCGTTTTATCACTACCCAAAGGAGTCACAAAGCGGCTAACATTCTCCTCTCCCTTCCTCCCCCAAAACAAACACTCTGTGAGGTGAGTGGGGCTGAGAGACTTCAGAGAAGTGTGACTAGCCAGGTCACCCAGCAGTTACATGTGGAGGAGCGGAGACACAAACCCCGGTTCCCCAGATTATGAGTCTACCGCTCTTAACCACTACACCACACTGGTTTTTCGGCCAAGCCGAAAAGTCAAATTAGGCTGCCTTCCAAAGTGTGTTTACCTGAGAATAAGTGCCATGGGACACACTAGGAGCTGGAAACAGTGGGAGTTATTTCTGAACAAACATGCACAGGTTGTCCTGTTAATAAAGGAACAACATGCCCTGGTTATCATTGTAGAAGCACAGCTATGAGTGATCAAATGAGAGGTGAGGACAGATACATAGTGGAGTTTCATAATGCATCAGTTTACCCATTTGGTGGTGAAAATCTAACAGTGTTGTGGGTTGCCTCATAGGTCAGCCTTTCCCAACCTATTGCTCTCCAGATACTTTGGATTGCAACACCAATCAGCCCCAGCTAGAACTGGTTACAGCTAATGGGAGCTGTAGTTCAAGATGGCTGGAAGGCAACTGGTTGTGGAAGACTGTGTTCCATGTGACAAAACACTACAATGAGTTTTAATTAAATGAGTTTTTTCCTCAAATTGTGATGGCATTGGGTTTTTATGGGAACATCAGATAATTCTAGCTTTATTGAAAGAACTGTGGTAAAATAAAATCAGAGTTGAGAGGAAATGTACAGCGATATCATACCACTGAGAGAACATTTGTTTACCAAAAGTAGGCCGGTTTGGGCCAGAGCATTGAAGCAAAGCCTGAGTCAAATAAAAAATGAACAGGGATACTAAAAAGACAGTCTATGGCAATTTAAAAATGTCTTGTGGATGGAATAAGTGATAATAGCATAGCGCTGTTTTCTCCTGATTGCGGGTAAGCGCACCTGGGAGTTTGATATATAAATGTCTGACAGCTCCTTAAAGTACTAGAAATGCTTAGATTGTTAGTTTGAATATCGGAACCCTCCACTGAAAGTATATCCAAGACATTCAAAAACGAGATAAGAAAAATAGCAAGCTTGGTGCACTGTTTAGATCTAAACGGCTCTGACTACATTTTGAAATAATAAGCAGAGAGCCACAGGATGATGTATACTGTGATATATTTGCCACTGTTACAGGATATATCAGCAGGCAACCTTGAAGTACCAGGGAAAAAATGGGGTGGGGGAATAATACTAAGAAATAAACACTGAAAGAGAAGAAAACTTTACTTTTATGTATATAACCGGTGTAGGAGAAGAGAACAAGAGGGCAAGAGAAATGGAGGATGAAGAGAGTTAAATCTGATGATTGGGGGTTTATTCTTAGCATCTCATGGCAGACAGCAAATTAAACCTCAGGGTCATACATCTTTCTTGATTTCCTCCCTTTTTTCTTGGCCTGCACATTTCCATGGCTCAAACCACATCTGTTCTTTTGACATCCAGCTTGACATCAATATGCCATGCCTCCCAAGTCTCAGGCACAGAGAAGGGCACCTATTCGGATGAATATCAGAAGCGTTTTGCTGGATCCAGCCCGTGGCCTATTTTGTCAACAGGCTGGTCTTATGGTGTCCAACCAGATGCCTCTGCAGTGGCAGACCTTGGAGTCTCAAATTTCAGTGATGCCAAAATCCAACAACCCCCAACTCTTGCCTTCCATTGGATGTCATAGTTGTGGCATCCCAGAAGCTTTGAGCCCGGTGTGACCGCACTGGTTGTACTCCCCTAGATCTTCCTTTGGCCTATGGAAAGCCTACAAGTAGGACCCAAACGCAACAATACTCTCCCCTCCTGCAGTTTCCAATAACTGGTATTCAGAAACATACTGTGTCCAACAGTAAAGGTAGAGCATAGCCATCAGGGCTATTGATGTGCTGCTTGGATCCAGGCAGTGTGGCTTCCTCCTGTGCCACTTCATTCAGGTAGTGGTTATGGCGGCCATGTATGCATTGCTAAAAAAAAAGAGGACAAAAGAAATCAGCAATTTGGATATCCTAATTTATATGTATAGATCAGCAGTGGGGAACATCACCAACAGTGTTCCTAATATGGCCCATGGGGCTGTTTTCTATAAGCCACTCCCCTCCCTCCTGATGTCAGACGTGGAATAGGTAACGACTCAGCTGCAAAGGAACCATCAACTTCCTTAAAATTTGCTCCCAACTGTTTATTGGCAAGCAGGTCTTGTACTCACCGCCTTTCAAATTTGGCACCAAATGCACCATCCTTGTTAAAAACAAGGCTGGAAATCGGAGCCGATCAGCTGCTTGGCAGCAACTTCAAAAGGAAACTGCTTCCTTTCAGGGCTGTTTGAGTTCAATCGGCAATGTGTCACCTGATGTTAGGATGTGACCGTCGTTTGGGTAGCCCCCATCACCTGTCAATGTGGCCTATGGTGGGTGGGGGAGCTCATGATGTGGCCCACTGGGCTGAAAAGTTTCTCTACCCTTGGAATATATGCAAATTCAGAAACAATGACTCTAATTTAAATAACACAATATATCTTGCATTAATGGGGAAGACTGCAATGAGTTGACCTGTGAGGTCCACTTAACATGTTTCAGTGCCAGGTAAATATTTACTTATTTTCTTAGGCCTTTGATGGACTGAGCTGATTCTGTTTTATTGTACGTGTGTTGTCAAAGCTTCCTAAGGTTGTTCCACATGTGTGTTTTGGCATAAAGCAGGTTTTAATGTTTATATGAATTTTTCTTTTTTCTTGGTGGTATTTATGTTGGTTTGTCGATGTAAGTCACTTGGAGCAGCAAGTGACAAATAAGGAATAATAATAACAATAATATGCTAAATAAAATAATAAATACCAACAGTATTCGTAGTTGGGAATAGTAATGTAACATTCAAAATAGCTAAATTAAAGAATTTTCAAGCAAATTCAACTTATTATAATGTGGCTGTAACCCTAGGAGGAAGCCCCATGAATTTCTCTTTTCCCATTTGTTTCTGCTCTGCCTCAAATAGAATGTTCTGAAAGATGTTAGTGTCACATATTTATATATATCATTCTATAATATATTCTATTTGTTTCTGTTGGATAGTAAACTTTAATATGATACATTGCTTAGTCTCACTAAAGCTATTGGGTAACATTTGTCTCACAGTGCGATGTGGAAGAAAGCATTTCAATAGCATCAGTAAGTAGAATTATTCTCATTTAGTTCTATATCCCAAAAGAGAAATCTGAGTTTTGCCATTTTTAATCATCGTTGTTCATTAATTGCCCATTTTTGTCTGTGATTTGAGCTTATGCAACTAAAATATGATTGCAATAAGCACTATGAAATAATGCAGAATTTAGCCCCCAATCACTCTCTGTACCACAAACAGCACAGAATGAAAGAGAATTAGCATGACTTATAAAGGGTAAAAAAACCCCAACCCTAAATCACTGTATTAACTATGCACACATAAAAGCTATGTTAGAATGTGGTTAAAGGGTATAATGAAGAGCATTTGCTATTGAGGTGGAAGGTTGTTTTGGTGCAGATGGCAATGTTAAATAACTCACCCTAATGAGAATGCTGCAGTATATCTTCATAATACACAAAGCTGCTAGTGAAAATAATGATTTGCGCTGTTGCGAAAGATTGGTTCAGCGTGATGTTAACAATAATTAATATTTTGGAGTAATTAAAGGAAATTGAGATTTTTTTTCTCTCCACCATAAATCCTTGTAATTAGAAAAATAAAGGCAACAACCCATCATATTCTAGGATGAAAATTTCAAGATCCCTCTGAACATGCGCTGAGTGACTAACACTGCTGTTTGGTGTGATTAACATAGTCCTTTAGCCTCTTCTGTTTTATGGATCTATTTTTCTGTATTACTTTGCAATCTCTTTAGAGCAGTGGTGGCCTGGATGTGGACAAACGAGCTGAAGCTTAACCCAGAGAAGTAAAAAATCTGTGTTGGTTGTGATTCTGCTTATCTGAAATACAGTGCTTTGCATGGGGTTGCACTCCCCCCTAAAGGATCAGATTCCCATTCTGGGAGTGTTCCTAGATACATCACTAATGTTGGATGCTCTGGTGGCAACAGTGGCTTGGGTAGACTTTAAGGCTGGTCCACCACCAACAGCTTGTCCCAGACAAGACAGATCTGCTCACACTTTTGGCCAAGTCTTTGTCAGAAGAAACAAGTCAGAAACCTCAGCCGACCCAGAATGCAGTTGCCAGAGTTTTCACTGGGGCAAAATTCTTCCTAATGTTTAGATTCCACCTAAACATTAGGAAGAATTTCTTGACAGTAAGAGCTGTTCGACAGTGGAATTTGCTGCCAAGGAGTGTGGTGGAGTCTCCTTCTTTGGAGGTCTTTAAGCAGAGGCTTGACAGCCACCTGTCAGGAATGCTTTGATGGTGTTTCCTGCTTGGCAGGGGGTTGGACTGGATGGCCCTTGTGGTCTCTTCCAACTCTATGATTCTATGATTCTATGAAAATAAAGGTAGCACATTACTGTGCTATCATACCCATTGAGATTAGTGTGCTTAAACTACCGGTAATAAGTTAGAAACATTAATTTCAATGGGTCAGCTCTTAACTTTGTCAAGTACATTAATCCTAATCATTAAAACCTAACTGAATACCACCCTCTGGGACAGAGATCTCTTAAACACCATTTCCATATACAGTGCTATTTTTCTAGAAAAAGAGGTGCTGTAACTCATCATGATGGGGACCCAGGTGGCGCTGTGGGTTAAACCACAGATCCTAGGGCTTGCTGATCAGAAGGTCGGCGGTTCGAATCCCTGCGACGGGGTGAGCTCCCGTTGCTCGGTCCCTGCTCCTGCCCACCTAGCAGTTCGAAAGCATGTCAAAGTGCAAGTAGATAAATAGGAACCGTGCTGGCGGGAAGGTAAACGGCGTTTCCGTGTGCTGCTCTGGTTTGCCAGAAGCGGCTTTGTCATGCTGGCCACATGACCTGGAAGCTGTATGCCGGCTCCCTCGGCCAATAAAGCGAGATGAACGCCACAACCCCAGAGTCGGACATGACTGGACCTAATGGTCAGGGGTCCCTTTACCTTTACCTTTAACTCATCATGAACACCTCCCTTGTTCTCTTATAATGACAATAGTGCCCACCTGAGAAGTGCTGGAACTGAGTTCCAGTGGGTTCTGGCTGGGAAAAAGTTCTGTCCATGCATATGTATATACCTGACCGGTAAGAACAGGGATGGGAAGCCTGTGGCCCTCTACATTTTGGTCAGCCCCAGCCAGCATGGCCAATAGTGAGGGATAATAATAATAATAATAATTTATTATTTGTACCCCGCCCATCTGGCTGGGTCTCCCCAGCCACTCTGGGCGGCTTCCAAAAGAACATTAAAATACAGTAATCTATTAAACATTAAAAGCCTCCCTAAACAGGGCTGCCTTCAGATGTCTTCTAAAGGTCTGATAGTTGTTGTTCTCTTTGACATCTGAAGGGAGGGCGTTCCACAGGGCGGGCGCCACTACCGAGAAGGCCCTCTGCCTGCTTCCCTGCAACTTGGCTTCTCGTGGTGAGGGAACCGCCAGAAGGCCCTCGGCACTGGACCTCAGTGTCCGGGCTGAACGATGGGGGTGGAGACGCTCCTTCAGGTATACTGGACCAAAGCCATTTAGGGCTTTAAAGGTCAGCACCAACACTTTGAATTGTGCTCGGAAACGTACTGGGAGCCAATAGTGAGGGATGATAATAGCTGAAGTCCAACACCTGAGGTACCACTCTATCCCTGACCTAGATCTTCACCAGAGGTTCTTCTCTGTATTCCCACTCTCTGATAACTGGGTGGAGCTATGGGGAAATGACTTCTTGGTCACAGCACCAGTTATGGAATGAGGCCTCCTGGTCCTGCTGCTGGTCCTTTGCCATTTTTATAAAGAAAGATGGTTCTTCCACAAAGTATTTGAGACAGACTGGCTGATTGCACCTGCTGTTCTGTGGTTTGACAACTTTAGTTTTTTTCAGTGTGTTGCAATGCTCTTTCCAGGATTTGTTAATTTTGAGGGTCTTTTTCAAGTTAGTAATATGTGTGCCAGTCTCTAGTTTTTACCTCCTCTTTAAGCCCTTGAGGTAGGGCAGGCTATAAAGAACATTTGAAAAATCGCCAAAGAATATACTTCTGAATATTTAGGGCCTTCCATTTCCCCTTGATGCCTTTAAAGTGAAATGTGCTTTCCCCAAATGCTGTGAAATGACTTGGCCACCTGAGATCCCATTAGTGTCAGCCAGATGAGTCATGCATTTGAATCTGGTGAGCACCTACCCTTGGTGTATTTTCACATTGTCACTCATCAGCCACAGATCTCATCCCCTCCTTTACTCTTCCCATGGCTACTGTTAAGTTAATCAGAAACAGACTTGGACATGATTAATGGCAATAAGTAACATGATCAATAGAGACTTCAGAAATCACTCTGTAAGTTGGCTTCTGTGGCGCATATTCATTCATTGCACAGTGCCCCAAAGTCCCCCACAGTTTGCTCAAGGATATGTTAGAGTTCTTCACTGATGCACCAAAGCTTTCTTTATTGCTGGGGGGAGAGTCTAACAGCGTCAGCCGAGCTCAGTGGAAGCCTGTCATCACTTAGGTGACCCCTTCCTTTGCTCCATAGCTGTGGATAGCTTCAATTAAGAGCTCACTTTTGAATCCCTTCAGAATCCATCTCTGTTCCAAATGCAGCCCCTTGGCCGTGCGGTGGAGTGTAGACGAGGGAGGTGTCTTTGGCACTGATTGTGAGTCAGAAGAGAATTTATGATAGGCTAGCCACATAGGTTGAATAGAGGCATGCTGAGGTTAATTACTTCTCACAAAAACATTTTCAGGATGGAAGGACTGAACCAGAATCGGCTTCAAAATCAAATATTTATTACTCTGAGTCATAGAGGGAAGTTAGAGATGCAACTGGCAGTAAAAGGAGGGCTAATTGTTCTCCCATAGCAGCAGAGGAAGACAGGAGTATTATTGAGGAGATGGAGCCCACATTTTACTTAGTTCTCTCCCTACTTACTTAGATTTATATTTGCTCTTCACACTATCCCAAAAGCTCAGAGGAAAGTAACAGGGTTTCCTTATCTCTCTCTCATCCTAATTTTTATGGCTTCTTCACATTTAAGCATCTCATAGTAAGTAGGAAACTCGTTAATCAATTCTAAGTAGAAAGCTGTCCAAAAAAATAGCGGCAACTAGCTATGGATGGCAAGTCCCACATTTTTGTGAATTGTGCACCTGAGCAGATTTCATGTTTGCTTTCAGTTTCAGAAATATTCATTTGAGGGTCAAATTATGCATTAATTTGCTTTGGCTGTATAGATCTCAGCTTATGAAGGCAATATGCACATGTGCCTTGTGCGAGGCACATGCTCCATCTTTGTGCTGCCCCTCCCTTCTCTCTTTTTGGCATGTTGTGATTTAACGCTTACTTGGCTAATTTCCCATGCGCTCTGAACCATTTTTACTGAGCGTGCGTAACATAAGCTGAGATATGCATGAGCCTTGTGCCCACACGCAGTGTCCTTGGACTGTCCCCTCATATCTCCCTCCTTGTTGTGTGGCAACTGAAGACATCTTGTATTAACTCATTATTGAATGAATATAGTAAAATAGGTACCCAGGGTTTCCCATTAAATAATCAGATAATTGATTAGAAGAAGCCAGAATCTTATACTATGGTTTGAAAATATCTCAGACCAGTGACCGGGGATGTAACTTGTTATGTGGGACATACGCCATGAGATGGAAATCAGTCCTTGCTCTTTAAGAGAACCAGCCAGACACAAAATTTGAAGTCAGTTTATCCAACAGGGGCTAAAATGATGTATCTAGAATACTTCTGGATGTCTAACAGTAAACAAAAGTATCTCACAGGAAACATATCACAAGTGGAGCCCTGCTGGATCTACTTACCCACAGTGGCCAACCGGATGTTTGTAGGAAGACCCAATGTAGGGCATGAGCTCAGAAGCCCCCTCCAGCTAGTAGCCAATTATCTGTTGTTGTTGTTGTTCAGTCGTTCAGTCGTGTCCGACTCTTCGTGACCCCATGGACCAGAGCACGCCAGGCACGCCTATCCTTCACTGCCTCCCGCAGTTTGGTCAGACTCATGTTGGTAGCTTCGAGAACACTGTCCAACCATCTGATCCTCTGTCCCCTTCTCCTTGTGCCCTCCATCTTTCCCAACATCAGGGTCTTTTCTAGGGAGTCTTCTCTTCTCATGAGGTGGCCAAAGCCAATTATCTAGGTGCTCACAAATATCTAATAAATGAACTCTGTGGATGATGATGATGATTGATTACTACCACTCTTCTTCTTTGGCGATCACTCATAGCCGAGTAAGATTTTCTTCCACAAACACAGTTTTAACAATGAGTCCGTAAGTGACTGTGGAGGCAAATTCTGGATCCACACGTCCTTCCACAGTGGGGACATTGGTTTCTGGGCTGGAGTTGATCACGGTGTGGATTTGCCAAGCGTGCCTTCCTCTTAGCATGTTTCTCCCTTCCGTCCTGAATTCGAGTGTCTTCAAAGCCCATGACACCTTTGGTAAAGGCTGTTCTCTAACTGGAGCGCTCACAGGCCAGTGTTTCCCAGTTGTCAGTGTTTATACTACATTTTTTTACATTTGCCTTGAAACAGTCTTTAAACCTCTTTTGTTGACCACCAGCATTACGCTTTCCATTTTTAAGTTCGGAATAGAGTAGTTGCTTTGGAAGATGATCATCAGGCATCCACACAACATGACCAGTCCAATTAAGTTGATGTTGAAGAATCATTGCTTCAACACTAGTGATCTTTGCTTCTTCCAATACACTGATATTAGTTCGCCTGTCTTCCCAAGTGATGTGTAAAATTTTTCGGAGACACCATTGATGGAATCTTTCAAGGAGTTGGAGATGGCATGTTTCACAAGCATATAATAAGGTTGGTAGTACAATAGCTTTGTAAACAAACATTTTGGTTTCCCTGCGAATGTCCCGGTCCTCAAACACCCTGCACTTCAATCGGGAGAAAGCCACACTCACAGAGCTCAGGTGATGCTGGATTTCGGCATCAATGTTGGCCCTTGTGGAAAGATAACTGCTTAGGTAGGAGAAGTGGTTGACATTTTCTAACGTTACACCATTGAGTTGGATTTGTGGTGCTGCAGAGGGGTTATTTTGTACTTGTTGGTGCAGCAGTTTGTTTTTTTTGGATGTTGAGTGATAGGCCAAGCTTCTCGTAAGCTTCTGTAAATATATTTAGGATGGTTTGGAAGTGTGATGACCTGGGAGTCAGACTCAGACGCTGAACCTGAGGGATCCCAGCCTGCACAGGATTCACTGCCTCCAGAACCAGCAGAGCCAGGGCTGGGGCCTGAGTCTCAAGGGGACTCACCTGTGCTGGATCCTCAGGTGCAGGCATCGGCTGAGGTTGATCTGGCTTCTAATGGGATGGAGGACTTATTGCCTGCAGGTACTCCACTCCCCACCCAGTCAGGGGAAGCTGAGGTTGCCTCTGGGTCCGGTAACCCTCCAGCTTCTCCTGAGCTGCAAAGGCTAAGGGCAGAGAGGCGAAGGGAACTAAGTTCCTGCAGAAGGAGTGCTCGCCTCCAAGCCAGGAGAGGCGAGTCACCTGAGGATCGGGGCCGCCCTTTGCCTCGGGGCAGATAAAAGCCAGCCAGTCCCAGCCCCAAGTTGCAGGAGCAACATCGGTGCTGCCCAGTTCCTGTTCCTGGTTCCTGCGTTCCTGACCTCAGCTTTGTTACTTTGGCTTCCTGACTTCGGCTTCCTGATTTCGGCTTCGTGACTTCTGGCTTGGACTGACCTTGGACTGGACTAGACCTCGCCTATCGGATATCCCTCGGGACCAGCACAGGAAGCCATCCTCTGAGCGTGCACACACTATGTTGTCATCAGCATACTGAAGCTCTATGTCATGTCTCAGTCATGGATACAGCTGCGGAGCTGCTCAACTGCCTCGTTCCTTGAGTCAGAACGACTGAATCTGTATCCACCTCCCATGTGCCGGTTCATGACTAGAGGCTCCAGATTTCATGATCCTGCCCCTATTATCATTTGCCGATCACCATGGGACTTTTGGGGTTTGGGTTGGGTTTTTGAAAGACGCCTGTGCTTGAATTTGTTTTATGTGTGTAGATCAGTGCACGCTGACCAACACACAGTCTTCGCAGTAGGGCTCGGTTCCAATGGCATGAAGTAGTCACGACAAATCGGTAGATTCCTATCTGCTGCAGCCTTCATCCGCCTTCACAGCCGTTGTAACATACCGTTTGCTATCATTCGCCTGTTCTGCCATTGAGGACTTCTTGGATCAATATTTGTCTAACTCCTTCCCTTTGACCTTACCGCCTTGGGTGACCCTGCTGGGAGTACGAGATTCCCGATGGCTTCACTCACAAGGGTCATAGGAACGTGCAAGCCCACTCACCACGGCAAGGTGATGATCCAGCGAGTGGGATTACTACCACTACCAGACTTCTTACCCATCATTTGGCATGAGGTCCCAAACTGAGTTACAATAATTTTAAAATATAATATTAAAATCAGTTAAACCAAATTACAAACAAAAGAATAGGGTGGACCCTATATAGTATTTCTCAGAGGTCAAAGGCTTTAATGAGGCTAAGGAGGATATATATTATTTTGTTGCATAAAAGAACAATAGTAGAAAATTATTGGTTTGTATATGCAGAGCACATACATGTATTTTTGTTTATAACACAGTTCTAGAATATTAACAAGGATGGGGAGGAATAAACATTGTCTAACCAATTCATGGTGGATAACCTACAAATGAGATATTCTTCCTCCTTTTGCAATAAGGCATTGTAGAATTTGAATAATTTAAATGTACCCAAAGGAAGAACTATGAAGTAATTTGTATGTAGTAATAAGCTGCTGAAAAACTGTTGAGCTGCTTATTCCCACGAGTGAATCTGGCAACTTATGCTTAATTCTTCCAGGAGAAGTACTCAAATAGATGAGCCAATTTACTGTCAGACTCATTCCTTTGCTGTCCCACATTTAACACTGTTCTCACAATGGAAATTCAAGGGGTGTACCCAGGAGAGAGATTATGATCTAGATCACCTCAGTGGCTGCAATTATGTTCTGTCTATGTCTTCATTGCAGATTGTTATCATGATTTCATTAGTATCTATATCTGGCAGTGCTTCACAGTCATATCTCAGATGCTGGGAGAAAATGGGAGAGCGGAATAATAAAGGAAGAATTGCAATACTGGGGGGACTGAAGGGATTGAGAATTCTGTGAACATTGGATGTGTTGATATGCAATGTGATTAGGCATGGGCAAATATGCCAATTTCAGTTTCTCACCATTTCTCATTTCTTCTAGTCCCAGGTTCAGTTCTCTACGTTTCTACATCACTTTGCATTTTTTTAAAATATCAAAAGTACTCACCAAAGATCATCAGTATCTTTGCATGAATTTCTCCTAATGTAAACATTTCTTGCATGGAATCTGGACTAATATATGCATTTTTCCAAATCGGTTCTCCCTAATATAATGCATTTTGTAGGCACACACACACACACACACACACACAATTTACCCTAGTATAGGCATTCTTTTTACACATTAGTTGGTTGGAGAATTGCACCGCAAAATTCAGAGAAGTGCAAATTTTGAAGGAGGGCCATATTTAATTTTTCGTGTTGTTTCGGAAAGGGATTAGGTAAACTGAATTGAATTTCTCCCCCATCTCTGGATGTGACGTTACCATTAGCTGTAAATGTCTATGGTAGTGACGCAACTTCCTAATATTCACTTAGTTCCTCATGTTACCCCATTGTCTTTCTTATACTGTAGTGTATTCCCTCCATGAAGGCACCTCCTTTCCTCTGTGTTCATTTCTACTGTGTCCATTGCCTTCCTGAGGGCCACATGGGTTCTTGTGACCTTTCACATGGTTTGCCTGATCATGGACCTCATGATGCTTCTGTAAGCAGAGGTTGGATGGCCACCTGTCATGTGTGATCTTGTTCAGAATCCTGCACTGTCGATCAGGGTCCCTTCTAACTGTACAATTCTATGATTCTATGCTGTGTTGCATCTGTTTGATGAAAGCCCTTTAGATTCATGCCCATTTTCTTTCTAGAGCACCTTATGTTGACCAGGGTGATACAGGTGCTGAGTGATGTGTGTACAGGCAGCCCCTGTTTACATGGGGGTAACATTCCGAAGTACTTGAGCGCCGGTGAAATTGCACATAACCAAAACTCATTGAAAAAGCCCAGAAACACACTGTTCTGCCCCTGCTCTGCCCTTTTAGTGATGTCTCAGTGATGTCTTTATGACATTGCTGGGTAACTTTGGGTTTGGAGTCATGCACATATTGAACACTCGTAATCGGGAGACTTTTGGCTAAGTATGTGGTGGTGTTTTCAGGTTGCACAGATTTATTTGCCGCTAAAGAGTTGTTGTTGTTGTTGTTGTTTTGTTGTTGTACTACTGTTGACAATCTTGATGAGGTGTTGTGCAATGTTGGTGTCAGGCTGCTTGTGGCAAAACCAGAAGTGCCATTTTAGAATAGAATAGAATAGAATATATTTTATTGTCATTGTCCCCTTCGGGGACAACAAAATTTCTCGGCTGCTCCATCCACCCTCCATCCACCCTCCATTAACCTGCTGCTGCCGCTGCTGTCACTGCTGCCAGGCCACCTACCTGCTCCTGCCATTGCCTGCTGTGCTGCTGCCATATGCCCTGCTTCTACCAGAGAAGTGGCACTGCTGTCAATATCAATTTTGGGCAAGATCTCGCATTATTTTATTGCTGGAGGTGGCAGCAAGGCTGGTTCCTGAGGGACTTCTGCCACCTGAGGCAGTGGCATCACCCTGCCTAATGGCTGGGCTAGCTCTTGTTGTGTGTTTAAATGTTTAATCTTTGTTGCATCTGCAGTTGTGGCTGCTTCTTTGCACACCGAAGCATTTGGGATCATAGCTTCTGATCCAGCCCAACAGAAAATCGGGACAGCCGTTTGTTCCAGTGAAAGCCAACGTCTTGCTTTTATTATGCTGTGTTCATATCTTTCTAACCACCCAGCAAGGAGGCAGAGTTGGCAGATTCCTTCATTATGGATCTAGACAAGGACTCATGTAATTTTAAGGGACAAGTAATTTTGGTGTGTCTTATTGATTAGGGCAAAATGCTCTGATGCCTCCTAAATGCTATTTTCCCACTTCATCAATTCCTGCAGTGGCCACAGAGAAGTAATACGATTGCAACAGAAATGTAATCTGCAGTATTACAAATTGGGGGAAACCAATCCATAAGGCATTGGCCAAGGCGATAGAAGTGGGGCAGTTATTTTTTAAATTACAAGTTTCTGGCTTGACTCAAGTAAGAGGGTTGATTGTGCAGAGGGTGGTGTGGTGGTAAAGACTTTCAGAAACAACCAGACCTTTTTCTTTTCTGCATAAGAACTGGGTTTAGAGAATTATCTTTTCACACATTTGTATAATCCTGATAACTGACATGGCAGGCGCATCAGCTTGCCCCCGCGATTGAGGGGGCCTGGCCCCATCCTGGAAAATTTGAGGGGGGCCCTCAGCCTCTCAGCCCCCCCCCCCGGATGGTTCCCCTGTGTCATGGCATCACATCAACACAGGACTGCTGACTTCTGTTAACATAAATACATATGTATAGGGCCTAATTTAATATCTTTGCACAGTGCCTGACTGTCAGCTGTGGTACACAAAGATTCCATTCCTCCCCACTGAATGGCTTATTGGTGTTAATCACTTCTGACAGTGCTGATCACTTGTGGAGGCGATGCCTAGACCCAGTTCCCACACCCAGTCTGCTCCTCACGGCTGTCAAAACTTCAGAAGTGCTGTGTGTGTACCACCTGTTACTGGATTCTGCCTTCCCAATGCCATTTAATGTGTGTGTGTGTGTGTGTGTGTGTGTGTGTGTGTGTGTGTGATTTTTGGAAAGACAACCTTCTTGGGGATCATTCTTGCTGGAATTGCTAGTTGCATTTGAAAAGGACTAATTGCAAAATAGGCAGTGAAGTCTTGCTACAAGCAGCATGTAGCATGAGGCAGGAAGAGAGAGAGTGCATGACAGCAGAATGTGCAGCAGGGAAGAGGGATGAGAGAGCGGCAGAGACATGAATGGAGACCTGTAAGAAAGGAAAGGGGACATGGGTGGCGCTGTGGGTTAAACCACAGAGCCTAGGGCTTGCCGATCAGAAGGTTGGTGGTTCAAATCCCCGCAACGGGGTGAGCTCCCGTTGCTCGGTCCCAGCTCCTGCCTACCTAGCAGTTCGAAAACACATCAAAGTGCAAGTAGATAAATAGGTACCGCTCTGGAAGGAAGGTAAACGGTGTTTCCGTGCGCAGCTCTGGTTCGCCAGAAGTGGCTTAGTCATGCTAGCCACATGACCTGGAAGCTGTACGCCGGCTCCCTCGGCCAATAAAGCGAGATGAGCGTCGCAACCCCAGAGTCGGTCACGACTGGACCTAATGGTCAGGGGTACCTTTACCTTTACCTTTACCTAAGAGAGGAAAGAAGTGAGCAGAAGAAAGTATGTTTATGGGAGACTGGAGGGCTGGTGCTTAGAAGGAATGGAGGAATATAAGGGGGGGATTAGGATCTATAGAAGGATTTGGGAAGGATAAATGGTGGGGCATAGTGGTGTCAGAGGCAGAGATGTAGGATAATTTGTTTGATTCATAATTTGTTTTAAGCAAACTGACCTCATTTACATCTCCGGGACTGATACACAGATCAGAACATAATTGCAGTGGTACGTCTGGTTAAGTACGCTTCAGGTTAAGAACTCCGCTAAGAACAGAAATCGTGCTCTGGTGGCGCAGCGGCAGCAGGAGGCCCCATTAGCTAAAGTGGTGCTTCAGGTTAAGTACGCTTCAGGTTAAGAACGGACCTCCGGAATGAATTAAGTACTTAACCACTGTATCCTTCAGATTTGGTGCTTTGACTGATACAGTTCTTTACACAAAATGCATACCAACATGCATAAACATGGCCTATTTTAGGATGAAATATGTTTAGAAATAAGTACATATTTTGTAATAAAATATGTATTCAATTAGGTACTTAAATAAGAATGGTCATTCTGAGGTGCGTAATAGATTAATGAAAAAATGGGACGGTATAGACTTAGGGATGAAAAATTGTCATGGGCCTAGATTTGACCGATGCCTCCATCTCTAGTGGGAGGTTAGGATCATGAAATGAGGAGAGTGAAATGTCGAGCAGTAGGGAGGGAGGAAGAGTAAGGTTAGGGCTGTGGAGGAGAATGAGCGAGAAAGACAGGCATCTCTCCTAATCTGCTGATTCTGGGTGGTTGTGCACATAGGTATTTATCACCTAGAACTTTGGCTGCAGGCTTCTAGCATGCTGTCACCTTTTAGTATGCTTTTCAGCAACACCTGTCCAGATGAATTGGTCTCATATTTATATGCATGTCATATGGGCTTTCAGAGAGCCCTCAATGAAATATGATATTAGTTAAATGTACCATTAAAATGAAATGTTCACTAAAGAGCTGTTCGGTAGATTTCCAGGCCTGAATGCACTTGCAGAAACTATTACGGTCTTTGTTTCTGCCACTATAGTTTTCCTGATATTCTTTCCTCAGTTGATTGAAATTCAGAGATATAACATGCCTTTTAAAAAGAGTGGTCTTTCTAGGTATGTGACCTTGAGAGGCAAACAGTTGTATGTCATAAATAATAAAGCACGATACAAGGATGAAGTTTTAAATAGGAAAAAATTACATGATCTTAAATTAAAACCAAAGCATGGCAGATGTCTGTAAAATATTCTTAGGGAAACAGTCCTATAGTCAGGTAGAGCATATTTTTTTTAAAAAAAATACTGATTCCTGGGTTGTATCAATGTAGTGCTAAGGTGAATGTTCCATCACTGCAAGGATTTCTCCATGTGCAATGGAACATTCTCCCCATCTCTTCCTCTCCTTTGTGCCCCCTAAATCTATTCTGGGGCATCTCGCAACCCCCCAGAGCAGATTTGGGGATGGTGCAAGACACACGCAAGGGGAGGAGATGGGTGAAATCCCATTGTGCTAGTGCTAATCTTTGCACTGACCTCTGATTTTTACTGAGAAAGTAAGTGTATTACTTTAAAATGTATTTAAAAAATAAATAAATAAATCAGACCAGCTTTCATAGAAAATTCTTAAAATCTTGACAATCATAAGGATGATGATAATAGTCCACAGCTAACAAATATAGTTTGCCATGGAGATTATTGGCAGATAATCAACATGATACATGATATTGGGGGACATGTTCTCTTTCTGAATTCAGTTTCCATTACACCATCTGGTTCTTTATAAATGTATACGGTTCCTACATTTTACCATCCATCAAGATGCAGTAGAAATAAATTTTGGCCCTACAAAAATAAACTGGTGAACTCTATAGGAATTTATTAAGTGGAATCATTTTTTGAAAGAAGGGGAAAAGCCCAAGGGGTCAGTATTCGTTGGTGGTGCAGATTTTGCAAGTGTACAGCATCAGGGGTGACACTGAGGCTCAGTAGTTAGAGCACAAGCTTTTCATGCAACGAAGTCCCAGCTTCAGTTCCTGGGATCTCCTGTCTGAACCTCCATAGAGCCACTGCCAGTCAGAGCTGATAATACTGAGCTAGATGGACCTAAGGGTCTGGCATAGGTAGTATAAAGCAGTTACTATCATCATCACAATCATCATTAAAATTTGTATACTGCCCTTCACCCGAAGTTCACAGGGTGGTTCACGATATAAAAATACAAAACGAGAACACAAATACAAAATACATAAAAACAAACAAACAAACAAACCAATTACCCCCGTCCCACAAGCACATTTAAAAGGCAATAGCCTTTTTATCTGGACTGGATGAATCCCAAACCGGAATTAAGATTGCCGGAAGAAATATAAACAACCTCAGATATGCTGATGATACAACCTTGATGGCAGAAAGTGAGGAGGAATTAAAGAACCTTTTAATGAGGGTGAAAGAGGAGAGCGCAAAATATGGTCTGAAGCTCAACATCAAAAAAACTAAGATCATGGCCACTGGTCCCATCACCTCCTGGCAAATAGAAGGGGAAGAAATTGAGGCAGTGAGAGATTTCACTTTCTTGGGTTCCATGATCACTGCAGATGGTGACAGCAGTCACGAAATTAGAAGACGTCTGCTTCTTGGGAGAAAAGCAATGACAAACCTAGACAGCATCTTAAAAAGCAAAGACATCACCTTGCCAACAAAGGTCCGTATAGTTAAAGCTATGGTTTTCCCAGTAGTAATGTACGGAAGTGAGAGCTGGACCATAAAGAAGGCTGATCGCCGAAGAATTGATGCTTTTGAATTATGGTGCTGGAGGAGACTCTTGAGAGTCCCATGGACTGCAAGAAGATCAAACCTATCCATTCTTAAAGAAATCAACCCTGAGTGCTCATTAGAAGGACAGATCCTGAAGTTGAGGCTCCAGTACTTTGGCCACCTCATGAGAAGAGAAGACTCCCTAGAAAAGACCCTGATGTTGGGAAGGATTGAGGGCACAAGGAGAAGGGGACGACAGAAGATGAGATGGTTGGACAGTGTTCTCGAAGCTACTAACATGAGTTTGGCCAAACTGCGAGAGGCAGTGAAGGATAGGCGTGCCTGGCGTGCTCTGGTCCATGGGGTCACGAAGAGTCGGACACGACTGAACGACTGAACAACAACAGCCTTTTATGTTCCTAGTCATTATGGTCAGGTTCTCATTGCAACTAATTTAGAGGCCAGGAGCCAAAGAAAAGATGTATGTAGCTGGAAGAGAACCACACGCATAGCTGCAGCTTCACTTGCTGAGTTTGCTGCTGCAGTCTCTGCTGCCAAAACTGATATTTAGCTAAAAATGTAATGTGTATGCTTGACAGCAGGGGGGAACTGCTGCAGTGACAAGAGGGAGCAATGCTTTGACTGCACATGAAATTTCTTCCAAGTCAAGGCTCATTTTGATGAAGCTGCCTGCTTTTGGTTTAATAGTGCTTCTTGGAGTCTGTTGTTGTAGCACAGTGTGCAAAAGAGTAGGTCTTGCCCCTTCCGAGAGGCAGAGTTTTTAGAAATCATTAAACGGAATTCACAGAACCATTTATCTTCCCTTCTGCAAGCTGAATGCTCATAATCACCCACATGCTGGAAAAAGCCTTTTGGAATCTGACCTTCTTCTCAATCATTCTGTCAGGTGCTCAGATAAGATGATCAAACCACAAGTTACATGAATTGTTTGAAAGCAATGAACATTTTAAACTTAATATCAGCCATGGGGTGGTGGTGATGACAACCAGGATCCGGGACCATGCCTGGCGGAGGGGAGATGAACTCTCTCCCACCCTACACACTGTGGTCCTGTTGAAAATCATGCCCTGCCCCTCAAGCTGTTATAAGGAGGCAGGTGTCCACTAGCATCAATGCAAGCAGCCCTCTTAGGGGCTAAACACAGCTTCTGGGCAGGGATTTCCATGGGGACCAGTGTGGTGTAGTGGTTAAGAGCAGTGGACTCGTAATCTGGTGAACCAGGTTCGATTCCCTGCTCCTCCACATGCAGCTGCTGGGTGACCTTGGGCTAGTCACACTTCTCTGAAGTCTCTCAGCCTCACTCACCTCACAGAGTGTTTGTTGTGGGGGAGAAAGGGAAAAGGAGATTGTTAGCCGCTTTGAGACTCCTTAGGGTAGTGATCAAGCGGGATATCAAATCCAAACTCTTCTTCTTCTTCAAGGGGGAAAGAACTAAACTATCTCAGTGTGCACCATGGACTCAATTCTGATTGCTCCCCCCCATAACTGCTGTTTATACTGCAAAAATTATATCACCTCAGTTGCACAAAGGCAATTAGCAGATGTAGTTTGATCCTGAGGAATGGGAAGTATCTGGAGCAGACAGGCAATTGGCAAAAAAAGAGAGATCCTCTTATCTGCACAATAGGAAAGGAGTGAGAACTTTCTAGGCAGTGACGGAAGTGTGGTTCTCTAAGCACTTGATTCTGTTGGCTAGGATGATCCTAGTGTCACAGCCCACAGTTCCCTCTTTCAGTCCTCAACTCTGATAACAAAGGGAGCAGGCAGCCATGCCCAGTTTTGAGCCCCATGGCATCTTATATTTTATTTCTCCAGGGAATCTATTTTAAAATACCGAGGGGAGAATGATGGTGGTGGTTTGAAGTTTTCTCAATTTTAGGAACTCTAAGGTTTGGCTAGCCAGTGACCCTGCAGAGGTTGTTGGAATGCAACTCATCATCCTTGACCATTGGTGTGATGCTGGCTGGGACTGATGGGTCTTGTAATCCAACAGCCCTCTTCAGGGCCACAGGTTCCTCATCCCTCCTAGAAAGCAGGGAAAAATCAATGTCTTTAAGTCAGTTGTATTGTAGATTCCAGGGTGGGATTCAATTTCCTCTAAGCCCTACATTGCTAGCATTTGTGCCTAGTCCACAAGGGCAATAACTCTTTAAAAATATTTATTTGATCCATTGGGCAATGCAAACTCTGCAGCCCAACACTATACAGCTGGGTGCTGCAGCCAGCAAAACTATAGATATTCCTCATGGCAGGGTTTTAAATTAGACTGCATTGTACATTTCTAGCTGGAAGAATACATTAGGCTTCTTTCTGAAAATGAGTCAGGTTCCTGAAGGATGCCATCTTTTGGATTGTCTTTTGAATGACCTCAGTAGATTTTTTTTTTTTTTTTGCCCTGATTTGACAATCTTGCCTGAGGTCAAGTCATTAATTATTCTCTGCTTGAAAAGTGCTGAATGACATTTGTTCCATATCTGTTTTCCACTCATGCTCCCAATCCTATCATCTGGTAGACATTATCTACAGCAAATTAAGAATTTATGTACTTCAATCTAATTTTGTCTGGAGGCTTTTCTTGCGAAGGTCTGAAAAGGGGACTGTTTCATTAAACTTTCTCATTTTGTTTAAAGATTGAAACACACATATAAGTCAGTCTAGGAGAAGAAGGGATTTGTTAGCCTTTTATGAGTTCTGTTTACCCAGGCCTCATGAGAGAACTGGTGGGGTGTGTGTGTCAGGTTTGGGCAGCTGACACATCTACAGCAATAACTTACAAACAGATCAAAAGCCCGAAGGACAGCACCTGCTTCTGCTTCAAGCACAGGCCAGAACAGGCTTACCTTGCTATTGAGAAAGGCACAAGTTAGCTAAGCTACAATTACTGCCATCAGTTTGTAGAAATCATTATGCACAGCTCTCCATTGTATGCAAGTAATAATAATAATAATAATAAAAAGCAGAGACATCACCTTGCCGACAAAGGTTCATATAGTTAAAGCTATGGTTTTCCCAGTAGTGATGTATGGAAGTGAGAGCTGGACCATAAAGAAGGCTGATCGCCGAAGAATGGATGCTTTTGAATTATGGTGCTGGAGGAGACTCTTGAGAGTCCCATGGACTGCAAGAAGATCAAACCTATCCATTCTGAAGGAAATCAGCCCTGAGTGCTCACTGGAAGGACAGATCCTGAAGCTGAGGCTCCAATACTTTGGCCACCTCATGAGAAGAGAAGACTCCCTGGAAAAGACCCTGATGTTGGGAAAGATGGAGGGCACAAGGAGAAGGGGATGACAGAGGACGAGTGTATCTGAAGAAATGTGCATGCACACGAAAGCCCATACCAAGAACAAACTTAGTTGGTCTCTAAGGTGCTACTGGAAGGAATTTTTTTATTTTTTATTTTGTTTAGAGGACGAGATGGTTGGACAGTGTTCTCGAAGCTACCAACATGAGTCTGACCAAACTGTGGGAGGCAGTGGAAGACAGGAGTGCCTGGCGTGCTCTGGTCCATGGGGTCACGAAGAGTCGGACATGACTGAACAACTAAACAACAACAATACAAAAGCATATTTCAAGTGAAATATTCAGTCTTTTGCAAGATTGCAAGTAAGAGGCCAGTCCCATACATGCTTACTCAGAAGTAGGGATGGGCAAATCTTTCAAGTTTGTTTTCTCTGTTACATAAGTTCAGTCCGCCACATTACCATATCAGTTTGCTTTTTTTTAAAGGCTCATGGAAAATTATGCATTTTAGGGCAAATTTCTTCTATTATGTTTGTATGCATTTTGCCTAATAAACTTTTGCATAGAAATTCCTCTAAAACAACAAATTTTTGTATGTCATTTTCACTATTGTATGTAGTTTACTCCAAGATATGCATTTTTGTACCCATTACTTATCTGGAGAACTGCATTGCAAAATTCAGAGAAGTGTGACTTTTGCAAAATAATTGTTTCAGTTCTCATGTCATTTTAGAAAGTGCAAATGAGGTACATATGTTCAACATTAAATGCAAACCAAATTGAATCCCCCCCCCCATCCCTACCAAGAAGTCAGCCCTATTGAGCTTAATGGCTGGCAAGTGAGCATAGGATTACATAACTTAACAATGCGATCCTATGAATGTCTATTCAGAATTAAGTTCTTTTGAGTTCAATGGGACTAACTAGGGGGAATGATCAATGGTTTTCAATGTCTGTTTACAAATGCACAGAGCATGGGAAATAAACAAGATGAACTTGAGCTCTTGGTACAGCAAACTAAATACGACATAATAGGCATCACTGAAACCTGGTGGGATGAATCTCATGATTGGAATGTAGTAATAGAGGGATACAATCTATTTAAGAGGAATAGACCAAACAGGAAAGGAGGAGGAGTGGCGTTATATGTCAGGGATGTGTATACCTGTGAAGAGATCCATGATTTAAAACTTCAAAGCCAAATTGAGAGTATCTGGGTCAAAATTAAGGGAGAGAAAAATAACAGTGATCTCATGGTGGGAGTTTACTATAGATCCCCAAGCCAAACTGAGGACATAGATGATGCCTTCCTGGAACAGATGACCAAGCATTCAAAAGGAAATGAGATAGTAGTAATGGGGGATTTCAACTATCCTGATATTTGTTGGATGTCAAACTCAGCCAAGAGCATAAGGTCGAACAGATTCCTCACGGGCCTTGCAGACAATTTCATTGTCCAGAAAGTGGGAGAAGCAACAAGAGGATCAGCCATTTTAGATCTGGTCCTAACCAATAGTGATGACCTGGTTAGTGGGGTAGAAGTGGTAGGATCATTAGGTGGGAGTGATCATGCTCTTCTGGAGTTTATTATACATCAGAAAGGAGCAACCAAGCATACTAAGACTCAAATTCTAGACTTTAAGAAAGCCGACTTCAGAAAACTTAGGGAAATGCTGGGTGTGATCCCATGGTCAGTAATACTAAAAGGGAAGGGAGTTCATGATGGATGGGAGTTTGTTAAAAGGGAGATATTAAAAGCACAACTTCAAGCAGTACCAATGAGACGAAAACATGGAAGGTGCCTAAAGAAGCCAGGGTGGCTATCTAATGAACTTTTAACTGAGTTAAGATTTAAAAGGGATATGTACAAGAAATGGAAAAAGGGGGAAACCACCAGAGAGGAATTCAAACAAATAGCCAGCACATGTAGAGACAAAGTCAGAAAAGCTAAAGCACAGAATGAACTCAGGCTTGCTAGAGAGGTTAAAAGCAATAAAAAGAGTTTTTATGGGTATGTCCGTAGCAAAAGGAAGAACAAGGAAACAGTGGGGTCACTTAGAGGAGAAGAAGGTGAAATGCGAACAGGGGACGCAGAAAGGGCAGAACTCCTCAATACCTTCTTTGCCTCAGTCTTCTCCAAAAAAGAAAACAATGCCCGACCTGAAGAATATGGAGCAGATGATTCAGCAGGGGAAACACAGCCCAGAATAAGTAAGGAGGTAGTACAAGCACACTTGGCTAGTTTAGATGTATTCAAGTCTCCAGGGCCAGATGAACTACATCCCAGAGTATTAAAAGAACTGGCAGAGGTGATTTCAGAACCACTGGCAGTAATCTTTGAGAATTCTTGGAAAACAGGTGAAGTCCCAGCAGACTGGAGGAGGGCAAATGTTGTCCCTATTTTCAAAAAGGGGAAAAGAGAGGACCCAAACAATTACCGCCCAGTCAGCCTGACATCAATACCAGGAAAGATTCTAGAGCAGATCATTAAGCAAACGGTCTGTGAGCACCTAGAAAGGAACGCTGTGATCACTAAAAGTCAGCATGGGTTTCTGAAAAATAAGTCATGTCAGACTAATCTGATCTCATTTTTTGACAGAATTACAAGCCTGGTAGACGAAGGGAACACTGTGGATGTAGCCTATCTTGATTTCAGCAAGGCCTTTGACAAGGTGCCCCATGATATTCTTGTAAAGAAGCTGGTAAAATGCGGGCTAGACAATGCTACCATTCATTGGATTTGTAACTGGCTGACTGACCGAACCCAAAGGGTGCTCATCAATGGCTCCTCTTCATCCTGGAGAGAAGTGACTAGTGGGGTGCCACAGGGTTCTGTCTTGGGCCCAGTCTTATTCAACATCTTTATCAATGACTTGGATGATGGGCTTGAGGGCATCCTGATCAAGTTTGCAGATGACACCAAATTGGGAGGGGTAGCTAATACCCCAGAGGACAGGAACACACTTCAAAATGACCTTAACAGATTAGAGAACTGGGCCAAGGCAAACAGGATGAATTTTAACAGGGAGAAATGTAAAGTACTACACTTGGGCAAAAAAAATGAAAGGCACAAATACAGGATGGGTGATACCTGGCTTGAGAGCAGTACAAGTGAAAAGGATCTAGGAGTCTTGGTAGACCACAAACTTGACATGAGTCAACAGTGTGATGCAGCAGCTAAAAAAGCCAATGCAATTCTGGGCTGCATCAATAGGAGTATAGCATCTAGATCAAGGGAAGTAATAGTACCACTGTATTCCGCTCTGGTCAGACCTCACCTGGAATACTGTGTCCAGTTCTGGGCACCACAGTTCAAGAAGGATATTGACAAGCTGGAACGTGTCCAGAGGAGGGCAACCAAAATGGTCAAAGGCCTGGAAACAATGCCTTATGAGGAACGGCTTAGGGAGCTGGGTATGTTTAGCCTGGAGAAGAGAAGGTTAAGGGGTGATATGATAGCCATGTTCAAATATATAAAAGGATGTCATATAGAGGAGGGAGAAAGGTTGTTTTCTGCTGCTCCAGAGAAGCGGACACGGAGCAATGGATTCAAACTACAAGAAAGAAGATTCCACCTAAACATTAGGAAGAATTTCTTGACAGTAAGAGCTGTTCGACAGTGGAATTTGCTGCCAAGGAGTGTGGTGGAGTCTCCTTCTTTGGATGTCTTTAAGCAGAGGCTTGACAGCCACCTGTCAGGAATGCTTTGATGGTGTTTCCTGCTTGGCAGGGGGTTGGACTGGATGGCCCTTGTGGTCTCTTCCAACTCTATGATTCTATGATTCTAACTCCCAAGTATGTACATGTAGGGTTGCATCCTAAGAATTAGGATTTTTTTGAAAGTCCATCCACTATAAACGACACAATGTGCCATGACACCATATAAGTTAATTGGGTTTAGTTTTCACAGGGATAACCCTGCTTTATCTGGTATGGAGGGGAAATCTGACCTACAGATAGTCATTTGACAATGGAGAAAAAACATGTGTGGAGCTCAATAGCATTGTCAAATAAGTTGCTTGTTGTTGCTCTATTTCCAAGCAAACTGGTTTACTTAAACCAACATTAAAATCTCAGGTTAAAATATATAAACGTATTTGCAGCCAGATGGAACATTACATTTGCCCAACTGGTGAGAATGTTCCCAAACCCTTTTGAAATTTGTTTTGTTTTCCCTTCTATATTCAAGGAACACAATTCCAGAAAGAAGCAGATTATTAAAGCTTGTCTAAACTTCAAATATGCAATAGAATGTGCTGTTGGCCATATGCCTTCCACTTCACTCATATATCTGCTGACATTAAAGATGGAAAACAAAGTCATTCTTTTTGCATTAGTGAGTCATGCTTAAGCATTTCCTTTTCACCCCTATGTAATCATGACAGACTTGCTTATTTGCATCTTAACATATACGCTATGTTTCCAGAAACGAAACCTGCAGTCCTATACTCACTTAGGTGGGAGTATGTGCTTTACTTCTGAGTAGACATTCATGGGATTGTGCTATAAATGTAGCTTATAATGCAGTCTTACTGTATGGAACTGCACTAAAATATTCACAAGAAGAAATCATGGGCAAATGGGATGATTAGATTGACCAGAAGGACTGTTGTTGCTCCTCCTCTGAAAGTACCACAAAAGCTTTCACTAGTTCACAGGATAATGAACTGAACTACGGGATCAGAATGGTCACACTTCATTCCAGGATAGATTTGCTCCATAAAACGTTGCCGTGGCTGGCTATGTTGGTACATGACAGTTATGTACCATTCAGTTATACGTATTTGTATAACTGTTTCTAATTAGTCGTAACGAGTCAGTCATAAGCAGCAATATAAGAACATAAGAGGCAGAGTCATCCAGCATCCAATAAGGAAGAGCTAATAACACAATCAAGGAACTAGTTTGTGGAAAGCCACAATGTCAGAAACCATTCAGAGAAATTGTGTAGATAAATGAGTATATAAATGATTCATAAAGAGAAGTGAGGGAAGCCCATTATAATTGTATAACTAATCTGGAATGATTTGACCCTGAATCAAATGTTCTTGTTTGAAACTCCAAAACACGTTGGAAGTGTCTGATGCTGCAATTCAGCTTTAAACTGCCTGAACGCTCTTAACACAAGAAATAGATTTGTGTGACGCCTCAAAAGACTGGCAGATTTATCATGTCATAAGCCTTTGTGGACGAAATCCCATCAGAAACACGGATTGCTAGCCTCAGTTGGCACATGTAGGGTGATGAGAGCCAATGAAATGAATGGACTACATACACTTCTGGCATCTGCGGATTATATGGCCCACACTGGCCAACGAAAAACAGCAGCATGGAGATTTTGTCTGCAAACGAATGAAAGCAAAACAGTAATTGTGGATGCTCAGAATTTGTTTGGACACGATTAGTATTAGCTGAGGTGCTTTCTGAGGCCGTGTAGTAAACCTAGCTTGAATTCATTTATCCAAGCATGAAATCTCAGGTGTCCCCTGTTGAGTCAGGGTCTCAGAGTCACGATGTGCATGTACAGTCTCAATGGTGAACTTTCTCCAGTTCTCATTATACTTTACAGTTTGCACCAGCAAGTCCAAGGATCTGGCCAGAAGTGCCTCGGGCAACCTGCACTGATAGCCTGACGCATCAAAATCTGATAGGAAAATCCATAATATTATTGATGGGGTTCTCCATCAATAATATGATGGAGTGACATGAGCCCAGCCTGTGAAGAGTCCAACAAAGACAGCCTGTCACAGCTCCAGTGGCACTAAAGGAATGGGAGGTTGCCAGGGCAATCCCACATAGCTTGGCTGAGTGAGTTAGAACAGCTGACCCACAGTGCCACCATAAGGACAACACAGACATCCAACATGGTGCTTGTGTTATTTCGCTGTAAGCCAGAAAGCATACATGGCCTATGCTGGCCTGCTGTGGAGGAGCAACAGACAGATGTTCAACCCCAAAAAGGTGAAAAAAAGTATGACAACAGCAGTATAGGAAGGGAGAGGCAAGGGAGAGCTCTGAAATCTTTTTCCTGGCAGGACTCTTGATATTATCTGCTGGAATGCCAAGGTAATGGGTGGCTCTTCCTTGCTCTGGCTAATGAATGAGATGACAGTGGGGTTTTCAAGTTTATTTGTGACAGATTAGCATAGCGGTAGTCAGAGAATGAGGAAAACAGGTAAACAGAATCTGGGTACTACTTCCCTTTTCTTTGATGTGGATCCTACCTCATACTACCAGTTTAGGTGAAAAAACCTATATGCAGGCTTGTTTGCATTTCTAATTAAAAGTATGCTCTACCACTGAGCCCTCCAAAGGCCTGGGAACGTGTGTGTGTGTGTCTCATGATCTGGGGTGTCTTGCCCAGTCCTCAGTGAGAATTGGAGGAAGCACGCTACTCCCTTTTTTCGTGCTGTTCAGGCCCCTCATTTATGGGGTGGAAGACAAACACATTTTATGAACATTATTTTACAAACCTATATGGTTTTCATACCGTAGCATAATAACTACCAGGTGAATACCAAGTCCATTTATGTATACCACCAAGATTTCTTATTCAAACACTTCCCCCCCCTTAACAGAGCAGTCAATGAGAAGAAAAGACCCAAGAATAGAAGGTAAATCATTAACATGATAAAATGTATCATTACTATCAGATTAGAAATCGTGCTGGGGACGTGTTTTTTCCACCGTGCACAGGCGGGTTCTCGTCATTCTTAATGGTGTATTTGTGCACAAATCCAGGTAGAAGGATGATGGCCCAATTCAAATGATACATTCCCTAATTAATGGTCTGCTTCTGTAACAAATGTGTATGCTGAGCTACAACAATATCCAATCAACAATTGGTTACCCTGGGAAAAAGATATGGTAAAAGAAATTAGATGCATTTATTTGTATTGAGCTAAATGCTAAAATGAAGGATGGCTCTGTTTTATAGGAATCATTAGCTAACAGAAATTTATTACAGAGCAGTAATTTGTGAGAATCTAAGAAGCTGGCTGTCAGTAGTCTCGGGCAGAGAGAGATGATTCCCAGCTCAGCTATCTGTGGGTCAAACTGGACATGACCACTAAGATGTAGGTAACTTTCTCCCAAAGCTTTTTTAAAAAAGACCAAAAAAAAAAAAAATAGCAGTTTGGGGAGGATGCTATTAAGAGTGACAGGTTTTTAAGGAAAAACCAAGCCTTTCCTGCTGACCATTTTCCAGCTCAAAGTGCCTCATGGGAAAAAGCAGATCAGAGAGGACAATTCTGATCAGCTAAACAGCCCTAAACAAAAGGGCTGCTTCTTCCCTGCTGCTTCTCAGATCAAATTTTCAGCCTCCGAAGGCTGTTTTTTATTAATAACAAATAGCAAGAAAATGTCATGTGCAACTTATAGCTGGATCCCGACGTCCTTTCATTGGTGATGCCAGAAAACGACCCCCAGATTGACCCAAGCAAACCATGTGCCCTACACTAGTACAGCAGTAGGAAGGAACCTCTGGCCCTCTAGAGATTGTTGGGCTACAATTTATTGGATGGATTTTGATTAAGTAGGAGAGGATTATCTCCCCAGTCTCCCTTGAGTGAGGTTTGGAGTTTTAGCCTTTCTTTGTTAAAATATTACCATCCCTTTGCAGAGCAAAATGGAAACTTGAAACTAGGCTGCTTAGCCTTAAATATTCTTATCCAGGCTGCCCCAGTAGTCTGGGTTCACCCTCTTTCCCCTCCTACAAAAATAATCAGGCAACAGAATGTGTAGTAAGCATAAGAAAATATAACATTTACTCATGTGTAAGTATTGCCAGGATCCAGCAAAGTACAGTGAAGCAGTGGCGAATGGAGCCACTTGGCTGCCTGGGGCGGCAAATGCGGAGGCACCCCCCAGAGGCGGGACGTCGCTCCGCAATGCGCATGCGTCGTGACGCATGCATCGTGTGTCATGATGCACGCGTCAGGACGAACGGCGCATGTGTGGGATGCCGCAATGCGCAGTCCGTCCATGCTGGTGCTGCTGCTCCCGTGGCAACCTTACGAGCCGCTGAGCGAGTGGCAACTCGTAAGGCTGCCGCGTGCGAACAGCGCGCGTAAGGCTGCCCCGTCCGTGCTGCTTTTTGTGTGCGGCAGCCTTACGAGTTGCTGCGCAAGCAGCCACTGCACAGACGGGGTGCCGGGCGGCACGGGTGCCCAGAGTGTCGCCCCATCCAGGGTGGAACCCAGGGCAGCCCGCCCCCAACGTCCCGCCCTTGCTCTGCCCCTGCAGTGAAGAATATTGGCAGGGGTGTAAGACCTGTTATCCTTGTTTTGCAGTCTTTTGCTATTGCAGGACTGCAGCATGAGAAGTAAAGGTACTACGGTAGATTCCTTCTCTAAATCAGAGGAGGGTGGCAAGGCTGTGTTCTGTGGTAGGCTCTTGAAGATGGTTCTGACAGTTCTTCCCCCAAGGACAGAGCTGCAGCCTTATCGTCCTCAAAGTCTGGTGCAGTGTATGCTCTTTGTGTCATGGGTAATGCCATTGCTGGATGTGCATATGAAGGGCCAGGCAACACACATATACTACCTGGAAATTCACTCTTCCTATGTGAAACAAAGACCAGTAAAACCTCAGGCTAAACTTGGGTAGGTGGGATTGATAGGACACCAGAATATGGTATCATCCTTCTTTGAGGTTTTTCTTTCTTTCTTGTAGCTCTTTGTCAATCCAAACAGCATCCAGTTTTGGATGCATCCTTGCTTAAGCCAAGATGTGCAGAAACCTTGTGCCCACATGCTCAGTCTTTGCACCACCCCTTCCTGCCTTTCTTCATAATACATCATCTAAATTGAGAAAACTATGGTTACCTAGGTCAGAACTGGCTAAGATCATAGACCAACTTTGAATAGTGACGTTTGGATCCTAGTAACAATAATTTCCTGGCTCACAATGTAATGTAATTATTTCAGAAGAGCCATCTATGTATACACTATGGTTAATTAAACTATGGTTAATTAATCCAAAATGTGTTGAATTGCAATGTGCTGAGAAGGGAGGATGGAAGAGAGAGTGCAAGGTTGGAGCATGCAGTCTATAAGGCATGCGTAGCTTGGCATAAGCCTTAAGAATAGAATAGAATAGAATATATTTTATTGTCATTGTCCCCTTCGGGGACAACGAAATTACTTGGCTGCTCCATCCACCCAGATAGGGCACTCCACGCAAAAACAAAACAACTACAAAAACACTGATTAAAACCATACACACTGATTAAAACCATACAATGATAAAACATAACAAGTAAAGATTAGATGACTTCAAAGTCCAGGCTTCCCATTCAAGGCCGCGATCGCTCTGGAAAAGAAGCTGTTTCTAAGACGGCTTGTTCTTGTTGTCATCGTCCTGTATCTCCGTCCCGATGGCAAAAGTTCAAAGAGACGGTGACCAGGATGCGATGGATCTTTCACTATGTCCAGTGCCTTTCTGTGGCACCTCATGGCATAAATCTGCTCTAAGGTGGAGAGCGAGCAGCTAACAATGCTCTCTGCTGCTTTAACATGCCTGAACTGAGCCATAGTGTTCTCTTGCTAGATGCCACCCTGCTGAGGATATCCTCAATATACCCACTCAAGAAAGCCCTCTTCACAGATTATACTTGTAAACTGTTTACATATTAATATAGGGTATCTTCCCTGCTCCCTAACATTCATGCATTGAGTGGACATCTGAGCTATGATGATACCTACGCATGCAGATTTTTAGTACACAGGTTTCCTCTGCTCAGATGTTCAAACTCAATGCATGGACACCAGGAGGCAGGCCAATGGTGAAGTTCCACTACCTCCTTGAAGATGGGTACCCTCTTCATGCATATAAAGTGTGAAGGAGGCTGAAGATGTACTAGAAGTTAATGCTAGGGTTGTTTTGGTGTATATCTGACCTGGGTTGTGTGAAGTTTCATAGAAATCCCTAAAGCAACAGTCTGCAACTCAATATCTTCATAGTACAATCTTACGCATGTCTACTCAGAACTAAGTTCCATAGAGTTCATTGGGGCAAACTCCCAGGTAAGTGGGTATAGAGTTGCAGTCTTAATATCTGCCACACACGATATAGTAAGGTATAGAAATAGGATTTAAGAAGGCTATTGACAAACTGGAATGTGTGTAGAAGAAAGTGATCAAGATGATAAAGGGCCTGGAAACCAAGCCTTATGAGGAACGATTGAGAGAGCTTGGGTATGTTTAGTCTGGAAAAGAGGAGACTGAGAGGAGATATGATAGCCATCTTCAACTATCTCAAGGGCTGTCACATTGAAGATAATAATAATAATAATAATAATAATAATAATAATAATAATAATAATTTATTTTTATACCCCACCCATCTGGCTGAGTTTCCCAAGCCACTCTGGGCAGCTTCCAACAGAACATTAAAATGCAAGAATCTATTAGACATTAAAAGCCTCCCTAAACAGGGCTGCCTCCAGATGTCTTCTAAAAGTCTGGTAGTTGTTTTTCTCTTTGACATCTGGTGGGAGGGCGTTCCACAGGGCGGGTGCCACTACCGAGAAGGCCCTCTGCCTGGTTCCCTGTAACTTGGCTTCTTGTAGTGAGGGAACCGCCAGAAGGCCCTCAGCACTGGACCTCAGTGTCCGGGCAGAACGATGGGGGGTGGAGACGCTCCTTCAGGTAGAGGGAACAAACCTGTTTTCTCCTGCTTCAGAGGGTAGGAATTGATTCAATAACTTCAAGTTATAAGAAAGGAGATTCCAACCAAACATTAGGAAAAACCTTCTGACAGTAAGAGCTGCTTGACAGTAGTATGTACTCCCTTGGGAAGCTGTGGACTCTCCTTCCTTGGAGTTTTTTAAGCAGATGGCCATCTGTCATGGATGCTTTTGCTGAAATTCCTGCATTGCAGGGGGTTGGACTAGATGACCCTTGGGGACATCCCAACTCTGATTCTGTGATTCTATGATGAGGATGTTGAAATTCCAGTGCATATTTTTTATGCCTTTAGACTACAGTGTCAGGTTATATAATACATGTATCTGTATCTCCTGACAAATAATAGTTCCTATTGTTTTATTCACTTGGTATAATTGAGGATCTTTGTTTGTATAGTTTTCAGTTGTGTACCAGACTCTGAAGTAAATCTATCCTCTGCTTTTAAATTTCCAATGCAGAAAAGAATATCTTTCTCCTGGGAAATAAATATGATAAAATTAATCCAGTGGCTATGTTTGCATATCTGGTAAACAATAACCATGCTCAAAACCACGAAGCATTTTAAACCTCACTTTATTGTATCCAATTTTAATATCTTCCTTTTGCTTTATACACATCCAGTTCAATTATATTTATTTAGTATTATGATTTCCTGGAAATAAATGGAATAAACACATTACAGAAAAATATTATAGCTTCTAAATAAAATGAGAAATGGGAAAATAGAATGGGAAAATGGGGGGAGGTGGTTGTTAAAGAGTGTAGACAAATACTAGGGCTTGATATTGATTGGATCATGCATTTCCACGTGAGCATAGGGATTTTTCTGAGGATTTCTGTCTCAGCTTTCTGTGTTATAATTCCTAAGAAATTAGCCTGAAAGGAGATGAATTCTTTCCCCACTTTTCCAGGGAATGATTGTTCGTGTAAGAAATAGGAGCATAGGAAGCTGCCTTATATTGAGTTGACCTATTGCCCACCTCGTGGTCTGTACTGTCTATACAGACTAGCAGTGGCAATCCAGGATTTTGGACAAGGGACATTGCCAGTCCTACCGTATATACTTGAGTATAAGCCGACCTGAATATAAGCCAAGGCACCCAATTTTACCACAAAAAACCTGGGAAAGCTTCATAGGAGCCACTGCCTGCCTCACTCGAGTATAAGCCGAGTGTGGCTTTTTCAGCACAAAAAATGTGCTGAAAAACTAGGCTTATACTCGAGTATATAGGGTATGTGGAGATGCCCGGGATTGAACTTGGCAGGTGCTCTCCCTCTGAGATACGGCCCTTCCCCATGGGACCATGAGTCGGTCTGTGTGTGAGAGAGAGAATCCAGCATCTGCCCCCATGGATCTCCAAAGTGCTTCTTGGGCAATTGAAAAGTCTGGCACCTACCTAGAATGGTCTCCTATCCCAAGCACAACATTTCACCCAGACCATGTACATTAATGCTTGTGGTAGCCATCAAACTATATGCCAATGTGGAGCCCAGATTTGTGCTAATATCAGGGGCACCAGCCCCTGGGGGCTGAGCCCTTTTGGGCCCCCTCAATATTTTGAGGGTTGGGACCACCCCTCTCCCCAATGTCCCAAAGGCACTGAGGCGAAGTGCAGAGCCAAGCATGGTGTAGTGTGGCTCTAGTGGCCGGCTCCATCTCTTCTTGCTGCTCTGGAGGGGAAGGAAGGTCGACGCAGCCTCCCCCCAGTGATGGCACCAGGAGGAGCTGCCGACCGTTGATGCCACACGGCTGCCACGTTTGGCTCAGCCCCCAGCTCTTCCCAACATCGTGACGTGTGTGACATTGTCCCCCCCCCAACGTGCTCACAAGCTGGGGCCTCTGGCTAGTATCAAGTGGAACTATATCATACCCATGGGGAATAGGCTCAAAATCTCTAGTTTATTCTTCTCTCAGTGTCCTCATAGTGGTGCAGCAATAAAACTGTTAGCTCATTTGCAAAGCTAAGCAGGGCCTGGTATGGTTTCGAATTGGATGGGGGACCGCGTGTTGAGATTTCTGCATTGTATGATTCTGTGAGTCCCCTACAGATTCTGATATTGGTGATGGCTGCTGTGATACAGAATCGAACTGGACCTTTTGGAAATTATTTCCTTTTAATTTCAAATGATCCAAAACAATCTGCCCTGCATACAGTTAGGTTTTTAAACTTCCAATGACTTAGATGGATTTAAGCAGACAAACTGTGTGCAGGACTGTAGGCTAAGTGAATAAAAGAAGTGACTCATTTTCTGTTTCATTAATCACCCTGTCCTTCATAAACCAGAGTATTATCGATTCCCTCCCCATGGTAGAGAGACTTGGAATTTAGTGTGTCTTTAGGGATCTTCAAGGCTCCTATATCTCAAGTATCTCTGAAGCTGTATTTCTATCACAACTAGAAAGTTCACAAGCACCCAAAAATCTCTCTGCAACTCCACTTAGAACTGTTTATTCTGATGCAACAGTGGGTTTTTTCTTGCAGCATTTAAAAAACTCTTCAAGACATCAGCAAAATAAATGCTTGCTAGACCACAAGAGAACGTAGCCTAGTTAGTCTAAATATTCAATTACCACATTGCCTGCCAGATAATTCACAGGAGCCCCATAAACCAGATGACACAAATGTCTCTCAGAGAAGAGACAACTACCCTATCCTATAATATATGGGGCTGTATCTTTGTGTACATACTGAGGGTGGGGATGACAAGGGCCCCCTCTTGAAAGCTGAGCCAGGAGAAAGCAAAAATTAGATACTTGTCATTTATTTTCCACTGGATAACTGCAGATGGGACCTGAAACAATCAGTTTCGTGGGTTTTAAAATATATAATTTAAGGCTTCATAAACATGTGTGATGGACTCTTGCACAGCTGATCGCACATCTACCTAATTATCTAATAAGATTTCTCTCCAAGGATTTAGACTGTGACCCTCAAATAGATGGATGGGGAGGGAGTGCCATATGTAATAAACAGGAGTACTGACAATCAAAACCTGAAGTTTGCAAATGTTGCAGCAAGGAAGGAAGGAAGGACGGACCCCTTCCTCGCTAAAAATTAACGACCACATTGTCTAACTTGGCAACTCCTTCAGGGTTTATTTCCAGAATCATTGGTCCTTATAGGCAGCAATCCATGAGATAAAGTCTGGCTTGTTGCATTAAACTTGCAGCTGGCCATCCCATCACTTATCAGTTCTCCCTCACTCAGTGTAGATGGGGCCAGTGATGTTGTGGAAGTCTGGACTTCAATTCCACTGTGACCTGGTTCACTCTTCTCAGCAATTCTATCTTTCTCAGCATTTCCTCACCTGTCTTAAGATTATTGGGCAGAAGTGCTGCATCCATAGAGATGGGACTCAACAGAGGCTGAAAGAGCCAAAGCTAACATGTATTCTAGAAGGGTCTGTCTATCTATTTTAGTCAAAACAAAATACTGTCTATCTATTTTAGTCTGTCTATCTGTCTAACAAAATACTGTCTATCTATTTTAGTCTGTCTATCTATTTTAGTCAAAACCGTATCTATTTTAGGTAAAGGTAAAGGGACCCCTGACCATTAGGTCCAGTCATGTCCGACTCTGGTGTTGCGGCGCTCATCTCGCTTTATTGGCCGAGGGAGCCGGCGTACAGCTTCCAGGTCATGTGGCCAGCATGACAAAGCCACTTCTGGCGAACCAGAGCAGCGCGCGGAAACGCCGTTTACCTTCCCGCCAGAGCAGTACCTATTTATCTACTTGTACTTTGATGTGCTTTCGAACTGCTAGGTTGGCAGGAGCAGGGACCGAACAACGGGAGCTCACCCCGTCACGGGGATTTGAACCGCCGACCTTCTAATCAGCAATCCCTAGGCTCTCTGTGGTTTAACCCACAGCACCACCCGTATCCCCTGTCTATTTTACTGATTGCCAATGTTTAATTTATTTATTTCCTTTTTGTGGTTTTTTTTCCAATAAAAGAAGCAAGTAAATCATGTATTAAACTGAATGCAGTTGAGACTGGACTATAAAGGTAAGCAGAATTACAAACAGCAAAGAGCTCTGCCTTAACTTAATACGCATTATGCTGAAGAGTAAAGGTAGGGTTGCCATGCGTCTGGGGATTCCCAGACATGTCCTCTTTTAGGGGTCCTACATGCCCACCCAGGGAGAATTTTACATTTTAAAGCAAATTTCTTGGATTATGGATTTGACTTTTGTTAAATGTCCCCGGGCAGCTCAGTTTCGGGCTCGGCGGTGGGGCTATTGGGCGATTGCCCTAGAAAAGCTCAGCAACCTTTTGTGTCTGGATTTTTACCTCTTGAAATATGGCAACCCTAAGGGATGTCTAAGGCTAAATCACCGTGTCTGCTCATCTTATGGAACTTTGCCAGAAAGAAATGTGGGTAAGTGGGGGAGAAAACAATGAAAGAGATCTGTTGATATATGTGATGAAGGGATACCCTATACTGTCAAATTTCCCATGGCGAGAAAGACCACACACTATCCTGCTGTGCTGCATTAACTTTTCAGATAAGGCCATGCCCTAGTCTTTGGCCATCCATCTCTCTAAAGAGAGACTGCCTTCATGTTTCCATGAAGCAGTATTACTTGTTTCTTATAAATCTTGCTTCCAGTTGCTCGGTGAAGGATAAGACAGCAAATGCTGCAGTGGAGGGGATTGTTTGTCCGGTTATATCAGAAATTTTTATCCAAAACAATATCCCAAAAGTTTTTGACCAGTGCACCCACCCACCACATATGTAAAAAAAGAACCTATGGTTTTACAGCCCCGCCAGCAGAAGGGTGAAACTATATGGCTGGTGTGAATGGAAGACTCCAGTGCCATCTAAGGAGTGTCTTTAGCCTCTTGGATTTTGGCAGAGGCAGTTCATAAGGGGAGGTACATACTAGCCCAGGCATCCCCAGACTGCGGCCCTCCAGATGTTTTGGGACTACAACTCCCATGATCCCTAGCTAACAGGACCAGTGGTCAGGGATGGTGGGAATTGTAGTCCAAAACATCTGGAGGGCCGAAGTTTGGGGATGCCTGTACTAGCCCATCTATATTCATTAATCTGCGTCTCAAGCTCATCTTCCTGTGCCAAATTTATATTGTCAGCTCCCTGTTGAAATGAGTGTTTAATTTGTTTGATATTCTGGTGAAGAGCTTTGGGTTTGAATGTGCTTGGCATATGTTGAAATGTTTTTGATAGTGGTGCCTTCTCTTTAGAACCCCCCACCCCACCCTCTGAATTGAGGCAGGTGCCAACGTTGATGGCATCTCAGTGTCTGCTAAAAACTTATTTATTATCTCAGGTCTTTGCTGGATATTACAGTTGACTGTAATAACTTGCTATTTCTGTTTTGGACTAATGACTGCTATTTAATTCATTTTGTAAGTACGTTTTAACGCACAGAGTCTTGAGATGTTTACATAAAAGGCAGTATAGAAATGGTTTTTATATGATGCATAGAATTTGGCCTGTTCAGGGTTTATTATTGGAGTACTTGTATGTGTGCTAATTATTTCATTGTAATAAAGAATTCTTAATTTTTTTAAAAATGCACTGTCTTGTACCTTATGATGCCTACACAAAGGAACTTTTCCTTCCTCTCTTTTCTCCTGCACTCCTCTGTGCACCCTCAGACTCTGCTCTGGAAAGTAGGGGGATGTTCTAGAACAGTTCTTAGGGGGGGAAGTCATGGAAAAGCGAAGCAGAACTCCACATGTGCAGCATTGGATAAATTCAATCCCCCCTGCTAACTCTGCTTTTGTTTTTGTTAAGGACTACAGTGGTACCTTGGTTCCCAAACTTAATCAGTTCCGGAATCTGTTCCAAAACCAAAGCGTTCCAAAACCAAGGAGCGCTTTCCTATTGAACGGAATGCAAAATGGATTAATCCACTCCAGACTTTTAAAAACAACCCATAAATCAGCAATTTTAGCATGAATTTTACTATCTAATGAGACAATTGAACCATAAAATAAAAGCAATAATCAATGTACTGTACTATAAAATAAACAAGACAGTATTGTAGATGATAAAAATTAAAATGATTTTTTTTTCTTACGTGAATTGATGATAGTCATTGTTTGGATGGGGGACTTTTATCCATTTCTGCAGTCACACAATCAACCAGTAGCTGAACTGGGTTCCACACCGTCACCAAAACGAAGTCACAAGCCACAGTCACAAGCCAGTCCCATAAAACGAAGAACAAGTCACTGTCAAAAAAACCTCAAAAGCCACACAAACAAAAATGCAAAAAATTGCACAAAGAGAGAGCTCCAGATATCACCTCTGTGTTGCGTGGGTGCTCGGGACTCAATAGCCGACAGACTCAACAGGAAGACCCTGTTTAGCAGCGGGGGACTCAGTTTACAAACCGAAGACTCTCAACAGGAAGCGGAACATGTTCAGCTTCCAAGGCAAAGTTCACAAACAGGAACACCTACTTCCAGGTTTGCAGCGTTCTGTTTCCAAGTTGTTCATAAACTAAACTTTTCTAAAACCAAGGTACCACTGTATTTGTTCCTCAGTTGTCTGCTGTGTAAACGGCGTTTCCGTGCGCTGCTCTGGTTTCGGTGTTCCGTTGCGCTAGAAGCGGCTTAGTCATGTTGGCCACATGACCCGGAAAAACAGTGTGCAGACAAACACCGGCTCCCTCGGCCTATAGAGCGAGATGAGCGCCACAACCTCAGAGTCATCTGTGACTGGACTTAACTGTCGGGTCCCTTTACCTTTACTGTCTGCTGTATAAGATGGTACTGCATCATTGTTGCTCTGACTTCATCACATCTGGAAATAGCTTTGCAATGGCATCACCCCTGCTAGAGTTTTCCATGCTGGCAACATTTTTTAAAAAGATATTTGTCCATATTTGCCACCCCCTATATACTGAGGTAGAGGGATGTGGGTGGCGCTGTGGGTTAAACCACAGAGCCTAGGGCTTGTTGATCAGAAGGTCGGCGGTTCGAATCCCCACGACGGGGTGAGCTCCCATTGCTTGGTCCCTGCTCCTGCCAACCTAGCAGTTCGAAAGCACGCCAAAATTGCAAGTAGATTAATAGGTACTGCTCCGGCAGGAAGGTAAACGCCATTTCCGTGAGCTGCTCTGGTTCGCCAGAAGTGGCTTAGTCATGCTGGCCACATGACCCGGAAGCTGTACACCGGCTCCCTTGGCCAAGCGAGATGAGCGACGCAACCCCAGAGTTGTCTGTGACTGGACCTAATGGTCAGGGGTCCCTTTACCTTTATATACTGAGGTGCACCCATCACCTTGGCACAAAAGAACTAGCCTAGCCACAGTTTTTCAGTTGCCTTTCATAATGGTTGGAAACTTGAGTTTGGGTACACAGCAACTTTATTTCATGCGGGTCTGACCCTCAGAAACTTACTTTTTAAAAGTCTCATGGCTAAAGCAGAAAAAGAGCAAACGACGGCAGTGGGCGGAATGCATGCTAATTATCCAAGCTGATAAGAGACATCTTTCAAGCGAGAGGATTTTTTTTTTTTGAGCCAGGAACACAATAACGCGAAAGCCACAATATCCTGATTATTATTCACTTGAATTGCTGGGTTGCTGTGCAGTTGCCAGAAGAGAGCACATGCTGGCCACAGGGCTTTGCCTTTCGAGAAAGGATGTAATAAGGACTGTGAGCATGTGAATTAATGTCCTTATCACCGGTTACAAAAAATACCATTTATCCCAAATCCCCTATTTTTGTCCTGCATGGTCTTTAGCCTTGATTCTGAGAACAGATGCAAGCATTCAGCCTCTGTAGTCTGGGGCCTTAGCCTGCTTCCCTGCCCCCCCTCTAAAATGTTAGACAGAAGATAAAGGCAATCATAGGATCAGTAAGAAGTCATGCACTCCGCTTGACCAGCTTTTGAGCATTGATGCAGGAATAACAGAAAATGAGAGAGCTATCTCCCTCTCCCAGGGATGCTTTCCATACTACTTGTTTACAGCTAAATGGGAAAAAACTGGGTATGATCTAGATATGTCCTTAACCTTTCTCCAACTATTATTACAATTGCTAGGCTCTTGTATATTGCAGAGCAATCAAAAGAAGATATGAGGAAGGGGGGGGGGTTTAGGTGGGGTCCCGTTACTTGGAGTGACTTTCAACATGTTATGTTTGCATTTTATGTATTGCATTTTTATCCCACGTAGCCTCTGACGTGCTCAGACTGGCACAAAAGTTCTCTGCAGGTTTTATCCTCGTGACAATCCTGGAAGCAAGGTTAGCTTGAGAGAGAGCAGTACCTTAAGCCAGTGTGGTGTAGTGGTTAAGAGCGATAGATTCGTAATCTGGGGAACCGGGTTCGCGTCTCCTCTCCTCCACGTGCAGGTGCTGGGTGACCTTGGGCTAGTCACACTTCTTTGAAGTCTCTCAGCCCCACTCACCTCGCAGAGTGTTTGTTCTGGGGGAGGAAGGGAAAGGAGAATGTTAGCCGCTTTGAGACTCCTTAGGGTAGTGATAAACCGGGATATCAAATCCAAACTCTTCTACTATGTAGCTGAGTGACGGATTTGAATCTGGGTCTCCTCGTCCCCCACCCATTCTGTTCAGGGGTGGGAGCTTTAATTCATCAAGGTAGCCCCCAACGCCCAATGATATGAAGCAACCAACACATTATCTCAAGTTGTGGTTCCTTGCAGGGCCATCATTCAGCATTCATTCAGCACCCAGGTTAAGAGGTGAACCAAATGGCCAAAATAACTATTTAAAATAAAATTAAATATTTGAAATGTTTCTATTAATTTCTGTTACTCTGACACTAACAAACAATTAGGTACTGAGGGTTGTATTTAACTAACTTTTACTCACAGTAAACCCACTGAAATTAATGACCACGATGAACTCGGGTCCATAACTTCAATGGGTCTGCACTGAATAAGTTAGTTGAATGCAACCCAAGGAACCTAATACAGTTAAAAGGCTAAAATACTGAGACCTCTAAGATACACAACTAGATAGGCTGGACTCAGACACACACACACACACACACACACACACACACACACACACACACACCACCCCTGCCCCATTCCATCCCTGCCTCTGTTGCTATGGTAGATTACTGTTTGCTTGCTTTTAAATAATTGAATAAAATAACTTTTAATAACAGAAATATGCATCTGTACAGACACATTTGTTTCACATTTATAACATTAGCATTGCATCTATCTACTTTCCTCTTTTGCAAGTTACAAAAATAATAGAAGTTCGAGATTCTAGAAAGCAGGGGCGCTTTTGGGCCTTCCCCAATGTTAATTTTGTTTGTGTGTGAGGTCAAGAGCAGGAACGCAGTGGCAGCAGGACTTCAGTGGCCGGCTCCTCCTCCTGCCGCGGAGGAGAAGGAGGGGGGAAGCTGTGGCGGCAACAGCATTAGGAGGTGGAGCTGCCAGCCATTGAAGCCATGCCGCCACCGCATTCCTGGCTCCTCCAACCGGACGGGACATTGTCACACACGTGACGTCACCCCCACCCTCAAATCTCCCTCACCAGTTGGCGCCTCTGCTAGAAAGAATGAAACAATTCAAATTGTGACACTACAGAAAGGGCTCCAGGTAGGTTTACACACAAAAAAAATGGTGTAAAGGAGAAAGAAATTAGAGGTGAGGGTGACACAACCAAATGCCTCGTTTGCAACAAGCCTTCAACAAAATGGGGGTGAAATCATACAGGCTTGGGGCTAGAAAGCAGTCCCCCAAAATGAAGAAAGGTGCAAAAGTCCCTTCTAAAGGCTAGAAAGGGCATTACGCAGCTAATCAAAACTACATATATTGTGGCGTTTTTCAAGGTGTGTTGCAATGCCCTGTTTAGTTCAGTAAGCCCTGTAGGGAGGAAATAATGAGACATCTTCAGAAGAATTTAAATAAATCCCTGTGCCAAGGGCAAAAGGACTTTCTTGAAGGAGTAGTGACTGAAGACAAGGTTGTTGAAATAATTAAGAATTGGATGAATGGCAAATCCCTGGGATAGTTGTCATCCCTGTGGAGTTTTATGAGAAATTTAGTGCAAAACTGGTCCTTCCTTTTCAGCTGAATTTTAAGGAAGAGCAAGACCCCAGAGACATGGTGATAAGCCAAGACCACAGTGATGCCAATGCCTGATAAGGGACCCTACAGGGTGTGTCTCCTGCCATCACCCATCCCTTCTGAATTGGTACACTGAAATCTTCATTCCTCTCTGGGCCAAGAACGAGGGAATTAAAATTCTTGTAGTAAATTACACTGACACTGTTCACCTCTCAGCCTCAAGGCTGAGGCAAAGCGTAGATATTATATATATTTCATCAAGTCTCATACCAGTAAGGCAAATTTCAGATAACGTTAGAAAGCCTCCACATGTAACTTGCCTCTGTTAGGTGAAAAATGAAAAGAAATATGTTGAATATTGAAAATCCAAGATAATGGCCTAAAAGGTAAAGGTAAAGGACCCCTGACAGTTAACTCCAGTTGTGAACGACTCTGGGGTTGCGGCGCTCATCTTGCTTTACTGGCTGAGGGAGCCTACGTTTGTCCGCAGACAGTTTTTCCGGGTCATGTGGCCAGCATGGCTAAGCCGCTTCTGGCGAACCAGAGCAGCGCACGGAAATGCCATTTACCTTCCCGCCGGAGTGGTACCTATTTATCTACTTGCACTTGGACGTGCTTTCGAACTGCTAGGTGGGCAGGAGCTGGGACCGAACAACGGGAGCTCACCCAGTCATGGGGATTCGAACAGCCGACCTTCCGATCGGCAAGTCCTAGGCTCAGTGGTTTAGACCAAAGCGGCACCTGCGTCCCAATCCCAAGACATGTTAGAGGACAGGATTTCAGCCACAGTGCATCTCTAGGAGTTTGTAAATCCCTGCATGGGAGCTCAGCTCATATATCCTGAGAGACATGACATCAGACAAGATCACTCTGTTGGAATGGGATTGTGCCCAGAAACTTCAGTCCCACTAGTGCTTTTAAAGAAATATCAGTTTGCTATGCCTTACTCAGAGTAGACCCATCCATATTAGCAGACATGATGAATTCAAGTGCTTTGATTGATTCTGAGTGTGACTTACCGGTAGTTGAATACAGTCCAATGTTTTCCTCAATACACCACCACTATTAAAATCCCTAAATTCAACTGTATCCATAAACAATAAAGCTGGGGGGGGGGGTGAAATAAAATGAGAACGTAATTTTGGAGTTTTGCAAGTTTTGCCAATTTGAGTGAGGAGAATTTTTGGGGTTTTTGTTGTTGTTGTTTTTTTAAAATCTGAGCTGCCCGAGTCTCACATGTGGAAGCTATTTTCAACCTTTCCCTCGCCCCCACTCTCACCAAACTGTCTGGCAGAGCCTAGCGTGAATAAGAATGGAGTGCTCCTTGATTTCAAGGAACAATAAACAGGCCTTTGATTACTAGGACTACTTCATTTCTGTTTGAATGATTTTGTTATGAGGAGGAAAATCCTCATAAACAAACTGAACTAAGTGCCACTGCCTCAGAATGGGGGAGGAATTGAACAGCAATCATCGGGTGGCTGAAAATAGCTAGGAGTGGAATCCTAATGTCTATTTTTATTGTGTGGTTTTTTCCCCTTGTGCATTTTTATAAGGGATTTCTTTTCTTTTTTTGCTTAAATTGCATATTTATAAGTTCTTCCCAATAGCTAGCAGGCGGAGCCATTTAGAATAAAGTTTGGATACTTGAAATGAATAGTTAATAGCAGCCGTTTTTAGTTGCTTTTTTTAAACAGAGCATTTGCATTACAGATAGCAGGAACACCCAAGACCCATAAATTAATTTTTTTTCCTTTTCTGTTACGTACCAAAAGCGTTTGTTTGGTGTGTGCGAGCATGTAGAAATCAAAATTCACTTTCTTTTGCTATCAGTGCTGCTAAGCTTCTTAAATCCTGTTACAATTTTATCTAATCTTAAACTGCAAGGTGTTGTTGTTGTTTTTAAAGAATCAGGTATGTTTTTCATTAAACAACAGTACTAAACTGGGCAACAAGAAATGGCTAACAGAAAATTTATTAGGCTTCCATCAAGTTGGTAGCTACAAGGAAGTCATATATATTTTGAAGGTGAATAATGTTGAGGATCCAGTGCAATGCTCTCCAGGTTATTAAATGTTTGTTGTATGTTCATGGTGGATAATACCTGCAGTGGATGTGTATTATCAGAGGGTGATGCTGACGGGAAAGGGCCAAATATCAGTGCTAATATATGGTTACCAGATGTCCTCTTTTCCCAGGGACAGTCCCTGGATTTACGAATCTGTCCCCGGACAAAATCCGTCCCTGGAATGTCCCCGGATTTCATTTAATGTCCCCGGATTTATATTATAAGTGTTGCAGATTTATTAGTAGGGAATGAATGTTGCGTGATGGGTTCAACGGCACAAGACACATCATATGGGGACTTGCGGCAAGGCAACATGGCGGGTGCCATGGCAGTGAGCAGCTCCTGAAGCCAGTCAGAGCCAACTGCGCTACCAGGCTGGCTCCAGGCTGCTGAGACTGCTGCTGCCACCACTGCCAAGGGGGAACCGGGGACACCTGGTGCGTCAACTGGGGGAACTGCTGGCCCTCCTGCGACCCAAATTGAGCATGGAGTGAGAGGGCCTGGCTACCCAGCCGACTGCCCAGTGGCACTCTGGGGCCAGGAAAACCTCCGGAGCTGACACAGGGAGAAGGAGGAGAGGAGAAGGAAAAGGAAGAGAGAGAAAGAGGAAGGAGAAAAAAGAGGGGAGCCTTGACTTTGCTGCGCCGCTGCCGCTGAGGAGTAGAGATAGGAGAGCACCGCGAGGGCAAGGACATGTGGCTGAGCCCAGGCCTGACCTGAGCCTACTCCACGGCGGCTAGCGCTCCAAGAGAGCAGGCCCAGGGCCCAGAGGAAGGCCACGCGACAGTGAAGACCACAGAAGAGAAGACATTACTTCTTAATGATTATTTTTAAATAACTTTTTAAAGTAACTTTTTTTCCTCTTTTCAAAAAAAAAAAAAAAGTGTCCCGAGATTCTTTGAAAAAAATCTGGTAACCTTATGCTAAGAGCATCTGCTTTGCATGTAGAAGAGCCCAGGTTCAATCTCCAATGTCTGCAGACCCTCCAAGTGTCCCTATTTTTCAGGGGCAGTCCTGGATTTACAGAAGCTGTCCCGGTTTCTGATTTGATCCCAGAATGTCCCACTTTCCCTTCGGACAATATGCAGTTATGTATCCTCCGAGCCACAGAAATTTAGAAGACATTTGAAGGCAACCCTGTATTGTTGTTGTTCAGTCGTTCAGTCGTGTCCGACTCTTCGTGACCCCATGGACCAGAGCACGCCAGGCACGCCTATCCTTCACTGCCTCTCGCAGTTTGGCCAAACTCATGTTAGTAGCTTCGAGAACACTGTCCAACCATCTCATCTTCTGTCGTCCCCTTCTCCTTGTGCCCTCAATCCTTCCCAACATCAGGGTCTTTTCTAGGGAGTCTTCTCTTCTCATGAGGTGGCCAAAGTACTGGAGCCTAAACTTCAGGATCTGTCCTTCTAGTGAGCACTCAGGGCTGATTTCTTTAAGAATGGATAGGTTTGATCTTCTTGCAGTCCAACCCTGTATTAGGAACTTTAAAAATGTTTTATTATGTTTTTATACAGTGCTTTTTTTCTAAAAAAAAAAAAAAAAAAATAGGGGTACTCTCATTTTGACTCAAGAAAATCACCATTTTATAGTTTAAATCGGGGAAAATAAATGCAGTAAATGGACAAAAGTACAAAGATTCACAATTTTTTTAGGGGTATGCGTCCCCCTGCATCCCCCCAGAAAAAAACACTGTTTTTATATATGTATGAAGCCGCCCAGAATGGCTGGAACAACCCAGTCAGATGGGCAGGGTAAAAATTGTAACATTATTATTATTGTGGAACAGGACGCCTCTATTTTCATTGGCGGGAGCGGGTGGCGCTGTGGGTTAAACCACAGAGCCTAGGGCTTGCTGATCAGAAGGTCGGCGGTTCGAATCCCTGCGACGGGGTGAGCTCCCGTTGCTCGGTCCCAGCTCCTGCCAACCTAGCAGTTCGAAAGCACGTCAAAGTGCAAGTAGATCAATAGGTACCGCTGCAGCAGGAAGGTAAACGGCGTTTCCGTGCGCTGCTCTGGTTCGCCAGAAGTGGCTTTGTCATGCTGGCCACATGACCTGGAAGCTGTACGCCGGCTCCCTTGGCCAATAATGCGAGATGAGCGCGCAACCCCAGAGTCGGTCACAACTGGACCTAATGGTCAGGGGTCCCTTTACCTTTACCTATTTTCATTGGAGAAATGTTGGAGGGCATGTGATATCCTGAGGTTGGTTATCTTATGGGGGACCTGCCCACTCCATGTTCCTCTGTAGCTTCCACCCCCCCGCCCCGCTTTGACCTCTTCAATGTCAATAAATACCTGGTGCTTGTATGTTCATTTCCCCCAAATATGTCCCGATTTTAGGTGTTTCTTTTACATTCTTTGGTATTTTATAAACCAGGGTGCATTTCTCATGCTAAGCGTGTGAACCTTTCCTTGGAGTTTGAAGGTTCATTTAGTGGGTGCTTCTCCCCGCCCCCCGCCCCCTTGCCGGTAGTTGCTTGTTAACCATAAGCATCTAGAACAGCTGTCATCCAAACGCGGCCTTAATAAGTGGCTGCCATTGTTCTGCGCCTCCTTTGCAGTGGTGTGCCCTCAATTCAGCTGCCATTCATTACCAGGCATGCTATTTTATCAACAACATTATGGCCTGAAAATGACAACAAATTTACAGAACTGCCTATTTTGTAGAATGCAAATGTCATAACTAATGAAAGGAAATCTCCACCTGTCTATCATAAATTTATGTCTCCTTTCTCCTGCCACTCTTTCAGCTCCATATCACTCACAAGTTTTCTTTCAGCTGCCAAAGGGTGTGTGTGTATCCACCACACAGGCATGTACCAGGAGCACAGAACATTCATTTAAGCAACGGCATCAGTTTAGTATCTTTTCTGCTGTTGCACCTGCTTTTCAAACGTGGGCCTGTTATAAGAGTTTATGAATTCTAGTGCCGAGATTCGCATTTAAGCCCCCTCACTTTGTGAGTCTGGTTTTCATTGACAATTTATGGTTGTTATCTGAGCTTGGGAGCAGATATTGGCTGCATTCACGCTGCAGTTTATACCATTTCCCTGACATTTCCCTAACTCTTAAATTCCCAATTACATTTGAGCTTTCACATGACACAAAAGCTGGAAATCTAGCAGAAGTTTTGCACTCACTTCTGTGTTAATTGCTTCCAGAAAAAAAATCAACGTGCAATCTAATTAACACAGAAGATTTCCAGAGTAAAGTCACGAAAATTGGCGTGGTATACCAGCATACAGTGCATTTCTTTCCTGCCACTTTCATGGGCGAATGATGGGAAAACAGAAGCACACATGTGTGGAATTGGTGGAGGAGTACTGACAGTGTCCATTAACACAAGTTGTTGTGTCATAACACATTCACTGGTATGAATTAAATTTAGTGCAACGTAACAGCATGTTGGCCAAAAAGCTACAGTTCCAGGGAGCGGTTATGTCTGCTTTCATTTTCTCATTGACCCCAACTCCACCAATAATCTAGGAGTGTTCATATTAATACATGGGGGCTGGGCGGGGGGGCTTTCCCTGTTGAATACATGGGTCTTTACCAAGAGTGACCTCTTGACTTATTTTAAATGTATTTGTTGTTTTTATGTTTTAGCTGTTTTTAATTGGTTATGTGTAAAATCACCTGGGAGATGGTGGTTTAGAAAGTGATGAAAGATCAATAGTAATAATGATAATGGGCACCATTACATGGAATTACTGGTAAATTCTTCTCCATGTTAGGTGTTTAGTTTGTTTGCTTTTTGTCCCTTACTGTGCGCAAAACCATACAGTGAGAAGCTGTTATCAATCAGCATTCAAATGGGACCTTTCCCCCCTTGTCTTCAGTGAGGGAATGGGAACTGCACTATTGTATTCTTAGAAGTGCCCTGGGTCACAGTCGGTTTCTCTTGGCTCTGTCTATTAAATTAGTGCTTGCTATTTCTAGCTCAGCCACTATTGACTGCTGCAGCCTGAAATCAATGGAATATTGGTGCACTTATCTGCATGCTGGATCGAGGCCCAAATCAGCACAAGCACCTGTGGCCCTTTGTTGCCTTTGCAGCAGACCGCCATGGGCCATGAAAGGGCCAAAATGAGGCGCAGAAGAGGGAAGCCAGACATAGGTGGTAGGAAAGGAATCACAACAACATGAATATTGGGTAAAGCCTGTTTATGACCCAATACTGCAAAGGTGGGCTAGGCCCAAACTAGATATTAAATAGGAGATGCATGATTGGATTAGCTTAGAGCAGGCATCCCTAAACTCGGCCCTCCAGATGTTTTGGGACTACAACTCCCATCATCCCTAGCTAACAGGACCAGTGGTCAGGGATGATGGGGATTGTAGTCCCAAAACATCTGGAGGGCCGAGTTTGGGGATGCCTGGCTTAGAGAGTGCAAAGGGTCTGTGAGCTTTGGTTTAGAAACCAAACAGTTTCTGTGGGTGGTATCCAAGGAACATGCTCCACCAGTGCAACAATCTCCAATTGTGCAATGAGGTTTTCTCCCCTCTACATGCATAACCCCACTCCAATTCTGCTGTGTACAGTTGGAGAACCTTCTAGAACAGATTTAGGGGGTACACAGTGGGAGAAAAGAGAGGGAAGCCCCATTGTACAAGCGGAAATCCCTGCACTCATGGGACCGTGACTTAGCACTACTTTGGGTACAAGCCTGTGCAGTTATGAATTCAAGAAATTGTTCTGGTGGGGTGTTGTGGGACATATAGGGTAGTACATAGTCAGCGGACACATGTGTCCCCTGACACATGATGCTCTGATTTGGGAATCGGGCTGAAGCCCTGGGAGAGGGGAGTCTAATAATATCTGCCTGTGCCATGACCCTGATCCAGATCACCCCCTAAGCCAGGCATAGGCAACCTTGGCTCTCCAGATGTTTTGGAACTACAACTCCCATGATCCATAGCTAACAGGGCCAGTGGTCAGGGATGATGGGAATTGTAGTCCCAAAACATCTGGAGAGAATATAGAATAGAATAGAGTCAAGGTTGTCTATGCCTGCTCTAAGCTGTTAGTGGTGGATGGGGCAAGGCCAGCCCAAGACATTTTCCCTGGGATGGGGGAACATCCAGGCCCAATGCAGGTGCCTTGGAGAAATAGCCAGACCATGCTTCTCTAGTCCTCACCAGGCTGCACTTCATAAAGGAAGAGAGGTGCCATGGATCTCAAATGCAATGTATTCTGGCTGTTGTTCTCTAGTCCCACACTCTCATTTCTGAAATGGAAAATGGATTCTTTTTTTAAAAAAATAATGTTCTAGTCATTACCAAGTATAATTTCCTCATAACAAGTTTAACCTTGTGCTATCATTATTGTTTCTGCTGCTCACTTTATGAGGGGAAGTGCAAATTAGCAAAAGGAATACTATTTCAAAGACAGAAAAGCCCATGGTTATCAAGCCGCAAAACATAACTGTGTTATCCTCATAAAATCCACATTGGGGGTGGGGGTGGGAATCGGCACGTGATCATTGCAATAAGTCTCTGTAATAAATCTTAATCACATAGGATAGTTTAGAGCAATTTTGTTACCAGATTATATATCCCTTTAACAAATCCCTTTCTGTACTTCTCTAAGGGCGCGTTATAACTGTCAGCACCTATTCAACTGGGTTTACTGCCTTTAAGAACCAGAAAACCTGAGCCCAATTTTATAATGTTATTTATGAGTTGCCCTTTGTCTCACAAGCCAAGGGAGCACTAGCAGATGTTGGGGAAAGGGCCATCGCTCAGTGGTAGAGCATCTGCTTTGCATGCCAAAGGTCTCAGGTTCCATCTCCAGCATCTCCAAGTACGAGTGGGATAAAATCTCTGTCTGAAACCTGGGAGAGCTGCTGCCAGTCACCACAGACTATACTGTGTTAGATGGACCAATAGTAGAAGGCAACTTTATTGCAGGTATTAATATTGCGCAATTGGACTGAAGCTTGAAGCAACTGGATATTTCTCATTTTCCCACTCTTAAATTCGGTTCTCCACATTTATACATCGGTTTGTGATTTTTTTAAGCCCTCAAGAAAATTCATCAGCATTTTTGTGTGATTTCCCCCCCACAATATAGATATGTATATATGCAATTTTGCCTACTGTACACATTTTTTTCAAAGCAATTTCCCCTAATATGATGCATTTTTTTTATTTTCACTAATATATGTATTTGTTGGTATACATTAGTTGCAAATGCACTTTTGTATACATTACTTCTCTGGAGAAGTGCACTGAAAAATTTGGATAAGTGCAAGTTTCAAAGGCTGACTGTGTTTCAGTAAATGTACCCTGTTTCCCCTATTTTAAGACGTAGTCATAAAATAAGCCATAGCAGGATTTTTTCGCATTTGCGAAATATAAGCCATACCCCGAAAATAAGCCATAGTGATAGGCGCAGTTCTGGAGGGCGCCAAGGAAAACGCGGGGCTGGGCTTACGTAATTAAAAATAAGACATCCCCTCAAAATAAGCCATAGTGTGTTTTCTTGAGGAAAAATATACAGTGGTACCCCGCAAGACGAATGCCTCTCAAGACGAAAAACTCGCTAGACGAAAGAGTTTTTCGTTTTTGAAGGCGCTTCGCATGACGAATTTCCCTATGGGCTTGCTTCGCGAGACGAAAACGTCTTGCGAGTTCCCAATGCATTCCTATGGGAAACCGCGCTTCAATGCATTCCTATGGGGAACCGCGCTTCGTAGGTCCGTGCTTCGCAAGACGACAAACCTCGCAAGACGACAAAACTCGCAGAACGAATTAATTTCGTCTTGCGAGGCACCACTGTATATAAGACGGTGTCTTAAAATAGGGGAAACACGGTATTGTTTCAGAAAATGCTGATTTGGCAAGTTTGCCTTTAAATGCAAACTGAGTTGAATCCCCCCCCCCAACCCTTGTTACAGCCCTTGTTATGAAATGCTTTTAAGTCAGAGAATCTATGTTGAACTCCAGGTCCCATCAACATGGCCAGCAGTCAAGGATGATGGGAACCGAAGTCCACAACATCTGGTAACTCTGGAGCCCTGTTTGCAATGACGACGACGACATGGTAAGTCACCACCTGAGTTTTCCTGGATGACGCTGAATGTAGCACAAATGGGTGATTGCTCATGTCATGGGGCTTCTATTTTCATTCCTCTGAATCTGTTCCAGAGGATTAGGAGGAGTAAATTTTGGTGAGCCACTGGGGGCCGAAGGGGTAGAGGGTAAGAGAAAGCGGAAGTCCCATTGCGGAAGCAGATTTCCATTGTGTAAGCAGACAGATTTCATTGGATGTTGCCCCCTGTGAGTAAGATTAAGAGGACCATTATTGGTGGCAGGTGTGCATTTGCGAGTCCCAGCCAGCCTTGCAGCAACTTCAAGGCAAGTTTATTTCAAGCGTACTGTAGGTGTTGATCTTTTATACTCAATTTCCACACACACCCCTTCCCTCCTTGTTCCTGTGATTTATTCATAGGTCTTGACCAGGAGCAGATAGGCTGTAATTGACGCAGTTGCACTTGGAAAAAACTGACAATAGCATTAGCCGGTGGAGTTTTTACTATACAAAGTTTGATGGGGATATGGTGAGCCAATTTCAGTTCCTCTGGGTGGAACAGATTCAAAGGAAAGAACTGCTGTTGACATTTATGCTACAGGGATAAAGGGGAGAAATCTGACATTTGAAATTAATGCCACCTGTATAAAACTGACACCTGCATTTTTAGTTATGTTGAACCCTTTAATTTATTTTGAAGAATGGTGTGTGTGTGTGTAGCACACTGTGAACATTTTAAACAGGGGAAATGAATAGTTCCCATAATATAATACAGGTGAAAGAACAAGCTTGTCACTAGTAGATGTGGTGTAGTGGTTAAGAGCGGTAGACTTGTAATCTGGTGAACCGGGTTCGCGTCTCCGCTCCTCCACATGCAGCTGCTGGGTGACCTTGGGCTAGTCACACTTCTTTGAAGTCTCTCAGCCCCTCTCACCTCACAGAGTGTTTGTTGTGGGGGAGGAAGGGAAAGGAGAATGTTAGCCGCTTTCAGACTCCTTCGGGTAGTGATTAAGCGGGATATCAAATCCAAACTCTTCTTCTTCTTCTTCAACTCTGATTTTAGTGATGTTGGCGTGTGTGCACAGCACACTGCCCATTTACCCAAGTCCCAGGGATGGTGCTACAGGGTGTTGTTTTCTTCAGAAGTAAGAGAGCAGCAGCTCTGATTCCTCCTCTAAATCAATTAGACCCCTTCACATACATGTGATCAGAGGCTGTTTTTCCCCCATGGAAAGCATCATACAGGGAAGGGCTATAGCTCTGTGGTTAAGCACCAGCTTTGTAGGCAGCAGGTCCTGGGTTCCATCCTCAGCATCTCCACCTAGGATTGCAAATGCCACCTGAAGCCCTGGAGAGCTGCTGTCTGTCAGTGTAGACAGTACTAAGCTAGATAGGTCAATGACTTGGTATAAGGCAGCTTTCTGTGTTCAGCCTAAGGGAAGGGTGTCTACTTTCCCCCTTAGGCTAATGGCATACAGTGGTGAGGGGGAAGTGGGAGAAGCAGTAGGTCCGGGAGAGAGCTGGAAGAAATACTTGTCTCACAGATTTAGCAGGCCCTGAAAACTTCAGCATGCCTCTCTTTGTTGCCTCTGTTGTGGCTTTGGGGAAAGAGCACCAAGATCCACTTGGTGCTGACAAATACCTTGGCCAAGCAGATGTGGCAGCCTGTTTGGGGATATGGAGAAGGGCACACAGACTTCTTGTTTCCCATAAAAGCTAGTTGCAGGTCCCCAGCATGTACAACACTGCATGCCCCTCCACCCACACATATTGAGCCCATGGCAGATTGGATCAAACCCTAAATATTTTGATTCACTCCCCATGAAGAAGCAATAATCAGGTCATTGTGGCTAGGAATGCAAATAAATACCCAGCCCCATTGGCCGTACATCTGTATTTTAATTATCCTGCAGTGCTTTTATAATAAAAGAATTGATGTGTATGACTGATCAGGCTGTAGGAGAGGATTGCATTAGCGAATAAACAGCACAACACACAGGCTTGTCAACAGATGGATTGCAACGGAATGCAATTAAATGGGAAGTGGACTTGCTTTTAAAGCAACTGTGCATAAATTAGCCAGTCATCATCTAGATGCAACAAACTGAAGGAGAAAATAAGCAATAAAATAATATCTTTGTTTGGTCTTTTGAAATAACAAAGCACTGCTTGTGTATGTTATGAATTAAACAAAAGTTGTGTTGTGTTACTCTAATAGCTTTTGGTGCAATGCTGTTAGAATTAACTATATAACACATTTATCCCCTTATACTCGATTCATTATTTAAGGAGACCGTCAAACCCTACTGGCCAGGATAGCTAGAGAATATAACTTCATATCCCATATCTAGCACCTGGCTGCTGCTAGAATCCTGGAGTGGGTGGGTTGTTTCTTCCTTCAGGCTTGTCATGTTCTTATCAGTCAAGAACTAGAGGCAAAAAGTAATGTGTTAGGTATATACTGTAGGTAGATCAGGAATATTTAATCACAATCCCAGCAAAACCTCAAATTGGGGCCCTTGCTGGTATGGACCATGGGGCAATTATTCCATTTGTACTAATATAAATCTCTTGCACGTTGCCTTTGAATAGCTACATTTCTGAATCCATTGGGTGCTGTGCGCCCTCTAAGGTTCCATACCGTTGCTATTCTCACATTCCATTGTTCCACAAGCTCTATCTGTATGTTGGACCTAGAGTCCTGCTTCTCCTTTCAAAACTGCAGCCCATAAAACCTACTGACACTCCCTTCTATCACTGTTTTCAGCAGAAACAAGGAAAACACATGTGCTCTACTTGCTTTTCTCCCTCCCTGCCGTTAGATTGCTGCTATGCTCCGACTAAACTTCATAGTGATGTTGCTCCACAGTGACAGTAGCAGGAATAAGTGAATCATTGCCATTGGTTGTTTTCTGGTGGTAAAGTTTTTGCCATATTATGATACCTGGCCATAGATGGAGGAATAGCACATGATGTGTTTCAGGGTTTGTGTATCTGTCATTCTATCACAACACCTCACCTCAGTGAATAAAGGAAAATCCACACTCTGTTCCTTACCGCCTAACACAACTAATAACCAGGTCTCAGGAACTCCTACTCAGAAGTCAGCCCCACTGAGTAAACAGGGACTTTCTCCTAGGTAAATGTGTTCCACTCTAACTACTTTCTTCACAGCGGCCTTGCTTCTTGCATGCAGGCTCTTGGGCTGCTGGGGAAAGTGGAAGCTACCAGCACACACTGAAGTAATGAGAGAGCAGCGAAGCTTTTACAAGTTAAAGCAGTGGGGAGAGAGAACAGGGCTTTGGGCTTGTTGTGCCAGGAACTCAGTCCCAGGCACTCCTACTCAGTGGGGGCGGAACTACCTGCCCCAGCACCTGGAGCGGTGCGGGGGTGGGGCTACCTGCCCGCTGCCCACATGGCAAGTGGGGGGGGGGTCGCTAGCCACCAGCACAGTACCGTCCCTAGTGGCTCGCTGCCCGCGCAGCGAGCGTCCGGGGGCTGTGCCCACGCGGTGAGCATGGGGGGGGGTGCGGCGATGTCACCCGCCATCACACCTGACGCCCAGTGCAGAGCGCATCCCCCGCACCCGCCTTCCTCTGCCAGTGCTACTCAGCCAAGAGAGTTACTGCCAGGTAAATCCAGTGCTTTTTTTCTGGGGGGATGGAGGGGTACACATACCCCTAAACATTTTGTGAGTTTGGCCTCATTGAGGGGCAGTATTTCAATATAAGTAGGAAAATGAGAGTACCCCTAAACATTTTTTTAAAGGAAAAAAGCACTGGGTTAATCCACGCAGAAAGGAGAGAAAGTTGCACCCAGAAATGAACAATGGCAACAACGAGAAAGGAATGCATTGAGAAAGGCTGAGGTTGGGTGGCATGGCCGTGGGAGCAGCACAAAGGATGAGTTAAAAGTAAGGGAACATGGCATAAGCAAAAAAAAGCCCCAAACCCCATGATATGGCGAACACACGTTATGTGCTTCAGTGACACACAATCAGTTTAGAAAACCTTTTTGTGTTACTACCATTTAGGGAAAAGTAGATTTTAACTGTAGGAAAACAGGACAGTGGAAATGTCATGTAGTTCATGCAGCCTACAAGGTGAATTTTGAGACTGCAGATAAGCTCTTAATCTATGGGAGAGGAGACAGAAAGGAGACACACTGCAAAGTTAGTTCTCATATTACATTCCTTTTCCAAGGCAGGCATTAATAGTTGTATCAGAATATAGTATAAACTATAATGTGGGAATTTACCAAACTTAGCATCATGACATGACTTGCTTGAGAAGATACCAGCATCCACTCACAGACCACTACCAACTATTGTTCTGTCCTCCTTTTAAATATATATATATATATATATATATATATATATATATATATATATATATATACACACCGCCCATCTGGTCAGGCCTCCCCAGCCACTCTGGGCAGCTCCCAACAGAATATTAAAAACACAACAAAACATCAAACATTAAAAACTTCCCTAAATAGGGCTACTTTCAGATGTTTTCTAATGTCCCCCCGAGTTCTGATGGGTGCTCGGTGGCTGTGACTACCGTAGCAGCTAGCATTTCCCACAATGCCCTGGAGCAATGCTACATTTTGAGAAATTAAAATGGTGATGACTCTCAGAACTTGTGCTCATTGGAGCATGGTGCCTTCTGCTGTTGCTGCCCCTGCTATTTTTGGGTATATCCTCACCAGGAAGAGCCAATCAGGAGGCTCGTTGCCAATCAAGTCAACCTGGAGTGTCTCACAAGATGAGGGCACTGGCATTCCCAACCCATTCTAAGATGGGTTTTAGGTGAATGCAATAAACAGGCCTCACACTCAAGAACCAAGTGTGGCAGCATTGAACGTGGGCTGCTGGTAGACTACCAGGTCTTCACATTCAAAGCTCAAAACACAACTCATAAAACTTGTGATTGTGATTAATGATCCTGCTGGTAGTCTAAGCTCCACACACACCTGGTTTTTATTCTCTCTTTTATGAGTCTTATAGAAAAAAAACGCACCATTATTTAATTAAAGGCTAATGTTCATTGTGGCGGACAAAGCAAAGCAATAAACAGCTTGTGCTGCTCATTAAATAGAAAAAAAAGGTGAGGTATGTGAAAATTGCAAAGCTGTTTGTTGTGCACTCTCAGACAGCATTGCAGTCATTATTCCTCTTTATGCAATAAAAAGGAAGACATGCATGAGCAGAAGAGAACGTCACTTGCTCCTATCAATTCATTGGTCCATAACGGGTGGGGAACACCCACATTTGGTCCAGCATGGATTCCAGATTGGCCCGCGAGGCTATTTCCCCCAACTTGTGACATCAGGTGACTGACAGGTGGGCAATCAACAACAATTCAGTAGAAAAAGCAAGGAGACAAACAACCCAAACTACAAGTTTTGCAAAATAATAACAAAGGCCTTAGTCTGAAGCTTCAGAGAGAGGGTGGGCAGCTGAGCTACTTGGGGCCAGAAAGGGGAAAAAAAAACCTCTTATGTCCCAGCCAACTGGGAATCTAGTTTTTCTAGAATCATGGACATTAGGGAGAGGGGACCATAGAGAATTACAGTTGTGATGCCTGAGTCAGGATTAGGGATGGGCAAATCCATCAATTTCATTTTCTCCCGGTTTCTAATCTTTCCAGTCTTCAATTCAGTTCGCAACTTTAAAATCCCCATAAAAATCAAATCAGCATTTCCCCCCTTATGTATACATTTGCATGCAATTTCACCTAATTCACACAAAACTATGCTCCCTAGCCTCATTCCTTGTCACACGTTATTTTCACCAACATACGTATTTTTATGCACATTTTGGCATAGTGTATGCATTTTTGTGCACGTTACTTGGGCTGGAGAACTGCACAACAAAATTCAGAGAAGTGTGAATGTCAAAGGATGACTGTGTTTCGGTTCATGTATAGTTTTGGGAAATGGATAATAAGGTAGCTTCGCCTTTAAATGCAATGTGTGATATTACAGTTTAATTCCGTACCCCCATCTCTAGCTATAGATCCAACCCATAGTTTGCTAAGTGCCTGAAAGTTGGGTGGCCTGTTAAGAGGAATGTTATCCTGTGAAAGAGAAGAGCTTGTGGACCATCAGGGAATCCTGTCATTTTCCAGCTTTGAGGCAGATCTAATATTCATGCAGCAACTTTAGGCTGTTCCACAACAGCCTTTTCCGTTTTTAATTTTTATGCATATATTTGACCTTTGTGGGTCCCCCCCCCACTTTTTAATGTCTCCTCTTTTCTGTCCCTTATTCTGTAGAGAAATTCAGTCAAATCTCAACTGGCCTGGCGACATTTACATTTAAATGGAGAAATTTCAGTGAATGTGTCAGGCAGCCTGTAGCTATTCATGGGCCTAATAAGTGTGTTAATTTATAGAGTTTTGAGATGCACAGCCTTGATTAGATCACAAATAAAACACATACTTGAAATAATGACACGCTTCTGTGGCTTTCCAAAGCTCTCTATAGAGATCACTCTTGGGCAAAAGCATCTTTCCCAAGGAGGTTTGTGCCACGCTACGTGAGTGGCACTTTGGGTAGAATTTAGCCAATTATGGATTCTTTTGAATGGCAGCTACACAATAGAAGACAAAAGAGGTGAAGTTTTACAACAACTTTTTTTTTCACCCTTAATGTTATCTTCAGAGAAGGCTCTATTATATTCACACCTGCAGTCTAATAGCTGTCATTCTCCAGAGCGACTGTGACTGCAATAGAATAGCATTGAAAATGTAGTAGTTTGAAATGGCAATGCCTCTTCATTATCTTTAATGTATGCCTCTCTTTAGTAAATCCAAATATAAAAACCACGAGCATTAAGAAAGCGAAATATTTAATTCTCCGATAAAATGCCCTTTAAAGAATACAGAAAGTCGAGCTACATCCTTTTCTTTCTTTTAAAAAAGGTACTTGTATCCAAGTGGATTAAAAGGAACAAAGTTTTTCCTTTGTTGGGATTTTTGAAAATGTATTCTTTGTTTATTCAGGATCTTATTAATTGCCCCAAACTTAAAAGGCTAGTTACCGCAATACATGTATTCAATCATAAAGTGAATAGCCTGGCAGTTTGCTGACGTTTTAAGTATTTTGGAGCAGGGCTTTCATCCTGTTCTTTTGTGGACTATCAAATATGGAATGCTGTTGAAATAAGTATCATCATACTGGTCAAGAAATGAGTTTGTGTTCAATAGAGCTAGAGTAACCTTACCCAAGATGGTGCCCTTCAGATATTTTGAACTAGAGCTCCCACCAGTCGCAGCCAACATGGCCATTGATCAGGTATGATGGGGATTGTTGCACATCTGAAGGGCACTAGCTTGGGAATTTCATTCAGTGCAGCCAAACGGGATGCCCCGAGTTCAGTAGCAGATGCAGTGGTGCTCACTTGACTTTTGGATGCCCCCCATCAGTCCCATGGACTGCAAGAAGATAAAATCTATCAATTATTAAGGAAATCAGCCCCGAGTGCTCACTGGAAGGACAGATCCTGAAGCTGAGGCTCCAATACTTTGGCCACCTTATGAGAAGAGAAGACTCCCTGGAAAAGACCCTGATGTTGGGAAAGATGGAGGGCACAAGGAGAAGGGGACGACAGAGGACGAGATGGTTGGACAGTGTTCTTGAAGCTACCAACATGAGTCTGACCAAACTGTGGGAGGCAGTGGAAGATAGGAGTGCTCTGGTCCATGGGGTCACGAAGAGTCAGACATGACTGAACGACTCAACAACAACAACAACAACAATATCAGGCACGTCCAACTCCCAAGAGACTGCGATCTACTCCCAGTATTAATTTTTTTCGGCAGTGATCTACCCATTGACATTGGGGTGGGTGGGTGGAAGGGGATGCTTGCCAATAGTTGTTGAGCTTTTTTTTTAGGGGGGAGAGCCAAGAGTTGTTCACCTTTTTTGGGAGAGGATTCCCAAGAGGAGTTCTGCTTTTTTTAAAGGGGGGAAATGACATAAATCGCTCACCTAAAAACTTGACACTAAAACACAAAGGCACTGCTAAAGCCAACTACCGTATCCCCAGTCGACCAGCACTAGATGACAAACGACTGCCCACTGGACGTGATGGAGGGACAGAGCAAGGGGGCGGGAGGCAGAGACGTTCATTCACCCGGGGATCTACCTGTTGATCGCGGTTGACCAGTTGGACATCGCTGCCCTACATGATGGGACTGAGTGCATTGTGATGCTAATGCAGTAGTGGCTACATTGAATTAACTCTGCTGGTGCATTTGCACTATACTGATACCTTGCTCTTTCCCCTGCGTGCAGCAACAATGTAACCAACCATATGCCAAGTGAGTGCCAACACCCCCCCCCCATTCTGCTGTCTGCTACAGCCCTATTTCTTAGCCCAGTGTCTCCCCCCCCATGAGCCAATGCTGGTAATCGTTTACTTAAAATGAGTACTAAGCCTTACATGTGACAAAACGCTCCTTTTCACTTGTTAGAATGATACAGAAAGCAAAGCTACTCTGAGGTGAGTTTGAGGGTCTGTATGGGATCAGAAACTGGGATGTGAGTGGCGCTGTGGTCTAAACCACTGAGCCTTGGGTTTGCCAATCAGAAGGTCAGCGGTTTGAATCCCTGCGAGGGGTGAGCTCCCATTGCTCGGTCCCAGATCCTGCCAACCTAGCAGTACAAAAGCACGCCAAAAGTGCAAGTAGATTAATAGATACTGCTGCGGCGGGAAGGTAAATGCCATTTCCGTGTGCTGCTCTGGTATCGGTGTTCCATTGCGCCAGAAGTGGCTTAGTCATGCTGGCCACAAGAGCAATGGTGTGTAGATCTTTTGCATTTATGTTGTGTTCCATGTATCCCAAAACTTGGATTGTTTGACTGGCTTCCTGGTCAATTGGAAGGTTTCTGAATTGCAGTAAAGTTGATTGATTGACTCTCCAATCCACATTTCATTTAAAGATAAAGAAATGTAAGAAGCCTTGAAGTTGCCCATCAATAGTTAGCATATCGACAGCAGATTCACTTGGTCAGTTTCCCCCAATATGGTGAGTTGCATTGTATTGATATTTAAATTAGAATACAGTGGTACCTCGGGTTAAGTACACTTCAGGTTAAGAACGGACCTCCGGAACAAATTAATTACTTAACTCGAGGTACCACTGTACTCATTATTTCAAAATTTGCTTCTATCCACATATGCAAATCTGTGTCTTCTTTTGCTCTCCCTTCACGTAATGTTGTTCTTCTGGTTTGGGAATGTGTAACTGTTAACCCAAATGCCTAGTATTTCTAAGCTCCAGTTCCCGCAACTTTAGAATGGAACCAATTGCTCACAAGTACACAAAGCAATGGTATAGATTTTGTACCCCAGAGTGCTATTTGATTAATAATTGGAATAATTCTCACTCACAATCAATTCATGTGCTATAAATAGCAGCCAAATTGTATGCAACAAGCTATTTGATATAGCCTGGAATTTCCTGAGGATCTTTAATCATTTTCAATTTTTTACACAGCCTCCTTTGAGTTGATGTGAATCTTGTCCCTGCTCAAGTAAATGCCAGGCATATTTACACTGCAAGCCCATTAGTACCCAAAGGTTCCAGGCTGTCAGTCCCAAAAAGTCACAGTGAAAGGCTTCAGAGGGATTGGCACTTTATCACCAAGAAATTCTGGCCATGTTGTTTTCCTCGCTGACATTGCCATTTTTAACATTCTTCAAAGATAATCTTCTTTGTATCCCTCACCCCCTTTTCAATAGAAATGATACTCATTAATCATTGCTAAATGCAGCTCAGATTCTACTCATGGGCTCATAAAGTTCTGTCTCTGTTACTACAGATGGCTGTTAACCAGCGGGAAGACAGCTCTGAGTTAAGCGAGTGATGGTTGTAATATGTAACATGATGAAGTAGTAGAAGACACCACACTTAAAGTCACATTTAACATTTTAATTAGTCTCACCTCAGGTGGCGCAAGCTCATTTGCATTATATATATTTTTTAAAAAAAATCCCAATTGAAATAGGAATTATAAGAACTGTAGCAGAAAGTGTCTTGCTTCACAGGATGAGGAGACAGCTGGTAGAGTTAGGGCACATTTTTATTTTGTAGAGAATTTATATTTCTCACACTTTGGCACATTCTTATCCCTCAAGGGATATTATCAGTATATGAGTAAATGACTCTTCTTTGTTCTGTGAACTACATTTAACTCCAGCGCTACCTCTTTGTGAGCTGCTGTTCATTTCTGAGCTTCAGTAGATGAGAGGCAAGGGAGGGGACACTGGGAGCACCAGAGAAGGCCTCATGGGCCACACTGGCCACCCTTGAACAAGAGGATAGGCCAGGGACCAAGGGATACAAGGAGCCAATGGCAAGGAAGCAGATTTTCGGCTTAGCATAGTAGAAATCTGGATAGACTGCTTCAGGAAATGGTGGGCTCTGGAGGTATTTAAGCAGAGGCAGGATGTCCATCTGCGAGGGATGCTTCAATTTCATCCAGCATTGTAGATCCTTCATTGAGTAAGGGATCGAAGTAGGTGGTCTTCAATACCCCTTCCAGCCCTGCCGTAGAGTTCTATGATTCTAAATAAATAAATAGTCCCAGTGAGGTATGTTAGACCAGATTCTGGTCAGGGATTCTGGCTTAAAGCCTGGAAAACCTTAATAAATCCAAGGGCTTGCATGCTCCTAGTACTTAAAAATAAAAATGAAAGGTTATCATTTTACCTGCCCAACTGATTTCAACATGACTTACTGGTATTTGTGTATAAAAGTTCTGTCTTCTTTCCCAGTTTCAGTAATCTTTCCCCTTAGAAGCTTCCATTCAAGTGTATAATAAGCCCATAAAGGTAGCACTGTTTTAAACCCATTATTGACCATTAAATAATATGCATAACAAAATCAACTCCAGTGATTTCACAAGCTTTTTTAATATGTGGAAGCCTATTTTCCAGGAGCACAATTTTGTAATTTGTCTCTAGATTTTGTTTTATCAATTTGCCAGCTACCCAAGGCAGCTAAAGGATTAAGATTAAATATACATTTGGTTAGACTGTGGTCAACTAAAATTATGTACTGTGAATACTAAGTTATGGTAATTGAACTTATATCCCATATCTAAGTCCCAAGTAATTCTGCATTAGTGCTTCAAAGTAATTTAGTGCTGCTTCTCGGGATGAGGGTTTTAAAATAAATGCATTCATTTTAATCATATTTGGAATGTTTTTCCTATTATTTTGCTACTAGTATATTCCAAACAAGTACTTGCTAAACTTTTGATACCTGGCTGGGGCAGATTGTTGCTGAATGGAAAAATGAATTTCACTTCACTTTTATACATTCCCCCCTTCTAAGTGCTGAGCTTTACATTTTTGATGAGAGAGAACAGCAGACTTGTAGGGTCTTTGAAGTAGGTTTGCTTTATTTATAAGAAGAGAATAGTGGAAGCAAATAGGCACTCATTCAGTAATAGCAAATCTGTGGGTGTTCCATCAGATTCCCAGAGAGTAGATACAACTCCCAAAAAGTTGCAGCTGAGTTTAGCCAACCCCAACTAAAATTCTCATCTCATTCATTCTACTTGTGTTTTTTTTTGTTCATTCAAATGGAAAGTTGCTTTTTTCTCTCCTTAGCTGGAGGGATATCTCCATGTTGTGATGGGTATCTCATTCCAAAGATGGAGATTTATTCTTAGCTATCAGGAAACCATTTCCAACAATTCATTCATTACTCATTAGTTTATTTGTATGCCACTTTCCCACAAGCATCCTCCTTTCAACAAGAATTAGTCTGGATACTAACCCAATCTTCTACTTCCTTGGTCAGGAAGGGCTTAGTGGTGGGACCATGTTTTCTGGGCAATAGAGTTACTTCAGGGATTCTTCCACTTATCAGCGGTAGACTAGACCAGAGTGTGACAGAGAATTCTGGTGAACCTTCATCCTTTCCTCAATATGATGAAAGTCTATATGTATATATTTTCAACATTCTAAAACAATTGGGAAGGTAGCTGCTGAATTTCCTTAAAGAGACACGTCACAGAGACATAAATAAACACTATGTGAAACTGTTGTACTTGGAAAGGCAGCCTGTAAATATTTCACAATAAATAAGTAAACAGATAAACAAAAAGATCAAACACCATATGTAACTTTGGGGGCTTGTATGTCTAAATATGGGCATCTCCAGAGGACCTGTTAATTGAGCGTTCATCTTGACTTGCTTGCACAAAGCTTATGTCCAATTTTTATTTAGCATTCTTTCTGATTGGTTTATGGAGCAGTTATATGATAATGAGCATTCATTCTGCATTTATCCTTATCTGCTTGTGGAGTGTTTATACAGCTTTCCATTAATCATTTATTCCACACTTTTCACCACGTTCCACATCACTTCCCAACTCAAAAGCCCCCATTTTAACAACAACAGCAGCAGCAGCAGCAACAACAACAACAACGGAATTGTTGTTCTACGGCAACAGAAGACTTAAATCCACTTTAATTGTGCAAATATGCACCTGATATGCACCTGAATTGCAACCTAAGCTATAGAAAATGGTCAAGGATAGAGAGACTGTTATATCTGTGAAAATAATTGTTGAATACCATGTAACAATTTAAACACCTCTGAAGGGCAGGCAAGGGAAGCACAATGCTAAAGTCACCCCCCCCCCTGCACAAAATTCTCTAATATAGGCACATGATTCTATCTGGCACTCAGAGATAGCAAACGCCACACCACTGAGCATTTAGCATAAATCATGTGAGGTTTTAATGAAACAGTGCCTTCTAAGATCCATTCTACAGGTCCCTCCTAAGAAAAAGGTTATCGTCTACAGAGGCTAAACGCTAGACCCTTTTAGTCAAGAAATCCTTCAGTGTAAATGTGCTGCCTGAAAGAGGCTTATTTTCCCCTCTTCAGTTCTCTTGGGCAAAATCTGTAAACATTTGTCTTTAAGAGCTACTATTTAGAGATGGAAATAGCAATAAGTGCCCAAACCATAAATTGTCAAGGAGTCAAGTAATCTATTTTTGAAAGTTAAGGTGTGCCTGATGACAACTCATCCATAAGCATCATTTGTATTCAAGTATCTATTTTCCTTGTCCAAAAAAAATGAAATTACCCCATTCAGTTGCAAGCCAGGGTTGATAGTATCTGATCAGGAAGTGCATTAAAATCAATTTTAGATTACGCTTCTTAAATTTCTTTTATTTCTGGTTATAAATCTCATTGTCCTTGCTTTCAGCGTAATGTCCGTAAGAGAGTAGGGGTGGGGGGAGGAAAATAATTCAGCTGTTTGCTATTCTCCAAACTGTTGTGTTTTATTTTTCAACCTGTCACAAATGGTGGCAGGGGGGAGAAGACTCAGCGAGATGGTCTGTAGGGAAGGCTCATTGGTAATAAGCATGCTTGATTTACGAATGCTGGTGCAAAGGTGGATAGTGGAAAGAATGGATCATTTCTAGCTGTTGAGAAGCCCTGGTGCACACTGAGATTTCACTCTCTGCTACTTTCTTTTCCCTTTTGTTTGGTGGTCTGCCATTTGAACAATGAGGTCAACATTAAATAAATTCAATCTAAAATAGTGTGTGTGTGTGGGGGGGGGGGTTAGGAAAAGCTCCACAAAGAAAATGCTGGAAGCATGTTATGTACTGAGTTGAATAGGATCCAAAATGCAGCAGTCTGATTCGTCCTAGAACAATAGGATTCAGAATGCAGCAGTCTGATTGGTCCTAGAACAATAGGATCCAGAATGCAGCAGTCTGATTGGTCCGCAGGAGCCACCCAATCCAGCTCCAGGTGGAAGTGAATCCGCAACCTGATTGGCGTAGAGGAGTATCCCGGAATTAGCCAATCACATGGGGCCCATTGTGTAAATAATGTATATAAAGCAGACGTTCTGGGGGACCTTCCATTCCTCGCTACTATGAGCTGAATAAAGAGCATGAAATCCACACTCGACTCCGAGTATATTTCAAAGCATCTATGTATATTAGTTTTTAATTGCTTTGTGTGTTTTAGCAGTGCTTTATTTACAGTTTTATTTGCACACCATTTATATAGCCTTGATCGAGTGGTTTAAAAATCTTCTAAATAAATAAATAAATAAATAATAATAATAATAATAAATGCATATAATTCAGTAGAAACTTAAAAAACAACAACCCTAGACAGACCAACTGTTACGAATGTGGCACTTTTCATTACTGGAGCACCATTCCTGCCAACCTATCTCAGGCTGTACTTTCGGAAAACAATTAAATGCATTTTTTTGTTTCATTTTTACAATCTTTTTCCAGTTGGAGGAAGAGCTGCTTGCCTTAGATGTGCATCTGGTATGATTGTGAACAGGTGTGTGTCAATCTGAACTTTTTCCTGTGTCTTATTACTATAGATAAGGCGCGTCCAACAGGTAGATCACTGGACGTCTGTGGTAGATCACTGGTAGATCATTGGCTCACCTCAAAGAAGCTCAACAACTTTGACCTGAACTCCAAAGAAACAGGGCTTCCCCTCCTAAGAAAAGCTCAACAACTTTGACCCGAACCCCCCCAAAGGGGGTAGATCACTGCCAGTTTTTAACTCTGTGAGTAGATCACAGTCTCTTGGGAGTTGGCCACCCCTGCTATAGATCATGGCATGAGTTAAAAAGGTTGGCATAACTTAATATGACATGAGATCCCCATTATGAACTTTTTTTTTACACTGGTACCAGTCTTGTCTTAAACGTGTCCTGGAAGGCATTGAAGAAATGTCTTGAGCTTCTAATACCTTGTATAATGATCAGCACAAATAATCCACAGTGGCTGGGCTAGTGCCCTGGAGAGGTCACTTTGGTGCTGAAAATGAAGCAGTCCCCACCCCTGTATTCTAGTTACCCGGAAAATCTAATCAACCCCTCCTGCTAAGGAATGGTTGCTGCACAGACAAAATGGTAAGACAACTTTAAGACACAAAGCAAACAAAGATAACCAGTTTAGTCATTTATCACTAGGATTATATTCCTTTAGCTTTTAATTAAGCAGAATAAACAGAATGGGAAATAGTCAGGAAGCTCTAAGAAACAACAGAACAATAGGAATATTGGAATTATAGGAATTGCTTATCTCAGAGCCCCCTTCCCTTCTCCATTAGAATGTGTTAACTAAAATTAGTACAAAAGCCCTATATTTTCAATGGTTAGCTAGCTCTCCCAAACCTAGACAGCATCTTAAAAAGCAGAGACATCACTTTGCCGACAAAGGTTCGTATAGTTAAAGCTATGGTTTTCCCAGTAGTAATGTACGGAAGTGAGAGCTGGACCATAAAGAAGGCTGATCGCTGAAGAATTGATGCTTTTGAATTATGGTGCTGGAGGAGATGCTTGAGAGTCCCATGGACTGCAAGAAGATCAAACCTATCCATTCTGAAGGAAATCAGCCCTGAGTGCTCACTGGAAGGACAGATCCTGAAGCTGAGGCTCCAATACTTTGGCCACCTCATGAGAAGAGAAGACTCCCTGGAAAAAACCCTGATGTTGGGAAAGATAGAGGGCACAAGGAGAAGGGGACGACAGAGGACGAGATGGTTGGACAGTGTTCTTGAAGCTACCAACATGAGTCTGACCAAACTGCGGGAGGCAGTGGAAGACAGGAGTGCCTGACGTGCTCTGGTCCATGGGGTCATGAAGAGTTGGACACGACTAAACGGCTAAAGAACAACAACAACAGCTAGCTCTCCAAGCTCCAACAAGGTTAGGAAGCAGTCCAAGGTCCCTATCACAAGAAGTTCAGCAAGCCATCAGAGCTAGAACAAGAAGACAAAAACCAATGCTGCTTTCAGCAACTGGAAGGCTTATATACATTGGCTGCCTAAACTGCACCCTAACTACAGCTGCTGGTTAGTGAAAGACTATTAGGATTTGCTAACTCATAAGTAGACCCCCAAATCACAAGTGGACTGACAATTCTGGGTCCATACACACATACTGTGCCATCATTCTTTGGCCTGTACTGGGAGCTTTTAGCGCTGCTGCTCTGAAGGACGGGGCTGCCCCACCTCCTCCTCTGACAGCTCCAGGGGTCCTTCATCAGGTGTGAACCCAGAGATCCCCTCAAGGGGATCCTCAGTATTGGATATAGAGGTCCTGCCTGCTCCTCAAGGTCCTTGGCTCATGGGGTGACTGGTTCATCCCCTGAGGATTCAGTTAATAAAATAATAATAATGATGATGATAATAATAATAATAATAATAATTTATTATTTATTATTTATACCCCGCCCATCTGGCTGGGCGGCTTCCAGCAGAATATTAAAATACAGTTTCTGGCATCAGTTTAGAGTTTGGCATGACATTGGCCTCATGCTATTCCAGGATGTGGCAAGATGGGCACAGAAAATAAAAAGAGACAAGCATTCAGAGAATATGAGGAAGGGAGGTTACGAAAAGAAAAATCTTGGGTTTTTTATTTTTTAAAAAAGAATATTTCTGAGAACTGCTGGCTCAGCGGTTGTTTAGCGCCATTTGGGGGGGGTCTTATCATGGACAATATCACCAGCTGAAATGGCTTTGAATACTAGGATAGATTGCCCTAATGTTAAAATGCAGCCAGACATGCTACATACTAAATGTGCACTGGAAAGCACTTTTTACTGCATGCCATTTACGTTAATGAATGCTGTTCTACTGAAGCAGTGCAAAGAGTTTGACAGACATCAAACACATCTGCTGGAAATCCAGCTAGCTTTGAAATTCAATATCCCAACACACTCTTTTCCCCACAAATGGTGAACATAACCCTTCTGCGGGTTAGTTGTTTACATAAAATTTGGCATTAAAGGTTCCAGCCGTGGCTTAGATGTGCTCCAGTGTATTAAAAGTAGATGATCAACACCTGATTGGAAAGCAGAGCAGCGAAACTAAAGCAGAGGTGTCGAGGCTTTGAAACATTTAACATATGCTGCATTTAAGTGAGCAGCATAGATAAACTACAAGCAATATAGATAAACTTTTTCTGCTCCTTACTTATTATGGGGACTTAATTTGATGAAACAAATTAACAGCCCTGAAAATGAGGGGCAATAATATCCAGCATAATTAAAGCCGAGCTTTTTTTTTTTTTTTTTAGGTAAATAATATAGTAGAGGATGAGGCTTGCAATTGTAATCCCTTTCCGTGTGAAATGATTACAAGGTTATTAATCGGAAAGCTAATCATTTTAGGAGGATTTTACTTTACTGGGAAAATTTCAGAGAATAGTACTTGTATCCTCAAGAAGCTTTGGAAATGAATTTCGTATCATCGTGAAGCAGGCATGAATGGCCATTCAATCCTCAGCCAGCAATTCAGCTTCACAGATTGGAATCGCCTATTATTCCAGGGCGCAAGAGGTTAATCCCTACAGAGCAACGTGGCAATTAGCATATTCAAAGTGTTTGTATCATAGCTGCTTCTTACATACCCTGTTTGTAACCACAAGCACTGTGCACGCAGGGCATGGGATTCAGGCTTGAGTTCAAATATCCAGAAACACATCCTTCTGCCAAATTACTCCTTTGGTCTATCCTGCTCAGTACTGCCAATGCCAGGGGTGGGCCCCTTTGACACTGGGCAGGACCACACACATGCTAATCTCCTGACATCATACGACACCAGGTGATTCAAATTTAAAGCCACGGCTGCAAAGGAAGACTCGGGAGTGCATTTGGCATCTTTCCTGGTCAGTATGCAGGGCTGCAGAAAATGGTGCCAAATGCGAAATTGGGACCCAGGTGGCGCTGTGGGTTAAACCACAGAGCCTAGGGCTTGCTGATCAGAAGGTCGGCGGTTCGAATCCCTGCAACGGGGTGAGCTCCCGTTGCTCGGTCCCAGCTCCTGCCCACCTAGCAGTTCGAAAGCACGTCAAAGTGCAAGTAGATAAATAGGAACCGCTATGGTGGGAAGGTAAACGGCATTTCCGTGCGCTGCTCTGGTTTGCCAGAAGTGGCTTTGTCATGCTGGCCACATGACCCGGAAGCTGTACGCCGGCTCTTGGCCAATAAAGCGAGATGAGCGCTGCAACCCCAGAGTTGGACACGACTGGACCTAATGGTCAGGGGTCCCTTTACCTTTACCTATGCAGGGCTGCAGAAAATGGTGCCAAATGCGAAAAGCACTCAATTAAAGCGGCAGGAGTGCCCTTAGAGTGTGTTCCCGATTCTTCCTTTGGGGATTGGCACCATGGCTTTGCTAGTCCAGGGCCTGACATCATATGACAGCAGGGGATGTACAGGTCCTCACAGGCCAGATGTGAAGGTCTTGGACCTAATCAGGCCTGCAAGTCGGAGGTTTCCTAGCAGTGGTCTACATTGCAGTGGCCCTGCAAGCCTCAGGCAGAGGTAATTCCCAGCCCTACCTGCAGAAGCAAGTGGCTGGGCATGGGACCTTTCCCATTCAAAGCATGTTGCTCTGCAGCTGAATGTCAGGAGTAGGTCGCCAATAAAAACCGCCAGTGTCAGTGAAGCTAACTCTTTATTCAAAGAAACGAACAGCTCAGGAAGCCTGGCCTGGTGAGCACAACAACACTTCCTTGAAGATCCTGCCCCAATGAGGTAATTTCAAGGATTGAAAGTCCCCACTTTCCCACAACTCCCTAAGTCTCCTTTACCCCTGGGTCCTTCCCAAGAAATCTGAGAGTTCTTTGCCTTGTCTGTCTCTGCTCTGCCCTCTTCATACCTCTGCAGGTTCTGGGAAATCAGGGGGAGTGGAGCTGGTCACAGCAGGAGGGGGAGACTCCCTGGATTCTTCAGCAGCCTGTTTCATCTCTGCTTCTTGGCCACACTCTTCTCCGGCCTCCGCTTCTGACTCTGAACCTGGACTGCTCTCTGTCCCAGCCCCTTCCTGCTCACTAAAGCCTGTTGCCTTTTCAGCTTCTGCCCCCAGCACCTCCCAGTCTGCCCCCTCTTCTCCCTCTAACCACGCATCACCATCCCACCACCAATCCCTGGGCTCTGAGCCTTTTTTCCCTGAGGGCTTCCTTGCAGGTTCCCCAGCTGGTACCTCCCACCACTCCTTAGTCCTTATGGCACTGAGCTATAGTCCTTATGCTTAACTGGTGTTCATGCTTGGGGCACCCAATGGTGGCAGTCTTGACTTACATGCACGGTAGCAGACAACACATTTGTTGTGAACATGTTAAGGGATCCAGTGAGATCCAGTGCGATGTAGTTGTCAGAGTGCTGGAGCAGGACCAAGCAGACCCAAATTCAAATTCTAACTCAATTATAAAGCTCGCTCCTCTCTCTCAGTCTAACCTCCCCTGCCGGGGATGTTGTGAGGATAAAATGGGAGGTGGGAACCACGTGTGCTGCCTTAGAGTTTCCTTGGAGGAAAAGCGGGTATTTGTTGTTTAGTCGTTTAGTCGTGTCCAACTCTTCGTGACCCCATGGACCAGAGCACGCCAGGCACTCCTATCTTCCACAGCCTCCCGCAGTTTGGTCAGACTCATGTTGGTAGCTTCAAGAACACTGTCCAACCATCTCGTCCTCTGTCGTCCCCTTCTCCTTGTGCCCTCCATCTTTCCCAACATCAGGGTCTTTTCCAGGGAGTCTTCTCTTCCCATGAGGTGGCCAAAGTATTGGAGCCTCAGCTTCAGGATCTGTCCTTCCAGTGAGCACTCAGGGCTGATTTCCTTAAGAATTGATAGGTTTGATCTTCTTGCAGTCCATTTAAATGTGATTTAATAAACAAATACTTCAGTTCTGGGATCACTCAACACACACATAGCTCTAGTAGCGACAGACACCTACCTTGCTCTATACATACAGCTAATTCCACATGTCAAATATTCTTCAAGCACAAATCATCCAAATGTGGATCCCTAGATGGTGCTGTTTACTGCGGTAACATTACAGCACACGACATCCAATCATGTGAGCGCCTCTCGGTTCAGAAACATTTATAGCATGCAGAGATGGGAGAATGAGAGGTTTAGATTCAAATCTTGATTGTGTTTACTGTGAAGGGTAATAGGAGCGGTTGGATTAAAGTGATGAGTTCAGTATAACCCAATTGGAGAAGTTTATGACACCCGCTGTGTGTTCAAATCCACTTAATATCTGCAAATTTGTTACAGTAAAGCTATGGACTGCTATGGCTTTCTAGATGAAGCTGTATTAAGAACTCATGCCTCAGCACAGCCTCTACAAGCCTAGTGCCCTTCAGGTTACCAGGGAATGAATGACTGTGCCCAGGTCATTCCCCCACCCCCCTGGAAAAAAATACATAAGATTCAAAAGCACATGTGTCTATCAAACATGTTAAAGATCAAGGAGTAGTACAAATTATCCACAGCGAGATTCCTAATAATGCTGAACAAATTCAGCAGGCATCTGAGCAAAAGAGGCCACACTGCACACTTTGCCAACCTGGTGCCCTCCAGATGTTTTGAGAATGATGCCGGCTGGAGTTGATAGGAATTATAGTCCAAAACATCTGGAAGGCACCAGGTTCGCAAAGACTGCTTTAGCAGAAGACATCCTGCAGCAAAGAAGCTGTGGTGGACTGACTCATGGTGGCTGTTTTTTAGGGCTTTGAATAGCTAGTTTCTTGTGCCACTTTCAAGGCAAGTCATATCGTGCAAAGCCATACCTGCTACACTTGATAGTCCAAAGCAGGTTGAAGGTTCAGATTTCCGAAGAATGGCCTAAGGCAGTGATGGCCAAACTTGGCCCTCCAGCTGTTTTGGGACTACAATTCCCATCATCCCTGACCACTGGTCCTGTTAGCTAGGGATGATGGGAGTTGTAGTCCCAAAACAGCTGGCGGGCCAAGTTTGGCCATCACTGGCCTAAGGGGAGATGCTGCTGCTATGATGTTAAGCCCAGGGAAGCCTTACCCTGATCAGTGCCTGGATAGGAGACTGCCTGGGAGTCTGATCCACATGGTTTCAGGTCACACCACCCCCTACACTTAAAGCACATTTTCGCTAAAGAATCCTGAAAATGGAAGTTTCTTTGGGTTGCTGGAAATTGCAGCTCTGTGAGGGAAAGTATGCAAACTACTAGTGGGGAGGTGTGCCTGGGAGAGGGAGATGATACCAGAGCTCTATACTGTAGTAACCATTCTGCACTTTGTTTTTGTGAGGTTGGGGGAATCACAGAGTTGGAAGTGACCCTGGGGATCAAATCTGAAACCTTGGCTTTATCAGCACCACGTTCTAACCAACTGAGCTACCCAGTAGCAGTACTGGTGTGTATGATGGGGCAAGAGCAGCATATCCAGCCTCCTGACACCAGTGTCGGCATCACCGCTACTTACCTAGACAGGATTGCGGAGCAGCGGGACAATGGCTAGACCACGGCTATGTGGGTCCACCAAGGGAGGAGCACCCCCTGGATTCACTGCTGACCTGCCCCACCCCAGCTGCACCCAAGTGAGCAGCAGTGGATTGCTGGGAGGGTGCCCCTGTGGCTCCACCCCTACCCCACACGCTGCCAATGGGAAGCAGAACTGTGACTCATGCGTTTCTAACAATGTTAAAAGCAGGACCAGTGCCCCGCCAGTCACTGGTTTACCTGTCAGTAGATCTGGCCAGCTGCCCACTGTTTTTACCATTCCGCAGTGCACAAGGCATGGTGGGACATTTAAAATGGCCCATGCTGCCATGTTATTAGCAGCAAAATGTGTGCACAGAAGGGCATGTGCCAGCTCCTGTGGGCCCTGCCAGGACATGCTGGCCAAGGTTGCTGGGTGCTTTGAATAGGGAGTGGGGAATCTCAGTTCTGGGAAAAGGAATGGCTCAATGCAGGATAGATTGGTGTGTGTGTGTGTGTGTGTGTGTGTGTGTGTGTGTAGAAAGGTAAAACTTACATCCACAGCTCCGCCCACTTTTTCCTCTGGCCCCTCCTACCCCTGGCATGTGGCCCCTGGAAAATTGCCCAGAAGGAAACAGTAGGCTGGAAAAAGGTTCTCCACTCTTGATTTAAAAGCATCCCATTTCAGGGAAAGTTTAAGCTATGAAGAAGAGAAGAAGAAGAGTTTGGATTTGATATCCCTCTTTATCACTACCCGAAGGAGTCTCAAAGCGGCTAACAATCTCCTTTCCCTTCCTCCCCCACAACAAACACTCTGTGAGGTGAGTGGGGCTGAGAGACTTCAAAGAAGTGTGACTAGCCCAAGGTCACCCAGCAGCTGCATGTGGAAGAGCGGGGAAGTGAACCTGGTTCCCCAGATTACAAGACTACCACTCTTAACCACTACACCACACTGGCATTTCCCCCCAGCAAAATAGCATGTGATTGTTGTGTATATTGCCTTATCACGGAAACTCAGAAGACATTTGCTTCGGAAACTTATTCAGCGCACTGAAGGGACTGAACAGCAAACACCGTTGAAAAGGCTCGTGTGCCTCCTGCCTCACAGCTATTTCATCGCTGCTTGCAAACGTAACTCCGCAAAAGAGCCACAAAGGGCTAGAGTTAATATTTGGCTTCTTAATCGGGAACCGAAAAAAGAATTGGCTCCTGGAAAAATAATATTAACTAGACGTAACAGTTGTTGTTTGCGCTGAACAGCAACACACAATGTTTTATTAGCAGATGGCTTATTTGGAACACGATAAAAACCAATGATTTGTTCAACTGTAGGCAGCCTTAGGGCGCTGCTACAAGCCCGCAAAGAGGGCCCTGCGGCTGCCTCAGGCTTCGTGGCCCTCCTGTCTCCCCTCAGGGGATGGAAGCAGCTGATAAACCAAGGGCAAGCCTGTGCCGTGTCCACCAGGCTGCCGATCGCTCAACTATTTCCAGCTTATTTTCCTTTCTTTTTATTTGTCAAAGTCCTGGGAGTTATTATAATTGCTTCTTTTCTTTGGGTCCATTAGGGAGATCTCAGATGGCTTAGGCTAATGTTGTATTAATTTATTACTAAATGATAGTGGAGTGGCAGAGGAACCGCTTGTTATCTGCATCCATATTAATGGAATGAGGGGAGAACTTGGGGTTGTTCGTTCCATTAATAAAGCTTGCAAATGTGTCCATCCCCCCCCCCGCCCCAACCAGAAAGAGATCTGACTCTGGGGACTTTGCTGAGGGGAAAAAACCCACACACCTCACCCACATTCACTTATCAGTCACAGGGATTGCTTCTATGGCGAATGAAAATGCCAGATGGCAACTTAGCCATGACGGCTGTCTTCTGCCTTTGGAAGCATCATGCCTCTTCCATACCCTCCAAGTGTCCCAAATTTTCCAGGGACAGTCCTGGAATTACAGAAGCCATCTTGGTTTCTGAATGGATCCCGAAATGTCCCAGTTTTTCCTTTTTCCTCTCCTCCATGTCTTGGAAAACAATTAAAAGTAGAATGTGTATGTAAGTGCAAAAACGGAGTCCTGTTTATACTGAAAATAAAATACCTGCACCAAATTAAGGAAATGGTGAAGCAGGCATATGAAACCCTTCCTATAATTTTGGAGGAGAATGTAACCAATCTACTTTAAATTCTTTAATTGCGATGCTTCTGCAGCCAGCCATTTTTTTTAAGAAAACACAGAGTGTTTATTCCTTTGTTGTAAATGGAGCCTTATACCATCTACTCAGAAGTAAGTCCCACTGTATTCAATGGCGCTTACTCCCAGGTAACTGGGTAAAGACTGTGCAGCCCTACACTACAATTCTAAGCATTTTTACTCAGAACCAAGTCCCACTCAGTTCAATAGGATTTACTTTCTGGTATGTTCCTCATCATTCTCACAGGTTGTTGTTGTTGTTGTTGTTGTTGTTGTTGTTGTTGTTGTTGTTGTTGTTGTTGTTATCATCCTGCCTTTCCCCTGACAGGGATTCAAGGCAGCTTACAGCTAAAATTTTATTTTGTTTTCATTCCATTTATCTGTGGAAGGTGTTGTACACGATCCCTTCCCTTGCGCATTTTTTTCTTTACAACAATCCTGTGAGGTAGTTTCAGCGGAGAGGTTGTAACTGGCTCAAGGCGGCAGATGTATATGTGTATATGACATATGTGTGTGGGAGATCAAACACTGGAGAAGGTAGATTAGAATGTCCCTATTTTCATCTGAGAAATGTTGGAGGGTATGCTGTATTCAATGGGACTCACAGGTGGAGTGTGTGCTGTAGCATTCAGATTCTGCTTGTGAGTTTCCCAATCGGCAGATACAGTAGTTGGGCCTTGCAAGAACAAGATTCTGGACTAGACTGGCCTTTTGCCTGATCCAGCAGGGCACTTCTTGTGTTGAGATAGGACCTTCTATTTTGAGGATATTAATTATTCAGCCATTTTTTTGCAGTTAATGAACTGAAGGATCATTTAATACTCTTATGGGTTTCACTTTTCTTTGAGGAGAATCTTACGGTCTTACGGTCCGATAATAGACAGCAGAGACTTTGAACTTAAATTTTAAACCTTAAGAGGCTAAAATATGGTTTTAAATGTAAGCATCAATTCTGTGAATTGGCCCGTATTTTTATCTCTATTTGTAAGATAATACAACTTACACTATTACATTTTATACAAATTGATTTCTGGTCATGGACCGTAATAAAGATTGTTGTCTTTGAGGAGGGATCTCAGTTTGGGTTGCCCTGAGTGAATCCCAGGAGTTGTTGACAAAGGAGTGTTTCATAGCCTGTGATTTATTTTTATTTTTTTATTTTTTATTTTCGTTGGTCTTAAACTGGAAAACAAAGACTTCTAGGGCGGCTTCCAAACACCTGTAAGACAGTTCCTGTCTTCGCATCTAAGTTGGCCTGAGAGGCATTTTGCTTGAAACCAACTGCCATCACTCATGATGTCATCTGATGAGTGAGATAGTGGGGTTAAATCTTGCATTGATTTAAATGCCCGATGAGCAGGGTGTTAAATCCTGCTCAGTAGGAGCATATGTGTGCGTTATCTGCATGTGGATTTAAAGACCGACCCATTCCATAGAAACCTAGTGACCTACTTTTCCATCCTTCAGCCTCTGCCCCTATTGATTTTTAATCTGATTTCTAGTCTACCTTGATTCTCCCCCCCCCCCCGCCCTTGATTAAACTTCAGGTTCAAAATGACTGGCTTATGGGAGAGAGTTAACTGCCCCATCAAAACTATTCCTGGAGCCTTTAAAATGCTTTCATTCTGCTGTATCATGTCCCATAATTGTATTTTATATAGTTCAAGGATTCTTAACACTTGAGATTTAAATATTATTACCAACTATGGACTTGTGGGGACAGAGTAGGTTAAGAACACCAATAAATAAATACATTTACAATTGTATTTTTGGTATAGCTTTGATAATATACCAATAAAATGTTCTCTGAAAACTTGCTGTAGTAGGTTTTTTCCAATAATGACTATCTAAATGGCTGCATTATGGTATGTAATGGGATTATAAGAGTGTATCCAGCATCAAATGGTAGCTCCGTTATGAGTGTTAATGTTAATAGCACCGTTCCCATTAAGGCTTTCAAATACAGCTACACCAAAAGAAGAGAAAAATAGTTGACAAGCACTACAGCAGAATGTTGCATAGTCATAAAGAGCCTTCAGCTTAGAAACACATCACAATATATAAATTTGCAGCCTAATAGATGAAAGATTGAAAAGGGAATGAAGAGTCATGAACATCTGCAAGATTCAGGTATTCAATGGTCATGAACCTGCAGAAGTGGCTGATTCTCACTTTATTTTATTTCTTTATATTTGGCAAGGTGCATCTAAGTACCAAATCCATACCTTGCCATATATGAAAGATGTGTGCACGAAGAATTGCTGTTAATATTGATGTATCCCTAACATTTTGCAGATGAAAATAGGGATTGGCTTGTGTGATTGGCTTGTGGCCAGGGAAATTCACAGGATCCCAATGACAGTTGGAACTAGCTAGATAGCTAGGCAAGTAGCAGCAATATTTGAAAGATTGCTATAGGTATCCAAATATAGCCCAGATATGATCCTTCAAGGCTCCCTGCTCCTGTTCGCATGCACCGTGTGTGCAATCTTGACATTCTGCTTCAAGGCTAGTCTTTAAACCACAGAAATTCTTGCTGGGAAGACAACTAGGTTTCTATATGATCCAAAAAGTAGTGAATTATCTGATTTCCTGGCCTAGTTCTAAATAGAGCAGTTTCAAAGTACTCCCAGGCAGCTGGTTTTTCACATCACCCATGCTAATGTGATGTTACAGTTCTGTAATATTTGCAGAACATACCCCGGGCTGCCAGAAATGAACATTCTGTTGAAGAAAATAGCTTTATGACAATTTGGACCTCTCTTTGAGTTACATTGTTGCAGCAGAGACTACTAAAAGCCACATATATTGTAGGAATTATCCACCAGTTGCCACGAGAATGCTGCACAATACTACACGTTTGCCTTCCTTTAAACTTAGCATATAATCTTATATTTAAAAGACAGCCTCCTCCCCAGTTTCATTTATTTTGTTTTAACAAATTCACCTTTTCCTGTACTAGAGACCAAATATAAAGATATATTGCAGGAATAAACTTGAGTTACATTTAATTAAATGATGATGAGCTTAAAAATATAAGGGTCCCTAGACTGGAGCCTTCCCTGGACATGTTCTTATGGAGAAGTTAATTTCCTAAAATTTATAGCCATGTATAAAACCTATAGCTGCACATCCTGACTCAGAAGATTAATTTCAAAAAAGGATACTCTGCAGAATCAAGGAGCTGTAGTCCTGCTCAGACACTTTGGGCTCAACCTTCAATATTTCAGAAACTTTATGGAAAATGTAGTAAACCTATTTAACATCTAGCAACCTATCCTCTCTTCACTGCCTGCACTAAAATAAAATGACATTAATTGCTAATGGCCTTTAAAAACTCAAATAATGAAGCAAAGGACTCGTGTGTGGTTTTTTTTATTTTTTGCTGCAATCTTCATGTTATAGGATCTACAATCTAGTAAAATATTTGCTTTTTAGTCAATTATTCTTAGTACAACATCCTCCATGAAAGCAAACTGCAGGAAAGTTATTGTTTTTTTTAAATTTACATTTCCATTACTACCTCTTCTCCTGTGTTACATACATTTAAGTGCAGCTCATGAGTGTCCAAGGGTGGAGAGAGGGAGGACACCCACCCCCAGATGAGCTGTTACCCCTAGATTCCCAGATGTTGTTTTTAAATGTTTCTAGCATTTGTAGAATGTGAGATATGAGGCAAAATGTGCCTCTCCCCATTTGTTTTGTGAGGAACCAGCTTGCTTCCATTCATTTAGTGCATGTGTAGGCAAACTAAGGCCTGGGGGCCGGATCTGGCCCAATCACCATCTAAATCCAGTCCGCGGACATTCCGGGAATCAGCGTGTTTTTACATGATTAGAATATGTCCTTTTATTTAAAATGCATCTCTGGGTTATTTGTGGGGCATAGGAGAGCCAGTGTGGTGTAGTGGTTAAGAGCGGTAGTCTCGTAATCTGGGGAACCGGGTTCGCGTCTCCACTCCTCCACATGCAGCTGCTGGGTGACCTTGGGCTAGTCACACTTCTTTGAAGTCTCTCAGCCTCACTCACCTCACAGAGTGTTTATGGGGGGGAGGAAGGGAAAAGGAGATTGTTAGCCGCTTTGAGACTCCTTCGGGTAGTGATGAAGCGGGATATCAAATCCAAACTCCTCCTCCTCCTCCTCCTCCTCCTCCTCTTCTTCTGTTTTGTTTTTCAAAATATAGTCTGGCCCCCCACAAGGTCTGAGGGACAGTGAACCGGCCCCCTGCTGAAAATTTTTGCTGACCTCTGATTTAGTGGTTTTAGGCAGTGAATGAAGTCATGGTAAGCAGGAAAGCAGATCTAGCCAATTGGACAAAGAGAAGGCTAGACTGAAATACTACTACTACTACTACTACTACTACTACTAGAGGGGGCTGGGCTCCCTCAATGTTCAGAGGGCATTCAGCTCCGCCCCCTGTTCCTTGTGACATCATGCACGCAAAATCAGGACGTTGTGTTGGGCTCCCTCAATCATCCTGAGAAGCTGGCACCTGTGGTTCTGCCCATTGAGAGCCAACAGAAGTGTAGACCTAGAATACAAGTTTCTCAGAGGCCAGATCTACAAATGCCTCACCACTGCTCAGCCACTAGAAATGGTAGACCTCTTCTCTAATGTAGTTGTGAATGTCGATTTATTTATTTGCAGTGTTTACTTTGCCCCTTCCCCTGGAGAAGTTGCTACAAGTGCCCATGGTGCTGGGAATGTCCTAGGTATGGTATGTGGATCCAGATTTACATTGTTTGGGCCTATCTTCATCATATCAGTTACATTAAAAGCCTAGCTTGGTCTGTGACTTTAAGCTGCAGACATATTTTCTAAATGCAGTTCAACTTCGTTCAGATTAAACACACCAGTATTTCCTTGTAGAAGGGTTCCTTTCACCCACAAGTTTGGGTTGAGAATTCTTTAGCCAGTTCTGGTGAAAACATGTAGAGTCCAGGGGACATTATAGATGAGTTTGCTGCATGTTTCTTCTCTCCTATACTGTGTGTACATGCCATGGGGACTCGGGGACAGTTGTGGCTCCCTTCAGCCATTACATGCAGGTATCATGACCCCAGGACCTGACTCCCCATCTCTGGGAGATGACAGTGTGGATTGTGAGGAAGTATCAGGGAAGTATTTTCCTTCAGGACTGGTCCCAGCAGTCCCCCCTGCCCCAGAAGCTCCAGCACAAGAATCACCGAAGCACAAGAACCTACTGAAGAAGGTTAGGCCTTTTTAAGAATCACTGAAGCACAAGAACCTACTGAAGAAGGTTAGGCCTTTTTAAGAATCACTGAAGCACAAGAACCTACTGAAGAAGGTTAGGCCTTTTTAATTGAAGAGGCTTTACTGACTGAAGATGGTGGACCTGCCGCCCTGTTTAAGGCTAAGTCTGTGTTCATTTGTCACTGAAGCAGCAGTTGTCCCTGCTTGCATGACTCTCCAGCCTGAGCTTCACATGGAGCTATCCAGGGTGCTACTGCTTAGCTTGGGGCTCATCCACACTCCAGTTTGTTGCATGATTTCCAGGTATGGTTTCGAGAGGTTCCTCTTTTGCTTTGTCACTTTCCCCAGGAAAACCCACTGTTTACTTTTGAATTGGAACAAACGTGAATTGGGTTCTCTGCTGATTGACATTAATTCTGATTCAGCAGCAAACAGAGGATTTTCTCTATACAGGGAAGGTTTTAAAAAAATTGTTGGGAGTCACCAAGAGTGGCTGGGGCAACTCAGTCAGATGGGTGCCATATAGATATAGATATATTATTATCCTGATGAAAATGGTGGGATGAAAGAAAAATTTCACAGACCTGTGCCTCAAAATCATGGAACAAAGTGTGGATTAGCCATTGGTGTTGATCTTATTGGATTCTGCCTTCTGATTTGCTTGGGTTTTGCCTTTCATGTCTTTACTTGGACTTTGCCTCATTAGAATGTGAATCTTGCTTGGGTATTGCCTTACTGGAACCTGAACTTGGATGTGCTGGACGTCGCCTTGCTCCCTTTGCCAAAACCCAATATTGTGTCTGGCACCCTATCCACTTGAAGAAGAACTTCATTTGGCTGGAACCACTCCCTGGAATTCAGTACGCTTTATGAGTTCTGTCCCATGGATCTCCACAGAGCCCCCCCTCTCCCCCCCACCATTGCTTTTTTAATATTTATATGAAACTGCCCCTTGGGGCTTTGGAATAAGGTGCCATAAATATGATGATGACACCCGACCCTGTTTTTCATTCTAAGAAGATGCAAAAGCAGTGGCTTTAATGGTAAACAAGAGCTTTGGGGTTATGGTGGAATGGACGAGGAACAAAGAGATCTACACAGTTTAATTCTATGGAGGCACACATTGAAGCATTGTCATTTTACGCTGAGAAATATTTGGAAAGTATATACCGTAATCGTGCATGTACATGTGGGTACAGTATACACCCTCCCCATATACCTGCTTGATGTTCACATGCCTTAAATATATAAAAATGATTCAAGAGGTTGAAATTAATTGATTTCTTGTGTGAATTTTCTACAAACAGATGGGACAGAGCTCATTAATGCATTAGGGTGTTTTAATTGTGAATACCTTCTTTGTACAAGAAAATCACAGTTTTGCAGTGTGTAAAGAATGGCTATGCTGGCTTTTATTTCCTCTTTCCATCATTCTGTCTTTCTGATAAACAGCCCTTATCTTCTCCCAACACACCAGATAGGTTTTACATTATTTAACAAATGGTGGGCCCTCCACCCCATCCCTTTCTAGCTGCCATTTATTGTTGGTGATCCAAGCACTTTATTCAAATAAAGAAAAAAGCAACACAATACTTTTTAAGTTTGTTTGCACAAGTGAAGTGGCTTTGGGCAATGAAGCTTTTCCTAGGAGTGATTTAAGATAAGTAAATAATTAGCTGAAGAGTTCATAAACAATGCTTGGGGTAAAATCTATTTCTGTCCTACTAAGTTCAAGAAAGAGACCTCTTATCAGAAGAAAAGTGATGAAAGTCAGACACGGACTGTGTACATTCAGTAAAAACTGCATTCTGGGGGAACCCAGAGATTACCTTGAAAGGTTATCAATATGAAGGTCTATAATGGCAGAGAAGCTTCCTTGGAAACCAATCTTTTCTCCAGTATCTCCTCTTCTTGTTGATGTGCCACTCTAATGACACAGTCTTCATTCACATGGGGAGATCGTAAAGACCCAAAGGCTGCATTTGATACATTGTCATCCTCCTTTTTTATCCTTTAGTAATACTTCAGCTGAGGGTGTTCAAAGGTCTACTACTCAACTTGGGGATAAGTAAGATGGTACCCTTTTTGCAAAGTTTGCTATCTCAAATCACTCTTCGTTATTCCTAAAATGTATTGATGTGCAATGATTAATACGAGGTCGGGTTTGCTCTGTTTTGGTTTGTTTAATGTTCAGTTTATTACACTGCTTTGCATAAAATCAATAAAAATGAAGAAGACTCATAGGCTTGGACAACGCTCTGTAGGATCTGAATGTACACTCACAAATCCTTGGCAGATGTTCAGGAGTTCTTCAGCAGACAAGTCAAGATGGGACGTATTCTGTTGCTTTAGAATTCTGTTGAAAATTTTTTTGGTTGTTATCTCTTTTTTAAAATATGAAATAAAAAAATAGACACAGTTGCAGTACTGGATACACTGAGGATGAGCAGCCTGCCCTCCTCTCCTAAACCAGAAGTTTGCAGGGACAAAATTTGTATCTGCATACTAATGCAAAAATAGATGCACTCCAAAGTCCCACATATAGTTTCACCTTCTACCCTTTTGCATATGAATGTCTTTTTTTATATCAAGCCTGCCATAATTTAAAGTCAACAATAACTTTCATAAGCTGGAGCATTGGGCAACTGGCTAGGGTTCAGTACTGCTTCAGTGGAAGTTGTATTATAATTGATTACAATATGAATACCTTTGAGCAATGTAATTGCTATTCTTGAAAGGAAGATGCTAATCTTGACTGCCTTAAAACCATATCTGCAATTGTATATTTATTATAATTATTGAAAGCCATAATGAGAAGTGGGATAAAGAAAGATTAACATATAATAAATTGTAAGTTTACAATTAGCAAACTACCCAAACAAATGTGGTATGTTTTGCAGGGCTCATCCGTTGAAATTCAAGTATTCGTTAAAGCCACTTACACGATAAACTTTATTGAAAACTCGGGATGCAGAAATCTATAATGCTGAACAGATCACAGGAAGCTGTGTTATACTGAGTCAGACTCATTGATCCACCTAGTTTGGTACTGCCTGCACTGACTGGCAGTGGCTCTTCAGAGTTTCAGGCAGGGTGTGTATCTTAGTCCTACCTGGAGATACCAGGGATCGAACCTGGGACCTTCTGCATAATAATAATAATAATAATAATAATAATAATAATAATAATAATAATTTATTATTTATACCCCGCCCATCTGGCTGGGTCTCCCCAGCCACTCTGGGCGGCTTCCAAAAGAACATTAAAATACAGTAATCTATTAAACATTAAAAGCCTCCCTAAACAGGGCTGCCTTCAGATGTCTTCTAAAGGTCTGGTAGTTGTTGTTCTCTTTGACATCTGAAGGGAGGGCGTTCCACAGGGCGGGCGCCACTACCGAGAAGGCCCTCTGCCTGGTTCCCTGCAACTTGGCTTCTCGTGGTGAGGGAACCGCCAGAAGGCCCTCGGCACTGGACCTCAGTGTCCGGGCTGAACGATGGGGGTGGAGACGCTCCTTTAGGTATACTGGACCGAAGCCATTTAGGGCTTTAAAGGTCAGCACCAACACTTTGAATTGTGCTCGGAAACGTACTGGGAGCCAATGTAGGTCTTTCAAGACCGGTGTTATGTGGTGTCGGCGGCCGCTCCCAGTCACCAGTCTAGCTGCCGCATTCTGGATTAGTTGTAGTTTCCGGGTCACCTTCAAAGGTAGCCCCACGTAGAGCGCATTGCAGTAATCCAAGCGAGAGATAACTAGAGCATGCACCACTCTGGCGAGACAGTCTGCGGGCAGGTAGGGTCTCAGCCTGCGTACCAGATGGAGCTGGTAGACTGCTGCCCTGGATACAGAATTAACCTGTGCCTCCATGGACAGCTGTGAGTCCAGAATGACTCCCAGGCTGCGCACCTGGTCCTTCAGGGGCACAGTTACCCCATTCAGGACCAGGGAGTCCTCCACACCTGCCCGCCCCCTGTCCCCCAAAAACAGTACTTCTGTCTTGTCAGGATTCAATCTCAATCTGTTAGCCGCCATGCAAGGCGGCTAACAGATGCTGTGCCACTGTGCTACAGCCCTTTCCCTTGAATTTGAATGCTTCTAAGTAAGACTTAGGGACGCAGGTGGCGCTGTGGGTTAAACCACAGAGCCTAGGGCTTGCCCATCGGAAGGTCGGCAGTTCAAATCCCCATGACGGGGTTAGGTCCTGTTTCTCCGTCCCTGCTTCTGCCAACCTAGCAGTTCGAAAGCACGCAGTGCAAGTAGATTAATAGGTACCGCTCCTGTGGGAAGGTAAACGGCATTTCCATGCGCTGCTCTGGTTCGCCAGAAGTGGCTTAGTCATGCTGGCCACATGACCTGGAAGCTGTCTGCGGACAAATGCCGGCTCCCTCGGCCTATAGAGCGAGATGAGCACCGCAACCCCAGAGCTGTCCTCGACTGGACCTAATGGTCAGGGGTCTCTTTACCTTTACCTAAGTAAGACTTTGAATGGGTGTGCCATAAGCAGGAGCATTGTTAGGGGTAGCCGGAGGTGTGGAGTGTAAGCCCTGGGTCTTTTCTTCCAATCTCCAGATCTTCTGCTCCTTCTCCTTTTTAGATACAGTCATACCTTGGAAGTCGAACAGCTTAGTTCCTGAACGTTTTGGCTCCCAAATGTCGCAAACCCAGAAATGAATGTTCCGCTTTGTGAACTATTTTGGGAAGCCAAACGTCCGACGGGGCTTCCGCGGCTTCCGATTGGCTGCAGGAGCTTCCAGCAGCCAATCAGAAGCTGCAATTTGGTTTTTGAACACTTTGGAAGTCGAACGGCCTTCTGGAATGGATTCTGCTCAACTTCCAAGGTGCAACTGTACTTAGAAACAACTTTGCTTCCAGATCTGCTGGCCATGCTACAAAGTCCAATGCCAGTGAAACCACAGCCACCCACCACTTCAATTTGCTCAGGGACTTAAATAAATCTAAATTAGCATATATGAGTTTCTTTATTACAGCCACATCCCCCCTTTCCTCCAAGGAGCTCAAGGTTCTCCCCCTCACCATTGTATCCTTTATATAACCCTGTGAGGTAGGTTAGAGAGACTGATAGTAGCTTGCCTAAGGAAATGCAGTGAGTTTCATGGCTGAGTGGGGATTTGAACCCTGGACTCCTAGGTCCTAGTCTAACACTCTAACCACTATAGCACACTGGTTTCTGAGGCTTTTTAAGTTCCCAATAGTGCCCCTGGCAGTTAAACAGCTTTCAGTTCAGAGCCTGCTTGATAGCTCTAAGAGCGTGAATGAAATATTGATAACTGTGGTCCTAGCTTGACAATTTTGTTCTCTTCTAAATAGGAATAGATCAGGTCATTGGGTCAGTATTATTTATTCTAAAGGGCTAGACAATCTTAGCATACTGGGCATTGAGCAACTGTAATATAAATTGCTAATGAAAACAATATTGCTAAAGCACTGTCAATACATCTTGCTGAAGCATTTTTGTTTACAATAATAAACCTATGTTTTGAATGTGAGCAAAATGGGCAAGGATCACTTTCACATGTCAGCTGAAAGCTGTAATTTATCCTATGCTAATTTCCTGAGTAACTATAGTGACGTGTTGTGTCACTTCTAACTACATTTAGATAGAGGCAGGTATCAATAATACCCACACATTTTTATTCATTGACATGATGGCCTTTGGATGTCTTGTAGAATCTGCTAATGATGCCACATGAATTATGAATGCTACTGCTCAATGTCACATTTTGGCACGACTTAAACAGCGTGAGTTTCAGTGAATGCCTTTTCAGTGTGTGATGTAGTTCACTCCTGAAATCCTCAGTGGGAGAGAGGGACGGTTTGACATTCTTGGAAAGGTTTTTATTTCTTGCAAAATGTAGCTGCAGGAATGAAGTAATGGCAAGCAATAGTAGTGATTATTAACTGCTACAAAAGTAGACAGTGACATACGTAGTTTCTATTCTGAAGTAGTATAATTTTATGGAGGAAGACAGTTTCACCAGCAGCATGGGCACCAAAGGGTTAAAGGGCACTCATATGACCAACCCATTCCATTCAAGGGAAGTAAAATTCAGGGTAAGTGCAAAATGATGCACATTGGGGCAACCCCCATAATTTACAGTAATGGGGTCTTACTTCTGATAATATAAACGTGGATACTGCAATACCGTGGTGTTCCATTGGCCTTTGGGATTGTGTGGTGGCTTCAGTATGAATCTGCATTTATCTGATTACTGAAATATTTTTTGATGGACTGTTACTGATTTTTACCTTGTATTGATAGTTTAGGTTTTGATATTCTGTATAGCATACAGCCATACCTCGGGTTACGGTAGCTTCAGGTTGCGCACCGCGCCGAACCCGGAAGTACCGGAATGGGTTACTTCCGGGTTTCGGCGCTCGCGCATGCGCGGAATCACCGAACTGTGACCCGCGTGTGTGCAGACGTGGCTCTGTGGGTTGGGAACGCTGCGAGTTGCGAACATGCCTCCCGCATGGATCACGTTCGCAACCTGAGCGTCCACTGTATTAATGATTGTTTGCTGTGTTGGGCATTTCTTAAATAGAAAAGCAGGATATGCATGATTAACAGAACAATCCTAAACCTGCCTAACTTAGGCCAGCATAAATTATACCTGTGTAAATTATCCCATTCCAAACTCCATTCAGGGGCCTCTGGAAAGGGAGGCTGGTGACTGAGCAATATGGGCCCATGTGAGTTTTGAGGATTTGTTATCACCCAATCCATATTGCACCAAGCAAGAAAATGCTCAATAGACATAGTGTGTACACACACACACACACACACACACACACACACACACACACACACACTCACTCTTTAACTGAGCATCGTCCACTCTTGCCTTAATTGTTGGCCACACAAATTCTGTATGAAGAACAGCTGCTGACATTCCTGATGGTAGAGTATAGCTTCTGAAGAAAAATATTCTGCATACTTTTCAAAACTTTAATGGAGCTCAAATCAGAGCCCCATATTTCAATGCCATAGACATTTGGGTAAGCACTTTGCTACCAAATATCTTTAGAGCAGGTACAATTAGCTGCCCTTCCTTATTGTAATAGAACTTCATCAATGCCCCTTTGGTTTTCTGTGCTTTGACTTTCACTGCCTCCATATGACACTTCCAAGAGAGGGTTTCACTAATAAATGAGCGAGTTTGTTCTATAGCCTGCTCATCCAAGCACCATCTATACCTAGGAAACCTTTTATATTTAAATATTTCAAATAAAAGTGATTGAATTTAAATTTTAAAGTAGTAGACACAAAAAAAAAAAAAGATGCAACACTGTTATGCTATAATCTAGTTTCAGTTTCAAAAATATATTCTGTTTGCGTGTTTCTTATCTCAGGCTATTCCTTGTTATAATCAGAAAAGTACAACAATTTCTATGCAAATGTAGCTTGCAGTGGTATCTTTTTTCCTTTTATGCAATGGAATTTTCCATATCTCACCTTTTGCACTTTTTGCACTCCTATAATTTACATACCTTGGAACAGCATTTTATCTGTATAAATATGCTTCACATTAACCTCTACAGGCAGTCAAGAGAAATTTGTTAATGTTTGATGAATCAGCTAATAAATATTAAAACATAGTAAAGACATTAATTTTTGTAAAAGAATCTTGAGAAAAAGTAATACTTGTTACTGAGGAATTATTATTATTATTATTATTATTATTATTAGTAGTAGTAGTAGTAGTAGTAGTAGTATAGTGTGGAGGGCTTTTAGACAACTTTCCCTCTCTCCTGCTTTTTGTTTCCATACACTATAACCCACAAAATTCTTGCTGCTTTTCTCTGTGGAGTACTTCTCTTAAACCTTGTTCACACAAATAGTAGATGATGCACTAAACCTGTTTCTGGGCTAGAGATGGGGGAGAAATTCAATTCTATTCCCATTTAAAGGTGAATTTATCAAATTCGCTCTTTCCCAAGCCATATGAGTGTTGCAACATAGTCATCCTTCAAAATTCACGTTGACCTAATTTTGTGATGCAGTTCCTCAACCAAATAATGTTTACAAAAATGCATATTTCCAGTTACAGGTAGATAGCCGTGTTGGTCTGTCATAGTCAAAACAAAATAAAAAAAATTCCCTCCAGTAGCACCTTAGAGACCAACTAAGTTTGTTCTTGGTATGAGCTTTCGTGTGCATGCACACAACAAACTTAGTTGGTCTCTAAGGTGCTACTGGAGGGAATTTTTTTTATTTTGTTTTAAAAATGCATATATTAGGGGGAAATGACCATAAAAATGAATATATTAGTGAAAACAACATATATAAGATAAATTGCTTAAAAAAATTAGCCAAAAGTATTTGTTAGAGCTTTGACAAAATCAAATTTTTCCTTTCTTTAAAAAAACATTTTTTTTATTTGTTACAAAAAGAAAAAATCAAATGTAACAAAAAGAAAACAAAGAACCAAATATTATCTTCAGTTTCTCCTAATACGTTCAGTGAAAGGTTTGCTTGATCATCCATTTCAGTTATTTAATCATGGTGATCAAAATTTTCATATAATCTAAATGAAACAAATATGATTTGGCGAAGGCAGTCATTAAAGACACAGAGTAGGACCAGACTCAGAGTTCTCAATGCGTAGGGAGACTATTTCTCAAAGTGTAGGGAGACTATTTCATCCCCTTGTGTTGTTGCTGGCAGCAGACTGTAATCCCTACACAATGCAAAGCTACAGTCCAGAGATGTCTATCTTATGCCTGATGCAATAATATACTAAAGTATGACATCCGTTAGGATTCACTTTATATTTAGAGGCAAACGAGGCAGATGTGGAGAACTTTGACCTACTTGCCCTGCACAGAATGATATTTTATTGATGCATTTCAAACCTGTCCTTAGATAGGGGCCAGCCTGCCATTTAGTACTGGCTTAACTGGTTTTCAAGCAGCAAGATAAGTATTTCACGAGCATTCATAATGGCAGAAACATCACCAACAAATCAGCATCGACTGGCATTGAATACATGGGGAGGGTCATCAAGTATGTGAGGACAGTATTAAAGAACAGGCAATAATGACATGTGGGAAAATCTTGGAAGATGAGTGGAATTTTGTATGCTAATAAAAAGAGGCCTGCAATGCATTTGCTATGCAAGGGATGTCACCTTGTAAATGGTACTGAAAGCTTCTTCAGCAGTGAATAAGAAAATGCAAAGATCATTTATGCAGGGGGAAGAAAGAAATTAAAAACTACTTTTATAGGGGGAAGCGATTATAATGTAGGGACGTTCTTCATCTTTTTGGAACTGTTATCATGATGTGCTGCTTGCTAGCAAGAGGTCACCCCCACCCGACAGATTTCACTCCAGTTGCCAAGGAATTGCAGTAAGTGATGAATTTATATTTTGCCCAGTCCTAGCAGCAGCATAAAAACTAGCCCTCTTGGGACCGAAGCTCAGAAAGCGAAGCAGTGGGCAGAGAGAAGATCTGATTCTATTTTCAGCAAGCATTCAATCTCAACAAAAGGCCAGGAGTATGCTCAGCTTTAATAGATACTTCAGGAGTTCCCAATGAGGCAGTGCAGCCAATGGGGAAGAAAAAGTAGAGGTGAAAGAAGCCATGTGGAGATATTATTGTCATCTGAATGGTCACTTTCTATAACAGAACCAAGCGGGCAAGGGGAACAATCAAGCCAAAGTTAAGACCTTTTCAACTCCATTGATTTCAGTAGGGTACAATTAATATAGGAAGCTGCTGTGCCACTTGTCCATCTTGCCTAATTCTGAATACCTGACTGGCTGTTGAGATCTTTTTTTAAACTAAAGAAGCCATGAGTGAACTTAGGCCAACCTGCTTGCAGAGCATGTTCTATGGCTCCTTCCAAACACATGGTGTATGTGTTGTTTTTTAATCCCAACACTACTAGGTATAATCTGAAACCTGCACCATACCTAGGAGAGCCCCGTCTAACTAAGTCTGCAACCTGTTACTGTACTCCATCTTAAGACTATGACAAATACAGACTTTACGGCTGGAACACCAAGCCATCTCCACTCCCTACCACTTTGCGTAACATCTAGGCACATGAATATCCAACATGGTGGCCTCCATACATTGCTGGACTACAATTTACATCATCCTTGATCTTTGGCTATGCTTGCTGGGACTTAGGGGAGTTGTAGTCTGGCTACTGTGACCTAGCCTGTTGAAGAGCTCTGTAAGTTTGAAAAGCTTGCTCACTATTCCGTGACATTTTGGTTTGCCATAATAAAGCTATGGCCCTATTGCAGATTTTGGAAATATTCCTGTAGAACAATATGGATGCCTTCGCTTCTAATGTAAACAATATTTCCACTCCCCTAGATAATATTTCTAACTTGAAATATGAACAGTTTTAACGCTTCATAAGATGAATAGCATATTTCAGTTGGGAGGGTTCTCTTTTCTGTCTCATAAGTATTGTGCAAATGTTTATGTTAAAGAACAATTTAATTTAGTATTCTTCACGGCTGCCCAAGCTTTCTAAATTGGAAAACTCAAACAACTTTACTCAAAGGGATTACTTTTGAGCACATGGTCTGGGTATTACAACCTTCCTTTCCTCTATTGTTTCTCCAATAGGTAACACCCTGATAATTTGTTATCTCCACATCCATTCAATTATCCTCTAGGTGGTGAAGGAATGTATTTTGCTCATGGATGAAAGGTCAAGACTTCTCATTGATCAGAGAAACAGTTTTACACTAAACCACTACTGGCAGCACACTTTTCTTTTAAAGTAAAACTTACAACCTGAATTGAGATGATACAAATTTTCTTTCTTAGAAGGGTTTGTGAGGAGAAGTGTATAAATGTATAGAAAAGAAATGCTGAGTGGCATGTGTTAATGAAAACCTGACTTTCTAGTCTGGGCTTCTGTTGCCAATGTAATAACACTTCCTGGCACTGTGCTGTAAATGGGGGACAGACCTCCAAGTGCCATAAGTAGAGGTGGAGAAGAATTTTTGCCAGTTCCAGAGCTTAAGGTTCAGAGTTTAGCTTCAGAGGACCTTCAGATCAGTGTTGCATGGGATATCATATGGTTGTATATCCGTTGGGTAAACCTGAGTTGAGGAACTCTTCTGCTTTTAAATGAACCCTGTGCAAGCTGCAAAGAATTATCCATAAAAAGAAATTTAAAGCAATGAAAGCTGCCATATCTGGAGGAGGAAGGTTAGTAACTCAAAAGACACCCAAAGGCAGATTCTCACATACTCCATATCAAGCCCGTTTGTGTGCCTGCAACCAAGGAGTACCTGATTCAATGGACCATATTCTCTTAGAGTGCTCTTTACACAGCAGACCTTGCAACTGCTGCTGAGCAAAATGTTGGACTTCCGACCTATAACTCCGAGAAGAAGTCAAATGAGGTTTCTCCTGGCAGATCGGGACAAAGATATCACTGCTTTAAAGGTAAAGGTAAAGGTACCCCTGACCATTAGGTCCAGTTGCGGATGACTCTGGGGTTACGCGCTCATCTCGCTCTACAGGCCTAGGGATCCGGCGTTTGTCCGCAGACAGCTTCCAGGTCATGTGGCCAGCATGACTAAGCCACTTCTGGTGAACCAGAGCAGCGCACGGAAACGCCGTTTACCTTCCCGCCGGAGCAGTACCTATTTATCTACTTGCACTTTGATGTGCTTTCAAACTGCTAGGTTGGCAGGAGCAGGGACCGAGAAACCGGAGCTCACCCCGTCGCGGGGATTCGAACCGCCGACCTTCTGATCGGCAAGTCCTAGGCTCTGTGGTTTAGACCACAGTGCCATCCGTGTCCCTTATCACTGCTTTAGTAGCCTCCTTTTTAGCCACAATCTTACCCGAAAGGTTTCCCAATGATCCATACTTTCGGGGAACAGACAGGGCAAAGCAGAATAGCTAAGTGCACACAATCACAATGTGACCTTATGACCCTCGACAGCTTCACCCTTGTCCTTTTAATTATCCCAGTGACTTGAAATGTTTTATACTGCAATGCCAATAAAGGTATTTGATTTGATTTGAACATCAAAGACATGGTGAAAATGGCTTCTCTTTTGCAATTTGGTAAAGTGACAACATAGTCAAGTATTGACAGATTTCTAAGAGGTATCAAAAGGGTCCCCCCCACCCCACCCAACTGGACTGGTGTCAAGAGATAGATGAATCATGCTATAGTTAATGAGGCTGTTAAGAGAAAATGACCCCTAAATAACTAATATTTCAAATATGGTTCACCAAGTCTTTCAGGTCCTTTATCTGTGTCCTTTTTTTATTGACTAGTGATAAAAGTACAGTCAAATGAGCCAAGATTCTTTCCATTTGCAAAGTCATTTAACCCAAATATTCAAAGGCATCAATATCTGATATTTTATGGTTATGGAATTAAGCAAATGGAATTTGTATGTGGGTCTAAAAAGATCTAATAATGAAATATTACATTCTGAAATCATGCATAGGCACTGCAGGAATTTTATTAATTTCAGAATTGCTAAGATACAGTGCACTTCCTTGATGGTGCTTGATATGTCTCATGGAATCTTAACTGACCATCAAACTTTGCCCATTTAGAATATAATGCAGTGAAATGGCACTTTTAAGTGCCATTTATTTCAGTGGGATAAATTTGAATACATGTTAACACATGTATTTAAATAATGCTTAACAGATGTGCTTTTTCTTGAATTCAGAATAAGGGATCCTTTAGGCTTGCTATTTTAGGAGCACATTAGTAATCCAGTCAGTAGGTGCCTAGATAATAGCAAGGGGGGGGGCATAGATCAGCCTATAGTTACCCGGCTCAGAGTCTCAAAGCGGCTAACATTCTCCTCTCCCTTCCTCCCCCACATCAAACACTCTGTGAGGTGAGTGAGGCTGAGAGACTTCAAAGAAGTGTGACTAGCCCAAGGTCACCCAGCAGCTGCATGTGGAGGAGCGGAGACGCGAACCCGGTTCACCAGATTACGAGTCCACCGCTCTTAACCACTACACCACACTGGCTTGTAGGGAGGCCAGTGTGGTGTAGTGCTGTTCCTAAATGCCAGCCATCGTGGCACACACTGACTTAACAATAAGCTCCACCTACAACTGTCTCCACTGGAAAATATGGAGATAGGTGTTAGAAAAGTCATTTGCACATGTTCACAGAAACAAAAATGTATATGTCCCCTTTCCAATGGCAGCTTACAACATATAAAACCAATTTAAAACCATATGAGATATCAAACAGTACACTATTAATAATCATAGCAAAAGAAAAGATTCTACTGCTTTCCAATCCAATCCCTTTAGCCAGCCATTACAATAAAAATACCCCCCCCTACCTCTCATATCCTGTCATTAAAAGCAGGTTTAAAGAATAATGTTTTTTAAGCCTGCCTAAAGGGGAGCAAGGAGGACATTGATTTTAGCTCCTGGGACAGGGTGTTCTGCAACTGTGGGGCCACAGTGGAAAAGGCTGGATGGAACTGGAGCTGTCCAGTGATAAACGATTAGGGCATCATGTTATCTGTAACATAGGGTAGTAGTCAACCAAGTTTTACTCAGAGTAAACCCACTGAAATTAATGAGCACGACAAAATTAGATTCATTAATTTCAATAGCTTTACTGTGAATAAAACTTAGTTGAATACGACCCATAGAAATGTCATTGATGCTCCCGAAAGATAAATTTTCACAGCATCAGTATTTAGGTCAATTGTAAATTGTTCAGCAAACCAACAAGCTTGAACCTTCTTCTGTGGGAAATGTTCCACTTCCATGGGTCTGCCAGAGGAACTGTATTGCCAGTTATTTAAATTAAAACTGAGAAGGAGAGAGAGATAAATCCTTAGTAACCTAATTTTACTTTCATAAAAAATCAAACAGAATATTTGAGCAGTTTGAGGAGCGTAACAAGAAGCAGATCTAAGGAACCTAGCAACAACAAATAATTGAATCACAGAACTGTAGAGTTGGAAGGGACCCCGAGGGTCATCTAGTCAAGCCCCCTGCAACGCAGGAATCTCAACTAGATCATTCATGGACAGATGGCCATAAATCCTTTGCTTAAAAACCTCCAAGGAAGGAGAGTCCACCACCTCTCGTGGGAGTCTGTTCCACTGTCAAACAGCTCTTACTGACAGAAAGTTCTTTCTGATGTTTAGTCAGAATTTTCTGCCCCAAAGTTGATGTCACATATACGGTAATGCCAGGTGTTGAGTAAATGGTGCTTGGGGGAAATTGTCTTGTGGGCCTAAATCATACTACATTTTCTCATGAGAAAACAAAAATAAAATTCTTTCCACTGCATTTTTAACAACACATCATTCTAAGTCCTAACCTAAGATGTTTGCATTTTATTCTTTTTTATCTATCTATGTTCCTGAGCGGGATTTAATATTAACCCCTTTTAACTCTCTTGATCTCCAGGCACCATTCTTTTCATAGCAGTGTTAGAAACATGACTATTCCCAGAATGGTTATGACTAGCTAACTACACCATCCTACCTTTTCTGATCATAAAGCATTGTTCTAGCATAATCCTTTGAGAAGATAAAGGTGGGCACTTGGATGGGCTGCTGACATCGAACAAGGACAGGAGGTAAAGAAATTGCCATGGCAACGGGTTTCTAAAAGGCTTGTCTAAACAAACATATAATAATAATTAAATTTGTATCTGGCCCTTAATCAAAAAGAGTAAAGTGAAGACACCTGCTTGAAATCAATAGGTAGGGTGTTCCCACACTTAAAATATTGATTTCTTAGAAATACGGAATTCTTATTTAAGAGCAATCATAACTAGTGGTTTAATTGACTAACACACAGGCAGATGGGCTGGTGCCAAACAACCATGAAAACACCATTTGTTTATATACGAGTCTCCTACAGAAAGTTTCTCCTTCCTTTAGGGGAAAAAAAAAATCAAACCTCTTGCTGTCTCAGAACATTCAGTCACTAGAGGCTTGTTCAGAGGTCCTTTAGCAGAAGGCGCTATACCAACAGATGCTTCTCATCTGCATTATGCTCTCCACTATCACTTCAGATCAGCTAGCAAGTGCAGGGAAGATCTGGGCTTATTGTGCCAGATACTGCTCCACAAGCCCTGCTGAAAAGGATTCAATAACTCCTGCAGACGCCACTGTAATTAAAGTGCTAATTAAAGTCTCTTAACGAAACAGAAGAAGCAAATCACTTGTGGCTCTTTTAAACAGTTTATCATTGTTTCTAGGTGTTTATTGTTTAATGCTAAATACTGTTTACCAAGTCTGTTTTCAGGATGCTGTCACTTGAAGAGTTTTGTAAGAGAGAAAAACAATCAATTTATCTCTGTCTTGGACTTAGGCTTTGAAATACCCACTGGCAGCGGAAAGCCAAATATCATGCCAAAAGCCCTTGTCTGTGAAAGTGTTTTCGAAATGCTTTGAATAGAAGATTTTGATTTATTATGTTGGTATGGAGGGGGGGTGTATTTGTGCCCTCTATTTTATTAGCATTGTTCAATGGAATAACATAGCAGATACTGAGATTGCCGTCCTTAAATCACTTCCTCCAGAAACCATTTGAAGGCATTATTAAAAGGAGGAAGAAGATAAATAGGTTAGGAACAGCTAACAAACAAATGCCCCCTTTACCATAGCATACCAAGTAAGTTTGATGTGGCAAAGGTGTTTATTTTTCTCTAGCTCCTCTGGACTGCATTGTGCCACCCTAACAGTGCAATCTTATATGTGGCTACTCAGAAGGCAGCCCTATTGTGTTCAATGGGATTTACTCTCAGGTAGATGGACAAAGGATGGTCTCAGGCTTCAAGGGCACTTTTAACCAACCATTTACATATTTTATCAGCTCATTAAGATGCATCTGTTCACTTGGACCTTTAGAAGTGAAGGGTGAATTTCAGATTTTTGACCCTGTAAATGGTATTATTAGTTGTATCTGTTTTATGCTTTTATTGTTGTTTTGTGGCTTGTGGATTGGTCATTATGTTGCAATTGTATTTTAGTTAATGTACCCCACCCTGAGAAATAAAAGCATTAAGAAAAATACATGAACTATTTTCATCAGAAACAAAATGCACTGTTGTGGCAACAGAAGTCGCTGTGGTGTCCCTGGCTTTTGATTAGAATTGTTGGCGAAAAGTGCCCCTGAGGAATGATTTGATCCGAAAAGTGTTGGGCCAGGAGTAAATCTCAATTCAAGCATATGTATTCCCACCCTGCAGCCCTTTCCTGTGCTTTCCCCCCAGTTTTCTGGTTGGTGTCGTGATTTCTGCAGGGAGTACAGACTGTGTGGAAAGCAGATTGTGTGAAAGGGCTCCCCATGTGGTTCCTGCAATTTTAACAGTGACAAGAACTCCCAATTTTTTCAAATGTGCTTGCTGTCATGGTTAGGATAGCCGGACTCATGTGAGGAACCTCCTCACATGAATAGCTTCTGATAATGCCAGCTATCCATATGGCACTTGCTTCCTGGGGACAACAAAGCTAGTAGCACAGAACAGTGTCACACCACTATATCCCAATTCACAAATAAGCTACAGAGTAACAAATATATAATGAATGTCAGGGGGTGGAAATTTTAATTTGTTAAGTATTCTATTTGACCTTATTCATTGGTGTATTGGCAACACCCTTCTTTATTGTGTGCTATTTATTGTTAACCAGTGTAATGTTTACTGTGAATACAGTGGTACCTCAGGTTACATACGCTTCAGGTTAAGAACTCCGCTAACCCAGAAATAATGCTTCAGGTTAAGAACTTTGCTTCAGGATAAGAACAGAAATTGTGCTCTGGCGGTGCAGCAGCAGCGGGAGGCCCCATTAGCTAAAGTGGTGCTTCAGGTTAAGAACAGTTTCAGGTTAAGAACAGACCTCAGGAACAAATTAAGTTCTTAACCCAAGGTACCACTGTAATCTGATTTTAGCACTATCAGTAGAAAAGACTGTAGATTTGCAGAGCCTCTGACACCATGCTGTACTGTATGCTTTACCTAAGGCAGAGGTGGGGAACTGGTTGTTCCTTCAGGTAGTTGTTGAGCTACAATTACCATCCTTCCTGACCTTTGGCCATGCTGACTTGGGCTGATGCTTTGACAGATGCCTAACATATACAGTGGTACCAATGGTTACGAACTTAATTTGTTCCGGAGGTCTGTTCTTAACCTGAAACCGTTCTTAACCTGAGGTACCACTTTAGCTAATCGGGCCTCCTGCTGCCGCAGTGTTGCTGGCGTGTGATTTCTGTTCTCATTCTGAGGTAAAGTTCTTAACCCAAGGTACTACCGGTACTTCCGGGTTAGCGGAGTCTGTAACCCGAAGTGTTTGTAACCTGAGGTGTTTGTAACCCAAGGTACCACTGTATTGGACAAATTGTGTAGTTTTATTTGGGGTTCCTTTTCATGAGTTACAATACGAAAATGTGCTCAGAAGTTTGTACAGTGTTTATTTGAATGGAAGTTTGTGCATGGTCAATTGTTTTATTTAATCTTGCGCAGTCTGTAATCCTGTGTTGCTGTTGGTTCATTTTAGTTGTTCCCTTTGCATAAAGTTACTTCAGTGAAGATATCAAATGGCAAGCACTGAGAGTATTTTTCAGGTTCTTGGCTTTACAAACATATAATAAACTATGTCATAAAAGAAAATTGCAAAAGACATAAGCAACCATCTTACACTGAAATACAAGTCACTGTTTCTAGTGAGAATGCTGTTATCTAGTCTATTATTCCTAGTTTGCCACAATTAATTTATGAATGAAATCAGGAGGATATTAGGCTGCTATGGCTTCATCACAGAGGACTCAGCTCAAGTGTATATGTGATGACATTTGGAACATAAATATTTAGTTGGGGCATAGGTATTTAGTAGAATAGTGGAACTTCTGCACTTCAACTTTATTTTGTATATGATGCTGAATAATGCGAACAATGTATTCTTGCAAAAACTGTACTTGCTCACAATTTTCACTCTTGTTTCCTGCCCCCCCCCCTGAAGCTTAAGGAATTGTTCACACTGGGCTTTCCTGGGAGTTTGAGGCTATTTGAGTGCAGAATTTCTGTGCTGCAGAGGGAATTCAGAGATCCCACTCCTTTGAAATCTGAAAAGCAAAGCAAAAATCCAAACCCAATCCTCTGTTGCCTGGCTGCTGGGTTAGGCTGTTGTTGCTTGTGTTCTCTTCAGTGAAGGTGGCACCAGAAAGATCTGAGGGAAGCGGTGGGGCAGGATGTGTGTTGCTTGTTCGTAGAGTGGAAGGAGAAGGGGGACCTTCTTTCTGCTTCTCCACTTCCTGTCACTCATTGAAGACCAGAGAAGGGATAAGAATATTAGGAGGGGAAGCATGACTTCGGTTTTGATAGATGTTAGCTTGTGGAGCCACTTTAAACCTTGCCAGCATGTTGCACCTCAGAATGCCCACACGAAACAGGGGTTTAGGACTTAAAGGAACCAGGCTAAATTCACTGTTTGGAGCAAAGTCAGCTTGAGAAACTGTGGATTTCACTCAGATTTAACTTTGGATCCTACCCTGATGAGAACCTCCACATAATGTATAATAGGAAGCTGTTAATTCACAAACCACTGAAAATTGTTTCATTATCAAAACAGGTTGCCATTCTTTTAAAAAACATTCCATGTCCACACTGTAATTTATTCATATAATGCCACCCCCATTTATTGAATTAGTTACATTTGTAACCTGTCTTTTGTGAGCCTCATGGTGTACATAGGGTTCCCATATAATCTCCCACCCGGCTGCTAACAGCTGGTATTTATTATTATTATTATTTTACACATAATTTCCTACCTTGCCTCCAAGAAAAATGTACAAGGTCCTTTCTCCCCCACTCCATCCTTGTGATGATCCCAGAAAGTTAGACTGAGAGATGTAAATGACATCTAGAAGGGCTGTGTGGGGATTTGAACCTGGGACTCCTCAGTCCTAATTAGACACATCAACCACTACACCACACCGCCTTCTAGACAGGACTGCTCAGTTTCAACAGGATTGACGTATGGTGCCTTCCACCCATCAGTGAGGGCAACAGCAAGTATAACTAAACATTCACAAACCTCCTTGACATAATCTTCCTCTGTGTGGCTTGCTGAATAAACTTCAAAGACACGAGTTGTCTTCCAATGTGCATGCCAATCTACTTGCAAAAATCCACATGGTGTGAATGGTTAATAATGTTAGCGCCCTCGTTGAAGCTAGGATGTCTGTAACATCTCCAGCGGTCTGCATCCACAGCTTCGCTAGACCCAGTGTGCAGTGTGAAGAACACGACTACTTGGTAACCGATTCTGATTGCTAAAGAAATTGCCCATTGCCAAAAATGAACTATGCTCGTTTTTGTTGTGAATTCAACATAGCTATGTAGCCTTATCAGGAAATTCAGGGGTTTGCGTTGCTCCCAGGTAGGGAAAGAAGGAGCCAAAAAGACATCGAGGTTTGGTTCAAAAGAGAAAGGCTTTATTCTGCCTCCGGAGAGGCAGAAGGTTCCGTATGATCATTCAAAACAGGAACAAGAATAATCAGTTTAAACAAGACTTATATACCTTTTAGATCACTCTCTCCCCCTCCCAAAAGGTCTATGACCATATTAGGACAATCCTTCCTGCTACCATGTAAAGACATGCATCATGAGTCTGGTAAAGCCATATAAGGAGTTCCTTCCTGTGAACCTTTTACAGGGCCCTTTGTGCGTCATGGTGGTAAGGACATTTGCACCCTGTACAGACTCTCTGTCTGTACTTGGTCGATGCCATCCTTCCAGGCTGGCAAGGCCATGCTGATAAGAGGGTACGCATGCTTTGCCCTTGAACTGTGGTTCTGAACTTTCGTTATGCAGTCTTCTGCTGCTGCCGGAGACTTTCCTTATGAATTGATTTAGGGGGATGTGAAGCCTCCCGCAAAGAGGTGTGTGAAATAGGAATTACAGGTTAGCCCTGTAACATAGGAATTTGAGGTTAGGTTAAGCTAACCTCCTCCTTTCACTCCCAACTACTCTTATAGACCGTCAGACAATTGTTGTCTGACGCGTCCCGAGGTGCTGTCCAAGGAGTTGTACCACACGTACCATGTCTATAATCTAGGGTCTGATCACCTTTTACACCATATTACGCATCACATTGTGCAAATGCTGAAAAGCAGGGGATACAGAAGCAGGGCCTAAGCAAGATCATTAAGCACCACACAAACTCCTCTAAATCATCCTAAATTCGACAACCAGCTGGTTAACCAACCAAACCCCCTCCCTTGTCGGGGGGATTTCGGGGTCTTGGCTCTAGCAGCAGCTGGCTCCCCATCCCTGGGTTTCCTGGTACTGTTAGATACAACCTATGATTCAGGGAGACTCAAAGCAGTCGTATTTAAACTTCTGGTGCCCACCCGGCAATTGGTTTCTCCCTCTAAATCCAGCATCTCTTGGTTTCCCAATGTCAGGGATAGGTAGATGACAAGTAACACACACTACCCTGCTGTTCCCTGTTCGTCCCCACATCTGGTGTCTCCATAGATAACAGACCCAACATAAGAACCCGAGGTCCAGGAGCATGATGACAAGTCCCATATCCAGCTGCCACCGTCCATGCTCCCTGCTCATCAGGGAGAAAGATCAAAAGTTCTTATCTCCCTCTGCTCTGTGCTGACATGTTGTTGCCCGGTCGCACGTCGAGGTGCTGGTCATCTGGCTGGTCATCTGGCGAAGGATCTCCAGTTATTGTGGGATGATGCCACAAGTCAGTCCCCTTTCATTCTGGAGAGAGCAGGAAACAGTTCCACCTTCACCCAAAACAGAACCCCAAACACAACTGGTGCTTTTGGGTCAGGCCTTCTTCAGATGCCTGCTGAAGGCCCACTCTGGCTGTTGGCCTCCTTAGCCTGGCACCAAACTGCTGTTTCAGCTTTTTGGGAACAAAACCACTGCTCTCCCTTCCCACAGTCCATGCCTGCTACTTCCACGCAGTATCACGCTAGTAACCCATGAGTCAACAACCACAGTCCTGGTAAACTGCCATGGCATGAAATCAACTTTCACTCTCTGCCGTTCTCAAAAGGAGCTCTCAGAAGGAGAGTAACTTCTGATACCATTGGGGATCGATGATGTTTTCGGGAACTGATGCCGGTCCGAGGATGGACGGGCGACGTCATTTCGATGTCGTGGGTCTGCTGGAGGACTCTATCTCGGAGGTCGAGAAGCGAAAGCGGAAGCCATATCTAGGGCTCAGGTATCAGAGGGTGCATGGTGCAACAGCCACTCGAAGAAGTGCTCGGCAAAAGCCTCTCACGAGTCGACAGGTGCTGAAGTCCCTGCTGAAAGGTTGAGGTTGAGGGTGACAAGAAGAAGAAACTCCGAGGTCTTTTCGAGGAAAAGCAAGCTGGAAGACCGGTTCCTTCGCTCCCTGCGATGTGGGTGGCGATGGAACTGCCCATCCCCCCGTTGGTCACCTTGTAGGCCCAAGGTGGACTGCAGCATGCTTCAGAGAGGGCCGGTGGACGGGAAAAGACCCTTCAGTTCAGTCCAAAGGGGATGAGTGTGTGGATGGCAGGAAAACAACTTAAAACTTGCTGATGCAAAGACTGAAAATACTGGCACAGGAGAAGCAGATGGTGCTGCCATCGGGGTGCAGCCCCAGCAGGGGTGGGTGGTCACCTAGATGATGAGTCACAGAAGCTGGTGCAAATCATTTGACACAGTTCAATTGCACATATGGCGGACCCGAAGAATAAGGCTGATGACTCAAAAACTGCGACCGTGGATAGCCAAATGATATCGTAACTCAGGGATATGAGTTGCTGCTGTGCAAGCTTCTTGTACAAACGTAGTCCAGAAGGAAAAAAGCAAGAGTCCTTATTGGAAAATGAAGAAGGGCTAGTTGGGGATCGATGAATCAATGATGGGGTGATCAATATTCTGATGGCGAGGGATAAAGCTCCCCCTCTCCCTCTCGTGCTGCTTGCCCACTCTGCCAGGCGGTTGTCCCTAGCCGAATCAGATGCCATCTGGTGGTAAGGCTCCCATACAAGTCAGAATGTCGTCGAATTGAGGATGTCTTCTTCCACACACAGGATCATAGACACATAAACACATCTAGCACATCCTATGTCTCTCAACCCAGAATCCACACACAAAACCATAACATAACATAAACACAGTGGGCGCTCTGCACACCTCTCATGCCTTTCCCAGGGCATTCAATGGGGCCTGGAATGCATAGACTCGACCTATGCACAGGGGTTCAAGCATGGGTCCACCTGTTCAAGGAGGAAAAACCTTGGGAGAGCAACTGCAAATAATTTCCAACATCCAAATCATCACTAATCATGGAGATGGGATATCATGTTTACATAAAGTACAGGTGGTTTGAGGTGAGAGTCTACAATACAACTTCAAACAGTCTAATTATTCTGGCCGGATCCCCTTCAGAAAGAAGGATTCTGGTTTTCTATGGGTTGTACCCTGAAGGTGCTTGCAGCAGCAGCCCAACAAACCAGAGGTTGGGTTGCTCTGGGGGTTGCTCTTAACAAAGCAGGACCATCATCAAGGGATACAGTCCCCACGCTCCTCCTAAAGCCTTTCTTTGAACTATATACCAATCCTCATTCTTGCAGACCTCCTTTTTCCTTTTCTGCAACTTTCTTTTTCCTTTTCTGCAACTTGTCCACTTTAAATTCCCATCTAAGTTCCTTCTGAATGCTCCAATTCAATCAATTCTCCCCACTATCCTATCCTTCTGCCTCTGCGGCAGTAACAACAAATGCTGGCTGATGTTCCTCCCTTTCTGTCCCTTCCTCATCTTCACCTAACTCTGCCCAAACTCACCCATCACTAATTCCTCATCTCTTCCTTCCTTCTTTACTACGTTCACTTTCCTTTCCCCCTCTCTACAACTGAGACTACCTCTCGCCTTACCTTCATCCACTTTCTTTTTCCCTCTACTTACAATCCTCTCTGTGCAGGGGTTAAGCCACACTCTTTCTTCCAGCAGCCTGATGTCAAACCTAGTTGCTATTAATCAATTCTGCAAACACATTCCTTGTGGGTTCACCTTTCTTCTCCCTGCACATCGCCAACAACACATACTTTTCCTGTCAATCTCTATAGCTCTTTACACTCTCTATACAATCTCTATAACCCCTTCACACCAACTCCAAAACACTTTTTTTCCTTCCTCCCGCCTTTTCCTAGTGCTGAGGAGGTGGTGAGGCTCTCACAACATGCCAGAGCCCCCCTTCCTTTCCCTGCCTGCCTGCAGTTCCTCTTCTCCACCACTACTGATCTCTCCAAGACCCGATCTCTCTCTTTTCTCTCTCTCAAAAAGAAAACACACACTCTCACTTACTGGATTTTCCCTACATGCTTCAATCCCTCACTTTACACCCATGCGCTTTCAAAAAAAAACAACCTCCCAGACATCTTGGATTTACCTTTGCTCCTTTCCTCTGTCTCACCGTCTTCCTCATCTCCGCTACTGCTGAGCTGCTCGGTCCCTGATCTTTTTTCACTTTGCTTGCCTGCCTCTTGAACTCCCCCTCTTCAAAACGCTCTCTGAGTTATTGCTCCATTTCTCACTTGCCCTCCTAGCTGCCTTGTGCATTTTCCCTTCTTTGTCCAACTTTTGCCTCCTGCCCTGTCTGAATCCTTCCCTTTGTCTGTATGCCGATACCTATCAAGAAAGCCAATAGCTTTTACCCTATACAAAACAAAATACACAATGAAAAAGAAAAAAACTTCCAGAAAAACCTCTAAAAATATCATGAAAATTTTAAAGTCTGGGATATCACCAAATTATTCCTAAAGCTATTAAAGGGGCACAGCCATAGACCACACATTTTGGCACACAGGAAAAACACACCCAAATGCCTTATTTCACCCCATATATTCAATAGGACCCAAGACCATTTGTTTCTGACGAGGCTTAAATAAAAACAAACAAACCACTGAAGCTAGCTTGAAAGACACACTTTTCCCTTTTCCAGGATAAACTGCCACCAAGACGGAGAAGAAAGGGTTAGGGTTAATCCAAAAGCCAGAGCAACCAAGTCTTGGCTGCAGAAAGCTCTGGCTGCACGGAAGGGGCTTTAGAAAACCGGATTAGTAAACCAAAGATCACGGTTTTTTTTGGAAAACACACACACCTAGACCAAATTAAAAGAGGACTCAGGAAAGAGGGGAAAAAACTGCAGAAGCTTGCAATAAATACCCACTCTCAGAGAAAAAGGGGAAAAATAAGAGGAGGAGTTGAACCACCTTTTGGGCCCCACAAATCAAAAATACCAACAAGCTGGAACATAATGCAGAGGAGGGCAACATTAAATCTGTTATTCTAGCCAAACTTTAACAATAACAAACAAGTAATTGGAACACATTAAAATAGCTTTTTCTTCTTAGAATGGTGAATTGCAAATATTTTCAGCCACAATTTCTTACTTCTTTCCTTATTACCAAATACAATCAAATAGTTTCCAAATCATACTTTTAAAAGACATACTTTGAATTAAACCTTCCTCCAGAAAACTTAAAAACACAATACTGACCTTTCAGGACACAAGAGACTTTCCATAGGTGTCTTTAGCTTGGAAAGCTAACACACTTCTTGACACAACACACACACAACAAAACAAACAAACAAGCAAACAAACAAACAAACAAACAAGACACCCTCTCACTTTTGCTGGAGTTTCACTACAGACTCCAATCCTTTTCTTCACACACATGCACTTAAAAAAAAACCAACAACCTCCCAGCCTAATCTAATTTCCCAAGAGAACATGCTCTCTCTCTCTCTCACTGTGAGAGAGCAGCCTCTCTGCGGTATGACACCGTGCGCCATCACTGCCGTGCCATGCCTACTATTTTCCTACCCCCCCTAATTCACCATCATCATATCATCAACCTTCAGGAATGTCACCTCCTAACACTCCTCCTTGCTGTGCGGTACAGGGCAGAGGTAATTCTGCTTGCCTCTGCTCTGCGCCCAATTTCATCTTCTCAACCATAAGGGGTTTTTTTTTGTTTTTTCAGGTTGGAAGTCTTTCTGCCTTTTAGTTTAAAATCCCAATCATCCCCTTTGTTGGCATCCAATTGTCCAGAAAACACTGCAAGGAGGGGTTGATTTGCTCCCCCCCTATATTTGGAACACTCTCACTCCTAGTAATTTTCCACACTCCCACACACACTCTTCACATGCCTCTCACCAACACACCATTCATTAGAGTGTCCCCATACACCCGGTTTCCCTCCCCCTTTCTCCGAAGTTGGTGGCACGCTTTCGCTGCTCACTACCAACCGTGCCAACGGCAATTCTGCTCACGGCTAGCAGCAATTTTGCTAGCGGCACCTCCGCGTACCGCCAGCAAAATTCCGCCAGCGGCAATTCTGCTCTCTGCTAGCACTGTAACAGTCAGCGGCTTCCTTCGCTCACTGCTGACCGGCGGCTTTTTAACAGCACACGGCCGGTGGGTTGATCAGACCCCCTGTTTACTACTACTTCCCCTGGTTCCCCTGGTTCCCCTGCAGCTGCTGTTCCTTTCTCTCGTCCTGCAATGTCGACACTCAGCGCAGGGTGGTCAGTTCCTCCTACAAAACTGGTAGGTGTGCGCACTTAGAACTGCCAACCCCGAACCGAGCTGTTCGCTTTGCAGTGACGCCTCGAACCTTCATCCCTCAAGCCCTGGGGAACGCAAATCCCGGAGAGCCCCCAGGAAATGTAGCCTTATCAGGAAATTCAGGGGTTTGCGTTGCTCCCAGGTAGGGAAAGAAGGAGCCAAAAAGACATCGAGGTTTGGTTCAAAAGAGAAAGGCTTTATTCTGCCTCCGGAGAGGCAGAAGGTTCCGTATGATCATTCAAAACAGGAACAAGAATAATCAGTTTAAACAAGACTTATATACCTTTTAGATCACTCTCTCCCCCTCCCAAAAGGTCTATGACCATATTAGGACAATCCTTCCTGCTACCATGTAAAGACATGCATCATGAGTCTGGTAAAGCCATATAAGGAGTTCCTTCCTGTGAACCTTTTACAGGGCCCTTTGTGCGTCATGGTGGTAAGGACATTTGCACCCTGTACAGACTCTCTGTCTGTACTTGGTCGATGCCATCCTTCCAGGCTGGCAAGGCCATGCTGATAAGAGGGTACGCATGCTTTGCCCTTGAACTGTGGTTCTGAACTTTCGTTATGCAGTCTTCTGCTGCTGCCGGAGACTTTCCTTATGAATTGATTTAGGGGGATGTGAAGCCTCCCGCAAAGAGGTGTGTGAAATAGGAATTACAGGTTAGCCCTGTAACATAGGAATTTGAGGTTAGGTTAAGCTAACCTCCTCCTTTCAGCTATGCATTATTTGGAATGGGGTATGAAGTTACAAGAAAAACAGGAAAGTTTTCAATGATATAAAGTTCCACAGGATGCTTAAGCTTAAAGCAAGATGGGAAGGGTGAAAATGAAATGGCAGGCCAAACTTACTGTTGATTGAGTGCAAAGTGATGCACGCCGCAGAGAGGGAGCAAGAAAATCCCAGCTACACTTTTACTAGCTTGGGTTATAAATTAGCTATTTCCAGTCAAGAAGTCTTGGAATCCTTCTGAATAGCTCCTTAAAAACATCAAGGTAATGCTTGCTGCTGTCAAAAAGCCAAATGTAATGTTGTGGATTATTAGGAGAGAGGCAAGAAATACAGAAAGAGATGATAATAGTCATATATAAATCAGTGGTGCATTCACACATTGAGTACTACAATCCTGACCACCCCATCTCAAAAATGATGTATTCTGCAAGTGATAATGTTCAGAGAAAGGCAGTGCAAATCATTGGGAAGAAGGGAGGGCAATGCTTTCTGTCCTGGGGGAGCTAAAAATACTAGGACTTGCCATTTTAAGAACTGGATAACTAGGCTGTGATCGTGAAATATAGATTATAAAAACAGATGGATTGGGGGAGCTGAATGGGAAACAGTGTGTGTGTGTGTGTGTGTGTGTGTGTGTGTGTAGACTAGTCAAGTTAAAATTATAGAGCCTTCCTGTTAAAGAAACTAACATTGCAACATTTCTTCCACATCCTATGAAATTGACTACTATCAAAAATTGTAGTGATCAAAAGCATAATCGCTGATGAAATTTGAGAGAACTGTGAAAGCTAAGTTGTATTGAACTGATGGAGCCTGAGGACACAGTAACTTGAGAAATTAAATGCAGCTTATCATGGCATCATAAAGGCAGCTGCTGAGCCACATAAGCAATCCTAGATGCAGCATCAATGCCTTCTTGGGCCACAATAGGAAACTGCAGCTACTCGGTCTCAGACACAGAGAGAACATCTGCACCTGTAAACGGCTGGTATCAGCTGATTTGCCTACATCCAATCACACCATGATATATAATGCCTGCCTCCTGACTTGTCATCTTAGCATCTCACCAGGGGACCTGCTGGCACAATTGTTGGTCCTGAGAACGCTTGCTTATCAAAGTGAAAAATCAGTGGTTTGGAAGATGTTGCATGAAATCGGCAAGCAAGAAACAACATGCATGATAAATCACCCACTCACACACAGGCCCTGACACCTACCCAGAATTTAGCATACTCATGACCATTGCATTAATGGAAAGGGCATTCATGGGCTGCATTTACATAACTAATAGGCTCAAGTAAATTACAATCTGCTGAGGGGCATGCCACAGGCGGTAAGAGGATTAATTTGTTTAATAAATTGCCAAATTATTTGCTCAGCTCTAGTGAACAATAAATTATTCTAAGTGCATTAATAGCACTTCTCTTTCCATATGTTACACATCTAATTGGCCAGAGCAAGAATGTACAGTGGTTTTCCCCTTGGGGACTTGAACTGTCCAAAAAGTGTGCAAATAAAAAATAAAAATAAAGTGTGATGCTAAAATAAATGAACCCAAACGTGGGCTAGAATTTGAAACAAACACAGAATACCGAACTGGTATTCATTGAGAAATCCCACTAAAACAACAAAGGATGGAAACTTATTTGGTGGGGTGGAGGATAAAACCTTGTCATAGGAACATAGAAATCTACTAAGTCAGACGATTGGTCCATTGAGATCATTATTGTCTTTACTGCCTGACAACAGCTTTCTATAGTTTTAGGGTTCTCTTCCAACCCTACCCAGAGGTGGGCAGAATTTGGGACCTTTTGCATCCACAGCAGATGCTCTACCATTGAGCTATGGCCCTTTGCCATCTGTGTATTATAATTCTTGAACCTTTTATTTAAAATAAAATGAATGGTGGAGCCATCCATCTTCTTGTTCCCTCCAGCGAGTCGGTTATTGGTAATCAGAAAGCCAATGTAGCCGTGTCTACATACATTATTAGCTCCTTAATGCTTCAGGGCACTTTTAAGTGTTATCAAGTTCCTGCATGCAAAATTATTAACACAATTAGCCTGGTGTATTAGCAACCAAGTCTTCCATTCATTACTTCTCGAATTCAATGACCTTGCAGAAGCGATCAATAGCTAAACTGATAAATGGGAAAGCTTCTTACCAATCTATTCCTTGAGTGCTGGGGCTGAATGTTTGCTCTTGACAAGCGCAATTTATAATTTAGTGACTAAGAATGTTTGCTCCAGCTGTTCAAACCTCCTTTTCAAGACAGTGTACCTATAAAAGCTGGAAAATTCATTTGCTGGTTTATTATGCATGTTACATTAGCTAATTCAAAAACAATCAGGAAATACCATTGTTCATAATTAAAATGCCCATCATGGGAAATGAAAGGAAGGAGGTTTTTAAAAGCCTGCAGAAAACCAGAATAAAAGTAAAAAAAGCACCAGTCAAAAGAAGACAAGTTTACAAATTTATTATGTCTGAGTCTAATATCTTTAAGTGGGCAAATCGTAATTTCCTCTCCTTAATTGGATTATTCAAAACATTCACATTCCATGATGATAATCTAATGTTAGGTTCACCAGTTAACTCTTTTAATCTCGATCTCTATTAATCCAGCAAAAGGTCACATAAATAATCATTTTTTTTATTTCCTTCAGTCTGCCCTGCCCTAATCTTCCTGCCCAAGAAACAGTAGCCTGAGTAATTCTAAAATCTGATAGGATATATATATATCCTCCCCCCCCCCCGGAATGCTTTAACTAAAAGAGAGAAATGCTGTATATTCCTGCGTATAAGACTACTTTTTAACCCAGGAAAATCTTCTCAAAAGTCGGGGGTCGTCTTATACACCGGGTCGTATTTCTTATATGGTGAGTATATCCCAAACTCTATATTTTAACTGGAAAAGTTGGGGGTCATCTTATATGCCGGAATATACGGTATAATGGTGATACACATAAAATTGGCACAGTTTTTGATAGCTCTGTATTGCAGCCAGGTCAACAGATCAAGAATGCCATCTTTGGAGATTATGCTGTAGTGCTCCAAATGGCAATATCCTTGCAGGTGCCAGGAAAATGCCCCATCTTACTTGACTGCTTCCCAGCAAGCATTAATGCAGAAAATGCAAAGGATGCCTTTGAGTATCACTTAATGTATCTATATGGTACCATGCCCATTTTGTGAAGATTCAGGACAAAGATCTTCACTTTTATTGGCCTGCTGTTGTTGTTCTACATCCAACCACCTGAGATAACCACTGGCAGAGCACTGAGAGCTGAATTTATATCGCCCAAAACTGTAAAGACATTTGTAAGGACTGAAGGTGTTATTTTTCCCTATGCTTCTTTAGTAAAATAATTCTGTATGCATTGTCCTTTTCAATCAGCTAATTCTCAGTTGACTCCTTTTGTGTAATCTGAGGCATCCAACACACACTCAGCTGCTGCTACTATCTTCTTCTTTTTACATAGATGTTTCACAAAATAAGATCTCATATAGGCATTTCTCATTTGAGTTCTGAAGTGCTTGTCAGAGGTGCTTCATTTCAGTTTTCAAGTATACTTCAGGAGAAAATTTACTTTACAAGAGCATCACTGAATTGAAATCAGGATTCCACAAGATGCTATAAATATGAGAACCCAAATCAAATGCAAGGATGGATGGATGCTATTGATTTTTATGCCTTTTTTGTCCTGGATGCAGCTTGATTCCTGCACTGAGACATACATGCTTGAGAAACAGAAACAACCAAGAGTTTTGTAACAACAACAACAACCAGTGTCATTCCAGGGCATTATGGGGAAGAGTGTGTGTGCAGAAATGGTAGCTGCTGCCACACACACACAATAATTGTAGAGAACATTTGGAGAAAATTCTGCAAAGTGGCCTTTTTTCGGGAGGTGAAAACATCTGAGAAATTATAAACTGAGCTATAATTTCGTCAGATGCTGTAGTCCACAAAAGCTTATGCCAAGGCAAACTGGTTTGTCAAAGATGCTAGAAGATTCTCTATTGTTTTTGCTGCATATGATTACCAGGGTTTTCCCCTCTGGAAGATGCTCTGGGAATGTCATCTTGAAGGGACGTTACTTTGGCATTACAAGTCAATACACATTAAGGATTGGAATGCTAGCTATATTATGTTGGAGAATCTGAACAGAGCATATTTCTCATTATTTGATTTAATTGCATTGACTATGTAAAAGGATTCTCTTTAAACAGTCAAGCGTCTTCTGTAGTTCACTGAAGCCAATAACAATTTTGCACTGACTGCTTAGACAACACTTGCCATCTGGCTAATGGTATGAGGGACAAAATTCACATATTGATTTCTGAGTCAGATGCTGGTTTCAAAGGTCAAATATTGATTCAGAAAGCCAAATACTGAAGTCAGCATTCAACTTTCAGCAGAAACAACAACCCAAAACAGCAAAATTTTCTCTTAGCTGTTTCCATGGTGTTGAATATTGCACTAAAGTTCTGCCACCATATAAGACATTTTGTGTTTATCAGAGCTCATGCGGGCATTATGGGAGCATGGGTGGTGCTGTGGTCTAAACCACTGAGCCTAGGGCTTGCCGGTTGGAAGGTTGGTGGTTCGAATTCCTGCAACGGGGTGAGCTCCCATTGCTCGGTCTCAGCTCCTGCCCACCTAGCAGTTCGAAAGCACGTCAAAGTGCAAGTAGATAAATAGGTACCGCTTCGGTGGGAAGGTAAACGGCGTTTCCGTGCGCTGCTCTGGTTTCGCCAGAAGTTGCTTAGTCATGCTGGCCACATGACCCGGAAAAACTGTCTGCAGACAAACATCAGCTCCCTCAGCCAATAAAGCGAGATGAGCGGCGCAACCCCAGAGTCATTCACGACTGGACTTAGCTGGCAGGGGTCCTTTACCTTTACCTTTTTAGAGTAGAAAAGCAGAGAGAGGAGGCACTTTGTACATGCTCAGCCAGGATTCCCACCCCTGCCAGTATGCACAGATGCAATAAAGTATCATTGCAACTGCAGGCTTATGCACACTTACCTGGGAATACGTTTCATTACATTGAATTGTCTCCAGAATACAAGCACATTTACTGAACTGTAAATGGATTGCCAGTTTCCAGTTCTGGCTTCTGAATCTCACACATTCTGAGGCACACACCAGAAATACCCCATTGAGCTATTAAATTAGCACTTTAAATTAGTATAAGAGGTACATGCACCCAAGCTGGGCCCTGACACTGTAAAAACCTCAATGGGATGAAAGCCTGAGCCATTCAATATATTTTGCTTATAATCCAATACCACACTGAGGTGAAAATGAAGACATAATCAGTAACCATACAATACACAATGTGACAAGTGTGGCCTGGAATGCCCCCAAAACCGGTCGACAGATCTGTAGCCTGTGTTGATACTCTTTAGCTTCTGGGTCATCATACATATAAGATTAGCAGTGCCATCCTATGTCTGTTTACTCCAATATAAGTACCACAGTGTCCAGTAGGGCTTACTCCCAGCTAATGATGCAAAGGATGATAGCCTACCAACGTTTTTACTAAGAAAGCTTGAAGGAACTTACTCTATAGAAAATGGGTTTGCAGTTGCCATTCAGATGCAACTGTGTTTGTTGATTTGTAGGTTTATGATATTGTTCTGAGTTGGGAAGGGGGAGAAGGCTGTACGCCAAGTCCCTTCTAACACCTTGATCTAGCAATCTGTCTTAAAATATAAGCCAGGCTGCTTTATATATGTAATACATATAATCATATAATCTTTTTTTTAATGGTTTATTTTATCAGTATCTTGATAATGTTATTGTCTGCTGTTTCAGAGTTTGTTTTATCATTTTTAAAAATGACTGTTTTATACTATTATGTAAACTGTTTAGAGATACTTTTTGATTCAGCAATATGTCAATCATGCTCAATAAAATGAAATAAAAGGCAGCCCTCTCTGAGGTAAGGGAGAAGAACTGAGCAGTCAAATTACACTCTATTCATGATGGAGGAAAGTCCATCAGGAGAATATAACTTTGTCAGTTACCTTGGGTTATATCCAGCTAAACCCTGCTCAGAATAGATGCACTGAATTAATAGGACTCATTCATGCCCATTAATTTCTATGGGTTTACTCTGCATAGGACTAACCTTGGATAGACCCCTTTGTTCCCCCTTTTATAACTTCAGAGGCAGCAGTTGGGGTGTGGTGAACCATGTGCTTTTACCCCTTTGGAGTACTTTGATGCTTGTGACACCAGAAGGGGGAACCCATTACCTGGAGCAACTTCTCCTTATAAATGGAAGAAGACATGAAGCATCGGAGGCTGGCTGCTATGATGGATAGCTGTTTTTTCAAGCTTTCCCTCTCCAAGTGCTTGTTGGGGCATATTTTCATTACTCAGGGTGATGTAGTGTAGTTACAGATCACAGAACAGCCAGGCAGCCAGAGGGGGAAAAACATGGACTGACTTCTCTTCATCAAAATTAATCACAACAGGTTCTAAGACTTTTATAACTCGAGAGCTAAGGTGACCTTGGGGAAGAAGTTGATAAAAACTGTCACACAGAACCCAGGTTTATACTTTATGGCCAACCATACTGGCTTGATAAAGTGAACAGCTTCAGCCTATCTTGGTGGCGATGCTCGGGTAGAAAGGGGCTGCTCTTAAATAACTTGGTATGTTGAGTAAATTCCCGGGCTCACTTACCCATGTTCAGTAGCCACCAATTTCCATGAATAAGAAGGATTTGTGGAGTTTCACCCACACATTATTTGCTCATTATCTCAACTCATTCTCATGTCACTAAAATTGGGAGTTTCAGACCAGCCTGCAATTGTTCACATCATCACTTGTCTGAGTCAGATGTGTTTGTGTTGTTGCCACCCTGTGGCTAAAAGGGAAAGATGGTTTCTTTAGGAAAGTTGGAACTGAGCATGCTCAAGTTTGTACTTTTGGGGTGTGTTTCTTCTAAGATGTTCTGCATGAAGAAAGAACCAAGAGACAAAACCAGACACCACTTCATCTTCCTGGCAAAACCTACAGATATTATAGTCTTAAGACAAAGACTGTATAAGCAAAAGAGTGTTTAGGGGGCTGAATTCTAGTTTTCAGAGTTCAGGGAGTTCTTATTCCAAGCTTTCCAATTGTGCAATGCTCACACTGTAAACAGATGACATTACCTCTGCTGACATGGTGTGTCTTACTTCATAAATGACATGAACAAAGCCAAGAGTTGTTCTCAACTCTTCCAACTGGAAAGTACTTTGGCAAAAACATTACTTGTGATGCTGTCAGAACTTATTGCTTTTGAGTTTCCCAGAGGCATCTGGCTGGTCACTTTGGGAACAGAATGCTGGACTTCGGACTTTGGTCTCAGCCAGCAAAGCTCTCCATATGTGCTTATGCTCAGTTCACCATTGTTTATGTTCAATAAAAGCTGCAGCCTTCAGCTGTGTCTCAGTTCTCACGATGGATAGCAGACAGGGAACCTCCACATTTGCTTCTGATCTCTGCAGCTTTCATGATGGTAGCCCTATCAATTTTGAATTCTCTCCGTTTCTCATTTTTCCAAGTTCAGTTCACCACATTTCCACATCAGTTTGCAGTTTTTAAAATAAAACAACACCTTCACCAGCATTTTAGAGTGCCTCCTTCCTCTAGAGCAGGAGTCAGCAGGAGGCCAAAGGCCAGAGTAGTTAGGATGGCATTTGGCAGTGATGTGCTAGCAAAACTGGGACAGGCTGTATAAAGGAGACAGAGAGCACGGTTGATTTTTGTTGTGGACTGAAGGCTGTTGTGCCTATGGGAGAGGCAAGAGACCCACTTGGAGTGTAATGCTGTGAACCTCTCCACAGTAGGCTCAAGTTGTATATGTGTGTAAATAAACCATGTATCATAAAGACACCCGAGTCTCTCTTGTGCCTCATTTCCAAAAGGAAACAGAAACCCTGGGTAAGTGCTTGTAACCCCTGGAATATCAGACCGCTGTGGAGATTGGGGTGGTGTGTAACAACACACACACACACACACACACACACACACACACACTTTTCTCACTTGATTTTTTGTAATGATCTAAAAAGCAGGTAACATGGAGATTTTACTCAGCTCGTGGACGACTCATCTGGGGTCCAACAGTGAGAGAAGTGTGTCTTCATTGTGTTTGACTGGAGTTCGATAATATTGTATTGATAGAGCCATCAAAGGGAGGGATGTTTTTAACATTTCATGAAGCCAGGCACTCACTGAGATGAAAGACAGCTGCCAGCCTGAAGCCGAGGGAGTATACCCTTACGAACAGTGGACGGAGGCTAAATGTGTTGATCAATGCTTGTCATTTAACTGGTTTGTCTGAACCTATTAGCCTTTCAGAATTACACTTTCAGAAGGAGGGAACCACCTTTCCCTCTCTCATCAGAGGAGGAAAAAAGAATTCTCAAAGAGGCATAACACTTCTCTTCCATTAGGAAACGATCAGGGGAGATACTCTAGAAGAGGAAAGTGACTATCAGCCTCTTACTATATTCAGGCTGAATTTCAGATGATATTGTGGGATGTATAACACTGGTGCAGTCAATCACAACATTCCTAGAGTGTACACAAAGGGGACTTGGTCCTCCAGGTAGAGTTTCCTGTGCCAAGACTGAAATCACTTCCTTTGTGTGACCAGAAGTGGGAGTGGCCTTACCTGTAGCTATTCAAAGATACAGGTGAGCTGCTACTCTCCCTCTCTTCCCACCAGGACTCCGAGGATGCAACATCTCAGGAGATGCTCTCTTGGCTTCCAGCCAAGAGAGGCCCACATGGAGCCTTTCTCCCTTAAGGAGAATCTCCACATGTAAATACATTTAATCTAAGCTAGCCTGCCTTTCTGAGACTGTAGAAGCTTGAAATGACTGTGAGTAAAACCTTTATACTTTTATAAGCTTATGTGTCGTGTATTTTCTTTTAAGAGGGAACCAGGGGAAATATGTGCCAGGATCTGCCTTATTCTAGAAGTTCATAGGAACTTAAACGCCACGCTTTGCTGCGCTTTATTGGGGATGAGAAACTCTGCTAGTTTGGAGCTTGTTAGCACAAGCTGGGATAGGAAATATTAATCAATATTCCCTCATCCACATTCCCTCTCATCTCCCACAAAGGGTTTTGAGGCCCAGAACTGCGTATTTTGTGTATTTTTAAAGGATTGCTTTGGATTGTGATTTTTGGCAGAGTAGAATTTTTCTGTTTGTACTTCCTGGTAAGCACATGGTCTTTTGTTCTCCATTGTGCTGTGAAAGGGGGATTAGCGACCCCTCCCCTCCCTCAGAGCTCACAGACCTCAGAGGCAGTGAAGATTAGTTTGCATTTTGAGATTTTTAAGTTTTGATTTTTGAATTTTAACCATTTTTGGGAATTTTTAAATTTTTTAAATTTTTGAGGATTAAGATGGCAAGCTCAGGTTTTGATAGTGAAGCAAGATCAAGCTTTATGCTGCTGAATGATCGTAACTTTGTGCAATGGAAGCAGCGCCTTTTAGTGCATCTTGGTGCAAAGCGAGTTCTTAAAGCTGTAATAGATCCCAAACCTGATTTGGCTGATTTAAGCTCAGATGATTTAACCAAGATAGCAGATTGGGAAAGGCAAGATGCAGAAGCTAAACACATAATTTTGTGCAGTTTGAAAGATGAGCATTTATCTCTGATTGACTATGAAAGTGATGCATCTCAGATTCTAAAGGATATTGAGAGGGTTTATGCACAATCATCAGAGAACTCTTATAGACATTTGTTGGATAAACTGCTGAAGTTAAAGATGAATTCTAGAGAACAATTTACAGGGCATTTTAAGGACTTTAATGAAATTGTTCAAAGGATTGCCCTAACTCCCAGAGCTTTTGATGATGCAACCAAAGTGACTTTTATGCTGGCATCATTAGGAAAAGAATTTACTTCATTTAAGAGTATAATGGATCACACCAGAGATTTGACTTTTAATGAACTAGTAAATCACTTAAGAGAGGAATGCAGAGATTACCTTGATTCTCCACAAAGGAATCCAAGGAGGGACACAAGTTATGTTTCTAAGCAATTTCCCAAGTCTAAGGAAGTGTCCAAAGAATTAATATGCCATAACTGCAATTTAAAAGGGCACATTGCAAGGAGTTGCCAGAAGCCCAAGAATAAGTCCCGCCCCTTTCAACCAAAAGGTGAAAAGAAGGGGGGTCACGAGCGTACATTTCTACTGCAAGAAAAGAGTTTAAATGTGCAAAGAAATGAAAGGAAAAGTGACCAATTTATTTTAGATTCGGGAGCTACAAGCCATTTTGCGCATAAAAGAGAATATTTCAGAGAAATTAATGATAGTGAATGGACTGAAATCCAGATTGCTGATGGAAATGTTCTAAAATCACAAGGTGCAGGTTCAATGCGTTTGAAATTCAAGGTGAACAATGAATCTCTTGAAACAACTGTGCCTAATGTTCAATATGTCCCAGAATTGAATTGTAACTTGCTTAGTGTGTCTGCTTTAGACAAGAAAGGTTTCAAGGTTACATTTGCCAATGGAGAATGCAATGTAACGAAAAATGATGAGGTTTATGCTCAAGGGAAACTAATCAATGGTGTTTATGAGATTAACGTTTCAGAAAACCAATCAGCACAAGTCGCCCAATCCAAGCAGAAGCATGAAGCAGATCTGGAGCTCTGGCATCGAAGACTGGGTCACCGGGATATCAGAGTCATCCAGGAACTGCAGAATGGAGATCTTGTGAGAGGTCTACAGGTAAACAAAAGTAACACACCCACACCAAAGTGTATAACTTGTGTAAGTGAAAAAGGAGTCAAACCTTCTTTCCCACGTTGTGCAGAAAAGAGAAGCACAAAAGTTCTGGACATTGTGTACACTGATTTAGCTGGACCTATGAATATACCTTCCTTAGGAGGAAATAAGTATATTTTGATATTTTTGGATGATTATTCAAGGTTTTGTGTGGGATACCTTCTCAAAGAGAAGAGTGAAACAGTGGAATTGTTCAAGCAATACGTAAGCATGGTCAAGAACAAATTCCATCGAGCACCCACCACCCTAATGTCCGATAATGGTGGGGAGTTTTGCTCACGTGAAATGGAAGCCTTCATGGCTCAGGAAGGCATAGCACATGTGACCACAGTAAGCTACACACCTCAACAAAACTCTATTGCTGAGAGGAAATTTAGGTCCATCCTAGAGATGACAAGGTGTATGCTAAAAGGATCCAACTTGTCGAAGAAACTTTGGGGTGAGGCAGCAAATACTGCGATTTATATACAGAATAGGCTGCCAACAAAAGGCACAGAGCGCACGCCATTTGAACTTTGGCATGGAAGAGTCCCAAATTTGTCACACATACGTGTATTTGGAAGTTTGTGCTATTACCACGTGCCCAAGGAGCACAGACACAAACTTGACTCCAGAGCAAAGCCTGGTATCCTAGTTGGATACGCTTCTGGAGGAAAAGGCTACAGAGTTGTGGACTTACAAACAGGGAAAACAAGTTCACATCACGTGATTCATTTTGAGGAGTATGAAAAGGCTGACACAAGGAACACAGCAATTGACTGTTCCAATGAGCCACCAACAGAGGAGTTTGTAAGTTTTCCTTTTGAAGCCATACCAGAAACTAATCCACCTCCTAGTATTGTACCTCCTAGTGTTGTAGCACCCCCTACAGATGACACCCCAGAAGACGCGGAGGACCAGATGTCAGAAGGCTCCAGAGACGAAGAGGACCCGTATGCAGGGATGCCGCCATTGGAAGGAGATGAGGAAGCTGATGCGGTTCAACAAGAGCCAGAGGTCAGACGTTCCTCCAGGTCCAACAGAGGCGTTCCACCACTACGACTGTCCTACTTTGCAGGGTCGGCGCCACCACAGGAACCTTCCACGTGGGAACAGGTTCAACGGTTGCCAGCTGCTGAGGCCAGTCTCTGGAAGCAAGCCGCGCAGGAAGAGATGGATGCACTGCATCGCAACAAGACCTGGACCCTGACAGAGCTACCTCCTGGTAAGAAGGCAATTGGGTCCAAGTGGGTGTTCAAGCTTAAGAAGGGGTCAGAAGGGGAGGTGCAACGCTACAAAGCTAGGCTTGTAGCACAAGGATTTTCACAACAGTATGGCGAAGACTATGATCAAGTATTTGCGCCTACAGTGCGATACAGCAGTGTTAGATTACTTCTAAGTATTGCAGCATCTAAAGGCCTATCAGTCCGTCATGTCGACATAGCAACAGCTTTTCTTCATGGGACGATTTCTGAACAGATTTATATGAAGCAGCCCAAAGGCTTTATCAAGCAAAATGAGGCACATCTTGTATGTAAACTTCAGAAAGGAATTTACGGTTTGAAACAAGCTGCAAGAGCATGGAACCAGAAATTACATGAAATGCTGGTTCAGCTTGGGTACAAGCAGTCAACAGCTGACAAGTGCCTGTACACTAAGAACAGAAATGGACAATTCTCTTACATTCTGGCTTTTGTCGATGATTTATTAATATCAACGTCCAATGACAGAGACTATAAAGACATAGTCAGACATCTCAACAAAGAGGTGGAAGTAAAGGAATTGGGACTTGTCCAGTATTACTTGGGAATTCAAATTGAGAGAGAAGAAGACGGCTCATTTCTTCTCAGCCAGAAGCAGAAGATAATAGAACTGATAGAAAGCATGCAGATGCAAGGTGCACACCCTGTCGCGACACCCATGGCCACAGATTTTCTAAAGAATCAGCAAGATTCGAAGCTGCTGCCAGACAACAGCGAATACAGGTCAGCGATTGGTAAACTTTTGTATTTGGTTACTACCAGCAGACCTGACATAGCAAGTGCAGTGGGGATCCTAAGCAGAAAAGTGAGTTCTCCCACTGAACATGACTTGGGTGGGGTCAAGAGGGTGGTGCGTTACCTCAAGGGTACAATGAATTGTAAATTAAGATTGCCAGCTGTAAGGGACCCTAAGTTGGTTGGGTACAGTGATGCAGATTGGGCTGGGGATAAGGCGGATTACAAATCCACAAGTGGTTATGTTTTTATGTTTGGAAATGCACCTATCATTTGGGGCAGTTATAAACAGAAATGTGTAGCCTTATCGTCCACAGAGAGTGAATATATTTCAGCTTCGGAAGCATGCAGAGAGATCATCTGGCTGGATCAACTCCTGACAGACTTTGGTTTGCCGAGAAAAGGACCTGTCAGCTTGATGGAGGACAATCAAGGCTGCCTGCAGCTAGCGCAAACCGAAAAGTTCCTTGCACGTTCAAAACACATTGGGGTCAGGTATCACTTCATTCGCCAGATGATCCAAGATGGACTAGTAGAAATGTCCTACTGTAATACTCAGGAGATGACTGCGGACATTCTCACGAAACCCTTGCCACGAGAGAGTTTCCAGAACCTGCGTGTCAAGCTGGGACTCTGGGTGGTTGAATAAAGTTGTTTTATGTTTGTTAAATGTTGTTCAGACTGAGAAGGGGTTTGTGGGATGTATAACACTGGTGCAGTCAATCACAACATTCCTAGAGTGTACACAAAGGGGACTTGGTCCTCCAGGTAGAGTTTCCTGTGCCAAGACTGAAATCACTTCCTTTGTGTGACCAGAAGTGGGAGTGGCCTTACCTGTAGCTATTCAAAGATACAGGTGAGCTGCTACTCTCCCTCTCTTCCCACCAGGACTCCGAGGATGCAACATCTCAGGAGATGCTCTCTTGGCTTCCAGCCAAGAGAGGCCCACATGGAGCCTTTCTCCCTTAAGGAGAATCTCCACATGTAAATACATTTAATCTAAGCTAGCCTGCCTTTCTGAGACTGTAGAAGCTTGAAATGACTGTGAGTAAAACCTTTATACTTTTATAAGCTTATGTGTCGTGTATTTTCTTTTAAGAGGGAACCAGGGGAAATATGTGCCAGGATCTGCCTTATTCTAGAAGTTCATAGGAACTTAAACGCCACGCTTTGCTGCGCTTTATTGGGGATGAGAAACTCTGCTAGTTTGGAGCTTGTTAGCACAAGCTGGGATAGGAAATATTAATCAATATTCCCTCATCCACATTCCCTCTCATCTCCCACAGATATTCTACCAAATGATAGCTTACCACAGTGTACACTTGAAAGCTGTCTGCAAAGTGATGAAATGAATCTTTGCACCCCCTTGCTTTTCTTGGTTCCTAGTAGGGGTGTGTACTGGAAAAAAAATAAAAAATATATTTGATTCAGATTCTGCTTTGGAACTTTGACCAGCAGGCTGATTTGCTTCGAGCCACTTTGGGGCAACACCTGCTCTGCCCCTAATCTGAAAACCTGAAGCTTCAGGTGCCTCTCCATTGAGTATAAATGAGGAAATGCAACAAATAGCTGTAACACAGCATAGTGTGTGAATTGTATTTGTAGCCAGAAGTATTTCAATTTCCATTAAAAAAACAAACAAACCATGGATGATCCCTGCATGTTCATGATTCCTTGGTAATAACAAATGTACCGCCAATCAGAAGCGTACCTCAGGGCTGGAATACTACCTCCGGTCTGAAAAGCAACAAACATAAATGAATGAATGTCCTGTGGCCTCAGACAAAAAGCAGTGACCCCGAACTTTCAAAAGTGGAAGTGATATATGAGGGGGCACCAGAGTGCATGGCGGGCTTACTTAATGTTTCTTCTTCTTCTTTTGCCTCCAGCCCTGTTCCAGGAAGACTACATTGCCATTTTCAGCTTTGCTATGCAATCTCCTACACCGGGAAAAGCTTTGTGTTGCCACCTCCGGGGTGCAGAGCTTAATCAGCTCAGGATTTATTGAAGCGGAGAGGTGAGTGATAGTATCTTCGCAAGTTTGCTGTGCAGTGCTCCAGCCTTTGGAATTTATGAACGAGCGGCAAAAGAGTCAAAATATATCAGCTGGTCTGAGTGAAATAAGCTCGTGTGCATATACGCAAAGAGAGGTATTATCACAAGCAGAGAGGAATGGGAAGGATTTACATGTCTGTTTGGAAGCCTCTGTTTGGAAGTGCACATCAACATGTTCTAAGGTTGTTAGAAAGTTTTTTCGTTCTTTTTAAAATAAAAAAGCGAATGTAAGGGAGGTGTGGGGAGATATAGTCCAGCTGCAACACATCTGGGAGTCAAGCAGAGGGAATTCTGCTACCCTCTCTGCCTGGCACCATCAGCTAGATCCCATATTAAAAATGCTATAAGTATATATTACAGTAAATATTATATATACTTTAGTTGGAATCTTAATAATACAGAAACCATACAGCAGTTGCCCACAAAGAGCTAAATGTTTAAGTGCTTTGCTTAAGGCGTGAGCAATGCAATTGGTAACCTCACTGAGTCCAGAGAGAAAACCAGGCAATTCTTGCTTTTAGGGCTGCCTCCAGGTTAATGGGAGCCCATGGGTACAGGGTATCAATTGGTGCCTTAGCCCTTCCCTTTCCTTCTCAAAGCACACTCATCCCTCTTGTCTTCAGTAATCATTACCAGCCAGCAACTGTAAAAGGGGTGCACACTGAACATGGATTTAAGCTATCATTCTCACTGACTATCTTTTTGACTCTCATTGCCATTCAACACCCACCTTATAATGTTCTCACTTGTAAACCAAGATTTCATGTGTCTTATCCGTAGGGCAGAGTCCATGAAAATCTCTGTCATAACAAAACTATTCACCTTTAATTATGTATTTCATAGGAATGAAATAATCCTTGGCCCAGGAATTTATTCTGAACACAATGCATTCTCAGGAAATCATTTGTTAGGCGAGAGTTTGCATAATGAGTCAACTATTCCCATTGATTCATATGGGGAATTTTGTAATGAGTTCCTGACCATGGAATTTTGGCCCCCAAATGATGAAAAAACCAAGAAAGCCTTCTGAAACCTTACAAAAAGGCAAACAAAGGAGGAAAAAAAATACCTTCTTGTTTGTTCAATCTCTCCCCTTCCTCCCTTGCTCTCCCTCCCATCATGGTTTCTGGCAAAACGGCTGCCATGAATCAGAAAAACACAAAAAGTAAGGCTTGTTTAAGGCTGCTCATTTGTATACAGTACTACACACAGGTTTGGCTGTTTGGATATCTGAATGTGTGGTGTGCATAGCAAGGTTTGGGCATTAACTACTTGTGTTTGGATAAGTGAATTTTCGTATAATGTGCATTTGGATAGCAGGACCTGAATAGAGCATAGTCTTTCCACACAAAAATCTACTCCCAGCCAGCCCAAGCTTTATATTTCAGCAATATAAAGCTGGACCAGAGGGAGATTCTTTTCATTGATCATATTCTTACACTATTGGGAGTCAGAACATTTCAAATAAAGTAGTCCCTTCTAACTCCAATTAAATTATTCCGCCAGTAAGCCTCATTAAGAACATAAGAAGAGCTTGTTGGGTCAGGTCAATGGCCCATCTAGTCCAGCATCCTGTTCTCACAGTGGCCAACCAGATGCCTGTGGGATTTCAATAGTACTTCTGAGTAAATATGGTTAGGATGATGCTATAAAATCTTTGCAGTGAAGCTTAACTGGTTTGTGGATCAAGCATTTGATTGCCCTCCATTTCAACCCCATTTGAGTTGAATAGATTGGTACCTCCACATCCACAAATTCTTTAAGCTTTCAAAACAGGTACTGTATATTGAAAGGAAATCCATGCCAAATGCCTGAGTCAGGTGTGTACAGCCGGTTCTCATCTGCAGATATTTCTGTCCACAAAACCACATTGTTAAGAGTCAATGAAATTATGCAGCAGCCTCAAGTATTCTTAGATATAAATATTTTAATCACTTCTGGGGGTGGGGAAAATCGCTTTTAGAAAAACATAGAATATATTGGTCGTTCACCAGGCTATGTCAGCCAATTTAACCAGAATGAGGAAGGAACCTCATTAAGCAGTTTGGGAAGAGGGGTATAATAATAACAGAGGATGACCTTGTACAGAGAATTATATCTTAATATGATCTTTTTCATGGGGGTGTGGTGAGGATTGCCAAAGAACACTGCTCAAATGATTTCTGAAAATGCAGAAAAGGGGGCAGGGGGAGAAAAAACTACTACACAGTTTTAAAAACCAATTCTTTCTCTCTCACATACACGTGCATACACACTGCTTAGCTGCTGCTTGTCTCTGCCCTGTTAGATCTCTGAGACCAAGCCCCAACCCACTCCTTGAACAAAGGAAAGGTGTTTCAGCACTGTAGGAAAACTTGCAGGCAGGAAATGCAGGCACTTTTGAGCCTTTTCCAGGTGGCGGCATGGGAACCAAACCCACAAGAGTACTTGCCTTCACACTCATCATGTTTGGTCCTGGCTTCTAGTAGAGAGGAGGAAAGCCAGTGGGCCCTGTTGATCTCTTGGGCCCATGGGCATGGCGATGGGGAAGGTGAGCAAGGAAACAATTTAGAAGCACCCAGAGCCACCCAAGGAGGAGCCAGAAGCAGGTGTGGTGCTGGTGCTGTTGAATGGGAGCGGCAGGCAAACTCAGATCTCATGTGCGGTGGCCATTGGTTTTTACCATCAAAGTCCAGTGGATGCTCCTCCATTGGGCAAAGTGGGACATAAACCTTCCCAGATCCAGTCTTTCGCTTGTCACCCAGTCATTATGAATATGTTTCCACTGACTGAGTGGATTCCTAGATGCTTCTGCCCATTTCCTTTGCTTAGCCAGCCAAAATAATTACTACCAGCAGAACCGACCCCTATTTCCAGAAACTCCCACAGAAATGGCTTTCGTAGGGTGGTGAATTCTTTTGATCATTTCCCCTCCCCATTTTTCTCTGTAAGAAACCATGGGGGGGATTATGCTACCCCTTCTCAGGAGTTGGATCGGGACCTGTCTTTTATTTATATTATTTGGTAAAGTGTCACATTCATTGATGGTGCCATATTAATAATGAAAAAATTCAGTGGTGAGAAGAGAGCAGAGGAAGCGAAGGCAGGAAGAGGAGAGGATAACCAGTGACTGAGAGAGTGTGAGAGAGCAGACAAGTTGGGAAGAGCAAAGATCACAAAGGAAGGTTCTAAGGAATGATCTGGAATCCACTAAATCCTAAGAGAATGTCTGCAGCAAACTTTCCCTCCTCCTTTTGGTCATGCATGTCAGCAACTTAAACCTTATTTTTTAGCTGTTATGCACCACAATCTATATGTATGAGTACACAGAAGTCCCATTGTGTTCAGTGGGGCTTATAATTGTGTATATGATTGCAGTCCAAGTTTTACTTGCCAATTTGCTCAACCTTAGTACTAGGACTTAACCCATTTTTAATTTTTTTTAAACAGTGAAACTACCCCCCACCCCAGGAATGTGCTCTTAGGATCCCAGATTGAATTTGCCTAAATGTAAGCTTTAATAGGCCAGCGTATTCTGTAAAGTCCTACAGAATAAGTCAGGGGATCTCTTTTATTGGACCAGCAGCAAAAACTGTCTAGACCCCGGTCTTTTAATACCTTGGCACAGCAAGCCCGTCTCCTTTGGCACAGATTTCATATTATCACATTTCCCCACAAACTTTACATAGTAGTAAAGACATAATTTCATTTCCAAATGGAGATTTTGATCTGATAGAGCTATTTAATTATGTTCAGGAAAGTAAGAAAATGGAAATGTTCAAATGTGTGCTGGGCAATTCTTGACTTTTTAACATAATTATCCTACCTTGGGGTCATATCGAGTCACTCCCACAAAGGCTAACTTCCTCTGAAGGGCTATTTGTCACGGCTGCTTGGCTCTTAATCACCTTGTCAGATCAATTGCTGGTCTGCCTGTTCCTTTGATCCTTATGAAGGTTTAGGGCCCCTCCTCCTAGTTTGCTTCATTAAATCTTCTTTAGAGGGGTGGAAACAAGGGAGGGGGGGAAAGAGCTGAAGTAAACAAACATATTTTTTTATTTTTTACTGAACAGGGGTAATGTTTGAAAAATGGAGAGGAAATATGCACTTTCATAAATTGCTCACCTAAGTCAGATTCTGATCTGAGGCTGCTCTCCATAACCCTCTTACTCTGGAGAAGGCCTGTTTGTCTCATTGAATTAAATGAGTTGTGGAATGCAGGTTTGTGGATGGAGGAGAATCTCATTTGGTCTACATGTGTAAGTCGATGAACCTGATTTGCTCCTCCCAAACTAATAATACACAGATAGGATCATAATTACCTTTGGACTTTGCAGTTCTCTGGACTGTGTGATTTTTAAAAAATACAAAAATGTGTAAAAATGTGTACTGTAGACTGATCTGGCTCCCGTCTCAAACACAACCACAGAGACTCTTATGTTTGAGTAAGAAAGAAGGGTTTGTCCAGGGCTTGCAATGGTTCAGGTCAGACTACAAGTACAGGTAGCCAAAGATACAACTGGAGGGTTCAAGGATGGACTGATCCATGCATCCCTACTCTAGGTGAGGGATGGAGAACCCGTGGCCCTCCAGATGTTGTGTGACTGCAGCTTTCTGTCACTAGAGGCCCAGGTGACTTCATTGGCCAGAAGTGCCTTTTACCTGTGGCAGTTTCTGGACCAGGACAACTGGACTGGACAACTCTTCAAATAAATGACATTTTCAGAAAGAGGACTATCCTAAAGTAGGAGACATGGCTGTCCTCTTCTAGAAGCTGGAAGGGGAGCTAAAACTTGAAAAATGATAGCACTAGCTGTTCACACAAATATGATTAAAATATGAAAAGGGATCCCAGAAAGGAAAATTAGTGACAGTGATTTGCCAGCAACAGGCAACAAAATAGGGCTGCTCTTGGTAAACATGTAGTTAGATCACCACTATTAAAACTACAGCTGCCACCGCCACTGCTACTAAACAATTACATTTGTTTTGAGTGTCTGAGTGGCCAAAGTGCTTCACGTTCATTATCTCAGAAGTTGTAGATGTTTGCTGCTTCATGCCGTTAGAGTTGTACTTACCCAACATTAGGATTTTGCACACAATTAACATACGGCTTCATCATATCGTGTGCCACAGACTTGGCATATTCAGCAATCCATTTAAGCAGCCTTTCTGAAAGCAACTTGCTCCAAACAGGCTTAGAGTAGACAGGTGTCATCCCAGATCACACAGAAGAGCTTTGGAATACAAAGGAGAACCTTATGAGGGAACAAATTCTTTGTTTCTGAAGCTGGTCAGAAGCAGGCCTCAGATTCTTCTTTTGCCCTTCTCTCCTCACATCTACTCCAAGGTGACTCTCACAGGTACCTGAGTGTGCTTGGGATATATTATGTTCTTGAGAACAGGATAAAATCATTTGGTGGAATCTGGGCCATTTTGGTACTAATGTTCTCCAATGTGTTAATATTCTTTGCAAATGAAAAGAGGAAATAATAAGTATGGTTTAAAAAGGAATCTTGGAATTCTTATGGATTATACATTGTAAGTATTGGTGAGACATACTGCAGTTGCGAGTCAATGACCCGCCACCCGCATGGAGTAAAGAAGACACATGGACACATGATTTTAGGTTAATGGGTAAAATAAGGCCACAACTTTATTGGTTACAGTGTGTGAGTGGTATTGGCTTAGGCATTGGACAAGAGGGCAACACAAGACTCCACCCCACGGGGGGGAGTCACTTTAGGGTTAACAACCAGTGGGAGGAGCTTGTTGATGCCAATACAACTGGAAGCTTCCCCTGACGTCACCGGGGGTCATGCCATGGCCCTAGCCACTAGCAGGGCATCGGACAGGATCCACGACCACCGGATCCCTTTAAAGGGATACCCCTAGGAGGTAGGTGATGGCCACAACCTGACCTCCGACACACCACACATATTACATCACCTATTGAATATTCCAATGCCTAACCGCCAACCGAGCTCAAAGAGGCTTGCCGCCAATACCCTCACAGCTGCAACCAATCCCTAATGCACTTTATGATGTCTGCCAACCACACGTCATTTCCTTGATCGGAAAGATGAACACCATCGTTGCGAAACAGAGCCACCTCGCTGAACCGGATGTCAGGGTGCCCAATCACACGGCCATTCAAGTAACGCAATTTGCGGGCAACTACACGATTTACGAGTTTCCTGGATTTGTCAATAGCCAAAGGGTTGACACTGTCACGCCAAACTCTCCTTTTTAGCAGGGCGGACCAAAACAGTGTTGTTTGGGGGAAAGAGGCAACAAGTTATCAAAATCTCAATGTATTAGAGTAGGCTTGCCATACATCAGGAAAATTCCTGACATGTCCTGGTTTTCAGGTCTTAAAATGGCACCAGGGATGAATTTTGCCGAATCTTCAGGGAAAACCCAGACGTATGGCAATGCAACGGAAAAAGCAGTGTAAACAACTCCAAAAAGATTAAAATCACAAAGCTCAACAATTTGGGTTTGTTCCCCAAAAAAGCTCAATAATTTTGGGGTCTCCCTAAAAGAAAGCTCAACAACTTTGCAGGTGTTAGGAATTTTACCTTTTTTAATATGGCAACCCTATATTAGAGACCATTGGAAAGATGAGGGAATGCATACAGGACAAGGATAGCATTTCTATGTGCTATTTCTATATAGCTTGTTAGAACAGCCACACTTTGAGTAATGTGTACTGTTCTGCTCATTCGGTGTTTTTTGTTTTTTTTTAAAAGTGTGTAATAAAAGTGGGAAAGGTACAGGTAAGGTCAGTAATATCAGAAGTACAGAGCATCCACGGCTGTGGAAGGATAAAAAAATAACCTTGCAGGAGAACACAGGCTATGCCCTGAGGCCTCTGCCAGTTTTTGCAACAGCAAGCACAGAATGGTTACCTTTGTTATTATTACTTCCTTAAATCTCACCGCATAGCACTGGGAAGTTTCTTCTCAGGAAAACCTCATTTTCCGACCTTGTGGAGACTGCACTGTAACTCTCCTTACCACAGTCTGCAGTGCAGACACAGGTGCGGTGTGGACTGTGGAGGTCAGATGAACATCTGACCCCTGAAAAATAGCCAGTGCAAATATGCTCTTAGTAGCCTCTCAGCATCTCTTTGCTTTAATGTTGCTTAGATGAGATTCATCCAAGGCTATTGCCTTGCCAGACTTTAATTGCTACGGTTATCTATCTGCTGAGTGATAATAAGAAAAAGAGGCCTTTTAACATTTCACTTCCCCTTGCCTGGAAAAGCATGTATCATGGTCACCAGAATTCAGCTGTCAGCATCTTTCACAATACGCAAAGCAATATACTGAGGCTGCGAGTGAGAAATTTTTATTAACTTCCTCCTCCAGCTACATCATTCCTCTACTAAGACATTGCTGCCGTGCTGCACAGATAGCTGATGACCTCCTGTTTTTATTTCCTATCCTTTTCTCCATTGCATCAGGCTTTTACAGCAGCCTTCCCCAACCTGATGCCCTCCAGAAGATTTGGTCTACAGCTCCCAGGAGACCCAGCCAGTGCAAAGGATGATGGGGATTGTAGTCCAAGCACTGAGTTGGTGGCGTTACATAAGAAAGTGCCTTATGCAGAGTCAGAGCGCTGCTCCGTCTTGCTCCACACTGACTGGAGTTCAGAGAGGAATTTTCCCAGCCCTATCTGGACATGCCATGGATTGAACCTGGGACCATTTGCATGTCTAGTATGTGCTCTGCCACTAAGCTGTATCCCTTCCCTCTAGGCTACCTGAAAGATCTCTTTTTAAGTGCCACATCTTTAAGTGACAGTTTGCAAATAAAACCTAGAAGTGGAACCTGCAGACGTACCACAAGGGATGAAATAACAGCTGTTCTTGAAAGGTCCTGCCAACACACCCTTAAGCAGCACTTGCTCGGCACAACATGCCTTCAAATTGTGAGATAGGGATGGAATAAATCTGAGCTGAAACCATTTCCGTTCTCCCCGAGATGCCCTCAAGTAATGGGTACAACACAAGGAAGGCCCCTTTGTACTCCAATCTGAATGCTATATAATTTAATGTTTCCCCACTAAATGTGCTCTGGAGGCAGAATGGAGAGCTGATGAGCTGAAGCACTATTTTGTCCAAAGGCTGCAATCCATAAACCACCTGAAGTGAAATACTTGGATTTAAGCTGATGAGGCCCATTGACTTCAGTCCGTTGGTTCAAATCCAATTACTCTGTTATCTCATGTATGAACTGGATGGATAGCAAATCTATAGCAGAGTGAGAATATCAGCCTAGATCTTCTGATCCTCACCCAAATCTGCCTTGAAGAGAATTCTGTCATTATTTAGAGCACACACAGAGCGTGGGAGAGCTAGTGATGGTGGGGAATACTTGCAGATTCTGTTATTTGTGATTATGCTTTAGGATCCTGGACACCTATAATGGTGGCAACTCACTGCTTATGCATGCTGAGTGACTGTTACAAACATAGGCACCAATCACTTTGGTTCAGACACATTGGTTGTACTTGGATGCAGTGCTAAACTATAGCTTAACACTAGTCTATGGGGATGAGTCCAGGTTAACCGTGGGCTTTTGACAGTCACAGGAAGGAGATTAGAAGCATTTTCAACTAATCACAGTTATTTGCTACATCTAAACCTGGAGAAACTATGGTTAGTTATAACTATAGTTTAGGCTGGGACGAGGGGGAGCTGTAGTTCTCCAGATGTTGCTGAACTTGAATTCCCACTAACCCCAGCCAGCATGGCCATCACTCAGACATGAGAGGAGATGAAATCCAACCAACACCAGGAGGGCCAAAGGTTCTCCATCTGTGGTCTAGACCCTAAAATATGCAGGTCCCATGACTGCACAAGTCTCATAACATTGCCTTCCAATACTTGGGAGGATGATGGGAACAGCCATGGTGGGGCAGAGCTATCACAAACATCCGCACATGCATTTTTACTTAATGCTTAACAGAAATGTCTTGAAGAGGCTCAAGTAAGATTTCTCCCTCAAGATACAAGATGAGATCCACTGGGTGCTCTCTGATAGACGAGGGCAAGAGAACAGCTTGCCAGTCAACAGGGCTTTTCAAGTGGCAAAGAAATGGGTATGCTTGATAAATTGCCCGATAGGTAGCTTACCCCTCTGTTCCTATTTTGGAGGGGGCTGCACCACGCTGAACACCTATCAACACTCTTGCAGTCTTTGTTAATCTTGAACGTCTCTTGATGCAGCTGGTTTCCCCATTAGACTTCCACGCATGTGGTAGAAGAGCTGTATTAGATAATCATCAGCCACTGTGGACTGTGCAAATTAGTCATACAGCAGTTATGCCATAATAGCTAATTTGGCCCGATTAGCTATTCTCAGTGGAAACACTTATCTGAGTCAACTCTGCTTGCTGTAGCCTGTTTGTGATTTCCTGCTGAACTAGCAAGCTTATTCCCAAAGAAGCTTCCTTTTGGTTGCCATCACTGTAATTGCTATTTTTGTACTCTAAGAGCATACAGAATAGTACATATTAATGACATCGGCAGTTTTTCTTATCATGACAGTATAAAAAGTTGCATTGACCTTGTTTAGTTCACAACAGCATAAGCACTAGCATATTCTACTGCTATGGCCACCTGAGGGCAGCAGGCCACTTTAGCGGGCGTAGTGCATATCTTTACCCTCCAGCAGAGGGAAATGAAATGATTCCTTCCAGCATCTTCCCTCTGAGTATCACTGTGCCCAACAATAGGGCCAGTCCTGGCCAGGAGAGCTATGTGTACAACTGATAGAACATGTGTACTGTTTACATAGTACAGATGTTCAGGTCAGCATCTGACCTTGTAGTTTGCAGGTTTTGAGACCCTTGAGTAAATTTACAAACACCTGTATTCTTGACCTAACATCGGTAAAAAAATATTGGTCCATAATGAGTAATGTGGTACGGATGCATCAAAATCAGTACTGATTTTAGTTTGGCTGCCAGAATTTTCAGAGCTAGATTTGGAAGTGCAGGAAGGAACCACAATATTCAGCCCATAGTCTGTTTCTCTCAAAGATGCAATATACCAGAAAGGAAGAATAGTTAGATATGACTGCTCTATTCCCCCCCCCTTGTTACAGCAGCCCCATCCATGCATGCTGCTGTAGTTAAGGGTCTGTCAGCATTTTTATTAGCAACACTCCTCTGGGGGTTTATAACTCAGCATTAAAAATTCTCTCTCGCATAAAACTAGTCATGCAAGGGAACACTTCTTTAAAACTAAACATCAGAGAATTGTATTTCGCTTTTTGAAAGTTACTTTAAAAGCACCTGCAACTTGCTTAGACATTCAGACTCTGTCTTCTCAGACTTTGCATGTCCTTCAGTCTATACCCGTGAGGGTCATAGAGGGTAATAATGGAAAATGATAATGCAGGTCACATTTTTCAAAGGCACTTCTGTGAATTTTGAAAATGGGCTTGCACACATTTTCAAATCTATTTGCAAGCAGGCCTAGCTTGCTGGCTATCACTGGGACTCATGGCCTCTCGCGCTCACAGAGTTTAATAGAGGTGGTAGACACATTGGAGTAGAGAAGAGGCCTCTGTGTAGGGACACATCTCTCATGTTATCTCTCAGCTTCCTCGTGCAAATACCCAAGGCATCCAATTCATCACTTGGTGAGTGCAATATCAAGTGATTGCTTGTATGGTGGCCATCACAGATCAAACACTACTGATATAACATTTCTTATACAGAGAAGACTGCATTTTCTGTATGAGATTGTGAAGGAACTGAACTGCTTGGTTACATATCTGTGCATTGTATGGAAAAGTATGTCCTACTTGTATGTCTTGCTGCATCTGGCAAGGGGATGCATAGTTTTCTGGTTTGTTCATGTGGAGAATATAGGGTTAACTTGAAGTGTTGGCAAGTGCCTCAAGCATAGGTATACTCCTCCATGGCTTATCTGCAGAATGGCATATCTCTCTCTGGGGGTGGTAAATTTAAAGGCTCCAACCTTCCTGGACCATAAAGAAGCCTGATCACCGAAGAATTGATGCATTTGAATTATGGTGCTGGAGGAGACTCTTGAGACTGCAAGAAGATCAAACCTATCCATTCTTAAGGAAATCAGCCCTGAGTGCTCACTGGAAGGACAGATCCTTAAGCTGAGGCTCCAATACTTTGGCCACCTCATGAGAAGAGAAAACTCCCTGGAAAAGACCCTGATGTTGGGAAAGATGGAGGGCACAAGGAGAAGGGGACGGCAGAGGACAAGATGGTTGGACAGTGTTCTCGAAGCTACCAACATGAGTCTGACCAAACTGAGGGAGGCAGTGGAAGACAGGAGTGCCTGGCATGCTCTGGTCCATGGGGCCAAGGAGTGTGGTGGAGTCTCCTTCTTTGGAGGTCTTTAAGCAGAGGCTTGACAGCCATCTGTCAAGAATGCTTTGATGGTGTTCCTGCTTGGCAGGGGGTTGGACTGGATGGCCCTTGTGGTCTCTTCCAACTCTATGATTTTATGATTCTATTAGGGTCACGAGGAGTAGGACACGACTAAACGACTAAACAACAACCTTCCTTGATCCCGTAACCTGAGGGGAGGGGGAAATGATTGACAAGGGGAGTCTATAATAACAGTTCCCATCTTGGAAATTTGCATGATAGTGGGCATTTTGTAGCCTGGGAGGGAGGCTTCAAGGAACAAAGGACTACTCATGAGTAGAGATTTTACGGAGAACCTGGTGAATCTTAGGGTCATCATTTCAGTTCATGCTGTTCCTGCCCAGTTGAGAAAAAAGGCCCAGAGTGTGGCCTGCCACATGCATTGGGTCAGTGACATGTTGGGACAGCCTCATGGTCATCATGGTAGCCATGAAGTCCTGAACCACCCCACAGTCAGTCACATCAGCATGGATGTTGAAGTCCCTCCCAGATCAGCAGTCTGGGAGCCCTCAACACCATCTCTGAGACCAGCTTTTTCAGCTCAGGCAGGGAGACCGCTGGGCGGCGAGGCAGACAGTAAACCAGCAGAATCCCTAATCTGTCCCAATTCCCCAATGCCAGGAACACACACTGTAAACCCCCACCTCAAACTGTACAGAGAACCTGGAGAGAGAGAAAGAGAGAGAGATTGAATTTCTGTAGACCACAGCAACTCTCAAGTCTGCCCTGATGAAGCACTGAGTACCCAGGAGGACACAGCTGAGTGAGGCCAACTCCACCCTGCTCACCCACCCAGATCTCAGTGATACTGACCAGATCGGCCTCCTCATCCATAATCAGATCATAGATGAGGGAGGTCCTACTCAGAGCCAACCTGGCATTCAGCAACTGCAGCTGCAGACCCGAGGGTTGTCTGATAGGACAACTGCAATTCCCAGGTTGAAGAGGGGCTGGCACATGGCACGGTCACTAACTGCCTCCACCCAGCCTGCGCCAATTTTAAACAATTATGGCAATAACAACAGCAAGAAACCCCCCTAGACTAGACCCCAACCCAAGAGTCTGTTCAGTCACTTCAGCTTTTCGTAGCTGGAGTCAGTCAAGGTCCCGTCCTCCCAAGACAGGTGGGAAAATGCCTGCAAGGCAGGGAGCAGGTCTTCCAGGACTCACAGCCAAGACAGCCACTTCCAACCATCCTTCTCCTTATAAGATACAATGACAGAAGAGTTGGATATAAAGGTGGGAAGCCAAAGACACACTCAGCTATGAAGCTAACTTAATGAACTGATTGTGTTTCTCCCTCCCAGGAAATTCGCTACAACCTGAAACCTGCATAGCACCCAAAACAGCTCATCTGAATGCTTGCTATCTTCTCCCAAACTCAATCTCCCATTCCAGATGCAGACATGGATTGCTTGAACATCAGCCTTTCTCACCTCAACCTGCCCCCTTGGCTTTGAGTTTGAGTCTTCTGCATGCAACATGTGTGCTCTACCAGAGTTACAGATTCTTCCCCACTATCCTTCCGGAAATGGAAATCTCTATAGTCCTCATTAAATATATATATATTTATCTTCAAAATCCTTTGTTTGGGGAGAGACCCCACAAAGTGACTTGATAATGTTTACTACTGCACAACCTAGACAAGATGCCAAATTTCCCATCCACTTAGCAAAAAAGAAAAAAAAGAGGATGGTGGGGGGGGTGAGGAAAGGAGGCGGGAGAGACATAAAAACTGCTTGTGCATATGCCTCCTGCATCTTTACTGTTGTGGTAGAGCAAAGCTGCACATTAATATGTCAGATAGGTATTTGGGGAGGAAATATGATCAAAATGGCTACGGGGGGAAATGGAAGAATGATTTATGGGTCCGAATAAAATCAAAGTGAAGTCTCTATCTTTTTTTCCGCAGTGATAAGTATTATAGTTACATAGCTGTATAAATCAGCTTTGATATTCAAAATGTAAATTCCTCAGCCTTAGAGCTAAGGCAGAAGAATGCACCTGACAGCCCCCTTTTGGAAAACCTCCTGTGTTTGGAACTGGGATACGTGAGATGCCATCGCGCTGCCCTCTGCGCTGCTTCTTACACCTAACATGGCTTCTAATTGGGCTGCCATTGCTCTGGAGGAGAAACTGGAAGTTCTATGACTGCTCAGGTTTCCGGAACATGAGTTCAGCTAAGGTCATGTTGTTGCATCTATTTTCCCTTGGAGGATGCCAGCTTTTTAACAGCATGGCTGATAACGTACTGGGGCAGGGGGTTGAGAATGAAGGAGCGAGCAAGAGAGAGAGAGAGAGAGAGAGAGAGAGAGAGAGAGAGAGAGAGAGAGATCTGAAATCTCTTTGCTGTTATCAAAAATAAGTTCTGGTAGCCTTGACCACCTGTGGTTTAATTAACTGACTTCGTTATACATTAAGATAAAAATCTGGCTATATTCAGTGGAAAGTATCTCCCTCCTTTTTTTTTCTTTCTACAGTAAATGCTCTAAAAAAGAAAATACCCCAAAAACAGTAATTCCAAAATTTGTGTTTGGCTGAGACTGTTTCTCAGGCAGCCATAATCTACAGTTACTGTTGCCTGACAAGAGCCTTTTAACTGAAATTGCTCTTGTTACTGCCGTAATAAAATCAGTTTAGAAGATGAAAAGGCTGCCTTCATGGTTTCCTCTCCACTTCCCCCTTCTTTTTAGGGGAAATTTTCTATTGCTCACAATGCTGTAGGATGCATTAAAGAGCTTAAAATTATTAGTGGCTTTCATTTTTTAATATCCAAGGCAGCTACAGAAGAGCCAAGTGGAATCTCTGAAATGGAGAGAGGCCTGCTACCAACGGCTCTGCTTCTGTTTGATAAGGCTGGCTCTGTGATGGTTTTCCTGCGGCAGAATTTATGTGTGGAGGACAAGAATGGAGGAAGCATTCGTCTCTAAGCAAAAGGCAGTCTTACTCTCAGACATGTGGCATAACATTTTCAAACAGGCCAAAAAGTTTATGCAGACACATACAGGGCAGAAGCAAGGCATGGACGGATCTTTAATCGAGTGAGAGGAGGGCCCTCAAAGCAAAACAAAATAAATTACTCAAACGCAAAGTGAAAGGAAGTTTACTGTCAACAGTAGCAAGCCCAGTGCATCCCAAGCCTCACAGAGATCTTCCTCAGTGTGTGTGTGTGTGTGGATTTCATTGCACAAAGATATTCCTCAGAGTCCTGTGCTAGCAAAGAGATTGTTGTTGTTGTTTAGTCATTTAGTTGTGTCCGACTTTTCGTGACCCCATGGACCAGAGCACGCCAGGCACTCCTGTCTTCCACTGCCTCCCGCAGTTTGGTCAGACTCATGTTGGTAGCTTCGAGAACACTGTCCAACCATCTCGTCCTCTGTCGTCCCCTTCTCCATGTGCCATCAATCTTTCCCAACACCAGGGTCTTTTCCAGTGAGCACTCCGGGCTGATTTCCTTCAGAATCAATAGGTTTGATCTTCTTGCAGTCCATGGGACTCTCAAGCATCTCCTCCAGCACCATAATTCAAAAGCATCAATTCTTTATCGATCAGCCTTCTTTATGGTCCAGCTCTCACTTCCATACATCACTACTGGGAAAACCATAGCTTTAACTATACGGACCTTTGTCGGCAAAGAGATTACTCCTCTGGAATTCTTTATCCAAGATACCTATAAAATTTATTGATGAAACAGTAGATGAAACGATGGCAAAACATCTGCTCTGTGTTGTGGGGGAAGTTACTTTTGCACATTTCTATGTGCTGGAGTGGACTTAAAAGGCTTCTGCTGAGTCTAAGCACTTGAGGGGAGATTGTGGCTCCCAAACGATTGGGCTGCATGCCATATTTCCTGACCTCCTGGTCTGAAGTGAAAGGAACAATATCCGAATAAGGAGCTCATTGCAGCATGAGGACAAGCCTTTTTCTGCGGTGGCTCCCCACCTGCGGGGTGCTCTCCCTAGGGAGGCTCGCCCAGTGCCTTCATTACATATCTTTAGGTCCCAGGCAAAAACATTCCTCTTATCCAAGGCCTTTGGCCTTTTAAATATGTTGGTGGGAGGGGGGGTTAGGTATTTTTATGTTGTTAACCGCCCTGTGATCTTCGGATCAAGGGTGGTATATAAATTAATTAATTAAAAATAAAAATAAAATAAAGCACATTCCCCTAACCAAAGAATCCTGGGATCTGTAGTTTGCTTCTCACAGAGATACAATTCCCAGCACCCTAACAAATGACAGTTCCCAGGATTCGGGGGGGGGAGGGGAGAGAGAATGTGCTTTAAATGTATGGTGTCTGTGCAGCCCTGGAGGAAGATATGGTTTGTTGCCTGGCTGGCTGGAACCCTGAACAGAAGCATCTCATACTTGCAACAATTTGTTGCAGGTTCCACTTATCACCAGCATGGTATGAAATATGTCAAAAAAACAAACAAGCATTGAATAATTAGCAATCAGGAAAGAGAGTCTCTTGTATATGCAAAAGTTGGGTTGATCATTCCCTGATATAGTAAGATTTATTTATTTATTTATTTATTTATTTATTTATTTATTTATTTGCAGCAGCAGCAGCATTATTCACAAGTAAATTGGGCAATATCTCAATAAATCGTTATGCCAGCCTGGAGCTAACACAGTGATCAAGTGCTGGTCTATACCATCCCATGATGGTAGTAAAAACCAATTGAGGATCCAATAGATCCAGGCCATCTTAGCCCCTTTCTGATGTCAGTTCCCAGAACCCTCCTGTTCCAGGGTCTTCCACTGATTGCTTCTGGCAGAGATCCTGCCAGTGGCATTTTTTCCCACCTGCACATTTGTCAGGTGGAGGTGCTGGGCCAGTGCTTGCATCACTCCATTGGTGTTTGCCCACAGGAGCCCAACTTAGCTTGTTCTTGCCCTACAATCTTCACATGTAGCTGTGGAATATCTTCAGTTGAAAGAGCAAAAGGATTGGAAATCACAGCTTAGGTTACCTGCCATTTTTTTTCAAATTGAGAGCATCTTCCTGCAGCGTATTCATATGAAACATGCGCCTCTGTCCTTGAACAACAGTAGACTCTCTGAAATCCACAGACTTTGGCAACTGCAATTCACCGTGGAGAGAGACTCGGTTCCAAAATGAGAGAGGTCTCCGTTTAATCTGCTGCACCAGGAGTTGAAGAATGAGCAACCATAAAGTAGAAATATGACTGTTGCTTCATGTTTTGCAATGTAAAGCATGCATTAGACAAAAGAAATTAATGGGAATATAACACTTTGGGGAATGACTGCCCCACAAAATAATGTAAGTAATATAAATTGGTAATAAAGTTTAAAGGGCCAAAGCATTTCATGATAGGCCTCAGTAATGATCTGCTAAAGCAAACAGTGCTGTTATTGCAGCTATATCAACACAATCTATGGAAAAGGAATAACAAGGCAACAAATTGTTTGACTCCAGTCTGTTTCCACATAATGACCCTTAATGGTATCAGCCAAGCCTATCTGTACTTGTATAAAACTTAAGGAAGAAGCACAGCAATTTCCATGTAACCCAAAGAGGCTTTTGCTGGCACTTCTGTGTTTCTTAATGGTATTTACCTTTACACCATGGACATTGCACCTAAGTTAAATGCGTAATAAAACAACCTGCCCCAAACAAATTATACTTAACATCTGCAGTGGTGGCACAGGCAATGGCCTTTCAGAGATACAGATAGATGAGGGGACCATTTTAAACAGTTTTCTATGTGGCAGTTCTGACCCAACTGAATTTGCTCACATTGAATCGTCTCTTGTGCTGAGTGACCACTTATGTCTGAGACTCTTTCTATGTTGGGTGTATTTTTTTTTTAACAATCATAGCAAAATTATATGCATATATCACTTTTATTCTGTAAAGCAGAGTTAAGCCCCATGCTGTACTGTATTTCTGCAACATAATTTTATGAGTATTCATGTTTTTATGCAGTGATATGCATTGCTGTATGCATCTGTTTCTATGCAGGAAATCTGGGGTGTATATGAGTTTATGGGTATAATATTATATGCACAGAAATGCATATAAGAAGTGTAGTAGGGTGGGAAAGCACCTACTAGGAACTAGATGGGAAAAAATAATGATCTGTGGATATAATAATTTACCCGTCCTTCACCCAAGGTCCCAGGGTGGGTTACAACAATTAAAACACAATATTAAAAACAGTTTAAAACAACAATTGCAGAAATAAGGTAAGTCCTAAAAATATGCATCTCATGTGTCAGAAGCCATGGTAAAGAGGTGCGTCTTCAGCATTTGTCAAAAGCTGTATACTGAAGGTACCAGGATATCAGGATTATCAGAAAATCCCATCACTAGCCAGAATACTGTGAACTAGGGATGGGTGACTCAGTTTTGGTTTCTCTTGGTTCCTCATTTTTCAGTGCTCCACATTTCAGCATCAGTTTGTAATTTTTTTTAAGTCCTCATGAAAATTAATCAAGATTTCAAATGCGAATTACACAATTTTGCAAAGCAATTTCCAAAATAAAATGCATTTTCTAACGCTACCTTCTGAAACATAGACATTTGTGTGCGCACTTTGCCCTAGTGAATGCATTTTTGTGCACATTACCTGGCTGGAGGAATGCACTGCAAAATTCAGAGAAATGCACCTTTCCAAGGGTGGCTGTGTTTCAGCTTGTATATTGATTGAGAACTGCACATTGGGTAAGTTCATCCTTAAATGCAAACCGATTCTAATTCCCCTGCCCCCAGCCCAATGGTGAACTCATATCCCTTCCTCGTCCAGTGTTGGAGATTCATTCCCCGTGTCTACAGTCATGGGATTGTTGTCTATCACATGACGGTGTATGTTTTCATTCCACAGAGTGGGAAGTGACAGAGACAGGATGTTTGTGTTACTGTGTTCTGTGAAGTGGGACTATTGTCCTTTGTTCTTGCTCTTTGCTGTCTGATGCTAGAGAGAGAGGGAGCCATCAGTAAACACACACCTCCAAACACTGGGCAAATGTGTGCCAGGCAGACAAGGGACATTGCAGCTCCCTGGCGTATCTCTCCGAGGGACTCTTAAGTTCACTTTGCAATGAATCAGTACAGTAATTGTGGCATCACATCCTGAGCTTATAGCTCAAGGCAAATTTCCTCCAACCTGCCACCTCCAACCTGCCAATGTATAATGTATCAAAACAAAACAAAGCATAGACCTGGGCTTTCCTCTCACAGGCGCTGTGATGCATACAGGCAGATCCTCGTCTACAGTGGTGACACATGAGAAAGGACAGAGGCAGTGGCATTCTCCCCCAGACAGCAGTGCTGGGCTCCTTGAGATGGGAATTGGGTAAGGTGGCAGCAGCAAGGTCGGGGAGCTCTGGGTTGGTTGCAGAGCTTCCCAGGTATATGCATACCTGCAGCATTGTCAGCACGCGACAGCTCCCCTGACTTTGTCACCACCACTCCATCCCAACAAGTGTGGCACCACCAGCAGGACGATGTTACGATACCCCAATCCACTGCTGCTCATATGTTTACCAAGGCTGTACTCCCTCCCTCTTCTGTTGGCACATGGGCACTCACTACATCTATTTGTTATGAGGAATGAAAGGTCTATAGATACTACCCATTTCTCAGCCCAGCCTTCCTCCTGCTTCATCAAATGGCATGAGCTCTGAGCTTATGTTGGTCTATGTCCAACCTGGGTCCCATCCACACGGTGCAGTTAAAATACTGCCGTGCTACTTCAACAGCCACAGAGAATGTTGGGAGCTGCACTTTGACTGCCAAAAGTGGTGCAATAGTGCTCTAAATATATAGTGCGGGTATGACCCTGGATAGGGATGCTGGAGAAAGATAGGTGAACTGGTATTGTACAGAAGTGGTGTTCACATGTTGCATTTGACAAGTGTACAATCTGTGTACTCATAAAGCAGAGCTGTACATATCAACAAGTGTAGCCCTTTCACACAGACACTTGTACATGTGTAGAGACAGCTTATGTGTTGTACTGCAGAAGTTTAATACTCTTTAAGAAAAGTAATGCGCACAACTGCCATAATAATAATAATAATAATAAAATAATAATAATAATAATAATAATAATAATAATAATAATAAATAATAATAATTCACACCACCAGTACAGTCTTATTTTTAAAGTCTAACTCTATGGAAACTCTGGATTTGCAAAGGGTAATTTTCAGACATAACAGAAGATAAGTAAACACTGCAATATTTGCAGATATTTGGAAAGTATTGGGAACCTTTCCCTAGATTATTCCTTAGGCACAACTGCCTCCTGCTGCTGAATTTGGATGATTCTCAATTGCTACAGTTTGCTACCCAAGCTGTGAGTAAACAGGTTGGCTCTGCTATTTCCTGGCAGCCTCACTAAAGCAACTTTGCTTCTAAATGCTGGCGAAGGGGATGTGTCCTGAGTTTTGAGTGATTCGGCTAGAAGACGTAGTAGCTTCAGCAGACCATCCTGAGTTTTCCTTGCACTGTTTTTGAATAATCATGAAGCATACATCAAATATTAAATAGTACAGCAGCTAATCAGGCATTACTGTCGCTCAGATGCCAGGCAATTCATGTTTGTTTCATAAGAAATCTATGTTTGTAATGTATGTGTGGCTTTCTGCGGTATGTCTGCAACCAATATTTGCATAAAATATGGATGTGCTATAAAATATAGTTGTGCAGAAGAGGGGAGGGGGGCACGAGCAACCTCAGGCATTTTCATATAAATGGTTGCAATTTAACTTTAAAACAAACTCTCCATTTTATTTGTCAACAGTCTGTGCACTTCAGAATGAAATTCATGCGTTTGATCTGGCCCGGCATCTAAAACAACAAGACAAAACTCAATCAGCTGCATCAATTATTAATCCGTGAAGATCCATCACGGATTAAATATGAATGGGGACGTGGCGCAGAATGAGGTCAGCACATTTGCACTTTCTGCCGTTCTAACAGCAGGCTTTTGCATGCAATGCTTCCTTGGGTAGATGTCCTGTCACATCACGCCTTGGGTAATAGTCATAGAATCATAGTATGGCCGAGTTGGAAGGGAACCCAGAGAATAATCTAGTCCAACTCCCTGCAGTGCAGGAATATGCAGCTTTCCCATCGGGGGAATCAAACCTGTGACCTTGGTGTTATCAGCACCACGCTCTCACCAACTGAGCTATCGGGGGAAATGCGCAAGGAACTTGTCAGTAACCTGGAAACCCTTGATCTGGCCCTCGGAGCCCATTTTGCTCCTTTTGCATGGAGTCCCAGTTAAGCGGCAAAAGGGTTTATCGCCTCCTCCACATGTATACACACTGTTCACCATAATGGGGCTACTGATACCATCACAGCTAAAGGGATATAACGCATGTGCTGTCCAGAGGAATGCATCAGAAGCTATCAAATGTAAAATAGATCACTGGCAGCAGCCTGAATGCTGCCAGCACAGGTAGTTTTCAGGAAGCAAAGGCATTTCGCCTTCAGAAATGCAGGTGGCTGAAAAGGGAAACTAATTTGGAATGTCTACTTGCTGGGAAATTCATTGAACGCAATTTAGGGGATAAAAATCAACTCTATAAAATGTACACTTCCAGACAGGATTCAGCAATAGTGGTGACATAAAAGTTTTACAGGCAGCTTTGGCCAGTGGACGAGTTCCTGTGTTATAAAAATCAATGTTTATTAGGATTTCGGCAGGCAGAATAGCACCTCTTTTTATCTACATAGGGAAAGCTCTGTCAAATGTATTTTTCTCCCAACTGCCAACTCAGTTACCGTTTTCATTAGGAATTTAGTGTCCTCGTGCTGTAGAGAGAGGCATAACAGACTGAGTACACATATACATCATCCTGACAGCTCTTGAAAAGTGGGCCTACCTTAAAAGCTTGGATTCTACTTTCTGTAGGCTGTATGTTTGGAACATATGCAGGCCTTTTGGTATCAGTGCAGTCAGTGTGGTTAGTCTTGAGCCTTGCTTTGCTTCACAAACATTCCTCAGCATTTTAGTGTACATTTCTCCTAATATACACATTTTGCAAGCAATTTTGCCTAATACAATTATTTTCACTACCATATGCACATCTATGCATACTTTACCCTGGCATACCCTAGTTTATTTTGGACCTAAACTTTGGAACTCCCTGTCTCTTGATGTCGGACAGGTGCCTTCACTGTACTTTTTTCGGCACCTGCTGAAAACTTCTTTGTTTTGACAAGCCTACCCAATGATGTAGAATGCTGATGCACATTTTGATAGGTTTTTAGATTATTGTTGATTTTAACATTGTTGAACTTTTTTTTACAATCAAACTGTGTGTAAATTTCATTAAATAAATAATAAAATAAAAACAACATACGTGAACTGAAACACAGCTAGCCTTTGAAATTCGCACTTCTCTGAATTTTGCAGTGCTGTTCTCCAGCAAATAAAGTGTAAAAAAAAAAGCATACAGTAGTTTAGAAATGCATATTTTGAGAGAAAATATTTCATTAAATGCAAGTTTTCATGTGGGTTTTAAAAAGACCTTTCAGATTAATGGCAGCAGAACAGATTTATGGTTGATCCAAATGTGATGTGGACAGAGTGATCAACCGTCCCTTTCTTAACCTTTCACCTGCTTATTCCTTTTCTCCCCAACCCACTTCCCCTTTCCTCTGACTTGGGTCCAGGTCTTATGTACCTCTAATTTCTGCAGAAAGAGGCTCAGAGAAGTGGGTTGTAACTCAACCTTTTAGTCATTGCAAACCAAAGTCACCTCCAAACAGCCATTATTTTGCAGGAGGGATTCAAACACATGTGGGAAATTTCTGTTTGTGCAATTAAAGCAGATTGAAGCGTTCTGAAACTCTAGCACAACAAAGCTGTTTTGCAGTTAGGTAAGTGACAGGGAAGTGCACAGGGTTGAATGAATGATGAACAGGAAGACATCTAAATACCCACAAGCAAATCAGGATGAATGCTCATCATTGGCATATAACCTCCCTGTGAACAAATCAGAATTAGTGCCCATTAAGACCCCAACATAATTAAACCTCCAGGTAAGCTTTGTGAAACAAGGCTTTATGAGGAGCAGTTGAAGGATCTGGGTATGCTTAGCCTGAAAAAGAGGAGACTGAGAGGTGATATGGTATCTATCTTCAAATATCTAAAGGGCTGTCACATGGAAGAGGAAACAAGCTTGTTTTGTCCTGCTCTGGAGGGTAGGACTCGAACCAATGGTTTCAAGTTACAAGAAGTTACAAGGAAGAACTTTCTGACAGTAAGAGCTGTTTGACAGTGAAATTGTCCCCCTCAGGAGGTTGTGGACTCTCCTTCCTTGGAGGTTTTTAAGCCGTGGGTCATCTGCCATGGATGCTTTAGTTGAGATTCCTACATTGCTAGATGACCCAGCTCTATGATACTATGGTTTAACAAGCAATCCCTCTTCTTGGAGAACTGTAAGAATTGTAGATCTGTGAGGGGAAATATAGATTTGATAACAACCCTTAACAAACTACAGCTCCCAGAAATCTTTGGGGGAAGCCATGACTGTTTAAAGTGGTACCATAGTGCTTTAAATGCATAGTGTGAATGTGGCCAGAGTCTAATTCATCTACATCTCTGGATAAAACTGAGTGGGTGGACGGGGAGAGAGTCAAACAATAATTGTGATTGCTGCTCATTGTACTAATAATAACAGAAAAGCTGAGATGTCCTGCATTTCACAGATAAACCCAAAACATCTATCAGGCTATTGGAGCTGAAAACTAAGGAACACATAAAACATTCTAGTGAGAGAGGGGGGCGGGTGGACGGGACGAGAGAAAAGAGAGACTGAGAAAGAGAGGGAGACAGAGTCAGTCTGCCGAAGGCGAATGGAGCTATGAGAGGATAAAGGACCTCAAAGTTCCTTTACTCCTCCTTTTGTGTTATCGTCCCTTTCAAAACAACGTACCCTTTTAAAGTCAGCTTTTTAAAATCACCAGAACCACTTCTTTCATTCTTCAGATGCCATTTTTTTTTCTTTCAAGGGCTCTCACAATTTTGCCTGAAAAGCTCCTCTTCACTAGTACTTAATGAATGGCATTTCCCTTATAGCGAAACATGAATGAGATACATGTGCGCACACAACAGAGGTCCAACCTGCATAGAGATTTAAGAGCTTGGATTTCTCTCCCCCCGCCCACCTGAGACACTCAGTACACTGTTGAGGCTGAAGCACCACACACAGTTTAGGAACATGGAAAAGATGCAGCTGTTTTACACCATGAAAAGCCAAGGCAATACATGCATAGCAACGGTAAATCCCTGAACCCAGGCACCAGGAAGAAAAAGGAGCAGTCAGCTAGATATTAGTGCTGCCATAAACATATTAAACTATTACTTTGGGTGAATGCTGCTATCTATATCAGCAACACCCTTGCACTCACCCTCAGCAATTTTGCCGTATTAAAAATTCAGACCTTCTTTCCTCTTATTATTTGAGTTGATTGAAAGTGCTTGTGATCAATAAGGGGAGGTTTTATCTTAACCGCAGATTGCTAGTAAAGACGCAGCTTTGTGCAGCCCTGCTGGTGCCGATTACTTTGGGGTGGATGACCCAGTGGAAAGAGAAGGCACCTTTTCACATCTTTTTGAAAATCTATATAAAGAAATTAGGTGTGTTCAATTCACCACTGCTGCTAAAAGTTTAGTGGTAGTGGTACCCTTCGCTATTGCTACAATGCATGAAAATGTCTATTAAAATGCCATGGTATTGTTCATCTCTAGATAGTAGACATGTTACTGCATGTTTATAGGAGGCTGCAGAAAACACACAAAGCAGGTTATCGATGTTTTGATTAAAATTGCTTTTCAGCAGCTCTGTTGCACTTAAAGGTGGGCACATATGAATCTGACTCATATGGACTCATGCCAATGGCTCTTGTAATCCACTATTGTCAATAAAATGCAGAATGCTGCAGCCTGACTTTTGGTCAGAACAGCTCCACATCAGCATATTACGATGGTGATGAAAGCTCTGCAATGGCTATCAGTACCTTGCCAAGCTAAATTGAAGGTATTACTATTAAATTGCTCATCGTCTAACATTGTGTATGCCATCAAATGCCAACAGTGCCCTTCAGCTCTCTATATTGGACAAACAGGCCAAACCCTACGCCAAAGGATAAATGGACATAAATCTGACATCAGGAATCACAAGACAGAGAAACCAGTAGGAGAACACTTCAATCTCCCAGGACATTCTATACAAGATCTCAAAGTAGCTGTCTTATTGCAAAGGAATTTCAGAAATAGACTGGAAAGAGAAGTTGCTGAATTGAAACTCATTACCAAACTTAAAACCATGGAGAGACCTGGTCTGAATAAAGACATTGGATTCTTATCTCATTATACATGACAAAGCTATTTTTAACCTTCTCACCCCTTGCTTTTTCCTGTAAGACTAATTGCAGTCGTTAACAGTCATCAACAGGTTTACCACAGCTATCAGCCTATCACCCATTCCCACCACCCCTCTGAGTAATACCCCTCCCCACCCTCTCACTATATATAAGAGTCTGGTGACTTCTGTTTCAGTGTATCTGAAGAAGTGTGCATGCACACGAAAGCTCATACCAAGAACAAACTTAGTTGGTCTCTAAGGTGCTACTGGAAGGAATTTTTTTTATTTTGTATTTGTTTTGACTATGGCAGACCAACACAGCTACCTACCTGTTCAAGGTATTACTGTTGCCAAGGCATAAAGTCCCAAACCATCTAAGACCAGGTTACCTGAAGGGACCAACCTGTCCTTTACACACACATCACAGATCACTGTGATCATCCCAAGAAACCCTCCTAACTGTCCCATAATTATCTTATATTCATTTAGTTTCTATGTGAAGCAAGGTTAGAGGCCCAGTAATTTGGACACCGTTCCTGTTGAAGTCAGACAGGCACCTGGTATTTTGTCACTTGCTGAAAACATATCTACATACCTTCCAACATTACTCTGATGAAAATCAGGATGTCGTGATCTCACGGGAGCCATCTGACTCGCATGAAAGTGCGGCACCACTGCAGGCATCAATGCTGGCCACAAGCGCTGACTCATCTTCCTCCCTGAGCTCAGCAGTGGCACTGGAGGGGGGGGAATGGGACATTTGAGGATCAAATCAGAAACTGGGGTGGCTTCTCTAATTCTGGTATGTCCTGGGGAAGTCAGTGTTACCTCACAGGTGAGAGCTGAGTGGAAGGTGGGGCCCAAAAGGGCACACGTTACCCTAAAAGCAGTGTTACCTCAGCTAGACAAGTAATTTTTTTTTTAAATCCTGCTTGACTCCACTGTACTTTAAAGGTTTCTGTTTGTGCAAGATAGAAATTTATAAAGAAAGATGTTCTCGTTGAGGAGCTGTAGAACTTGTAACAGCTGCATCTTGACGCTCTTCTACTCCTGATGGCCAAATGGTGGCATAACAAACTTTTCAGATTTAAAAGATTCTGTTCTTCTGTCAGAGGAAGGGGCTTTTAAACTCCACAATTACCAACAGCAAGATAAGAAGTGCTAATGTTTTAAAACTGCAAAATGAAATGGAGGTATTTCAACAGAAACTAGTTTCTTCTGAATCCCCATGTCTCAGTCAGAAATTCAAAATTCACATAATTTTGGATCAGTAGTTTTTTTTGTTTTTTTTTAAGAACCTTCCTGGCCTAGAAGGTATTAACTGTTGTTTGTGTCTGGAAGTCATGGGGTAGATTTGCACATTTATTTCTTATATAGAGCATAGGTATCCAAACTCAAATATCAGCTCCCAAGGTTAACAATCACTGTAATTCCTCCATAGTTAATGATTGTTGGGTCCCATGTGGTGAAAAAGAGGTAGAACAGCTGAAAATGTATCTGTTTGACATTGTGTAGGGCAGTTTCTGACAAATCAAGAGATTCCAAGATGGAGCAGACATAAGTTTCTTTTCTAGAATCTGCTTAAATTTAAGCGTGAGGAGAAGTAGACTTTGAAGAAGAGAATGTGCAAAATATCCAATGATAACATCTTTGGGACTAGTTTTAAAGTCTTAAACCTTTTTCGTTTTTCAAATAAATGTTGTGTGATTGTGTTTCCAGTTTTTAAAATATGCTTTAAAGCCACAATGTTTGCATGATGTGTGAATTCATTTTCAATTATAAGCTTTTTAAAAGAATCTCTGTCTGTGTGTGTGCGCGTGTACGCGTGTGTGTATGCGCATGTGCTATGTATTATTAGAAACCCACCCACCCAAAACCTTATTATTGGATCCACCACACCACTTCATATCATGCAAGGGTAAGGAGAAACTGAAGTCCCAAAGTCATGTCTGATGATTACTAAAGCCAAAATATTTATTCACAAAGTGTCTCTGTATCAGTTCCAGGCAAAGAAAAGCTCCCTGAGCCCCTTTCTTCATTTAGGTCCAAATGAAAACATTTCACAGGTTAATCACAGGCTGTGACAAGCAGTAAGACATTCTATACTGGGGTTTCTGGTCTACATTAGATGAATTCTAATCATAAATCACACAGCAAATTAAACTTGCTTATAACGCAAATCCCACTGGATCTGTTGCATTATGCAAGGCCAATTCATCCATCAAAGGCACGGGACATTTATCTGTAAGATTTGATTTCTTTCATGATGTGGCCCATGCGTAATGCTCACCCTGTCACATTTACATGTGCCCACACCATGTATGCCAGTCTATTCACATGAAAGCTTAGCACGCCAGTAATCAGGACACAAACCATTTTGGGCAAGGAGAAGGTGGCGGCGGTCGAGGTTCAGGCATGCATGGAGGAAACAGATTACTTGGGTCCATTCCAGTCCAGCTTCAGGCCTGGCCATGGCACAGAAGCTTCATTGGTTGCCCTGGTTGATGACATTGGGCAGGAAAGAGACAGGGGAACTGTGACCTTGCTCGTTCTCCTTGATCTCCTGGAGGGAGGTGGGGGCAATGTGCTTCAGTGGTTCTGCTCCTGCCCCCAGAATCGTTTCCAGAAAGTAGATACCAGAGGCTACTGTAAGCCTCTTTTTATGTTCTTACATTATGAGAGCCAATGTGGTGTAGTGGTTAAGAGCGGTAGACTCGTAATTTGGTGAACTGGGTTCACGTCTCCGCTCCTCCACATGCAGCTGCTGGGTGACCTTGGGCTAGTCACACTTCTCTGAAGTCTCTCAGCCCCACTCACCTCACAGAGTGTTTGTTGTGGGGGAGGAAGGGAAAGGAGAATGTTAGCCGCTTTGAGACTCCTTCGGGTAGTGATAAAGTGGGATATCAAATCCAAACTCTTCTTCTTCTTCTTCTTCTTCTTCTTCTTCTTCTTCTTCTTCTTCTTCTTCTTCCAGGGTCTGACTGGTTTGCCCTTCCCATGCCACCCCAACCCCGCCCATTCAGAGCACCGTTTGATATACCAAGTTTCCAGCCTCAAGTCGACCATTCCTTAATTTCTGCTTCTGTTTTTTATTTCATTAGGCTGCTGAGAGTAATAGCTAATGGCAGGAATAAAGTACAATAAGATTAACAGATAATCATTTAGGAGTTAGTGCCCTTTACTATGTTGTGGGATTATGAAATATTATATTCTGTACATTTCACAAGACAATGGGCTCCTGTAAATCTCGGAGATTAATACAGAGATTTACAGCGGAAGGCTTCAAAAGTATTAAAGTGGCATTTATGGTGGTTGAAGCACAGGCATGTTCCAGGGGGAGATGGCACAGCGCTGTGCCTGCTGTCACGCAGAATAAATGCAAAATTAAGACCTAGTTGCTGCGTTTAGGTGGAAAGAACAGAGATGACTTTAAGAGCTTTTTTTCCTGTGGCTGGCTTTCAAGTGCAAGAAAGAATAGCTGCATGCACTGAAAACTGTCAGCATCCTACGGAGGAGCATTTCATGTCTTGCTATGCACAGCTACCATCATACCGATACATTTATCTGCACATATGAACTTGGCTGAAATAAAAAATGTCAAGTAAACCTGGGGATGGTTAAGGAAATATCCAGTGTTGACTGTTTACATGTACAGTATAGCATGCATTTTGCCCAAATATGGACTTTGGAACATAAATAGATATAAACCGTAAATTAAATATCTGCCAAACTATAGTAACAGTAACCTGCACATATGATAAACATGCAGGTATTTAATGCATGGATAGCGTGTGTGTGTAGGGGTGGGTGGAAAATCCCGTCTTGTGTTTGCCTCCCAGATTACTATACTTCTGAAATTCTGCACAGAACCTTGGACAGATACATCAAAGCTACCCATGCCATCATACACACCTGACCTGCAAATTTATTTATTTGTTACATTTATGTATTACCTTTTCCACCAAGGAGTTCAAGGTTATCCCTGTGATCCTCCTCATCTTATCCTCATAACAACCTTGTGAGGTAGGCTAGACTGAGAGACGGTGACCAGCCCAAGGTCACCTATTAAGCTTCATGGCTTTGTGGGGATTTAAACCCTGGTCTCCCAGGTCCTAGTCCAGGGATCAGCAAACTTTTTCAGCAGGGGACCGATCCACTGTCCCTCAGACCTTGTGGGAGGGGGGGTTGGACTATATATTTTTTGGGGGGGAATGAACGAATTCCTTTGCCCCACAAATAACCCAGAGATGCATTTTAAATAAAATCACACATTCTACTCATGTAAAAACACACTGACTCCCAGACTGTCTGCAGGCCGGATTTAGAAGGCAATTGGGCTGGATCTGGCCCCCGTGCCTTAGTTTGCCTACCCATGTCCTAGTAATAGTAGTAATATATTATTACGGTCAAAGACCAGTTCAGAAGCACAACTGAGACTGCTTTCACAAGAGTGAAATAGACATTTAAAACAATATATAACCGTGCGCTGCTCTGGTTCGCCAGAAGCGGCTTAGTCATGCTGACCACATGACCCAGAAGCTGTACGCCGGCTCCCTCGGCTAATAAAGTGAGACGAGCGCCGCAACCCCAGAGTCGTCCGCGACTGGACCTAACGGTCAGGGGTCCCTTTACCTTTACCTTTACAATAACAGCTCATAGATTAAAATTAAAATAGTCACATGAACACAAAAACACCTAAGGTTAAACCAACATGCAGCTTGCCCCTGGGACACCCAGGAGGCCGGCTACGGCAGTTTTACTAGCAATCTATTTGTTCCAGGGGGTGTTCTACGCCTACAAATCTGTGCGCAGAATCTGGCAACCATCCAGGTCATCTTGTGATTTTTGCCTAAGAGGAGAAAATTGAGTTTAGGCTTGTCCGGAAGGTCAGCAAGCCTAACCAGATGGGGGTCGTTGGTATTTCTACGTGCCTCATCGTAAAAAGGACATCTAAAAAATAAGTGTTCAGGACTTCCTATTTCCCCTAATGGGCAGGCGCAAAGTCTCTGAGCATATGGGACTTTCCCAAAAGATCCTTCCAGAACCGGCGAGGGCAGAGCCGAACGTCTGGCGAGAGTAAAGGCCCTTCTTGCGTTTCTGGATACGAGGAAATGGAGGTATGCTGCCGGGACAGCAACATATCTCTTGTGTTCTGCAATTATGTAATCAGGGGACCTCAAGCAGTCCTGTTGTCTCTCTATGTCCATAATTCTTTGCCTGACCATGGATCTTGCTTGATCCAATCCCAAATTTAGGATGGCTTGAGGAGTAAGGCCCAATTTCTGCAGAGGGTTCAGGACCGCTATCTGCCAGCCAGACTGGAACCGATCACAAAGAATCAATGGAGCTATACCTTGGGGGAGCAATTTCAGTGTTAACCGCTTATAGATTGATGTTAAGCTAATATGAGCCTCGACTCTCATCATCCCCATTTCTAATCTGACCCATGCATTTGAAACACATCTGGGGACTTATAAAAGGGCTCTGAGAAATTTAGATTGGACTCTCTTGAGGGGAATGAAAGAAGAGGATGGCAAGCCCAAAAAGGATCCATAAAGGAGCCGTGCCAACGTTTTGGCCTTATATAATTTTAGGGCTGTGGGGACAAAAAGCCCCCTTGAGTTCTAAAGAATTCGAGGATACAGTTAGCAGATCTTTCCCCAGCACTCCTGATGGAATTAATATGCATTTTATTGGTTCCTGAGGCCTGTATTGCCACTCCTAAATACTTATAGCTTGAAACTTGTTCTAACTTGTGGCCATGGAGTTCCTAGCTTCTAAGCTTTGGTTTTTTCCCAAAAGTGAGAATCTTGGTCTTCTGATAATTTATTTTGAGGCATTCCATTTCACAGTAAGCTGCAAGTTTTCTTAAGGCTCTTCTGAGCCCTATAGGGGTTCTAGAGAGTATTACCATGTCTTCGGCATATAACAGAACTGTGATATGCCTATTTGCTATCTTCGGGGGATGGAGCTCGAGGTTATTTAGAGTGTTTACTAGGTTATTGAGATAAAAATTAAAAAGTAAGGGGACCAGAAGACACCCTTGCCTAACTCCCTTAGAGGTTTTAATGCCTAACTCCCTTAGAGGTTTTAATGGGGTGCCCTAAACGGCTACACCTGACTCTAAGAGCCGTGTTTGAGTGAACTGCCTGTATTAAATACAATAACCTTCTGTCAATGGTGGTGGCCTGAAGTCTGTCCCAGAGTCTAGTTCTGGAGACTGTGTCAAAGGCTGCTTTTAGATCTACAAAGGCGGCATAGAGTGAGGCCTGTCCTCCTGAATTGTGTTTTTCAATAAGATGTTGTAACTTTAGACAATGGTCTATCGTGGACCTGCCAGGTCTAAAACCCGCTTGTTCTACTGCCAGGATGTCTTCATTTTCTAGCCATTCTGTGAACTTTTCAAGTAAGTGCTTTGTGTAAAGTTTACTAATCACACTTAATAAGCTGATCAGCCTATAATTTGATGGATCCCCTCTGTTGCCCTTTTTATAAAATGGAACCACTATGGCAGTTCCCCAGTCCCTTGGGATGCGGCCAGTATCGTCTATATGAGTAAAAAGCCAGCTAGGAAAGGAGCCCACCAATCCACCTGTGTTTTTATCATTTCTGGAAGGATGGCGTCTGGACCGGGGGCTTTGGCCATTTTCAGTTGGTTTATATATGATTTCACTTCTGTCACTGAAGCTGCAGCCCATTTTGCTAGGTGCTCTATTTCACAATCATGTATGGGATGTTCAACATCCTCATACATACAGTAGATTGGAAAAAGGAGACCCAGCGGTCAGGCGGAATATATGAGGATAAAGGGGAGACAACCTTATGGGAGCCAAAAGTAACCAATTTCCAGAATAATGTCTGATTTTTTGCTTTTGCCACAGTAATTAATTACAACCAGCATTTTCTGCTGTAGACGTTCTTTCAATGGGTTATCAGGGCTTTATATTCTTTTTTTTAAGGCATGTAACCATATCCTGTGGGATGCGGGTGGAGCTGTGGGTTAAACCACAGAGCCTAGGGCTTGCCGATCAGAAGGTTGGCGGTTCGAATCCCCACGACGGGGTGAGCTTGGTCCCTGCTCCTGCCAACCTAGCAGTTCGAAAGCATGTCAAAGTACAAGTAGATAAATAGGTACCGCTGCAGCGGGAAGGTAAACGGCGTTTCCGTGCGCTGCTCTGGTTTGCCAGAAGCGGCTTAGTCATGCTGGCCACATGACCTGGAAGCTGTATGCCGGCTCCCTCGGCCAATAATGCGAGATGAGCGCTGCAACCCCAGAGTCGGTCATGACTGGACCTAATGGTCAGGGGTCCCTTTACCTTTTTACCCATGTCCTAGTCCAACACTCTAACCATTGCACCACACCAGCTACTTATCTACCTACCTATGGATTTGAGAGAGCCAGCATAGTCCAGCAGATAGGCCTTGGAAGTAGGTTTAGGTGACCTGCATTCACGTCCCACCTCTGCTGTGGACTCTTTGGGTTTTGTTTGTTTGTTTGTTTTTGTCAAACCATTGCTTCTCTACCCATGGTGCAATCCAGGACTGTCTGACTCCAATGAGACTTACTCCCATGTCAGTTTGCATAGCCACAGTGATTTGTTTCACTGGTTTAGTGGGAGAGCAAATGCTAGAAAGAGAGCGGAGCACTTTGTAAGTGAAGTGTGCTGTATGCAGGATGAGTAGGAAAGTTTCCGACTTCCAAGCTGAACTGAGCTTCAAGTATAAGGGGAGAGGGCACTCAAATGAGGCTTCCAGCAGTCCTTTTCTCTAATCACTGCATCCCCCTTCCAAGAGCATCACATTAAGCGCCAGCCCTTGTGTCCTCTTCTGCCCTTTAAAGAGATAGCTACTGAGAACCTGCAGAGATTAAGCAGTATCTGTATTACCACCACATGCAACCGTAAGAGTTCATTGCTCCAAGCATGAAGGTAGGTTTCTTGCTTTTAACAAGCAATCTTCATAACTTGCTAATTAAACAATAAGTATAATGAAAAACTGTTAATTGCTTAGTTGCATTTTTTATGATCTAATGGAAATTTTTAATTATAAAGCACTGTTGTGATATGGCGCCTGTAATGACAAGGGGGAAATGAGACTGATTTACTGGTGTTCAGCAGCAAGATCTTTATTGCCTTCCAAATAAAACAGCCCATCATCTTACTTTACAACATGTTTGCTTACACCACCACCCACTGTCTTGGTTTTAGACAGTGCAGGGCACAGCCTTAAAAGCACGAGGGGTGCGTGTGTGGCATATGTGAACTGAATGAAAAAAATGGATGAGCAACCAGATGAAATGGTCATAGACTCATAGAACTGTAGAGTTGGAAGGGACCCCTGAGTGTCATCTAGTCCAGTGCTCCCCAACCTTGGGCCTCCAGCTGTTTTTGGACTACAACTCCCATCATCCCTCGCTAGCAAGACCAGTGGTCAGGGATGATGGGAATTGTAGTCTGAAAACAGCTGGAGGCCCAAGGTTGGGGAACACTGATCTAGTCCAACCCCCTGCATTTTGGTGGGGCTTGAATTCTCAACCCTGAGATGATTTACTCATGTGCCAGATTTAATCTTTGCTAAGGTTTATGACTTTATGGACTCAGCTACATTGGTTTTTTGAAAGTGTTTTAAATGTGTTATAACACTGTGACACCAGATGACGCTGTAGAGTTTGATCCTTCAGCAACATGATTTCCCATTATGAGCTTTACAATGCGATTTCCTGAAACGTTTTTTATATGTGTCTAGATCCAGCCTATATGTTTTGGTTTTCCACGTTGGTGATCCCATAGAACTAAGGATGGGGAAACTTTGGCTCTCCAGATGTTGCTCAACTATAACTTCTATCATCTCTGACCATTGCCCATGATGGGTGGGGCTGACAGGAACTGTGATCCAAAACACCTGGAGGCTACAAGTGCCTCATCCTTGCCTTTTCGGTTGATGAGGTCAAAGGCCTTTGTCAGGTCTATAAAGGTGATGTACAAGGGGCGTCTCTGCTCTTGGCATTTCTCCTGCTGTTGGTGCAGTGAGAAAATCATGTCGAATGTTGACCTCTGAGCTCTAAAGCTGCATTTTGAGTCAGGATAGACCCTGTTAGCCAGTGACTGTAATCTGTTGAGAACTACATGGGTGAAGGCTTTCCTCCCAGTACTCAGCAGAGAGATTCCATGGTACTTGTTACAGTAATGGTGGTCACCTTTGTTCTTGTAGAGGGTCACTGTTAAGGGTGCTTACCAACCAAGGAATGCACATGGTAGAGAGTTAACTCTTTATTGTCAACTATTGCAGTCGCTTCTACAGCTCTGGAGGCCTATGCACACCAATCTAGCATCTAGGCAGCTATTCCCAGGGAATAGGGAATTCAGAGGCAGGGAACAGGGAAACTGCTCTAGGGAGCAACTGCAGCAACTGGGGACCCCTCCCCGTCTACCTTCCCCTGACGGGCTGTGCACACATAGCCAGAGACCACACCTATGTGGAAGCTGCTTCTACTCTTCCCACTTCAATTTTCAGGGGAGGGTGGGGAAGCACCCGGCCCTTCACTTACCTGGCCTGCCTCTTCCTGCAACCCTCAAGCTTCCCTTGCCTCTGATTCTTGCATCCTGGCTGATACAGGTCCCCATAGACCACTGCCTCCCTCTCCTGAGTCAGACTCCAGACTCCCTTCCCCTGGTAAACATTCATCACCGTCCTGCCAGTCCCTGATGGTCACAATGCTGGAGTTGCACATGTCTTGTGGCACAAATCTTGTTCCCCAGCACTGCAAGAGGAGGCTGTGGAGGTGTGTCAGTGCTTCTGTTGGGATTCTGTCCTGCCCTGCAGCTTCCCCACATACCTGAGAGTTGATGGTAGGCAGAGTCTGGATGCTGTCAATTGCTGTGTTGAAGACCAAGTTTTCCCATGAGTACCGTTCTTGCTAGTGCTCTGCCCATTGCTTCATCTACTTGCTGCTATCTCTGATGGTCTCTCCAGACAAGGTTTTCAGAGGTGCAGTTTTTTCTTATTGTTGGTCCAAAAGATTTCTTCATGCCATTGTACATTTTGCAAGTAATGTCACCGTCCGCTGCAAGCTGAATGCTCTGACAGTGCTTTAGCCGGTAGTCATTGACACATCGTCAGGCAATCCATTGGACACAGCTCCTTTCCTTTCTGATTGCATAAGAAACCCTTAGTTTCCTGACTAGTTACAGAATTATTTTAAGGAGTTCTATAATGGGAGCTGAACCCCTCTCTAGCTTGTGCTGGAAGTGAATAGAATTTAGAACTGGTTGAACAAGTGATCCTAACCATAATTTCAAAACACCAGTAGCCAATATGATGTCCTCCAGAGATTGGTGGACTACACCTCCCATCATACCTGAACACTCATCATGCTGTCTCGGGCACACTTGAAGGTCACCATTTTGGCTGTCCCCGTTCTAAGCTATCATTTCCTCTTTATTATCAACTCCATGCCCTTCTTTTCCAATCCACATTTCAGATGGGTTTTGCTAACAGTAACCAGCACACAACAAACTGGTATTTTAAATACAATCAAAATAACCACAGAAGACAATGTCATTCTCGTGCTATGCTGTGTGTGTGTGTGTGTGTGTGTGTGTGTGTGTGTGTGTGTGTGTATCATTTTGGGAAGTATGAGTTTTCTTTTGGTCCTGGGAAGGCAGATTTGTAGCATGACTGACTATGAGCATCACAAGCCTCTGTGGAAGTTATCAAATTCAGACCTCAAAGGCAATGTTATGGTTTGCTGGTTTGTTCATTTTTTTATCGCTGTAATAAAGACTTTTGGAATGGCTACCACTGCATATAACTACTTTACTGGTCTACATTGATGGGTGCTTTGTGACCTCCCAGGTTGAGGTGAGCTTGTACTAACTGAGCATCTTAAATTGCTAAGGGTTTGTTACTTACTTCTGAAGGTGGTTGTACCTTCAATCTTGATTTCCTAGAGGCATTATAAATCCCAGAATAACATTAGGATATCAATTACTTTTATATTGCATGTGCAATAGGACCCCGTAAACAGCTAATGTTCCAGTAGGTCCAAGGGTATGGTCTGAAGGAACGTGAGGCCACCATCTGGCTGAAGCTAAGCACATCTGGATCTGGCCATTGTCTGGGTGGGGAACTGCCAGGGAACTACATGGATGCTGCCTTGGATTCCAGGATGGGAGAAAAGTGGGGTGTAAATGTAAGAAAGTATAAATAATGTTTAAAACGGAACATGTCACACCAGAAATTATAAACAGAATAGGAGAGTGGGTGAGGGTTCATGGTTCTCTCAGTTTCCAGTTTCATATTTGTGTAGGTGGGTGGATGTGAAATCTGGGTGATCACTTTATTCCATTTCATATTTAACATATATCCTGCAACTGGGTCAGTAAGCCCAAAGTAAAGGAAGGCGGGACATCCTGTTGCTGGCATCCATCTGTCTTGGAAGACAATGGAGGAGTGCACCTTTGGGGCGAAGTCAAGGTGTTGGAAAGTTATAGCACCTGCTGTGGCTGTAGAGACCAATATGGGAGAGACATGTTTTGTTGCAGCTGGGGCAGATGAAGGCTTCCAGCTGTGCTGCTGCAAGTGCTCCAGCAAGTGCTCCAAGTTTCATTACCTTCCTGTCATCAAGAATTTTAAAAGGCCTCCAAATGTCTAATAAAACCTTTGCCCTTAGATGTCAATTGTACTGCATAAAGCAGAATTTCCCAAAAGGGAGCATCAGATCTACTTAATATTTGTGTAGGTAGCCTGCTAGAGTCCACAAGTCTCTGGTGGGATAAAGAGGAGGAGTTTGTAGCTGCCTGTCATGACCTGTCATGAAGAATGCTTTTAGCAGGTGCCCGAAAAGAGTCTAGCAAAGGCACGTGCTTTGTTGCAATAGGCGGGGAATTCCAAAGTAGGTGCTGTCACGGTAAGCAATGCAGTACAGATATTATGTGGAACCTGTAGTAGTGCTTGAAACTACTGAAGGGGAGGTTTTATTTATTGTGATTTCACCATGCTCTATATTATCTAATCTACTCAGACTAGTCTCATTTTCTTCACATAGGCCGACTTTTCAGGACCCGGGAAGTCCAGCGGAGGATAGGGCAGTAGGGCGGTTCATAAAAAATAGAACATTGACTTGACTTGACTTTCTTTTTGGTATGTGTTTCGTGAAAAGTATGCTTTTGTGTTATAATGTTTTAACATCAATAAAGTTTATTAAAAAAAAACTTTTCTTAAAAAAAATGCCTGCTCCAAAGGTCTTATTTTACTAAACTAGGGATTATATAGCTATGTCTGAAATTCCATGCATATCAGTTAATATCTTGACCCTGCTCCACTGAATTGAAATTTCAGCCTTCACGACATAGGAAAATGGCCAAGTAAACAGCTATTTTTGTGGAGGAGGGTCAAGATATTAACTGATATGCATGAAATTTCATATATAGCTATATAATCCCTAGTGTAGTAAGATAAGACCTTTGGAGCAGGCATTTTCAAAAAAAGTTTTTTATGAACCGTCCTAGTAGGGCAGTAATTGTTCCTTGATAATTTGTCACACCCCTCCATGATGGAACCTGGGGCGGCCCGCCCCCCTGCTCCCCTTTCCTACGCCCCTGGCTCTATGTAAGAAGCATTCCATAGGACCTGGGATCCTTTTGCCACACATCCTTTCCATTCCCAATTCCTCTCCTTCTGAATAGATGCTGGCAGCAAGGAAAGGACTGCTATACCTGCGCTGCCAGGACTATTCCACCCATCTTTCCTCAAACAGCTGAACAGCCATAGAACTCCCTCACACTACTGTCAATAGTAGCTAATTGGTTCCAGTTCAAAAGAGCGCTTTGCCTTTAAACTTCTTGATCAAAGGAATTAAACCTAACAATTGGATTTGAGTGGTCTGGTTCTTTCCCCTCCACACACAAGATCTACTGCTGGTCTCACAGTCCTGCCTGTATTTCCATTTGCTGATGAAACTGGTGTTTGGTCTCATGGTTTGAGAACTTCATGTGTTGCAGCTAGTTAGGATGAGATGAAGGTAGCTGTCAATTTATAAAGGTCTCTGGATGTGTTGCAATGATTGCCATTCCACATTATCCATTAATCTCACAATTTAAATTTGTCACCTTCGCATTGCAGCCTGCTGGCCACATAAGCTGAAACAGGCCTTGCCCCCATTCTGCCCCAGACCATGCGTATAGCATCTCATTAGCTGGCAAATACAGTTACCACTTGTGGTCTGACATGAAATATTCATCGGCTGCTTTGTACAAAAAAGAAAAAGGGAAAAAAAAGATTGGCTGTTAACTAGTTGAGAATATATGAGAAAACAGCCAAAGGAATTACAATTGATTTTCTTGTCTTATCGGTGAGAGCACATACTGTATTATTAATATAACGCACTCAGTGCAGTTCTATCAATTGGGGATTAAATTGTGATAAAAATACCAAAGTTTCTGCATTTCTTTACAGCTTCATGTTGCCCCAGTATTCCATGACTGATACGTGCTAAATAGAGGGCAAAGTGGAATTTCTTAAGGGTGTGCATATGAATAATTTTTAATGATATGCAGATTCCTCACCCGCATTCTGGGTTCACAATGAAAATCATAGGGGGAGAGGTGACTCTGAGGGTTGGCCCTGCCCCAGGTTGTCCCCCAAGCTTCCATATATCATTGATGAGACATGCCACCCAATCAGAGTTTTCCATGGCCATGCTAAAATCGCATGCATCCACTGGGATCTTGACTCCACTGCTACAGCAGATGACTCTCAAGGGGTGTCCAGAGCACTGTCTAGTCCTGTTGGGTTTCAGTTAGTAAGGCTCAAGGATGTGGACAAGGTGCTTGGATCGGTCAGGGCCATCACTTGCACTCTGGACCCTTGCCCTTCTTGGCTGATAAAAACTAGCAGGGAAGGGACAGCTGGCTGTGCCAGGGAGGTGATTAATACCTCCCCGTGAGAGTGGGTGGTACCTGCATGCTTGAAGGAGGGGTGGTGGTAAAGCCCTCCCCAGACCTGGAAAATTTAAGTGATTACCGGCCAGTTGCCAATCTCCTCTTCTTGGGTAAGGTTCTTGAGTGTGTGGCTGTGGACTGGATCCAGGTGCTATTGGAGGAAAACTATTTTCTAGATCCATTTCAAGTAATAATAATAATAATAATAATAATAATAATAATAATAATAATAATAATAATTTATTTATACCCCGCCCATCTGGCTGGGTTTCCCCAGCCACTCTGGGTGGCTTCCAACAGAATGTTAAAATACAATAAAAGCTTCCCTAAACAGGGCTGCCTTCAGATGTCTTCTAAAAGTCTGGAATAATAATAATAATTAGGGTTTAGGTCTAGTTTTGGCACAGAAACTGCTTTGGTTGCCCTGGATTTTGACATCTGTTGGGAGAGAGCTAGGAGAAATGTGTCCCTGTTAATTCTCCTCAACCTCTCAGTGGCTTTTGATACCATTGACTATGGTATCCTTCAGCAGCGGCACCCCATTGGCCCTTCCTCAGAGTGAAACTCTGAGGGGGGGGGAGGTGGTGGAGAGACCGGAAGAGACCTTCACCTCACTGGCTCAGTTGGCAGCCGGTGGCCAATAACAAGGTCAGTTATGAAGCAAGCAGGGGGCAGGAGCACACCAATTTACCATTCTTCTGCATCTGTCACTTGAGATAGTTATCTCATCCCACCTCCTGACTGGACAGCTCCTGATAACATGTGAAGCAGCTCTGAGCCTTAGACATAATAGCACCATCTCTCAAGGTCTCAGGACACATCTCGCTGTCACGTCTGACCTTTAGCTGTTATAAAGATGCCACTTCACTAGTTGCATTGCAAAAATGCAACATCCAAAGTGGTCATGATGTACTGAGCTTCACTTAGGTAATGCCAGAAGCAAAAATTAACAAAAGTCTGGAATCTCTTAAGTACGCTGGTGTAGTATATATTAGAGCTGTGTGCAAATGGCCCCAGTTTTTTCTCTTCTTATTTGTGGCCAAAGAAGTGGGTGCTGGGAAGGCATTTCACCCAATTTTGGCAGGGATGGAGAACAGGTTCTTAGGGGTGTAGCGGCCCATTATTAGTGGCAGGAGCCAGACATCTTTTCTTCACCAGACTTTTTTTTGCTGCTGCTGTTATTAACATTCTGGCTGCCAATCTACAACCTCCATAATGTCCCTGAACTAGTGTCTTTCTGGGGAATTGTAGAGGGAAGTTGGAAGCTGCACCACACACAAAAAACCTGTGGAAATTATTGAGAGAAGTTTCTGCAATGTGCTGTTCTTTTTCTAGGGAGGGAGGGTGAGAGAAAAAGGAAAATTTCAGAAATTTCCTCAGGAAAAGGAAAAGCTTCTGAGAAATTTCTAGTAAATATTCTTTAAGATGAGATAATGTGCACCGAGAACAACTCCTCCTCCTCACTCCCCTCTGAAATTAACACTTGGCTTTCGGCCTGAGACGTTTTGCCTACTATTTGTTTCTAACATTTCCTTATTATAGCTCTATCTCATTAGCCATGATATATCCGCAAGCTGGCAGCCAAAGGTTAACTGTGACATGCAAGAGTCTCTTAACATTACAAACCCCTCTGCTCCACCCATTTGTATTCATTTCAGTGGCTACTGCAGGCTCCATGAGCGGGTTTAACAAGTCTCTGAAGGTCTCTCTTACTTACAGAGCACAAGTAAAATTTGCAAAAGGAGCAATTACAGCTCCTTCCTCCTTCACTCTCCCCATGTGCATCTGAGTCAGACACCAGCATGGCTGGGCCTGCAAGATCAATGGTCTGAAAAGGGCTCTCGCTATTTGTGCATTCAGCTGTGCTTTCTGAGTTGGTTGTCTCACTGCACAGCTGCCTCCTTGCATGCCAGATAACCTAATAATAGACTATAGCTGGAGCCTGAATATCATAATTCTGCTGAGTTTACTTTTGGTGATAATCTTAGCCTAGGGTGCACTACTTGGACACGGCTCTTACCTTGAACACTGGCACCTATGAATATGTAGGGTAATCTCCTATCTTCCATAGTGACCTTGCCCCGGCCCAGCTTTTCACGTTTTACCCCACTATTGGTTGGAAGAGAATAAACAGGGAGCTGGACCCTCAGGGCAAACACGGGGAATAAGTCCCATCACATTGCTCTTCAAGTTATCTTGTGTGGTGTATGGGATACAAGATGGCAGTCTTCTTCATGGGATGTGCCAATGGTCAGTTTTGGACCCTTGGGGATGTTGCTTAGAGTAGGCCAGCGCTTGCAGTGCTGTGCAAAGGAATTTGTGGCATTGGCATGGCAGGAATGGGGAGGCGGAAGCATTCTGCTCATATGATATGCTTTCTCCATCATACCAGCTTGTTTACAACTTGAACTGAAACAGGCTTCACACTTTCTCATTTATAGCCAATTACTAGTGATGGAAGAGTCTGCAGTAGATTTGAGGGTCACAGGTGGAGCAGCGTTCAAGCTACAATTCCAGGATTTATAGAATCATTTCTGCCCTCCTGGGCAGAAATATGTGTGTAGAATATCTTGAACAAATGGAACATCTTTTCTACTTCCTGTCTCACTGCATGGCAAGGCTGGACAGCTATCCCATTAGGACGTGCAGGAGTAATTCTAATGTATTGATAAGGCAGGGAGCTGGAAAAGGTTGCTTGCCGGGAGCAAAACCACTGGTTCACATTTCACCCCAGCCATTAATTCTCTAGGTAAGTTGGCCACTTATGCATTGTGAAAAAAAGAAGACAAAGGTAGACATGCATTTGCATAAAATCTGCACGTGCAAATTTATATGTAAACATGCAAGTGTGTATGTTGTTGAAATACAATACATCTCACTGTAACGTGAAAGACCATGACCAAGTGGCCTGACAGCTAACTGAGCGAATTTAGGGGCCCTGCTTTCCCTTCTTATAGGTCTTAATCTTCAAGCCAGACTTGTACCAGACACTCATAACATAAACATAAGAGCTAACCCCCGCCCAATAAAATACCCCATGGGAAGGGGCTTACTTGGGGCCCCAATATTTTATTCAACTTACCACCCTTGCGTCCAACAGAGGACTTCTTCAATTGGAGAGGGAAATGAACAGCTTGAGCTTCTGCTGTTTCTCTTACTACAGCAAATTTGGAAGTTCTATCTAGTTGGTAGTGGGTCACTGCCGGGGCTGTTGATGCCAGGCCTGGAGGTATTGCGAGGTTTTTGGGTTTTTTAAGGTATGGTTGATGGATCTAAAACAGACACTTTTCGCCGCTGAAGTGTTTATCTAAGTCTAATTGAAGTTCTTTGTGGAAAGTACCAGTTAATTGCTATTAGAAGATTATTATAACAGCTGCAAGATTGGAGTCAGGGCAAGGGATTGAAGGGAGAGGTGGGAGAATAGCTTCAGTGGTAAACACCAAAGATGTGCATCTTCCCAAAGCTTATTTACCAAGCAAACAACATGTTGTTAATTTTTTTTTTTTAACACAGCATGCAACTTTACTTGGAGAAATCTGAAATTTGAGAGGGCTGTGTGTTCTAACCTAACGCAGTTTTAGTTCAGGCTTCCCCAACTTAGTGTCCTCCAGACTTTTTTGACTACAACTTCCATCGCCACCGACCATAGGCCATGCCGACTGGGGCAGATGGGATTTCTAGTCCAAAACATCTGGAGAGCACCAAGTTGGGGAACGCGCCTAGTTAAATAAAAAGGTGCAGGGTCTGAATGTACTTTAACTTAAGCAGTCTTGAGTCCCTGTCAGGGCAAAAAAGCAGGGTATAAATACATATATAATAATAATAATAATAAAACCAAAACTAATATTGCAGGGGGTTGGACTGGATGACCCTCATGGTCCCTTCCAAATCTGATTGTATGACTTTCTAAACCGTAAAATAAAATGTCATTTTTTGAAATGATGCAAAAATGAAGTTAAAATAACTTATTTCTAGATTTTCTAGATGACTACTTGGTTGCTTTTTTGAAATCAGATGTCAGTTTATTTTATTTATTTAAGCACCTTGTTTTTTCTCGTGCCCTATTGGGTATTCCAGCCCTGGTTGATGGGCAGCTTCAGGGCCCCTACTCTCACTTCTTAGGTTTACTTATTTTTAAATAGCACTTGACCCAGAGCACCCTTCAGATTTAATAAATGCTCCCTACTTTAGTCAGCGTTAACCCCAAACCTAAACCAAGTAATTTTTTATTTTTTTAAAGAAATGGAATAATTTTACTTTCTGCTGCTGTCATGCCTTCTGGGGCCCTGATGAAATTTAATTGCCTGCCACTAGTTTAGATGAGCAAGCAGTAAACGTGGCCAAAGCAGAAAAGGTTCTGACCTTTGATTCCTCAGAAACTCTTTCATAAAAACCTTGATCCTCACTTTAGCCTGTGTATGTGGTACCATTAAGTATCTCTGAGCTGACAGCATGGAGGACTATGCTATCAAGCAAGAGATGCTCTGAATGAGAGATGGGGTCCTGGTTAGTGAGTTGTGTAGATAGAGACCTGGCAACAACTCCCGCTGCCCCTCAAGGAAAGCTCAGGAAGAAGATGGACTGGTCACCTTATGTAAGAGGCAAGAACCTAGGGGATTAATAGCTTGAGTCCCGGAATCCTTTGAGCGTGGAGCATTTATCACACTGAGATTTGAGAGAAGACTCGCAACGCCCCCCCCCCTCCCCAGTTAATATAACATGTAGCAGAACTGTTGTAAGCCCTTTCAGGGACTGGTGGGTCAGGTTTTATGATGTTCTTTGTACTGTATTACCAAAAGGGGAATGTGTGAGAGAGGTAGATAAGGACCCTAGAGAGGAAGGACCTGCCCATTTTTCTTTGCCTCCTCAATTACTCTGACCAGCCCAGCGTGGCCCCTGCAGGCATTGTGCTTTCGGCTTCTGTACTGGAAATGGGCAAGGGGTTAATGAAGCTTTTGATCTGACCAGCAAGCAAAACATTAGTTGGAGGCTCTCTGAAGCATCGCTACTTTGTCTCAGCCCAAGAGCACGGGGATTATTTCTCGTTTCCATGAACAGCGTGAGATTTGCTGGGATTTCAGCGCTGCATTTTGCTGTCCTGAATCCAGGCCTGTACTGTTGATGAAAACCAGAGCTCGGGGTGGGGGATTCGGGAGAAATGATGTCCAACACTCTGACAATATTTTTCAGCCTGTTTGTAGTTCATCTGAGGAGGATTCTGTGTTTTGTATAGTTCCTCTGCCACTGATCCTCCGGGTTTCGCCATTCATTAAGAGGGACAGGGAACTGCCGAGGTCGTGTCAAGTCCTAATGAGAAATGCCTAACAATGCTCAGCGTTTGATTTATGAGCGCTGCTTAAGTTAGGCTTAGAGTCATGCCAAAACAGGCCAACGAGATAAGCGCCCATTTATCTATAGAAGTTACGGAATAATTATGCGAAAGCATTACATTTTTAAGAGAAACAAAGACAGACCTGCGGGAAGCACATTTTCACAGCGTGATTTAGCAAAGCCCAATCAACCCCCTTGCGGGAGGACAATTAACAGAATTAAAAGTTGGAATTTTAATTATCATACAAATTAGGGGGAAATTAATCAGCTCATATTTTATGACCACTGCGCTCTCAGCCTTGCCAGTTGAGGTTTTATGGCAAATCTTTTGATTAATTGAGATGCAGCATGAAAGCAGAAAATCTAAACTTGAGTGGCATTTTAATACTCAACCCTCTCGTTCATTTGCTTCCCCAGCATTAGGAAAAGGAAAAGAAAGTGAAAGCTCTTTGTTTACCTTGCAGCTCCACCAGACGCTGCCTCTTTTGCCTTAAGCCTGCCTTCCCCAACCTGGTGCCCTCCGGGTATTTTGGACTACAATTCTCATCAGATGCTGGCAGGCTGGGGCTGATAGGAGTTGTAGTCCAAAACATCAGATTGGGAAGACTCCCTTAAGTGTTCTCTAGCACTCTATTACTCTTTCTTTGTTTCTTTGTTCGAGAGCCAGTGTGGTGTAGTGGTTAAGAGTGGTAGACTCGTAATCTGGGGAACCGGGTTCGTGTCTCCGCTCCTCCACATGCAGCTGCTGGGTGACCTTGGGCTAGTCATACTTCTCTGAAGTCTCTCAGCCCCACTCACCTCACAGAGTGTTTGTTGTGGGGGAGGAAGGGAAAGGAGAATATGAGCCGCTTTGAGACTCCTTCAGGTAGTGATAAAGCGGGATATCAAATCCAAACTCTTCAAACTCTTCTTCAAAGTAGAGAAATCGGTGCTTTTTTTCTATGAAAAAAAGGTGCAAGAACTCACCGCCTCAGTCGCCAACCTGACGCCATAGGGAAACCAGAATTTCGTGACAAGATGCCGGGTTCGCGGTTCAACCTGCTACCTGTTTCAGCTGCCATCGTGCCCGTGTGCACCTCGCCCCCACCAGTCCAGACCGCTTTGGCTGCCATCCTGAGAACCTTGCTGCTCGGGAACTTCGTTTGCTGGGTGAGTGGACTTCTTGGACAAAGCAGGGCAAAAAAGGTGCCAGAACTGCACTCTGGCATGTTCTGGCAGAAAAAAAGCCCTGCTTCTAATTCTGGTGGCAACTGGAGACAGTGTTGACATATACCCAGGAATGGGTGAATATGTCCATTTTGGTTTATCTGTTTTCCATGGTTAGCTGTAGTTTCCCACATTTTCTCATCAGTTGTTTTTTTTTTAAGACGTTATGAAAATGTTTTGGTATTTTAGCACAATTCTCCTAATAGACACATTTTTGTATGCAGCTTTATTTCATATGCAGAGTTTTTGCAAGTCATTTCCCCATATAAATTGTAGGTTTGTATGTTATTTTTCCTAATATTTTGTACATCACCTTGGGGCGTATGGGGCTTCATTTGTGCCCCCAGGCCTGAGGTTCCCCACCACTGCTTCTAGGGCTCCATCTTGTCCTCTCATCTGTTCCGTATTTATGTGAAACTGCTGGGTGAGATAGTTTGTAGGTCTGGCACTAGGTATCTTCAATATATTGATCATGCACACTGATATTTTCTATTTCGATGTGGTCCAGACACAAGACTGAGGGCATGTTGGTTGATGAGTTTTCTGATGTGAGGAGGAGAGATTGGGACGGGGCATGTCCACCCAAAGGGAAACTTGCATAACAGCTTCAGAGAACATTAAAGAAACTGCAGTCCAAAGATAATAAACAGTGGCAGAGGAGGACATTTTGCCTATAATACATCTTGACATGAAATATTGCTCAATTCTTACCTACTTAAAATGCAGAGTAGAGTGTGCTCCAGGAGGCCACAATATGTTGCCATGTATGATAGGCTAGGAATACAGCCAAGGATGGCACTGGTCAATTTTTTTCCTAGCACTTGAAGCGTCAACTAAGCTGCCTTACATATCCCCCTGTTGGAGATTCTAACCCTGTTCTGTAATCATTTGTGAGAAGTCGCATTAGGAACCATCAAAAGGAAATGCTACAGCTAATGGTCAATAGCTAGAGATTCATGTTCAATTTGACTAGTTTTATTTCCGCCAGAAATGCTCGACTGGCACATGCTGCGGTCTGAATATTTCGGGAACCATCTGCTGGGATGTCTTTATTTCCTAGTCCAGCTCCATTTGCATCCATGATCAGTACTGTGCATTTGGCTGGAAACAGCAGGCTGCAATGGTTCTGCTTGTCAGTATTTGCTTCAGCCAATCTAGGGCTGCAAATTAGCCTTACTTCCAGATCAAAGCATGACTACTCCCAGGAAATCTCAACTGTCTGAGGCACAGCAGAAATATGGATCTTGCATAATAACTTCTGCCTAGTACAAAATGCAGCCTTTAACCTCTCATATACCTTCAGAAGTGAGTTACTTTACCCGCATAGTGTCTGCATAGTAACGGGATGGAAAATATATGTGCCTAAGATTGGGATGGAAAAGTCTTGTCCATTTTGGTTCTCTCGCTTTCCCAGTTTCCCAACCTGAAATTCACTTCTCTGCAGCAATTTAATTCTTTAGCATTAGAGTGTGATTTTCTGCTAATGAAAACATTTTTGTATGCTGTTTTGACTAGTGTACACATTTTTGCAAGCAGCTTCTCCTAAGTATGTTGTTTTTGCTAATATATTCATTTTAAAGCACACTTGCCTCTTACGGTATTTAAGCATTTTTGTTAACATTGGGCAGAGAGCAGCATCACAAAATTTGGTGTGAATTTCCAAGGCTGGGTGTGTTTTGGGTCTCCTTGTTTTTGGAAAATGAATATTTGATAGATTCAGTTTTAAACATGAACTGAATTGAATTTCTCCTCCATCCTTAGGGTAAGGGTAACTACCCAACTGCATGTGGGCAATTTGTTTAATGGAGGTAGGAAGGAAGGAAGTTTCATCCATGCCCACCAACGCTTACCCACAGAGCGCCTAGTGTCCAAGAGACAACAGCATTCCAATTGCCACAGAGGGCCCCCAGGTTGAACCAATTTTCTGCTGGTTAGTCATGTGTAAAAGTGGCCTTTAACAGGAAACACAGCTTTTCATCTGCGTAATGCAACTTCAAAGCCTCTGATTTTGCTCGTGCCTCCAAATGGTCAGGGCATTCTGTAGCCAGATGGTGTGGAATTAAGGATTGCTCTGCAGGGCTGACTAGTGACATGGAAGTGATTATTTTAATTAGCCCAAGATCAGATTCTGGATGACAAATGAGCTCAGACCCACTGTCTCAGAACAGACGCAATTTATGGTTCAAACACAGCCTCCTGACCTCAGCAAAAGTTATTCTAAACATAAGGATAGAATTAGGGCTGTGCTTTGAAGAAAAAAAGTTGAACGCAGCTCAAGCTGGACTATTTACATTTCAGATTCATAATCCAAATGCTGTACTAGCATATGAAGATTGCAGGAAAAGCATATGCGATAACTTCAATGGACAAGCAGTTAACAGGTTTGTCTCCAGAAAGTTCACCCTTCAAGGCTGCTCCAAGAAGGAATGGAAACTTCAGACCTTTGATGTATATGCAATAATCCACAATGGTCCTCCTGTGAGCCTTGACTTGGCGTACAAAGTTTTCCACGTTTTGTGTCGCCCATAATTTGGCAAGTCTGGATAAGACAGAACAAGGCATCCTATTTACCTCAACAGCCGCTGATCCGAGAGTGCTCCTCTCACTCTGTAGCTGGGACAGATTTGCCACACACCCTTTTTCTGGGAGAAGACTTAAGTTGATTTCTCCCAAGGGAGGAGGTCTAGGGGAATACAGGGGCAGGAGTGCCCAATAGGAAGAGCCAGCTGGCTGGCAAGTTAAGCTGCCTCCACACCCACACCTCCTCCTGCTCTGGAGCACCCATTCCCCCCTCCCACAATGTAGGCTTTTGCTATTCACCTTTTGGGGCTCAGCAGGAATAATTTTGGGAGTCTCTGATGGGCTGTTGGAACTTCCAGCCCCCCCAAGTGCAGTCTAAAACACAGTAGCTAATGAAGCTGACAAAAAAAAAGGTGAAGGATCTGGGGTCCCTCTTGAGCACTGCAGAAGTGTGCCAGCTCAAAAAGAAATAATCCAGCCATCCTCTGTGTGGTTCCTGGTAGCCATTTATTGCTATACCTCCACCCTCCACTCTCCTGCTTAGTTCCCGGTGGGGCTTCAAGAATGTGCTCACCACTGAGTTAGGGCTTTTGTATATTTTTATTATGATTATTTTGGATTCTGGTATTGTTAGTGAAGCTGTTCCAAATGGCTGGAACATCCCATCAGCCTGTTTATTGGTATATGTGCGGTAGAAGACATTGACTGAGAGGAGGTCTATCTGACCAAACCAAGTGCCTGCAGGGGAGGGGCCAGAAGGCAGGTAGGGATGTCATTCCTGTGCAATAATGTTAGTGGATCTTGATGGCCAGTCTGGATGGATGCTGTAATGCTAAGTTGAAGAGCATACTTCTGTCTATAGTCAGGCACATAGCTATAGGGAAACATGGTGGAGAAACCCAGGCAGGGGAGGCATGGCAGCCCTTGGATCCTTACGCAGCCTACACCTAAAGTATCATCTTTCCCCGTAGGAACATGCATGGAACCTGAGATCCAAGAGATGTCTGGAGGGTGGTGGCGAGAGATGGGTCTTTTCTGTGGTAGCTCCCCATCTATTGAATGCTCTCCCCAAAGAGGCCTTCCTAGCAGCAAGTTTGTCATTGTTTTGGCACCAGGCAGACATTTTTGTTTGCATTTTGTTTGTACAGTGATTTAATGTTTTTTATTCTATGTTTGACTATCTGATATTGGGTGGCACTGGCTGTGAAAGCAGCTCGGCTCCAGAGGATCCTCAGCCTCACACCTCCTCCTTTTGGAAAAACCCATTTCAGAGCCTTCCACTGGGCTCTGCCAGCAGGAATACACATGGCTGGTGGACAGAAGGGTGAGGTTTGTGTTGGTGCTTCCAACAGAACCTCGCAGAGGGGCATCTGCACTCAGTCCCATCCTTCTTCAGCCTGTCGTAAGGGTTATTTTTATTATTATTATTGCAACCTAAGAATTATAAGCGATTAGCCTGCTAACCTTGGTGTAGCACTGAACAACCTTTTGGTCATCAACTCTATGTACAGTACAGTTCAGAAGAGCAGCAAATGCATGACAGACGGGTGTGCGTCATTTGATAATGTTGGGAATATTGAAATACTACGACGAGAGAATAAATGCATTCCACACATACTGTAGATGGAAACTATTTGTTCATCCACTGATTACCACACGTGAGCCGGAACAACATTGGCAACATCAATGATTTTGTTTTGTTTTTTACCCCTGTACTTACAACAACTGCCCTTGTGCAATTCAGAGTACATAATCATGATTGGTGAAACATCATTACTAGAGCGAGCTCCCCCCCCCCACTTTAAGCCCCAAACTAACAAACAATCAAGAGCACTAAAAAGTTCCAGATGGCAAGGTGTAAGCAAACTCTTTCCAGATGTAACATCTGGCTTTTTGACAAACTCCTCGAGTTGGTCCCTTCCTGAAGTCTTGCCATAAGATCAGACAACAAGCTGATGGCCTGTAATAGTGGCCTGGTTTTATATCTGCTCCTATGTGCTCTTTTCTTTAAAGCAAAACAAAGAAACAAAATACAGAGAAACATAGTTATAAGCAACAAAAACGAAGCCCTTCCTTGAGGCTCTTCTCTCTTGTGTCGCCTCCAAGAGATGATGTGAGGGTGGCAGTGAGAGAAAGGGCCCTGGCCCTCTCTGTGGCAGTGCAGTCCCCCATTCTGGAATGCTCTCCCCTGGGAAGTTCACCTGGCGTTGACTCTGTTATCTTTCTGGCGCCAGGCAAAAACATTTTTATTTTCTCTGGCATTTGAACTGTATTAATGGTCCAAATTATAGCAGCTGTTTCTAGTCATCATTCCTGTGTTAGGTGGGGTGGATATTCTTGTTTTTGATTATTTTGTGTGCAGATTTTTTTTTTTACTGTGTTTGTATTGCTTTTCTGGGTATCTTATTAATTTGTTGTTTTACTTTTCTTGAAAAGCCACATCCACATCGTACTTTTGTAGGAAATGTATACATTTTTGTGCGTTCCACAGTCTCCACTTTAACAGTCTTTTAAGTGTGCCGAGACTTGTCAGGAGATCTGCCACAGAGCTATAATTCCCAGCACCCTTAACAAACTACAGTTCCCACGAATCTTTTGGGACAACCCATGTCTGTTAAAGTGGTATGAGTGCTTTAGACATACGGTGTGGATATAACCTAAATCTCCTTTGGGACTCATTTCAGTTGCGCGAAGTGATAAATAAATTTCATAAACTAAATTAAAGATTAGTAATGAATAAAACAAATCCATAATTATTTATGAGCTAATCACACATGGAGCCATTCTCCTCCTACGGGGGGTTTCTTATTACTTCCCCCATTTTCTGCAGTAATAAGGAAACTTATTTCCCACTAGCCCTCTGTGTGCCTTGGTTAAACATTTCCAAGTTTTTAAATGCTATGACTGAAGAATGAAACACCAGTCTAATTACTGTTCAATACCGTCTGTCAGCACCTCTTTATAATTTAGCAATGCTACTAAGGGGGAAGAGCGGAGGAATAATCCTTGCCACTTCTGTTCCTCATTGCTAGCATGCAGTGGTGACTAGTGCCCATTTGGACTGGTGGGAGGAAGCCAGGGAGCCCAACAGGAGGTGGAGGCAGAGTCAATGATTGCAGAACCAGCTAATCCTATTTTTGCCCCAATCCAGCTCCCTCCTGATTTTTAAAGGAGAAACACAGAGACTGAGGAAATGGAAGCTACCAATGGGGTGTCATCCTCTGGACTGGATCTATGCAAGAAGGCAGGCAGGTGGGAACAGGTTGAGACCAGATTGAAGTTGGTGGGGCAGAGCTCCACTTGCCCTACTGGACCAGATTCCACTGCTAACATCCCTCTGTAGTGTTACTGTGCCCTCAAATTCTTAAGAAAGCTGGACCTTCCAGGAAAATGCCTGACCTGGCTCCCATAGAAATCACTGGGAAGCTTGCCTCTGAACTCTGCGAACTCTGATTGAGTTGTAAACACCGGCTGCCTTACTAAAGGAGTTGCTTTGTCGATATTAAATTCTACGCAGCATTTGAAATCTTTTTTCAAGGCGTATTATCTGTTGAAACTTCTTTCACAGCAAGGGCATGCTTGTTTATGGAATGTCATATTTCACCTGTTGTGGAGAAATGGCCACGTCTTCAAAGTTGAGTGCTAGAAGAAATCTTTCGGTGAACAAATTTGCATTCCGTGTCCTTGTGCACTAGGAACAACAGATGAAAGAAATGTTGAAAACGAGGACACTGGTGGTTTGGTAAATAATTCTTTGAGTGGCTATGGGGGGAATGCTAGTAAATTCTAGAAGTAGGTATTGGATCTGTGTGAGGGGCAAGTGAGATGAATTGGGGTGATTCTGGGGTCTCCCCCGTCCACAAGTCAAAGGATGATGTCATTAATCCTTGCCCAAATCAAATTAGGGTCCCCACAAAGTCTCATGTCACTGAATTGTTTCTGTACTTTTATGTACCATATTGGTCTATCTTTTCATCTATTTCCATGTTTCTCTAGATTACAATAGGCGTGGGGGACCTTTTCAGCCTGGCAGACTGGAATCTGAGGTCCCTGCACTCCAGGTAAGCCATAACATCAGGGGTGAAGCAGGTGGGTGTAGCTTGAGGAAAACAGTCACACATGCCCAATTAGGGGTCTGTTGGGCAGAAGTAAGCCAATAGGACCAGAGGCTCCCAATTGCTGGGGGAAGTCCATGGGTTTTGCAAGAAGCGAGACTGTCCAAAATGTTCCATTTGGAGGACTGGAGACACCAAGATTGTTTTTTGTTAAAGCAGATCAGCAGAGTGTTTTAAAGATGAAGTTAAATGCTTTATTTAAGTTTTTAAAAATCCTATGTTGCTCTGATTTAACAAACAAGCAATCCTACCCTCAAAAAAAGCCACCAGAATTTTTCAGAACTTTGGAGGCAACATTTTGGACAGCCTCAAATTGAAGGTCCACTGAATATATCCCACATTGCTAGAATTCTTCCTTAAAAATATCCATAGTTATAAACAAGAATAGGGACTGTTTACAAATTAATTACAGCTGCTGTCAAGGACAAAACAATAAAATTATAATTAATAAAGCCTACACAAGAACTTCCTCCTAAAGCTGCCCAATTATAACACATCTGTAATTTAGAAACATTAGTATTAAAAATTGAGCATTAGAAAATAGATGACATTTAATGGGACTCAGCTATAGGTGATTTTAGTTGAACAGCTTTGATAATGGCGGGGAGCACCTGTGAAAGCTGTTGGCATCTTGCTGGAGGCCATGTGTAATTACGCCAAGTCATATTGCCTCTGTTAGGCAAGGCATGCTTTTTGTCCTTAGAAGGGATTCCCTATCAGAAATACCAACAAATATGTTATGCCTCCTCCTAGTGTTTTAAATGGATTTTGTTCTTTTTTTGGAATCTGCATACCACATATTCAAGGGCTTCTATGGGTGGGGAAAGTCTGCAATTGCAAAATAGTAACAGCATAACATTGAAACTGCTTCCTTGTGGTCCCCAGGCAATGAATTCACAATTAGCCACTAATGAATTCTCTTTAAGACTAATGTTTTCTCTTCATATCCACCACTTCTCAGATAAAAAATATTTTTGTCACTCATTTCTGTTCACTACCTCTGTAATTTGAGTTGGGTACTGTAGGAGCGACATTTCTTTTGTGCTGGCATTTCAACGGTGTCCCCTGTTTTCAATTAGGAACCTCTTCTCCTCCCACTGTCTAGCTACATACTGTCTTGCCTCTCTGGTCAACTGCTGCTCCAAGATGCCACCTCAGCATTTGTCCACCCCACTCCAAGTGATTGCTTCAGATGTTCGGAGAAGGATGAATAATTGCCTATTGGATTCCAGTTAGCAGAGGTCAAGGTGATATCTGCCTGGCCTCTTCTGGACTTGCCATACAACTTGCTGTTATTACATGGGTTATTCAAGCCTATAATCGGCTGAGTTCCACTGAGATGGAACCGTCTGCTTCAGTGAATTGTTTTTTTGTAGCACAGCCGCCAGGATTTTTTTGTCCTGGACAGCAGGAACAGGAGCGGTCGGTAAATTTTTACTCGTGCAAACCCATTCTATTTTTAGTTATTATGTAGTAGATGAGTAATGAACAAGATCAAGCAGTGCTTTTGAAGCACAGTGACTCCCCAAAGCTACAGTGGTTTATACAGCAGTGTCTTAAAATGTTGCATTGTTGTTTTGGACTGACTGAGAGCACAAATCGTTGTGCCCCCACCGTAAAATATGCTGGGAGGAATCACTGTGAACCAGAGTTTGTTCTGAAGGAGGATTTCTTCTTATGGATATCTCAGGCAGAGGCAGCCCAGGGAAAATCTTGAACACAAATGGATAACACTCACCAAAATTAAGGAGACATTCCTAAGTACCAGGAGAATGAAGCAGAAAAACACAAGTCTTCTTCCACATGAAAAGAAAGCTTTTGAGAAATTGGAAGAGCTTTCAGCGCAGCACTACTGCAGACCAGCCTTCTCCAATTTGGTGTCCTGCAGATGTCTGGGACTACAGCTGCCATCTTCCCTTACCATTAGCAAAGCTGGATAGGACTGATGGGAGTTGTAGTCCAAAATATATTGGAAGACACCAAGTTGGAAGAGGCTGATATAGACTATACTGAGCTAGATGAACCAGTGGTCTTACTCAGCATAAGACAGCTTCCTACCTTGCTGCTTTTAATCTGAGCAGCCTTCCATTTCTTGACAGAAGCTCCTAATTGAAAGTGCATCAAATGGACATCCATCAAAACTTTGAACCATGCTGGAAAACACAGAAAGTAGGGAAGTTGTGTATGACTCCCCACAGATCACATTTCTGTACTAAAGCGGCATGATGAAGGACTACAGTTCTTGTGAGGTTTTTCCAGATCAATTTCCTTCCAGAAGGTGAGTCTGGATGACATTCAGAAGAATATCTGAGCAACTGGTATAGATTACTATTGCTCTTGAGGCTATGGCTTCCAAGTATCGGAGACGCCTGTGTATACTGCACATATGTTGCTTCCACTGAGGAAAAACAAGTGGGATTAGCTATAGGATCCCAGGCTCAAAATTGGTATTTTTCTTGCTGCAACTTGTCTTGCTATAAAAATGGTTATGAAGACAAATTCTGTGAGCTAAACTTAGCAGCTCTAGCCTGAGGAAACAGCCTGTCATACCCTTAAAAAATATTGCTCTTTATACTTTGCACAATTGGCCAAATTTGTTTGAGCCATATTAGATTCTAATTCAATGGACACAGTTAGTGTGCATTTTTCTATTATGTAAATAGAAGCATGGGTGAAGTTTGAGCAACTGCTAAACAAAGGATGAGGGAACTTGTAGTCATCTGGATGTTGATGGATTCTACTTTAATTTTTAATCTTTTGCTTATCTCTCCCCCCCCCAATTAAATTTCTATACCAGCATTCATCAGAGGATCACAGGATGGTTTTCAATATAAAAACACAAAAATGTACAACATAGTAACAAACAAAAACAATCCCCCCACTGTGTCTCCATGATCAGGGATGATAGGAATTGTGGTCCAATAACATCTAGAGGGCCACCAATTCTCCATCCCTGTTCTAAACCATGAATGGGAACACCACTTGAAATGCAAATAACAGCATCAGAGTGGAGATTCTTGTTGAGATCGTGGCAGGTAGAGGAAGAGTTAAACTCCCCTTTGCTATGATCCTGTGGCTACTGTAGCTTCCCCTGAGCTGCTTTTCACTCACAGGTGCACTTTACCTGCATGCCTAAGTCTGGCCCACAGTAGTTTTCATGCAAAGGAATAAAATATAAAATGTACAAGATGCTTACCTGAAAGCTGATCGCAATTCAAAAAGACAAAACTTAGCAATCTTCACACACACACACACATGCACACACCTTAAAACAGCATGGACTCTATCTACAAAGCTTCTGTCACAAGGTCTAGGATTGCCCACAACTCAGATAATCAAAATAATAAACTGTAAAGGGGGGCTTGCCAGGTAGAGACGGTGAGTTAGCTGCCGCACCCCATGAGCCCACCACCAAAGTGAGCAACAGACAGAAGAGCCAACCCTCAGCACATTCGCAAACCTTCCATCTGCTGCTGCAGAAGGAGAAAATGCGAGAATTGCCTCTAGCCAGAATCAGAGACTTTGAAAAATAACAAAGTCTGTGGCTGGCTATGCAGACCTACGGTGGCTAAGTGGTTGGGGCATCCAACATGGTTTCAAAGCCTTCTTACTGTGCATCTCTCAATGAATGTATAAAAACCAGAGTGCTTGTTTCAGTTAAATTCATGTAGTGACTAGAAGTGGGGCAGCTAGGAACAAGGAAGCTGCCTTGTACTGGATCAGAGCATTGGTCCTTCTAGCTCAATATTGCATGCACTGACTGGCAGCAGATCTGCAGGCAGAAGTCTCTTCCAGACCTATCTGGCAATTCTGGAACTGAACCTTCTGCATCCAAAATGGCTGCCCCACCACCGAGCTACATCCCTTCTTCATTTTTTTAAAGCTCTCCTAGCATATCAGAAATCACGTTCTCTCTGAATTAATTTACACTTTTATCCTACCTCTTCTCTCAGAGCTCGGTGCAAGTTATGTTTCCCCCTTCCTGCTCCCGCCCTTTATCCTCCAAACAACCCTGCAGAAATTTGGTCCTCTATAACCAGTGGACCTTGGATTTCGTGGGCTCTCCTTCCCACCTACCTGGAAAACATACATTCTGAAATGGGAATAAATTATGCATATTAGCTTAGTACAGTCACACCATTGAACTTATCTGTGCAAACCTGAGGGCTAGGAACATTTTAAAGAATGAAAGTCCAAATGCTCATGATTTTTTCATAAGTCTTATGGCTACAGGCTTTTAAAAATAGGCTTTTACAGGCTTTTATGATTGCAGGCTTTTATCTACTTATATCCTCTCTACCACCCCTCCCTATTACAAGCCCAAGGGATAGTGTTAGCGTTCTTGCTCGCATAAATGCAGAAATTGTTACACCCCTTTTACAGTCAAATCAAAAATTCATACATGTAAATAATCCTTGCCAGCTTCTCCATTTTCTACTAGACGCATTCCAAGCTATTATCAGAATTAGCACACTTAGCTGGGTTTTGAACCAACCTTTTATCCTGCAGATCTTCACCTCCAGAGCCACCAGATGGGTCAAGCGACTGCATCTTGCCACTTTTATCACATTGCAACTTGCATCACATCACATGGCAACTCAAATGGTCGCTGATACTTAAAAAACAAAACACTAGCACATAAACATATGCAATTCCACTATGACGATCTTGCACCATTGAAACAATTCTGATTAAGCAATTCTGATTAAGAAGGGCTATGGATGCAGCGATGGTTCTGCCAGTGCCACATCACCCGTCATAGGAGAGCTTTGCCTTACACTAGAGCTTTGTTGTTGCCATTCATTATTATTATTACTTTGAATTCTTACCTGCCCCTCACCCTAAGGTCCCAGAGTGGATGTTGAATCACCTTGCAAAGGGTTCATAAGGCTGGGCTGACACAAGCTCTGCAGATTGATTTTGGAGGACAGTTGAGTTCATGCTGGCCCTTGATCCAAAAACGGTAGGACTGTTTTCAATAACTAGATCCACATGCAGTTCCATCAGGATTGCAATAAGTCCTCTGGTGGATCCACAAGACAGCATGAAGCTAGCTATCTTACATAATAAGTGGCAGATTGAGCAGCATTCTGCTATTCTAGAATGCATTCCCCTTTTAACTGTGTTTCAGTGCTCTTGTGTGAGACTCAGAGCTAACCGTAGAATATTGACTCGCCTGGGCCAGTAGAAGCAGCAGAAATAGCAGTGCCTGCATTATCTATAAACTAGGCTGTTGTCTCTGTTCTCTGTAAGTTACTGATTCTGCCAACACCACAAAGGTGAACTCAATAGGTTATTGTCACCAGGGAAGCAGTGGTCAAGAGCAAAGCAATTTGTGATTTATTTATTTATTGCAAGTTTCCAGTTCTCCTGTATTATACAAAATGTCAAGCCCATTTTGGAAAAGAAAGCATTTCAAAAGTCTCTGCTCACTTTATGCACTGGAACTTGGAAGCTCTTTAAATTGATCATTTCTGTTGTAAGCTCAAAACATCTAGCTTCTTCCTTTTGCCTGTGGAAGAGCTATGCAAAATAGGAAAGTTTATGCACAGCCACCAAAAGATGGGAGAATTCCTCCAGCTTTTCGTATCGTGATGCTTTCTTCATTAGTTGGATTGCAGCATCAACCTTTCATATGCATTTTCCTTAGGGGTGGGAGAGCAAGGGAGCTTGTTTTCGCTTGCTTAGATACCACTGTAGGTTGGTACTGGAGCCAACTGGGTCTTCTTCTACAGAACTCGGTCTTTGCTATGGATTTATTGCAAGCGGAATAAGATGATCAGTTTGGAAGGGAGAGCAGTTTCAGGTTTCCAGTACACAGTGCTTGAATGGTAATGGGAGCTGCATCTCATTAGGATTAGCAATGCAAAAAGGATTCCATTTAATGAACTGCACAAACATTTTGGCAGTTGCCAAGCAGCCTATCGCTGGGCTGTTCATGCTGTTGTCGTTCCGAGTTCCTAATGAGGCTGTCCATTACCAAATTGGAATTTTGAGGGGTTATTACTTCTCCAGGAAATTGATGCCTCAATGAGACTTGGCACCTAAGCACTCCTCTCAAGGAGTACGTTCTGTGATGTGTAATCTCCTTTGTGCCGCGTACAAAACTTGCACTTCAGAGGCTGTGAAGGATGGCTTACACTTTCAGGAGCCTGCCCAGAAAGGCTTCATGGCTTGGGAAAGCAGGCAGAAGCGGGTGGCTTGCCGCAGCCAATTTGAAAAGGCAGCCCCTTTCATAGTGTTTTCACTGAATACAAACCACATCTACATGCCTGCAGATTTGTTTGCCTTTGGTGTAAGCTGTCTACTTGCTACTCATAGGATCATAGAGTTGTAGAGTTGGAAGGGACCCAAAGGATCCTCTGATCCAAGTCCCTGCAATACAGGAATCTCAGCTAAAGCATCCGTGTCCAACCTCGGATTTAAAACCTCCAAGGAAGGAGAGCTCACAACCTCCTGAAGGAGACCGTTTCACGGTCAAACAGCTCCATGTGTATATCTTATCATTGACTGTACAAGTTCATGTATGGTCCCCCACCCCGGCAAATGACAGCTGGGGAGGGCTTTAAATTAGGTAGCTTGTGCAGGGGGAAAGGCTCATTCCTGAACTATTATGGCCCTGATCTGATCTCTCTCCATACCTACTGTGATTACCTTTTTTTTAAAAAAAACAACAACACTGCTACGTCCACAGGATGGCAAGGGGGGAAACATACCAAGAAAGAACTCACCAGCTCCTGGTTTCTCGTCCCTCCCCACAATACTAACAGACATAAAGTAAGTTGGTTCTGTGCAGGTAGGTTGGGATGGCTCTAGTCTTCTAATAAGCCATGATCTCCAGGGAATTTGGTGAAGGAGTTTCCCTGCTCTGCAACCTTCACACTTATACAAAGAGAAAATGAGACAGACTGAACCCCGACCAAAGGCCTGGCGGAACAGCTCCGTCTTGCAGGCCCTGTGGAAGGATGTCAAATCTCGCAGGGCCCTGGTCTCTTGTGAGAGAGCATTCCACCAGGCCGGGGCCACGGCCAAAAAGGCCCTGGTTCTGGTCGAGGCCAGTCTGATCTCCCTGGGGCCCGGAATCTTCAGGGTGTTGTTATTTGTAGACTGTAATGTCCTCTGTGGGGCATACCAGGAGAGCACATCAGCAATGGTCAGGTTTATGAACAAGGAATGGACTGGGGCTGAGGACACCTACCTGGAATTAGGTTTGTGGTTGTGGCATCACACTCCATGTCCATGGTGGGTACTGAACACACTGTGTGAGGCAGTGCCTGATGGAGAAATGCTTGCAATCTAAAAAGCATTGTCTGTCTGTCTGTCCGTCCCCCGCAAGTGGTGGGGTCAGCACAAGGTTTCAAGACGTGAGCACATCCCATTGCAATAGATGCCCAATTTAAACAGCTACATCAGATTTTACTTTTTTTCTTGCCCAAAGCAAGTCTTCCCAAATAAAGAATGATAGTTGAAACGAGCAATGGCATTTAGTAGATATGCTAATTAATATCTAACAGCTATTTTCTTTGGTGCAATTAAATCCAGGCACATCCTTTTAAATTTTTAGTGCTTTTAATCAAATGGCACCTTCATTTCTTTGGCTAACCATTTCGCACACAATAGTTAAAAATACAAAGTAAATGCTCCGCAGCAAAGTATACTGGAATTTAATGAAATTGTAACAACTGTCCTACTGAATCTAATTTAGGTGCTTATTTCAGACGCTTCATTTAATGTGTTAACAAAATAAATTGCGTGTAATTGGAAGCATCAATACTGCAATGAAGGTTACTGAATTAGCAATGGGATGCAGGCAATAACACATTGGTATTAAAGAGGCAAAAGCAATGTCAATTCTTTTCAATTTAAATAATTAGGGAGGGGGAAGTAGTTCAAGGTATAACATTAGTCTTTGAGTCCTCATTGTTTATCTTTGCCATATTCTGTTTTCTTCCCAGCATGTTGTATAAGTTATCACTTTAAGATAATTCGGTTTTGAAGGCCAAATCCGCAATTAGACCCAGGGGCTATAGTACAAATTGAAATAAATGTATACAAGATTCATAACCGCTCTATATCTATAGTTTATAGGTCAACATTTTCAGTTCTTTCAGTTGCTCATTTTGTGCCTACCAAAGACAATATATTTTAAAGCCCAGCTTTCAAGAATTATTAATCATTTACTTTGGGGAAATCAGACTTGTGAGGAGTCTCAGCTCCTCAGTTCCCAAACTCTCTGGTTCTGGAAACGGTACATTCACGATTTAACAAAGTGCTTTGTAAAGTCCTCTTAAACATAAACAGTTGAAAGGACGCCAATTTCTTTTTCAGCAGTGTCTGTTTCCTGTGAAGTGTATCATGGGTGGAGGGGCATTGAAAGAAGTATTCTAACTAGGGATGCCACCAAACAATGACTTTAAAAATGGATTGTGTGGCCATATCTGGAGTTACCCAGTGCAAAATAAGAGGATGATTCCATGGGATTTGAAACGGTTATATGTGTTGAATGTGCTTCAAATGTACAGTGTGGATTTGCCCAAGACCTGGAAGGCAGCAGGTTCTCAGTCTGGGCTTAGTATTTCAGACACCTTATTTTATATGCCTAGTTGTCAAACGTACCATATATGAAAAAATATGATGCAGTGAAGAAAGCTGCCCATTAAAGGAATGATTCTACAAGGCTTATTCTGAAGGCTGTGGGTGGAATAAGCTCTCCCATGCAAAGACAAATCTAGCCCAGGCAGCATCTCACTTTGATCAGTCATGATAGGCCAGCAAAGAGAGATAAAAGATTATTTATTAAGGGTGAGTGAAAGGACTCATAGCCATTTTAGACACCAAAGGGCTCATCATGCATTACTGGATCGTAAATTCTATGATGTTTGCACAATGAAATGAATTTGATTTGGCTAACTATATCTGCCAGTGGTTGCTGGCATCTAAAAATGCTTTGTTATTTAAGTGCTGGTGGTCAGAATGATGTTAATATGGGAAATTTGAGTCTGAACCCAATAGTTTGTATACTCAATTTAGGGAAGCCTATGAATCGTGCCTGCATATGCTAATTAAATAATGAGTTTTCTTCGTTAGGAGGATTTTGTGCAGCTGACTAAATGGAAAATACTCTTTTCACAACTGGAAGATCTATGAAACTTCACAGTACATACACAGACACAGTACATACTGCAGTGGTATCTGTTTCTCTCACTTAAGTATACCCTGCAGTAATATTACTTAACCCTGCCAGAGACCACCTTGTACCTTGCATATTCCGTGGGTCACTGTTTTCTGCTGCAGAGCTTTTCCTTGAAGTTCCTGAAATATCAGAAGCAGGGCTTTCAGTTAACTGCCCCTGTCTTGTGGAATACCATCTTGTTGAGATACGTCAGGTTTACGGAGGGAAATGAAGATACAGGCAGTGACCATTTTGCGCAGGGGTTCCTTTCCTGCCTCCCACGCTCATTAGTGCGGTGTGCATAAACCTGCCCCACCCCGTTCTGTCCTGCCCCATTCTGCCCTCTTCTGGATCAAAAAGGACCCATTTGCCAGCAGTTACGCATCAATTGGACATGCACAAAATGGTCACTGCCTGTACTTACGTTTTGACAAGCTTTTCCAGCTGGATCAGGAAAACTGAAGTCTGTGCCCTGGGTGTTTATAGCTTTACACTCATTTTTAGCTGTTCTAATTCAGGTGCGGGGAACCTGTGGCCCTCTAAATGTTGCTAGACTCCAACTTCCATCATCCTTGACTGTTGGCCAGGCTGGTTGGGCTGATGGAAGTTGGAATCCAACAACAGCTGGAGGGACACAGGGTTCTAGTTTAGAGTACGGTTGTAAATCACCTTGAAATCTATATGAAAGGCATTAAGTAAGTAAGTAAGTAAATCGTCCCAAGGGTTCACTAACTGTACAGAGACGCTGCACATGCCCCAGAGCATCACATTTTCAGTGAATATATAAAGTAGTACAAGTGTAGCCAATAAGAAGGCATGGCAGAATTTAATGCGTATAAAGGAGTTCTAATTCCCCAAGTAAGGAATAAGAGCATGAGATACAGAATTCCGCTGAACCAGGACTACAAGCTTTATTTCAAAAAAAATTGTAACAGGCTAAACTCCAATCTCCTGTATATGTATAACTCCCTGGACTGAGATTGCAGAATCTTCTGCTCAGTGCTTTTTTCTAAAAAAAATGTTTAGGGGCACTCTCATTTTCCTACTCATATTGAAATACTGCCCCTCAATGAGGCCAACTTAGATTCACAAAATGTTTAGGAAATGCATTTGCATTTCAATAATAAAATACCTAATCTGCAATTTTCAAACCAATATGCAAATCAAAACACGATTAGCCTTCTAAATTCACACTTTGCTGAATTTTGTGACGCAGTTCTCCAACCAGAAAATGTGTATAAAAATGCATACATTAGTAGGGCATGCATTTTGGCTTAATTTAGACCAGTAGACAGATCCTCTACAGCATTGTCATCCAGTTGGGAGTTTGGTGAAGGAAGGATCAATTCCAATTTCTATGGCAGGCATAGCTCAGTAGGTAGAGCATGAGACTCTTAATTTCAGGGTCATGAGTTCAAGCCCCATGTTGGGCAAAAGATCCCTACATTTCAGGGGGTTAGACTAGATGAGCTTTGGGACCCCTTCCGACTCTACAATTCTATGATTCTGTGATTTTGCCAATGTTACTGTCCACTTGCTGTTAGACAAGGTCTTCCAATCAAGTGCTGTGATCAAGTGTCACAGGGGTGAATCATTGGTTTGGAAGGCTAAGAGGGCGGGTACAACAAACATCACAAATTTGAAACCTTAAGAATGATCCTGATCATTTGTGGGAACTGTGTTCTAGATGAATATAAATACCAACAGGAGAAGATTAATCAAAGAGGTCTAGTGGAAATGAATTGGAATTACACATTGCAAATTGTTCTCATAATAAAATCTCTCTTATAGTAAAGACTGCAAGGAAAGCTGCATTTTGCAATAAATCTTAAAATCCTGAAAAGAGTCTGAAGGCTTTGCGGCTATTCAGCAAACTATGTCATTAAACGTTGAAAGACCCATTTAAACACAATCTTCCAGGTTGTTAGCTCATATACAGATCTGGCAAACCTAGGCTGAAACCCCAGCCCTCATTACCAATTCTGTATGTCCTCCTTCACTAAGCTGTTTCGGACCTGCTCATTGAATATCATAATATCACTGAACAAAGGCCGCCTGCCATCCAAAAATGCCTGGATCCAGTGATAGGAAAACACGGCAAAGTTGCCCGTGTAGGGAAAGTCTCTCTATAGCAGGGATGGGTAACCTCTGCATTGTGCATAAGATTTGTGAACATCCCAGCTGTCCTTTGGAAAGGGGCCTGGACTCTGTGGCCTTTTTTATCTCTCCCATCACTATGATAATTTGAAACATCTTTTCAGCAAGCTTTGATCTTGCTTAAAAGAACTGATCGTAAATGAACAGATTCATATGCAAAATTCTTAACATGCTGCCACATGTATAAAACCCTCTCCTTTCCCGTGGGGACCCAAAACGGAGAACCATAGCTTGATAGCACTTGTTATGCTTCCTTCAGGGGCAGACCTTAGTAATATGGTGCCCTGCGTGGAGGAACCAGCCACGCTGCCTAAACACACCTCTGCTCCCTTACCTCCATGCCATGCCCATGCTGCTGTCACCGCATTGCATCGTGGCCTTAGATCAGGCATCCCCAAACTCGGCCCTCCAGATGTTTTGGGACTACAACTCCCATCATCCCTAGCTAACAAGATCAGTGGTCAGGGATGATGGGAATTGTAGTCCAAAAACATCTGGATGGCTGCGTTTGGGGATGCCTGCCTTAGATTATAGCACTCTTCTTCAGCAACAGAGTCCAGTCCTCCCTCCCTCCCTCCCTCATTGCAGTTTCTCTATTGATGGAAGTAGAGGTGTGATCTCACATGAGCTTCATTATCTGACATATAACGCTCAGTGATGTCACCATCTCCTCTTAATCACCATAGCCACAGCTTCCTGCTTTCTGCTCCCTTGCAACTGACATATGAACATACTGTACAATGCTGTCCTATATTGCTGAGGCCTCAGCTCTGCCAAAGTGGGTGGTAAGCTTTTGGTTCTCCAGCTGGGTCTAGCCTGCTGGAATGGGGCATTTTGGAGCAGCCTTGCGGATTCCACACTCAGCTATGTCAGACTGGAGCTGGCATGACACAAATTGGGAAGAAAGGTGGCTCCCATCTTCTGTCCTGGCCAGCATAAACCAACAGGGCTTTGAATAAAGTGGAAGACTCCTTGCCCCCTGGTCCCTCTTTAGGATTTTTCTGCCCATCAACCCATAGCTATCCCAGATAAGATACTCTTTTTCTGAAGGTGTGGGTACCTCCTGCATGCAAAGCACAGAGACTTATGGTACTTCCCCCTTACTATCCCTCTTACATTTTCAGGTTTCCTAGCTTAGCACTGCCTCCCCCCACCCCGTAAAAAAAAAAAAGTGCTGAAAGTTGCATGTGCATTTATACAATATATTTGTTTTGCACACCTCCTTCCGTAAGTTAAGTGGAAAGTTTCAAAGTTCTAATCCATGCAATTTGGAATTGTTGCTCGGTGGGTTTGCCCTAGAATAGGCTGGCATCGTACATTAGCTCAGTTTGATTGCCTTATATTACTGATCTCTTTAATTGTATCTTTAAAATAGCTTCATTTCTTTTGGCATGATGAAATAATTATCAGCAAGTTGTTGTGCTTTTTAATCATGTTTCTTTCATTACGTTTTCAATACACATTTTATTCAATCTATGGTACACTCCGGGGAAATGCTTTCCTAATCTAGAGAAATTGTTGCAATAGTGAGGATTGGAACCCAACGGTCTCTTGTCAAATAACCTGCTTGATCCCTCTCTGATTGTTTTCTCAAAGGGTTTAAATATTAATCTAATTGTTTTCTGGCAGAGTATAGATATTAATATGGCTGTTTTGGAAATTTAATATAAAATAGCAGAGTGCTCACAGGAGCTAACACTCACCTTTCTCTCCCAGGGTAAGCAGTTCTCAATCCTGAAAAGAACATAAGGATTGATAGGTCAATAAACTGTTTTACAGCAATAGTTAGTCTTCTCTTTGCATTTCAAGTGCTGTTTGTCTGCAAAGATGCTCCTTTCCTCTCAGAACTTTGTGAATAACATTAAGACAGTGCTGAAGGATGATCTTAGAAAAGCATGATCTGATTCACTTGCCCTAACTTCTGTGCCCCATCAAACTAAACAGGGGAATTTCAACTTTAATTGCACACACATTTGCCCAGTTGTCAGCCTGTGTGTAATTTATTTAGTGTAGTAAATTTATACCTCACCCAAGAATAACCATAGTTTCTGGTTTGTCTATAATGAACCATGGTTACTGAAAACTTCCTAGCTCCTGCTTGTGGTCATGTTGGAAGGGCAGAGGGAATGCACAAGCTCAAGGCTTGAGCACTTAACACCAAGCCTTAGTTTAGGATTACAGTCGTACCTTGGTTCTCAAACGGAATCCGTTCCGGAAGCTCATTCGACTTCTGAAAACATTCAAAAACCAAGGTGTGGCTTCCGATTGGCTGCAGGAGCTTCCTGCACTTAATCGGAAGCCACGGAAGCCACGCCGGACATTCGGCTTCCAAAAAACATTCACAAACCAGAACACTCACTTCCGGGTTTGCGGCGTTCGGGAGCCAAAACGTTTGAGTCGCAAGGCGTTCGAGAACCAAGGTACATGCAAACCAGATCAATGAGACAGTTCTTTGCACATCCTGCTCTCAAGCTGCTGAATTGGAAATAAAGGCAAACCAAAGTGATCTCTGCTCAACAGGAGCAAGTTTCATAGCTGTTCACAGCCAACCCAGAAGCTTAATTTATAGGGCTCATGTGGAATGAACCACTCTGGCCTTTTGGTGCAAGGAGGTTTATTTCACTGCTGGAGCTGGTCTCCTTGCATTCCCCTGGCTAGAGCTGAGTTGGTGGCATCCAGCCCAACTATCCTGCATCCTGTTCTCACAATGGCCAACCCGATGTCTATGGGAAGCCTACAAGCAGCATGTGACTGCATTGAGCTAAATTCTTGCCTGACATTCTATATTTAGATCACCAGCTCACAAGCCACTATGATCTTCAGTTCCAACACCTGCTCCCCTAAGCACTGACTCACATTTCAGCTGTACCACACAACTTGCAATCAAGGGAAAGCGATCCAAATGTGGGTCCAAAGTGTTAAGGCTTTTGAAAGGTATATCCAGTCCTAACGGTGTCATCTCTTTTAGAAATATGAAGCGCTGAGTGTCACTGGGTGGCATCTTCTCTGATTCCCTTTTTATGCACATGTCTGGGTACAAAGTGAGAAGTATTTCAGAAGTGTAAATTCAGCATCTGTGTACAGTCATGAGATGGAAGACAATGCTGCCGTTAACCCCAGCCTGCCAAAGAATTCTGCATCCACTTCTATCGTGTTGCTGTAATAGAAATTCAGGGGGGAGGAGGCTGGTTCCCCATATCCATGAACCCTGAGCCCATGATAGGAAGCACAATACAAATAATTCTCCAAAGTGAATAGCTTGCCCAGCTTCTATTGTTAAGAACATAATGAGTTCATGCATCTGACTGTAATGCAATTATTTCCTAGTGATGTTTAACAAGTTGCTGTTCCTATAAAATGTTACAGAGCTCTATTAATATTGCCCTTCTTTGGCTATGTAATTTTGCTAATGATCCAGCATATTTAGTGGCATTATTATGTCCTAAGAGAATGATGAGCCTGACTAGCAAGCCTCATGAAGCTTGGGTGTGCTGTTGTAACCCGTTCTGTGCTGAGAAATTTGTTCTGCCCTACTGCACCTAATTGCATTTTAACTCGTGTTGTGAAGTGGGGCTTTCTGCTCTTGATAAATGAATAATAATTGCTTTTAATGGAAGTTTGGAGAGCTGAATCTGTTAATTGTGCAGTATTGCTGAGCATAGTGATGCATTTAGCTAACGGCTTTCCACAATACCGCTTTTTAAAATTCAGATGGAGGTTGCTGTTCCAATATTTTTATATTGACTTTTATGTCAAATCATGGTGCTAATTATAGACAGCAATGCAGTTCAGAGACTGAGATCAAATACGTCTCTACTGTATGGGTGCTAGGAGACATTTACCTGTGAGTTAACTGGGTAACGTAACTACTACTAATAGGCACCTAGCTTTTTTACTCCTTAAATGCCTCTGTAGCCCCTATGTGATTCCTTTCCTCTTCTCCTGCCTAATACTGTTGTTTTGCTACTTGAACACAAAATTGCTGTGGGTGTCTTACTGCTTCCCTGATCCTAGGATAGGGATCCATTAACAAGCCCCTCAAAGTTCCAAGATCACTGCTGAGAAGGTTCCTGACATTTTGATGCCTATAATGGCAACTTTCATCGGAATAAAATAATTTCTCTCACTCTTGTTCCACGTTGTATCACTTCCTAAAAATGTACAGAGAGGGACAGTTAGATGCTGTTAATCCATAAGAACATCGGTCTGTATAACTATCCTCTTGACAGTAGTTTTACTGCTTAATACCATTTAGTCTTGCAATTCTTCCAAATTGTTCAAGCTGGGATGCATGATTACACTCCACCCCCTTTTATTCTCACAATGGCCTTGAGAGGTAGGTTGGGATGAATCATACCGGTAGCTGCTGGCTCAAAAGTCACCCAGTAAACTTTGTGGCTCAGCAGAGATTTGAGCCAGAGTCTCACTGGCCAAAGCACATTACTATATTGAGGGGCAGGAAGAGATCATACACATAGCAAACTTATTCTTCAAAACTGGCATTTTGTTTCTTGAGGAACATGTTATATCCGGTCAAACAAAATATGCTGTCTTGTACACACTTATCTAGCAATAAGCCCCACTGAACACAGTGAGAAACTTACCTCTAAGGTAGGGTTGCCATATTTCAAAAAGCACAAGACCCCAAAATTGTTGAGTTGGGGTTTTTTTTAGACAACCCCCTCCAAGTTGTTGAGTGCTGCTCTTTTGAAATCCCCCTGGATGTCAATTCCGCCTTTGAAATTCCGGTAATGTCCAGGAAAATATGGATGTATTTGCATTATAAAGCTGTTCTGATAATGTAGAGCATGTGAAAAGATGTCATCCAGCTGATATTCTTGAGATAATTAATCAGGATTCTGCTATTATATGACCAGTCTCCATGTGATCAAAGAATAGCTCAACAGACTTTGTTCAAAGTTTCCTTCATCTTTTCTGGCTGCAATCCTATTAATACACTTAAAACCCTATTGAATTCAATGAGACTTAGTTCTGATTAGACGTATATTGGACAACACTACTAATGTGGCATAATTCACTGACAGATAGATTCCATAGTTACCATAAGTCAGAGAAAGAGGGATTGTATTTTTGGAATTTTGGAATTGTATTTTTCCATAGAAAGCCACTACGGCAAATAATTCCAGTGTTGCTTTGGTACTCATTTTGTTCTGAGATCATTCCAGTAATGTGGGCAGTGTCCATTGTATTAAGATAAAGACGTGTTTGGCAGAGATCCTCCCCCACTCTTCCTTTGGAGCCTACCGATGACTGAAATAGGCTTTCCTTTCAGGTTTAATAAGCAAACAGCATAATCTTATTTAAGCCTATGGTTTAAACAGCTGTGTTAAGGGGGGGAACTGCAGAAAATCTATTTCTAGTAATGTGCTTACAGGAGCTAAAGTACAGATATTGTTTTCATGAGATTTCTGGACTGTTTGATTCCATGCGGAGTAAACCAGATTATCGTGAGAAAACGTTCCATAGTTCTGGTGCATTGTTTCACTTTATCTAATATAGGATACCTTAATAGGTATCCTGCAACACTGATGGGTTGTTTCTCCACCGACTCCCTTGTAAACTAATAAAAGCAGGTCTTGCACGTGGAATTCAAACAGCCCAGTAAATGCTGCCCCTTCCCTACAATTTCTCTGGTGGTCTTTACGGAGGGCAGCTGCGTCTGATGGAATTCCTGAAGCAGGCAACGAAGTTTGCACTCCTTTAACTCCAATGAAAACAGTCATTTCTCCCGCTGGGGAAAAAAAAAAGCAATATCTTCAGCACAGCACCAAATCAAGGACAAAACATCCCTTTAAAAAATGACTCCGATAAAGGTCAGGTGAAAGCCTTCTGTTTTGCAGCTCTCCGCCCCGCTTCGCAGGAAGGCATTTAGCTGACTCAAGGCATGTGACTCATGCTTTGAATTTGCTTAAGTACAGGACTTAGCTGGGTGAGAAGAGAGAAAGTGAAGGAGTCAATGAATAGGAAAGGTACCTGGCAGGGAATTGAATTTCCTGTATAGGTGAACAGCACTGAATCTCCTTCAGGCACTCTATACAAGATCTCAAAGTAGCTGTCTTATTGCAAAGGAATTTCAGAAATAGACTGGAAAGAGAAGTTGCTGAATTGCAACTCATTACCAAGCTTAAAACCATGGAGAGACCTGGTCTGAACAAAGACATTGGATTCTTATCTCATTATACATGACAAAGCTTTTTTAACCTTCTCACCCCTGGCTTTTTCCTGTAAGACTAATTGCAGTCGTTAACAGTCATCAACAGGTTTACCACAGCTATCAGCCTTTCACCCATTCCCACCACCCCTCTGAGTAATACCCCTCCCCAACCTCTCACTATATATAAGGGTCTGGTGACTTCTGTTTCAGTGTATCTGAAGAAGTGTGCATGCACACGAAAGCTCATACCAAGAACAAACTTTGTTGGTCTCTAAGGTGCTACTGGAAGGAATTTTTTTTATTTTGTCCTTCAGGCATGTGAGGGAAATAGGATGGTAAACAGTGCTGGGCAGGACTCTCAAGCACTGCTTTTTATTAATTCGCATCAGTTGCTTCACCTTGCTTGTATTTCTACTGCATTTTAAAGGGTGCAATTATATATTTGAAATTGTGGTTGGGGTGGGTGGGTTCTGTGCTCTGCCTTGTGAGAGCGCCTGTCCTGAAAGGTGGGATATAAATTTCTTAATCAATATATTGCAAGCATCCCTCGTGATCTGCTACCCTGCCCCCAATAGGTTCACTTCCAGCTTGGAGAGAGAGGAGATGTGCTGGCTTCATTCCTACTGCCTGGCCCCCCTGTGTTAGAAATCTGCTCTTCAGAAACAGTCTTATGAACTGTGACTTGTCCTAGTGGTTAGCAGGAAGGTGACTGTTTATTTCCTCTCTGAAGTGTCTCATGAGATATTTCTGAGGAACAAGAGTTCCTGGGAGCAAGAGTTCACCATCTTATGATGGTGAACATGAAAGAAGTGGTTCTTCATATTTAAAAATCTTCTAGCGAGTTGAAGATTAATAGATTAGATACAATCAGCAGATCCTAACATTTTCTAAGGTTATGGTAAGCTGTGGAGAATGTGATTTGAATGCAGAAGCTGCTTTCTCTCTCTCTCAACATTTAATGTTATTAGGATCAAAGCACAATCACCATGAAAATCCTTTACTTATAATTCATGCAAATTGACTTCATTTAAACTAGACTTCTCAAACACTTGATATCTGGCTTATTATTGTGTTATTAAAAGTGGAGTCTGCAACAAAAAGCTGCAGTGTGAAATGTTTCTCTTCAGGATACTCCATTCCATTTGCCTTCCCATTAAATTGTTTCACACATACACCCTGCCCTTTGTAGTCAGACACCATTCCCTGGCCACTGAGCAGACTCAGTTTTCATTGAGCTGTAAATGGGTGCCTATAAGCCCCCCTGCCCCGCCCTATCCCCATTACGCCCCCTTTCCCAGCCACTTCTATGTTTGTGGCATTGAGCACATGTATGGTCACGCATGCTTTGAATGTGTGCAAACTGGCCGTTGCTTGTACAGAATCAGATGAGTAAATGGTTAATTTTTACTAGATAAGTAAACAACACTTTAGGATAATAAATGTACATAAATGTCTTTCTAGGTTACAACTTGTACTTTAAAAAAAAGTATTCGTATTAGTATTATTTCTTTAGATATACCCCGACTTTTCCCTATCGGGACTCAAGGGGAAGAATGATCTTAATCTGACAGATGGACCATAGTTTTTTGCTTGAAACATACTAATTGTAATGCTTTGGTACTACTTTGTTTTTGTTATAGATATAAAGAACAAAAAATTCACTGTTATGCATATATTTGAAATTTAAAATAATATCTAAAGGGAGAGGACGAAAGAAACAAAATCTCAAATTGGTGAGTCAATGGGGTGAACTGAGAAAAATGAGAAACCAAAACTGACACCTTAGTCCAGGGGTAGGCAACCTAAGGTCCATGGGGCAGATGCGGACCAATCACATTCTCTATCTGGCCCGCAGACGGTCCAGGAATCAGCATGTTTTTACATGAGTAGAATGTGTCCTTTTGTTTAAAATGCATCTCTGGCTTATTTGTGGGGCATAGGAATTTGTTCATATTTCCCCCCCCCCCCAAATATTGTCCGGCCCACCACATGGACTGAGGAATGGTGGACCGGCCCACGGCTGAAAAAGGTTGCTGACCCCTGCCTTAGTCCATTTCTTCTCCCAGGTAAGAGGGCATTGGATTGCAGCCTTGGTGAGAAATTTGCCATCATTCTACAAGAAACTCTGGTACAAAGGGGCCAAGTACTTTTATTGACTGTGCAGTTTGTTCAGGTTATCCTGGGGGATGATCTACTTTACTCCTTTGAACAGCTGCATGATTAAAACTTAAATGAAATAAATGGACCCTTTCTTTGCGTGTCAGAATCTGCCTTCTAAGAATCACTGTCCTTCATGTGTTTCCAGTTTTTTGGCTGCTGAGTAGACTCATCTTCAGCCTACTTCTAATTCATGCTTCTAAGACGATAAGCGAGAAGCCTTCAGTATGGTGAGTTACGTTGGTGGATATGTTGATGGCGAAGACACCCAGGAGGCATAAAGCTCGACATCTTTTACTCTTAACAAATATCAGATCACAGTCCTTCAGTGACTTACAACAATGTCCACACCTTGCAGGAATAAATAAAATACATTCTGCTTTGTGTGAAAGCTTTAGCAACATTTCTGTTCTCCTTTGAAGTTAAGTGCTTAATGGAAGTTCAGTTTCATATTTTTCACAGCCTGTCAACAGAGTTCTGTTAAGAGATTCCACTTGAGAGTTCAGACATGTATCCATTACACAAACTCCCTAAGAAATAAGTGGAGTGACTACGGCCAACTTACAATTATTGCTGTATACAGCCTTGTGATCTGTTTCCCTTCTGTTGTCCAAACAAGCTTGTTAACAAGTTCCTTAAGAACCTTTGCATCTCTCTTTCTGTAGCAATGAACCTCTGAAAAGTTCTGCAAACAACTCAGGTTCTACAGTAACCAAAGAGGACAATTCTGAAAAGTGAGTGTTGCTGATCGCCTGGTTGCAGCAAACACATTTTATACCAGCCTTCCCCAACCTGGCAGCCATCTCGCTCAGGAGGTTGTGGGCCCTCCTTCCTTGGAGGCTTTTAAGGTTTTTAAGCAGAGGTTGGGTGGCCATCTGTCATGGATGTTTTTAGCTGATATTCCTGCATCGCATAGGGTTGAACTTTTGGGGTCCCTTCCAACTCTACAGTTTTATGATTCTATGACTACAGTGTCCATCACCCCTAACCAATGACTGTGCTGGCTGGGCTGATGGGAGTTGTAGTCCAGAAACAACTGAAGGGCAAAAGGCTGATTCTGTAGTAGTCAATTGTTCCTTTTATTTGCACAAATGTGAATCAAGAAACAATGTTGTTCAGCCTATATTTTTAGAATGGGTTCCCTTCTTCCATATGCAAACTCTGATCGCCATCTGCTCCAAATCCCTCATCCTCAGAAAGTGAGGGGGGGACCATTTCTGTTGTGGTACCTAGTAAAGGTAAAGGGACCCCTGACCATCAGGTCCAGTAGTGTCCAACTCTGGGGTTGCGGCGCTCATCTCGCTTTATTGGCAGAGAGCCGGCGTACAGTTTCCAGGTCATGTGGCCAGCATGACAAAGCCGCTTCTGGCGAACCAGAGCAGCGCACGGAAATGCCGTTTACCTTCCTGCCAGAGTGGTTCCTATTTATCTACTTGCACTTTGATGTGCTTTCCAACTGCTAGGTGGGCAGGAGCTGGGACCGAGCAACGGGAGCTCACCCTGTCGCGGGGATTCGAACCGCCGACCTTCTGATCAGCAAGCCCTAGGCTCTGTGGTTTAACCCACAGCGCCACCTGGGTCCCTGTTGTGGTACCTATCCAGGGCTTTTTTTGAGGGGGAACTCACAGGAACTCAGTTCTGGCACCTCTCAGGTGGCTGTCATTGCCATTTTAAGAGAATAAGGGAGGTGTTCATTGTGAGTTCTGGCACCTCTTTTTCTAGAAAAAAATAGCACTGTACCTACCAAATAGCACCATTGCTATTCTGCTGCAGACCATTGTTGAAAACCAGGCATATACATATATATAAATGAGAACACAACTGCAAAAAGTAGGCAAGGCGTACAAATCAATCAATGGAATTTTTTCAACAAAAAAACAACATGACGGCGACAGTGACTGTGACTGAATGAAGAACATGGGTTGTTTACATCATCATCATCTTCAGTTTTAAGAAATAAATAGTGAAAAGATATTTGGTTAACTGTATTTTTTGCTGACTCAGCTCTATGTTATTTTTGTGCTGCTGGGATTTCTTCAATGGGTTGGATATTGTTAATTTATTAATTTGAATGTATGGAGGTGTTTAAGATAATTTTGTTTCTTTTATTCTGTTTTTCTTACAGTTTGTTAGCCGCTTAGACTCTCTTTGGAGAAATACACAAGACAGATTTTTTTAAAAATAAACAAATAAATATTCTGAAATATCATGCGCATAGCATATTGCTAGTAAATTGACATTTTCAGTTATCACGTTTTCATTCCCTTTTATAGTGATTTGTTTCAGAGGCAGGATTATAGCAAATGTGACATCATAAACTACATCACTAGAATTCTTGCCGCCTTCTGGTTATGGAACAAATGACAGTCAACCCTTGAAATAATTGGTAAGAGAGGCTCAGCCTTTTATCTACATAGGATTACTTCTCTGAAGCCTGAAGTGCTCCTTGAGAATAATAAGATCTTTCCACAAACTGCAATATGTTTCAAGAGGAGGTGCATCTCAGAAGAGTTTATCAAACCTTATGAACTCACATGTCACAATCACAGGTATCAGCTCCGTAATGACTCCTGAGGGTAATAGATTGAATCTATCCCTTTTTTGAGGGGAGGAGGAATGCCATTTTTCATATGCAGGGTGGTAGATAGATTCATATTGGGGGAAATGTTTTTACATGAGAGCACATCCAGCAATTGCAACAATATTAACCTGAAAAATATTAACTTGTGGGAAGAGGTTTGGGTTCCCTTCACACTTGATAAACACACAGCATAGGTAGTCAAAGTATTCCCACTTTCCTTCCTCAGCCAGCAGGAGCATCTATTGAAAAATGCAACTACTTGAAGACTATTTGAATGCCCAATGAAGCTTTATTCCTAGTGACTGTGGTGCTTTTTTTTTTTTTTATTTGTAGAGAGAGTGTTTTTCTGTCCCTACTGTTGTGCAGACTGTGGCATGCTGTGTGTGCCATGTACAGCCTCTTCTGAGCCCCCTAAGCTAGCCTGTTGCTTCACATGTGGTGGAGAATGCTGTCCTCTTTCCAGTGCTGAAGGAAGCCAGTCTGGTTGGCTTCTGTATGTGGCTCTGGGAGGGGGCGCCATCTTATACCAGCTTCCTAGTAAGTTTCATGACTGAGTCTGGATTTTCTATTACCACATCCACCACTCTAATACTAGTTTACTCTTTGTATTAGATTAGGGGCAGAGAAACCTCAGGCCTGGGAGCTGAATGTGGCCCTCCACATCTTTCTATCTGGCACTTGCGACTCTGCACCAAAACAGACCCTCCTTAGGCCATACCTCTCAGCAGTGCTTTTTTCTGGGGGGACACAGGGGTACGTTTAATGTGAGCGTTTAATGTGTGAAGTAAGAGTTGGAATCTAGTTTCATTGTTACCACCCCCGATGGTGGCTTCATTTCCTTTCCCTGTGTTTCCTGAGTCTCAGACAGAAGAGAGCGTTTAATGTGTGAAGCAGTGTGGAATGTGGATGTGTGGAAGTTGCTGCTGAGCTGTCAGCTGTGTAATATGAGATAATGCGTGTTCTTTGTACTTTTGTCCATTTACTGTATTGTTTTCCCCAATTTGAACTATAAAATGGTGGTTTTCTTGAGTCAAACTGAGAGTACCCCTAAACATTTTGTTTAGAAAAAAAAGGACTGCCTCTCAGACACCCTGCTCCATGCACTCCTCAGGTGTTTTTGTGTACTCTTGAGCTCTACTAATGCATTTTCCTTGCTTGGATGGAAAGATGTCTGCATAAAAACTGAAGGCAGCCTCTGGTGCCAAGGTAAGAGTCACACCTGTTGCTCCACCTTCTTTTGTCTCTGGCCCCGCCCACCAGTGGCATGCAGTCCCTCCCAGAAGGCTGCTCATGATGGAGTGGAGCCCTTGGGCTTAACAGGTTCCTCACCTTTGTATTAGATGAAACACTTCTTTACTAAAAGGGGAGGGGAAGGTATAACTTCACCCTTTTTAGAATACATTTCCAACATTTTAATTTATGGAACAATTCAGATTCTTCCCTTCCCCCCCCCCACACCTTCAACAGAAGCAGTTTTATGCAAAATGTATTGGCTGAGGGGGGGGGGGAATATAATGTGGCTGTATTTCATCCCCCAACCATGGGTTAAGGAGAAAAAATTTAAGATGCAAATTGCATGTCCCAATAGTAAAAAAAATAAAAAAAAATGGTTATGACACGAACACTTGTAGACTAGTACTTGAATTTGAAGATGAGATATAGTTTAATGTTCCTGTTGTAAAGCATCCACGTCTTGCTCCAAACCTTTGCTGAGCAACTCTCCTGTCAGATTTATTGCATGGGAAATGAACCAAGCAATAAAGAACAGAAGTAGTTAAAGACATTCTATTTGAACCTGGAAACCAGTGTGGAATGGACAATTAATAGCATTTTTTCCTCCTAGCAGTCGCAGTAGCTCTAGTGGTTCTTTCTGTGATATATGTAATGAGACACATGTCAAATCATAGTTCTTGGCCTCCATAGATTTTTAAATCATGCTGTGATGCCCCGTCAGTACTCTGCAGAGTTATTGGTGGTCCTGCTGTTTTCTATCTGGATATCAGACCCATTTTCCCAGCAGTTTCAGATCTACACATCTTATTAAAACACTGGGGTGTGGGGTTCTTCCCTTTCCTTTTTTAAGCATGTACATCGTGCACAAAACACACATCACAGTCTAAAAATGTTCGCTAAATTAAATGTTTCCTGTGAGAAAAGGTAGATGAATTAAGCAGCTACAATAGGTTCTATTTTTTATTTTATTTTTTTTACATTCTGATGCTCAGTTCATAGATCGAAAAATAAGTCCTGAGATTATAGATACTCTGACTGAAGCTCTCTCTCCTAGAGATAAGCTAGCAGCCAACCAGAGTTATGCCTGTCTAGCAATGGGAAATGCCATTAAAAGTATGTATTTCCAAGCTGGGTTTGAAGGTCACATATTGTCAAGCCCTGTAATCGTCAGGCATAGTATTCCAAAGTGAAGTGACTATGACCTGTGAGGAATGGAACGAATGCAAAATATAGCTGTGATTCTCAGGGCTCTGACCTTCCACAGCAGATCAGACTTCAAAAGCAAGGTCCACACACACACACACAGACACACAGAGTGAGGTTCAGAGGTTTAAATTCTTCTAAACGTTGCCTCTTGGAGTTTGCCCCCTGGGCCTGTTCTGAATTTCTTCTGATGTTTTTCAGGGGCTCAGAGATGTGTAAAGTACACTTTGTGATTCCCCAATTTCCAGGAGAAAGTAAATAATTATGGTTCGGAGGATTTCTCTGCTTTTGGTTAATAGAAAAAAGATTTATGAACAAATAAGCTGTCACAGAAAGAGCTTTCTTCTGCTTCACTCACCATTTTGCTCAGAACACATCCTAAGCATATTGCTTGCAGGGAAGGGGGGCCTAACATTTAAGTTTATAGAGCAAGTTTCTTCCCTAAAACAAAATGCATGGGGGAAAGAGTGAATTGTCGTGATTCCTTAGTCTGGCTAGTGAATTTTAGCGAAGAGCAAGCTAATTCAAAAACCCTGTCATTTTAAAATAATAATAATAATAATAATAATAATAATAATAATAATAATAATTTATTTATACCCCGCCCATCTGGCTGGGCTCCCCAGCCACTCTGGGTGGCTTCCAACAAAATACCAAAATACAATAATCCATCAAACATTAAAAGCTTCCCTAAACATCCATTTTAACATCCAGTCCTGATTAAAAAAATGCAACCAATTAGTATGTTTATTGCATCACTATGGCTTACTGTACGAAGACCTACGTTTGCATTCAATAGCTCTTGCTCGTCTAGAGATAGGCCACCACTGGAAGTATTTCATGTAGTTCAGGGATGGTAGTCCAAAATCTGGCCTCTTGCCCTGGTTGAAAAACTTACACAAAGAAGAAGAAGAAAAGAAGAGTTTGGATTTGATATCCCGCTTTATCACTACCCGAAGGAGTCTCAAAGCGGTTAACATTCTCCCTTTCCCTTCCTCCCCCACAACAAACACTCTGTGAGGTGAGTGGGGCTGAGAGATTTCAAAGAAGTGTGACTAGCCCAAGGTGACGCGAACCCAGTTCACCAGATTATGAGTCTACTGCTCTTAACCACTACACCACACTGGCTTAGACATAAGCTAATGAGGGATGAACGCAGGAGTGACAAGTTTGCAGATATGTGGGGCCCCTTCTTGCATTATGTTATTGTGGGCAATTTGTTTGGTTTTTTTGTTATATATGTTGTGTTCTCATTTCGTATTTTTATGTTGCAAACCACCCTGTGATCTTTGGGTGAAAATTTAATAAATAAGTAAGTAAAAATAAGTGGCTGGTCAGAGAGGTGTGATACAAAAATTCCCTCTCCAGAATATTTTGTATGGTTGTTTCTTAGATTTATTGCTGAGATACCTGCTTGGCTAAATAGTCCCTGGTGGTGGTTGCTACCGGTAAGTGGATGTATTTAGTGTGCTTCTGAATTTTCTTTTTTAACAAGTAGTATATTGTTGTGCATTGTATTGTTATGGTTATATTAAAGTCCTTTTGCATAATTAGCTATTGTATGCTGGGTGAACCCTACTTAATTCACCTCATTTTAAAGCAGTCCATACTTCAACTGGCCATTTTGCCTCATGAACTTCCTAACTCACGAAACAGTTTACATAAAAAAAAAAAAAAAATCCTACTTCATCCAATAGCTTTCCTAGCCTATTGGTCTTTTCATCGTTTAGTAAATTTATTGCACACTGAAGTATATTCGACAGATTCCCCCAGAGACTGTTCATAAAATCTCACTGCTTTGCAACACGATCAATTAACAATCCAGAACTCACGTTTCGCTTTGTCTATGCCCTGGAAATTTTTCACGTGAGGATGACATCTCTAAAGCACATCTGTTTGATAATTTTCTTTTTAAATCCATAGAGAAAATCCACACAGAATAAGAAATAAGGGGAAATAAAATATGCAGTAAAATAGCTTGTAAATAATACAGTAGCTGCTAATTTTTCCCTGTGAGTGTGAAGCAAGGTTATGATCACAACCCAACAAATTAAACCTATGGAGATCAATAGACTTTACCTAGGACAGGGGTGACTAACCCCCAGCCCACAGGTCACATCTAGCCCCAATAGATTTTTGTCTCTATCCCCCCTTGCTGTAAGACCCTCCCCTCCAATTAAAAAGTTTTAATCACACCTAATTCTGTTGGCTTGCAGTTGAAAAGAGAGCACTAAAAACAACAGGAAGCAAACTCTCAAGATCACACTGAAAGAATACCTTTATCAACAGTCCCAATGAAAAAGTAAAATGCCCAACGCATCAGTGACAACCTTCACTGCTGGGACAAAAGTTCCCCTTTCGAGGCAACATGTCTGACATGCCCCAAGGAAGGCTGTCATCAACCAAAATCCATTGGACACGTTATTCTGTAATTATAGCTATTATCAGTGCTATTTTTCTAGAAAATGAGGTGCAGGAATTCACCATGAACACCTCCCTTGTTCTCATGTATATATATATATATGTATGTGTGTGTGTGTATACACACACACACACACACACACACACACACACACACACACACACATATATATATATATATATATATATATATATATATATATATATATATATATATGTACCATATTTTTTCCATGTATAAGATGCCCCTTATTTTTGGGGACTCAAATTTAAGAAAATGGGGGGGAGATGTAGCTGTGTATAAGTTGCCCCCTAATTTTTGACATTATTTTTAAGGAAAAAAACCTAGTCTTATACATGGAAAAATATGGTATGTTTCTTTATTTTTCTGTATTATTTTTGCTTCCTCTTACTATTAGGCCACCTTCTGTTTTTCAATGTACTTTTAACCATTGGTGTTGTTTTTAAATGGGTACATTTATATCCCACATTTATATCCCACCTTACTTCCATCTTGTGGTTCTCTTTTGCCTAAGACATGACATTTTTTGAATGGAAACTCACAGAAACACTGTAAAGGATCTCTACATTGGTTTCCAGCAGGGATGTTGAACCTGTGACTCCCCAGATGTTGCTGGGACTCCAATTCCCATCAGTCCCATCCAGCAGGATGGTCAGGAATTATGGGAGTTGTAGTTCAAAAATGTCTGGAGGGGTTCAGTGGTCCCCCACCCATGGTTTCCAGTATACTTCAGCACAATCCTGGAAACCATGGGTCACTGTGTTGAGGTTCATGTAAATGTTTTGCTATGGGTTTCTTTTCTTTTTGTTTGTTTGCTTGCAAAAGCTAAAAAAAAATATGTCATGGCAGATTGTTTAATTGTCAGTTGCATGCAGTGCTTTACTGTTTCTGTCCAAGTAGCCTTTAAATTATACATATTGCAGCAAGATGTCTGGAGGTTTTCCTCCTTGTTCATTGAGTATTTCCTTTTGTGCTGGGTTTCAACTCACTAGGAATTATATATTAGTTGAAGGGACTTAGACCCCTGTGGAATGTACATTCCAGACTATTACAGACCATAGCAGAATATGAATCTTTCTATGTTGCTCGGTGCCCTTCCTAGCTTTAATTGTGTTGACACTTACAGAGCTAAACTTAAATGCGATAAGAGGAGCACATTCATTTTGCTTCTTCCTCTGTCTTATTCAAATGCATATGAGGACAATTATCTGTTGACAACGCTGATGAATAACGGTGCTCTTTTACTTGACTTGTCACATTGATCACCAGCTACTGATACAATTAATAAAGCATTGCTGTCCGCATAGCATATTAATAATTAGGCTGAATTGGAGACAACAAGACCAATGCATCCAGTGCACTTAATGTTTCATCCTTTACACCCTGCCAGTTCCCAAGATAAAATAAAAATCTCCAACACAGCTCTCCTCCCAGCCTCCAGATCACAATAGGCTCCTGACCTTCTCAGCTAGAGCAAAAGCTCCGTGAACATTTCTAGCATCACTTACTGGGTGGGTGTGAAATGCATTTGCCAAATCCAAATGGATGCTTGCACCAAAAGAACTGGGCATGGCCAGTGAGATCTATGACTCCTCCCTCCTTTTGAATCACAGGTGGGGATTGGGAGAAATTTGACTGGCTTGCCATTTTAATGTAAAACTACCTTATTTACACTTTCTGAAACAACATGCAAACTGAAACTCAGCTGTCCTTCGAAATCCAGACTTCTGCGAAGTTTATAATGCAGTTCTTTGGCCAAATAATGTGGACAAAAATGCATATATTATTGAAAAGTGTTGATGAAAATGCATACATTACTAAAAAAATAAAATAACATAGAGTCATAGTACTGTAGAGCTGGAAGGGGTCACGAGGGTCATCTAGTTCAACCCCTTATAATGCAGAAATTTATTTTGCCCAAGTTGGGGCTCAAACCCATGACCCTGAGATTGGGAGTCTCATGTTCTACCGTGGGCCGGATTAAGAAGGTGATTGGGCCGCATTCGGCCCATGGGGCTTAGGTTGCCTACCCCTGCCTTAGGGGAAATGTGCATGAAATTGCTGGTGAATTTCCGTAAATATATATATATATATTTAATGTGAAGTGATTCAGATTTGGCGAACAGTTTAAGATTGGGAAAATAATTCTTTTAAAAAAAACAACAACCAAGATTTTATTACCGGCAAATCTTTTTCGTAAGATAAAAGAAACTACCGGTAATCTAAAAAAAAAAAAAAACAGAGAAAGAAACTGAAATAGATAGATTCGCTCAGTCCTAGGTCCACAGACCCCTGTGTGATATCATTAACTGCTTTAGAAAGTTCCCTCCATTTCAAAAGTTGTTTGCTATTGGCTTAGAGAACTGTTGTCCAAGACATACAAACCCAAAGGCCTCCTAGGGCACATGGAACTGATTAAGCCTATATTTTCCTCATCCTTTCCTCTTGCTCTTCCTGTTTTCATTCGTACAGGATAAGATTTCATTACCAGTTTGATCAATTCAATCAGGAATTGTTAAGATGACAATGTCTTTCTGAATTTACAGGAATGTTTCTTAGTAAGTGTTAATGAAAACATCAAGTTATAAGCAGACTCACCTGTGTAACAGACCAAAGACTGAATTGAACTCACTCTGGGATTACAACTAAAAACCTGGATATTCACAGCAAACTTGAAATCCTATTAAATGAATTAATTGACATGGCGGGAAAGAAAATTTGAGCTTTCAGACAATGTGTGTCATTGGCAATGGGTTTGTATACCTTGTGGCTTTATTCATTTATTTGAATTATGTCTATATTGTCTTTCCCAAATTCAAGATTGTTCATATACTGCATATGTGCAATTAGTGAGCTCCCTCCCTCTCCTTTTAGAAAGAAAGGTGCCAGTACTCACCATGAAGTTGTTACAGCAAGTGCCACACTTTTAACATTTGGAAAAGGAAAGGTGCCTTGAGTACCTCTAGAAAAAAAGTACTTTGTGCAATAAAAGAATATAAAGGTATCCAAGACACTAAACAATGTAAATGCTGTAGTTGAACAGCAAAGTCAGCAGCTCCCCCCTCCCACAAAAAGAAGTGATTCAAGATTACTTTCCCATCAAGTAAAGAGGGTAGTCATTATGAATTTTGAAGAAGAAGAAGAGTTTGGATTTGATATCCCGCTTTATCACTACCCAAAGGATTCTCAAAGCGGCTAACATTCTCCTTTCCCTTCCTCCCCCACAACAAACACTCTGTGAGGTGAGTGGGGCTGAGAGACTTCAAAGAAGTGTGACTAGCCCAAGGTCACCCAGCAGCTGCATGTGGAGGAGCAGAGGCGCAAACCCGGTTCACCAGATTACGAGTCTACCGCTCTTAACCACTACACCACACTGGTGCCAGGAGCTGATGACACTCTGCTCCATTTTCCCATAGGATCTGAATCAGAAGTAATGGTGGTCCTGAACTGGTGCCTGAATGCAGTGTTGGGGTAGATGAGCTTGTATCCTGGCAAGATTCTGAAAGGATCCACAAGAAAATGATGGCATATGGCTTGTTTCCATCGGACCTATTAAAACTAGATCCCATCTCGGCCAAAAGAGCCATTATACAAAAACTTGACGAGGTTGACTTTCAACAAAACATCTCAAGGGGAAGTGGCACCTGCTCTCCGCTAAATCTAGGCATCTGGCCCACTTTGCTGATTCCATCATACCTGTCATCTTTGACAGTTGCGGCTCACAGATTTGCCTTCGCCAAAGCCAGATTCAACGTCTTTCCATCAAACGTCATGCGAAACAGGTTCTCCAATGGACAAATCTCAGCCTTATGTGTATGTGACAATAGAACCATTGAATCTCTTCACCACATACTTGTAGGCTGTCCTTTGCACAGGGGTGCTCGGTCCCGATTTTTACTCCCTTTAATTTCAGAGACTTTAGGTATGACAGTGGAGGCCCAGTTAACATACCTCCTACAGGACAGGGACCCGAGCAAATCACTGCTAGTGGCAAGATTTTTGATTGTAGTCCTTTCATACAAAAAGAAAAATGGCCTACTCTATGAATATTGATTTTTTTCTAAATGTATCCAAATAGAGTCCTGCAGACTGTAAAATTTGTAATGTACTCGTTCAAATAGTTCTTTTAATTTGCCGGGTCACAAGTAACTGTACGAACTTGTTTGCTGATTTTAAACTCGTCAAATCATATCTAAACTATCCTTATTTAAATTGTTAAAGTGATGTTGTATAAGCTGTATATGGTTCTTAAACTCCTCTGTGGGCCTATGGCCGTAAATAAATATTATTATTATCCTGGCAAGATTGAAGCACTGTGGGCGAGTGTCCAGAAACCCTGCTCTGGACAGCGTCACGCTCCCCCTGAAGGAGCAGGTTTGGGGTGCTTGTGGATCCAGCCCTGTCCCTGGAGGCCCAGGGAGCCTCAGTGGCTAGAAACACCTTTTGCCAATTTCAACAGGTACAACAGCTAGGGCTGTTCTTAGACCAGACGATCTTGAGCACAGTAGTTCAGGAATTGGTGACTCTATGTGGGGCTTCCCTTGCGCTTGACTCAGAAGCTACAGTTAGTGCAGAATGCTTCAGTATTGTTGCTGGCAGGAAGGAGGCCTGACCAGCATACAACAGCTCTGCTCAGAGATCTGCACTCCAGACCAAGTTCAAGGTGCTGCTATTAGTAAATGGCTTGAGACCAGTTTACTTGCCTTGTCCCAGGTATACTTGCTTATCCACTTCAAATCTGTGGAACTGGCACTGTTACAGCTGCCACATAATACTTGTTCTGGTCTAGTGGTGCAGCACATTTTTCATACCCCCTGCTGGGCTCTGTTCTCCTAAGTTGCCCTACAGGTCAAACATTAATTAAGTGTTCTATCTCTGCGCCATAGGCTTGTTCTCTCCCAACATATTAACTGCATTGATTTCACCCTGTAATTGATTTCAAATGTAGAAACCTCCACGTTTTTGTTGTGAAACAATATGGTTACCTTGTTCTGATCACATCTGTTCTTACATTCGCCTTACAAATTAGTCATCACTATAATCATCCAAGTCTTCTTCAGTGAAATGTCAACTCTTCTCTGAACTTAATGTCTGGTTTCCAGATTTTTGGAGTTTGCACGTATCAGTGCACGAGAGCCGATTTTTCAAGCAGACACATTTTGGGCAGCTTACACTCCGTGGCTCAACTGCAGGCTAGCTTCCCATGGGGTGCACTTGCCCCCATACTTTATTTGTTTTTACATACATTAAAGTTTCCTGGCATTGGGGAACCAAGCTTAAGCATATCATGCTCCCAGGTAGAAGCCACTCTCCTGGAAGTTTAAATATATAATTTGGGGTAGCCCAAAGCTAAGGTTGGGGTGCACACCCTCAACTCAGTTCTTCATTCATTTATACATGTTTGGGCTGTTATCAGTATGCTTGACAGTGTTTGCTGCCCAACTAAAATACTGCATGTCAGATGTGATGCTGTGGCAACTCATAGATGACTATACTGGAATTGTGAGTGACCACACAAAAGACTCTGGGCAGTCTGCAAGGGATGTGTGCTAGTAGAGTGGAACTCCCCCCCCCCTCCTTTCTTCTCCCCTGCAGACTACTGTGCACCCACAAGATTGGCTCCAGGGGGTTCTCTCAATTTATATTCTTCCAAATATTAAATTCAGTGCTCCACATTTTGCAGCAATTTTTGAATTTTGTAATCATCATGAAAATTCTTCAACATTTTAGAGAGCATGAGACTCTTAATCTGAGGGTCATGTTGGGCAAAAGATTCCTGCATTGCAGGGGGTTGGACTAGATGACCCTCGTGATTCTATGTCTCATGTACACATGTTTGCAAGCAATTTCACATTCAGCATTATTCATCACATCTGGTCAGAATGTTGATCCTGGATCGCAAACTACCGGTAATTGAAACTGATTAACAAGAGGTTCAAGGAAACATTTCTTAATGCAAAGCATAATTATGAGATTCATTAACTGTTACCATGAGATGCTATTATGGTCACTGGCTCTAAAAAGGACTCACTAGATTCATGGATGACGTATCTGCTAATTGCAAAATGAACCGTAAGAGCAAGAAATACGGACCCTCCATGTCCAAAGGCAGTCTAACTTGGAGAACTATAGAGAAACATAGGAAGCTACCTTAGACCAAATCATGCCATTGGTCCATATAGATCAGTACTGTTGATACTTAATGGCAATTCCTCTACCTGGGATGGGAACTGGGACCTTTGGCATGCAAAAAGATGCTCTACCACTGAGCTATGACTCTTGCACAGATGCTGAGGGCAAACAGCAGAGAATGGCTCTCTCCATTACCGTATGAACTATAACAATTTTAATAATAATAATATTATTATTTATACCCCGCCCATCTGGCTGGGTTTCCCCAGCCACTCTGGGCGGCTCCCAACCAACTACTTGTTGGTTTCCCAGGCTAACCCGTATGACCAACAGTTGAAAGGGAGTGATAGAAAGGGTGGTTCTTTGGACTGACCCAGCAAGGTAATTCCAATGCCAAGTACAATTTCTTCCAAAAAGCTGCAAAGGCCTTCTGTTTTATTGCCGTGTGCTTCTATTGTTGCATGTTTGAATTTGTACAAACGTCAAAATATTGCTCATTGGCTACTAAAATGCATCCATTTGTCATTTTCCTTAATGAATGTTTCAAAACCTACTTAAGACGTCTTTAAATTCTTTTGTATAGCAGTCCATTAGCTAAGATGTTGCACAGCAGGCAGCAAATGGAACATTTGTGAGGACTGTTGACAGGTATGCATCTTTGAAATGGTTTGCCACACAGCAATATCACCGGGCAGAATGCAATTCAGAAACGGAGAGATGATGTGGAGAGTTTTCAGAAACTGACAGCTTTGGAAAAGCTCTGCAGCTGACTGCGTCCCACTGTGCAGGGGGCAGCTTCTAACATGTGACAGATCACACAAGATGAAAAGTATGGAGTGAATCAGCAGTGCCCTTGATGAAATCCCACACAGCATAATGCTGTGGTGGGAAACCTCTGGACTACAAGTCCCATTATCCCTCCTTGTTGGCCATGCTGGCTAGGGCTGATGGAAGCTGGAGAAGGCCAGAGGTTTCCCATCCCTGGTGGAGTGTATAGCACGGGTGGCTAAGTTGTGGCCCTCCAGATGTTGTTTGATTCAGGTCCCATCAGCCCCAGCCAATGGTCAGAGATAATGGGAACTGTAGTCCAACAACATCTGGAGGGCACTTTTTAAAAATTATTATTATTATTTTATTTAATATATTTATATCCCACCTTTCTCCAAAACTGGGACTCAAGGAGGCTTACAGCATTTAAAACATTATAAAATGCAAAGTACCCTGTTTCCCCTTTTTTAATACGTAGTCATAAAGTAAGCCATGGCAGGTTTTTTTTTAGCTTTGTGAGAAGTAAGACGTACCCCAAAAGTAAGCCATGGTGCCGCCATTGTTCCCCTCTTGCGGAGTTCTGCCCCGCGCCTCTTGCGGAGTTCTGCCCCGCCTGCTCAGCGCGCAGGGGGAGGCTGTACTGTACCATACTGACGTAATAAAAATAAGACATCCCCCTGAAAATAAGCCACCCTGTGTTTTTTTGAGGAAAAAAAATTATAAGATGGTGTCTTAAAAAGGGGGAAAGACGGTAACAAAACCTAATTAGTTAAAAACAATATTTAAAATACATCAAAAGACATTTCAAACCAGTAATTAAAATACAGTTCGCTCCAATATCATCCCAGTGATCAGCATAATCTGTACCTTAGTTTTGTAATGTTTGTCTGAATTGGAAGGTCTTAGCCTGCTGGAAGGATAACAAACAAGGAGCCAATCTAACCTCTCTTGGGAGGGAATTTTGCAAGATGGGAGCAGCCACAGAAAAAGCGCTCTCTCATGTCACCATCAATCGTGCTTCTGTTGTTGAAGGGACTGAGGGTAGGTGCTCACCTGAGGACCTTAGCACCTGTGCAGGTTTACATAGGGAAATATGATATTTCAGGTAGTCTGGGCCCAAGCCAGATACAGTAGTGCTTTATAGGTCATAATCAGCACTGTGAATTCTGCCTGGAAACAGACTGGTAGCCCGGGAGGTTATTTTAAAAGGGGAGTAACATGCTCCCTATAAGCAGCCTCAGTCAGCAGTCTGATCACAGCATTCTGGGCCAGCTGAGGCTTCCAAACCCTTTTCAAAGGCAGCACCAAGTTGTGGAAGGCTGGTGCCTGTGGAATGACTCCGTCTGAAGGGATTGCAGACCCTGTCCCTTCATGGTAACAGAAAGCCAGTTTGCAGAGGAGATGATGGTGATGATGGTGGTTACTGCATATATGCATCAAAGGGGAAGGCATTTTCAGGCCAAACAGCAACACAGTATTTTACAAATACAGAAACAGCAGGATTATCTTCCCTGGAGAGAAAAGCGGGATCCTGAGTCCAATGCAGACATTACTGGTGTTTGAAGAGCAGGGACTAAAGGAGATTAACTGCTTCAAGAGAAGTAACTGTGAGCTGCTATAGGTCAAACAGAAAATACCCCTGACCTCTTTTCCTTCCTAAGTGGTGTTTGTGTGTGGACCTCTTTGTGGAGAACACCTGGATTGTTGGAATTCTTATGGGCAGGTGAAGACTGTTGCTCATGTGTAGGAGCACAGATCAGCTTTGCATGTGGCAAGTTGCACATCTAGGCTTGCAGTTTGCTAAGAGAAGCTCCTGAGAGGACACTGGTATCTTTAAGAGTTGAATAGAAAGGGGGGGAAGAGATTCCATCAGTTGCAATGGGGTTCCCCATGAAGCGAGGAAAACTGCACCTGGTACAGTTCTGCATTCTGTGAAATTGCAGGAGCTTTCTCCACGTCTGCACAACACATGTGAATGAAGAGGTTGAAGAGGCATGGAAGGTGACCATCAGCATTCTTTTACCTGTGCACATGGACCATGGTACTGACACGAGGTCACAGTCCATCCTTTCTATAGCATGATGGAAGTCTAATTTGGGAATACATTTGGTGATCTTGTCAATAGCCTTTCTGAGCTTTGGGAACAGGGAGCTCCAGGGGTTTCCTTCCCTTTTGTAATGTTTCTTTTCAACTCCTCACTGCCTCCACCCCCACCCCAGATCAGATCGGGATTTCCATGGGTTCCTATATAGGCAACCGTCAAAGATGCTCCAGGCTTCCTGATGGCAAAGCAGCACCGGGTTTTAATCTGAACTCTTCCCTTTGCATTACAAGGACCCACAGTTCTGCCACAAGGGTGATTTCACTATGAGAGTTTTAATTATGTGTTAGTTTGTCTTTGGTTTCAAGGGCATGTTTAACTTACCTCCAGGCTAACACAATGGGATATCTTATTAGTCTATTTACATTCCACTGATATAAAACTGACATGGTGGTAGTAATGTGGATTTGGGAAGCCTTCAGTCACAAATCACATTTCAGTTCCATCAAAAGGGTTATTAAAGGATCCTTGACTTTCAGTCATGGAGTGGAAGCTCATGAATGTGGCCTGATTCTTTCCTGTTTTTGTCTCTCTCATTTGTCGGTGCCTCATAGCATGCCAACAATGATCTAATAAGCCACTTACAGTTTATTGGCCATAGGGAACTCAACTTTACTGAGACAGGTTGTTAGCCTATCTTGCTGAGTATTGTCCACATCAGGCTGTGCTGGCTGGGACTGATGGGAGTCGGGGTCCAAAATATGAGGAGGGTGCCAGAGTGGTGAAAGCTCATCTGCCTTGACTGGCATCACTTCTCTAAGGCCATGATGTAAAACCTGCTTCCTTGACCATGCTAGTCCAGGAATTCGATTCAAGTCACTTTTGGTGAGACTTGGCTTCCTTTCTTTTCCTTTATAAACAAGATGGAAAATACTTTTATTCCACCCTCAGTACAAGAGTCTCTATGCAGACGATATCTGAACTGAGAATACATCAATAAACCTATTGATTGTGTGGTATGTACTGCATATGAAACATTATAAGAATGTACCACTGGACAAGCTACTGATGTTGTATGTTGCTCTTGTATGTAAATGAAAAATTATTGGGGGGGGGAGCTCTCTAGGATTTCCCAACCCTATCTGGGAATGCCACCAATTGAGCTGCTTGTACATGCAAAAACATAGTTTTAATAGCTACATTCAGATGTTCATTCATACCATAGTAAACCATGGTTTCTGAAGTCATGGAGGATCACTGTGGATATGTGTTCCTCCCTTGCTGCCCCCCACCAGGTGTACTGGTTTCAGCTGAGAGATCTTGCCTTTTGTTAAGCCAGAGTTTCCCATGGCATGCCCAGGCACTGTGAACCCACAACCCCAATGAAAGGTGGACCAGATTCAAATCCCCTGGTTTGCATGAGAGCTTGTTTTGTCTCCCACCAGCTAGAAGTTCAGCAGGAGGAATTAAACGTCAGTGGCAGTGGGGCTGGCGCCATGAAAAAGGTAAGCGGAATTATATCCAAACCAGAGAATTATGGGTTAATGCTGGTTAACAATCCAGGATAATAAGCCATGTACTGATTGAACAAGATCATTCACGTAGCACTAAATTTATGGTTTAGTGCTTACATTCAAGCGGGACGCAACGTGTTTGTCACAGAACTCAGTTCTCACTTGCTTTCACTTCCTTGCCAGGTGGTTATGCATGAGAGGTTATCAAGTTACTCAAACTGGTTTCTCAATAAGAAAAACAAATACAGATTCACAACACCCAAATGGACAATCTATTTTAATAACATCAGCTTTGGGAATTTATGCAGCTGATTAAAAATACATCTTTTCCTGAGCCCCAAACTGTTGTCTATAGCTAGGTTTGTTGCGCATTGATATACATTTTAGCTATGACAACCTTTCTATAAAACATAAATGCCTCTGCCCCTACTCATCCATGTCTCTTCCCCAGCTCTCCTGCATATCCCCCATCAACTGTCTAACTCTCCTAACCATCAGTTTAAATCATCACGATGACCATATGTCCTTCACTCTAATTCTGCTTCAATTCTCCAAGTGCTCTCACTTCTGTAGCCAAAACCACCCAACCCATACACTCTAGCCCAATTGGGACTCAACATGCTTAATAGCACAAAATGCTAAGAGAAAACTGGGTGGGGCAGGGGGATGGAGTGGCTGAGAAAGGAAGATGGAAGAGGAGGCATACGGATATAAAAAGATGAGACAGAACCATCTCATTGTCTGGATAGGGCATTTCCTGGTTCACTATTTTATGCCCCGAGAGACAGAAGTAAGAGCTGCCCATATAAATCAATAGACAAATCCATCTTACTAATGTAGCTAGCATTGGGCCTAAGTATGTCCATCCCATCCCAACACATTAAAAAAAGCACAAGACAGACCAATCACAGCTAAGAATGCTCAGAGGGTACAGAATGATGATTGAATGTTGGGTGGGGGCAGAAAGCTGGGGTATGGGGCAAATGGAATGGAGTGGTTGGAATCCTGAAAGCTCCTGTTGTTGTTAGCCCACTTCTATATACCAATCACAAACTCAGGTGCTCTTTTTATGACAATGATGCAGCCCAAATGAGGCTATTGAGAAACAAAAGGAGGATGTTCATTGTTCAGTCGTTCAGTTGTGTCCGACTCTTCATGACCCCATGGACCAGAGCACGCCAGGCACACCTATCCTTCACTGCCTCTCGCAGTTTGGCCAGACTCATGTTAGTAGCTTCGATGATATCAGTGTGTTAAAGTAGGGGCGGGGAACCTCTGGCCCACAGGCCAATCAGCTGACTGGTAGAATCAGTTGTGTGACAGAGCTCCCAGTCAGGTTTCTGTAAATGCAAATTAGCTGATTGGGTCTTTTGAGAGCCATTTTAGAAAGCAGCTAATAAAGACACAAATCCCACTCCATGTGGGAGGGGCATTCCACAGTGGAAGGGGCAACGACTGAAAGGGCTGTCTTTTCTCCCTACCAATTTGATGGAGTTGACCAGTGGGCCCCCTGTGGATAATCTTAAGGGCCAGGCAATCTCATACAGGTGCAGGCAGTGCTTCAAATTGCCTGGCCCCAAGCCAGTTAGCTCTATCTATACTGTAAAGATAAAACCAGCACTTTAAACTGGGTCTGGAAATTCCCTGACAACCAGTGCACCTGGTCCAGAATAGGTCTTATATTCAAAGTAACTGAAAGTTTCCCATGAGCTTTACACACAGCTACACAACATATTTTTGCTTGACTCTGAACCAGGTGAGAGTCACCGAGTAATGGAAATGTATAGTAGGGAATACTTCATCTTCACCAGCAGTTTTCAATATGAAATGAAAATATATAGGAAGCAGCCTGTGCTCCACTGATCAAATGGATCTGCAAAGCACTGGTATCCCCCTTAGGCCAACTCTGCAAGACTCCTGAATTGTGCCTGGGAGGAAGGAGTTATCCATTTCAGTGCAATTATTTGTTTTATTTGGGCCCCGTGAGAGTTTATTTACAGGTATGGAAGCCACATGTTATTCTTCATCCAGAGAGCACTGTGTGGTAGGGTGCAATGCAGTAGGAATTTTTCATGTCTCGCTGACAGAGGCACCAATACTCCCAGGCAAGAACAGAAGATTCAGAGCCAACATTATCAGATTTCACACTCAAGCCCAGGAAGTCATGGAAAGTCCAATGACAGCGCTGGGGAAATTCCCACCAATTATAAAACAGACTGAACTGAAGGAGGCCTCAGGGGAACATTTCTTGGAAACAAGAATGAAACAAGGATCAGGTACATGTCCTTATGTGATCTTTCCAGTATTATCGGTTTTGGGAAATGGCAGAATTCAGGGGCCTCAATGTCTGCACAGGCAAAGCAGGGGACTTCCAGATTCCAATATCTTCAAACAGCCAATAATAAGAGGAACAGGCAGTTTCAGGAGCTATCACAAACTTAGCTATCTGAAGGCACACAAGCTGGATCTCTAATAGAAACAAGACATGTTGATGTGAGGATAAAGGCTGGAGATATCATACCACCAGGTGCAATATGATAAAGAGTCTTTTCCAATGGAAGCAAGGGTTTGGCCACCCCACCATACCAGGAATTGATCCATCATCAAAAAGATGCAGAGTAAGACAGACAAGCAGGAGCTATTTCTGCTGTCTTACATACTTTAGTTTTCTGGGCCAGTCTTTGGCATCACCATGGTCCAGGTGGGACAGCCAGTACTGTGAAAGATGGTGAGGGAGTGACGAGTCTGCAATGAGGGATCAGCAGAGATGTTTCAAACCCTAAGAAGGAATAGAACCAATAGCGATTCTTAGAATGGAGTCCACAAAAATGCAGGTTTTTGTGTGCACAGGTGAATGTTCTAATAAATAGACTGTGGGACATTTTAAAGAGCAAGAACCCAATTAAAAATGTTAGGCCAGAGGGATCTGTGTTCAGATCTCTACACAGCCATAAAATGTTCTGGGTGATAATGCAGTTAGTCACCAACTCTTATCGCAAAACAGCTTGCAGAAGTGGTGTTCGCACATTACAGTACCTGTGTGAGTACCTGTATAACTATATACAGTACCTGTATATACAGTACCTGTATGAGTACCTGTATAACTATATACAGTTATACTGTATACAGTTAAACTATATACAGTTATATATAGTTATACCTGTATAACTATAACTAAGCTGTACATATAATGTTCAGCAAGTGTATAGTCTGTTGAACACAATAGCTAAGCTGAACAAATCTAGAGGCATACACTCTTTTACACAAACACTTATACATGGGTACAGTCAGCTTCTTCAGTATAACTTGTGAAAAAGTATTTCATTGTTGTTAGGCTAAATAGTGTGTGTATGGGAAGGGGGAGGGTGTCTTATATGCTTTTGTTTTCATTCCACCACAGCAGGTGGCAGCCAAAATCTCCACTCCACTGAATGCCATGGATGCTCCAGGACATTCTGGGTTAAAAAGTGGGTGCCACAGAAAGGGTGCCCCCAACTTAAAAGCTCCACCCCTTGAACATTTCCACAACTGCGGTCACCCAAAGTGCTGAAATGGTCTCTTCAGTTTGCCACCTGTAAATAGAGCAGTAAAATGAGGTGCATTTTTGCTCAGTCCTATATTCTTTGTAAGGTAGTGGTGAGGAGACCTTGAATGTTGTGTTGTTACTTCACCAAATATTAACCCTATATAGGCAGAAACCTCTATCACTTCTTCACTTTGGTCAATATACCTTATGATAATGTTTTAAGTGCTGATAACCCTCCCCCCAACAGCCTCTTAAAAACCTTCAATAAAAGCTTGCTCCCCCCTCTCCCTGCAATAAAATGCTGGGAGCAAGGTGATTCGAGTTGCAAATAAAGAAATGCAATGAGTAAAACCATGAACTTTACTGCTTTGGTTGGATGAAATGAGATCTAAAAATAAAGTTTGGCTCCCCATTTAGCTGGCCTACCATCAGTATAACAGTTGTACCCAGTGAACAGCTGGTCTCTAGCAAGCATGCGTAATACTTCACGCCTCTGCCAGGATCCCGTAAGACAGAAAGAAGTGGGGGTGGGAAATCAATAAGTGCAGACCAACTGCAACCTTTAAAATCACTTTGGATGGCCTCAGGGTAGCTTTCCAGAACAATACACTCCAGAGTAGATTGGTCAAATACTTACAGGCCTTGAGAAATTGAAATGCATGTGGACTCTGGATTATGGAATGTCAACAATTATGTTTGTATTGTAGTGCAATTGCTTTGCAATTAAGAAAGCAGTAACAAGTAGCAACAGTGGAAAGGTAACACACATGCACCACCTACAGAGCATCAGTGGGAAACCTCCATCCTGCAAAGGAACAATCGGAAACCTTGAAGTGCACTCCCAATTATTCCTTGGCAACTGGGGCTTGTATTCGGCACCTCTTAAATTTGCCATCAAATGCAAGCCCCACTAGGATTGCTTCCACTTGAGAGTTGCAAACCCCAATGGCATCGGCTACATTTGGGTGTTCCCAAGACTACCCTGATTGGCACCAAGTGCAAATCCCAGGTTGGGCAGTGATCTTTCTTTGCAGCCTTGCTTGAGTTCAAGCTGGGCTGTAAAGAAAAGAAGAAAAGAATCTTGAACACACTCAGTGTGGGTTCCTGATTCTTTCCTTCAAAGCTGGGATCCCTGATGTCATGGTGACATCAGGTGATTGACAGGTGGGTGACACCACCCACTTGTCAAAGTGGCCCACGAGGGAGCGCAGCTCACTGGCTGGATCCTGTTCCACATCCCTGCAATGTAGCATTAGATGACGTGCTTCCAAAGATCATGTGCTTATTATGGGGTGGACATATTGGCAACAGTGGATATGTCAATCCTCATCAGGATGTATGATCTGTTCCAAATTGATTTGCAACACTCCTTTTTTCATATGGCAACTTATGCTCACAACAGGGCTCATTCCTAGAGAAATGCCACGGCTACAGTCTGGAACAAGTGCAGCACGTTTACTCAGGCATATATCTAGTAACTTCATTGGGATTTAATCTATAATCCACGTGCATAAGGTTTCAGCCTTAACTATGCAATGTCCTCCATCTCTGTAGGACTCAAATGCAAATAATTATATGCAGAACTGCCACCCGTATGTTTGAAATAATGGTGGTGACGCAGAATAAAAGCTCTTGCTTAGCCATCCCTTAACAGCCATGTCTCATTCCATAAAAGTTGACACTCATCTTCTTGTTGTCAGCTTTTACTGATAGCTTTGCAGCAAACTATTTTTCCTTGTTTTTCCTTTTCTTCTTCCAGTTCAACCTTGTTGAATGGTCAGCCATTTCAATAAATACAATTCCATTGACTCCAAGCAGCACATTGCCAGTAGGATTAAATGTTCCCAGCCACAATATTACCATTTTTCTTCATTCCAGAAAAAAACTGCAGTCGTTAGGATACCAACTTCCATGTAAACATATTCAATATTGGGCTGCAAGTTATATTCAAGCCAATAGTGTCCATCGCTCCCACCTTTGTAAAAGTAGATATTTAAAGCGCATCCCAGTACTATGCATGTTATTTAGAAGTCAGACCTTCTTTCCAGAGGAAAGTGTGAATAAGATTGCAGCCTTAGTTCAGTATTTTCAGGCTACAATATTATTACCAAGCAGCAACACTTGGTAAGTGTGTTAGGAAAAGGGCTGTTATCAACAAGCAAAGGGTTGCAATGGGTTTCATTGTGCTCAGTAGGCCTTACTCCCAGAGTCAAGGCATAGGATTTCAGGCTAGGTTTGGTATTTTCAGGCTGGAATATTATTCGTAAGCAGTGGTGTTTGGTAAGCATGTTAGGAAAAGTCCAGTCCTCTCTATGGGGCCTCTTCTAATACAAAGCAAACAGCTCACTCCAGATTATAGATGGGCAAGAAATGCAATTTCATTTCAGTTCCAATGAGAAACCACCTAATTCCTACTTCTTGAACCAATGCACAAGCTCAAACACACCTATTCTTCAAAAGTCACAGTTCTTTGAAATGTCTGGTGTAGTTCTTCAACCAGTGTATACAAACATGCATACTGTTACAAAAGCTGCGTGCCAGCCCCACTCACTGCAAGATTCCTGGGGTTTCCAGGCACTCACCTGGGGTCTGTGTTCCTTTGGAGAACTGAGACACAGGGGAGGTTGTCGTAGCTTTAAGAAATATGGTTTATTCACCTATTTACACCTTCAGTCTACATGGAAGGAGTCCAGATCTGGCAGAATGGTCATTTCAAGAAGGCCTTGCCCCCGACAGCAGTACAGCCCTTGAGTCCAAGGCATCTTAGCCAGCCTGCCCAAGATGGATCCCAGATTTTCTTCTTCGCAGAACAACCAGCTAAAAACTCTGTTTTCCTGTCACCTCACGCCCAGTTAACCTGGCAACCTTCCAAACCTTCCAGGTATAGCTGGAAGAGACTCCTGCATGAAACCACGGAGAGCCACTCCAAATCACTGGGGACAGTACTGAGCTAGAGGCACCAATGGTCAGACTCAGTATAAGGCAGCTTCCTGTGTCCCTTCCTAAAGATGGCATCCTCTGACATATGTTGATGGACAGCTGGATCTGATGGATCCGTTAGCTGCAGCAGAACCTGAGCGTATAAATTTCAGGTCAGCATTTAATTTAGCTTCGAGAAGCGTGAGTAATGGTGCTGACAAATACTGCCAGAGGGGCTGGGGGCACCTTCCAAGGGCCCTTGCACTGAGGATGGGATCTTTGAAGCTTGATTTCATGCACTCTGGAAGCAGAGCTGTTAGTTTCACCCAAGCATGTTATATAGAAGGATATGCAAATTACCATGAACACGACTATATCAGAGTGTGCAAATGAGCATGGAGGAGTGGAGATGTTGATGACGGCACCCTTCAGTCTTTCATCTTCCAAACTCATTTGCATTCAAAATTAGAGCAGCGGGTTTTTGATGGATTTGGTTATTTTGCACATTAATTTTTATATGTTCTTATTAGAATGTTCAGCTGGAGTCATCCGAAAGTCCTTCTTATTTAAATCACCAAATTATGTCCTCAAATCAGTCAATTGCAGCAGCAGCAAGAGACGAATCCAGAATGCTGGTCAGGTAAACCGCCAGCGTCCAGAATAGCAAACCATTGAATATTTCACAGATGAGAATAGGGATAAACTTGTAACATCCTTCTTCTCATAACAAATATAACTTTGTGAGCCTGATTCCCTCCACTGTGGCATATCACCAATGGCTTTTCACCACCTGGTTATATGCTCTGCTTATTTACTCTGCAAAAGTCTGCCCTCCACAGAAGGCTGGTTATTTCTTTGGGTTCAATAAATGCTAGAAAAACATCATTATCCTATAAGCAATACCTTACCAGCAGTGCACAATGTGTTAGAACACTTATGGTTTTATGTGACTAAATGTGAAGTCTCAGCATTAGCCAACATCTCCACTCTAACCACCATTCCTGCCATTCCTGTCAGCACCCCAGGCCTTTGTAGGGTGGGGGAAAGTGTCATAGATGATGCAAAATGACTATTTGCCTTAATCTCGTGGGTTTCTCCCAATCCCCATTAATTTCCTCAGAATTTTGTTTAATGAATGCCCAGCTAAACCCTGAAGAATGCACTCAGGAGGAATGTGGGAAACAGTTTGAAAAGGCTGACCTATATATATATATATGTTTTTTTAAAAAAACCAAAACCAAATACCTTGCAATTTCCATAAGGTTGTAGGAGATCTGTGCTCTTGGGAAACCATGTTTGTTAAATTCTCCAACATATTGCAGACTTGTCCCTTCAACCTCAATTAATTCTCAAGTTTGCTTTGCCTTCTCCCTGCAATGATGTTCCTTATAAGAAAAATCTATCAGTTGCTCTAATGAGAGTTGACTTCCAGAAGTTAAAAAATATTTACAGGAGGCAGACTGCCCTGTTAGCTCTGTTGCACGCTCCTAGAGTTTAAAACAGCCTTTGCCAACTTGATGCCCTCCAGATGTTTTGGAAAAATACGTACCGGTACTCAACATGAATCTGTTACAGTAAGTGCCAGTTTTTAACCAAAAAAGGAGATATACCGGTACTGCATACCCTTGAGTGCCCCCCTTAAAAAAAGAGCACTGACTACAACTCTGATCAGCACCAGCCGCCATGCTGCCTGGAACTGATGGGAGTTGTGGTCTAAAATATCTGGAGGGCAGCAGGTTAACAAAGGCTAATCTAAAGCATCTTTTCCTTGGAGTCTTCTTCAGGGTCCTACCACTAGTTGACTGTTGTATACTTCCTCAGAAGTATGCACCACACCAGTATACTGGGCTGGATGATTCACTGGAAGGGATCTGCTTTGTTATCTGCTGGTTCTTTGTCTTATAGCAGGCACCCCCAACCTTCGGCCCTCCAGATGTTTTGGACTACAGTTCCCATCATCCCTGACCACTGGTCCTGTTAGCTAGGGATCATGGGAGTTGTAGGCCCAAACATCTGGAGGGCCGCAGTTTGGGGATGCCTGTGACTTATAGTGAGAACAGGTTCCCCCCTGCAATTAGTTAAGGAAAAACAAGACGAATGGCTAATAGTTAAGTGCATATACAGTTTGGCCCTAAGAAAGCAATTGTGGATTCTGTCCTGTCCCCCACATCACCATCCTCTCCAACATTACGCCAGTGAAAATGGGGACATCCTATTCCATACTCTCAAACATTTCTCCAGTGAAAAGCGGGACATTCCGGGATCAAATCAGAAACCAGGACAGCTTCTGTAATTCTGGGACTGTCCCTGGAAAATCAGGGCACTTGGAGGATAGGCATCACTCCCTGACTTTTGCATTCCCTAAGCCCTGGATCCCATTCCCTGTGGAAACTGATCATCAGAAGAAACCAACATCAGCACAATCTGCTGGGAGGTTTTCCTGCGCAAGGCCCAGGGAAATGGATGGGGGCAGCCGAAGAGCACAGCGATTCTCATGCATTCATTTGGCTTTTACAGGAGAACTCCCCACTGGATTGTACTGCAGGCCTTCAAGGAAGTCAGCTTTTCTGGGCATGGTAAGCACACACACACACACTCAGCTCCTTCCAACAGCTTAGCTCCATGGGGATCATGCTGCAAAAATCAAGGCTTATATGGTGATGAAAACTGAACTGAATTGCCTGTTACACATCCATTTCTTGCGATGCTTTTGACTCTTCTTTTTAGAATCCCATGATGGTTCTAGTTTCTGAGAATTAGGCAAGGAGAGAAGGATAGATCAATTCACCCTAATTCACATAAGCCCAGCTGTCTGGTATCTCAATGCTTTTTTCCCCTCCCTAACTTGTGAAAGCTACTTTTCTCCAGACCTGCTATTTCACCCCCTGTAGTTTTGGGGAAATTGTGCAAAAATCAAGACATAAATTAAGCTAGCACAATAGGATTCCCAGCATAGTAATTCAATTTCTCAGGCCTCGTCTTTGACTGACCTGAGGAATTCATAGGGATTAGTTGATCAACGGCTTGGATGCTGCTGCAGGGATATCCCAGTGTTAGTTCCACGTTATTCTCTTTAGGTGTCATTAGCAGGAATGAGGGACAAGAAGAGAAAAGAGGAAGAAGAACAAAGCACTTAACTACCGTCAAGACTAGAGCATATTAAAGAGTGAAACAGATGCTTTATTCCATTAATTTTTCACCATCTGTTGGCATCTTTTGGCAGGTCAGAGACAGGAAATATAAGATCATCAAACAGCATGAACAATGTCACTTTGATTTTGAAGATCAAATTTTAACAAGGACAACATAACTATCTACGTTATAAACTCTGTTTTATACCACTCTAATTGCCTTGCTTTTTCTTCAAGAATCCTAGACAGGGATGGATGAATCCGTTAATTTCACTTTCTCAGTTTTTCATTTTTCCAATATTAAGTTCAGTTCTCCACATTCTTCAATACACTTTGTGATTTACTTCTTGTTTAACAAAAAGTCCTCGTGAACATTTTGGAGTGCATTTCTCCTAATGCACACAATTCTGATTGCAATATTGCCTACAAATAAGCACATTTTTACAAGCAATACCCCATGGAACCCAGGATTAAGAGCAACCAGGTCAGCTCTAATTGAACTTTACTTTAGTGTTACTTACGCCTGTGTTACTGGACCTGTGTTATGTATACCTGCTCTTGACTTAAGGTTTCATGCTGGGCATATCCTTTCAGGTGGCATTAAAGAGAAGCAGAGGAAAGACTCTGCAGAGCAATTCCCTGGCCTTGTTTGGCTCTGTCAGTCTTAGAGCAGTCATACAAGGTTGGTGTATATACTTCCCTTTCGTTTCCTGTATTCAAAATAAAATTCCATTTTAAAAAGCACCTGTTTTGTACACGGCAGAGCAGCTCCCTCGTGAAAGTCAGTCCTCGATGCAAGCTGTGGGAGTTGAAAGTGGCTATGAAATTAGTTAAGACTTTAGTGCATATACACCCTGAGACTCCCTCTCAGAAAGAATACAGCACAGCTGGAAACAAATTTAATTCACACTGAAAATCTGGCAAAAATGTCACAATTCAAAATTGTAATAGCCAACATTTTAAACTGTTGCTGCTGCTGATGCAACCTGACCTGCATTTACGAGCTGGTGACGGTTTTTAGAATACCTTACCACAGCCCCTGAGAGTACAAAATGTATGGGAACCAAAAATGAGTGTGGGAACTGGGCAAACTGGTGACTCGGCAGATGTTGGAAGACCAATGATTGAAGGTCCACCGGATGGGTGATTCACTAAATAATATATCTCATGCTGTCACTCAGATGAGCCAGAATCAGGTCTTGCACTGATCCTGGGCTCTGAGTTGGGGTGAACTCACCCTAAGCTAAGTTGGAGAGAGGCAGTGAGAAGGCATCTGACACTGGGAATTTGAGAGCTAACAGTTAGATCATAAAAATCAGCATAGGGGAGAACCTTTAAGCAGAGGCGGATATAGGGCAGCGTGACCGATTCCGCCATACTGGGAACTGAGCTTAGGGGGTGCTGTGGAACATCGCAACTATGAAGCAGTGAATTGAGCAGAACAGAAGGTGGGAGGGCATGTCAAATGTTGGTCTCATACAGGGTGCAGCTGAAATTTGAAGGCCAAAGTGTGCCCCTGCTTTAAAGACTTCAATCCTATACCTCCAGGGTGGGGGCCAAATGCGTCCCTCCAGGCCTCTCTAACTGACCCTTACTACTCTCTCCAAGCCACATCCTCTCTCCCTCCTCAGTCATACCCCCCCCCCCCGCCACAGCTTCAGATCCTCCTGGAGTGTTGTTGTCCTTGACCTCTGTGAATGCCTCTCGCTTGCCTGGATGGAACATGGAGAAGGGTGTGTGTGCATCTGCAGATACTAGGCTACTGTACATGCGTGGCACTGTGGTCTAAACCACTGAGCCTCTTGGGCTTGCCAATCAGAAGGTTGGTGGTTCAAATCCCCACAACAGGGTGAGCTCCCATTGCTCTGTCCCAGCCCCTGCCAACCTAGCAGTTCGAAAGCACACTGTGCAAGTAGATAAATAGGTACCACTGCGGTGGGAAAGAAGGTAAACCATGTTTCCGTGCACTCTGTGATTTCTGTCACAGTGTTCCATTGCACCAGAAGTGGTTTAGTCATGCTGGCCACATGACCCAGAAAGCTGTCTGTGGACAAACGCCAGCTCCCTTGGCCTGAAAGCGAGATGAACGCCACAACCCTTTTACTGGACTTAACCACCCAGGGGTCCTTTACCATTTATTTTTTTATTTTTTTTACCTTTGCTGTACAAAGATAAAATATACATTCATTTCTCTACCCACTTTTGCCTCTGGCCATGCCCATCACTGGCAACATGGTCCTCAGAAGCTCGCGCAGACACAATGCGCTCTTCCGGGTGAAAAGGGTTCCCCACTCCTTTTGTGGGTAAGTCCCACACTGAATTAAATAGGCCTTGCTTCTGAGTCAAGTAAGTTGCTGTGAGTTATCAGCAAATTTGAGGCTCTTGTTTGACCCCCAATAATTGAGTCTCGCATATTGGTATTCCTAGGCCCATAGGCAACCAAGGCAGGGTGAAGGCAGACTTGGCTTGGTTCCTCAGTCTCAGCGCTAGGATTGACCTGAAAAACGGTCCTGTTATTTGCGAAATATAGCCTAGGAAAGCAATCACTACTTGATTGCTGGTTACTTGCTGAGTTGCTAAATGGAAAATTTCTTGTGTGAATGATCCCTTAATGTAATGCCACCTACACCAGGGATAGTTTTAGTTTCTTTCTGCTTCACTTGAAAGCACAACTCCTTCTGTGAATAAAGTGGGTGAATGTGACTGGTAATGAGTAAAGGCTAAATGGTCTAAAGCGTCTCTTGACAGTGAGCCAGCTTGTTCAAAATAAAAGGAATGGTACATTTAAGAGCTTAACGTTTTTATATACTTTTTTTTAATAAAAAAATGTCATTTCTATCTGTAATTCAAAACTTGATGAATTAAAGATAATTCAGATAATTGCCCAATTTCCATTTTAATGGGAAGCTCGTATTCCCATTTATGTTATTGTATTCCCATACACCCCATCTTCCTATCAATATGGAAATTTGGCAATTATCTGAATTCTTTTTAATTCATCAAAGCTCTGAATTATAGATAGAAATGGCATTTTATGAACAGAATTCCATGAACTTAAACACGCTTGCTCCTTTTATTCGGAATATTCTGGCTTACATGTTAACAGAGGGACCTGCCAGTGTCAGCAGATAATGAGGCCGCTAGGAGAGGGCCCCCAAAGTATTTGGGCGCCCCAAACAGGTGCACCACCAGGCCCATTTCCCAGCATCAAAGGCAGGATGGACAGGTGCAACTTTCATACCATCACAGTCTATGAATTGCAACCCAGAATCCTCTACAGCACAGCAACACACCTCCTGGATTGCTCTTTGCTTCATTTGTGTCCCTAGAATGACATACATATATCACTGGTGTTGCTTGCAAAACTCTTCACTCAAGCTCCATATCTTTACATTTTTAAAAAAACTAGCTTTTGGGGGAATCAGGGCTGTGGTGCTAGAGAGAAAGGAGGTTTATTCTCTCTCCTCCCTGCCCCCCAAAAGCTGGTGTATTTGCACTGTACCACCCTTCCCGCCATCTTGCCCTCCTTTTCCCATGAAACAGCAGCAGCACCTGCCAAGGTAAGCAAGCGCCTCTGATATTCTTCGGGCTGCACCTCCACAGTCCTGGCAGCACACAATCCAGAGAAAAGAAAAATGAAGAAGAAATGATGACACTGAGAATAGTCGCATCACCATTGCAAAAGGAATAAAGAGGAACCAAACCCTCGAAAGAACTAAGAGTCTTTATCTTCTGAGTTTGGCTAAGCAGAGATGTTGAATGAAAAGGGATGTAACAAGATTTCATTGGTAAAGTGAAAAATGGTGGAATTAGGGGGCTGTTACGTGGCTGGTGTTACTAGAAACCTCATTCTTTACCTCACATCTAGCACACTGATTAGATCACCCCATGCCTTAGTAGCTGGCAGGAAAACAGAGATAGTTAAAACACATTTACAAGTGCGAAAAGTTTAGCAAAGAAGGTCAAAAACCTGCCCACCTTTTCAGAGACAAGGAAAGGAAATTTCGCTACAGCCTTAATGAAAATTACCACTGTATTTATTTAGAGGGGAAGGTGTCCATGGGGGCAGGAAGTCAATCCTTCAGGAAAAAAGTATGTATTTGATAAGGAGCTCTGATCAGTTGTGTTGTGGTAAATTTTGGAGTGCAGGAGCCACACCCACAAAGAAAGCAAAAAATAAAAAATGCAGGCAGCTGTGTTGATACATAATATTTTGTTCTTCTGCCTTCCTCTCTGACAGTTGATTGCTATGGCAACATACTGAGCTTCTCTTAGATCCATCCATTCCATCTATATTATATTGCACTTCTGGCAGTAAAATCTATTATCTTGATTGGGTGAGGTGATGAGATGGCATGGAATGTGTCACCAGCATTTTGAGTGCTCAGGAAACAAATCTGTTAACTTCTGGATGGGAAAGGACCATTGTCAGTTTGGCTGGGGTTAAAAACCCACACACTCTAAGGGACAGATGTAGCTTTGGGAGTTATGCTATGAACTGGGAAAACACCCAGGGAGATAAAGGGGAAAGGGTAGGTAAAGAAAGTGAGGCGGGGAATGCACAGGGAACTGGCAAGAAGTGGGTAGTAAGAAACAGGGGAGTTTAATTTCACATTGCTGTATAAAAGTCAATATGCTTTAGGAAAATGAAAGCTAGTGAAATGTTCTTCCTTTGGCTAGTGACCCTGTTAGAGAGCTGGCATGAAAAATATAATAGAAACCAAGAACGAGCAACACGACGGCCAATGAAAGTAGTATATTTTTTTCATGTATAATAACAGTAAGACAACGGACAGTGATCCGGTATTAACACTGTTTCGTGTACGTCTTCTTCAGCATGTAATTCAATATACAATGGAAGTTTTCAAGGAGCAGTGACCACTGCTCCTTGAAAACTTCCATTGTATATTGAGTTACATGCTGAAGAAGACGTACACGAAACAGTGTTAATACCGGATCACTGTCCGTTGTCTTACTGTTATTATACATGAAAAAAATATACTACTTTCATTGGCCGCTGTGTTGCTCATTCTTGGTTTCTGTTTGAAGATTGCAACACAGAGGTTTCTTGAACTTTCTATGAAAAATATAATAAGCATCATAGGAACTTCAGACTTTAGGTCAGACCAACTCAGCTTGTGACGTCCAAAGCCAAATGCAGCCCACCAGCAGCCATGTATGGTGGAGCAGCACCAGGGTCACAAAATACATTCCTTTCCATAGGCTGGCTGGTGGGTCACACGTGCTTTCCTCCTGCAAAAAATTAACAAGTGCACCAACAACATCCATGCTATACCTTGCAATATGTGAGGTGGATACATGCCTCTTCTGAGACTATCTGTGCATGCTTAAAGAAATGAGAGCTTGGACAAATTGTGACTCTCTGCCTCCTATGGGAGCAAGTGTCATAGTTTAAATTGCTTTCTTTAATCTGCCCTGAATCTTTGAACATTCAGCTTCATTGAATGTCCACAAGTTCTAATCTTAGGAGAGAGGGAGGAAAACTTCTCTCTATCCACTTTCTCTGTAATTTTCCCATGCATAATTTTATAAACTTTATAAATTAAATATTTCAACAATAGAAAGTTTGGAAAAGTTTCTACAATTGGAAGTAAATGTATATGCTCAATACTGAATGTTTGTTATAATTACAAATTACATTGGACTTTCAGAGTCTGTAACTACGTATTATGGGAATACATAAATATTTATATCCAGATTGTTAGAACAATATATAGTACAACCAGAAGACAACAAAAGAAAAAGCAACAGAGTTTCAAAAATGAAATACCATTGTAGTTGAATAATTTATATGTTTTTGAATATGGATACAGTGAAATAGCTACGTCTACATTTTTAAGGAGGCATACAGGATTTAATCAGGCAGTTTTTTTAACATACAGTTCAATGCAAAAAAAACAAAAAAACAGCACCCCACCTTCCATTAAAATCAGAATGAAATCTATACAGTTGAGAAATTTCAAATGCACCAATGCAAGGACATGAAACTTCCCCTTCTGTGTTCCAATGTCTGGCGTTCAGAAACCCAATAACATTTCTGATAATGGCACCCAGTCCTGCACTAATGCTGTTGGATGAGGGTAGGAGGCAGAGCACTAAGATATACCTGCATGTGGGATCCATGCCAATTAAATACCGTCTTTCCCCCTTTTTAAGACACCGTCTTATAAATTTTTTTCCTCAAAAAAACACAGGGTGGCTTATTTTGGGGGGATGTCTTATTTTTATTACGTCAGTATGGTACGGTACAGCCTCCCCCTGCGCGCTGAGCAGGCGGGGCAGAACTCCGCAAGAGGCGCGTTTCCCCCCGCGCCTCTCGCTGGTTCCCTGCGCACGGGGAACAGGCGGGGCAGGAAGAGGCGTCTCCCCCCCCCCGCGCCTCTCCCTGCGTGCTAAGCAGGCGGGGCAGAACTCCGCAAGAGGCGCGTCCCCCCCCGTGCCTCTCACTGGTTCGCTGGCTCCCTGCGCACGCAGGAGGGGCTGAGGAGGCGACGGGAACAATGGCGGCACCATGGCTTACTTTTGGGGTACCTCTTACTTCTCACAAAGGTAAAAAAAACCTGCCATGGCTTACTTTATGACTACGTATTAAAAAAGGGGAAACAGGGTATTACTGTTATGGTGGCATACCCATGCACCAGGGCAACTCTACTGGTGCAAAAGTAAACAAAACAAAAAGGTGGTGTCAGGGGTATCCCCTCCAACATTTATTTGATGAAAATAGGGACTTCCTAAGGAAAAGCAGGACATTCCAGGATCAAATCAGAAACTGGGATAGCTTCTGTAAATCTGGGACCTTAGAAAATAGGGATACTTGGAGGGTCCGTGAGAGGCGTTAGACTAAGACTGAGTACACATGATACCTTTAAAGCACTTTTGAAGCATATTCTTTTGCACAAAGAATTCTGGGCACTGTTAAGGTTTGGTGGGGAGGTGCTGGAGGAGACTCTTGAGAGTCCCATGGACTGCAAGAAGATCAAACCTATCCATTCTTAAAGAAATCAGCCCGGAGTGCTCACTGGAAGAACAGATCCTGAAGCTGAGGCTCCAATACTTTGGCCACCTCATGAGAAGAGAAGACTCCCTGGAAAAGACCCTGATGTTGGGAAAGATGGAGGGCACAAGGAGAAGGGGACGACAGAGGATGAGATGGTTGGACAGTGTTCTCGAAGCTACCAACGTGAGTCTGACCAAACTGCGGGAGGCAGTGGAAGACAGGAGTGCCTGGCGTGCTCTGGTCCATGGGGTCACAAAGAGTCGGACACGACTAAACAACTAAACAACAACAACAACAACAGTGCTCAGGATTCTGCGAGGGAAAGAAGATCCTTTGACTGTGAATTAAAGCTATAGCGTGTGAACAGGCTTACTCTGAATCCTATGTATTTTTGTAAACACTGTTTTTTTTTTTTGTTTTTTTTTTGAGAATTGCATTGCAAATTCGGATAAGTGCACCTTTCAAAAGAATGGCTGTGTTTTGCTTCTCATATAGTTTTTTGAAAGAGTGGGTTTGGCAGATCTACCTATAAATGCAAACTGAATTGACATTCTCTCCCATCCCTACCCAGTAGGGAACATGCATGTGTGAACCAGTTTTCTGGCACAACTTTTTCAAATGGGCTTCATATGAGGGGGAGGCCTTTCGAAGGACTCTTTGCCCTGGCACCATGCTAAAGAGTTGCATTCTGCTATTGCTCTCTCCTACTTGGTATGCTCAGCACCCCCGTTCCCCAGTTAAAGTCTGTGCTCGTCCAAAGAGGACACGGCCTCAGCTCAGCAGCAAGTGTTCTAAATTGGAAACGCACAATGAGGCTTAAAGGTCAAGCAGGACGAATTAAGGGATGATGGCATGAATAATTTGTTGCAGTAATTTAGCATCATTGGGGTGTTGTTGTTATTGCCACCAACTCTTTCCCTTTTTGTATTCATAATAGAGCGATCTCACAAGAGTTAATCTGATGGAGGAAGTGAGAAAGATTACCGGTATCTCTCTGTTGTGTTTTCTTGTCGCTAACAAAACTTTCTTTTGTCATTCGCATGATTGGTACTCAAATATATTTGTTATCTTTGAAAGATTAGAGCACCTACAAATGAGAGAATGCCAAGTATCCCTAATTTCCAGGGACAGTCCCAGATTTACCGAAGCCATCTCAGTTTCTGATTTGATCCCAGAATGTCCCGCTTCTCCTTAAAAGGTAAAGGCACCCCTGACCGTTAAGTCCAGTCGCGGACAACTCTGGGGTTGCGGCGCTCATCTCGCTCTATAGGCTGAGGGAGCTGGCATTTGTCCGCAGACAGCTTCCGGGTCATGTGGCCAGCATGGCTAAGCTGCTTCTAGTGAAACCAGAGCAGCGCACGGAAACGCTGTTTACCTTCCCGCCGGAGCAGTACCTATTTATCTACTTGCACTTGACGTGCTTTCGAACTGCTAGGTGGGCAGGAGCTGGGACCGAACAATGGGAGCTCACCCCGTCGCGGGGATTCGAACCACCAACCTTCTGATCGGCAAGCCTTAGGCTCTGTGGTTTAAACCACAGCGCCACCCGCGTCCCTATTTCCACCAGAGAATTGTTGGAGGGCATGGAGTTATGTGACCCCCTGAGCCAAGGAGATAAGTATAGAAGACCTATAGAAGACATCTGAACCTATAGAAGACGTCTGAAGGCAGCTCTGTATAGGGAAGCTGTTTAATGTTTTATTATATTTTTATATATGTTTGAATCTGCCCAGAGTGACTGGTGCTATTATTATTATTATTATTATTATTATTATTATTATTATTATTAATTTGCCTGTTTTCACTGGAGTAATGCTGGAGGGCATGGAATGCTATGCTATATGCAGGCTCTTCCCTAAAGATAAAAACTGGACCCACAATCCTCAAATCGCTTTTTGCTATGTAATTCTGCTGAAATCAATGATGTCTGCTTTGCACTGACATAACAGATATAAGGGCAGACAAGAGCAATGAACTTCTAGCATAGATTCCACCCTGCTGGTGCCATCCAGGTGTTTGGGACTAGCTGGGTCTTATGGGAGTTGTTGTCCAAAACATCTGAAGGGCACCAGGCTGGTGAAGGCTTTTCTAGCATCCTAAGAAGAGGGTGGGATCTGCTTTGTTTAGAGCCTACAACTACCACAAACTCAATAAGCCAGCTGCCTTTTCTGCTTTTTAAAATGCAGTTTTGTGCTTCAGCCTGCAGACTGGGCTTGCTTCATGCTGGGCAACAAGTTAGTCAATTTTACTGAGAGTGGAGGAGAGGCAGCAGGAGAAGACTGTGTGAATAAGTTGTGGCAAAGAGCACAGCACAGCACACCTGGATGGTAAATGGCTTAGGTGGTTAAGGCGGGGAAGCGGGGAGAAGAGTTATTTTTAGAACTAGGCGATGTCGGGGATTGGGCCACAATGCAGCTCTGCTAATGAAATCTGTGATATATTTTCCATCACTGCCCTGTTTGGAGTGAAGCAAGAAATTGACCAGCGCAAGGTCGCCTGGCGAGTTTTGTGGGGAGTGAGGATTTAAACCCAGGTCTTGCTGGTACTACATACCCTTCAACATTTATCTCATGAAAACAGGGACGTCCTATTCCATAATGATAATTTTACTATTTATCTCCCCACACATCTTACTAGGTTTCCCTAGCTACTCTGGACAGCTTGCAACATATATTAAAACATTAAACATACAAAAACCCTCCCTATACAGGATTGCCTTTAGATGGCTCAGGGGGTCTGATAACTCCATACCCTCCAACATTTCTCCAATGAAAATAGGGGTGTTCGAAGGAAAAGTGGGACATTCCAGGACCAAATCAGAAACCAGGACAGCTTCTCTGAATCAGGGACATCCCTGGGAAATAGAGACACTTGGAGGGTTTGATACTAGGGCCCAACTACATTATAAACACATTTAAAAATAAAATAAAAAAGGTGTGCTTAAATTGGTCTCTCTTAATTTGAAGGGAAAGCAGTTGCTGGGCCCTGGTCTGGAATGTGTTCCTGATTTCTGACCAAAAATAATGTTCCCTCCTACACACACACACACACACACACACACACACTATTTGCTGCAAACTACAAATGGCATCTTTGGAAGCAAATAACAAGAGGAACTTGGACAGGAAACTGGTGTGGGGCCCTAATCTAGGTTGAGAACACATTCAGGCTGGGATCAGGCCCCTGTGACTATAATCTCCCCCCGCCCGCCCACCCGCCTGCCACCGCCACCAGACCCCCACACCAAAGAAGCCAGTTTAAGCACAGTATCTTAAAAACATGTTGCTTGGTCTCTAATCTAACATTCAAATCACTACACCATACTCTGTGTGGGATGCAAGTATGTTCTTCATGTCCTTACAGAGGTCTTCTGCATGCACAGGCTTTAATTTCATTGGGGAAGAGACATAGCTCAGCAATACAGCATCCATTTTGCATGCAGAAAGCCCTAGGTTCAGTCGCTGGTATCTCCAAAGTAGAGGTGGGAATGCCCTCTATCTCGATTTCTGTAGAGCTCCTGCCAATCAGTGTAGACAATATGGAGCTAGATGGACCCATGTTCTGACTCATTATTGTCTGCACAGGAAGACCGCTTCCTATATTCCTGTTTTCCTTACATTATTGAACTCCAACTCCAACATAAAGGAGAATGTTATATTATTACTACCTCCTAACAGTGTCTAAGAAGACAGAACTTTGACAACAGACTTCTTTCAGAAGGGTGGAACGACATATATCAAATTTTCCTATTAAACTCATTTGTAAGAAAACATTTCTTAAAGATTAGCAAAAGGGTTTACAGGAAAGCCAGTTGTGAAGTAACTTGAGCTGGGGATTTATGTTTCTTCATCATACAGTAGGGCTACAGAGCACCTCACAGCAACTGAGAATGCTATAGTCTGAGGATCTAATTTTAGCCCTATGTTAAAAGCAGGAGCCTTCAAATGCAGCCTTTTAAGACAATCTTTAAAGTCTCCCCTTTTTAGCAGCACTACAAAAGAGCATGAGATGTAAGAAAAACTATCAGTCTGGTCTTCCCATAGAATGTTCAAAGCAATTAAGAAATCTCAGAGGCAAACCTTTCAAACGCTCCTTTAGAACTGACATCCTCACAGACGGCAGCCTACTTTAGAATCGCATTAATGACTTCTTTAACATATCTCACGGTGCCTTTTCTTCAGGATAGCGCTCTAAACACGACATATTAATGTGTCATTCTTCATTATTGGAGGTGTGGGTATGGGTGTGGGTGTGTTCAAGACTCATGTAGGTCCACAATCTGAACACCTTGAGACAGGGCAGGCAATTCCAGCCATGAAGGAGATGGATGTAAAACCTTGGTCAACAATTCATTTGCCCCTGAGTAGGAGAAGAGTTGGGTTTGGAATGTTGTGAGGTACATCCGCATCTCATGTTTCTCTACAGAAATCAAGGCCACCGCTGCCGTTTTCTTTCTTTCTTTCCTCTCTCTTCTCCTCCTTCCTGCTTCCTGAAATGTCCATTTCTAGGAATATTTGGAAAGAATAGTGCTACCTTGCACATGGCAAAGCTGGCAGCTCTGCTTACTTAAAATGAGGTAATGACATTGAATCCCAGCTGCCCTGCCACAGAAATGAAGATTCAGGAAAGGGGCATGCCTTGGAGATAGAGCACTTGCTTTGCTGGCAGAAGGTTCTAGATTTAATCTATGACATCTCCAGGCAGTGACGGACCTTGGTGTCTCAAATTTCAGTGGCGCCCTGTGTGATGCCAAAATCCAGCACCCCTTCACCTCCCACTTTCCATTGGATGTAATAGTGGTGGCACCTGCTGCAGAGTCCCAGAAGTTCTGCACCCAGTGTGATCATACCAGTCATGCTCCCATAGAGCCACCTCTGCTCCAGGTACGGCTGGAAGAAACCCCCATCAGAAATCCTATAGAGCTACTGCCATTCAGTGTAAAACAGCATTCTTCAACCTTGGGTCCACAGGTGTTGTTGGACTAAAAACCCCACAATCTTCAGCCAGGTTAGGCAATGGTCAGGGATAATGGGAGTTGTAGTCCAACGCCAACTGGGGACAAAAGGTTGAAGAACACTGGTCTAGAGCAATGGTGCGGTGTAGTTTAAGGGAGCTTCCTACGATGGTGGTAATGAACCTGTGTCATGGACTGGCTGGATGTGGAGGAGTGGGAGAAGGCTGAGGAACCTCCAGGGGAAGAAGTCTCGGAGCCAGGGGATTGGTGGTGGGATGACAATGCATGCTCAGAGAGAGAAGAGGGAGCAGACTGGGAAGAGGAGGTGTCGGAAGCTGAAGAGGCAACAGGGTTTAGTCAGCAGGAAGAGGCTGGGAAAGAGAGCAGTCCAGACTCAGAGGCAGGACATGAGGGGAGACAGAGATAAGGAAGGCCGCTGAAGAATCCAGGGAGTCTCCCTCTCCTGCTGTGACCAGTTCCCTCCCTCCCCCCCACCCCGTCTCCCTGAACATGCAGAGAAATGAAGAAGGTGGAGCAACAAGAGGCAAAATGACAAAGTCTGCAGCTGCTGGGGAAGGAACAGGGGGAGAAGCCTTAGAGAGCGGTGGGAAGGCGGGGACCTTCAGTCCTCACAACTGCTTCATTGAGGCAAGACCTACTGGGAAGGGTTGCTGTGACCACTAGGACTGAGCTGCTTTGTTTCTTTGAATAAAGAGTTAACTTCGTTGACATCAGGTGCTTTATTGTTTTATTGCTGACCTACGTCTGATGCCAGCTCCTGACAAACTGTGGCCCTCCAGATGTACAGCTTCCATCATTCCTGATCATCAGCTGTGCTGGCTATGGCTGAGGGGAGATGGAATCCAACAACATCCCTGATTTAGCTGGATGTGTGACTGTACAGTACCTCCCTTTTAGGTTTGGGGAAGGCCCCAGGTAAATGGGACTGGCTGTCAGTAGCACAGCCAGCAGAACAGCTAACTCCTTTTTAATAAAGCCTATTTTAATTTTAGACTTCTTCATGCCTCTTTTCCTGGTGCGATTATTATTCAACACATCCAACATTCCTTTTCGGTCTTGCTGTTTGCCACATTGAAAGTTTGATTCACACCACCACAAAAAGTGACTGGAATAAAGCAAAGGCTCACCCTATGATGGCTGAGTTCCTTAGCTGAACTCTAGAAAACTGGAATCTGATCCCTGAGCTTAGCAGGAAATGCTATTACACCACGGGTATCAGTGAAACTATCACAAAAGACACCTACTAGAAATGTAGAGAGGGCTGTTCGCTGGGGAAGGCAGACACTGAGAAATCTCCAAAGCACCAAATATGTATTCATAAATAAATGACACATGCTGTGTGGCCCAACAACTGTGGTATTCATAATCAGGCGCTCACGGACACAAACGCACACACATAGGAAACCTGTGTTTGTCAAAATTTCAATCAGCAGCAAAAGGCTTCTTCTTTAAAGCACATTTCAACATCTGCTAAGACAAGATGCTTGTTTATAGCATCTCCTTGCGAAACAGAGTGGTGCTTCTCACCTAATGTACAAAATGATGAACAAAAGGCTATTTAGGAGATCCACGCAGGGGTATAATTGAAAGAATATTTCTGGGGGCGGGCACCATATGTTTCCTATTGCCACTAAACCTATAAATATCCTTATAACAGTTTGGAGCCGTAAATGCCGGGACTGAGATTTTAAAGCATTTCCTTAAAACTTTTTTATAGCTTTAAATTTCTTTCCCCCCTGACAGCACCTTTAATTTTCCTTCCTAGTGCTCTGACTAACGCTGAGAATAAATATGAAGTGTCAGTGAGATTGTTGGGATGTATTTAGAGCCGACCTACTTCAGTGCTTTCCAAACAACCCGATTTCAGTGGAAGCACATAACACACTCCCTCTTCCCCCCGCCCCCCCGCCGCCACCCCCCGCACCTCACTGACTCTTTTTCTTTGCAGATGGTGTCCGCCCAATGAGGTTTGTCTACTGCTGCTGCTACAATGAAGTGAGGGAAGGCAGGAGGGGTGGTGGTGAAGTGAGGACGTTTTACTGAATATTCCCCCAAATAAGCAAGAAGTGCTTTTCCTTCCTGATGCATTTACTGGAACCGCAGAGCACAAAATTGTAAAGAAAGAAAGTGGTGAAAGGGCTTCCAAAAGAGATAGGAACAGCTGCCACGGACATAACGCATTATGCAAGGCCGACTTTGCCAGGAAAAACTGCTTAGCTGCTTTCCAGGAGTTGGAATTTCAAAGGCGGCCACTTAGAAGTATTGTTAATCACAAGCATTTCCCAGAAAACATTGCCTTCCTTTTTTCCCTTGCTGGGTCGGGATGGGAGGCTGTTCAGAAGTTGCTTGTCTACTATAATACTGACTCTGATGTGTGTGCTTTCATATTATGGCGTGAGGGTAATTTGCACTGCTCTATCTTTGTGCCAATGAACTTGAAACAGCCAGGGGTCCACAACCCACCACAGACCCCCACTGATGAGAGCAACCCTGGAGCTTGTCCACCACTTCATCACTGTGACGGCCTGCTCACCCACCTCACACTCTGACCCAGATCAGCAGCGGTGCTGAAAAGGAGGAGCAATTTATGTCACTGCCTGCCTGCTCGTTGGCTCTCCGTGGCAAGTAAGCAGGTGGCAGCAAGGATGGGGGAAGAGAACAAAAATGTGCTGAGGAAATAGACTCAGGCCACATTCACCAGCATACATTTAAAGCACTATGATGCCATTTTAAACAGTCAAAGAATTCTGGGAGCTGTCGTTTGTTAAGGGTGCTGGGAGTTGTTAGGAGGCCCCTATCGCCCTCACAGAGCTACGATTTCCAGAGTTCCCTGTGGAGAGCGATTGGTTGTTAAACCACTCTGGGAACTGTAGCTCTGGGAGGGTCTTCTTTTTATCTGTCCTGATAAAAGAGCACAAGAGTACCTAGAATCATAGAATCATAGAGTTGGAAGAGACCACAAGGGCCATCCAGTCCAACCCCCTGCCAAGCAGGAAACACCATCAAAGCATTCCTGACAGATGGCTGTCAAGCCTCTGCTTAAAGACCTCCAAAGAAGGAGACTCCACCACACTCCTTGGCAGCAAATTCCACTGTCGAACAGCTCTTACTGTCAGGAAGTTCTTTCTAATGTTTAGGTGGAATCTTCTTTCTTGTAGTTTGAATCCATTGCTCCGTGTCCTCTTCTCTGGAGCAGCAGAAAACAACTTTTCTCCTTCCTCTATATGACATCCTTTTATATATTTGAACATGGCTATCATATCACCCCTTAACCTTCTCTTCTCCAGGCTAAACATACCCAGCTCCCTAAGCCGTTCCTCATAAGGCATCGTTTCCAGGCCTTTGACCATTTTGGTTGCCCTCCTCTGGACACGTTCCAGCTTGTCAGTATCCTTCTTGAACTGTGGTGCCCAGAACTGGACACAGTATTCCAGGTGAGGTCTGACCAGAGCGGAATACAGTGGTACTATTACTTCCCTTGATCTAGATGCTATACCTAATCCACTTTGCACAACCTACATTTGCTGACATATAATATCCTAGTCTGGAAGCAGCCATAGCACCCCTCCAGGTGTCCTTTGTTTTATAGTGCATTCATTACTATTATACACGATTCTGCTTTCAATGCTGTTTACACCTACAAAGCTTTCGGTGTAGACATACTGCCTCGTTTCCAATTGGGGCTCATCCCATCGCTTCCTGCTGAAATCCAGCAACTTTTTATACCGCAAATGTCCCAGGGGTGTGTGTTTGTCCTGCCTATGTTGTGCTATAGTGCAAAAGTGCCCTGCCAGATGGCAATAAAGCGGTAACATTGGGGGAGCTTTGCAAAACAACTAATAAAGCAGAATGTTGTGTGAATGATAAAGTATATAACCACAGCAAAAGCACTGTTATTGTGCCAATGGCATCTTACAGGACACGCTCTCACACACAAACCAGTCTAGAGGGGCCCACAATAAGCCAAGAGCCAAAATGGTCCATTATAGCAAGCCGGAGGTGTTCTTATTAGGAATTGTTTGAAGAAATCAGGGGATCTAATAATAAATAGTAAAGCAGTATGATATAGTTTAGGAATCAGTAATGTGATTTTTGTCTTCATTCTGTCAGTAAATATGTGACAAACCTAATTATGAATACAATACAAGTGGTGGAAACATTTGCAGGGAGATGCTTTGGTTTCTTTGCAACTCATCTAACGTCTTTGAAGTTTATGAAATTTGATGAAGAAGTCACTGACAGGAATTGCAAAGGTTCTCATTGCTACTTCTCATCCTGGAATGATGTTGCTCCTTTAGTGTAAGAGTTTCTCGATTTCTTAGGCAAAGAGAAATAATTTCCTCTCTTCTCCCTTGAAACACGGAATTGCATCTGAACTCCTTTCTTTGAAAGTCCATATATGGCAACCATCCTGCTAAAGCACAAGGGCCTGTCGAGATGTTGAGGATATACACTTCCAATGAAAGCATTACGAATTGCACTTCTTAACCCCGTGGAATGATTTACATAGCAAATATCCTGATGTTTCTGTCTCTGCTAAAGGGGCCTGTACCGTTTCCACGTAGAGTGGATCTGCTTCATAACATTGGTAAGGCAGAGAGATGAGATGCCCTAGAACATAATATGACATGACAGTGCGTGATGTCAAGGGAGTTCTTTTCTTGAAATAGTCTCTATCTCGAGTTGAAGGACGGAGACATGCCTTTTTAGAAATGCAACTCTTTGAAATCAAAAGAAATGTTGTACTGTCTGTTGAACATGAGGTTGCATTAATAAAGAAAGCTCTTCTTAAAATATATTTTGAAAATCAGCACACAGAAAAAGAAACTGGCTGAACCAGTAATTACTTCCTCTCTGTTTTCATGGGAAGCATGAAACTCTCCTTAGAAATATAAGCTTCGGCTACCCTGATTAAGAGTTTGGGAGTTCTGCTACACACACTTCAGTACAAATTGTCCTTGCTGATCTTAACCATGATTAAGGCTTATGTTGACGTTGACTTCAACCATGGTTGGTGCGAACTAAGGTCCACTTTCAACCATGGCTTTGAGAGCTCGGTTTCAAAAAACATAGCTAATATTGAACAGCAAAGAGTCTTGTGACATCTTAAAGACTAACTAATTTATTATGGCTTTGACATTTGCGGGCTAGAGTTTGCTTCATCAGGTGCATGAGGTACGGTTCGCAATTACAGATTGGCAGCAGGGAGAAATTATAAGCATTGAGCGCAGAGAAAAATGAAATGCAAGAAGTACACAGAGGGAAAATTAAATTAGAGCTAGAATGTATGAAACTAAGCACAGTGACATCTTTACAACTAAAGTGGTAGGTGCTAAAACAATCAACTTGGTGATATTGAGTTAATGGATATCTGCAGTGGAATAGGAAACCATTGTCTCTATTCAGGCCCCACATGAATTGACGTATGGATCATAATATTATGGTCTGTGCCAACAAATGGCTTAAGCATGGAACATTAAACTATAGTTTAAAATAAGCACATGAGTACTTTGCTCTTCACCCTCTCCTGGCTGGGCCATGAGGGATAGAAGCATGGTTTGTGGTGATATGCAAACCTGGGCTCATGGTTTGGTTCCTCTGAATGCACAGGTGGAAGTCAAGAACCAAACTTGGCTTCTGCTCATGGTTTGTTTAGAGAAACCTCAAGCCTGGGTTCACAAGTCACAACAAGTCAGGCTCTGGCTTGTTTCCTTCCACAAGTGGCACAATCTGGAGCAGGGGAGGAGCAAATCACTCTTGCACATGAAAAGAGAGTTTATTTTAAAGTATGGCTTAGTGAACTGGGCCTGTATGGTCAAAGGGGTTAAAGAGAGAGTTGTGTGTACCACCCACAAGTTAGAGCTTAAGGCCGAAGCTAAGACTATTAGCAAAGGGAAGAAGAGAAAAAACGAGAAGATAAATAATGTTGGCATCCTGGGGGGGGGGCGTATTTTAGAGTGCTTCCAGATGACTTGTCTCTCATCTTGATTTGTTTGCAGGGAGATTAGACAGTGGCTGTTTAGTGAGCATTCACTCTTATTTGTTTGCATGGAGGCAAAACAACATTGCGTCAAGGAAATGTCATCCCACATGTTCAAGTGCATTTTCTCATCACTTTCCCTATCGCAAAAAAATCCTCATCTTTTGAGGAGGTGGATTTGTTGCTTAATACCTCCCAATCCACTATAATTACACAACCTGAATTTGCCAGTATGTGATTGACTCCCACCCAGAAATACTGACAGTCTGGAAATGTTCTTACTTGTGAGTCTCTGTGAGAAAGGGATAGCAGTTTTCTTTTAAATTAGAGATAAGCAACCTGTGGCCCTCCAGATGTTGCTGGACTACAACCCCCATCATCCCTGACCATTGGTAAGACCATCTGAGGCTGATGGGAGTCGTGGTCCAAAAGCATCTGGAAGGCCCCAGGTTGCCTATCTTTGCTTTATAATAAAATACTTTAAAGATACTAAGCTGATGGACTCAGAACACAGGATTACCTATATATCGAAGAGCAAGCAGACATATAGGAAGAGGAGGAGGCTGTGTATATGCTGTACATTTAAAGCACCCACCCCACCCAAAGAATCCTGGGAAATCTAGTTTGCCCCTTGCAATCCTAGAATTCTCAACACCCTTAACAAACTTCAGTTCCCAGGATTCTTTGGGGGTAATCATGTGCTTTGAATGTATGGTGGGAAGGCAGTCAGAGAGACTGCTGATGACACAGATAAAAAATGCCCTGCTGTATTCTGAGGGTTGCATTACAGAGAAAAACAATGCACAATGTACTTTGTTTCTGACATGAGCTTCTATCTCAGCTTGGAGAGCATTAATCATCTTTCAGGTAACATATTACAATCACACATGCAGGTTGCAGGAAACAGCTCAGAACAATTGATGGTAAATACCTTTGAGGAGCGTGCACTTCCGCAACAAATGGATATATCCCATGTTGTCCACCATGCAGTGCATTTTGGAGTATTTGGGTGTTAGGAGAGGAATAGTACCTCTGGTGGGGTAGTTTGTGGGGGCACAATGCCCCCACATTGTGTTCCTTTTGGGGTAGTTTGTCCACCTTTGGTCCTCATCCTGCACTTAGCTCTCGTCTGTGACTTCGAGAAGGTGTCAGCATGTGACCGTGACCCCATCCCGAAAACTGCTATGACTGGACGGCTAAACCAAATGAAGGTAACTGATGAATGTCCATTCACACTGCCCAGGCTTGAGCCCCAGGGAGGTCACTTTGGGGCTGCTAACACAGCAATTTTGACTTCACCTCCAGAGGTGCACCCCACTGCCTTTTGAGACAGATAAATGCTGCCAAAAAGTCACTAAAACACAGTTCAAAACTCACGAAGCCTCTTTCTGTAACAGTCCTCTTCAGCCCTAACAGTAGCAACTTCTGAGGTTGGTGATATATCCCAGGAAATGTCCTAGTTTCTCAACCAGTAATTTCACCACCTACAGTCAAGACAATATTGATCCTGGAAGGCATAGCATCATCTATGGCTCATCCTATCCTGGAAATGTCAGCTATTAGCAGTCATTCCTCCTGGCTGCAGCTAGGGTAGCCATATGTCTTATTTTACAGGGAAGAGTCCTCCGTTTCAAGCAGTCCTCTATTTGAAGAGCTGTCTAATCTAGAGAAAGAGAAAGAGCCAGAAGGAGGGACAGGATGGTCCTTGAAGACTGAACTGTCAGCATCTGGACAGCTGAGTAGGCACACAGGTCATCTGGTTACAGACTTCAGTCATTATTTTTAGCAATTGTTTATCATTTTACTCCTAAATCTATTATAATGCTAATATAAATTAGCATATACAATTTTTATGCAAATATGCATCCTAAGTGGTTCCCATAGCTGCAGCAGAGGGAGAGATGGGGCAGCCAGCTCCCTTGACTCTTCTCCTCTCTGAATTGTCTCTGTTCAAGTTAGTTAGCCATTGTAAGAGCATCTATGCAACTTAGGGGGTGCTTACTATTTTCCTCTTCCCTCCTAATTCCTTTTCCCTCTTCTGTCATGTTCATTAGATTGTAAACCTGCAGACAAGGACTGTCACACTGTAGGTCATTTGATTGTTAATAACAATGGGTCTCTCTTAGCAGACTGTGGCTGAAATCCCATGTGGACAGGGTGGCCAGTAAGCAGCACTGAACTCGAGACAAGTTTGGGCAAACGCACAGAAGATCTGGACTAGCACCTCCTGCGGGAAATGGCGGGAAAGAACGACGTGGAGACAGGATGGATGTACGGGAAAGCGCCCCAACTCTCTCGTGAGGGTCCCTTTTATTGACAATCTTACACCTTGTTAATAGTTAACCACATAGGTACATCTCAAGGAACCAAATAAGGAAACATCTGCCCCAGCAACAGCACATGGCACCATGTAAGGAGTTGTTTTCCAAAATGTGACACCCCCAAACTCCCCCCATGCTGTCGCCATTGCGTACGTGACTGTCCTGCATGCACCAAGCACATGTTCTCACCATGCACCCTCCTCGTGCTCACCTCGTGTATCCCAGTACTTTTCCAATCACCCTCCATTGTTCCTTTGTGTTCCTGACTTGTGTCTGCCTTTCTGACATTCAGCGCCGTGTGGTTTACCATCGCAACACTTCTGACTAGGGCCAACTATCGTGGCATGCCAACGCAATATTTTCCTTTAATATGTGCAGCGTGGTGTGCCAACACTCCAGTCAAGAACAATCCCAACAACCTCCAATTTAAGCAGATTTGGAATGTAGCAGAGAAGACACCCTGACGGGTTGCCAGAAACTTCCAACATCTCATGAGTATTCCAGCAGGAAACTTCTTTCTTTAGGTTGGACTCAGCCTGGAGATCACGCAGGCTTTTATTATCATATATAACATGAACAGATGGCAGCAGAATATAAACCTACATCCACACACTCCTTCAGCCTCCTTCACGATGACTATCATCAGCATGCAGAGAATTGCATTTCATGTCCATTGCCTATTGCACCACATTCCAAATACGCCATAACTCAGCTCCAGTAATTCCTATGTCAGCCCAAACCTGCATCTCAGTGTATCCATTGTTTTCTTGAGAGAAGTTATAACACTCTATTTATTACATTGCCATTCTGATGCTTCATCTAGGAACATACGCCAGGCACGCGAAGGCCAAGCATTGTGAGCAGAGATACCAAGACGGCTTCCTTTCCTGCACCTGACGCCCCTCAAATTTTTGCTTTTGTGAGAGCAAGGTACTTTCCAGCAAAAAAACAAAAGGGGGTGGGGAGAGGAGAATAAATTTCTGTCCCATTTCATTTTTCAGCAAGACTGTTCCACATGACAAGTTCACTTGGCAATAGAACCGGGAGAGGACCCCTTGAATAATGAATAGCTCAGGCCTGTGATGTGCACTGTATAAGAAAAGATAAATAGAATGGTCTAAGTGAGATGTAAACAAATAAATCTGTTGCTCTCCCACGCAGCCTCCCAAACTCCCTGCTTAGCTTTGTGTTTTTATGCAAAGAAGTCACCGCATGTACTTTTAAAAAAATAATAATAAAAAGAATTCCTCTTCCAGCAATGGCAAAGCAAAGGAAATGCAATTTAGGTGCTTTCCAGTATGAAATTTTATCAATTTTTTTCCTGGCACTTGTGTTTATAGATTATTGGCAAATGGAACAATAATGCTTTGCCTTCCTTTTCGAGCAATTATGTGGCACCTTTAAGGCTCTCTCTATACCAGGGGTGGAGAAACTGTGGGCTCCCCAGGTGTTGCAGGACTCCAGTCATCCCTGACCATTGGCTGGGGGTGGTGACAGTTGGAGTCCTCTCCCTCCTCACTGGGAGGCTGCAACAGTGCCAGAATGGGATGGGAGGTGAGTGGTCACACAATTACTGGTCCTACTATAGTGCCTCTATAGGGTAGACCCACTCACAAGCAAGAGGATGAGGCTGACTGAGTCCCATCCCTTAAGGATTTGCTCAGTGATGATGCAGTAACGATCCAGGAGTCTGGCAGCCCATTAAACCTGATTGTCAGGGTTTGCAAGGAGTCATGCAAAGCCCCACACAAGTCCCAATGATCAACTGATTAGGCTTGCAAACCAAAAACACGCAAGGGGCTTGGCAGGTGCCACTGATCAGCTGGGACCAGCCACATCTTTACCTGCCCCGCACCTGATATCATGTTGGTCATATATGATGTCAAGTGTAAGGCAGGAGGACATGGCTTGGCTGAAATGGCCTCAAGGACCATATAGGGAAGTCTGGTAGGTCTAGTGAGGTCTATGGGCTGGAGGTACTCCCCACTGCTCCACCAGGGAAGCCCACCCACAAGCAAGAAGGTGAGGCTGGCTGCTTACTCCTGGAAGACCCAAGCAGCAGCATGCACTGGGGGTCCTCTAAGGGAAGCTTGCCTGAGGCCCTGAAAAGTTTGGAACCAGTTCTGAGACCTGCTGTGGAAGAAATAGTCAGCACAAAACTGCTGAAGACACCGTCAGCATGAGATATTAGTAATTAACTAGCATGACTTGTTAAGTACTATCAGTGCTTTTTTTCTTTAAAAAAATGTTTAGGGGTACTCTCATTTTCCTACTCATATTGAAATACTGCCCCTCAATGAGGCCAAACTTAGATTCACAAAATGTTTAGGGGTATGTGTACCCCTGCGTCCCCCCAGAAAAAAGCACTGTTTGTGCGTGTATGTGTAACACACACACATCACATCACATCACATTCTCATGTCTGTGGTGGTCGAATCAGAACTATTAACTCCTCAATTAACCCTAATAATGAATTGTAACACTCATTCTTATTCAACATGAGTCTTCTGAATGTCTCTTAGTTGCAGTGATCCAAAATATTTACTTGAAATGCATTATGTCTCTACAACCTCCCTGGCTTCTCCTCCACACTTATTCTTGCAGCTTTCCAGAACTGTGATGGAGATTCAGTACTGCAACATTTTCACTGAATGAAACGTGCTACATTGTAGAATCCCATTTACAAAGCCTGCTGCAGAAGAGGCCCTTACGGCAATGTTGCGGTTATATTTTTAACTGACCTAAACAAAGGAATGCCCGAGAAGAACTTTAAAATAGGAACAATCTGGAAAATGACCTCCAGAGAGGCCCAGGGGGAGGTATTAGTGTCTCCAAATGATTAATACATTTAAAAGAGCACAGGCATCAATTACTATACAGATTCCAAGGCATGGACATTTGTATTCCAGCCCAGTGGAATGTGCTGATGAAAACCTCTGCAAATGTTGCTCTCTAGAAATGCTGCATCTGTGGACAAAAGGGATTGTGTGTATTGCAGTTAATTGCAAACTGAACCTTAAGGGGTTCTGCTCATCCTTAGAAGAGATCACAGTGGGCTTTTCCTAAGCTATAGATAGATAGATAGATAGATAGATCCGAGAGTAACATTTTATTTACTTAAAGGCTGCCTGTGATCACAAAGGCTTCCCCATGCCTGGACTAGAATTTCAAAACTATAGCAATAGTTTCTACCCTCTGAACTGTTTAAAATTTGATTTCGTTGTATCTTGTTCATATTGCCTTGTGGAGCCGCCAGACAGAAATGTGGGATGCGGTTTGAGTGGGCAAGCAAATAAATAAATAATCACCATTTCACAGATGGCAAACTATCTGTACTCAGACCAGCTATGGGGTGCGCATATATCCAGTGACACTGAAAGCAAGGCAGAGGATTATCCGGATTCTGGGGCAAATGTGAGGACCCCTTTCCTTCAGATCTGACAAGGGACCTTGTGTGCAGGGAATCTAGGTTGGGGGCTAGTTTTGGGGCCCCAGTGAATACTCTTACTGCTGGTGCTGATGAGTCATCAGAGTGTACCAGGGCCTTGGACAATGTGTAATTAATTTGACCTCTGGAATAATTTCCCAGGTGTCCACTAATGCCATAAAGGTGAATTTGATATATCCAGCAGGTTGTGCTCATCCTTAGAGGAAATCAGAGTCTTCAAACAATGTAAGTTTCCTCACTGAAATACAATGAAATCCTATAGTAATATTAGGTGCTAAATGGTGCCCGTGATTATTATTAGTATTATTTTAAAAAGCTCAAGGTTTATCACTGTCATGGACATTTTCTAATATTTCAATTGTCTCATATACTGCACCTGTTTTGAAATTGGCCAATCAGACTGGGTATGTGAGATGCCACTACAGACAAACAGAGCTGGCTCAGAGTGCCAGCACATCATTTCTTTTTACCAAAAAAGAAAAGCACAGTATATACATGTAATGTCTAGTTAAATCCCAAGTAGAGAGGGGGAGGGATTCAATTCAGTATGCATTTAAAGATGATTCACGCTTCATTCACACTTTCCTAAACAATATGCGAACTGAGCCATCCTTTGTAATTCACACTTCTCCAGATTTTCCAGTGCAGTTCTCCAGCCAAGTAATATGTACAGAAATGTACATACTAGGCTAAAGTGTGCCTAAAGGCAAAGGTAAAGGGACCCCTGACCGTTAGGTCCAGTCACGGATTACTCATCTCGCTTTACTGGCCGAGGGAGCCGGCGTACAGCTTCTGGGTCATGTGGCCAGCATGACTAAGCCGCTTCTGGTGAACCAGAGCAGCACATGGAAACGCCGTTTACCTTCCCGCCGGAGCGGTACCTATTTATCTACTTGCACTTTGACGTGCTTTCGAACTGCTAGGTTGGCAGGAGCAGGGACCGAGCAACTGGAGCTCACCCCGTCGCAGGGATTCGAACCGCCAACCTTCTGATCGGCAAGCCCTAGGCTGTGTGGTTTGGACCACAGCGCCACAGTGCATATATTAGTGAAAATAACATGCAAAGGGGCATTTTATTGTGGAAAGTGTTGTGCAAAAAAATAATAATTGTCTATTAGACAAAATTGGGAGGGGGAGAGTTGATTGTGAGAAATTTGCAATAAATGCTAATGAATGTTTATGAGGGATTAAAAAAAATTGCAAATTGCTGAATAAATGCGGAGAACCCATGGAAAAAAACAAGAGGAACTGAGAGAACTGAAATTGACTGATCCATCCCCAGTAAAAAAAAATGGAATAAATTAAGAATAAAATGGAAGGACAGCACCTGCAAAGGCCCAGAAAAGGCTCCCAGTTGGCAGCTTTTCATGCTACATTTTGATGACAGATATCTCAGAGTACAAAATACATGACTACTCAGCGGTTGTAAAAAGGTCCCATGTGTGTAAATTTCATGCTTTCCCCCTTCAAAACACAGAGGCAGAAACCAGGAAATGATTGAGTCCCCCTCCTCCTCATAAGAGCCTTCCATGTACTTCAAACTGAAGCAATGTGCTTGCATTTTGTACATAATATCTGCATGCAAATATTAACTGTAATACGACGCACTTTCTGGTGAGTTCAAGGTTACAATTCTAAGGACACACACTCGGACACTAAGGCCCACGCACCCATCACATGCCACCGCCTAGTGGGCAAACAAGGATGGAGGGAAGTATAAGTGCCATTGCCCTGTGCAGGTCTCCAAATCAGTGGCAACTGGTGCCCATTCGAACCAACAGGGCAGAAGGCGGGGAAAGCAACAGGAAGTAGAGCCAGAGCCAATCACAGGCAGAGCCAACTAATTTTAATCTTGCCCCCATCCTCCTCCCTGATCAGTTCTGCGAAGGAAATGCAGAGACTAAAAAGGAGTAATCATCATGGGCAAAATCTGAACCTTATTAGACTTCCTTAAACTCCAATGCACACTCTTCTCCCATATTTTTGTTCTCTGGTTTTGTTTAAACAAGGGTGTGTATGTCTTACAAATGTAGATTGCATAGCTGTCAACTGCCTCGGAAAAACCGGGACATCCCACTTTTTCCTGAGAGAATATGGCGGCCATTTTAGGTGTCTTGCTCTTGCACGATTTCAGGCCAAGATCTTGCCCCGAAAAAAGTGGTTTTTTCGGATCCGTGATTTTGCTCATCACCCCAAAAGAGGCATTTTTTTCTGGGTCTGCAATCTTGCATGGGTCACATGACTAGTGAAAGGTTCAGCACCAGTGGATCAAAAGATCACGTAGCAGGATACACAAAGAACCCACTGCCAGTCAGATTAAGGCAATACTGAACTAGACAATACTGAACAAATAGTTTGATCTGGTATGAAGCACCTTTCTATGTTCCTAGCCACCCATGCAGAATATTGCAGTGCCTGACCTGCTCTAACTGGTTTTCAGGATCTTCCTGTGGGGATAAATATCAGCAGCCAGCTTAAGCATCTGAGATAGTGAATACATTATTTCATATGGATGAGCAGAGCCCTATATCACAAGAAGTGTAGTCCACATCCTTCTGATTTTTGATCACATTTAACTTGTGCATTCATTCATCCATTGTCTTTGGGGGAAAGCACGTTCATAACTCTTTATGTCTTGGTGTCTGGCAAATTATATCTCAAGCTCCATGTGGGAATTCAGGCCTATTTTAAATGAGCTCAGGTTGCAAAATGAAGTTGAAAAATGCAGTGTTCGCTGCCTCTGCACACAATACAATCCAGCTATTAAAAATGAAACCAAGTGATTCAATGGTACTGCAAATGACAACCTGAATTCATTTAATTTCACTTTGAAATGTATAAATCTACTGAAGTGCTAAAGGTAATATTTATGAAGCATTGGCTTAAGAATCTCTTAAATACTTTAGAGAGCTTGTTTCTGTTAAAATTATTCATCCAGGTTATCGTGGATCTTGGAATAATCTTGACAACAGGCTAAAAAAAAACCCCTACATTAGCCAAATAGTCTAATTTAGGTAACAATTCTAAACAGTGATGGGCAATCTGGATGTTTTGGGAAATGCAAATAGCATCCCACTTTAGAGAGGGGCTTGATAATTATTATGACTAGAGCAGGTTTGGAGAAGAAAAGTAGCTCTTTCCTCTCCTGCTGTGGCCACGAGGAAAGCCCTACGTCTTAAACCGGTATTTGCATCAGGGATGAATCCTTCATTGATGAAAAATATAAATAAACCAGTATGCTAAATGCAAATACACATTTAATGTCACATCTATTTTAGCCCTAGGTTCCCACTTATCATTAGTGGAACGTACTTCTAAGTTTGATGCTTTTGAATTATGGTGCTAGAGAAGACTCTCGAGAGTCCCATGGACTGCAAGAAGATCAAACCTATCCATTCTTAAGGAAATCAGCCCTGAGTGCTCATTAGAAGGACAGATCCTGAAGTTGAGGCTCCAGTACTTTTGCCACCTCATGAGAAGAGAAGACTCCCTAGAAAAGACCCTGATGTTGGGAAAGTTGAGGGCACAAGGAGAAGGGGACGACAGAGGATGAGATGGTTGGACAGTGTTCTCGAAGCTACTAACATGAGTTTGGCCAAACTGCGAGAGGCAGTGAAGGATAGGTGTGTCTGGCGTGCTCTGGTCCATGGGGTCACGAAGAGTCGGACACAACTGAACGACTTAACAACAACAACAACTTCTAAGTTATTTATTTAAAATAAATCAGCTCCCCCCCCCAATTCCCCATTATATTGGCTTTCACAGTCTTTCCCTAATATTGTGAGGTCTCTGTGTCCTCACTAGGGCACTGTGGCTCACTAGGGCACTTTCCCACCAACCTAATTCTGCTCTCAGCCAGCCCCGCCTGCTAATCCAGTCCAGCAAATGTCGAGGGAGACCCAACAGAAAGGTTAGCTACAGGACGAAAACTATAGCAAAGCCCTCCAAGGATGTAAAGTGTACAGGTTATCAAATGCAGACAAATTGGTACAGCTATGAACTTGGTATATATGACAAAACTTTTCAAATTCTTGACAGGCTGGAAATACAGAGTGAGATCCTATGCTGCACCAGTTCTTATATGCAGCAGGGAAGTTAGCATCAAAGCCATTTCCATCAAAGGGGTCAAAGAGCATTTATTGGTGCTCATCTGAACCATCTCTGAGTGATGTGTATGAAAATATCAGTGCACTAGAGGGTAATCTTCAAAAATACAAGAAGAGATGACAGCATCTATCTTCTAGGAACAAAACACATTTCGGAGAACAAGCTGCAGAGTCCAGCCAGAACACACATTCGTTTTACCAGGGTTACCTTGAATGATTATTCAAGCCCAGCCTATATGGCACTAAAGCATTTGAGAAATATGTGGGCCTCCTTCCTCTCATGCAAACAGAACATTTTGCTGTCATTTTTGTACTCCCTATGAAGGGACGAGGGTGGCGCTGTGGTCTAAACCACTGAGCCTAGGGCTTGCCAATCAGATGGTCGGCGGTTCAAATCCCGGCAACGGGGTGAGCTCCTGTTGTTCGGTCCCTGCCCACCTAGCAGTTCGAAAGCACATCAAAGTGCAAGTAGATAAATAGGTACCGCTCCGGTGGGAAGGTAAACGGCGTTTCCGTGCACTGCTCTGGTTTGGCAGAAGCGGCTTAGTCATGCTGGCCACATGACCCGGAAGCTGTCTGCAGACAAACGCCAGCTCCCTTGGCCTATAGAGCGAGATGAGCGCCCAACCACAGAGTCATCCGTGACTGGACCTAACGGTCAAGGGTACCTTTACCTTTTACCTATACTCCCTATGGGGGAACCACAAGATTCTCCTCCAGATGTTAGAAACATCAGGGTTGGTGGCCACAGCCAGCATCCTAGGGTAGCCTGTTTGTGCCTGTCTTGCCCCCATGAAGTTCTGCCCCCTTGCCTACCATCACAAGCAGTGACAGTCGTGTTGCTGTGTACCCCACACCTGACATCACATATGGTGTCCGCTGTGTGGCAGGTATTGGGGAAAATAATATTGAAGGCCAAACAGTGTCTAATTAGGTTCATGGACTGGAGGATCCTCACTGCTAGTCTGTAGGGACCGGCAGTTGCTCCCCAGGGTTTCAGACAGGGTATTTCTCAGTCCTCCTTGGAGATTCTGGGGACTGAACCTCTGGAGTATTGTGGGAAATTTAATTGGTGGCAAGATGCAGCCACCTGGGACTGCTTAGGGTGCTGCTGCCCCTACCACTGCCAAAGAAGCCCATTGACAGAGGAGAGGACCTTTTGCTCAGGGCCTCCTTCTGCCTGGAGTTGGCCATGAGTAGCATACAAAACCTGCAGATGTGGGTTTCGTGTGTCCACTATTGCTTCTCTATTTGAAACTGGCTTCCTTCTGAAACTTGTGGGTTGTTAATGAGTTGGTTCTTTTGAAGCCTGCACTTGCTCTCCAAGCTTCTCACTACCACCATGGCCAATTATTCTCAAATCTCACTAGAGATATTCCATGCACACTCACACAAAAAGGAACTGCACAGATCACCTTTAAAAGTCTTAAGACAAAAATAGCTATGTACTGGTGCCTCCTGGAGAAGCCGGGGAGGGAGGTGATTATAACTTCACAGGTATAGTAAAAGTGCTAGAAATAAGTTTGGAATGAAACCTGCACCATTCAACCTGCACTATGGGGTCAATACTGCTCCAACCAGTTGCCAGCCCAAGTATGCGACCAAGCTCTGATTAGCTATCTGCTTTAAGGCCAAGTACTGATACAGGCAACTTCCCATCCATCCAGGGTACAGCCAACTATTAGATCAAATGACTCACATAATGTCACCACGACAGAAGCCTAGGAAAGATCAATTCAATATAAATCTCACACGCTGCCATGACATTTTCATTTGTGTAGCAACAGGAGCCCATTATGGTATGACAGTGTCCTTGCTGATAAACTCAGTAAAAGAGCAGCAAGTGGAACTCTTTTTCAGGAAGCCAGCAAGTGAAGGGGTAGTCCCCCCCCCCTTAAAAATAAAATTAAAACCTGTAACAGCAAACCCAAATCATGCTTGAGGCAGAAGAACAGGTATGAAAGTATAAACCAAAAGTGCAAATAGAAATTGTGGGGGGAATGAATTTGTTCAGGCAATGTTGTTAATAACGGCACCAATATATCAGCCTAACCTCGATGTTCCAAAGCTGCCAAAGTTAAGTTCATACCCAATGCAGAGATGTCATTAATTTGAAAACGGGGTGGGGGGTGGGAGAGAACTACCCTGTGCTATAAAGCCCATTCAATTCAAGATGCTCTGCTAGGCACCCTCATCCCCATCAGGATAGGTACCTTAATTCCTTTCTCCCTGTTTCTTCCTCACCTCATATGATATCCATTTATGCCCCTGGAATCAGGTTTCTGTGAATATTGCAGAGTTGCTGAAGATTTGTTTGCACACTTTTCTCCTTCCAACTGACAAGTATATGGTCTTTGCTTTCTTTAAAAAGAGATGTTTTGAGCATGTATTTTGTCTTCTATTTGACTGTTAAGCTTATACCTGCATCTGTGCAACCCACGCTTGGGATGAGATGGGTCTGTCTCAATTATGGCTGAGATACAAACACAAACTCCTACAGACCCTAGGAGAGACAACCAGCACTTCCTAAGCCAGTGATGGCTAACCTTGACACTCCAGATGTTTTGGAACTACAACTCCCATCATCCCTAGCTAAGAGGACCAGTGGTCAGGGATGATGGGAGTTGTAGTTCCAAAACATCTGGAGTGTCAAGGTTAGCCATCACTGTCCTAAGCTCTGCTGGGCTTTTGCTGGCCAGGGCAGAGAGTGGGGTGTCCCCTCTCATTTCTTTATCTTCCATTTTCCCTTTCTTTTTAGCTTCCTGTCCCCTTCTTGTAGCACTCAGCGCAAACGATATCAAGCTCCATCCATTTTTCTTCTCCGCTTACTGATATTTCACACTATTAAACAGTTACTTTTTCTTGGATACTGTATTAAGCCATTATCTCAAACTCAACATATATAAAGGATGGGCTGTGCTGAACTACCACCTAAATCTTCACTTTCACCTCAGTCACATCCCTGCACATTTAAAGCACTATTATGCCACTTTGCCAGGCATGGCTTCCTCCAAGGAATCCTGGGAACTATAATATTGTGAAGGCTGCTGGCTGCACAGAGCTACAAATGACAACACCCTTAACAAACTGCAGCTCCAAGGATTTTGGAGTGCTTTAAATGCATGGCATGAATGTGCGGCTACACCTTTCTGTCTCAATTGGTAACATTCTATATTTTCAGCAAGAGATTGGGTGTTATCTTTTATACATCATTCTCTGTCTTGATTCACACAACTGCTCTAGCTAAGGTGTGTCAGTTCTTTGTAATCATTCAAAACATTGTCCTCTCTTATCTCACTGAAACCCTTATACAGACATACAGCATCAAGGATATGCACAGCATTGCATCCTGGGAGAATCAAAATGGTGACAGAGGTACCGGTAAATCTAGTTGCATGGGGCCAGCGCTCCTTTCCACGCCACTGGATGCCTTCTGTACTGGAAGAAGCAAAGACCGCCAGTGTCGAAGCAATGATTCTTCGACATCAACATTGTTGGACTGGTCATGTTCTTCAGATGCCTGATTACCATCTTCCAAAGCAACGACTCTATTCCCAACTTAAGAATGGAAAGCGAAATACCGGTGGACAACAAAAGAAGTTTAAAGATGTTCTCAAGACAAATCTTTTAAAAATGTAACATAAACACTGATAACTGGGAAACACTGGCCTGCGAGCGCTCCTATTGGAGAACAGCCTTTACCAAAGGTGTTGTGGACTTTGAAGAAGCATGAACTTAGGATGAAAAGGAGAAATGAGCTAAGAAGAAGGCACCTGGAATACTATGTCCTCACTGTGGAAGGACGTGTGGATCCAGAATTGGCCTCCACGGTTACTTACAGACTCACTGTTAAGACCGTTTTCATGGAAGACAATCTTACTTGGCTACGAGTGATCGCCCAAAAAGAAAGAAAGAGGGATGCCTTCTGCTGCCAGGCCACTCTAGCCAATGACCTCATACATATTTTTCAAAATGTAAGGCAGAATGATTTTTCCAAATGTACATCTGAAAATATATTGTAGGCATTCACTCCCAGATAGTCTGGGATGCACAAACAGCAGTACATTGTCCTGGATTAAAGGATATGATATTCTGTTATGAGATTCATTCCCTGTGTTCAGTCATGGGCTTATTGTTATCACATGACTGTATTTATGTTTTTCATCCCACAGAGTGGAAGGAGGAAGTGACGGCAGAAGGAAGTCTTGTCTTGCTATGTATCCTCTAAATAGGACTCTTGTCCTTTGTTCTCTCTCTCGGCTGCCTGATGCTAGAGAGAGAGGAGCCATGATGTAGAGCTCCGTGAATGTAAATATGTAATAAAGTAGTTTTAGCTACAATGCTGAGCTGCTGTGTCTGTTACGCTACCGCACACTATCTGCTATTTTAATGAGTGTGCTGGATGTCTGCCGACACCAGTCGCTGTGATGTTCGGGTTAAAGAAGCTGATAAGCTCCCGATCTTGGAAGGCGAGATCATGCCAGTCGGGCATGTGTCTTTGCTTTGTCTTACTCATAAGTAAGACCATTCCATAACATGGTTATGGGCCCAGTGGATCGGGACCACAGACCCAGCGCCAGCAGACACGCTGGGAATTGTTTTCGTCCCAGTTGGACTCTTCGGATCCAGCATAAAGCCAGTCTGATGTTCTGAGATGGAGCAACGGCTGCAAGACGCTGTGAGTACAGTGAAAAAAGCCTCTGCCTAAAAGCGAAAGCAAAAAGGAGAGGACTTTCTTATTGTCCAGCTGGCAAGAAGCCTGCAAAGAGACGCTTGATTTATGACTGTTTCTGAGAGTTTCCTAGCTCCGAATAATCTCTGGTTGAAGATGAGCAGGAACGGATTCCTATTCCCCTTAGAATACATAGAGGGAAAAGGAGAAGAAACAGTACCCTTCCCTGTCTGCATATGGGAAGAAGAGTCATCTGCGATTGCCAGAGACTGCGTAGCTGTTTTGAATTATTAGCTACAGCGGGAGGTATTAAACCCCCGACGCTGCGAAAAGCGGCAGGCACAGACTTTAAAGAAGACAAAGATTCTTCGGAACTTTCCCTATGAGTTTGGGATTGCGGGGGAGAAATGTTTTTGCCCCAAAAGCTGCAAGTGCATGTTGACGCTGTGCCAAAGTAGTGTGTGTTCTGCAGGAATTTCAAGCTGCGTCACACAGCCCAAGATGGCGAAAGGCTATCTAGGATGCCGGAGAAGTCTGAAGTTATCTCTCCGATGCCCATGTGATGTGGGAGTCAAGGTTCCTGTTTCCAACAGCTCCAGTCGTGTTCGGAGTAATGTATTGGCAGAAGATGGAACTGTTTTCCTGTTCTGAGGGGAGGTCTCTACAGAACGGAAGGGGACTGACTTGCGACGTCATCCCAATCAACACTGCAGCCAGCAGGTGGTGCTACTGGACTCAACAAGCAGTGAAACGTTTGTCCAGAAGACAATTGGACAGCGGAAAAGCGAAGTTTCAAGAAGAGACTTTTGCTAATTGCACCACAGAACCAAAGGAACTGAAAGCATTTTGTGTTGTTTCACGTGTTTTTCTTTCCAGGTTCGCAGCGCAGCGTGCTGGTGTTTATCCGGCCAATGCGACGTGCTTGTTCTGATATCAGAACACAACCACCCAGAAGGACAGAAATTGATTGTTCTTTGCCATGTTGTGAAATGCTACATGGGGATGGTGGGAAGGTTGCAGAGACATGTGATGTGTTTTATCTGTTAACCAAATTTTCCATGCAGGTTGTACGCATGAAGCTCCCAGATGCACCAAGTCAGGCAAATGGGAAAGGAGGTAATGGTATCTCACAGAGATTGCCTCAAAGTCGTGATGATGTCATCATGACAGTGACAAAGGCAACCCGAAAAAAGTCCAGATGCTAGTGATAGGCTCTGACATGTGGGTTCCAAAGTCACAGAGCGATATGCTCAGCAAACATAGTTTGCAAATTTTTCCACAAGTCAGACAAAGTTTCTGATGGGAACCGTGACAAACCCGGAAAAAGCCACGACACCAATGGTTGGGTCTGACATGTGGGTTGAAATGTCACAAAGCAGGAGGCAAAATTCTTCCTGTGGTATGGAGGCATGTACAGAGTGCTAAAGCCTCATACTGAGCTCATTTTGCTCACAAGAGTGCAATGCAGAGTGGGGAGGAATTCTAGATGTTTTTCTCAAAACCCATTTCTGAAGACTTAAAACCAAGTCTGTTGCTGTTATAAACAGCCAGTTGTACTCAGGTGAATTCCACTGAAACAGTGCTGGAGATGCTTCATGAAGGCGACTACAAAGGATGCTACAAAGCGTTGTTTTATCCACCATGTATGCTCAAAGAGTTCGCTACCGCAGCTGTTGAGTAAGCAACTCACAAATGGCTACTATGAGTGGTAGATCCACCGAGTATGCCGAGTTTGCTACCAAAGCTGACGTGTAGGCGGCTCAAAGTGGCTACAAAGTGTGGAAAAACTCGCAAAAGTATGCTCCAGAGTTTGCTAACATAGCTATTCCAGATTTCACTGTAGTAAGCGGTTTAACACCAGTCTTAAACCTTCAGTCCAGAGAAGGGTACAGAGATTTTGTCCACAAGTGACAGTCCATGCCCATAGGCTGTAAGGGTAGACACCAATCCCTTAGATAAGGAAGCTGGACAAAGTCCAGAGGCCATGCATGCCAACATTGATTCCTCAGAGAGGAACAAGGCTAGGGTTCAATTCCCACAAAGCCAATCCTGATAGTCAAAGGTTATGACACCAAGACTAATCAGAAGCGCAAGTTGGTAAGGCCAATGCCAATCCAATTGCAAGTAGTTCCGAAGGTGGAACTAGTGATACAGAGGAAAACTTTGTGTCAATACGCCATGTTGTAGTTACACTGATGTCAGGTGACTTCAGCACAGTGCATGAATCGGGATTCATTCCCTGTGTTCAGTCATGGGCTTATTGTTATCACATGACTGTATTTATGTTTTTCATCCCACAGAGTGGAAGGAGGAAGTGACGGCAGAAGGAAGTCTTGTCTTGCTATGTATCCTCTAAATAGGACTCTTGTCCTTTGTTCTCTCTCTCGGCTGCCTGATGCTAGAGAGAGAGGAGCCATGATGTAGAGCTCCGTGAATGTAAATATGTAATAAAGTAGTTTTAGCTACAATGCTGAGCTGCTGTGTCTGTTACGCTACCGCACACTATCTGCTATTTTAATGAGTGTGCTGGATGTCTGCACAGATGTATGCTGAACCACAGCATACCACAGCACAGATGTATGCTGAACCACAGCACAGATGTATGCTGAACCACATTCTAAGACAACAGAGAAGCCTGTGCTCCACTAGAATTTAGAAGTATGCATACACAGTCACGCTAGAAATCTGCCATAGCACAGACAATCTGAATAGAATCTTCCGAGTCATATCTGGGGTGTTCCACTGGTGTATCTGTCGTGGACTTCTGCTGAATCCTGTAGCCTCTCAGTCAGCATATCTTCAGTATAGGATTGCCTTCTTTATCTTTCCTTAGCCATTTCCTATTAGCAGCCATGTAAATATTCATTAGTATTGCAAGCATGGAGTAGGGAGGAGAATTTTTAAAATGTGGAACTGAATTTGCAAAAGGTGCATGTGCATAATATTAATGCCACAGAAATGTTGGTAGTTCTGAAGGAACAATTTGCATTAACAGGGGAGCTGTTCTCCAGCATTTATGATGGCTCCTCCTCTCTGTTAGATTACACATTTTAGAATTTTTTTATTAGCCTACACTCTCCCCTTGTCCTGGAAAGGCAAATGTCAACCACATATGCAGAATTAAACTGGCTCTGCTCTTAGCTCTGCCTGTGCATATAGAATTTTGTACAAAATGGTATTTACCTATAATCTGGGGAAACCTTTTCAGTCCAAGGTCCGCATTCCCCTTTGGGAAACCATATGGGGGCTAAATGCCAGTAGTGGGTGGGGCAGCAGATGCAAATTTTAACTTGGTGCAGTGGGCTAGTTTCTTCTTACACTCTCACACTGCTCTCTATCCTCTGTCCAGGCAAGGAAGAGGAATTATTAAAGTTCAAGGATACAATCCAGTCAGACAGAAATGTGTTTGAAGGGAGGGGAGGGACATGGCCTAGAGATAGGGGTTCTGGGTGAGGCAAGAGGGTGTGGAGCAGGCATAGGCAAACTCCAGCCCTCCAGATGTTTGGGACTACAATTCCCATCATCCCTGACCACTGGTCCTGTTAGCTAGGGATGATGGGAATTGTAGTCCCAAACATCTGGAGGGCCAGAATTTGCCTATGCCTGGTGTGGAGCATGGGTAGGCAAACTAAGGCCTGGGGGCCGGATCCAGCCCAATCACCTTCTAAATCCGGCCCGCGGACGGTCTGGGAATCAGCGTGTTTTTACATGAGTAGAATGTGTCATTTTATTGAAAATGCATCTCTGGGTTATTTGTGGGGCTTAGGAATTCGTTCATCCCCCCCCCCAAAAAAAATATAGTCTGGCCCCCCACAAGTTCTGAGGGACAGTGGACCGGCCCCCTGCTGAAATGGTTTCCTGACCCATGGTGTGGAGATATAGAGGCTTGGATTTGGACCCCAGGCCTGAAGCTCATCCCCCTTGGTCTAGGCCCTGTGCTGTCCATGACAGCATGCTTAAAGAGTGCCACCACTCTTTAAGTGCAAGATAGATCTGGCCCATGTCCCTTTCGTCTCAGAGGGGAGGGCAGTGAGCACACAGCAGTGCCAGATTTAGGGTGGTGTGGGTGGTTCTTCCACACAGGGTGCTGAGCTAAAGGGAAAGTAGAAATAATAATAATAATAATACCTATATTTATACAGGTACCTACTCAAAGTAAGGCCCTGGTCAGATGGCGATTGAGTTGCCGCAACTATGATGTAGTGCACTTGAGAGCATGCGCAGAACAGAAGGCAAGAGGGGAGAGAGGGTGCCAAATAAATATTTAGGGCATCCAATTTTGTCCTCACTCAGGGCACCATGTTACCAAAGTCCACCTCTGCATACAGGGTTGGCTTTTTCTGAACTGCCTCTCACACCATGGGAGCACTGTTCCTGGTGAGGGTCATCACCCAACCCTCACTGTTGACTTTCCATCACCTGGTAAAAAGGCAGCTTTTTTCAGCAAGCTTTCTCTGCAGACTGACTCTCTCTCTGTCTCATCTATATGTTTCTGTCTAGATGTTTTTCCACTGTGAATTTTACCATCTGGCTGTTTTATTGCGGAACCTTCTTTTATTCCAGTTTTGTAAGCAACTTCAGGTGCTATGTGAATCGCAGATAATTCAGTATATAGATATTTAAATATGTATCCCCCAGGTGGGCTTAGGAAGGGGTGGAATCCTGAAAACTCAAAGCAAGAGTTAGTTGTTTATTGGGCTTGGCATAAATATATAACAGCTCAGTCCCATATATGTCTACTCAGAAGTAAGACCCACTGAGGTAAAGGAGCTTACTCCCAGGTAAGCAAGCAGGGTGCCATCCATAGCTTATCTGACCAGAGGAACCACTCCTGTCACTGCAACCTAAACATCCAACTGGGTTGATGACAGGAATGGTCCAAAATGATTGATTCACATTTTGATTTGGGGTGGCTTTTACACTTGCCATTACACACGAGATTTCTACTCATGTGAGCAACAAAATTTGTAGCCTATGGAGCTAATCTGAAACAATTTTAATGATCTCACTCTGTCATAAATTTTGGAACATCAGAGACCTTAGAATTCATGGCTGCTTTAGTTCCGCAAGCTGCAAATATGTTACTAATTATTCTTTTCTACTACACTTCAGTGCAATTTAGTTCATTACCTTGCTGGTTAGCCAATGCTAGTGCCTGATGTATCCACCTGTCACCCTAATTCATTACTCTCACTGCTAGCGTCTCTACTACCAGTTTTGTCAAGTCCTCTTGAAAACATCTTCCTGCTTGAACCTTAATTGGTCTTTCCATGCCATCTCTCCCTGCCTACCCTGCCTTGCATTCTTGGACACAGAGTAAAACCTGACATTTGACAAATCTGCTTTAAGTACCTTAAGTTAAGATCTTTAAATTCCTATTGATTTCAGTGGGGGAGTCCAGCAATTACTTGACTCTAGTCTCTTCCCAGTGAAATTGTTGAGATGCAAAAGCTTAACATGGGTAGGATCATGTCCAAGTCAACCACTAGGGAATAACTATACCTCAGTTGTGGAGCACCTGCTTTGCATGCAGAATGTCTTGGGTTCAATTCCTGGCATCTCCATGGAGGGCTGGGAATGTCTGAAATACTGGAGAGCCATTGCTAGTGTAGACCAGGTGTGGGGAGCCTTTACCCCTGAGATGTTACTGGAGTACAACTCCCATCATCCCTAGCCATTGGTCATGCTTGCCGAAGCTGATGGAGGTTGCAGTTCAGCAACATCTAGAGCACCAGCAGTTCATCACCCCTGGAGTAGACGATACTGAACTAGATGTGGGATGTGGCAGCTTCCTATGTTCCTATACTCAAACTACTGTGTTCCATGTCTCTTGGCAGGCGCAAGGGAGGAAACATATCTATTTCATCATGGCTCCCTCCTATGAAATAGCAGAGACACTCTTAAGTCCCAGTTTTCTCAGATGAAAACGAAAATGACAAATGTTAGACATATTCAGGAATTCAGCCTAATCTGTGTGGAAGAGGCTGGATGCACACATTATCAGGGTTCCCAGTCTCAAAGAGGCTTCTAACTTGCTATACAGTGGTACCTCGGGTTACAGACGCTTCAGGTTACAGATGCTTCAGGTTACAGACTCCGCTAACCCAAAAATAGTACCTCGGGTTAAGAACGTTGCTTCAGGATGAGAACAGAAATCGTGTGGCGGCGGTAGCAGGAGGCCCCATTAGCTAAAGCGGTACCTCAGGTTAAGAACAGTTTCAGGTTAAGGACGGACCTCCAGAATGAATTAAGTTCTTAACCCAAGGTACCACTGTACTCCCCTACCCCTCCACACACTTTTAATCTTTGCATGTTCTCAGGACCGGTGCCAGGGTTTCTGGCGCCCTAGGCGAGGGGGCGGGGCACCGTATGTCATGCGCAATGACGTACGGTGCCCTGCCCCCTGCGCGCCGGGCGCCCCGCGCCACCGCGATTTTAGCCGCTGGTCCGCGGCACCGGGCGGCGGCGGGGGGTGAGGGGCAGGCTGGCCAGCGCCCCCTCCATTTTGGCACCACCGCCGTGGTTTTCTCCCCAACCTGCTCGCTCCGCCGCTGGTTGGGGCGGCGGCGGGCAGGCTGGCCAGTGCCCCCTCCATTTTGGCGCCCTAGGCAGTTGCCTAGTTGGCCTAAATGGAAGCGCCGGCCCTGCATGTTCTGGCAAACATCTGAAGAGGGCTATAGTTCATTCAGTAAAGCAGTGTTACTCATTAACTGATTATTCATGCTTTTCTATTTGTGTTTCTAACCCTCGAGTTAGCAAAGGGAATGTGGAAAAAAATGCACTATATCCCAAAGGGACTTAAAAGCTTTTAATGAGACCTATAATTATTTATTGTTCTTTTCAAAAACACATTGTGTTGTTTACCTAAGATTTTTTTTTTTTTTGGAAGTTGATCACTTTATTCTGCCTGCCATTGCATCTGCTTAGACAAGGAGAACATCTCAGCATAGTCACATACCCAAGCAGCATTCTGCGCTTTTAATCCCTTTTTGTATAGCTTCCCAATCTCCTTGCCTTCTCTTATGCTATAATGATCCTCCTGTCCTTTTATTCTCTGTAGACTCCATCATCCCCAAGTAAGTCACCAGCATTTTAATAGCTGAGAACTTAATTATAATTTGAAACAGAGCCACCTAACTACAGATTTTGCTAGGAGCTTCTGTGGGGAATAAAAAAATTAATTTGGCGAAGCATCCAATTACTTGTTCTAAGGGCAAAAGAAAATCGTATACATGCCACTGTTAAAACCTGTATTATGTGCTCAGAAATAAAAGACACCAGCCATAGATATCTACTGTACAGCTGGTGTCCCCCACCCACCATACATTTTTGCCAGAATGAGCTGCCTTTTTCTCTGCAAACTAGAATCATAGAATCATAAAACTGTACAGTTAGAAGATACCCCAAGAGTCATCTAGTCCAACCCCCTGCAATGCAGGAATCTCAACTAAAGCATCCATGACAGATGGCCATCCAATCTCTGCTTTAAAACCTCAAAGGAAGGAAAGTCCACCACCTCCAGAGGGAGTCCGTTCCACAGTTCTTAACAGTCAGAAAATCCTTCCTGGTGTTTAGTTAGAATTTCCATTCTTGTAACCTGAAGCCATTGGTTCGTCTTACCCTCGGAGAAAACAAGCTTGCTCCATCTTCCATGTGGCAACTTTTTAGATATTTGAAGATGGTCATATCTCCTCTCAGTTTCCTCTTTTCCAGGCTAAACATACCCAGATCCTTCAACCGCTCCTCATAAGGCCTGGTTTCACAAAGCTTACCTGGAGGTTTGACTATCTTGGGTTTTTGTTGTTGTTTAGTCGTTTAGTCATGTCCGACTCTTCGTGACCCCATGGACCAGAGCACGCCAGGCACTCCTGTCTTCCACTGCCTCCCGCAGTTTGGTCAGACTCATGTTGGTAGCTTCGAGTCCAACCATCTTGTCCTCTGTCGTCCCCTTCTCCTTGTGCCCTCCATCTTTCCCAACATCAGGGTCTTTTCCAGGGAGTCTTCTCTTCTCATGATGTGGCCAAAGTATTGGAGCCTCAGCTTCAGGATCTGTTCTTCCAGTGAGCACTCCGGGCTGATTTCTTTAAGAATTGATGGGTTTGATCTTCTTGCAGTCCATGGGACGTTCAAGAGTCTCCTCCAGCACCATAATTCAAAAGCATCAATTCTTCGGCGATCAGCCTTCTTTATGGTCCAGCTCTCACTTCCATACATTACTACTGGATTTTAATTGGGTTTTAATGGGCACTAATTCTGAGTTGTTCACAAGGAGGTTACATATATGCCAATGAGCATTCATCCTGATTTGCTTGTGGGTGTTTTGAATTCAATGAAATTGAAATTGAAATGCAATAAAATTCAATATAAGAACTAAAAGAAGCAATAGAATACAAGTTTATTCACACTGCATCTAGCACAGCGAATTGCAAATGCTACAACCAGCAGAAAACCCATTAAGTGATCCACCAAGAAGACCCTTCACAATTTTTGAGTGGTCCGCGAGAAAGAAAAAGTTTGGGAATAATTCCTCTAAATGCATGTTTAGAGTAATGAAATGAGTGTTACTCAGCAGAACACTCATTTCAGCTAGAGTCAAGAAAGTGTGTGTTCTCTACATCCACAACTCAGCATGAAATCCATATGGTTTCTGGCACAAAATCTGGCATCCTGACAAACTCAGTTCTTATTGTTTTATAAGCAAATCCCTAGCCTTCTAGCTGCAGAGGAAAGCTTAAGGGTGTATGGACAGTACCTGGTGAAATCTACAAAGCTAGCAAGGTCCAGATTCAGGAAAGACATGGCATTCCAATGCTCAAGAAGTATGACTTCAATGTCTTTCATTTTTCTTATTTCACCGCCACAAGTGTTCTTTCCAGGATACTACACTTGCATTTCCACACTTATTATTTTGTATGGGTGCCCCGCTCTAAATTTGTAACCCCATTATGAATGTGTCCTATACAGTGTTAGCCCCACCCAATGCTCACTTATCCTAGGCAGCTGAACTGCCTCCCAGAGGTCATCTACCCACCTTTACCATTGTTTCTATCTTCACTCTCACAGATTAGATGGTGCAAGTGTTGTCAGTTGCTAGCTGGTTCTTGCTCCTCTGCTCCCCCTATCTCCCAGGCTCATTGATCTGTACCAGATGTACTGGTCACTGATGCCCTTTGACCTGATATGCTGGGAAGAACACACACAGGGAGAAGGGCTTCTCGTGCATATCAGTTCCACACACCCTCCATGTTCATTGCTAAAGTCCTAAACCCAACTGTTAAGCCCAAGTTCCTGACAATTCTTCTAGGATCTTCAGTGAAGGTTAATGGTGTACATGAGAGCCAGTGTGGTGTAGTGGTTAAGAGCGGTAGACTCGTAATCTGGGGAACCGGGTTCGCGTCTCCGCTCCTCCACATTGGCTGCTGGGTGACTTTGGGCTAGTGACACTTCTTTGAAGTCTCTCAGCCCCACTCACCTCACAGAGTGTTTGTTGTGGAGGAGGAAGGGAAAGGAAAATGTTAGCCGCTTTGAGACTCCTTCGGGTAGTGATAAAGCGGGATATCAAATCCAAACTGTATACAAATGTCAAACAGGCCTACAAGGCTGAGCCACTGGCACATCTAGGCCAATCTGATCATGTGTCCCTGCTCCTGACTCCTGAATATATTCCACTGAGGAAACGGACTCCAGCTATAAAGAGGAATATTACAATATGGCCAGCTGAAGCATCTCAACAACTACAAGACTGTTTTCTTGACACAGATTGGGAGGTATTTGCCCAACAGGATGTAGAGACTTACACTGAGGAAGTGTTGGACTATATCAGGTTCTGCACTGATAATGTAACACAGAGGCGCCGGATAAAGATCTACCCAAACAGGAAGCCCTGGATGACAAGGGAGGTCCAGGGGTTGCTAAAGGCAAGAAATACTGCTTTCAGAAGCGGAAATAAGTCGCTGTACAGTGTAGCCAGAGCGGATTTAAAGAGAGGTATCCGCGTGGCCAAGGAGGCGTATAGACAGCGGTTGGAGAATCACCTACAGAGTAACAACACCAGGCAGGTGTGGCAAGGTGTACAGGAATTGACAGGGTATAAATCCAAAGATTCCCTGGCAGACAAGGGAGGGGCATCCCTCGCAGAGGAGTTGAATGCCTTTTTTGCTCGCTTTGAAGTAACATCTACAGCGACACCATCATCATCACCACCACCATCAATCCCTGGGGAGGCTTTGCCACCATCACCACCGTCACCATCATTGGTACAAAGGAATGTAGTACTCACTGTGGAAGAAGGAGAGATGAGAAAGGTGTTGAAGGGAATCAACCCAAGGAAGGCCACAGGACCAGATGGGGTAGCTGGAAGGGTACTGAGAGACTGTGCAGATCAACTAGCAGGAGTTTTCACTGGGATTTTAAATCGATCCCTAGCCCAGGCTACTGTTCCATCTTGCCTAAAGTCCTCTATGATTGTTCCAATACCCAAAAAATCTAACCCGGAAAATCTGAATGACTTTCGTCCAGTGGCACTCACACCTGTAATCATGAAGTGCTTTGAAAAGCTGGTACGAAATTATGTCATTGCCTGCCTACCAGAGGGACTAGACACATTCCAATTTGCTTATAAAACGAAAAGATCGACAGAGGATGCGGTGGCGATTGCCCTTCATGCTGTTCTAGCACATTTGGAGCAGCGGGGGGGCTATGCCAGACTGCTTTTTGTAGATTTCAGCTCGGCATTTAATACCATTCTACCACAACGTCTGATGTCTAAATTGGGAGATCTGGGGCTCCCGCTATCACTTTGTGGGTGGATACTGGACTTTTTGTCAGATCGCCCCCAGAGGGTTCGGTTGGGCCCTTATACCTCTAATATGCTCAGGACTAACACAGGAACACCACAGGGATGCGTTCTCAGTCCGCTCCTTTATATTCTCTATACGTACGATTGTGTCGCTGCTCACCCTAGTAATAGGGTTGTTAAATTTGCAGATGACACAACCGTGATTGGGCTCATCTCTGATAAGGAGGGTGAAACGAACTACAGAGATGAGGTGGAGCAGCTGACGAAGTGGTGCAGAGCTAACAACTTGCTCATAAATACAAAGAAAACAAAGGAGCTTGTGGTGGACTTCAGGAGAAAGAAGAACGATGTCCAACCACTTTTGATTGATGGAATCTGTGTGGAGAGGGTAACAATGTTCAGATTTCTGGGCATTGAAATACAGGAGGATCTGTCCTGGAGTGCAAACATAAGGGGGCTTGTGAAGAAGGCGCAGCAGAGACTGTACTTCCTGAGAGTTTTAAGGAAAAACCATCTTCCACAGAAGCTGCTGCTTGCCTTCTATCACTGTGCCATTGAGAGCGTGCTCACTTATGGCTTATGTGTGTGGTACGGAAGCTGTACTATTAAGGACAGGATGGGGTTGGACAGAGTTGTTAAGGCAGCAGAGAGCATTGTTGGCTGCTCGCTCTCCACCTTAGAGCAGATTTATGCCATGAGGTGCCACAGAAAGGCACTGGACATAGTGAAAGATCCATCGCATCCTGGTCACCGTCTATTTGAACTTTTGCCATCGGGACGGAGATACAGGACGATGACAACAAGAACAAGCCGTCTTAGAAACAGCTTCTTCTCCAGAGCAATCGCAGCCTTGAATGGGAAGCCTGGACTTTGAAGTCATCTACTCTTACCAGTTATGTTTTAATTAGTGTGTATGGTTTTAATCAGTGTGTATGGTTTTAATCAGTGTTTTTGTAGTTGTTTTGTTTTTGAGTGGAGTGCCCTATCTGGGTGGATGGAGCAGCCAAATAATTTCGTTGTCCCCAAAGGGGACAATGACAATAAAAATATTCTATTCTATTCTATTCTTCTAAACTCCTCTTCTTCTTCTACACTGTGTACACCATATGTATACAGTGTGCACTGCAATACTTGCTCCTGGAGAAATCAAGTTAATAGATTTTACTGTCCAAAAGCAGGGCAAAGCAAGGTTCAGGGAGGTCCTCAATTAAGTGAGAAGATAAAGCTCTCCTCCTCCCTCTCATACACCGGCCACTCAGCCCTTGGAGAATGACACCTTCGTAATCTTTCAAGACTGTCGCCTTTTAATGTGTAACATGTCAAATGCGAAAGCTGAGAGAAAGCGTACAATGAGGTTACAAGCTGCATGAGACATGACACTGCCTAAGCCTTTCCCCATCAGCCTCTTGTTACACTTCTTTCAACTAATTGTTCTCACATTGATTCCCAATCTTTCCCTTTGCCTGGTTGCGTGACATCCTGCACTACCACTGTCAGCATTTGTTACATTGTCCATTGTACAGCCTCTTGTCCAGTCTCCCATCAATTGACTTTCCTGTCATCACCATTTATGTTCCAGACATCATTGTTTCTGCACAACTAAAAGTTCAGGGACACTTTCCACAGCAATTTACTTTCCTCCTCTTCTTCCTTTCCAGTTATTATCACTCCCATTTCCAGTTCTTCCACTGTTGCATTGTTCCAAGTTTGCAAATTTGCTGCCTTACAGAATATGTTTTTTCTGTAACAGCATCCTCTAACAAGGTCTTTCTTACTGAACTTAGGTGCATGACTGAGACTTCCTTGCTCCAGCGGGCATATTAAGGTAGCGTTTGTTTTTATGAGATCTATTTCACTTTGCGTGGTTTGTTTTTATGTTCGCCACCTAGAAATGCATATTATTAAGCAGTATATAAATCTCTAAAATAAATCAGCTGTTTCTTAAGATTTTGCCTTATCTGTAACATTTATCAAAATATGATGCTTTGGATTGTTTTATAGGTATTGTAATCCTTTGCCCCGGGGCTGTGCTATATTTGTTGGATATTGAACAAATTATTATTTGTGAAAGTTCTAAATGTTAGTTTCCATCTGCAAATTTCCACTAACAACTGGAGACTCACCCAGATGCAAGATTGGACCATAATTGTAACAGAGATAAAGATTCCCTTTGCATTTTGAGACTGAGGCAATATAGGTTAGCTGACAGATTCAGATTTTAAATATTTAGGCCTTGCTTCTGTCTTACCCAGAATGTAAATTAAGTGTACTCAGCTCACTGAAGCCAGGTGCCACGTCAAAAAAAAGAGGAGAATTCATTTCATTGTTTCCTTATTGTCTAATTAGGTTGTAGCTGATTATCTGTGACATGCTTTTCACAACACCTGACAAGGTAAAAGTAAAATACATGATTCCATAGAGCTCTCGTGTCAAGTTTCCGGAGCAGAAGGAAACAGCCTATCAAGAGCTTGATGAAATGCTGATGATCTGCTTCCACAAGAACCTCAATTCTTGCTTCTTTATAGATCTGCCACCAAAATTTAAAAGAAATTGAAATTCAGGTTCAACATTAGCTTTATTAACATATCTAGGCTGAGCACTGGGGGAGAGACTGTGCCCACAATCCCTGATCCTGAATTCTGTGCAGCCAAAGGTGTAAAAGGTCCTCTGTGCAATCAAGCTATTTGGTGTGTAGGCAATCTTTGCACAGTATGAAACACTGCAAAAGGAGGCTCCCTGTTCATGTGTTGGCATTGTTCAGCTGTTCTGCTGAACTCACAGAAGCCTTGGGTAACCTTCAGACATAATGCTGCTCCCACTTCATGCATTCAGTGAACACATGGAAATGGTGTGAGCACAGGACCGGCCCCTATCATTAGGCATGCTGAGGTTTGTGGCTCATGAGGTAGATGGAGCGGGGCAGTGGATTGTGTGCTCCCCATCCATATTACCTTCAGGAGGCATCTGAAGGCAGCCCTGTATAGGGTAGCTTTTTAAGGTTAAATGTTTTACTATGTTTTTATATCTGCTGGAATCTGCCCAGAGTGGCTGGGTCAACCCAGTCGGATGGGCAAGGTACAAATTGTCATCACCACCATGTACAGGGCCAGCCAACAACTGTCATTCACAGGTTGCTCCCAGAATCATTTGGAGGAGGCATCATGGGTGACGTGTTCCAGACAAGTGTCCGCACTATGACCACTTTGCAGTGCTTTATAATAACTTCCAAATGTTGGTCCAGAAATTCTGGGAGCCACACTTTCAGTGAATGTGTTTAGGAGTCTCAGTTAAATGTATGAGCATTCTGTATTCACATGGTATTTGAATTCTTGTGAACCTCTTTTTTTGCAAACACTCTCGAACTTTTAAAAAGAACTCCCAAAATCTTATTTGCATAATTTTGACCCCTCCATAGCAAACTTCCCTCATTCCTATGATCCAAATGGATACGCACACGACTGACTTGTTAGGTAGCCTTACACTACAAAATCCATTATCCATTGCAACTGTGGGGTGAAGGTATTTGGGCAGAAACACCCAGGGTCATTAACTGAGGCAACTGAATGGTAACACTGAAGGAGTGATTGTGCAAATATAACTAGGACTAGGCAGATATCAGTCTAGGAATGTTGGATTTTCTATGGAAACTCACTTGCTTGGGGCAAAAGCAATTCCACCAGCGAGTTTCACGCAGTACAGCTTCTTAGATACTAAACAACAAATGGATCACACTCAGCAGCTTTATACGGCTTTTATCATTTTCTATCTTGAGCTGGCAAGAACAGGAAGCAGAAGGATTTATGAGGGATGAAATAGTTCAAGAATAAAATTCCAGAACTGTAAGCAAGTTGGTTCTACTTCCAGCAAAAGCCTGTTCTAATCTGCATTGTTTGCACTGGCCTAAGGAACTGCGGCTTTTAAGGGGGTGCTGTCTGGATGAGTAGGATAACAGTTACACCTGCCAGCTGTGCTTTGGTGCACAAGCGAGCATTGCCTGCCTTCTATCTCTCTGACAGTACAGGCTGATCTCACAGATTGCTGTGCTATTTATTTAAACGCCACACAAAATGATACTCAGAATCTTGTGGAATGAACAAGATTTTTGACAGCGCAGTTTACTCAGAAGAAAATCCCACTGAGTTCAATTAGACTTCGTCCCGAGTAAGCGTGCGTAGGATTACAGCTACATGAGTTTTTAAAATGTTTGAATTACAGTTTTAATCAAAGAAAGAAGCAAATTGAGAGGTCTCAGAATGAGCATGTACACAGGTAAAAAGTTGGTGCTTTCATCACTTTCGGTGGGGAAAAAACCAGTCGGTTAACCACAGCCTGGATAAATAAAAATAAGCCTAGTCTAAAGGTTTCCACATTAATGCTGCAAGGGATGGTGTTTTAAATGCTGCTAACTAATTGTTTTAAATCTAACACTAAATTGGTTACTTTAAATGTTCTGCTCACACACATGAGTAATAGGAGGAATAAATTGTAAAATATATCCTATCCTACTTACAAAATCTATCCAACACCAACAGTGTGAGAAGCAATGAGAGAAGAAAATCAGTAAATTCATTTTGCTGAAATGTATCTATCCATACCTGGGGAATATGGGACAAAGGTCCATGATATATCTCCAATACAAGCAACATAATATAGAAGCTTTATTTACACTAGAGAACATTAGGAATATATATATCACATATTAACACATTCCCACTGTAGTAATTAATCTTAATTGTTCCTGAATATTTAGGCTTAAGTTTTAAAAAGTCTATGCACCCTCTGTTTTCTGTTATCTTATTATATTTCACTGCACTTTCAATAAACCTATCTGTGAGTGGAAATGAAAATCCAATTAAAATTCTTTACCCAAACTAGAGTTACATTTGCACCGTATGTCCAAAGCTTAGTCATTGCATAATATGCAATTAAGCTGCAAGGATATAGCCAAGATAACAGTATATCTGTCTTGTGGAATATGTTGGGAAAGCAATGGCAGTATACCAGATTATACAACTTCCTGGACAAGAATAAGAGATGGATGGTATTTAACAGTTCCAAGTATGCCTGGGAATATATTTTTTTTCCTAGGAAATAATCAGCTGGAAAAAAGAAGAAAGGGCAAAGGAAACTTGGGTGATTACAATATAATTGATGTGTTGCAGCTGCACCAAGCAGGAAATGCAATTCTAGGGTGTAAGAGGTACAGGTCTTCCAGCAGACAGATGGAAATTAATAGACAAGGTACTGTCAAGACATCACTAGAAATTGTGAATCCAGTTTCTGTCATTCTCAGTAGAAGCGCCTGGATGAATGTAGCCTCTTCCTTGCCCCATAGTCCTATCATTTCAGTCCAACACAACCATACAACTTTCATCTAGCATATAAAATAATTCATATTTCACACTGAAGTCAGTGTGAGGGATATATGTAATAAGGTGTGTGAGAGAGAATTTTTTCATTGCCCATAAAACAAAATGGCAATGTCATGACAATCGTGTGGTGACCAGGTGGCAAAGTTCACATCTCAAAACGTCAATAGTCCATAATTGGCCCCAGTGTGGTTCCACAGCAGGTCAGTCAGAGGCCAATTTCAGTCATGTGAAAGCACAATAACCTGACTGAAATTGCTTTACTAGAAATATGATTGGAAGGACACCTTATAAAACTTCTTGGCTGTTCATGAAGTTCATAAAACCTGCAGATAGCATGCTTCCTCCTAAATATGTCTGGAATGTTTGGCAGCTTGTGTCTTCTAACAAGCACATACAGAAACTGTTTCAGGCTCATAATTTTAGGGCAGTATAAGACTAGCATATAGGTGTCGCTAGAGATAGGGAGAAATGCATTTGGCTTGGATTTTAATGGGATCCTATGTAATTTACATTTTCTGAACCAACATGCAAAGCAAGACACAGCTATCCTTCAAAGGTTGCACTTCTGCTAATTTTGCAGTACAGTTCTGCAATTAAAAAATGTCTACCAAAAAAGCATTATGTTAGGGAAAGGTGCACACACAAAAATCGTATCTTACTGAAAATAACATTAGAATGCACATTACAGAAAATTTCATACTTGCATGTATATTTTTGTAAAAACTTTAAAAATGAATAAATACAGATTGATGCAAAAATATGGTGAACTGAACTTAAGGCTGGAAAAATGTGAGAAACTGAGATGGAAAGATTTGTCCTCCCCCGGGAAAAATTGTGCACTGAGTAAGTTTCGTGATTCTTCAATACACTTATGATAGTTTGGCTGACGTAAATATAAAAGATCGTGAAGTTCTGAATACAAAATGTATACATTTGTAGCTCTTGGGGTTCAAGCGAAAGCTAGTTGTCATGGCATAGCCTCAGACTTTCCTGAATGTGGGAAGATGCACACATGCCCATATTTCCTAACTTGCTCAGGTCTTTCCTGCCTCCTCATCTTCTTAATGTCTCATGTAGACCTCTCACTCTGCAAACTGTTCAAACTGTCCCTTGCAATTAGGGGTTTTCACATTGCACTCCAGTATAGTTGAAGGCCTTTCAGTGCCGTGGAGCTTGAACACAGGAAGTACAAGGCACTTGTACTTTCTGTCCCTCCTCTAGCATTTCTCAATGTCTACAGCCACTCATGTTGTTGTTTAGTCGTTTAGTCGTGTCCTACTCTTCGTGACCCCATGGACCAGAGCACGCCAGGCACTCCTGTCTTCCACTGCCTCCTGCAGTTTGGTCAGACTCATGTTGGTAGCTTCGAGAACACTGTCCAACCATCTCGTCCTCTGTCATCCCCTTCTCCTTGTGCCCTCCATCTTTCCCAACATCAGGGTCTTTTCCAGGGAGTCTTCTCTTCTCATGAGGTGGCCAAAGTATTGGAGCCTCAGCTTCAGGATCTGCCCTTCCAGTGAGCACTCAGGGCTGATTTCCTTCAGAATGGATAGGTTTGATCTTCTTGCAGTCCATGGGACTCTCAAGAGTCTCCTCCAGCACCAGAATTCAAAAGCATCAATTCTTCAGCGATCAGCCTTCTTTTTGGTCCAGCTCTCACTTCCATACATCACTACTGGGAAAACCATAGCTTTAACTATACGGACCTTTGTCGGCAAGGTGGTGTCTCTTCTTTTTAAGATGCTGTCTAGGTTTGTCATTGCTTTCTCCCAAGAAGCAGGCGTCTTCTAATTTCGTGACTGCTGTCACCATCTCAAGTGATCATGGAGCCCAAGAAAGTAAAATCTCTCACCGCCTCCCTTTCTTCCCCTTCTATTTGCCAGGAGGTGATGGGACCAGTGGCCATGATCTTAGTTATGAAAATTCATAAGATTGATCAAGGAAGAGATGACTTAGTTTACATCTCCACCAGATGCGAGGCAGCAAGGCTTTTGTGGCACATGAAATGTTGAGCCCTTCAGGACTCTTGACATCTCCAGTCTGCAAGGGGCTCTGAATCAAAACTGTAAACAGCAATCTAATGTAAATCATAGCTGAGAAAACTAATCTTGACTTGGCAGTTCTTGGCCCTAATGTTGCATTTTACTGCGGAAAGGAAGTCAGCGCGACCAAATGTTTGCCTAATATAAGTTCACTGTCAGTGCACACTGTAACCCAGAAGAGCCTTTATTGAAGAAACCATCAGTATGATGGTACATGAGCTGCAATAACCATCTGGCACACTAAATTCAATCAACACCTCATGCAGGTCAAGAAGTGGAAAGCTGCAGATCAGTGTAATTCATAAAACAATGAAGAAAACAGCAGCATGCCTTGGCAATTCTCCAGCCTGACATCCTGCCAGAGAAAAGTAAATTGCCGCCAAGTAACTGGATAATAATCCTAGGTTTACATGTGGCTATAGAAAGTTGAGCCCACTATAAGTGACTATGTAAAATCCTGGAAATTCATATAAATGGGACTTGTTTTAAGGCATGCTGATCCAAAAAATAATAGTAGCAGTAGACTGTCAAGTATGTTGGTGTTGGTTGTCTTAACCGCTGTTTTCAAAGACAAGAATTTCTCATTTACAAAACAAAATGGAGGAAACCATAGAGAAGATACATCATTATAGAGCAAATATTCAATGAACCAACTACTGGGTAAACAGTGACTCCTAAATAATAATAGGCAAGAAGTATTGTATCAAGATGAAGTTAAGTTTTCAGGGAAGCTAAAGACTTTGGAGAAATTGAATAATGAGGAGTAATGCTATAGCAGCTTTCTCCAAACCTGATGCCTTCCAAAAGCAGTCCCAGCTGCCTGGAATTGATGGGAGTTGCAATCCAAAAACATCTGCAGGGCATCAGGTTGGGGGCAGCTGCCTTACAGTGCCTTATTGCACATTGCACAGCCAATATGTTCCACATGAATTTTATGTACAAATCGTTTGCCTGAATTCACATTCTACTTAACAACCTGGCAACATGTATCAGTCTATATATATTGACCAGGCAATATACAAAATTTGCACAAAAGCATTCATTGCATGTGCTTATGTCAATATTGTATAGGAAAATTAATGCACATGAATGCACACAAATGTGTAGGTAGCATGATAAGCAAAATGCAGTAAATAAGATGTTTGCATTGATGTCATGTATAGAGACATTCCACCCACTATCCACTCTGGAAATAAACTTTGAGAACCATAGGGGCCAACTCCTAGGGGCCAAGGTCCCTTCGCCTGCCCCCAATAAAATATTTGAGGGGGCCGGGGCCCCCATGGGCACCTCTGTTGAGAACCAAAGTTACTGCATATCCTACATTGATCAAAATAATCTAGTCTCCAAATAAGGTTCAGAGCAGATTAGGTATGTCAGCAAATGGCACCCAACACAAAACTCTTCCCACTGCTTCTCGCCACCCACCCACCCACCCAGAATATTACCACAGAGTGTGTGTGTGTGTGTGGTAGGTAGGTAATGTTTATTACGGCCATTGGCCCATAGATATACATTGTATGTGTGTGTGTGTGTGTGTGTGTAGCAGAGCTCATCTCAGATGCTGTTGTAGAGCCTTCACTGGATGCTGTCATGATCATGGACACCACCATCTGAGGAAACCAACCACAATAAAAATACATAAACTGCACATACAGTTTTATCAGCCCACAGAGTATGTACACAAAGTTAGCTGAAGGCGTGTGGGACGGGGCAGAACTTGTCCGCTGCCCCACATGCATACACCTTCACAGTCACTCATCCTGTATTTCTTGGAAAGAAAGGGCTAAGAATTATCTCCATGTAAGAAAAAATAATCTCGTATGAACTGTCTCTTGAGAGTCAAACTGGAATCCACATAAGCAATCTGCCACAAGAAAAATAATGAGTTCTGTTTACTAGAGCGGAGACATCCCTTGATTTGTACCTTCCCAATTTCCCAAAACAATGCATTTCAGTGAAATAGATACATATACAGCAGAAACAATAGTCTTGCTTGATAAACTACTTTACCACTGCTGCCACTATATGCAAGTTCAAACAAAGATATTTACATGGAAATGAGTGGAGGCTCTTTCAAGCAGCATGTTCCCAGTAACTCCAATCACAGCCCACTGAACCCAAAACATTTGTTTCCCCAAAATAAATGCATTTTAAAATTCCAACTGATACACTGAGTTGCACGTACTGCGATCCTTCACTAAACTAGGAGTAGCTGCTACTTATGAGATGACCTCATTTCCCGAGAAGAGAATTAAGGTTATTTGAGCATCCGTGTACATTCCTTATATCAGACTGGAATGAGTTTATGCTACCATGGGAAGCAGGCAATGCTCATCAGTGTATTGCTTCTTGTGAGTCTGTAATGCATTCGTAGGGAGCAACATCTGCTATCCACAAGACTGTATGAACCCAGAGAACTGCTACTTTGCAACATTTTTGGGAGGGCTGGTGCTGAAGAGGCGCAGCAAACATTTGCCTCTAGAATTTAGCACAGCTGGAAGGATTGCAAAAGGCAGCAGTACTTCCTGTGTTTTTGTTTAACCACATGAACCCGTCACAGATACCAAAAGTTGCACTAAATGCACCCTTGGAAAGTTGAAAGCCAGTTTCTAACAAAGATGCATGGACAAGCAGCGCGAATGGAGGAGAAAGGGGAGACACGGCTTTTCCAAAGGAAATGCTTGCCCACAATGAACTTTATGAACTTTTTAAAAATAAAATGCAATGCTGTACGCTATTCACATCATTCACATCATGCCTGTATAATAAAGTAAAGGTTGCTGTTTAGACACACAGCATTTATTATCTTTGGGAATTACTTAAACGTAATTTATATTCCCTGCCTTTAAAAAAAAAAAAAGTACAGTACAAAAGGGCAAGAAAGGAATTTGGCTTGCTTTATAACAACAAAAATAGCAAACCTTTAAACTGTACGGGCTGCTCCTGCCTTCTAACAACACAGATAAAAATTAAGTTATTTTCATGCCTTATAATAAAATAACTGTGCATTCTTTCTTGGGTTGTCAAAGTTTAAAGCGAAGAAACTTTGCTGTCTTCTGCAAATGGATCTCCTATGTGCTGGTTCATCTGCACTTCCTTCTGCATCCTCCTAAGTCTGCCCTGCTTGACATTTTGTGCTTCATTCAAGGCTCAAAGTGCTGCATGTGCCCTCAAAATCCCCTCCACCCTGCACAATTATTCTCAAAAATCGAGAGTTCATTGCACTGTGTTCATTGGGGCAACACAACTGAGGACTCTGGCAAACAAGCACATGTGTTGTTGTTTCTTCTACTTGTTGGATCTGCTCCACAACCACTAGCTCTGGCTGTGGCTCCGTTCTGATCTACTCATTATTATAAACTAGTAGACTGTAAGCCCGTTAAGTTAACGGGTGCTAGAACATCATGTGAACCGGCGCTCCGCACACGCGAACACTTCCGCAATTTCCCACGGCCGCCTTCCCAAAACAACACGAAGGCGTGTGAAGGGAGCTACGAAGCCTGCCGGGCGTCGAGCTGCCTGCTCCGAGCGCCCAAGGCCCAGGACGCTAGCTCGGGGCTCCCTCGGGCCCAGGCCCCTTGGGACGCCCGGGGCTCCTGGCTCGGCCTCTAGGGCCGGTCGCGGAGCGTCCTCGGAGCTCTGGGCGCCGCTCCCGTGCCAGGACTCGGCGCCGAGGCCCGAATGTGCCAAACATTTACCTCAGAGGCGCCGCAGTGTTCTCTTCTCCTGGCCGCCATTATTGGGCTCCCTTCCCCCCTCTGCGCTCCAATCCCTGTGTCCGTGGGGCACATGCGCAGTAGGACACAGGGACGGACACAGGGACTGGACGCAGAGACACTTGCACTTTATTACTGTAGATGGCAAGTCAGAGAAAGATGCCTTGCGGTGGTGTGATTCACCACGTGGAAAAACAGGGTCTTCCTACACATGTCATGTTTCCAAGATGCCCTTGGGTGGTTGTGCTTGCATGTAAATGCAAAGGTGCCTTGAAAGATTGCTTATTTTTATGCAAAAGAATTTATATACTGCTTACCAGTACAGAAATGAACTCTAAGCAGTTTACAAGATCAAATCATAGCATAGGAGAGCTTTCATCTGATTTTATAATGCTGGATTCGGAGCTTGGCTGTTAGATTCCAAATGTGACGGGGTTAAGTCAGCCATCACTAGCAATGTCTGCAAATTGTCTTGAAGCTCATGTGAAAGGCAATTCATAAACTAACAAAATAAAATAGATAAGCTTGATTTTATTACAATAATGTGGAGAAGCAAGTGTTTGCCAGTAACCATGGTATTTTACATAAATTTAGCATGGAGATAATTTGCACTGAGCCTTTATTTTAAGGTATCCTTCCCAGAGACTTTGCATTTGTGATACGGCTGAGCAAGAGACATCAGCTCTCCTAATCCCAGCAATAATTCCTGCTGCTAATGAAAACATTTGAAATGACATATTAACCTGCTGGTTTGGAGTAGAAGGCATGGATGTGCTTTGTAGGTTTCTGCTGCAGTTCACATTGTCTTTAAAAAGGAGGGAAAAATCCTTCCGGGGTTGAAAAATATCAGCTCCGGTGGTGCCTTCTCAATGCTTTCATGTTGCTGCACCAGTGGCGAACATTATACATCACAGCTTCTCCATGTATTCATTGCCATAACTTTCAGAGTGGGATTAGGATGATTAGCACACGGTTACTGCTAAGCTGCTGCATATCAGGATGATTGGACAAGCTGAGCACAATCACAGCATGACATTTTATCCGTAGAGTTCTGCACGCTCTCACAGGTAGAAACAGATGGCAATGTTTTTGTGCTATCAGACAAAGTATTAACTATGTGAGCAGAGGGCTTAAGGATATGTTTAAAAATAACTTCATCATGTCAACATGTAGGTACAGTCCTGAATTTCTACAGCAGCCGGCTGTTAGGCTGAAATTAACACAGAGAAACAGGATCCCCACTTCCACCCGGATCTGTTCAGTACTCTTAACTCCTAAAGCAAAGAGAGCTTAGGTCTTTGCAAGTCTTTTGGCCCCAGCTGCATCTTTTTGTACCCCACACCTGATATGATATATATGATGTCAAGCCTAGGGCAGGTGGGTGTGGCTTGGCCAAAGGGGCCAGAGTTTCCCCACCTGTGCTTTAGGAAAAAGAGATGGAGGGTTGCAATTATTTTAAATATTGAAAATATAGAACCAGGTTTATATTTTAGTTCAAAGCGGTTTACAACGTTTGTATTGAAGCCATGATTACCCTCACGCAAATTCTATGAGCTACACACCTGCAAATTCAGCTTCACAACTCAAAGTCCTAGAATATCAATCCAGGATTAGATAACTGCTCATTCTATTCCCCCATCCCCCGCTTTCTTATATCTCCCAAGCAGACCCGAGTTCATGCTCTTTTCACAGCAGATGGGGATGAAAACAGGTGCCGTGCAATGCCCACCTGCTGCAAGGTTCACTTCCATCACATTCTCCCACCTCTGTGCAAAAATGATAATAAAAATGGACACAAATCTGACATTTAAAAACGACGACATTCAGAATCTGCTGGTAGAACTCTCAGGACACACTGCTGCCTGATCTGAAACCATTATTCTTCAGCAATGGAACTTCATTGAGAGATTCCAGCATAAGTGCTGCCGAAAATTATTAGGAGGGTTTAATCTACTTGTTTAGATCTTAAATGAGAGCAGGACATCTCTCCCACTACATAAGCAGAGCACAACTGTTGTGCTCTTATCTTGTATAGATTTTAAGCTTAGCACAGAAATGTTGTTGACCTTTCGCATTTCATGGTCATTAGGCCCCACTCATGTTTTCTTCTTCCATTTACATGTCTGCCAGCTGAGGTGACACTTCCTGTATCTGAAGATGACAGCACTAGTCCACAAAACCTTATGCCACAATACATTTGGGGGGGAGGTGGTGGAGAGAGTGGTTGTGAAGCAAAGTGCAAGCATTCCTGGAAGACACTGATTATCTAGATCCAGGTCAGTCTGCGTTTAGGCCTGATTTTGGCACTGAATCTGCCCTGGTCGCCCTGGTGGATGTCTTGAATTGGGAGAGGGACACAGGGTGTGTAACCCTGCTATTATTACTTGGTCACTCAGCAGCTGTTGATACCATAAGCCCATGGTCCCATCCTGGATCAACTGAGTGAGACGGGTATTTGAGGCACTGTACTACAGTGATTCTGTTCCTATCTGTGTCATTGACTTCAGAGAGTAACACTGGGGGAGTTCTCATCAAACCCCACCACAAAGGGAGAGGCAGACACAAGCAAATAAGCAGCAGAAACAGCTGTGATTATCCAGGAAGGTGAACCCACTGAGGACATATTGCCCAAGCCCCACCATCCCAAAACTGGAATCTGCAATGTTTCCATTCACCAGGGCAAGCCAATCAGTCTTCTATGTCCTGCACTAATAACAGTGTCCTAGTTAAAAATGAAAGTTAAATGCAATAATTGTGCGCATATACCTTAAAGAGATATTAACAATGTGTACCAATGATATGCTACACAGAAAATCTCCACTAACTGTGACATTCATTGTCCTGCAACATCAGCCAGTGAAAGTTGGGGAAATGGAGACTAGCAGTTGTCCTCTTTGGACCTTTAACCATGGATGGATGGATGGATGGATGGATGGATGATGACTACCTGCTCACAGTGGATGGTACAGACAGGTGCAGAGAGCAAGGATGCCATGTTTACCCTGGCAAATTCTTGTTTCGTCTTGTTCTGTCTACTGAGCTATACTCATCAGGAGTGCAGCTCTGTGCTCTGACTTTGACATTGTATAACACATCTTTTCAAGCTACACATCTTTTAAAGTTAACATGAAAGCTGCACACGTAAAAAGGAATTGGGAAAACTTGGATAACAGCGGAACTTTATCTTAATATATTTTTATCCACTTTGTCAGGGCTTTGATAAAGACATTTTATTTGTGACATTGATTCTAAATGACCCTTTTTAGTTTGTTGCCTGTGGGTCATAATGACCTGCTCATTCCAGGAATATCAACATTAACATGCAGTTAATTCTGCTCTAAAGGGAGAGGCTGTTATCTTTTGAGAAGCAGAAAGCTCATAACTACCCAAATAAAAACCTTTCAAGCTTCATTATTCCACCAATTGATGCTTCATTATGGTAAATATGCTTAATGCTTTAATCCTTTAAGAAATATTGTTTTGGTGTGGGGGAAGAACCTACTGCATATTGATTGCATGACGCATTTTCACATGTCGATCACACTGTGCATGACCATGCGCATAAAGTATTGTACCACACACACACACACTTCTGGATTTAAAGATTTGTGCCTAGGATGTGCATTGATCCCAATCTCGCTCTCTCTTGCCAACGGACCATCTAGTTCAGCATCCTGTTCTCACAGTGACCAACCAGATGCTCCCTTTCTCATAACACTAGACCAGGCATAGGCAAACTCGACCCTCCAGATGTTTTGGGACTACAACTCCCATCATCCCTAGCTAACAGGACCAGTGGTCAGGGATGATGGGAGTTGTAGTCCCAAAACATCTGGAGGGCCGAGTTTGTCTATGCCTGCACTTGACCTCTTGGACATGCAATGAAGCTGAATGTTGGGAGAGACAGGACAGTCAAAAGAAAGTACTTCTTCATGTAGTGCAGAGTTAGAACTATGGGATTCACTCCCAGAAGATGGCCATCAACATGGATGGGTTTAAAAGAAGATTAGACAAATTTATCTTTTCATTTATATATATATATAGAGAGAGAGAGAGAGTTTGAAATGTTAAAAAAAATAGCAAAGCTGTTTTCAGCAATAAAACACAAAACATTGCTCAGAATAATCTTACAACAACCGGCCTGTATAATAAAACAATATACAAACAGATAGTGTCATGCCTCCCATGGTGTCTTGTTTTGTGTCTTTGTTGATGCACAGGTCAAAATTATGGAGAATAAGACTAGCAATGGCTACTAGCCACAATGCCCATGTTCTAGCTCCACTGTCAGAGGCAGTATGCCTCTGAATACCAGTTGCTGAGAATCAAAGGTGGGGTTGTTGCTGCTGTACCATTCAGGTCCTTCTTGCAGGCTTCCCACAGGCATCTGGTCAGCCACTGGGAGAACAGGATGCTCCACTAGACAGGCCATTGGGCTGATCCCGGAGGCTCTTTGTATGTTCTTAGCAGATTTATGAGGGTATAACTTTTGTGAACTAGAGTTCACCTAGAAGCCGTGGCACCAAAAGGCCACGAACCACAAAAAGTACAACCTGTGACATTTCTATGCAAAGCACTATGATTTTCATTGTTACTATTATATTTACCGGTATACCCTGCCTTTTTACAAATGCGACACAAGGCAGCTTACACAAAGTAGTAAGACATAAAGAATAGAAATACAACATAAAAAGAAATCTATCCAGAATCAAACTACAGGTTAAAACGGCAATTTAAAATGGCAGCAGAAAAGAGATATGCAAGCCAAGATCGTATATATACAATAAGATCTCTGTGACCATTCAGAGTGGCAATGACTGCTGGTAATGGTCTTTCTAGTATTCCTGTTGTCGTTTAGCAACTGCACTGGGAGAGAAAACCTTGGTCTTCTTCCTAAGCAAATAAATTCCACTTCAACAATTTCCTACCAAACTCTTCATTTGAAGTTCTTTTATTGAAGAAAAAAACATGACCACTTTCAGCTCAGCAGTAGAACATACTGGAAGAATGAGATGCACCTCTGTTTTTTTAATGTTGCCATTTTGAAATTTGTTTCCATTTATATATTATTTATTCACCTAGAGGCTAACCAGTTTGTCATATTGAGATGGCAGAAGGGCACTGTTGGTGGGTGATGGCATATATCCTGCTGAAGCCTGCTGCTAAGCCCTCTTTCAATATTAATAGGTTATGTGAATTGGCCCAGAAACCAAGACAACCCTGAATAGGGTTGCTAGATGCAAAGCTGGAGAATTGACACATCATCTTCCAATGCAAGCTGGAGGAGGTTGTTGTGGTTCCTTCTGCCTGCTCCCTCCCCATTGCTGAGGATAGAACCAGAAAGGGCAATAGTCTAGAGACGCCATGGTTGCCATCTCCTAAGCTGCACTGGGAGATTTAATGGCATATGAATGTTCTTGAACTCTGAATCTGGCAACCCTACGGCTGATGCTCCATTATTTCATCTGACACTGTATTGAAGCACTCAGATTTTAATGAGAAGCTCTGTCTGACACACTTGTCACATTGAGTAGGCAATAGCTTAGCCTTTGGACTGAGACAGCTCAGGTTCATTCCTCTGAACAACCTCAGCATATATCCTATTGAAGAGTGTGGAAAATGACACTCTTTTTGCTTCCTCCATAGCCATCTTACATTCTTTCAAGCACCAAAATTACTTTGCTTTGGATGGGTCTGAAGAAAATGTCACCTATTTAAGATAGAGGTTTTGACTCACAGATATAAACTATTTTAAGTTTAGCCTGAACAAAATTTGCCTTTATCTCTAATGGGTTGGATCCAGATGAGGTTAGTTGAATTTAGCCCCCACCTCCCAAAAAACCAATGGGACAAGTACCATTGATTTCAGTAAGAATGAAGCTCAACTAACTTAGTCTGGATCCAGCCCAATATTTGCACTATTTTGAATCATATTGATGAACTTTGGATTTCCACCTTTTAATATATACACCAGTGCTTATATTATTTGCTTTGTTGTTGTTGTTTAGTCGTGTCTGACTCTTCGTGACCCCATGGACCAGAGCACGCCAGGCACTCCTGTCTTCCACTGCCTCCCACAGTTTGGTCAGACTCATGCCCAACCAACCAGAGAATACTGTCCAACCATCTCGTCCTCTGTCGTCCCCTTCTCCTTGTGCCCTCAATCTTTCCCAACATCACTTCTGCTCAATTAATTATTTTTTGCACAGTATTAATTAACACAGGAGTAGCCAACACAGTTTCCTCTAGAGGTTGCTGGAATGTAACTCCCATCATCCCTAACATTGGTCATGCTGATGGGAGTCAAACAATATCAGGAGAGCCCCAGATTCCTCAGCTACATATTCATCATTTTTTAAGTGTGTGTGTGTGTGTGTGTGTGTGTGTGTGTGGACTCTTATGACACTATTTCAAGTTCTCTTAAATTTGAAGAGTTCCTTTCAAAATCATTACGTTTGTTGAATCCAGAGTTTGCCTCAGATATTTAATACTGCTCCAAAGTGAGAGACAGAAAAGAAGTTGAATGTGTGCCTGAAAAAGAAATGGAATGACATCCCACATCACCCCCAGCACCAGGTACCAACTAAGAGAACCAAGTTTGTTGATCTTTAATTTAAAGAGCCAGCTATTGAAGGATACAGCCACTGATGAACAATGGACAAAAAACAAATCACCAGTTTCGGTATTCCCTGCTAAATGTGAATCATGTTTCATGCACTTTATAAGGATCCTACTTTGACAAACACCTGATGTGACAAAACAAAGGAATGCTTTCAGCCTAACTAGAGATATGGGGCTACCATTTATTATGTTTCTGGTGTTAGTCAGTGCATGGGCCTTTATAAAGTAAATATCTAGTGTAAGGGATGGGAGAATCTGTCAATTTCATTTCCTCCCAGTTTCTCAGCTTTCCAATCCATTGTTCAGTTCTTCCCATTTCCACATCAGTTTGTGATTTTTTTCAAAACTAGCTCAGGATCACAATACATCAAGGACCACCTCTCCCCATATGAACCAACCCTGACCCTGAAATAATCATCTGAAGCCCTTCTTTCTTTGCCTCCTCCATGAAAGGTCTGGAGGATAGCAACACGAGAATGAGCCTTTTCTGTGGTGGCTCCCCATTTGTGGAATGCTCTCCCCAGGGAGGTACCAGGCAAAAACATTTATTAAAAGTCATCATGAAAATTGATCACTTATGTGAATTTCTTCTAATATACACAATTGTGTTGATAATTTTGCCTAATATATATGTTTTTGCAAAGTCATTTTCTTAAAATGCATTTTTGTTATTTTCACTGATATTAACACATTTTATTTTACAAAAATTATATACCTCTTGACCAGGCACCCCCAAACTCGGCCCTCCAGATGTTTTGTGACTACAACTCCCATCATCCCTAGCTAACAGGACCAGTGGTCAGGGATGATGGGAACTGTAGTCCCAAAACAGCTGGAGGGCCGAGTTTGGGGGTGTCTGCTCTTGATTGTAAACAGACCTTTCAGCAGTATATAAAAGATTTGTCCTAATATGTGCATTTTTGACTGAAGGACTGCATTGCAAAATTCAGATATGTGTGAATTTTGAAGGGTTGGTGTGTTTCTGTCCACATATTGTTTCGGAAAGTATGAATCAATGCAAACTGAATCAAATTCCTCCTCCATCCCTACTGATGATGATACAGCCATGACCAGTATGTGATATTGAAATATTGGTGGTTCGACTTTATGCTTTGTTCTGTATCCTTCCATAGCTGGCCTTTTAAATCTAGCATACACACTAGCACACACACAACCATTAAATTCAGCGGTGCCTGGGAAGAGATTACATTATGCCTTTTCCTTTGCTCTGTAGGCACCTGAAATGCTCCAGTGATTAAACAAATCCCCAGGGTAAACTGAGCAGAGGGGGCTTGATTTAGACTGAAACATCTTGATGAAGCCATCTTCATTCAAAGAAAATTAGAAGAAAAGCACCATGGCTGTTTTATTATCAGTGTAAGAAATTTAAGCACATGAGGGAATTTAGCCATACATATGAAAATCAATTGTATCTTTTTCTTATTCTCTCTCTCTCTCTCTCTCTCTCTTTTAATTATTTATCGCCTGAGTGCTGCTGACTCAAACACACCAAAGCAGAAAATTATTAAAGTTAAAAGTAGTCAATAATATGATTAACACCAGGGGCTTGGATTCACCCATCAAACTGAAGAAGAGTCAGCGCTGAAACTGCCATTTTTCTTCATGCATCCCTAGTAGGCTGTCTGTATCCTGAAGCAGTCAATAACAATCAGGAAGCTGTCCTTTAAAATGAGGGCTATGAATAGTGTAAACCAGATAAATCACACCACTTAAGATGGCTCCCTTCAGTGCTTCCCTGGGGCCTAAGAGCCTGATCCTATAGATTTGCTTAGCTGCTGCTGCCAAAGGTTCAGCAGCATCCTGTGACAGGCCGGTGTGAGGCAGAGCCATCCATCTCTTTCAAAAATCAGAACATAAACATGTTGGTGGATCAAAAGCCCACCCTGCTGATTGCACAGGCTCTGTCATGATCTGTACTGCAACGTATAGAGAAAACCGCAGAGAACTTAAGCAGTAGACCATCCCCTGTGTTCCCCACACCCTCTTCTTTGGAAAACTGTAAGGTAAGGAGGAAGAAAAGAGAAAGAGATTGGCAGGCCCAGCCAGAAAGCGCAGCAGCTAGAGCAACGCAGCAGCCTTTTAAAACATGATCTGAGTGCCACTCTCTGTGTTTTGCCTCAGAAGGTAGTTCCTAAGGATGCTATGTCTCTCTAGCCCCCATGCTGTGTACTGTTTCCTGTACTCACTGTGCCCTGGGGTGTGTGGGTGAGAGAGAAAGAGAGTGTGTTAGTTTAGTTCACTGCCAGTTGATGTGAAAGAATGAATGACAGAGAGGGTAGTTGACAGATGTTAGATCAGGGCTACCCAACATGGTGCCCCCTCCAGATGAGGTTGGACTACAGCTCCCGTCAATCACAGCCGGCATGGTCAATGGTCAGGGATGATGAGAGGTTTTTGTTGTTGTTGTTCTTAATGTTTAATGTTTTATTACATTTCTATGTGTGTTGGAAGCTGCCCAGAGTGGCTGGGACAACCCAACCAGATGGGCTGGGTATTATTATATATTAAATAAAATAAAATAATAATAATAATAATAATAATAATAATAATAATAATAATAATAATAATAAATTAAACAACATCTGGAATGCATCCTTTTGGCTACCCCTATGTTAGACGAACAGGGCACATATTTCTGTGGAGTGTGTGTGTGTGTGTGTGTGTGTCCCTCTCTCTGAGTGTATGTAAGAGAGAAAGTGAATGTAAGCATAGATGCAGGATAGATGGATGTGGTGCAGCTTTGTATATACAAGTGTTAGAGTTCACAAATGAGCACTTGTGAAAATGAAGGGGCAGTGTGCATGAGACAAAATAATGGATTGATAATGTAGGACTGAAGGAGTAGCAGAGAGAGAGAGAGAGAGAAGATAATAAAGCATTTTGCAGATTAATACTGCTTAAAATCACTCCTGGATCTTTTGTATTTTCTTCCATGATGGAAGGTGGTAAGGCAAGATTTAAAAATATATCAAAGGTCTTATTACTTCTATTCGTGTACTATACTGGAGTGTATGTGTGTAAAAGTTTCTTGAGGCTACTTTTTGCCACAGACTTTTACAAATTTTTGATGTGAGGGCTGGGTTTTATGCCTGAATGGTTTTATTAATAGAACTATAAGGTACTACTTGAATTAGATTTACCTGGTTGTGAACAGCAATGGCAGGAGCATTGAGCTAATCTGAATTAACCTATGCAGCCTGAATACACCTCAGCCTATAAATGTAAGATGACATTAATCATAAATTTCCACTGAGCTTGGATCAACTTTGTATAGTGCTGGATACTTTTTGGAACAAGATGGCAAGGGGGAGTTGAAAAGAATATGAATTTTTAACGGCGGGGAAATCTGCTCCATAAGGACTAGTGAAGAAGCATTTGAGTTTCTTGACATGTCTACCATTTCAATTGTTATGGAGCAATATTTTGGGAAGACTTCCTTTTGTGGAGGAGGATTCTCTCTTTATCAGTCACCTGAAACCCTACAGCCAGGCCTTTTTTTTCCAGCCAGAACTCACCGGAACTCAGTTTCAGCACCCCTCAGGTGGGCGCCATTGCCGTTATAAGAGAACAAGGGAGAACAATAGTACTGCTATTTTTGATGTGTCCACATCAGCTGTGCCTTGCAAGATCAAGGGATCTGGAGCAGGGCCAGAGATGATGGCTAGAGCATGCAGGGAGGAACATATGGGGGAAAGTGGTCCCTAAGGAGCCCAGGTCCGAAACCTAACACCAGAACCTTGAAGTGAGCCCAGAAACAAAATGGCAGACTGTGCATGTTGTGCAAAACCATGCCAGCAACTTGCAGTTTCTAAGCACTTTGCAAGGGCAGGCTCAATGGAGAGCAAGTTACAGAGGTCAAATATGGAGATAACTTGGGCATGAATGATTGTGGCAAGATCCAGTTTTTCAGGAAAGGCAATAGTTAGCTTTTAGTTAGTGGACTATCTAGGGCTCATTCACCTGCATATATTCCAATATCACAAATGCCATCTACCTGCAAAAAGTGCCCGTCAACCAGAAAAGAAATATACAGTGGTACCTTGGAACTCGAACATAAGCCGTTCTAGAAGACCGTTCGACTTCCGAAATGTTCCAAGGCGTGGCTTCTGATTGGCCGACAGCTAGGTTTTTGCACAGCAGAAGCCACGTCAGACATTTGTGTTCCGAGGAAAGTTCGAAAACCGGAGCACTTACTTCCAGGTTTTTGGCATTCAGGAGCCAAAACGTTCGAGAACGGAGCCATTTGAGTTCTGAGGTACCATTGTATAAGCAGTAGCAAGTACCACTACATGGAGACACTGTAATTTTGTCCTTTTGAAGAATGTGGCCTAGCTTCTCTGGGAGAGGCTTGTTGCAAACAGAGTTTAGATGAGTCAGAAGTGAAAACTATGCAACATGACAATGCAGTGAGCAATGGGTGTGAAGATATCCCTACAGGGCACAAAGAGTTCAGTGGAGCAATTAAAAAGAGATGTACTCTCGCTAATGAGATTTTTCCAAAAATAGGAGCTTGATCACGTTTCTGGTACAAAGTGGAGAAGTTATTACGATTTGACATTTACTTGTAGGATGTGAGGTCACTGTTGAGATTAAGAGACAACGAAAGGAGTAGTATGAACAGAAAATGAGAAATCAAACAAAGGAAGTTCTTGGGTGAAAAAAGGAAAAGAAGCTATATTTCTCAAGCTGCAGGTAAGAGATAATTGCTTGAAACTTCTGATGAACTAAATTTTAAAAACAGGGGAAGTTAAGAACATAAGGCCCCTTGCTGGATCAGACAAGAGTCACATCTAGTAAGAGTATTTTGCTTCCCACAGCAGACAATCAGTTCACTAGTGTTGAAAGTGCAACAGCAGGGATCATTCAGTTTGCAACTGAATAGGTTAATTCTGTTAATGCTAAAGGCAGCTATCCAAGAGGTGGATGGGTGGAGGTGTTGCTTAGCAACCAGGTAGAATTGCATGACGTTTGCATAGGTAGCACATGCTCTGATTGGCTATGTAGTTCTGAGGGAGTTTTTCTCTGAATGCTTAGCTGAATGTCTTCCTACTGTGTTTAAGGCCTGAAGTAAGAAAGACAAAACCTCCCTGTTCCTTTCTGCTCAAAGTATGCCCTGTTTGCTCAGTTTGCTCAGTAAATTGTTATCAGAATTCATTTTCTTTTTGGACACTGTGTTATTTAAGTGACTTTGCTAAAAACAAGAGTGTAAGAAGTGTCCTGCTCAATCATAACAAAAGACTGAAGAGACCTGAATTCAAATCCCTGCTCAGCTGACTCGCCCATGAAGCTCACTGGGTGGCCTTGGGCCAGGCACTATATCTCAGCCTCACCTACCTCACAGGTTGTTGTGAAGAAAAAGCCCACCAGTAAGCTGCTGTTGTAGAATAACCAGCCTCATATAACCAACATGCTTAAGTCTAATTAATGTATGAAGGGGTAAATGTCATGGAGTGAACTGCCCTGCCAGGCAGTTCCACTTACCTTAGAAGGAAATGAATCAAGCCTATTGTACCCCAGTCTACTTCAGAAGCTCAGCATGTAAAGAGGTCTGAGCTGGTTGCTCCAAGCTGAGACCACATGGCTCTAACAAGCCTCCATTGAATTCCTATGGCAGTAATTTAGGAACTTTCACCACAGTAACTAAGCCAAGTTTTACTGCCTGTGTTTTCTGACTGATGTAGGGAAAAGCACATAAACCTGACCTTTGGAGAGTCTGTAAGTAAACCATTTTTAATTTACCAAATGTGTGGACTTTTCTATGCTAGGGAAAATGGGGAACTTTAGAAGGAACTCACACAGACATATTTTAAAGGTATAATAGTCTACATTTCCACACTTGACTTTGATGCATATTTTGTGATTTTAAATCTCTGCTGGGGTTCTCTCAACAAAGAATACTTGCCCCAAACCCACATTGTAGCATCCAGGGAATTCTCCATCTATACCTAATTTGTTTTCCCCAGTTCTGAGGAAGGAGGGCAACATCCATACGTGAGAATAGATGAATGGCATTCAGGCATCACCTGGCTCAACATCCAACATCAAGGCCAGCATTCTATCCTCACCTGGAAACTGATATATACATGTGTTCAAACATTCATACAGAAGTGAGATATATGACATCAGTGTTTATATTCAAGCAGCCAGTGGTTAGGCACTAACATTTATTTCTTCAAGCGTTTCACAGAGACAGAGTCTTCAAGCTTGACTTATATGTTTCAAAGTGTTTTATACTCACAGGTACAATGTTCACATCTTGATTTATACCTCCAGGAGTGCTTTATGCTCAGTGGTAGACTGCTCCAGAGCTGATTTATAGTAAGGTTGAGTGAACCAGTCCAGTAAAATGTGATTTAGTCTGAGCCTTAAGCCAAAATAAAACTAAACCTTTTTCTGGGATTCAGAAAAGTTCAGCTAGATTCTAGACTTCATTCATGCTCTCAAGTCCTGGGCAGGGACCATGGCTAAAAACCAGGATGGAAAGCTGTTAATCCACCCAGCAGTTCCTTAATTTGTTTAAAAGTAGGATGGAATGAATATTTTAAACTATATAGATCAGCTGTGAATTCTGCTCAATACTAATTTGTCAACTTGAATTTGATATTAGCATTCCATTTGCACATGAAGTTGGCAAAGTGTCTTGAATTATTTTTGGTTTAGAACATATAGCTCAGTATTCAGTACCCATGTTCAATATCCATAAATATTCATTATTGTACTAATCTTGCAAAATGTTATTGGTCCATCGCTGTCACATGCTGCAGACTATGTTGTTTAACATGAATAAATGTTAAGGCATTCAAAGACTTAGCTCAAACTAGCTTTTACAAAGCCCCTTGGAGCCGAACTTAAAATTTTACTTCCTGGAGAATCAAACAAATAAAACCTCATGAAATAACGTAATCACATTTGAAGCTTTGTTATCTGAGATCCATCTTACTCTGCATTTTACAGAGTCGCAGCAGAGCTTTTAAAAAAATAAAATAATGCTCTCAGTGAAGATTTAACCCCAGCTGTGTAGGCAACTTACAGATAAGTAACAAATGAGACAGTGGCTGCCTCATCAGGCAGACACGAGCACCAAATCAGACAGAAGTTGAACTGGGCACCCAGATGAAGCAGAAGCATATATAGAAGAATGAGATAACACAAAACAACTAAACCCCAGAGCAGTTCCAGTCATTTAACAGGACTGCTTTTGATTCTGAACAAAATGGGACCTGTATTTTCCAGCACACTGAACTGGAACACTTCTCAAGAGCTTCCTTTTACACATCGTCTTTCTTCCTGGGAAAAATCTTTATTCACAGTATCTTTCCACAAGCTCTCTTTTCCCAGGCTTTGGACGAGCATAAATTTCATATTTGGTGTGCCGAGAAGAAACCTGATCTCACATCCTGATCCGATGTACTTTTTTTCCATTAAAGAGTTTTCCATTAAAAAGTAGCCTTGCAAAGGAGAGTGGGATTTGGCAGACCCAGGTTGGGAAACAGAAATCCTTAAGAAACTCCTCCCGGTACCCAAACCAAAGATTTCAAATCCATACAACAACACAGATATCAGGGGACCCGGGGGGGGGGGACAGAGGTCCCTATATATTCTTTTCTCTCAATTTCCCTGTGTGTAACACAAGACCAAATTAGACAAGGTGCCATTCATGCAATTAGGAATTGAAAGAATGGCTTCTCTAAAGTAAATTGCAAGAATGGGAAGGTTGATCTGGATCAGGGCCCTGCTGTGCATGGTAGGGGATGTAGCCCTTTGCCCTGGCTATGGTGCTGATTGGGCCAGGCCACCTTCTATTTTCAAGGGTGGGGGAACAGCAGAAATAGCAGCTGTGGAGGGTCCCAACACAGAGTGGGATCATCACAGGGGCAAATCCAGTGGTAGCCTGGAACTTGGAGTAGATCTATGGAAGTTAATAAACATGAGTAACTTAGGTTCAATAATTTAACAGGCCTTCTCTGTGTAGAACATAGTTGGATACAACCCATAGTCTCAGTTATAACCCTCAAATGAGCATATGCAGGTTGGCGATGGGGGAAAGTCAGGTGAATCCACTCCCACACTCCATTCATTGAAATAATATATTTATAGCCATGAGGGGTGGAAGGATTTGCCCGTTTTGGTTCTATCTGTTTCTCATTTTTCTAATCTGAAATTCAGTTCTTCACATTTCTGCAGCAATCTGCATTTCCCCCCCAAAGAATCCTCATGAAAATTATTTAGCGTTTTAGGGTGAATATCTCCTAAAATGTATGCAGTTTCATTGTATGCAGTTTTAATGAATATACACATTTTTGCAAGCAATTTATTATAATGAAATGCATTTTTGTATGTTATTTTAACTAATATATTCCTTTTTATGTACACTTCCCCATAATATATGCATCATTGTAAGCATTGTTAGGCTAGAGAACTACACCATAAAATTTGGGTAAATGCAATTTTGAAAGGATGTCTGTGTTTAGGTTCTGATATGGTTTGAGAATGTGCAAATCCAGTAGATTCAGCTTTAAACATGAATCAAATTGAATTTATTCCCCAGCCCTGGTTACATAGGTGTATCAGTAGGGATAGTGGATGGCACTATTTTAACACTACAATTTCTTGTGAAATGACATGGGAATGAGACCCACGAGACTGTGCAAATAGTGTTGCCAAAAGGGGAAAGGAATTATACCCTAGAAACCTCAGCTTCTTGAAATCATCAATTTTTCACTTCTTAATATTGGCCAAAAAACTCAAAAAAACCTCTGGAACACTAAAATGCTATTTTACTCATGAGTTGATATTCAACAGAACATCCTTTTTTGCGGTTGCAGAAATCTCTGTTGACTGCCAGTATAAAGGAAATTATTTACAGTACAGCAATGATAATGCCCTGAATTGCAGAAGCAACCTTTTGTTCCAGTATCACTCAAATAGTTGTATGCTCTAATTAACAGAAGCAATGTAGAAATATTGTGGGGTGAGGGGAGAATAATATATGTCAGACAGAATGTAGGGAAAAAATCATCACTAAATAGCCGAATTAAAGTGGTGCTCATAGGAAACTTCCCTCTTACTCGTACCGAAATTGCATTTTGATCTACGAAACTATTTCAACTTCCTTGTGTTAGCCTAGGTGATACTGAAGTCCCTACACCCAGCTCACGCAATGTAATACAGGTTCTGGGCTTCCTTACACAACTCCCCACATGCCCTTGTGTGTAGAATGCTATGTGTAATCTTGGGAGTATGCCCAGGCATCAGAAACATAACTTATCAGATTCCATAAAATCTATTTATCAGTTCAACCATGCAGTATAACAACAGCATTCAATAAGACTTTTTATAACAAATGAAACCCTCTATAAACTGAGCAAAGAACTTGTAGAAAATCATTATAGTATTTCACCATTGCAGCTTTGTTAGCCAATTAAGAGGCACACAAGTAGAAGCCATTACGCAGGGACTCTCACAATTCAAGCTCATATAGTTGTTGATGACAGCCAAGCTGGTACCCAGCACTGATCTGCCTCACATCATCTCGGGACCAAAGATGCTGCAGGACACAGCTAAAGCACGCCTGCCCCCCAAGTCCTTGCACCAAGACAATAGCAACCACACATACAACACAACACACACACACACAGAGAGAGCCTCACTTAATAATTCAAGCAAGTTCTTCACTTCTCAGCTGCCTGATAGTCATGTAGCATCCATACCCCTCTCCATGGATTCTCTCTAGCACAACCTCCACGTTATTTCACATCTTTCAATATTGTCATCATGCCTTCCTCCATGACTCCTCTTAAAGCATATCTTCACAAGTGTGTTGAAAGAGGGAATTTGTGCAGGATAGTTTGCAGCCATATATGGCATACTTTCTTAGACCACAATTTGTCAGGAAGCTTTCCTGTGAAAGGTAAAGGGACCCCTGACCGTTAGGTCCAGTCACGGACGACTCTGGGGTTGCGGTGCTCATCTCGCTCTATAGGCCGATGGAGCCAGCGTTTGTCCGCAGACAGTTTCCGGATCATGTAGCCAGCATGACTAAGCCACTTCTGGCAAACCAAAGCAGTGCACGGAAACGCCATTTACCTTCCTGCCAGAGCGGTACCTATTTATCTACTTGTACTTTGAGGTGCTTTTGAACTGCTAGGTTGGCAGGAGCAGGGACAGAGCAACAGGAGCTCACCCCGTCGCGGGGATTCGAACCGCTGACCTTCCAATTGGCAAGCCCTAGGCTCAGTGGTTTAGATCACAGCACCACCCGCGTCCTTCTCCTGTGTAAGTAGGGGTCAGCAAATCTGTTGTATCCTCCCCCCCCCCATTTTAATAGGATGGTGGAGAAATTAGATTCACTTCTCGTTCAAAGGTGAATTTTCACTTTCTGATCACCTGTGCCAGTCTGCAAATGACCATTACTGTGAACCAAGGTACAGAAACAAAAGGAATATGCTGTACTGGTTGTGCTTTATACTACCCCACCCAGGAGAACTTTACTGACTGGTCAAGAATTCATTGTTTTCCACTGAATTGGAACAAATGGCAATCCATGCCTGATTGTTGTTTGCTCTGATTCATAAATACCCAAATAAACATTTAGAAATACAGAAATCTGTAGAAGGGTTGTTTGTTGCCTGAATGCATGAAATTATGCTATGTATTCTACAGGTATTCTTCAAATCTTGCCCCCCCCACACACAATTATAAGTGATATAACTGCACAGACATCTACATTCAATAAATAACAAACTGCAAGACTCTGGCTAAGTATGTGTTGGCTGTATCATAGTTTTATGTCTGGTATACAGAAAATTCCATTAGAGGATGCTCGAGTTATTAAAACTACTTTGAAAAAGGAAAGTGAAGTATTTCAGTATTGTGGTGGATTGTTCAATGCACTTATCGGAAGAAAGGGCCCATTATTCCTATAATTATGACACTTTTGCATCTGCAAAACTACCATGACATTTATGGGTCAGTTACATTGCACAGGGCTTTATTCCTTTTGCCCTTTTTTATAAATTCGTTCAACTTTCACCAACCAAAGCCTATTGTCCCTGGCCAATTTACAGTTCAACCTTGGTCTATTATTGCTCAACCTTGGAACTGTCAAATTCCAAGTTTTTGTCTAAAACTTCAGGAGAATTACAGCTGTTAGAAAGCAGAAATATCCCAGCTATTTATTTACAACGGGAAGACAGCACATTCATTGTTCTCTTGGTTTTTAAAAACAGCTGAACCATGCATTCTCTTCCCAAAGTTTAGTGGGTTCAGCTAGCAATACAACAGCATTATGGAGATCCCTGGATAGATATCAGTAGTCACTCCTAGGCCGTTGTTAGAGAATGGCACAGATTTCCCCATTTCCCCACAACATGTGTGCACGGAGTCACATTACATACATAGAGCCCAAAGCCTTTCTCTCAAGGTTTCTCAACATGTCATGGCCCTAAGACCCTTGGACTGCAGTACTGCACAATCTTACTCTTCCCAAGCCAGAGGTTTTCTTGCAAAAGTTACAGTGTGGAACTTCAAGAGTATGGAAGTGGATGCTTGGGGGGTGAGGAGGAAAGACAAGCTTGGTGTTGGAGAACAGAGCTCTGCCCTCCACTCCTTAAAGGAACCTACTACTCTTTAGTGAGGTAGAGGATGCTGTCCCATTGCTAGTATGAAAGCTAAACCGCTGCTCTAGAAGGTTCAATGTAGAATGGAAAGACACAATCTTGCCCTTTGCCTCAGGCAGCAAAACATCTTGGGACAGCTCTGTGAGGCTACCCTTAGGACTGTATACTTCCCTTCCCTTCTCTTCAATGAGCAGGTAAGACAAGAGACCAGTGGGCAGAGAGGACTAACTTTCTCAGAAAGTTACACAAGTGTGTTGAAAGGCGGAATCCATGCATGATCGTGTGCAGTCATACGGCATACCTTCTTAGACCACAACTTGTCAGGAAGCTTTCCTGTGTAAGTAGGGCTGGGCAAGTTCAGTTTCTCTTTTTTTTCTTCCACTCTTAATAGGATGGTGGATAAATTAGATTAAGTTCCCGTTTAAAGGTGAATTTACCCAATTTTCACTTTCTGATCATCAGTGCCAGCCTGCAAATGACCTCTGCTGTGAACCAAAGTGCGGAAACAAGAGGAGTGAGCTGTCCTGCCTGCCTCAAGGAGAACTCTACTGGCTGGTCAAGAATTCATGGTCCATATATAGCAGGCATGTCCAACAGGTAGATCGTGATCTGCTGGTAGATCACTGGATGTCTGTGGTAGATCACTGGTAGATCACTGGCTCCCCCCAAAGAAGCTCAGCCACTTTGGCTCCTCTAAAAAAAGCTCTACATCTTTGCCTTGAAGCCCCCCAAACAGGGCTTTCCTTCCTAAAAAAAAGCTCAACTTTGACCCGAACCCCCCAAAACGGGGGTAGATCACTGCCAGTTTTTAACTCTGTGAGTAGATCGCAGTCTCTTGGAAGTTGGCCACCCCTGATATATAGCAATGACCATGCCATCATTTTCATGACAGCAGCTATTGATACCATGTTCCAAATAATGGTTTGCATTCAACAAAGCACTAAGGAGATTGCTCCTTCTTCACAAGCATTTCTGCTTGCCCAACAGAACAATATTCCTTCTTTTCCCCCATGTGCTGTTCTGGGGTTTCTACAGTCCCTCCAGAGTAGTTTTTTTTTGGGGGGGGAGAAGGGGGAAAGTCCCATTTCACTAGCAGGAATCGTTGCTCCACTAGCAAAGTGATTTAGTTGAATACGGCCCAATGGCATGAGTTGACCACAGTATGACAATATCCTTCAGAACTGCCCTGAGATCTTCAGACTGATATCATCATTATAATCATCATCCAACCATCCCTCCTGGGCCCTAGAGAGCTACATCTATATCCTGTATATCTAAAGTAGCAGCAAAATTGGGCCAATGTATTTTCTACCGCAAAAAGAAAATATTTTAACTGTCAGCTCACATAGTCAAAATTAACTTGTATGCAAGCTATGGGAAGAATGAAATCTGCTGAACTTAAACCTCATTTTGTAAAAATGTTTATACTTGCTTCGAAGGAAAATTCCTATGGTACATCGTCTTATATATAACGTTTCAATAAAAATCACACCTCCTAAAGAATTCAGTTACTGACTTTGTAGGGAAAGAGATAAATATTCAGAAGATACTGTTTGCTGCCAAGCAATCTAATATCCTACGGTTCTTTTTCACACTTTGATGTTGGTAAGCAAATCATTTGTACTTAGCTTTACACATAGATATCAACAGATAATATCTTCCACATCAATGAATAAATACTCGGAAGGAATATACTGCAGATTAAAGATGGGCTATTGTTTTCTTAAAGTAAATTATTGGAGGGGGGAGAAGATGAGCTAATGTAGGACTGAATACCATTAAACTATTTCTCCTCAAGGCATATCCTTGGTACTTCAGAATTAATGGACCATGAACTGAACATCAGACAGTCTAGGGGTTTTTTTGCACATTCACAAATGTGGGTATACTGCATGGATACTGGGCCAGCAAGGTCACGTGTCTGCTCATTCCCTGCATGACCTCACTGAAAGTGATTCTACTTGGGGGAAAGGAGAGGGGTGGTGTATGCTCAACTTCTAACTCTCTGTCTTTCCTCTTCTCTTTCACCCCATCCCCTCCGTGCAACAATTTTGCTTGGGGGAGGGAGTCCCATTTTGCAAAATGGGGACAGTTTTCAAGAGTAGGAACACCGGAATCTGCCTTGTACCGAGTCAGACCTTTGCTCCATCTAGCTTGGTACTGTCTATGCTGACTGGCAGCAGCTCTCTACGAACCCTGCAAGTGGAAGCCCCGTGAAAGGACTTTCACCTGCACAATGTGGCCATGCAGGTGAAAGCATGTGTTTGGTTGTCTTTGCAGAGGGATTTCTGCCACCTGTGTTCTAGGCATCTTCGGACCTGTTACACTCCACAGTGGTCAGAGAGGGCACTCCAGAGCTATCATAGCTATGGGCCTCTCACTGTTCAATAGTGAGATGAGGGTCTTGGCGGGATTGTCAGTTCTATCCACCAGAAAATCCCCCAGAGCAATCAGGAATCCATTGGAGTCCCTAAACCTTCAGGGACAGACCATCCAATGGAACCTACATTCCTACAAGGGGAAGTTGGAACGAGGTCACAGAAACCCTCCCTATTTCAAAACCATCAGTCTTGTCATCAGGGGTAAAAACCAAACCAAGGATACATCCACCAAGGTCACATCATATGTTTAAAGCACACAAAGAATCCAAGGAACTGTGGTTTGTTAAGGGTGCTGGAAATAGCAGCTCTGAGAGGATGGAATGGCAGTTCCCAGGAGACCACAGGTCTTAGCTGTCCACACAGCCTGGCAGTTTCTCTCCAGGTTTTCATACATTCACAGCCTTACCTGGAAATGCCAGAGGATCTTCTGCATGCAAAACAGCTGCTCTACCACATTTCTGCAAGCATCCTACCACAAAGTGCCTGACCAGCCAGAACCTGGTCCAATTTAAGCCCCATTCCATACCGCAGGATCTTTCCCATTCCTGCAACACCCAGGAGTTTCCTCACTAGCCTGAATAGGATTTCAAACATGTTCCTGGAATGCAGAATCTTGATCCTTTTCTCCTGACTTCCCACCTACAAAGAGGAATGAAAACTTCAGGCAAAAGTAGTAGAAGGAAAGTTCAGGACTTCCTAGAGGCCAGACACATCCTAGCAGATAAATTCCTGCTTCCACCCTACTCACGGTGGTCCCTTTAATGTCTAATTGCATATAATTAGAACAGAATAGGAGTCTATGGGAAGTGCAGGGGAATTCCACGGGACCCAATGAACGATACACTCAGCATTATTATTTCAATAAATACTAATGAGCTCACAGTCATGCATACAGTTCCAAACATACAATTACTAGTTGCTATAGCAAGCTCACTTCTAATTACACAGTCTCTTTAACTGGCTCCTGCCAATTTGTGTTTGTATCAGTTGGCAGGTCCGACAATTTAGCTCTATTTTGAGTGGTAACGGATGCAATTATTGGCATTTTATTGGGGAGGAAAAGGTCAGAAATGCAGATTGCCGCAGCCCTGTCCTTTTCGTTGGAGGGCCAGCGACGCAGCCATTCAGTCGCAGGCAATTTCTAGATACAAGGGGTGAAATTACTGTGTCAATATTTTCAGCTCCGGGGAAAGCTGTATATTTTTCTGACCAATTAGCATGTTTATAGATGCCGTATAATTATATCTCTGTAACTTAAGTGAAAATCGATGTTCACGCATCACAAGAGAGGTTATCGAGCAGCATGTGTGACACTTGGCCTCAGAACAAACAGTTCATCCAGAAACAGTGCTGCAGAAGTTTGGACGCCTCAAAAAAAAAACCTGCCTGCAATGCAGGGGGGTCTAACCTGTGGCCTACTGGCTGCATAAAGACCCCATGTGGATGTTGTGCGTCCCAAGACTTCCCATTTGTATTTTTTAATGTAAAAAATATACTACTCCTATAGGTCCTTTGCTGTGTTTTCATTCCATCAAAAGTTTATTTATGCCCCAAGGTGCCCCAAAATTAAAATATTAAAAACACATTAAATTCTTCTTTAATAAACTTTTTTAAAAGACTGTTCTCATAGATTCCTCACTGTGATACTGTGAGGACAAAAAAAATGGTGTCCAAGCCTCTCACCACAAAGTTGTCCACTTTAAAAAAGTTTTAAAATAAAATAATTAACACTTAGCATTTTAAATTACTGACTGTTCCCATAGGTATGCCACTGAGACAATGTAATGTCAGACAGTTTTGTGGCCTCCCCAAGGTCCCACAAGACCTTGTCTATTTTAAATTTATATCTAATAACACTTGCTTCTCTGACCACTTACATGTGGCTGTGATTCAGTGATTCAGCCAAAAGGTTTTCATGACACACATAGAGAGAGAGAGAGATCCCCAAATGTGTCCAGAGAGCATTGGCAATGGGTTACTGTGGCCCTCAACCTGAAAAAAATTAACTACTCCTGTTCAAAAGAAGGAAAAGATGGGAAATTGATGATGGGGAAGGGGAGGAGAGGGAGGAATGAATACAAAAGAAGCTCATGGGCATCTTCAAGAGCAACAAGGGGGTGTGGATTTGTTGCACAATATCCATACGCGGGTGGCGCTGTGGGTTAAACCACAGAGCCTAGGGCTTGCCGATCAGAAGGTTGGCGGTTTGAATCCCCGAGACGGGGTGAGCTCCCGTTGCTCGGTCCCAGCTTCTGCCCACCTAGCAGTTCGAAAGCACGTCAAAGTGCAAGTAGATAAATAGGTACCGCTGCAGCGGGAAGGTAAACGGCGTTTCCGTGTGCTGCTCTGGTTCACCAGAAGCGGCTTAGTCATGCTGGCCACATGACCCGGAAGCTGTACGCCGGCTCCCTCGGCCAGTAAAGCGAGGTGAGCGCCACAACCTCAGAGTCGGTCACGACTGGACCTAATGGTCAGGGGTCCCTTTACCTTTACCTTTTATCCATACATCATCCTCATCAAAATGCCATCCCATATTTTTCTCATTTAATCCAGATTTAGTTTCTGCAAAAAAAGGGGGGGATTATTTAGTCATCAATCCAGATAAATTTTAAAAAATGGGAAAGCATTTTTTAAAATCAGGATAATGTCATCAGGTTGCAGTGCAAAACTTGTATGCACAAGCAGCACCAGGTCCACAATAAACTGCAGCGTGGAAGCACCCAAAAGTATTGTGCCATCTGCTTTTGACATGTGGAGCAACATGGTCCTCGTCTGCTTTTTGTATATGGTCCTAGCAAAACAAAAACAGACATTTTAAAAGGGACATTAGCAGGAGAGCAACCGCAGCTCCTCCTTTGGAGTCAGGTGTGCCTCAGCCTCCTTTGAGAAGGGAGTCAAATGTTGTTATGTCAACTCCTGGTAGGCAGCATTTATCTCCCATCACACTAATGATGTAGATAATTAAGCACAGTTTTATATAACAAGGAACATCTGCTGATGGAAGGGAAAAAAAGATCTCAACTAGCCAGAATGTGGGCTGTGTCTGAACGGTTTTGTCCCTCTCATTAATATCAGCAGTCATTGTAAGGTATCCTTGTTTTGATCATTTAGCCCATTTGTACTATGCTTAAAATGCACACATTTATGCAATGTTGGTGAATAAAATCTTTCCAGTATACATGATTTGACAAATTACCATAATCAAAATTGTCTCTTTTCCCCATCAATGCCCAGAAAGCAGCAGACTGGAATGCCTTAGTATTTTCTTGGCTGCAGGACTCTTATCCAACTCCATTTTTGTTTGTTTGAGGGGTCTCCTTCACGATATTCTACAGTACTCCATCTCCTCTCCCTGCCTTGCAGATACACAAAGTAAAAATAAAAATAAAAATCAGTAACTAGTCTTTCTTTTTTTAAGGTAATGTACTAATTACTTGGGACCCAGGTGGCACTGTGGGTTAAACCACAGAGCCTAGGACTTGCTGATCAGAAGGTCGGCGGTTCAAATCCCTGGGACGGGGTGAGCTCCCGTTGCTCAATCCCAGCTCCTGCCCACCTAGCAGTTCAAAAGCACATCAAAGTGCAAGTAGATAAATAGGAACCACTCCGGCGGGAAGGTAAACGGCGTTTCCGTGCACTGCTCTGGTTCGCCAGAAGCGGCTTTGTCATGCTGGCCACATGACCTGGAAGCTGTACGCCGGCTCTCGGCCAATAAAGCGAGATGAGCGCCACAATCCCAGAGTCGTTCGCGACTGGACCTAATGGTCAGGGGTCCCTTTACCCTTTACCTTTTACTAATTACTTGCAAGTGGTCTTGGAACAAAATGCTGTGAATCATGGAGAGCACCTGTGTTATGTACTGAGCTGAATCCTAGAACAATAGGATCCAGAATGCAGCAGTCTGATTGGTCCTAGAACAATAGGATCCAGAATGCAGCAGTCTGATTGGTCCGCAGGAGCCACCCAATCCAACTCCAGGTGGAAGTGAATCAGCGACCTGATTGGCCTGCAAGAGCAGCCAATCAGGCTCCTAGAGGAAGTTAATCCGCAACCTGATTGGCCTACAGGAGTAGCCTGGAATTAGCCAATCACGTGGGGGCCCATTGTGTAAATAATGTATATACAGCAGATGTTTTGGGGAAAGATTCATTCCTTGCTACTATGAGCTGAATAAAGAGCCTGAAATTCACACTTGACTCCGAGTATATTTCAACCTGCCTATTAATCCAGAGTCAGCCATGCTCTTCTCCAGTAACTTTCATTCCATTGCTCTCTCCCACTCAGTTTCCTATTCCCCATCACAAAAAGTTGATCAGTGTTCCATGGATATTAACCACCCAGTCCTCAGTAGGTTGTTTGAGAGGGGGAGGGTACTTCCTTAAATCTTGGAACGCCTGTCTACTAATCCCTCCCCTCTGGTGAATCGGCAGTGTTGTTATTATTATTTTTAATTAAAGATTTTCTTGGGTTACAAAAGTACAGACATCATCTCTATTTTCAGATCATAAAGTCCTTTCTACAGATCAGTTATATTCCATTAATGTTGTATACCAGTGGTTCCCAATTAGTGGTCCGCAGACCCCAGAGGGTCCACCTAACTCACTCCAGGGATCCATGGCAGCATTCACATAACAAAAACTTCAATAGAGATACCTACATTTTCAAAAATAAGAGATTCATGACTTGGCTTTTGAAAATCAGGGGCCCTGCAGTAGTTAGCTAATTGGGAACCACTGCTGTTTGCAGTATAAGGGGTTGGGGGTAGCAAACTTTCATTCTTTGACACAGTGTATGTGCAAGGTTCTTGTGACTACATAAGCATTGTCACATCTTCATCATTACTTCTTCACACATTGCAGAGATAAACATTGGAATGCACTCCCATAACTTGGATGGCTTTAAAGAAGGATTACACAAATTCATGGGGGGAAAGGTTATCAATGGCTGCTAATGTGGATATGTTCTCCTCCACTTTCAGAGGCAATATGCTGATGAATCCCAGTTGCTAGAAACCATAAGATAATAAGAAGAGCGAATGGCCCATCTACTTCAGCATCCTGTTCACACAGTGGCCTACCAGATCCCTGTAGGAAACCCTCAAGCAAGACCTGAGGACAAGAGCACCGTCCCCTCCTGCAGCTCCCAACAACTGGTGTTCAGAAGCATACTATGGCAGCAGAGCATGGTCATTGGCCATACTAACTGAGGCTTCTGGGAGTTGTAGTCCAAAACATCAGAAGGGCACCAGCTTGGAAAAGACTGCTCTGGAGGATGCTTATTCCTGTCAGAACTCTTGTTAAGACCCCATCTGCACTATACATTTAAAGCAGTATCACACCACTTTAAACAGTCTTGGCTTCCTCACAAAAAAATCCTGGGAAGTGTAGTTTGTTAAATGTGCTGAGAGTTGCTACCCCAATTCTCCTCACAGCAGCTACAATTCCCAGAGCTCCCTGGGAAGAAGAGTTGACTGATACAGCACCCTGGTAACTGTAGCTCTGTGAGGGGAATAGGGGTCTCCTAACAACTCTTAGCACCCTTAGCAAACTACACTTCCCAGTATTCTGTGGGTGAAGCCATGACATGGTATGATGAAGGCGCCTAAGAAACATTGTTCAAGAGCTGCTACAGCACTGCGGCTGACAGTAATGAACTGGGAACCAGGAAATCGCTCCATTCAAACATCACCTCATCCATCTATTATATATTCTCTGATGTTTAGAGAGGTCTGGAGAATAAGTTTTGAAATCACGCTTTAACGAAATATATAGAAAATAGAACTTTTCTTCAGTCTTTGTAATACACTTTTCATTTTATCTGCCTGCCATGGTTGCTGAGTTATATGGAGAACATTTACCTTGCTTGAATGGAAAACCTTATCGGCAGCTGCAATATGGCTATATTTTTGTTGTTGCAGTTATACAAAAACAACCACCAACAAGCCTCTACTCTAAGGACAGCTTCTCTCATATCAATACCCCAATACATGTTTAACTCATTGGCTATGAAAAGTTATGTGAACATAAAAATCACTACATTTTCTTCAAAATACATAGAAGCAGGGTGTATCCCCATCCACTGCTTTCATGTATGTGAAAATATATGCAGTAGCAAAGCGTGTGCAGTGAGCCACCACTCCTCACCTGACCTGTGGTCTGTCAAGTTGCTGCTGCTTACCAGGAGGTCAATGGCAAGAGGTGAGGTGGTGGTGAGGGCAGTGTGGTACAGACACACTCTTGGGGGCAAGGCACAGTTCCTGCACTGTGTTGGCACCACCCTAACTTTACAGCCACTTTGCCCCTCCCTCAATACCCCCTGATAAATGGCAGCAATGCGACCAACTGGAGGTCAGGTGAGCGATGAGATGCAGTTTGACCCATCTATCACACATCTGTAGCAGATATGAGAGGAAATCAAACACACTAAGTGTGTTTGAATGGTTAACAACTTTATTAAAGGAGAGTAATTAAATTCTGGTTTCATGCAGGTATATCTGAGGGGGGGGGGAATACCACAACTACCCAAATTGGCAACACCACCCAGGCCCCACAACGGAATTTAACTCCTTGCTAGCCTAGCATCGTTATCTCTTCATGTGGGTGAGCTGAGGAGGTCCTATTAGTCCATCTCACCACCACTGGTCAGCCTTCAGCAAGACAAAGCCACCAGTTCCAAAGTCACAGATGAACATTCAATTCCCTTACTATCAGTGCAAACAACGTATTTTTTTTTCAAACGAAACCAGTTCATACATTTATTTAGCTGTAAATTCTAAACCAACGATCGATCAAGTAATGCACATGCATGTGTGAACTAGCTCCAAGTTTCAGTTAAACGAGCAGAAAATTCTATTCACATTATGAATGTTGTGTTTTTTTTAGTGGGGGGGGGGCTTAGTTACAGTAGGCTGTGAAATTGTTTCTTTTTTTCCTTTGTGCACACTTTTCAGTACTATTAATTGCTGGAGTTTAAATTGTCTCAGTTTGGCCAAACTACTAAGAGTAATTTTTACTGTCTTGTTGGGCTTCTATAATTACTGCGTGTCTGTGGCTTGCTAATTAAAGAAAACACTTTTTGTTAGAGAGATGAATTCTGTAAGAATAAAAGACTATTTTTGTTCTGAGGCAGGAGCCGTTTCCCTTCCAGCAAAGTATTTGTAATACATGGAGAGTAATTATTTTTAAACTGCATGTGTCACAGTGAGATCTATGCCAAGTTCATGCCTCTTGTAGAAATCAGTATCTAGACCTGTATCCTATGGACAGATTGCAGTTTCTCTTTCTTTTAGATAAAGGAAAACATGCATTCACATTAACACTTGTGGGACTGAATTAAGTTTCCATTGTCTAAACAGAAAATCATTCCCTATCAGTCTTTTCTTTTGGTAACATTCAATGACTAAACATCATCATCCTTTTGTAAGCCTCCTGTCTGCGCCTAGTGATTCTTCCTTCTTTTGGCTACTGTGGACCAGCTCTGCAGCAGCCATCAGAATACAGTCTCCCTCAAATACATTGATAGTGCTAGAGGACCCCATTCTGGAAGCACCATAAGCCTGTCATTCTTAAATGTCAATGGGGCACTCAGGTGGAGCTGAAACTGCTGTAAAAAAACTAGGGTAAAGGTATCCAAATATTTAATTAAACAAAATGGAGGGCTAAAATACACACACAGGGAGCACAATTCTATGCCTGTTTACTTGACAGTAAGTCACTGAGTGTGAACAGGACTGCAGCCTAAACTGATTAATCGCCCTGTATTTGAACTTTTTGCACGGATACTTTAGAACCCTGGGTGAACAAGAATCATTATTTCTCTTTGGTCTTGCCGATGTTAATTTTGTTTTCTACTCATGGCTTCAAAAGGTTGGAAGGTGCAGCTGCTGAATCCTTTTAAAGAAGAAGAAGAAGAAGAAGAAGAAGAAAGAAAGAAATTCTAATCTCTTTGAAGTTTTGGATGAATTTCAGACTCAAAACTGAGCCAAATCACAGCAAATGTATTTGCAGCCTTTCAGAACTTCATCAGCTTTTATTCTGAATGGAGCATTACCTGTCTTGTCCCACTTGCCCAGGAGCAAAGTTCTTTCTTGTCTCCTGACTCTGAGCCTTCATGTCAATAATGTTTGAGCTTTATTTCTCTTTTGCTTAAGCCAATGGAATTCGGGGTGGTTTTTTTGTGGCAATATTGTTTAATTGGTCTCTTGAGCTAAAAGCTTCTTTCGGTGCAGGGAATTAGTCCTGGACCCTCTTCCTAGCCAGACATCCCTGTATCTGCCTGAAGCCTCCTTCTATTGGCATCTTTGTGGTTTTCCTCCATACAACCTTCTTAATCATTATATAAGTCTCCTGCCATATGCTGTTTGCGGCATGCCCATTCCCACCCCCGGCTGTTACTCTTTTATCCTTGGGAAAAAAGCAAAGGAGGACGTGAGTCAATCAACCAGCTGTGGAGGTCATGAGGAGAACACATAGCAGTATGTCGGAAATAAAATATGAAAAAGATGAAACAAAATACAGGTGTATAGCCTCCTACTTAGCTTTAACTCGTATAAACATGCTAAAAAATATGATGTCTCTTACATCGCCTTCAGAAAATGCAGAGGCTTGAGAATCCTAAATAGTAGGTGCATAAGAAACCTTCAGTTCCATCTTTAGTTCTGTAAGCAGTGAAGTTCTTTTTTAAAAAAAATCCACCTGCCATTCCTTCAGAATTATCGATTGATCACCTAAAGGTTTGACATGGGACAGAGAAAGCGGGTAGAGAAAAGGTTTCCTCACTCTCTCATAACACAAGAACTTGTGAACGTCCAATGAAGTTGAATGTTGGAAGACTCAGGACAGTTAAAATAAAGTGCTTCTTCACACAACACATAGCTGAACTATGGAACTCATTCCCACAGGAAACACTGGTGGTCACCAACCTGGGTGAATTGGACGAGAGAATCGGAAAGATTCATAGAGGATAAATGCTTCAGGGCATTATCAGTGGCTAAGGCCTCTGCAGTCAAAGATTGTATGCTTCTCAGTACCAGCTGCTAGAAATATCAGGAGGGGAGAGTGCTGCTCTTGTTCATGGATCCTGCTTGCAGGTTTCCCACAGTCATCTGGGTGGCCACTGTGAGAACAAGATGCTGGACCAGATGGGCCTTTGGCCTGATCAAGCAGGTTTTCCTTACAGTCTTACATTTGGGAAGGTGTGGTTTTTCATGCACACATTTTGCTCGTGATCACTCACTATGTGATCACTTGTTATGGTGACATTACATCGCTCGTTATTGGTTACCTTTTAACCTTGATTTTTGAAGAACCCAAAGGAATTTAGCACCCTCCTCAGGTGTTCCAAATAGGGCTAAATTAAACATGTGATGAGGGCCAGTGGTGTGAGTGTGGTAGCTCTACCTTCTCTCTGTCACTGTTTTCATGGCCTTCCAACTCGTGGAATGCAGCTGTCTGCACTGGGGAGCCCATTGTATCTGCAAAAAATCAGGGTTCTCAAATGTGTGGGAGGCCTCCACTGATACAAAATGCTATATGAAGCATTATCCATGCTGCACCCCTTGCCAAAATAACCCTATTTTGAGTACCTGAAATTATGTCGGCATCTCAACTACAAAAAGAGGTATTCTAACTAAGGGTGCTGGAAAATTCTGTCAGAAACAGAAACGAGATCAGAAATTGTTGCAATTCGCATGTTCATCAGAGGTCAGGATCAGAAATCACACTATTACCATTTCTGAGTCCACAAACATGTAAACAATTACATTATTTTTCTGCATTTTTTGTTGTTTCCCTTCTATTGAGATGCAGTGAAAATGATTACCACTAGCAAAGGTTTTAGCAGAAGCTGAACTGCAGCAGATTGGAAACAGCACTGATTGTGGCAAACACAGGACAGAAATTGCTTCCTCCTTACATCCCAAATTCTAACACAGGATAATATATCAGTAAGATACAGATAGAGCAACTGAAACTACCATACAACATTAATATCTTCAGGCTATGAATCAAAACCCCTTAGAATCTGGGTTCCATCTCAGGCATCTTCCTGATCATAAGCTTTCTCATAAATTCTTTACAGCTCCTGTGAAAGTTGGTCGGTTCGGGTAGTAGGCATTTAAATATGCTAAGTATGAAGGGAAGGCGAAACATTCCCTGCTGTTACTTCCATGTGACTAGCCACCAAAACAACCCTTCAGCAATTATAGCTCCTCTATTCACAGGGTTGAGCAGCACGGTGCTGTTGACCTGTGACCTCGAGAAGAGGGGGGACAACAGGGTCAAATACCAACCTATTTATTGCTGAGCAAAGGCAGACATGTCTACAAATGTAAAGACGCCTTGTCTGGTCTCCCCAAAGCAAGTATAAAATGAAATAACTCTCATTCACATTCTTTCCCACAATGAAATTCTACCATTCCTTGTTTGTTCGTGAGGTTTACTGAGGGACCAGGATACAAGAAACGGCCTGGAATTGCATTCCAGTCTTTTAAATACACCACTGCAAGAGTTTTGGAATTAAGGATAGCAGTGTATAGTTTCAACAGAAATGAATTATTTAAGTAGTGTGGTTTTTAAGGGAATTCTTAAAGAGTCTCACGGTGCCACAGACAAATAATAATCTTTAAACAGAAAACAGTTTCAAGTCTGCTTTCCAGCTACTGTTAAGAATATCACATGTTACAATCTAAGAATGTTATTTTGCTACAAGACAAGGTGACACTGAGCTATGGAGATAATGCAAGAGCATTGGAAACAGAAAGCTGGGTGGAATGCCATTCCAAACACTTTGTTTATAACTTGATAACAAATGCAAATAACGGCAACAACTTTGGAACATAGGTTGCAAATAACAGTGTGTGTCACTTTGCGGGGTGAAACTTAACTTTTGCAAATTTCTTCAGTGAAGGGTCTTAAAAATATATTTTTGGGTGTGAGGAATTCACACCCGCTATTATTTTTGTGACTAGACAAGATTTAACTTGTCTCTGTTTGATGAAGAAGCACATAAGCTGCTTCTGGAAAACCAAATAATTTTAATTTTACCTTCTGAAAATGTAAGGTAATGCTAATTTTTTTTTATAAAACTGCAAGTACTTAGCAATCATTTTAAATTACTTCGATGCAATTTCACACACATTTTACTTATCAAGCAAAACTAAGTTATATTCATTTAACTCAAATATCTTTTGAATTCCCGGGTCATGTTACAACTTTTTAGCACCCCTCATTTTGGGAATTTGCATAATATCCAGCCACTATGCACATTCACCAGGCCTCAAGGAGAATAGGCACATAATCATTTGATGAAATGTTGGGGGGGGGGGTCCATTAGAACTGTGGCAGGGGTAAAAGTTTCATCTTCCTGTAAATTCCCTCACACTGTTCAGCTGACAGGGGAACAAGTGAGAGTGCTTAAAAGGGGGCTGGACTGTAGAAAAAAGGGTTCCTCTGAAGGAAGGGTAGGATATAAATTTAATAAACAATAATAATAAATAAATAATATTTATCTGGAGCCCTGGTCCACTTCTTCCTTTTGGTTTGCTGATGAATGGAAGGATACATTGTGAGTCATGTAAGATTAGTCAGCAAGCCAGAAGCAGCCCAGAAAGCACAGACTGCACATCTGAACAAGAAATCTGGGGAAAATATCTTGGAGACTATGCATATTGACCAGGGAATGTACAAAATGCAGTTGAGATATGTACACAATTTAGTCACTATTTGCACATTCCCCAAGGCCTGTTGGGGATTATTTACATTGACAGGAAGATGTACACAATTCCATCTTCATGGAAAAATTACTGTAAGTGCACCTTTTCCACAAGGCCTAGTGACTGTGCACAATGGCTAATTATTATGCACATTAACGTCTCAATTTGCATTCCCTTTAACATATATACACAAACAGTTCTGAGGCAATGATCAGCCATCATAATGCAAAAACTAACCAGTAAAGTCCCATATATTCTATCTAATATAATAATAATAAAAAATTTTTATTTATACCCCGCCATTCCCGATTAAAAACCGGGCTCAGGTGTCAGCAAATACCCCACCTGGGGCAGTTTGTGAGACTGCCCCAAACTCAGAGCAAAGCTGTGTGCACATATCCCCGGCTACTGGAGTAATCCGGTGGCACAGTCATGTGTGAATGTTCCCCAGCATGAAGAACAACACACACAAGCCATGATTAAGGCTAACAACAAATATAAAACATTGATTAAAAACGACTTAAAAAGAAAAAAGAAAAAGTTAAAAACAGCATCAAATATAACATAAATGAACATCACCAGGGCTAACTGGCCAAGTTATTCCTGCTACGGCCAGTAAGGAGACCAGGGAAGGGTTTAAATAGGGTCTCAGAAAAGGTTTCTTCAAAGAAAAAGGGAAGGGAAAAAACTGTAGTCCTTCAGTTGCACTAAAGAAATACAAAATAGCATGAATGAATAATGCAGAATTCTCCTTCAGGTTTCCTCATGGCGCTAACACTTATAAAGTAGCTTTCAAAAAATAAAATTGTGAGAATGAGGATAGCCATCAAAATAGGAACAAAGAATTTATTATATACATGATCTGTTGTTATCATATACATGATCATATACTGTTATCATATACATGATCATATACTGCTTGGCCACAACAAATGCCAAAGAAGCTATTAAACATGAGGGAAGGGAAATTAAAATTAGGGGTGGTATCCAACAAACATGTCCCATCAGCACAAGGATCTATGTGTGCACAATGGAACTTCCCCGCTCCTCCCCTCACACACACGAAATTTGTTCTAGGGGTTCACACAATTCTCCACAGCAGATTTGGGAGTGTGCAGGCTGTGCATGGGAAGGGAGGGGGGAGTTCTACTGTGCAAATGTAAAGCCTTGCTCTGACAGGGCACACCTCGGTCTTAGGATGCAACCCTATTATGGAGTTACGCCAGCTGAGGGACTTTAGGATTCACCAGGATCCCCACAAGCAGAAAATCAAATATGCTGTCTCCAACACAAATATGTCCGCAGAATCTGCTGACAGTGCCATTTTGCTAATGAATACACATGCAAGCAGAATTATATTTTATCTATTTATTCAAATGGCTAGAACACAGCACAGTTGTGGATAGGACATGGGTGTCCTGTTTAGGTCCCATTTAGTAAGTCCACAGGCAGGGTAAGGTAATGCAGTTCTTGCAGCACCAAGGAGAGCTCTCAGGGAGCAACTACAACAGGGGTGTCAAACTCCGGCCCTCCAGATGTTTTGAGACTACAATTCCCATCATCCCTGACCACTGGTCCTGTTAGCTAGGGCTGATGGGAATTGTAGTTCCAAAACATCTGGAGGGCCGGAGTTTGACACCCCTGAACTACAATGATGGCTGGAGGTGAGCTGAGGCCTTTTGAGCCTCTGCCTCCAGTCCACCTCTCCTTGGCTCTATCCCCTTTGTTGGAGAGGACAGATCTGATTTGAGGACAGATGTTCCACTTTCACTATATGGTCTCCAATCTGCTGCAGTCCCTGCACTGTTGGATTGGTGGGATAACCTGAGAGGCACTAATTTCTTGGGCCCAGGGGAAGACACATGTGAGTGTCGTGGGGTTCATGGGCCCAGGAACAACAATGGGCTCAGGACAGAACCTTGTGGCACCTCATTTGGCCATTTTTTCCAGGATGACAATGAACCACTGGTGAGCACTCTTTGAGTTTGGTCAGTCAACCAGTTACAAATCCACCAACAGTTACATCATCTAGTCCACATTTTACCAGCTTCCCTGCAAGAATATCATGGGGGACTTTGTCAAAGGCCCTCCTGAAATCAAGATACACTACATCCACAGAATTCCCCTAATCAACCAAGCTTATATCAGGAAAAGAAATGAGATTCATCTGGTATGACTTATTTTTTGAGAAACCCATTCTGGGTCTTAGTAATCACAGCATTCCTTTCTAGGTGCTCACAGAATGACTGTTTCTCTGTTCTATGACCTTTCCTAGCATCAGTGTCAAGCTCACCGGTTGGTAGTTACCTCAGTCTTCTTTTCCCCCCTTTTTGAAGATGTGGATAACATATGCCCACCTCCAATCTGTGGGGATCTCACCCACTAGATGGTTTGGGACATCCACCAGAAAGAATAGGGAGAGAAAAACTCACTCTCCCCCCACCGTTCTCAAAAATTATTTCCTGGTTTGTTTTGAACTAGAAAAGCTTGCTCCAGTTTGTTTGCCATCGTCTTCTTGCTGAAAACTGAGTGAAGGAGCTCTTTTCAAGCCTGAGAATTCCCTTACCACTATCCTGTACTAAATTTTGAGAGAGACTTGGCTGTGTGGCTGAGTCGTTATCTGTCAGTATAAATATTTTGCTACAGAACCAAACCGGGTGCTTTTTATTAGCTTTATAAATCCAACTGAGTCAACAAGTAAATAAATAGAATAAATCTTTGTTCTGTTTTCAGAACCCACCAAGGGTTGTTGTCAGGGAATGGGGCTGGGTTTTCTTTGGAACAGCTTATTTTTGTTAATCAAAACCTCCAGCATAGATCTCATGAAGTGAAATGGAAATGGTCTCCTCCTGGCAAATTGTCTTGTATGAATTACTTTTGTTTGTGTTTGGTTTCCCTATCACTGTCTGTTTATATAGCATGAAATGCAGAATAATAGAAGACTGCGTATTTACATTCTCTCCCGGGTAATTTAATCCTGACCACAATTCTCCTGATGTGCCGCAGCACAATTACATTCTACAAACATGGATCGTTGCAACGCAGTGATGCATAGATGTTTCGGTAATCATTTCTGCATTGCCATGCAGTTAATTCATTGGGGCCTTCAAGGCAGCAGTGTTGGATTGCTTTAGGCAATTACTGCTATTTATTATTTCCAGCATCACCCACAACATGATAGGTGCTTTGCCAATACACAGCAGGCACCATCCTGGCACCAGGGAGAGTGATAAAAATTGGCCTGATTAGAAAAATATCACATCTTATTAAACTTCCAATGCTTTCCATTTTATTATGATTGAGCTTATAGGACTTTTTCATTGAGTGTTATAATCAAACTGTGGAGGTATGCATATATTTAGAGAAGCGTCGCTCCAAACCTTACGCCACATGCTGTGAAGTGCACCTTAATGAGATTTGTGTCTTCCTCAATCTGGCTTCCATAAGTAGAGACCGGGAAGGGGGAAGGGATTTGCTTTTGGGAACTCATAGAACCTGCAAGATGGGCTTCCATTGCACCAGATTTGCTCCTAAACATTACAGTTGGTTTCCCTAATTTAGCACATATTATGCAAGGCACAATCTCTGCCAGTCAGAAGATCAATTTCACAGCTCTCTCTGTATAATCACAGTTAAAATGTTAAATGATTAATCTGAAGGTTACCTGTATGTTTTGTTAGAATAACGTTCTTGGGAGGGGGAGTAAGAAGGGTGGTTGTTTGTGGAAGAAGCTCTGAAGGTGTAGCACAAAGATGTACAGCAACTTTTAGATCAGTGGATAAAAGTATAATAGCTTTGGAGAATCTGGAATAGAAAGCCCTGTTGAAACCGAACGGGCCTATGTACTGCAGAGAGGATATGTCCTAAGCTAGATGATTTGACCTTGAAAATTTTCAGCAACCTTAACACAATGTCAGTAGCTGCTGTAATGTACACGCGGCTGCCCTGTGTGGTGAATTGCTGAACTGCAGGAGCCAGCCTTCTATGTGAAGAACCTTCTCAACTGAGTCTGCACCCTGGGCTGACTATGTGATCCTCATTCTAGACAGGTAGCAGAGGTGGATTTAGGGGAGTATGAGCTGGTCTGTTGCACCGGGTGCAGAGCATTGGTGGCACCACCAGGGATGCCACAACTATTATTTACAATGTAGCCTGATAGAAGGGCCCCAGATTTTGCTGTTGCACAGGGCACTGCTGAAATTTGAGACTCCAAGTTCTGCCACTGCAGGAAGGAATATAAAGGTCTTCCCTTGCCAGCTTCGCTTCGCTTGAGCAACAAGGTCTTTCGGAGCTCTGACATGTTCCTGCATCCTTGATTATTCTATAGCTATGCAAGCTGGGGCTGTTGGGAATCATAGTCCAAAGCATTTACAGCTCTGGCCTAGATTCCTGATGATACTAAAAAGTTTGGGCTTGTTAAAACATGAAAAAGATCGCGAAGAGCTCCAAAAGGACCGATCCAAACTGAGTGAATGGGTGGTAAAGTGGCAAATGCAATTCAATGTAAACAAATGTAAGGTGATGCATGTCAGAACAAAAAAAGAAAAAAGGAACTGAAAAGAAAACTGCTGATAACATAGTGCCATTATACAAATCTATGGTGCTACTGCAATGGGAATAATGTGTACAGTTCTGGTTATCTCACCTCAAAAGGGGTATTATAGAGTTTGAAAAGCGTTCAGAAAAGGGCAACCAAAAATATCAAGGGAATGGAGCAAATTCCTTAAGAGAAAACATTGTGGCATTTGGGACCTTTTTGTTTAGAGAAAAGGAGAGTAATAGGTGACACAACAGAAGTTTATAGAATTGTACAAGGCATCGAGAGAGTGGATGGAGAAAAGTTTCACTCCCTCATAACATTAGAACTCGTGGACATCCAATGAAGCTGAACGTTGGAAGATTCAAATAGATAAAAGTGCTTCTTCATGCAGCTCTGTGGAACTCACTCCCACTGGAGGCAGTGATGGCCACCACCCTGGATGATTTCATGGAGGAAAAGCCTATCAACATCTACCAGCCACAAGGACTATGGTCCATCCCCATTGTCAAAGGCAGGATGCCTCTGAATAGCAGATGCTGGAAATTGAAGGTGGGAAGAGTGCCATTGCGCCCATGTACTCTTTCCAGGTTTCCCACAGGCTTGTATCTGGCCACTGTGAGAACAGGATGCTGGACTAGGTGAGCCATTCGCCTGATGCAGCAGGCTCTTCTTATGTATGAGAGCACTAGGTTGCCAAAGACAACACTGGAGTACTTTCTGGGCCCTGGTTCTCTATTATTGTCAGAGAGGATCCCATTTAATGCCCAGTATTCACCAATTGAAATATTTTTTTTAGGAAAAACAAAAAACAAAACCTGAGATAACTAACAATAGGACAAGGCTGCGAGGGCTAAGAGCGCTAACTCTTAGTATTCACATGCATTGTGTAGCTATACAAATCCACAAGAGGCCCTTTCAACAAAGAGCGAGGGGAGCATATTTTAGTATATCCCATAAATCATATGCACTTACAAATGGCCTAGCTGTTCATTGCTGCTAGTGTAAACACTGCTCTGTTCTCATCCAACCAAGAAAAGAAGCAGGAGGAATTGACTTTGACAAATGTAAACTATTCAGCGTTTGTTGGCAGGATTCATTTTACATCAGTCAACAACAATTCTGCCAGGACTGCTAAACATCTTTGGGGAGTCCACACCCTGACAGTGATTTCTACAAAATATCCCAAGGAGAACCACAGGCTGAAGAAAAGTGCTAGTATAAATTTAGCTGGAACTTTCCAGGATAATGTTTCAAATCTTTGGCAATTCAGGCCAGATCTAGACAGTGACAGTCAATGGACTTATTCATACCCTCCAACATTTCTCCGATTAAAATAGGGACGTCTTATTTGATAATGATGGATGGTGATGATGATATATATTTACCCCACCCATTTGATTGGGTTGCCCCAGCCACTCTGGGCTGCCTCCAACATATATTAAAACCAAATAAAACATTAAACTTTTAAAAACTTCCCTATGCAGGACTGCCTTCCGATATCTTCTAAAGGTTATATAATTACTTATCTCCTTGGCTCAGAGGTCGCATAACTCCATACCCTCCAACATTTCTCTGGTGAAAATAGGGACATCCTATCAATGAAAAGTAGTACATTCTGGGATCAAATCAGAAACCAGGATGGCTTCTGAAAATCCAGGACTGTCCTTGGAAAATAGGGACACTTGGAAGGTCTGATTATTTTCAGTAAGACTCCACATCACCTCCCGCTAAATTTGGTAGATACCTGGAGGCCTTTTCATACATTATCTTGTCTCAAATAGAGATTAATCTCTGCAGAAAACCAAATTTTATGCAGAATGTTTGAAGGATGGCATGGTGGGGCAGTGGTAACTTTCAAATATGTGTACCCAATCCTATAAAAAGTACTCACAACTCCCTTCATGCATGACAGTACTCCCAGCATGTCAGCTACTATGGCCAATAATAGTTTGATTTGAAAGTTGTTGCGTTTGGCACTTTAATTGCATTGACTTTAGGCCTTAATAGAAATGGAAAAATTGAATAACCCTGTTTTAATGGCAGGTTTCTGCTTCAGTATACGACAATAGCTTGTGATTGGCACTGGAACAGCCTGCCCAGTGGGGCAGAGCAGCAGCAATAGCCTCTCAGGAGCAGTGTTGCCACCTCTTACCAGTGAGGGGAGAGGTGGTAGCAAGGTCAGTACTGTGCTGGCTCATGGGCAGCAGCAACAGATCGACTCCATTGGCGTATCTGCGCAGTCCTGGCCTGACCACCGCCTCACCCCTCCCCTTTCCAGTAAGCTACAAAAGAGGCTATTCTTGCAGTTCTGTCCCACCAGGCAAGTCACTCCTGGATTAGTATGCTCTGTTAGGTGTAGCCAACACTACTAGGACACATACATATAGACATCTACATGACTGGATTAATGACAGTGAGCTCCACACACCCACATATCTAGTTACATCAATTCCTGCACAGAGACATTTCGTGTGAATTATCCTAACATCAGTCACCTGGTATGAGGGAAAACTCCCTAATAATATTTTTTCTTTCTTTCTGAATAGGCAGTCACAGCTAAAAGAATCCATGGCATTCCTGATTTGGCTATATATGAATATGCACTGTTGTTTGCCACTATGGAAAATCCATATTAAAGTTTGCTGCAATCCAATCATGTCATGGTAAGGTTTGGGCTTATGTTGGCTTCGTTCCCTGCAGAGGTGGTAAATCTATTTAAGTGTCTGCCCCCAGAAATGGATAGAACTAGAAGGATTCTTGAAGGACTCACCCCAGGGAATCTCCAGTTGACAAGGCTGATGCTTCTTTCAAAGCCTAAATTGCTCAGAGGGATATTGAAATAATTTGAGCTGTTGGCACAAGACCATGAGAGCACCATCTTTCATACCATTGGGAATGAAAGTCCATCATTGTACAGTATAATCCCTGAAGGATACTGCCTCCCTCACTGGGGAGCTGAGAATTGCCAAGGCTGTAGGAGAAACCTTGAGAAAGGAAGGAAGGAAAGAAGATCTTTGGCTACCTCATATTTAAGCCTAACACAACTCACCCTATCACAAATCCTTAGACTCTGCTGACTTCTAAAGATTAATTGAATTTTCACCCCCCCCCCTTCCTGAAACTTACAAAAACTGCTGGGCTGAACACCCTGTAAGTGGAATTCCCCTCCCTAGCAAGACCCACCTGGCACCAACATAGTGCTACCTTTGGGGCACAAGGTTAATTTCATTCCCCTTCGCTTTTCCATGTATTATTTTTACCATGTTGTTATTATATGCAATGTTTGTATTGAAAGCTCTACATAGAAATTGTTCAAATAAATAAAGTTGACCAAATGAGCAAACCAGTAAATAAATAAACCAGATGCGTCTCTAAGGAGAAGAAATAGCCCTGATAGTAATTACCAGATATGATTTGCTATATCACTTTCTGTGCCTCCTAATCAGCACTTCCTCAGCAAGATAACCATGAGCAAGGACTTGATTCTGAGTAGACATGATTAGTGGTGTCCTGTACAGGTTGTTTCTCATGTATCCTTTTGCTTTCCTTTCCTTTTTTAAAGTATATTTCTATACTAGGTTGCAATCTAAGCCCACAGTTTGTGCACATTCAGCTTTACATGTGTGGCCAAAATTTTTACAAAAATTAAAAAGGGGGCAGAAAGGGGGTTCCTGGAAAAAATGACTTTGGCAATCCTACCCACCATAGAATCCAATGGGTTTTGACGATACATGATTTGGCTTTAGGTGTGATCCCCAAAATGTAACCCCTGTGTAAGTTATGGGGCTATGGTACTCCGGTATTATATTAAACCTGGAAGCAATTGGTATTTTGCCTTCTCAGTTAAAGACTCAAGGTGGAGCCGCTATGCTAGCTTTTTGGAAGGTGGGTCACTGTTGCTTACCAGGGAGGGTAAGGTGGCAGTGAGATTGCCATGATGCTAATGCAACAGTAGGAGTGCCAGTTTGGCTCCACCGGAGCATTTGCGCTGCACCAACGTCCCCACTGTCTCTCCCCTTGACCTCTCAGTAAGCAACAGTGACCTAACTGCCAGGAAGCTAGTGTAGCGGGGGGGGGGGGCGCCCTTCTGCAGCAGAGTGCACCATTTTTAGACTTCGGCCTTTAAACAATAATTTCCAGGTGAATCCTTCTTTAACTGCAGCTCCATGGGCAGATCAGGCCTCCCATAACCTCTAATTAGTTCACAAAACCTTTTTTTTTTTTTAAATGTACCCATCTCTGTATCTCTTTAACTTAGGGACAAGCCTTTCCTTGAACACAGCATGCTCAGTTTTTCCGGCTTGTGGTGCCAGAAAGGAGGGATTACATTTTGGCTGCTGGCTGTCTTCCAAACTATTTTAAACTCTATTCCCCCATGTCTTTGCAAACACATTGATCTTTAACAGTCTCAGCATTTCCCAAGTTTCAAGGCTCAACGCTGATATTATTCTAAAACCAGATTTATACTCTTAGGAGACAATGCTCTCAGAAATACCCTGGTGCTACAGTAAGGCCCCTTCCTAGACATCTAATTGGGTCCTAGAGATTCATTTCTTTATCTGGGGTAAGCAAGGACTAGAGGGTGACTGGTAAAGGAATGTGCTATTATTGAGCCATGTTCACCAAATGATGACTACGCCCCCATCCCCACACAACCTGAATAAGGCGTCTGCAGGAGCATTGTTCTTACAGACTTCCCATATTTCAAATAGGAAGTACTAAGGTGAGCATCTTTCTGCTGACACCACCTTTTCAAACCGTGAAATGTATCATGCACAATAAGCACTCTTCAAATCAAGACAAAAATAGCTCCATGGTGTAAAGGTTGATACTTTATTTTGCCTCCAAGGGCAGCGCAACATGCTGGTCTTGCATGTAGGCAAATTAGTTTTTCTTCCAGAAGATGTTTCATCAATTCTCCCTCAACTGATACCAATGTGGCTGCCAATATCAATATCCCACGGAAGAGATAACAGGAGAAGTGCTGGAGCGAGGTGGGGGATGTGCTGGTGTTTTGTTTGGTTTTTTAAGTTAATTTGGCTCCTGCCTCTCAAGGTCTTTTGGTTTATTGCAGCATTACGCCTCTTCCTGGTGCAATACTGCACAAATTTTGCACGCTGCCTGGCGAAGCTGTTTACCTCCATAGCAATTGAGCCCCCACCCCAATATTAAGCATTGCGGACACTGACTTTGGTTTCCGCTGTAAACACTGTCCTGATAGATCAGATGCAAAAGGACATCAACAAATGTCCCCGCATTGTGTGTAAAGACAGAACAACAGAACAACAGAAAACAGCAGGTTCTACTTTCCCCTCCCATTACCTGTTGCATTCCATTATGCACTTTGCTATATTAGTGTGGTGTAGTGACTAAGAACGGTAGACTCGTAATCTGGTGAACCGGGTTCGCGTCTCCGCTCCTCCACATGCAGCTGCTGGGTGACCTTGGGCTAGTCACACTTCTTTGAAGTCTCTCAGCCCCACTCACCTCACAGAGTGTTTGTTGTGGGGGAGGAAGGGAAAGGAGAATGTTAGCCGCTTTAAGACTCCTTCGGGTAGTGATAAAGCGGGATATCAAATCCAAACTCTTATCATCCCCCAAAATTGTGGTTATTTATATACACCATGATGAAACTAGTTATTCTTTTGACATCTCACTGCCCCCCTTGCAGCAGTGATCCATTGTGTGGCAAGTCTGTTCACAGCAACGCTGAGCAAAGGGGGCTCTCTGAACATTAGAAGAGCCTGCCGGATCAGGCCTATGGCCCATGTTCTCACAGCATCCTATTCTCACAGTGCCCTCCCAGATGCCTATGGGAAACTCCCAACCAAGACCTGAGCATAAGAGCATGTGGGTTCCAGAAACTGATGTTCAGAAGCATTGCTGCCTCTATTAAGGGTTAACATTGCACTGGGTGACCTTGGTCCAGTCACCATCTCTCAACCTAACCTACCACACAGAGTTGTGGTGAGTGTAAAATGGAAAGGGGGAGAACCACGTATGCCACATTGGGCTCCTTGGAGGAAAGGTGGGATAGAAACATTAGTAGTAGTAGTACCGGTAGTAGAATTTCTCTTTCCAGTTTTGCCTGTCACATTCAAGCATTCAAGAAATAGCATTTTTTCTGTCAAACAAAATCACATTCATTTTATACTTTAAAAAATAGTAATAGCTCTTGCAGCTTATTTAGAAAAAAGTGCTGAGAAATACCAGTGAACTTAGGATTTGTTGCTATACATACCGACGCTACTGTGCACATAACAAAATGGCTGTTTAGAGAAGAGGTATAACCGTAACTCCTCTGAGCTATGCTGGGTTTCTGGCTTGTATCTCAGTGGATACTCAGAAAGTATGCTGCTAGTTGTGCGCACACACACATACACAATCAATGAACCTCGACTTATCAGTCTAGCTGCTGCTCTGACTTTGATTGCCTTTAAGTGTATGATGGCAAAGGGCCCATTGTGAGAAGATGCTATTAAATTTGCATTAAATTGTTACTAAATTCATAATAATATCTGTGAATACCAACTAGCCTCATAATGATAGGCCGGGAACAAAATTACAGAAAATTGTAGTCTCTCTTTGCTTAGAAATTCTGCCTATTATGATGAAAATTGTGAGGGGAAACCCAGGCAAACTGTTTAGTATTATAAGAAAGTAACAGTATTCATATCTGACCTCTGGTCTGTAATAAAGATGATTGCAAAAAGCTGTGTGCTGATCAGAGGCGCCTTGTGCCTCAGGCTCTGCTCCCCTAAGCCAGTCCATGCCTTTCTCACCAGCTCAATTTTCACCTCCTGTTTCCTGAGTACAGCATTTTACTGAGGTGAAAATTCTGTGCCTAGGTTCTACCACTTCAGCTTGAAGGTGGCAGCTCACACAACAGACTGCTCCTCCATAACAGAAGTGTTCTTCACAAAGAAAACTAGTGTCAGGGAGAAGGGTCTGCAGAGGACAAGTAAGAGCTGACAGTAAGAGCTGTTCGACAGTGGAATTTGCTGCCAAGGAGTGTGGTGGAGTCTCCTTCTTTGGAGGTCTTTAAGCAGAGGCTTGACAGCCACCTGTCAGGAATGCTTTGATGGTATTTCCTGCTTGGCAGGAGGTTGGACTGGATGGCCCTTGTGGTCTCTTCCAACTCTATGATTCTATGACAAATGTCCATTTGTAGGGACCGTTTAGATACAAGCCACTCCTGCAAACGGACATTGCTGGGCTCACTGTTTACGTCAATCAGTTGATTGGCACAGACAGTGAGCACCTTCAATGTCATCATCTGATGCCATAATGACATCAAGTGGTTGACAATGGAAAGCTCCACCCACCTAGAAATTTGGAAATGGGGTTCCTGGACATAGGAACCAGTGGGCACTTTGCTGAGGCCCCCTCATATCTGGATCAGGTCATGTCCAGACAACTGGAACATCAGAGCAAGTCATCTAGATCTAGAAAGACTGGATAAGCAGATGAAGCAGAGGTGGAAAAAGCAAAGCCAGAACTACATATTTCCTGTAGTTCCATGGTTATTTTCCCGTGGACTTTCCTTCTTAGAATAAAGCAGCTGCAGATGCCTTCAGGCTAAGCCAAGGATCAGTGGGCTTCTCAACATATTCCCCTCTTGATCTCTGCACCTATGAGGGAGAAGATTCAGTGCCTTATATCCTTATATACACCACTCAATCAGAAGTCAGCTATGGTGGTTTTCTGCTATAAAAGAAAGTTGCTGGTAATGTGTAGCTCTGCTCCAAAGAGGAGGAGGGAGTCTGGACCTTCAATGGGAAGGTTTGATGACACTCATCGCCCATCATGCTGACAGGCCCTTAGCTTATCATGGATATAGTGACAATTGCTAAGACTTATAAAGTGAGAAGGATAGCTAGCAGCACACAATAAATGGGATAGCTCCAATCACACTGAAGTTTGAAAAAGAAAAGAACTCACTTGAAACCACCTTGCCCAGTTTCTCAAAAGTCTCAGTTTAGAATCTGCTTCAAGATGCCAGGTTCACTTTAGAAAAGCAATCCCAAAAGACAAACATTTTCTCCATACGCTTAAATGTTTTGCTCACACTCCAGCATATAGTTCATTCTTCTATTTTACTCTCTAATGAAAGATTCCTTATTCTGAGGCATCTCTTGTCCCTTTTTTACTTGCTTGGCAATAATGAAATGCTCATACAATCAGAGTAAGTGTATTTTGTACCATCAGAATAATTAGTGATCACTATTCTGTAGTGATAAGAACATCTGGAAATGTAGCAGCTGTTTGAGTCTGATGTAAAAGAGAGAAAGGACACCAAGAAGGTGACTGTTTTTCATGGACTATTGGATCCACACTTCCTACAACATGATATGGAAACCATAAAAAAGTATGCTTATTTCACTAAGAAATCAGTAAATCAATTACCTCCCTATTGGGGAAAGCAAATTTTACTTAATTTGGACCTTGTAAACATTTCCGTTAGAAATGACTTATAGGTATGGCAGCAAAACAACATCTAAGGATGCCTATCTCATATTGTAGCTGCCTACTGAGACATCAATAGCAGCCAGCCCAGCTCAAGTCATTAGTCAATGTCTTTGAGAACAGCCAATATCAGAAACTTCAGGGAAATTCAGTTTCCCCCTAGAAGACATTTGTGGACTCACCTGCAGAAAAGGAAATTTCTAGAGTCTCTTACAGGAAGGTTTAGGCGATGAAAAATGTGTGGTTTTAACCACACTGGTATAATCATAAATGTCTTAATTATCCACAGAAATATCTCATCCTATTTGAATCTTGCTAAAACATTTAGGTTTCTGCCCTCAAACCACATATTCTAAAGTAGGACTATCGCAGGATTCAGGCTGCAATACCGGTAGTTCATTCTGGCATGCTCTCTCTCTGTTTGTCTGACACAGAGATGTGTGTGCGCGCACATGTCTATATTTTCCTTCTTCCAGTTAGCTAAAGGAACACCAAAATTATTACCCCATTTTATCAGTGTAAAAACTCTGAGGTGGGTATGGGATAATCAGCCTCATATAGCCAACATGCTTATCTCTAATTAATGCATGAAGGGGTTAAGACCATAGAGTTAGCTGTCCTGCCAGGCTTAGCTAGGTCACTGCCCTTCACCTTAGGAGGAAGGGATATGAAGCCTTTGTTGCACCATGAGAACCCTTCCAGGAAGGAGGTCTAAGCTGGATGTTCCAAGCTTAGACCACATGGCTTAAGCAAGCCATTTTTGTGTTTCTATGCAAATAATTTAGAAACTCTCGCTACTTTGAAATCTGAGTCTTGAAATGCTTGCCTTTTCTGAATGCTGTATGGAGAAGCACATGAAGAAAACCATTTTTAACTTACCAAACGGGTGTTCTTTTTCTGTGCTAAGGGAAGTATAACTTAAAGATCTAACAGTATGTATTTCCACACTCTACTTTGCTGCATATTTTATGATTTTAAATCTCTGCTGGGGTTCTCTCACCAAAGAGTATTTGCCCCAAACCTGGATCTTGGCATTCAGGGAATTCTCCTTTATACCTATTTTTTTCCCTTGCCACCAACAGCTCTGAGGAAGAAAAGCAACATCCAAATGTGAGAATAGATGGATGGCATTTTCCTTTAAACATATTTTTCCTTTAACCATAATACAAAAACTACACTGGATAGGTTGACATTAACTGACTCAGGGTCACCTAGTTAGTTAAGTGGCTGCAGAGGGATTTGACTGTACCAAGTCTACCTCGCCAGCAACTGGACCCATGAGCCTAAACATATTCCAAATCCACTTAGAACTTGCACTTTTCTCAGGGAGAGTGGGGGAGGCATGAAATTTCAATTTCAAGTGAAAAATAGAGGCCCTTGCATTTCCTTTTCCCTCTACATAATTCGCATTTTCCAACAGAATATGTGAATTACAACCCATCTACTTTTCAAATTTTGCAGTTCTCCAAATTTTGTAATGCAGGTCTCCAACTAAATAAATGTGGACAAAAATGTATATATTAGGAGAGAACATGCTTAAAATGAATATATTAATGAAAATACAGTATTAAATGCATTATGAGGATATTGCTTGCAAAAATGTGTCTTTCAGGCACAATTGTACACACCCACAAAATTTGTCCATCAGGAAAAAAATGTACTAAAATGCTGATGATTTTTATGAGCATGTTTTGTAAAATGATTATGATGACGACGACGATAAACTTATGAAGAAATGTGGAGACTTAAGGACTGGACAAATGAAAAACTGAAAGAAACTTTAATTGCCATATTTGCCGCTCCCTACGATAAGGTCTTCAGTGTGATTGCAGCAGCTTAGTGGAACTTGGATCCGGGGACAAGACAACTGCCTTCTATTTTCTCTTTTAGAAACCTACTGAAGACTTTTCTATTTCATTAGACTTTTGTCAACTGAACTGTTATTAGTTTTGCCTGTGGCATACACTGTTAAACACAGGAGTGACTGATGCCATTAGAACACTGGTGGGAGGGTTGAATTGGTTCTGCCAGTACAGTGGTACCTCTGTTTACGTACTTAATTCGTTCCAGAGGTCCGTTCTTAACCTGAAAACGTTCTTAACCTGAAGCACCACTTTAGCTAATGGGACCTCCCACTGCCACTGCGCAGCCAGAGCACGATTTCTGTTCTCATCCTGAAGCAAAGTTCTTAACCCAAGGTAATATTTCTGGGTTGGCAGAGTCTGTAACCTGAAGTGTCTGTAACCCGAGGTACCACTGTACACCTGCACAGTCCTGACCTTGCTGCCATTCTGTCCCTCTGCTACACTGTCCCAGGTACAAAGCAGCAGTGCCAGTTTTAGGAGGGGAGCTCCACCACTCCCTGTTATAGGATGGAATCTTACTTGTTGTTTAGTGCTGTTTTATGATGGTTTTAATGTAATTGTTTTGTATTTGTACATTTTGTTCACCATTTGGATATTTTTATAGATAGGCCATCTATTAATTTTCCTTTTAATAAATGGATAAATACAAATAAATTCATTGTCATGGTTGGCGGTAGCCTTATTCAGAGCAGCACAAGCATTCCCTTCGTGTTATTGAGCATCTTCCCTTGTTTATTCTAATGTATTCATTAAGGCCTAAAACATTACTTGTTTAAGTGTGCCTATTGGCAGGCTTTTTCAAGGCTGTTCCTGACTCACTCCTCCAGAAGGAGAAAATTCTGATGCAGTCCTTAGTAACATATTGCATCTATATTAAAATTGCTTCCTCTGTTTGCTTTTTCCGCCCTTCTTTCTAGTTGAAGAGTAGAAGAAAATAGCCTTGGGGTCTAAGCAGATGTTTTTGAGAAGTGGTGCCTTCTGGGAAGAAAGGAAAAGCAGGTGAGGTCACTAAAAGGTCACTTAGAAAGAGTTTAAAATGCCAGGAATGGCATATTGATTTTTCACTTTTCTTATAAAGAAAAAGTAAGTAAATGCACTCTTAATGTCCTCTGTTCCAACTGCTTCCAATGTTTGTTCTACAGACTATCCAAGCTAAATGGAGCTAACAAATGTATCCTGTGGAACTAGCCTTTTTCTAAACCTGCAGGTAAGGGTGTGCAAATATGACAGTGTTAGCTTCTCTTGGTTTTTCATTTTTCCAATCTTCAGTTCAGCTCTTCACATTTCCACATCAGCTTGCCATATGAAAATTCTTCAGCATCACAGTGCAAATTCCTCCTGGTATACCCTTTTTTGCATGCAATTTCCCCTGATATACACATTTTTGCAAAGCATATGTCTCTGACAACATAAAAACTGAGATTCTCAGGACCTCAGATGCTGGATTCCTTGCTTGCAAGGCAAATCTTACAGACACAAGGAGCACACGCAGTCCCGTCTGTTTGGAGTCCTACAGATCTCTTTGCAATTCATTTGGTAATTGCTTCCATACATCCGTTTTCACGCCAATGTTAATTGTTTCCATTTAGTTCCTTATCTCTAACATACATTCCTATCTCAGCACTTCACTTTGAAAGTGGAGCCAGTCCCTGAAGTCATTGCTTTCATTTTGGCTGGCTAGCTGGAATTCCATTGTTAACCAAAGACAGTCAAGAAACCATTGACCCAGAGTTGGAATGGACAGGCTTTAAATCAGAAATAAACTGCATGGGATGTAGTTGGACTAAAAATAATCAAGGCTAGTAAGAAGAAAAGCACTTGATGGATAGTGAAAATCCACCTAACAATTGAACAGAAAGGAAAGGAGCCAATAGGTAGGTACACTTCTGTCTGTTTGACAAATCCCTTTATCTGTTAACAAAATCCATGTTTCTTGCATGTCTCAAAAGGATCAGTTTCTTTTTTATGCTAGTGATGCTGCAAAACCATCAGCCTATTTTTGCCATCCCATAAGAATCTGGCTCTTTCATTACTAGTTTTGAGCAAGCCCCCATCCCCTGCTGGAAGTTTGCCAGAGATGACTTCACGTGTGATTAATGGAAGCCCTATCTGGCTACGTTGCACAGCAGTAGCAGCTGATGATCAAAACACCTCCTCCTATTAAGTTGCCAAGTGAGTTTCAAACTGTTGATCTGGCGAGAGTTCTGTTTTCACCACCACAGGCTTTCTGTGGGTCAAACTACAGGGCAATCACAGAGGTATGTTGAACATGCAGTTTGTCTTGTTCACAAACACCTATAAAGCTGGTGGACCCAGAAACATTACAGCCGGGCTATACTAAACACAGTTGGTTACAGAGGAGAAGGAAAATTGTTCACAACCCACCCCACCCTACCTAGCACTACACAACACTGCATTGCGGTGAAGTGGTTAGAGCAGACATCCCCAAACTGCGGCCCTTCCGATGTTTTGGCCTACAACTCCCATGATCCCTAGCTAACAGGACCAGTGGTCAGGGATGATGGGAATTGTAGTCCAAAACATCTGGAGGGCCGAAGTTTGGGGATGCCTGGGTTAGAGTGCAGGTCTAGGACCTGGGAGACCAGGGTTCAAATTCCTGCTCAGGGAGCTCACCTTGGGCCAGTCATGGTCTCTCAGCCTAACTTATCTCACAGGGTTATTGTGAGGATTAGATAGGGATAGGAACAATGAGACATAAATCCCCATAGATAGGGATAGGGAATGAGACATAAATATAATAATAAATTGGTTTTTTTAATAAGTGATTTCCCCCCCATGCTTGGTTCACTTTTGAGGGCTAAGTGCTTCAAAGCTACTAAGAGCACAAGGTAACACAAGGAAAGGGGGAAGATTTCAAGCCCCTCTTCTCTGGGCTTAAATTTTGTGTAAAAAGTAGACCTCCATTCCTCTACTTTATATGTGAATGGAGCAACTATTAGGCTGTGTATACAACTTTTCATTAAAGCACATTCTTTTCCTCAAAGAATTCTGGATACTGTAGTTTACCCCTCACAAAATTACAGTTCCTAGCAACCCTTAAGAAATTATAGTATCCATAATTCTTTTGGGGGGGATGGGCTTCAAATGTGCTTTAAATGTACAGTGTGTTATACAGTCTGTGTGTAACAAACTCATGACTGCGATACATAACTAGTTTGGCCATACATCTGGAGAACTGTGGAGCCCCACTTCATAAAAATGTGTAACAGGAGAGCCAGCAGATAAGCCAGTGCCAGTTTATAGTACAGTAGACTCCTAGCTGCCAGCCCTATGCATGTAGGTCTAAAAGGGGGGGGGGGCAATTGATATACTATCCAGTGTGTGTATTCCTGTTCCACTTTTGTTGTCAGAATTACAGATTAAGAGATTGGATCTCCTTTCCCCAGAGGCCAATCAACACATTTCCTTTCCCCAGAGGCCAATCAACACATACATAAAGTGACACAAGGAAAACCCTTCAAACACTTGCTTTACCCCTTTCGCTGACCCATAGTTTTAAGGAGGAGAAATCTGCTTCTATTGCTGTGCACCAACCCAGCAACTAGCTGCCTCAATAGCAGACTTCATTTCAATAAGAATAGGCAAAAATACCATATTTTTCCTGTACAAGACTAGGTTTTTTTCCTAAAAAATAATGTCAAAAATTAGGGGGCGTCTTATAGTCTTATAGACTGCCACATATCTTTTCTCCCAAAGAGGTTGGGTACTCCCTTCTTAGCCCACTCAGACACAGGAAGTGATTCCCCTTCTTTCCTTTTCTCAGATTAACCATGGTTTGCATTTTGTGTGTACTGATGCAAATCATAACTGACAAACAATAATCCCCTCAAAAACCACAGATGGTAATCACGGCCTTCAAAGTGTTTGCAAACCATGGTCACAGCGCACTTGGTTTGTGCTAACCATGGCTTGTTTGGGCGCAAGTGTAATGTGAAACCACGTTTAATGCTCAGAAAGGAGGGAGAACACCCCAGAGATTAAGAAAAGGCTGGCTCCCAGTTTGCAAACCATTGTTTCCCAGGGAGCCAGTGGTATGTCTGCCATGGGCCGGTATGATACCCATGAGTCTTTCACCTTTTTAAATGATGTCTGAAATCATGTCGCAGTTATAGCGTCTGGGTTTCATTAAGCTACCTAACAAATTAATTACTTGAAAAATTAGATGTAATGCATCGCAAAATCTAAGTGCTGCTGAACTTACATTTAGTACATAGCTGTAGAAGATGTTAGCTAAATCACAGACAATGATGAGTGAAGTTTGGCTTCAACTGGCGGCGAGTGTTGGCTGGGTGAATGTGTGACTAAGTAGCAATAAAGATTTTAGTAGATGCTGGAAAATCCAAAGCCTGATTAATGTATCTGTGAAAACTTCTCTATGAAAGCCAAGCCGTTATCTCTAGATAGCTACGAGTCGCCATTAAAAATTGAGTTAAAGCTATGGGAAGAGTTGAATTCTCAGGCCTCATTCACAAACAGCACTGCACTCGTGGGAATAACCTTTTTATGTATATGATGTCACAACAAGAGGTTTTTAGTAGCCTGATTTGTTCGCAGTCATACCAGAGAGACTTGACAACATTCTGAGTGTAAAAAAGGGGGGTGCAGCTTGAAAATTGAGTTTTAGCTGCACAGACACAATGGTGGGATTTATTTTAAACTTGTCAGAAGAGAAGCTTTTGAACTGCTTGGAAGTTTCTTCCATGCTTAAAGAGGGCGCAACAAAGAAGCCTAGACCAGGGGTAGGCAACCTAAGGCCCATGGGCCGGATGCGGCCCAATCGCATTTTCAATCCGGCCCACGGACGGTCCAGGAATCAGCGTGTTTTTACATGAGTAGAATGTGTCCTTTTATTTAAAATGCATCTCTGGGTTATTTGTGGGGCATAGGAATTCGTTCATTTCCCCCCAAGAAATATAGTCCGACCCACCACATGGTCTGAGGGACAGTGGACCGGCCCACGGCTGAAAAAGGTTGCTGACCCTTGGCCTAGACAAACCGAATGGGTAACAAATTCTCCCTGTATATGTTCTACCTCAATACATGTTATACCTCCACTGCTGAAAGCAGTATTCCTCTGAATACCAGTTGCAGGGTATCACAAGTAGAGAGAGGGTTGTTGCACCCAGGTCCTGCTTGCAGGCTTCCCATAGGCATCATCTGCTTGTCCACTGTGACAACAGTGCTGTGCTTGATGGGCTTCCCATAGGCCTGTTTCTGGTTGGACACCGTGAAAACAGAATGCTGAATGAGATGGGTCTTTGACCTGCTCCAGCAGGGTTTTTCTTGTTCTTATGTACTTGGGCGTTATGAGTAAAAGCAACAGGGGAGCAGGGCTGTGCCAAGTAGTCCCACTCTGCTGTCATGTTGAGCAGCCATTCCACCTGGCATCCCTGTATCCAGCACAGGGCCTGCAGAGAGGGCAACTTTCACACAAACAGCTATATACACAGATCCCAGGGTGAGGAGCTACTGGCATACCCTCCAACATCCCTGATGAACATAGGGATGTCCCATTCCATAATGATAATTTTACCATTTATACCCCACACATCTTCCTGGGTTTCCCCAGCCACTCTGGGCAACTTTCAAAATATATAAAAACATAATAAAACATTAAACGTTTGTTTGTTTTTTTAAAAACCGTCCCTATAGAGCAGTGTTCCCCAACCTTGGGCCTCCAGCTGTTTTCGGACTACAATTCCCATCATCCCTGACCACTGGTCTTGATAGCGAGGGATGATGGGAGTTGTAGTCCAAAAATAGCTGGAGGCCCAAGGTTGGGGAACACTGCTCTATAGCATCATCTGCTTGTCCACTGTGACAACAGTGCTGTGCTTGTTGGGCTTTCCCATAAGCTTGTTTCTGGTTGGACACCGTGAAAACAGGATGCTGAATGAGATGGGTCTTTGACCTGTTCCAGCAGGGGTTTTCTTGTTCTTATGTACTTCTCCAACTTTGGGCCTCCAGCTATTTTTGGACTACAACTCCCATCATCCCTCGCTAGCCAGACCAGTGGTAAGGGATGATGGGAATTGTAGTCCGAAAACAGCTGGAGGCCCAAGGTTGGGGAACACTGGATTGCCTTCAGATGGCTCGGGAGTCGGATAATTCCATACCCTTCAACATTTCTCCAATGAAAATAGGGGCATCCTAAGGAAAAGTGGGACATTCCGGGATCAAATCAGAAACCGGGACAGCTTGTCTAAACTAGGGATGTCCCAGGAAAATAGGGACAGTTGGAGGATCTGTAATGGGCATGCACGACTACTTGGTGCAACCCCCACCTCCAGCTCATGTACAAGACCTGCCTACTAAACATTCATCCTGGTGTGTTTACAGAGAGATTAGATGTCATGGACTGGCTGGACACAGGAGGCACTAGCTAGGGAATCCCCAAGGGAAGATGGTTCAGAGCCTGGGAATTGGTGGTGGGACGATGATGAGTGGTCAGAGGAAGAAGAGGGAGAAGCTTGGGAGGAGGCGGTGTTGGAAGCTGAAGCGGTAAGAGGGTTTAGTGAGCTGCGAGACTATGTGGCAGAGGGAAGTCCAAAATCAGAATCTGAAACAGGAGTCAGACTGATGAAGAAGCCAGAGATGCTCCTCTTCCTGCTGCAACAAGCCTTCCTCCTCCCTAGGCTTCCTAGGACCTATATGAAGAGGGAGGTGCAGAGACAGGCATGTTGGTGGAGTATCAGATTGCTTTGGAAGGGCCTGCAGGAGTAGGAGATTTAGGCTGCTGTGGGAAGGCAGGGACTTTCAGCCTCCGCAACTGCCTCATAGGGACAAGACCTACTACTCATTAGGCCTGGCACCCCTGAGCAGGTCTTCCTTATTTCTTCAAATAAAGAGTTAACTTCACTTACTCCATGTGATTTATTACTGGCTGGTGCCCTGACATTAGACAATGTTCCATCCCACACTTTCCAGGGCATTTTCCCATCGCTTTCCATATCACAGAAAGGTCTGGTATTCAATGGGGGAAACAGGTTTCTTGCACAAGACCTCCCAATCAACTAGAACTGTGCAACCTAAACTGGCTGATAAGTGATTAGTCAAGCTGTTTGTTTCTTTTTACATATATATTGATATGTTCTGGTTTGGGATTAACAGAAATACTGGAGGAGGGGGGATAGGTCAGGTTTTGTTCAAGTTTAAGAAAATATAAAGTTGCAGGTTCGTGTGATTCCCTGGCTAAAAACACCTTGTATCGCTTGCTTGGAGACAGGGTGGGGGAGAGAGACCAATTTAGCTGCTTTTGTAACAACCTTGATTGTAAAAACAAGATGCCCTCTTGGCATTATGCACCATGGGTCCTTCTGTACGCTATAATTAAGATGAGTGCAGTTCTATATTTTGATAATAACATGGTCTAATCTCTTAGGGGTATTGGGGTACTAGGGAACTGTAAAGACCTGAAAACATTTCCATTTAGAGCTGAGACCAAATTTCTCAGAAGGTTTCAGAGAAAATTGTTGATATTTTTCTTTTTCTAACCCCTCTAGAAAAAGGTCACTTTGCATAATTATATGCGAACATTCTTTGCCATTTTCCTGGTTATTCCCAAGGCTTTCTTCATTTCAGCATCCTAATATTGGGGGTGGGAGAGGGGGAAAGTAGGTGTTGCGATCGCTAAACAACTGGGAGTCAGAAATCTCTGGTGATCTACTGCAAATCAGTCAGAGACATTCCAGTAGATTCTGATCTACCTTCTGCTCACCCCTGCCTTGATGAGGTCTTTTTGTTTTATAAGCTAGGAGGTTGCGCTACATTTAGGATTATGATGGAGTGGTTAGGGTGGGAGAGGATATAAAAACATTTAAAGGTTGGGATGATCCTTTGGGTACTCATAAAGATCAGCCAAATACACGTCTGAGGAGAACCGCAGGAGAGAAACCATCTGTTCCAAGGTGACCAGTACATTAATAAGGAATAGGTACCTCCAAAATCTGCTTCTCATCACCCCATAACTGTCACACATGACAAATAAACTTCCTACTGAAGAGTTAATAATACAAGAGAAAAATACTGACTTGAAAATCCGTATCCATTGGATGTTAAAGGCATGGTGGAGTTCAGAGATAAGGGAACCACACCTTAAGGCAACAGCAGATTCAGAAAGCAGCAGGCTAAATCTCAGGCAGTAACCTTCCATCTACCCTTTAATGCTCACAAGTATTTATCACATTATTTTGCAATGTTTACAATCAGTTCACATCATCCTTCCTTCCTTAATCTGGGTTATTTTTAACTGAAATTGAGAGAGAGAGAGAGAGAGAGAGAGAGAGAGAGAGAGAGAGAGAGGTGTATATATATGCATTGGTGTGTGTGTGTGTGTGTGTGTGTGTGTGTGTGTGTGTGTGTGTGTAAGTATGTAGACCAGTGGAGGAGGGGGCTTATCACAGGCTTCCTCAACCTCAGCCCTCCAGATGTTTTGAGACTACAATTCCCAGCATCCCTGACCACTGGTCCTGCTAGCTAGGGATCATGGGAGTTGTAGGCCAAAAACATCTGGAGGGCCAAGGTTGAGGAAGCCTGGCTTATCACCTCTTTCCTCCTGGTCAAACTATCTGATGACCAGGGTTGAGGTGATTTCCAACCTCATCAGGGCACCGACCTTTTCCCGATTGTCACATTCCCACTGCAACTTGACCCCAGCCCTCTCCTCTGCAGAGTATGATTCAACATACCGGTAATCCCAACTCAACCATAAAGCACGGTAGGTGACCATAGCCCAGTCATTCTCTGTTTCAGCCTAACCTACTGCACAGGGTTGTTGTGACGATAAAATGGGGAGGAAGATAAATCTGTATACCACCTGGAGTTCCTTGAGGGGGAGGAGGTATTCACTGTTTGCAATGAATTGATCCTAATATAAATGTAATGCTAACTAAACGAACAAAATCCATCCAATGAGCACAGATCTGAAACACCCGACATGAAGTGGGTGCAGGGAGAAGCTCTGTAAAAGGACATTGCAACAGAAAGGCAGGGGGAAGAAGAAGGCCCACCCTTGTAAGAACATAAGAGCCTGCTGGATCAGGCTAATAATAATAATAATAATAATAATAATAATAATAATAATAATAATAATTTATCATTTATACCCCGCCCATCTGGCTGGGTTTCCCCAGCCACTCTGGGCGGCTTCCAACAGAACATTAAAATACAATAAGCTATTAAACATTAAAAGCCTCCCAAAACAGGACTGCCTTCAGATGTCTTCTAAAGGTCTGGTAGTTGTTGTTCTCTTTGACATCTGAAGGGGGGGCGTTCCACAGGGCGGGTGCCACTACCGAGAAGGCCCTCTGCCTGGTTCCCTGTAACTTGGCTTCTCATAGTGAGGGAACCGCCAGAAGGCCCTCGGCACTGAACCTCAGTGTCCGGGCTGAACGATGGGGGTGGAGACGCTCCTTCAGGTATACTGGACCGAAGTAGTCCAGCATCCTGTTCTCACACTGGCTAATCGGATGCCTGTGGGAAATCTGCAAGCAGGACCCACACACAAGAGCCCTCTCCCCTCTTGCAGTTTCCAGCAACTGGCATCCAAAAGCACTGCTGCCTCTGATTGAGGAGGCAGAGCCGGGCCATATTGACTAGAAACCATCGACAGCCTTACCCTCCATGAAATCATCAGCACTTCACTACTACAAAACTCCTTTCTTGGTTGCCTTAACTAAAAGAAGCAGCTGGCAGAGTTTTATTAAGCACATCTGTGTGCAACATGCAGTTTAGTTCTATACGTTCCAGTAATCAGCATAAATTGAAAGTGTATCTCATGTACGCATCAGCAAGCCTTCCTATTTAACTGCAGCTACAACATCATCTGAATGAGACACAAACTGATTGAAACACTAAGAACCTTGATGAGAGTTCATCCCTTTGAACTTCTAAAAAAATGTTTAACATACGGGCAAGTGTCCCAATTTTCCAGGGACAGTCCCGGAATTATGAAAGCCATCCCGGCTTCTGATTTGGTCCTGGCATGTCGCTGTTTCCCTTGCCAGCACTGCTGCCACTGAGCTCAGGGAAGAGGAAGAGCCGGCACTTGTCCTGAGCAGTGGTGGCTGTGAAGGAGCATCCCGTTGTATCTCCATGGCCTCTCCATTATTGCTGCTGCTGCTGCTGCTGCTGCTGCCACTTCCAGTCTCCTCCCTTGGGCAGCTTGCAGCAGCTGCTGGAGAATGGGAGAGAAGGAGGAGAGGTTGCTGCCACGGAGGTCCAGCACCGACTTTCAGGGGCAGGTAGAGGGCAAGGCGGTCCTGGGTGGAAAGAAATGGGGAGCCTATGGAGCAGGGACCATGTCCAGTGTATGCAGCACTATTAAGGGAAAGAGGGCTTGCCCTACAAATTCCTGTGTGCCCCTTTGTGCATTCAGACTGATCATCTGAAGGCGGCTCGTGCTGCAGGAAAACGTGCTTATTTTGACATATGGATCCTTGTTTGAGAAATTGTGCCATTGTTAACAAAAATAGCCAGTATGGTGTAGTGGTTAAGAGTGGTAGACTTGTAATCTGGTGAACCAGGTTCACATCCCCGCTCCTCCACACGCAGCTGCTGGGTGACCTTGGGCTAGTCACACTTCTTTGAAGTCTCTCAGCCCCACTCACCTCATAGAGTGTTTGTTGTGGGGGAGTTACAGGTAGGTAGCCGTGTTGGTCTGCCGTAGTCAAAACAAAATAAAAAATAAAAAAAATTGCTTCCAGTAGCGCCTTAGAGACCAACTAAGTTTGTTCTTGGTATGAGCTTTCGTGTGCATGTGTATCTGAAGAAGTGTGCATGCACACGAAAGCTCATACCAAGAACAAACTTAGTTGGTCTCTAAGGTGCTACTGGAAGGATTTTTTTGTTTTGTTTTGTTTTGTTGTGGGGGAGGAAGGGAAAGGAGAATGTTAGCCGCTTTGAGACTCCTTCGGGTAGTGATAAAGCGGGATATCAAATCCAAACTCCTCCTCCTCCTCCTCTTCTTCTTCTTCTTTTGGAATCTCCTTCAATATTTTGTTCAATATCCAAATTTGCTTCCCCCAAAATTCAATAACCTTTGTGATTTTGACACTAACGTTTTCCAAATGTTTAGCTAGGTTTCTGGTTAGCATTATGCTATGGGTGTCTCATGCACTTGATAAAAAATGATAGTTCCTATTTCCCTCCACGTAATGTTAGAAGGTTACTCTCTAGCTGTTGGCTGGATACGCCGCAGCAGGAGCCCGTTCAAACAGAAGCAGCAAATGTTCCAAAGCTGACCTTACAGTCTGCTGCTGTTACCCTCCCATCCTCTGATCCTTCTCATGTGTTCCCAATCGCCTGCTTATAGAAGCAGTTGATCATGCACCAAACAAATTAGCACAAAGATCAAAGGAGTATAATTCTGTCTTAAATTAATTCTCATGTGGCATAATCAGAAGGAAAGGCTGAAATGTACGCTCAGACACATCTCATGGGCATTTATTTCTGTTTTCTGTTTTCTTCTCCACTGGCCAGCCGAGGTCCAATGTAACATAAGCTGCTCGCCTTTCATGTTTGATTACGTAAGATATCAGTTGGTATCTGAATTTGTTTGCGCTCCTCTTCGCTTCCCTTCTATTTCCACTCCTTTTTCTTTATATATCACAACTCTTCAACTGGAAGCCATTATTAAAAATGGAGGACCACCTTGACTGCACTGGCAGGAAGAATGCCAAGTAAGGCTACAACCCCAGTTACCTGTGAGTAACACCAAGTGAACTCAGTGGGACTTACTTCTGAACAGAAATGGTTAGGAACGCACTGTTAGAAAGTAAATGTCTTCCACAGGAAATATCCAAGTGTCTGGTGAATGTTGTGTAGGCCTTTTATGAAATGGCCTTGAACTTTTTGTCATAGGTGGCAGTTCTCTTGGTTAAGGGTCACAGCAGCCTTTGGTAACCTGGCACCTTCCAACTGTCGTGGACTACAACTCTCAAACATCCAAAATACCTGGAGGGCACCAGGTTGGAAAAGGCTGGGCTACAGGGATGCATCTTCTGGTACAAGGGTTTCTGGGCAGGGAATCAAATCATTACAGATTATTAGTTTGGTTCCAGTTCAGGTACAGCTGTGACTGCAGTTCTGGTTTGATTCTGCTTCAGGCCAATAACAGCTGAGTAGATGCCTGAATAGATTCAGTTCTTCTTCCTGAGGAGAAATGTAAATATAATTCACATGACTGTGCCTATTTGCATATGCCATGCAGTGATTAATGTCACAGAGATATTGTACCCTAATCTCAGTACTAGATGGTTAATCACACCAGACAGAAAAGCCTGTACAGGAAGTTGGAAAAGAGTTAGGAGGGGAATGGGGAAGAAATGCAGGAACTGTTTGCTGATTCCAGATTAGAACCCCTTCATGAAAGAAAAAATGGAATGTATATAGAAAGATTAAACAAAAAATACATCTTGATCAATTGCATCCACCTCCATGCCTGCAGATTCCCTCCTTAAGGTTTACAACCCCGTTGAGAGGCCAAGAAAGTTTGGGTGGTGTGCGTGCAATATAATAATAATAATAATAATAATAATAATAATAATAATAATAATAATAATTTATTTATACCCCGCCCATCTGGCTGGGTTTCCCCAGCCACTCTGGGCAGCTTCCAACAAAATATTAAAATACAATAGTGCATCAAACATTAAAAGCTTCCCTAAACAGGGCTGCCTTCAAATGTCTTCTAAAAGTAGTTGTTTTTCTCTTTGACATCTGGTGGGAGGGCATTCCACAAGGCGGGTCACACTACCGAGAAGGCCCTCTGCCTGGTTCCCTGTAACCTGGCTTCTCTCAGCGAGGGAACCGCCAGAAGGTCCTCGGCGCTGGACCTCAGTGTCCGGGTGGAATGATGGGGGTGCAGATACTGGACCGAGGCCGTTTAGGGCTTTAAAGGTCAGCACCAACACTTTGAATTGTGCCCGGAAACGTACTGGGAGCCAATGTAGGTCTTTCAAGACCGGTGTTATGTGGTCTTAGCAGCCGCTCCCAGTCACCAGTCCACCTGTCGCATTCTGGATTAGTTGTAGTTTCCGGGTCACCTTCAAAGGTAGCCCCACATAGAGAGCATTGCAGTAGTCCAAGCGAGAGATAACTAGAGCATGCACCACTCTGGCGAGACAGTCCGCGGGCAGATATGGTCTCAGCCTGCATTCCAGATGGAGCTGGTAAACAGCTGCCCTGGACACAGAATTGACCTGTGCCTCCATGGACAGCTGCGAGTCCAAAATGACTCCCAGGCTGCGCACCTGGTCCTTCAGGGGCACAGTTACCCCATTCAGGACCAGGGAGTCCTCCACACCTGCCCACCTCCTGTCCCCCCAAAACAGTACTTCTGTCTTGTCAGGATTCAACCTCAATCTGTTAGCCGCCATCCATCCTCCAACCACCTCCAGACACTCACACAGGACCTTCACCGCCTTCACTGTTTCTGATTTGAAAGAGAGGTAGAGCTAGGTATCATCCGCATACAGATGAACACCCAGCCCAAAACCCCTGATTATCTCTCCCAGCGGCTGCATGTAGATGTTAAAAAGCATGGGGGAGAGGACAGAACCCTGAGGCACCCCACAAGTGAGAGCCCAGGGGTCTGAACACTCATCCTCCACCACCACTTTCTGAACACGGCCCAGGAGGAAGGAGCGGAACCAAGGGGGATTAGGAACCAATTGTCCCATTAAGGAACCAAATGACAGTAGTGGCTAACTTGCAAGGAGAATATGGAATCAGAGGTGTCCCTAGACGGGGGGAAAGGGCAGGAGACATGTTTTTTCCCAGACAAATAGCCTGGGAAAGTTATACATAGACGTTATAACTGAATAATCTTCTGGAAATTGAAATAAGACTCCAACCCTAATAATGGTTCCTTGAAAGCCAATGCAGTCAAAACCAATAGGACTTACTTCAGAGGAAATATGTTGAGGATTAGAGCCAAAATGTAAAATATTCCATTATTTCTCTTTCAGGAATCTAACACAAGGGATAAAGCTGGCTTCTTTATACCAGAAATGTAGTGTGATTAGGGATGTCAGAGAATTCCAACAAAAAATGAATGAGGAAGCAGAAATTGCTGCAATTCGTGTGTTTGCTTGCCATCAGGAATAGAAATTAGTCAAGTGAATAGGACGGCATTCATTTACGTTGCTGCTGGTGGTTATTTTAATTCTGCAAATAATACATAGTTGATCACTGGGATTTAGATTATCTTCACATTTCCTTTGCACTGAAATGAATGTAAGTTACCTAAGTTATATGCCGTGGAACAGAAGCTGAGGTGTTGATCCAACAAGTGACACCCACCCTGCACCTTCCTTAGGAAGAGTGGTGTGGGCTCAGCTCTTTGTGCAGCAAGGGGCCAGAGTCCTGGGACTCAGCAAGAAACAGGCACTCCTTTGAGTGGCTTAGCTCTGTGAGGTTTGCTCACACCAGTGCACCAGTTTGCCAGAAGAAGAAGGCTCCTCACTGAGAGGAGGAGGAGGGGTTAGGCTAGGGATGCTCCTTTGACAATCTACTTGGAATGGGGAGTTTCAGACCCTAAGGAGGGACCAAGACCTCCCTCAGCATCTGACACTTCTTGGGGCCCCAATTCCACCATCCCCATCCCACTGGGACCTTCCCAAGGATCCTCCAATTCCCCATCTCCTCCCACTCCTCCTTTGGGTCAGACCATCCCCTCCATGACATCTCATGAGCCTCATGAAATTGACAGAGGTAGTCCCTTAAATGAAGCAGGAATTGTTAGGCCTTTTCTTCTTAATCACAGAGCCATTGAAGCCATGCCAATAATAAGACCTGCCTTCACACAGCTTCTCAAGCTAGCAGCTGCATCCATTTCTAGATAAAGACACATCCTTTTCACATTTCTTTCCAGCACATTTCTTACACAGGGGCCAAGCGCTACATAACAAAATGACTTGTCAGCAACCCCTTTGCAAGCCCAGCATGCAGTTATATGGTCAGGCTCCAAGAGTCTGAAATAAGGATTTAATTTTTATGTAATGATATGGGTTCAGGATCCTAATTAAATACAAAATTGATGATTAAAATATATTTAGCTTTAACAACTGTGCCATAAGAGATGCATTTATTACAAAGCTGTTGAACCTCAGTGGCTGTGTTCTCAATCAATTAGCAGCTATTTCATGTTCAATAACTGAAGCCAACCCAGTTTAATTAAACATAAAGTTCAGGCTATGTAGGACACTGTATAAACTGCTTCCTCCCCACTCCCTGCCCCCACCATGTCTTTTTAACACAAAAAACTTCTACACAGCCCTGACGTTATTTTGAATGAAACGTGATTTAACTTGCTGGACTTGCTTTGAAAGAAGGACCCCTAAAGAATCGCTATTGGTAGTTAATTCGATCGAATGGCAAGATTTCTGCTCTGCACCTCCATGTCTATCACTGATAAAAATTGTGGGTGGGATGATATGCTTAATTAACCCTGTAATTCTTAACATGTGGGCTAATTAGCATATAAATTAGGGTTTCCTTTGGATTATGTGCCTGATGCAGGAGTCTCTTCTATGCAATTTAGTCCTCTGGCAGGAAGATAGTGCGGCTTCTCACACGGGTAGATTACATTAATATTCAAATAGTGCAAGTGTTCCTTTCTACCTTGCAGCCAATCATCTCTTCCATAGAGTTTACTGATGCAGAAGCCTACATTCTGGAAAATCTATGCCTTTATGTGTTTAAGCCTGTAACGACTAGGAACGTTTCTGATTACCGGAGTGATTTAAAAGCTTCTCGCTTTACATGCCATTTCAATGTCCTTTCAAAACCCAGCAGGATTCCAGTACGCATTCGCTCGCATTACTGCCTAAAATCAGAGACCTACTAGTACTTAATACTTCTATTCCCAATGAAAAACAAACTCTTCCGATGCTGTTAAGAGGAAGAGGTACTTTATGAGGCCATATAAGTAGAAACAAAATATTCCAGTGAAATGTAAACTATATAGAAACATTAGATGAGTAAAAAAAAAAAAAGCATCGAGCTAAAGAAAGTTGGTTAAAGCACATACTCTTCAGATGACCATCTGAAGTTTTTGAAAGCATTAACGTCTCTGTTTTGAGATATGTTCCTGCATAGGGACATCAGGGTCCAGCCGGATCAAAGCAATGTCCCATCAAGCCCAGCATCCTGCTCCCACAATGGCCAGCCAGATGCCTAAGGGAAGCCCACAAACAGGATATGAGCACAAGAACTCTCTCCCTGCTTGCGATTCCCAGCGAGTGGCATTCAGTGGCATGCTGCTTCCAACACAGGTCTTCGAACTGAACTACATTCGGGCCTGCCAAAATGTAGCTTCCTCAGCACTCTAAATATAGACCCTAGATCATTGGGTCATAGGAATTTAGGAAGTTGCCTTATACCAGGTTGGATCATCTAGCTCAATGTTGTCTGCCCTGACCCTGCCCTCCAGGGTCTCAGACCGAGGGCTCCCGAAGCTCTGCTTGAAGATGCCAGGGATCGAACCTGTGACCTTCTGCATGCAGCAGAGATGTTCTAGCCCACTGGGCTGTGGCCCTTCCCAATGAAATGCACAATCCTACACTCCTACAGTCCTGCACAGGAGCCATAGGATATTGCATACCTCCCTCTCTGCAGCAGGCATGGTTCTACTATGAAAGTAAGAAAGCTTCAGCTTCAGGGGCCCCTAATCCCAAAGGACCCCCATAAGTGACTCTAGTCCATATTGCTTAAAATTTTGGGGTCTAGTAGACACAATGAGAGTCGCACGACTCGAAAACTATAAAGTATAGGAAACGTTTATGCGCACCAGAGACTTTGACATGTGAGGTAATCCAACACAGCAATTCTAATCAAAATCTGAGGTGTTGTAGTTAACTTAAAAATGGCTGGTGATCTGTCATGCAACAATCCCATTGGAGAAGGTAACAGTGGTTACCCAGACCTCATTGCTGGTTGCAGAGAGGGACCCCATATAAATTCAAGCTGCAGGAACCCAAAAATGTAAGTCCGCCACTGCTCTGCGGACAGAGAGAAAGATCTGCCTCTCAGCTGCCACCGCACAAACCTCCTCAGCAGCCCCATCTCCTTCCTCAGAGCTTTGATGGCAAAGGAGAGAGAGAGAACTAAGGCAATACTATGCTCCTTGCAATTGAGGCATATGCCACAACTAGGTTGGCAGCACCTATCTTTCTCCATACTTCCAGATCTTTATGCCTTATCAAACAATTGCTTAATCTGCATAGTAATCTCCTTCCACTAACCCAGTAGGGCTTCCTCCAAATCTAACCTCCACAGAGCAATTGCAACTCATTACCAAGCTTAAAACCATGGAGAGACCTGGTCTGAACAAAGACATTGGATTCTTATCTCATTATACATGACAAAGCTATTTTTAACCTCCTCACCCCATGCTTTTTCCTGTAAGACTAATTGCAGTCGTTAACAGTCGTCAACAGGTTTACCACAGCTATCAGCCTATCACCCATTCCCACCACCCTTCTGAGTAATACCCTTCCCCACCCTCTCACTATATATAAGGGTCTGGTGACTTCTGTTTCAGTGTATCTGAAGAAGTGTGCATGCACACGAAAGCTCATACCAAGAACAGGACCCAGGTGGCGCTGTGGGTTAAACCACAGAGCTTAGGGCTTGCTGATCAGAAGGTCGGCGGTTCGAATCCCTGCGACGGGGTGAGCTCCCGTTGTTTGGTCCCAGCTCCTGCCCACCTAGCAGTTCGAAAGCACGTCAAACTGCAAATAGATAAATAGGAACCACTCTGGCGGGAAGGTAAACGGCATTTCCGTGCGCTGCTCTGGTTCGCCAGAAGCGGCTTTGTCATGCTGGCCACATGACCTGGAAGCTGTACGCCGGCTCTTGGCCAATAAAGCGAGATGAGCGCTGCAACCCCAGAGTCGGACACGACTGGACCTAATGGTCAGGGGTCCCTTTACCTTTAAGGTGCTACTGGAAGGAATTTTTTTATTTTTTATTTTGCCTCCACAGAGCTGTCCTCCTCTTATTTCCATTCACTCTGAGGTGACCTAGCTTTCTAAAATACACAACGGCCCCGAGAGGGAATATGAATTCTGCCCCAGCTTCTGCATTGGGGTGAGCAGAAAAGCTGCCGAAATATCTTTAATCCCTCCCACACAGACATGCACACACACCTCCCACTTGCCTGCCATCAAAACCAAGAATTGCATATTTTGCATATAATTGGCCCCAGGCACGCTTATGAAAGTGGGGGAAAGAAAAGTACAGTTCTTCTCACTTATAATGTATCCTGCACAGTATCCTGCTCTTACTTATCTAAGGGTGCATTCATATATTAGAGTACATTAAATAATTTCACAGGGAAAATTACCATGGAAATTGTGAAACTCTACTGCACTCAGGGAAATAAATCCTTGAATAATTATTCAGCAGAAGTACTTCTGGCAACCTGCCTTCATCGGCAAAAATTCAAACATGTGAAAAAGTGGAAAATAGATTTTCTTCATTTTCAACCCAAAGCACTGTATTTATTTATTTTTTATTTGCTGTATTTAGAAACCACTTTTCAACACACTGCAGCCACAAAGCACTTTCCAATGTGACCAATAAAATAACACAGCACTTACAAACATAAAACATAATTAAAAGGATCATAAATTAGCAACAGTGCAGTGCTTCTGCACAATAAATAAAGAAATCCTAAGCTCCAGAGCAAGCTTAACCAAATCTTCAAAATGCCTGGGAGAACAGAGAGGCTTTGATTAAGCTATGGAAATTTATCAGTGGTTTAGCCATCCATACTTCCAAGTGGAGAGTATTCCATAGGTGGGGCATAACTACAGGCAAGGCCCTATCCTGGTCCCCACACAATGAGCAACACTCAGTAAGAAAGCTCCTGCCCAGCTGATCTCAGAGCTTGGGCTGGCTGATAATATGAGAGCCAGTGTGGTGTAGTGGTTAAGAGCGGTAGACTCGTAATCTGGGGAACTGGGTTCGCGTCTCCGCTCCTCCACATGCAGCTGCTGGGTGACCTTGGGCTAGTCACACTTCTTTGAAGTCTCTCAGCCTCACTCACCTCACAGAGTGTTTGTTGTGGGGGAGGAAGGGAAAGGAGAATGTGAGCCGTTTTGAGACTCCTTCGGGTAGTGATAAAGCGGGATATCAAATCCAAACTCTTCTTCTTCTTCTCCATCAAATGCCTAGGTCCCAAGGCATCCAGAGCTTTATATGTTGGAATCAACTTCTTAATTTGAGCCCAGCTGTATATAGGCAACCAGTACAGATCCAATCATGACAGGTGTTATATGGTATTATATCATAGTACCCAGCAATACTCTAGCAGCAGCATTCTGCACCAGCTCCAATTTCTGAACTGTCTTAAAGGACAGCACTATGTAAACTGCATTACAGTAGTCAAGACAGGCAGTTACTAGGGTGTGCTGGTGATCCTGCCAGAGCTGGAAGCAGACCTGGGTCTTGCGTGACACAGATGGATCTGTGAGCACCCCCAGACTATGTACCTGCTCCTTCAAGGGGAGCGCGACTCCATTCAGAGCAGGCCAGACACCCAATTTCCTGCCACAACAACTACTTATCTACAGGACCTCTGTCCTGTCAGGCAGGGCTGACACTACCATGAGCCTTCCTGAGGGAGTTGCCTCAAGCAGCACTCTGGGAGGGGGCAGTAGGTTTGGATCTCCAGATACTGGCTCAGCTTGTCCCACCTCACACAATAAGTGCACGACTGAACTAGGAACTAAGCTCAGGTTCCCCAGGTTTCAGAGCATCGTGCCTTGAACTGACCACTTGCCACAACTAAATACTGTCTTCATTGTGTGGGTTATCCAGTGGAACTGATTTTCAGTAGTTTCAGAAGAAAAGAAAGTATACATATTTAGCAGGGCTTTCAAAGGCATTAAACCATTTCATGGAAGGTGGGTCTATCAGTGGCACTTAGTCACGATTGCTAAACTGTACCCCTGTGTTCAGAGGAAGTGTGCCAATGGATACCAGTTGCTGAGGAGCAACAGTAGAAGAGAACTACTGCCTTCATGCCTTCCTTGCAGGTTTCCTGGGGCAATTGGTTGGCCATGGTAGTCTGATCCAGGAAGGTTTTTAACATGTTGTGACAACCTATAAACAGTGGGTTATCATGTGCTACATACATGGGTTGTAGTGTGGAGGACTGGAACAATACTCTTGCTTGTGTTGTGTGTGTTTTTAAGCTTTCTTCTTGCTTGTATGTAATTTGGCCATGTTAATATACCGGTAGTTTAATTAGGAAGCTGTTGCCACCTTATATACATCATTTATAGCATGCTGTAACCCAAAAGCATACTATACCCTGTTTCCCCTTTTTTAATACGTAGTCATAAAGTAAGCCATGGCAGGGTTTTTTTACTTTTGTGAGAAGTAAGACGTACCCCAAAAGTAAGCCATGGTGCCGCCACAGGGGGAGGCTGTACCGTACCATACTGACATAATAAAAATAAGACATCCCCCCAAAAATAAGCCACCCTGTGTTTTTTTGAGGGGAAAAAATTATAAGACGGTGTCTTAAAAGGGGGGAAAGACGGTAGTGGTACCTTGGGTTACAAACGCTTCAGGTTACAAACACTTCGGGTTACAAACTCTGCTAACCCGGAAGTAGTTGCTCCGGGATGAGAACAGAAATCGTGCGGCGGCAGCGGGAGGCCCCATTAGCAAAAGCGCGCCTCAGGTTAAGAACAGTTTCGGGTTAAGAACGGACCTCCAGAACGAATTAAGTTCATAACCCGAGGTACCACTGTATAGTGATAACAGCCATTGTTTTGAAATAAATAAATAAATAAATAAAAATAAAATAAAATAAGTGTCTCTCTCTATCCCTGATAGACTAGCTATCTAAATAATAGCCATTGATTAAAATGGGACTTCTGAACAACATATATAGGACTGGGCTGTTAATTCAAATTGTGCACTGGAACAGATTTGCTCAAGAACTGTAGAAACAATAAAATGGTTCTGATTTCCTTCGAGAAAGCTCCCTCCCCAATAAACAAACAAACAAACAGATAAATAATTTTGACTTTCTCTTCTTCTGTTTATGGGTGCATGCTCTATGGTGTTTCCTTCCAGTGGAGTGTTTCTCAGTTCTCCATTCTGAAAAGAATCCTGTGCATAAAAGCCTTGGCCTAATTTCACAGCTTGCCATCTGGCGGACCCATGTCTGTACTGTCGTTGGACTCACTTGAGCTCTGGTGCACCCAGCAACAGCGAGAAACCAAAGCAACTGAAACCGCTCAGGAGAAGATTAGAAAACAGAAGGGAAACTGTCAGTCACCAATGGAGCTTGCACTTTGCCAGGAAAGAGGGGGAAAGGAACTTCACTCTCCAAGGGCAATTATGTAAATGTCAGTGAGTTACTGAACATTCATTTGGAGGCCATGGTGCACAAAATGACAGGGATGAAAAATCTGTGTGGCGAGGGAATGAAGTGCCTCAAACCTCAGGAGTGGGAAATGTGATCAACGTGTCAGCTTTTGAAAGGTTAGCTCTAGGAGCATTTGTGTCACTCAGTTATGAGGCCGGCGAAAAAAAGATTTGGAGGATATAGAAGGATGCATCAGAGTATGTAGAAAGATAGCATGGGGTGAATGAATGAACAGAGCTGTGCTGCAGAGAGACAAATGGGACATGATCCAGTGGCTGGCAAACACACATCCAATTTTCCCTGGAGATGTCTTCCTGCAGCAGCACCTCCTGCAAATGGGCTCTCATCTGTGCTTGGTTGGGTGGATTATAATTTTCCATCACTGTCACTCATCCCATCATCCCTGCTACTTAATTGTCTGCAGCTAGGGAGATTTGTGAAGAAGACACGGAAGACAGCACTTAAAACCTATCCAAAATCTATCATATTCCAGGCATCAATCCTATATTCCAATCAGCAACTGGTCTTTGACAGGACATCCAGTGAAGTTTAACTGACAATATCCTAAAACATTTTGGAAACCAATCAGATCCATCAGCCAGCCATTAGTGGTGGGCTGCCTTAATTGATCCACCACTGCTGCAGAGGCTAAGTGGTACAGTAATAGCCACACTAACTGAAACGTATCTGACCATGGCGAGGAAGTTGTTATTACATCCCCACTCACAATGCTATCCACTAAGCCAGGCTTCCTCAACCTCGACCCTCCAGATGTTTTGAGACTACAATTCCCATCATCCCTGACCACTGGTCCTGCTAGCTAGGGATCATTGGAGTTGTAGGCCAAAAATATCTGGAGGGCCGAGGTTGAGGAAGCCTGCACTAAACCTCATGGATGACCTGCCATATGTGCTGGATGAATTGGATGCTGAGACAGACTCATCTTTGTCATGGTGGTCAAGAAGTCCCAAGTTGCTCCCAACAAAAAGGTCTCAGCACTACAAGATTTGGTGACCTCAATGCCACCTCTAACACCATCTCACACACTTCTGATGGTGTATGATAGTGAGATGATAAGTACAGTATCATCCTGTATACCTGAAGGAGCGTCTCCACCCCCATCGTTCAGCCCGGACACTGAGATCCAGCGCCGAGGGCCTTCTGACGGTTCCCTCATTGCGAGAAGCGAGGTTACAGGGAACCAGACAGAGGGCCTTCTCGGTAGTGGCGCCCGCCCTGTGGAACGCCCTTCCAGCAGATGTCAAGGGAATAAGCAGCTATCCTATTTTTAAAAGACATCTAAAGGCAACCCTGTTTAGGGAAGTTTTTAATATTTAATGCTGTATTGTTTTAATATTTGATTGGAAGCCGCCCAGAGTGGCTGGGGAAACTCGGCCAGATGGGTGGGGTACAAATAATAAATTATTATTATTATTATTATTATTATTATTATTAAGTCACAGATACAGAATCTTGTAGACCTTTGCAACAATGCCCAACCCCACTCACTTGCCCATGGCTCATGAAAACCAGAAAACCTAATTGGGTGCATCTGAACCAACATAAATAAGCTCCCCTACCTCTCTATGCCAAGACTTGGAAAAGCATGCCAATTGGACAGCCTACCTGGCATTTCAAACCAAAAGGTGTGGGCTCAAGGGGCAGCCAGCTCCTCTCCCTAGGCTGTCTAGGCTTCGAGAAGAACCAGAAAGAGAGAGGCATTCAGAAATAACTCCACTGGATTGAAAGCACTGGTCTTCTATTCACATCATAGAAAATAAACACTTTTTAAAATAACAATCTGCATTAATTTCCTTGGTTCTATCTAGCTTAGAAAATTAATCATTAAAACTCATTTACTTTGCACTTTTCCTTACAGTTCTGCATTGAAAGAGATTTTTTTTTAACCCACACCAGCAAACACAAAGGCAGAGGAGTCCCCAGCAATTTTTAAATGGCTTTAAACAGTAAACTGTGTGCGCACTATGCATTTAAAATGCCTGTGTATTTAAAGGTTGCAATTGCATTATTGATTTTTTTTGACAGCAGAATTGTTTTAACCTTTTAATCTGTTGCTGTGTATGGTGCTATTAGAAAATGTTAAGGAAAACTTTCCCTGCTAGCATAGTGTCCAGGGAAGCAGACCTACAGACTAATCCCCCAATAGGGTTATTGCTGGCAGATCTGTAAAACAGTCCATTTTTTAAAGTCCTTCACCTTTTTTTTCTTTTTTTTTAACCATCTCTGGTGAAATGGAGTCCTCCCATTTTTAATACCTCTAACATTCTCTCAGCATAACAGACCACCATTTTTAATCCTCTTGTACCCTGCTCAAAGTTCAGGAACCTCCTAAAATAGCCTTTCTGTGGACTCCTCTCTCCAAAAACCCACCACTCTCTAAAATTTACACATACTAATTTTAATGCTGTGGAACAAATAAGAGAATAGGCCCATTCTGATCAGCCAACCATTTATATCTCTAATGGTAAAGTGCAACAGCTGCTTAATACTTGACCTGCTCATCAGCAAAACAGTTGGGCAAACTATGAGCACCGTCATAAAACTTATTAACCTGTCCACTTGGAAGAACAAATAATAGTGAACTGATTATACAAGCAGATTTGCAGCCCAGCCCTATACATATTTACTTGGAAGTAACTTGGGATTTCTAAATATGCAAATGACTGAAGCCTTGGGGCTCCTCCAGACTGGGGTTCTTTTTTGCTGTTATATTCTGTAACACGCCAATGATGCAATGATTGAGAGCGTGCTCACTTATGGTTTATGTGTGTGGTACGGAAGCTGTACTTCTCAGGATAGGATAGGCCGATAGGGTTATGCAGAATTATTAAAACAGCAGAGAGCATTATTGGCTGCTCACTCTCCACTTTAGAACAAATCCATATCACCAGGTGCCACAGAAAAGCACTAGACATATCAAGAGATCCATCGCATCCTGGTCACCGTTTCTTCGAGCTCCTGCCATCGGGACAGAGATACAGAACAATGAAGGCGAGAATGAGCCGTCTCAATAACAGTTTCTTCTCTAGAGCAATTTTGGCCTTAAATGGAAAGTCTGGACTTTGAAGTCATCTTATTTTACTTGTTATATTGTATCGTATTGTACTGTTTTAATTCGTGTTTTGTAGTTATTTTAAATTTATGTAGAGTGCCTTATCTGAGTGGATAGAGCAATCGAGTAATTTCGTTGTTCCCGCAAGGGGACAATGACAATAAAGATTATCTTATCTTATTTTATTTTATCTTATCTTATCATGCATTAGTGCTGGATTTACACTGGACCATCCACAAATCATCCAGTTTTGTTAGTTGTTCAGCAGTGCTACCCTAAAGTTGCCACATTACTTGCCATCTGGAGGCGCACTCTTCTGCTACAATGCAGCTAAGGCAGAACCAAAAACTTTGTAGTATGAAAAGTTACAGGGTTTCAGCAGGAAGCTATGGGATGTGCATCATTTAGAAAGAAGACAGTTTACGCACCATGGAACTTTTGCAGGCGCACACAGTATTGAAAGCGGGATTGCGTATAGCCGCCACATCATGAGCACAAATCATCATGAATGTCCAATATAAAAAGATGCCTTGGTGTAAATTGCTTTAAAAACACACACAAAAACCCCAAGTATATGGCAAATGTTAAAACCATACAAGCTGAGGTGCTTCTCTGTTTTGATCCACTTTCCAAACCGAATGCCAGCAAATGATCAAGCTCTTTGTGTCGTGCCCATGCGAGGTGCACAGAATCTCTGTGCTCAAATCATTCCTACAGAGGCAGCTTATGAATTATTTCACTAGTAAAGTATGCGGTTTCTCAGCCCGGTTTAGCATCACGAACATATTCCAGTTTCCCATCAAGGAGGAAACACAGACGTTATTTGCATTAATGTTGTGGTTTGGTGAGTGAAGGGATTTTCATGCACAGAGTTCCGTGACTAAAAGACGCCTCTCCGTTCCATTCTTAGTAAGTTACCATGACATGTGTCTAGTTATAGAACCACATACCTCCAGACTTGCAGATTAAATTAAGCTCAATGTCTTGGCATCTCACAACAAATATTTTCTTTTATAGCAATTCTGCGCTACAAAAGCAAGTCAAAAGAAATGGAGCAGGGCACTCAAAGGGGTGAAGGCGAAGCCGCCGATAGCAACCCAAAACCGGTTTTGTTTGTGTACCTCTGGAAAATCAGAATTTCCTAATGCATTATTTATTAGAAGCACATTAAGTTGGGATGACATCACTGCAATTCAAAAGCAATTTGGGGAATGCATTGTCTAGGAATGCAGGCATCATTTACCTTTGCAACTAAAATGAGATAACTTGGCAGAAACGCTGTGACTTTATTTACTTTTCAAACCCTGAGCAAAAAATTAAGCGGTAAGGAATCTAATATTCTTCTGAGCACTAAGGAAGAAACAGCTATATGTTATTCATCACCTAAGGTTTCGTGTTTGTCCTGGTTGGTTGTTCTGTTTTTCAATGCGAATTTGATGCTATGATGGAAAGTAATGGTATTTAATTTGAATGATAGCCCTTGGAAATGCAGCTATGAAATTAGAGTGATCTCTTAGATGCGCTTTACCATGCTCCTGGAAATAAGCAGGCTAGATCCATTTTTCATAGTTTTTACCAAAGAGAAATGTATGAGCTGCTTTTGCCTTGTCCTTCTGTACTTTGTGAACTTTTGAGGAGGACCAGGGCAAGGAATCTGAACTCTAAACCATGTTTTGAATCCTGAACTCACACTATCAGGTTGCATTCAACCTGATTTTTTTGCATAAAATTTGTTTGTGGGGAGTGTATACACCATTGTATCTGCATTACTCCTGCACTTTCCTGTGCATTTTCCCATCACTTTCTATATTGCAAAATGCCTGGGGATTTTCTGGAGGGGGGTGCTTAAGCAGTATTTATGGATGCTTTATGGGTGTTTTTAATGGTGTTTCACTCGTGCTTTTTGCTACATGTTGTGGGAGATGAGAGGGAATGTGGATGAGGGAATATTGATTAATATTTCCTATCCCAGCTTGTGCTAACAAGCTCCAAACTAGCAGAGTTTCTCATCCCCAATAAAGCGCAGCAAAGCGTGGCGTTTAAGTTCCTATGAACTTCTAGAATAAGGCAGATCCTGGCACATATTTCCCCTGGTTCCCTCTTAAAAGAAAATACACGACACATAAGCTTATAAAAGTATAAAGATTTTACTCACAGTCATTTCAAGCTTCTACAGTCTCAGAAAGGCAGGCTAGCTTAGATTAAATGTATTTACATGTGGAGATTCTCCTTAAGGGAGAAAGGCTCCATGTGGGCCTCTCTTGGCTGGAAGCCAAGAGAGCATCTCCTGAGATGTTGCATCCTCGGAGTCCTGGTGGGAAGAGAGGGAGAGTAGCAGCTCACCTGTATCTTTGAATAGCTACAGGTAAGGCCACTCCCACTTCTGGTCACACAAAGGAAGTGATTTCAGTCTTGGCACAGGAAACTCTACCTGGAGGACCAAGTCCCCTTTGTGTACACTCTAGGAATGTTGTGATTGACTGCACCAGTGTTATACATCCCACAAACCCCTTCTCAGTCTGAACAACATTTAACAAACATAAAACAACTTTATTCAACCACCCAGAGTCCCAGCTTGACACGCAGGTTCTGGAAACTCTCTCGTGGCAAGGGTTTCGTGAGAATGTCCGCAGTCATCTCCTGAGTATTACAGTAGGACATTTCTACTAGTCCATCTTGGATCATCTGGCGAATGAAGTGATACCTGACCCCAATGTGTTTTGAACGTGCAAGGAACTTTTCGGTTTGCGCTAGCTGCAGGCAGCCTTGATTGTCCTCCATCAAGCTGACAGGTCCTTTTCTCGGCAAACCAAAGTCTGTCAGGAGTTGATCCAGCCAGATGATCTCTCTGCATGCTTCCGAAGCTGAAATATATTCACTCTCTGTGGACGATAAGGCTACACATTTCTGTTTATAACTGCCCCAAATGATAGGTGCATTTCCAAACATAAAAACATAACCACTTGTGGATTTGTAATCCGCCTTATCCCCAGCCCAATCTGCATCACTGTACCCAACCAACTTAGGGTCCCTTACAGCTGGCAATCTTAATTTACAATTCATTGTACCCTTGAGGTAACGCACCACCCTCTTGACCCCACCCAAGTCATGTTCAGTGGGAGAACTCACTTTTCTGCTTAGGATCCCCACTGCACTTGCTATGTCAGGTCTGCTGGTAGTAACCAAATACAAAAGTTTACCAATCGCTGACCTGTATTCGCTGTTGTCTGGCAGCAGCTTCGAATCTTGTTGATTCTTTAGAAAATCTGTGGCCATGGGTGTCGCGACAGGGTGTGCACCTTGCATCTGCATACTTTCTATCAGTTCTATTATCTTCTGCTTCTGGCTGAGAAGAAATGAGCCGTCTTCTTCTCTCTCAATTTGAATTCCCAAGTAATACTGGACAAGTCCCAATTCCTTTACTTCCACCTCTTTGTTGAGATGTCTGACTATGTCTTTATAGTCTCTGTCATTGGACGTTGATATTAATAAATCATCGACAAAAGCCAGAATGTAAGAGAATTGTCCATTTCTGTTCTTAGTGTACAGGCACTTGTCAGCTGTTGACTGCTTGTACCCAAGCTGAACCAGCATTTCATGTAATTTCTGGTTCCATGCTCTTGCAGCTTGTTTCAAACCGTAAATTCCTTTCTGAAGTTTACATACAAGATGTGCCTCATTTTGCTTGATAAAGCCTTTGGGCTGCTTCATATAAATCTGTTCAGAAATCGTCCCATGAAGAAAAGCTGTTGCTATGTCGACATGACGGACTTTCATCCCTTTAGAGGCTGCAATACTTAGAAGTAATCTAACACTGCTATATCGCACTGTAGGCGCAAATACTTGATCATAATCTTCACCATACTGTTGTGAAAATCCTTGTGCTACAAGCCTAGCTTTGTAGCGTTGCACCTCCCCTTCTGACCCCTTCTTAAGCTTGAACACCCACTTGGACCCAATTGCCTTCTTACCAGGAGGTAGCTCTGTCAGGGTCCAGGTCTTGTTGCGATGCAGTGCATCCATCTCTTCCTGCGCGGCTTGCTTCCAGAGACTGGCCTCAGTAGCTGGCAACCGTTGAACCTGTTCCCACGTGGAGGGTTCCTGTGGTGGCGCCGACCCTGCAAAGTAGGACAGTCGTAGTGGTGGAACGCCTTTGTTGGACCTGGAGGAACGTCTGACCTCTGGCTCTTGTTGAACCGCATCAGCTTCCTCATCTCCTTCCAATGGCGGCATCCCTGCATACGGGTCCTCTTCGTCTCTGGAGCCTTCTGACATCTGGTCCTCCGCGTCTTCTGGGGTGTCATCTGTAGGGGGTGCTACAACACTAGGAGGTACAATACTAGGAGGTGGATTAGTTTCTGGTATGGCTTCAAAAGGAAAACTTACAAACTCCTCTGTTGCTGGCTCATTGGAACAGTCAATTGCTGTGTTCCTTGTGTCAGCCTTTTCATACTCCTCAAAATGAATCACGTGATGTGAACTTGTTTTCCCTGTTTGTAAGTCCACAACTCTGTAGCCTTTTCCTCCAGAAGCATATCCAACTAGGATACCAGGCTTTGCTCTGGAGTCAAGTTTGTGTCTGTGCTCCTTGGGCACGTGGTAATAACACAAACTTCCAAATACACGTATGTGTGACAAATTTGGGACTCTTCCATGCCAAAGTTCAAATGGCGTGCGCTCTGTGCCTTTTGTTGGCAGCCTATTCTGTATATAAATCGCAGTATTTGCTGCCTCACCCCAAAGTTTCTTCGACAAGTTGGATCCTTTTAGCATACACCTTGTCATCTCTAGGATGGACCTAAATTTCCTCTCAGCAATAGAGTTTTGTTGAGGTGTGTAGCTTACTGTGGTCACATGTGCTATGCCTTCCTGAGCCATGAAGGCTTCCATTTCACGTGAGCAAAACTCCCCACCATTATCGGACATTAGGGTGGTGGGTGCTCGATGGAATTTGTTCTTGACCATGCTTACGTATTGCTTGAACAATTCCACTGTTTCACTCTTCTCTTTGAGAAGGTATCCCACACAAAACCTTGAATAATCATCCAAAAATATCAAAATATACTTATTTCCTCCTAAGGAAGGTATATTCATAGGTCCAGCTAAATCAGTGTACACAATGTCCAGAACTTTTGTGCTTCTCTTTTCTGCACAACGTGGGAAAGAAGGTTTGACTCCTTTTTCACTTACACAAGTTATACACTTTGGTGTGGGTGTGTTACTTTTGTTTACCTGTAGACCTCTCACAAGATCTCCATTCTGCAGTTCCTGGATGACTCTGATATCCCGGTGACCCAGTCTTCGATGCCAGAGCTCCAGATCTGCTTCATGCTTCTGCTTGGATTGGGCGACTTGTGCTGATTGGTTTTCTGAAACGTTAATCTCATAAACACCATTGATTAGTTTCCCTTGAGCATAAACCTCATCATTTTTCGTTACATTGCATTCTCCATTGGCAAATGTAACCTTGAAACCTTTCTTGTCTAAAGCAGACACACTAAGCAAGTTACAATTCAATTCTGGGACATATTGAACATTAGGCACAGTTGTTTCAAGAGATTCATTGTTCACCTTGAATTTCAAATGCATTGAACCTGCACCTTGTGATTTTAGAACATTTCCATCAGCAATCTGGATTTCAGTCCATTCACTATCATTAATTTCTCTGAAATATTCTCTTTTATGCGCAAAATGGCTTGTGGCTCCCGAATCTAAAATAAATTGGTCACTTTTCCTTTCATTTCTTTGCACATTTAAACTCTTTTCTTGCAGTAGAAATGTACGCTCGTGACCCCCCTTCTTTTCACCTTTTGGTTGAAAGGGGCGGGACTTATTCTTGGGCTTCTGGCAACTCCTTGCAATGTGCCCTTTTAAATTGCAGTTATGGCATATTAATTCTTTGGACACTTCCTTAGACTTGGGAAATTGCTTAGAAACATAACTTGTGTCCCTCCTTGGATTCCTTTGTGGAGAATCAAGGTAATCTCTGCATTCCTCTCTTAAGTGATTTGCTAGTTCATTAAAAGTCAAATCTCTTGTGTGATCCATTATACTCTTAAATGAAGCAAATTCTGGTCCCAATGATGCTAGCATAAAAGTCACTTTGGTTGCATCATCAAAAGCTCTGGGAGTTAGGGCAATCTTTTGAACAATTTCATTAAAGTCCTTAAAATGCCCTGTAAATTGTTCTCTGGAATTCATCTTTAACTTCAGCAGTTTATCCAATAAATGTCTATAAGAGTTCTCTGATGATTGTGCATATACACGCTCAATATCCTTTAGAATCTGAGATGCATCACTTTCATAGTCAATTAGTGATAGATGCTCATCTTTCAAACTGCTCAAAATTATGTGTTTAGCTTCTGCATCTTGCCTTTCCCAATCTGCTATCTTGGTTAAATCATCTGAGCTTAAATCAGCCAAATCAGGTTTGGGATCTATTACAGCTTTAAGAACTCGCTTTGCACCAAGATGCACTAAAAGGCGCTGCTTCCATTGCACAAAATTACGATCATTCAGCAGCATAAAGTTTGATCTTGCTTCACTATCAAATCCTGAGCTTGCCATCTTAATCCTCAAAAATTTGAAAAATTTTCAAAATTCCCAAAAATGGCTAAAATTCAAAAATCAAAACTTAAAAATCTCAAAATGTAAACAAATCTTCACTGCCTCTGAGGTCTGTGAGCTCTGAGGGAGGGGAGGGGTCGCTAATCCCCCTTTTCACAGCACAATGGAGAACAAAAGACCATGTGCTTACCAGGAAGTACAAACAGAAAAATTCTACTCTGCCAAAAATCACAATCCAAAGCAATCCTTTAAAAATACACAAAATACGCAGTTCTGGGCCCATAACCCTTTGTGGGAGATGAGAGGGAATGTGGATGAGGGAATATTGATTAATATTTCCTATCCCAGCTTGTGCTAACAAGCTCCAAACTAGCAGAGTTTCTCATCCCCAATAAAGCGCAGCAAAGCGTGGCGTTTAAGTTCCTATGAACTTCTAGAATAAGGCAGATCCTGGCACATATTTCCCCTGGTTCCCTCTTAAAAGAAAATACACGACACATAAGCTTATAAAAGTATAAAGATTTTACTCACAGTCATTTCAAGCTTCTACAGTCTCAGAAAGGCAGGCTAGCTTAGATTAAATGTATTTACATGTGGAGATTCTCCTTAAGGGAGAAAGGCTCCATGTGGGCCTCTCTTGGCTGGAAGCCAAGAGAGCATCTCCTGAGATGTTGCATCCTCGGAGTCCTGGTGGGAAGAGAGGGAGAGTAGCAGCTCACCTGTATCTTTGAATAGCTACAGGTAAGGCCACTCCCACTTCTGGTCACACAAAGGAAGTGATTTCAGTCTTGGCACAGGAAACTCTACCTGGAGGACCAAGTCCCCTTTGTGTACACTCTAGGAATGTTGTGATTGACTGCACCAGTGTTATACATCCCACACATGTCATATACCACCACCCTTGATACATTTTAATGATAGTGCAGGTAATAAATAGGTTAATAAAAAAATCAGTCAACATTAAGCATGCAACCTGAATTTGCTGGTATGTGATTTAATCCTACCCGAAAATTGCAACAGGTTGGAAGTGTCCTCAGATTATGTGGGGTTTTTTCTAAAAGCTTGAAAACATCACTATTTGGACCAGCATAATGAGGATTGGTGTGAAACCATAGCTGAATCACAAGAAAACAGTATGATTATTTATTAAAGGAAAACCACAAAATGGCCAAGAATCTTGATTTTAACTCCGTTTTGATAGCAGCAATGAGGGTAAGGTAGAAAAGTGGTCAAAAATGCAATGTGTTTGCGCTTCTTTCTTCTTTGTCCATTGTCCCCCACCCCAGAGAAACACCAGTAAACAGCAGTGCCTGGAACCACAGCTTTTGAAAGAGCAATTTGAAAGCATTTAGTGCTGTGAGTAAATCATTTCCAGTCTTTTGCCCACATTATTTTTGCAGCTGCAAGAAGATATGCCATAAAGCTTCTATTCTTTTGCATAAATAATTCCTTCAGACAATCCCAAAGATTTTTATTTTTTTTTAATCAGCAGTCCGTATCCTGTAATTTAGAGATGGAACACAGGAGGCTCTTTCCAGGAACGTACAACAAATGCATGAAAATTACTCCAAGAGAAGCAACACTTTGGAGCATGAATTCAATGTATCTTATCTTCATTGTTAAATGAGATCAGGGCCAGACTACATATTACCTTTACTACATTGCTGTTCCTTTAAGTCAGGGATGGGGAATCTTTCCTGGCTGGTGGACCAGATCCTGAACTTCCCCCACCTTTCATGGGCCACATTGGCAGATGGGTGGGGTGACACCTGTCAATCATCTGGCATCTTAACGACATCAGAAAGGCACCCTCTGTCATTGTCAATTGTCCAATGAGACCACTGGGGAACTCCCATCTGTAATGACCTGACATCAAGTTTAAGTAGAGGGAGGTTTACACGAATTGACACCACAGGGGGACCAATCTGGGTAGGGAGCCTAGCATGGGTGGATAACAGGGCTATAACCTTTCGTCCTTCAGTACCGTCCCAGTCCAGATCAGCCCTATCACACCTGCAATTTGCATTTTAGGAGCAGGGGGAACTCGCTTGGCACTTGAACACCCATCCACTTCAAGAGATCCTGCCTGGGTTGGAGATCTTCAAGGGAGGCCCTTCTCTTGATCCCTCCACCCTCACAGGCACACTTGGCGGGGATGCAAGAGAGGGCCTTCTCAGTAGCTGCTCTTAGATTTTTGGAACTCCCTAAAGAAGCTAGACTGGCTCACCCCTTGTTGTCCTTCCACTGGCAGACAAATACTTTTTTGTTCCAACAGGCTGCTAGGAACTGACTTCTTCTAATGAAAGGGCTGGTGCTGTGCTGTTATTATTTGTATGGTTTAAATTTATTTTATATATGGACCTCTAACAGTGTTTAACTGTTTTTTTTAAATTTTAATTATTGCTTTTATCTATGTTTTTAGCAGTTCTCATTTTTAGATGTAAGCTGCCTTGAGTCCCGTCAGGGGAAAAGGTGGGGTATAAGTAAATACTTCCTTTCGTTTCACTTTTAATTTGTATACCACCATTCCGCATTACTATACATAAAGTGGTTTACGGCAGCAAAATATACAACAAAGAATATGCACCTTATAATAATCTGATCCAATACAGAAAGTCATAATAAAACATAATCTGCAGCACCACTCATTTCACTGGAGCTCATCAAGAACAGTCACTGCCCACCTGGATGGAAGTTGGAACTTGGTGTTCTTCAGATCCTTCCTGGCCACATCACCCCTGCTCCCTGTGACCCCCTATGGCCCTTTTGCCCATATGACAGCAGCAGTCATTGCAGTAATGTAAAGCCACTGAGCATTCCCAGATTCTTCATGCTGAACATTATATCAGAATACCCATGTCTTTCATTTTAAAAGGGTTTTTTTTTTTAACCTTTGCCAAACACACACACACAAAAATGTGGATAGCAAAATGATTTACTGTATAAGAAGCCATAATGAGGTTTTATAATTTTTGGTTTTTTAACAACTTTATTAATCATTAAATCCATGGGGTTTTCTTTCTTGGTTCTGATTTATGATTATGAGCAACGGAGGTTGCCGAAAGCACTTGAAAGCCAGCTCATGCTTTGCCTTTCTGATGATCTGAACTCCACAGTCTCCCCCCCTGCTCTTAAGTTTCTGGACCTTTCATTACGAATAATTGACCCTAGCATACAGTATAACTTCAGGAAAACATGGCACAAAAATGAATCCAACCTGCCAAATAAGGAATGCTTCTCACTCCACTGTTATGAGAGCTGGATCGGCAGTTCAGCATCCCATGGGAGCTGCTAGACTGGCTACTCTCTTTTTTCTAGAATGGAATAATTTTTTAAGTTGAAACAGCACCATTCTCCACTTCTCAGCTGCCTGCAACAACAAACTTCCAGCCCAGACTAGGGCTAGTGCCAATGGAACATCCCAGTCACTTCTGCCCACCTTAGAGCTGCTTTCCCATGACCCTTCAGAAATGACCCTGGCCTCTCTCCACTATATATGGTCCATGAGAGGCTGCTCTTGTTCACAATATCATAATGATAGGATAGACAAGATACAGAGGATCAGGAAATAAGTAAACTATCTCCATTTTAGAAGCATAAAACAGGGCCTAAGAAACAGTAAACTCAATCCTGAAGGCCCTCAAGTGAGAGGCTTCCCAGCTGACAGAACCAGCAGCCACTTCAGCTCACAGAGGGCCATTTCTTTAACTTAACCACATGGATCATTCCTGCCCATTTTGATGTTCCAATTTGAACCAGAATATTTCACAATATCTGGATTTGTCCACCAGAAAGGTACATTTTTTTAGATGTTCAAGGAGCACATCTGTTCCATTCCTATCCTCCCCTTAAAAATATTCATCAACTTAACTTCCATTTGGAGGAATGTGTCCGACTTACAGTTAATACTGAAGCACTAGCAGAAATCAGGGCTAGCCAAATACATTTTGCTGCCTGAGATAAAGGACAAGATAGCACCTTGCATGTACAAAAGCTAGACAGACTGGAAGCTTAATCTTACTTTGACACTGGCAGCAAGGCAACAGGCTGGCTTAGGGCACACAAAGCAAGCCATGCGGCACACATAGCTTTATCTACTCTGTTCTTCAGCATCTGATGTCTGAGACAGCTGCCTTACTCTGCCTAATGGTAGGGCTGGCCTTGGTAGGAATGTTTAAGGGAGGTGCAATGCCCTGGTCAGGGCACTAGCCCTTAGCTAGACCAGGAATGAGAAACATAGAAGAAGGAGTTTGGATTTGATATCCTGCTTTATCACTACCCTAAGGAGTCTCAAAGCGGCTAACATTCTCCTTTCCCTTCCTCCCCCACAACAAACACTCTGTGAGGTGAGTGGGGCTGAGAGACTTCAAAGAAGTGTGACTAGCCCAAGGTCACCCAGCAGCTGCATGTGGAGGAGCGGAGACGCGAACCCGGTTCACCAGATTACGAGACTACTGCTCTTAACCACTACACCACACTATGTCATTGATTCCAATTCTTATAACTCTTAAGCCAGCATGGCCAATGACCAGGGATGATGGGAGCTACAGTACAGCAGCATCTGTAGGGCCACAGGTACCCTATGCCTAAACTAGACCAATGAGAGAGCAAGTTAGAAGCAGAGTGTCCTGAACCGCTGCCTACCTGGCAGTAAGTCAGTATGTCAAGTCTCCAGTCCAGGGTCAATCCACAGGTCCAAAATCCTACAGAAATCTTGGCATATCCAAACTGAAATCCTTCAACACAGGTAGTTGAGAAGACACAACACCTCAGCTCTGCTGCCCTGGGCTTGATGAGGCATGTGACCTTCACCTGTTCTGAGTTTACTCCAGCTGAAGAATCAGCTGAAGAGCTAGCAAGCCCCACCTGGCCAGCTAGGCAGCTGGGCTGTGGGCCCTTGCCTGCCTCAAACTCCTACAGTGCCACTCTGCTGCTTCCTATACCTCAGAGTCCACCATGATCATGGAGACAGGAGCCCCTCTGGCTCTGGTGATGTGTCCTGCTGCTCTGGTTCCTGTGCGCTGACCCCCATCCCCTCATCATCCTCTGTCACCCCATGAGTACTTCCTATACCAACCTCTCCTTCGCCATGCCCAGCTGGCCCCAGTGTGTCCCAATCCCAGCCACACTCCTCGCTGGAATCCTCTCCCTCCTCCCTGTTGTCCTGCCAGTCCATGAGACACAGAGAGAAAGACCTTTGGGGAATTTAAAAACAAACGAGCATTTGGAGATAAGGGGAGCAGAGAAGAAGAAGAAACTACAGGAGAAGAAAAGGGAAAGACACAAAAGATGGAAAAGCAAAACAAATAGTTAGCTAGGCAGAATGCCAACTACTTTGAAAAGAGAGACAATTTGGCTGATCAATGGACAACTTGGACAGATGATTGGAACTTTCTGCAAAGAGCTCAACAAAACAATAGCTGCTGTTTGTTGCTGGATGGAGGAGCCTATTCTGTTAGAGCCAAAGAATTTCCTTTGGAGGAGATTCATGAAGTAATACAATATGACTTGTTGAAGATTAGTAAACAGCATGATTGACTACAGAACAGATATGATTTGCATTATATTGTTATTTGCTCCAGTGGTGCTACTGTTTTTAATTCTGTGCAACAGAGAGACAGGGTGTGCATTTGTGATGAACAAATTTCTTGTGGCAGAAGCATCCATAGACTAGACCCGTTCATCAAGTGCATTAGCTGCAGTCTTCAGTTGGTGTACACGCACACACGCGTGCACACACACACACACACAGGTTAGATATTGTGAAGAAAAACTGGAAACAGTGGGGGGGGTGTAATGCCATAAAATGTAATGTGTAGCAACAGGTCAGTGACATTTTGATGCAAAGCCTACAGGTACACCATCCAGCATAAGGACAGAATGACCTATTTGCAATATCACACAGTGTGATAATACTTGCTTTCTAGATATGCTATGCAAATTTAACACCAGGGGTGTGCTATGCAACAAATTTTTCCTCAGAGGAGACCTACTGAATTTAATGAATATGACTAAGTTAGTTTCACTAATTTAAATAGGTCTACTCTGAGTATAACTTAGCCACCACCCCAGGAGCGGCAAAGAAACCTGGACTCCTAATTAAGTTTCATCAAGAAATAATTTTAGAGGTAGTGCTGCTGATCACTTTTGCACATCCTTAACAAATAAATGTATGCTGCTAATAGTAAAGTGTTATGCTGGCTGGGGCTGTTGGGAGTTTTAGTCCAGAACATCTGGTGGGCACCTGACTAAGAAAGGCTGATAGGACACATTTCTTACCAATGACTGGGGCTGTCACGGAAGAAGCATTTCATAGACAGCAGCCAACATGTGCTATCTTCTTGCCGGGTGCCAGTTCCTTCTGTCACTGTATTAAGAGAATAAATCATTCTTCTAGCACAGAAAAATATAATCTTTTGGCATCTTAAAGGCTAACAGATTTATTGGGGCATAAGGTCTGGTTGACTAGGGCCCAGTTGGTTAGGAAGTGTTATTCTCAAGTTGGCAGCCTGATAGCAAGATACTGCTAGACTTTTAGAAGCTAGCCGGTGCCACTGATGTAACGTCCGAGAGCTACAATGTCACAAATGACAAATGCAACTTAATTTTTTTGAAAATTTATGAAACCAAATGCATGAACGCCAAGAAGAAAAGCGTTTTAGGAGTCCCTGGTGTCCCCATAGCTTTGAGAGTCAGAAGTAAGAGCTGCTGTCCCCCCTTTATATATATGTTGTTGTTTGGTTGTTTAGTCGTGTCCGACTCTTCATGACCCCGTGGACCAGAGCATGCCAGGCACTCCTGTCTTCCACTGCCTCCCGCAGTTTGGTCAAATTCATGTTAGTAGCTTCGAGAACACTGTCCAAACATCTCGTCCTCTGTCGTCCCCTTCTCCTTGTGCCCTCCATCTTTCCCAACATCAGGGTCTTTTCCAGGGAGTCTTCTCTTCTCATGAGGTGGCCAAAGTATTGGAGCCTCAGCTTCAGGATCTGTCCTTCCAGTGAGCAGAAATGACCAGAAATGACCCCTTTCCAGAAGGGGTGTGTAAAAGAGCTACAAAATGCCCAACACTAAACTGCCTATAAAATATGCCCATGTGTACAGCGCTGGCTTGCCTGGCCTTTTATTGCGGAGGCAGCAGCTATTTTAAGAAGAGCTGCTGATGCTCTCGGCACTGCACTAGATCAGGTTAGAAGGTCACAGTGACCTGTAGTGACCTACACTGCAGGAAAGCAGACAAACCAGATGGCACTACAAAATACTGGACTACAAGAACAATTAAAAATATGGATTTCAATCCGAGCCCTACCACAATGATCCATGCCTTTGAGCAATTATGAAGGCAAGAGGGCACAGCACAGAGAAAACCCAGTAGGATACCTCAAATAGATTAAACTCTTTTAGGCCTGCTGCAGCTGGCATGGGACTAGTATGAACGATGGTCCCCATGCGGCCACACTTTTTGCTTATTGTAGATGTTAACTCTTCATTTGGAGCCAGGACTGTGAATTGTTGGCATCTCTCTGTCTCAGGAGACAATGGAGGTTGTGGGAGATGAGAGGGAATGTGGATGAGGGAATATTGATTAATATTTCCTATCCCAGCTTGTGCTAACAAGCTCCAAACTAGCAGAGTTTCTCATCCCCAATAAAGCGCAGCAAAGCGTGGCGTTTAAGTTCCTATGAACTTCTAGAATAAGGCAGATCCTGGCACATATTTCCCCTGGTTCCCTCTTAAAAGAAAATACACGACACATAAGCTTATAAAAGTATAAAGGTTTTACTCACAGTCATTTCAAGCTTCTACAGTCTCAGAAAGGCAGGCTAGCTTAGATTAAATGTATTTACATGTGGAGATTCTCCTTAAGGGAGAAAGGCTCCATGTGGGCCTCTCTTGGCTGGAAGCCAAGAGAGCATCTCCTGAGATGTTGCATCCTCGGAGTCCTGGTGGGAAGAGAGAGAGAGTAGCAGCTCACCTGTATCTTTGAATAGCTACAGGTAAGGCCACTCCCACTTCTGGTCACACAAAGGAAGTGATTTCAGTCTTGGCACAGGAAACTCTACCTGGAGGACCTAGACCCCTTTGTGTACACTCTAGGAATGTTGTGATTGACTGCACCAGTGTTATACATCCCACAAACCCCTTCTCAGTCTGAACAACATTTAACAAACATAAAACAACTTTATTCAACCACCCAGAGTCCCAGCTTGACACGCAGGTTCTGGAAACTCTCTCGTGGCAAGGGTTTCGTGAGAATGTCCGCAGTCATCTCTTGTGTACTACAGTAGGACATTTCTACTAGTCCATCTTGGATCATCTGGCGAATGAAGTGATACCGGACCCCAATATGTTTTGAACGTGCAAGGAACTTTTCGGTTTGCGCTAGCTGCAGGCAGCCTTGATTGTCCTCCATCAAGCTGACAGGTCCTTTTCTCGGCAAACCAAAGTCTGTCAGGAGTTGATCCAGCCAGATGATTTCTCTGCATGCTTCCGAAGCTGAAATATATTCACTCTCTGTGGACGATAAGGCTACACATTTCTGTTTATAACTGCCCCATATGATAGGTGCATTTCCAAACATAAAAACATAACCACTTGTGGATTTGTAATCTGCCTTATCCCCAGCCCAGTCTGCATCACTGTACCCAACCAACTTAGGGTTCCTTACAGCTGGCAACTTTAATTTACAATTCATTGTACCCTTGAGGTAACGCACCACCCTCTTGACCCCACCCAAGTCATGTTCAGTGGGAGAACTCACTTTTCTGCTTAGGATCCCCACTGCACTTGCTATGTCAGGTCTGCTGGTAGTAACCAAATACAAAAGTTTACCAATCGCTGACCTGTATTCGCTGTTGTCTGGCAGCAGCTTCGAATCTTGTTGATTCTTTAGGAAATCTGTGGCCATGGGTGTCGCGACAGGGTGTGCACCTTGCATCTGCATACTTTCTATCAGTTCTATTATCTTCTGCTTCTGGCTGAGAAGAAATGAGCCGTCCTCTTCTCTCTCAATTTGAATTCCCAAGTAATACTGGACAAGTCCCAATTCCTTTACTTGCACCTCTTTGTTGAGATGTCTGACTATGTCTTTGTAGTCTCTGTCATTGGACGTTGATATTAATAAATCATCGACAAAAGCCAGAATGTAAGAGAATTGTCCATTTCTGTTCTTAGTGTACAGGCACTTGTCAGCTGTTGACTGCTTGTACCCAAGCTGAACCAGCATTTCATGTAATTTCTGGTTCCATGCTCTTGCAGCTTGTTTCAAACCGTAAATTCCTTTCTGAAGTTTACATACAAGATGTGCCTCATTTTGCTTGATAAAGCCTTTGGGCTGCTTCATATAAATCTGTTCAGAAATCGTCCCATGAAGAAAAGCTGTTGCTATGTCGACATGACGGACTGATAGGCCTTTAGATGCTGCAATACTTAGAAGTAATCTAACACTGCTGTATCGCACTGTAGGCGCAAATACTTGATCATAGTCTTCGCCATACTGTTGTGAAAATCCTTGTGCTACAAGCCTAGCTTTGTAACGTTGCACCTCCCCTTCTGACCCCTTCTTAAGCTTGAACACCCACTTGGACCCAATTGCCTTCTTACCAGGAGGTAGCTCTGTCAGGGTCCAGGTCTTGTTGCGATGCAGTGCATCCATCTCTTCCTGCGCGGCTTGCTTCCAGAGACTGGCCTCAGCAGCTGGCAACCGTTGAACCTGTTCCCACGTGGAAGGTTCCTGTGGTGGCGCCGACCCTGCAAAGTAGGACAGTCGTAGTGGTGGAACGCCTCTGTTGGACCTGGAGGAACGTCTGACCTCTGGCTCTTGTTGAACCGCATCAGCTTCCTCATCTCCTTCCAATGGCGGCATCCCTGCATACGGGTCCTCTTCGTCTCTGGAGCCTTCTGACATCTGGTCCTCCGCGTCTTCTGGGGTGTCATCTGTAGGGGGTGCTACAACACTAGGAGGTACAATACTAGGAGGTGGATTAGTTTCTGGTATGGCTTCAAAAGGAAAACTTACAAACTCCTCTGTTGGTGGCTCATTGGAACAGTCAATTGCTGTGTTCCTTGTGTCAGCCTTTTCATACTCCTCAAAATGAATCACGTGATGTGAACTTGTTTTCCCTGTTTGTAAGTCCACAACTCTGTAGCCTTTTCCTCCAGAAGCGTATCCAACTAGGATACCAGGCTTTGCTCTGGAGTCAAGTTTGTGTCTGTGCTCCTTGGGCACGTGGTAATAGCACAAACTTCCAAATACACGTATGTGTGACAAATTTGGGACTCTTCCATGCCAAAGTTCAAATGGCGTGCGCTCTGTGCCTTTTGTTGGCAGTCTATTCTGTATATAAATCGCAGTATTTGCTGCCTCGCCCCAAAGTTTCTTCGACAAGTTGGATCCTTTTAGCATACACCTTGTCATCTCTAGGATGGACCTAAATTTCCTCTCAGCAATAGAGTTTTGTTGAGGTGTGTAGCTTACTGTGGTCACATGTGCTATGCCTTCCTGAGCCATGAAGGCTTCCATTTCACGTGAGCAAAACTCCCCACCATTATCGGACATTAGGGTGGTGGGTGCTCGATGGAATTTGTTCTTGACCATGCTTACGTATTGCTTGAACAATTCCACTGTTTCACTCTTCTCTTTGAGAAGGTATCCCACACAAAACCTTGAATAATCATCCAAAAATATCAAAATATACTTATTTCCTCCTAAGGAAGGTATATTCATAGGTCCAGCTAAATCAGTGTACACAATGTCCAGAACTTTTGTGCTTCTCTTTTCTGCACAACGTGGGAAAGAAGGTTTGACTCCTTTTTCACTTACACAAGTTATACACTTTGGTGTGGGTGTGTTACTTTTGTTTACCTGTAGACCTCTCACAAGATCTCCATTCTGCAGTTCCTGGATGACTCTGATATCCCGGTGACCCAGTCTTCGATGCCAGAGCTCCAGATCTGCTTCATGCTTCTGCTTGGATTGGGCGACTTGTGCTGATTGGTTTTCTGAAACGTTAATCTCATAAACACCATTGATTAGTTTCCCTTGAGCATAAACCTCATCATTTTTCGTTACATTGCATTCTCCATTGGCAAATGTAACCTTGAAACCTTTCTTGTCTAAAGCAGACACACTAAGCAAGTTACAATTCAATTCTGGGACATATTGAACATTAGGCACAGTTGTTTCAAGAGATTCATTGTTCACCTTGAATTTCAAACGCATTGAACCTGCACCTTGTGATTTTAGAACATTTCCATCAGCAATCTGGATTTCAGTCCATTCACTATCATTAATTTCTCTGAAATATTCTCTTTTATGCGCAAAATGGCTTGTAGCTCCCGAATCTAAAATAAATTGGTCACTTTTCCTTTCATTTCTTTGCACATTTAAACTCTTTTCTTGCAGTAGAAATGTACGCTCGTGACCCCCCTTCTTTTCACCTTTTGGTTGAAAGGGGCGGGACTTATTCTTGGGCTTCTGGCAACTCCTTGCAATGTGCCCTTTTAAATTGCAGTTATGGCATATTAATTCTTTGGACACTTCCTTAGACTTGGGAAATTGCTTAGAAACATAACTTGTGTCCCTCCTTGGATTCCTTTGTGGAGAATCAAGGTAATCTCTGCATTCCTCTCTTAAGTGATTTACTAGTTCATTAAAAGTCAAATCTCTGGTGTGATCCATTATACTCTTAAATGAAGTAAATTCTTTTCCTAATGATGCCAGCATAAAAGTCACTTTGGTTGCATCATCAAAAGCTCTGGGAGTTAGGGCAATCCTTTGAACAATTTCATTAAAGTCCTTAAAATGCCCTGTAAATTGTTCTCTGGAATTCATCTTTAACTTCAGCAGTTTATCCAATAAATGTCTATAAGAGTTCTCTGATGATTGTGCATAAACCCTCTCAATATCCTTTAGAATCTGAGATGCATCACTTTCATAGTCAATCAGAGATAAATGCTCATCTTTCAAACTGCTCAAAATTATGTGTTTAGCTTCTGCATCTTGCCTTTCCCAATCTGCTTTCTTGGTTAAATCAGCAAAATCAGGTTTGGGATCTTTCACCGCTTTAAGCACTTGTTTTGCACCAAGATGCACTAAAAGGCGCTGCTTCCATTGCACAAAGTTACGATCATTCAGCAGCATAAAGCTTGATCTTGCTTCACTATCAAAACCTGAGCTTGCCATCTTAATCCTCAAAAATTTAAAAAATTTCCAAAATTTCAAAAATTCCCAAAAATGGTTAAAATTCAAAAATCAAAACTTAAAAATCTCAAAATGCAAACTAATCTTCACTGCCTCTGAGGTCTGTGAGCTCTGAGGGAGGGGAGGGGTCGCTAATCCCCCTTTCACAGCACAATGGAGAACAAAAGACCATGTGCTTACCAGGAAGTACAAACAGAAAAATTCTACTCTGCCAAAAATCACAATCCAAAGCAATCCTTTAAAAATACACAAAATACGCAGTTCTGGGCCTCAAAACCCTTTGTGGGAGATGAGAGGGAATGTGGATGAGGGAATATTGATTAATATTTCCTATCCCAGCTTGTGCTAACAAGCTCCAAACTAGCAGAGTTTCTCATCCCCAATAAAGCGCAGCAAAGCGTGGCGTTTAAGTTCCTATGAACTTCTAGAATAAGGCAGATCCTGGCACATATTTCCCCTGGTTCCCTCTTAAAAGAAAATACACGACACATAAGCTTATAAAAGTATAAAGGTTTTACTCACAGTCATTTCAAGCTTCTACAGTCTCAGAAAGGCAGGCTAGCTTAGATTAAATGTATTTACATGTGGAGATTCTCCTTAAGGGAGAAAGGCTCCATGTGGGCCTCTCTTGGCTGGAAGCCAAGAGAGCATCTCCTGAGATGTTGCATCCTCGGAGTCCTGGTGGGAAGAGAGAGAGAGTAGCAGCTCACCTGTATCTTTGAATAGCTACAGGTAAGGCCACTCCCACTTCTGGTCACACAAAGGAAGTGATTTCAGTCTTGGCACAGGAAACTCTACCTGGAGGACCTAGACCCCTTTGTGTACACTCTAGGAATGTTGTGATTGACTGCACCAGTGTTATACATCCCACAGAGGTGAGGTCAAACCATTGGAAGTCTGCAGCACCTGCTGCGTCTGTAGAGACAGATGTGGGAGAGGCAGGTGTGTGTCAATTCGAACTTTTCCTGTGGTTTATTACTTTAGATCATGGCACGAGTAAGAAGGTTGGCATAACTTAATATGACAGAAGATCCCCATTATGAACTTTCTTGACCTTGGTACCAGTGGAGATGAGATGGCAGAAGGTCCCTAACTGGATCTCGATCTCTCTCATACTTCCTCTGAAGAATAAATGCAGCCACAGGATGCACAACTTGGAATGGGACTGCAGCACCATATTGGTTCTCCAACTCAAATCTTCCCCTCCCTGAAGTTGCTATTTGCTCCCCAAAGCATACAGGTATCTACATAGTACTTGCATGCTTTCCATAAGCAGAGGTTCTCAGACCGTGGTCTGTGAGCTCTGTTCAGATGGGCCATGGAACAGCCAAAAATATGTGTACATGATGCTGAGCTTGATTTATGTTTCTGATAACAGAGACCAAGGCCATTTTAACAAGGGCTGGATTTATCAAATAGGCTATCAAAGCCCTGGTCTAAGACTCATGATTTTATTAGTTCAGAGTTGGTGCAATCAACTAGTTTTTTCCTTCAAACAATAAAAATGAGCTTTTCAGTGGCATAGCTATGGCTCATGATTTGAATAGAATGCTGGTTTTGACAGTGAAGGTGATGTCAAATGAGAACAAAAGATCCACCCAAAACCCCAACAAGAGATATGGAGGGGAGGGGGAATTTGAGAACTATTGCCTTAAGAGGAAAGTAGCAAAGAATTCTACTTTTAAAAAAAAATCTACTTACTTTTTTAAAAAGTGCCTTTGTAGAACTTTGTTCCTTCACATCTGACCCTGTTTTACCAGTGCTCTTAAAAATACCAATGCAAACTTTGAAGTTGCCTAGTTAATAATAGGAGAAAAAAAAGATTACTTTCCTCTCTTCTTTACTGTCTTGTGATAAAAAACAGGAAATATTGGGTGTTAGTATTGCACTCTGTCTGAAACCCCCAGGAGATTCCAGGCTTCAATTTCACAGCTTACTGTATTCTCTTTTATTAAAAGTAGTTTAATAATACACAATTTTTAGTGCTGCATTGGGGTGTGGGATTGTGCTGGGGTGGTTTTTTTGCACGTTCTCTCTCTCTCTCTCTCTATATATATACAAAATTCAGAAGGGCAGGTCAAAGAAGGAATGAAATATCAGCTATCAAGGAAAGGTTATTAAAATACCATTTCCCTAGTAATTTGCTCTACCGCTGTGACTGCAACCTTGCCAGTGGGACCTCTCAAAAAGACGAAAGAGATTATCACCCAGGACAAGGGTTTTCAACATTCTTGACAAGGCCCTTCTATTGGCTAGTCAGGTTCATCTTGAAAATAAGGATGTATGATATTCCCATCTCATGCTATAGTTATGGGTGGTGTCGCCTCGCAACTCTTAGCTACCAAGCAGCAGTGTTGCTTCTGAACCAGGCAATGTGTGGGAAGGCAAAGGGGGCTGGCTAAAGTGTGTTAAATGGTAATAATGGCAGTAACAATTTTATTTGTTTAGTTATAAGCCATAACATAACTAAGAGGGGGGAAGACATTCAGAGCTGAGCCACAAATATGGCTCTGGGTTTGCTGCCACCCAACACAAATAGAGAAACATGCAAGGTAACATCATTTTCCTTGTTCAACAGCAGAAGGTACACAAACACACTGAATGTAACAAACTTTTTCCTGCAGCTAAACTCAGGCAGATACTTTTCCATGAGGATGTTTACACAGAGGAAACTGAGTAATGTCGTGAACACGACCATTTTACAAATGCTGTTAAATGGTGCAAAAGCTATCCACCTGAATGAATGTGCAAACATGCTCAGTCAATTGTGTCCTCCTGACTCCACACAGAACACAACTGCAAAGGCCAAAAGGCAGCATTTGTGTTGCCTGATTTAAGATGCAAGCCCATTGATTCCTATTGAACACAGCGGTTCATTCAGCTTCTCTCCGTTTCTCATTTTTGCAATCTTAAGCTCAGTTCTCCACATTTCCATATTCGTTTAGATTAAAAATATATATATATATGAAAATGTCCAAATGAAAACCCACCAGCATTTGCATAGAATTTATTTTCACTAACGTGCATTTTTATGGTCACAAGTATATCCATTTTTGTACACAGAAATTGGCTAGAGAACTGCATTGAGAAGTGTGAATTTCAAAGAATGGCTGTGTTTTGGTTCGCTTATTGTTTCAGAAAGTATTAATTAGGTTCACTTTTAAATGCAAACTGAATCAAATTCCACCTCCCCATATGAAGACTGCATTGTCAAATGTCTATCATCCTAAACCAGCCCAACCCTTTGAAAATTAGTATTCGAAATCCTATTCTCACCTTACAATTACACCTATATTATTTCCTTGTAAACTGCTGGTAACTGCAGCATTGGGGGGCAGGGGAAACTTAACTGCAATTGATGTTCTCCAAAACTCATTCCACTAAGGGTATATGATTCTCTAGGGGAAGGGGGGAAACCCAGAAAGAATTCAACTAAGGCTGTGATAAAATGCCAAACTTTTCTAACCATTTTTTTTTATTGCAGCTGCAAGCAGAGACTAAAAAATCAAAGTCATACAGAGCCAAGTCAGTTGTGCAATCAGATCTGTATTGCTTTTGTCCCCATACTCTTGTCTGTGACCTTGAGCCTGCAAAGGCCCAGCAATGTTTATAAGCATCGTTCTTTTGAGGGAAAGAGAGGGAAACCAGACAACGGGACAACTTAAGCGCTTTAGCCATAAGAAGAAGAGTTCAACAGAACATGGTGCCTTGCAGACTACTGAAACCATTATGCAAAATGTAAAGCATAGCAACATTCAGCATCAACAGAAAGGTTCAAGTATTGTGTCTGAGGGGAGGAGCCAGGACAACCAGGGGGGTTGAAAAAACCTACTTAAAAGACACATTTGGTTGCATTTGCAACAAAGCACTCTTTGTGGAGTAACTGAAAATGTTCAAGCATACTTGTAAGTGTAGCTAAGATCTTGGATCCAATTCCTATCCGGGAAAACCTGGCTGTAGTTCAGTATTCAAGTTGACTGTACTTACAAGGGCATGTACTGTATTTCAATTCCAGGAAACCATTCCTAGATAACTGTAATGACTGGGAACCCTGAAGCATATAGCTGCAAACATTCAAATCCACAAGTAAACCTCTCGAAAATCATGAGATAGGTGTAGAAATCATACTTTCAAATGGAGATTTTTTTTATTATTATTCTGTGCATTTTCTCTTAGATTTTCAGGTTTTGAGAAGACTTTGCTCTAATGTGTTGAAACCTTTGTCCAATACCATGCAGCTACAGTTTGGGGTATGTTATTTTACAAGGATGAAAGCTTCTGTACACTTCATCAAGCATCTGTGAGCCTCTCAGTTGTGTCCCTGGAGCTGAATGTAGCCAAATGGCCTGTTTTCTGCCAATTCCCAACCTTGACCTCACACAGAAGGGAATTATCAATCAGAAGCAGCCTGAAAATAGACTGGTAGGATGGGCTGCAAAATGTTTTGCCTTGATATAGCTAAATTGGTATCCTAAGCAATGGCAGCTGGGGCACGAAGAACCATGTAGCTCTCTCCCACTTGCTGTCCTTCAAATGACCTAAAAGCCTTTAACATTTTTTTTTTTAAATCATGCCTGCAGAATCGCTGCTCCAGTAGCGATCTGGGTCCCATCAGCACAGTGTTGCAGTTTAAATCTCTTCTCATCCAGATAAGCAGTCTGCATGCCATGGTTGGGAGAGGTATGCAAAGCTATGCACAACAGCTTTGAGAACTGTGATTAAGATGTGGCGTCAAAGGAGGATCAGACTGTCTTGGTTCAAATACACTTGCAAAATGGCCAGCATCTCAAGCATTGGGACCATTTGATCTTACCACCCAGCTGCTCCAGCAGCCAATTCATTTAAAGAGGCAATGTAGCTTTTAGGGAATATGACACTCAATAGCATCATCTATGCCTTTATGTAAGTTCTAGAGAGAATTTTTTTAATAGCTGAACAAAGCTTTTGAAATTTTGTTTTCTCACTGCAGATTTAAAACTTTCCAGAGATCTGCAGAGCAAGGGCTGCTCATAGGTTTGTAGGGGGGCAGATGAAATTCTCACATGGGCTGCATCTTGGCATTCCTGCTTTATTTTGGAAATTTCTGCTTTAAGAAACTGCATCAGTACAGCATCTCATAGAATCAGACTATAAAACACACACACACAGTGGAGAAAATAGAAATACAAAGAGCCCATGATGATGAACGAAGCTTTTAAGTAGGAATGACAGGGCCAAGCACACACCCAACAAACTTAACAGCCTTGAAAAGAAAGATGATGCAAAATATTGGTGGTATATTTAGGAACATAGGAAGCTACCCTGTACCGAGTCAGTCTATTAATCCATCTAACCAGCAACAGTTCTCAAGGATTTCAGAAAGGAGTCCCCCTTCCACCTTACCTGGAGATTGTAGGGATTGAACCTGGAACCTTTTGCTTGCACAGCACATGCTCTACCGCATAGCTAAGGCTTTCCCCCTTATTTGGGAAAATCTCCTCTGTTGTCTGTAAAAGAACAATTTCAACATCAACCTCCAGAATATCAAGAGGTTTGGTGCACTCACTTGTAGATGGAAATGAGACAAAGGAATTTTAGCACACTATATGTGTTGGCTTACCATAGCTAGTATTATCCATAATGGTCTTGTTAATTAGGTACTTGCCACTTGTCTGTATGTTTCTGCATTTCATTTCTCTCTCACCTCACTGTTTTCACTTTCCCCTCCTCCTAAAAATCCTGTAACTCAGGATAAACATCTGATGAAGTAGATTACAGTCCATGAAAGCTGATGACATAATAATTTTCTTCATCTGGGGTTGATGAGAGTTATAGTCTAAAGCAGGGGTTGTCAACCTAAGGCCCGTGGGCCGGATGCGGCCCAATCGCCTTCTCAATCCAGCCCACGGACGGTCCAGGAATCAGCATGTTTTTACATACGTAGAATGTGTGCTTTTATTTAAAATGCATCTCTGGGTTATTTGTGGGGCATAGGAATTTGTTCATTTTTCCCCCAAAAAATAAAGTCTGGCCCACCACATGGTCTGAGGGACGGTGGACCAGCCCACGGTTGAAAAAGGTTGCTGACCCCTGGTCTAAAGCATCTGGAGGGCACAGGGTTAGCAAACGTTGCCACAAGAGGGTTCCTATTAAGGTGTGATGTTTCTTCCCACAGTGCTACACAACTGACAACCATTCATTTGAGATGTATGCAGCTAAAGGTATGGGAACATCCTTCAAGACTATCACCATGGCATTCAAGGCCAAGTATTAGCAACCCCCGTCTGTGTTTTGACAATATGCTGTAGGCACAAGGAAATCTATTCATTGATCAAAGATGCATCTTAGTTGACTACAACTTCATCTTTGTTGATCACAGATTATAAGGATTTTACCATAGATCATAAAGAGGCCTAAGCAGTTTAGGGGCCAGAATGCATTCCAACATCCCAAAGTACAGCATCATGATCTAATAATTAAAAAATAAAAAATAAATCCTGTCTGGCATCATTCCAGTAAAATGCTTCAATGATAGATTGCTGGAGGGCTGTGGCTTTGGACGCTTCCTCCTCAAAAGAGAGATGCACAAACCTTTAACCTCCATAATGTTTCCTTCCTGCCCTCCGCTCTTTTATCCCTCTATGCTCTGTTTCCAAGAAAGGTTCTTTGCTGTGTCTTAACCATCTTAGTTAATGGACTGGATTTAATTGAAACAACTAAGAAAACTCTTTCCAGTTGGTATGCACACTATGGAAAGTGGTGGGCTGCAGGGCTCTTGAACAGTACCAGAATTAAGGATGGAGGAGAAATCCAGTCCAGTTTGCATTTAAAGGCAAACCTACCTAATTTGTACCTGCCAAAACCACAAGGGACCCAAAGCACAGCCATCCTGCGAAATGTGCATGGCTCTGAATTTTGCCATGCAGTTATTTAGCCAAGGAATGTGCACCAAAATGGATATATTGGTGAAAACAACATACAAAAATGCATTATATTAGAGGGCATTGTTTTGCAAGAATGTGTATATTAGGCAAAATTGCATTTAAAATGTGTGTATTAGGAGAAATAATGAAGAATTTTCATGAGTACTTCTTTTTAAAAAAAATCCCCAAACTGATGTGGAAATGTGAAGAAATGCATTTAAGATTGGAAAAATGAGAAACAGAGAGAAACTGAAATTGGCACATTCACCCATCCCTACCTGGAATTGAATACACAAGGCAGTGCCCACTGATAAATAGCATAATCCAAGGTTTAAAAGAAAATCCAGGTCTTCAACAGAACATTGGGATGCCAATTCTGATTTAGGGGTGGATATAAAATTACTTTAGAAGATGGCATCACTAAAGTTCAAGACTGACTATGGTTGCGCCATTTTTAGCCCAAACACTTTAGGAAGTGTGTTTTAATTTGTTGCTTTTTGAAAAGTCTTATAATTTCAAGCACCTATCGCATGACCACACAGTCTATTTTTGCATTTGGACATCTGGTTTGTTCTGCCAACTTCTTAAAACAAACGCCGTCCTATTGGAAGTGAAAAGAAAGAAAGAAAGAAATGCTCCCATATGGAACATTAAAGCATGGACTTCTGCCTGGAAATAGCAGGGCAAAAAGTGAGTGTGGATGAGCCCAACGCCTCTTGCTTGTCCGAGTGTGTGTGTAGAAAGGAACCTACTATACAAAGGTAACATTTATATTCATTGCTCATCCCACTTTTGCCTTTGGCTCTGCCCACCACGGACATAGGGCCCTTTGAATGGCAGCCCCCAGACCATAGCTGTCAACCCTCCCTTTTTTTGCGGGAAACTCCCTTATTCCAATGCCGTTTCCCGCTGCTATCCCGGATTGTTGATATCCCTTAAATTTCCCGGATTTCAAAGGAAGCAGCTCCTCTCCCTCCCTGCCGGCCAGGGAGGCTCCTCAGCTGCATTGCTCGGCTGCCAATAAGGAGTCTGAGACCGACTGGGGGAGGAGCTTGCATTCCTTGTGCAGCCAGACCCTCATGCCCAACCAGACAGCCAGCCTGCCTGCCGTCTACACGCTCGCTCTTTCGCTCACCCGTTCACGCGCAGCCTCTGGAGCGCAGGGTGGCGAGGCTACTTGGTGCCATTGCACCGCCCTCGCGGCATCCCTTATTTTCAAATCCGAAAGTTTGAAAAAATCCCTTATTTTCAAATCCGAAAGTTGACAGCTATGCCCCAGACTGAGACAGTTTCCTCACCTCTGCCCTAGGGTCCCAGAATCCACTAGATTCCATTAGCTTCTGAGGGTAGACTGTCTGAATGGCTCCTTCACCCTTGCAAAGGGGAACAGTCACAGCAGGAAGCGACCCAGCCATGACAACAAAGTAGATGTGAAATCCTCCGCTTTCAGATCGCAAACCCAGTTTTTGTTTTTCATCAAAAGCTTTTCAGTTCACACGTTTAGAAAAATACATTTACAATAAAGTACAGCCAAAAATAAACTATAAAAAGGGGAAATCAAGATAGTAAAGAGTGGCATAGGTTAAGGCTGAACTGCCTTCCAGATGTTATGGACTACAGCTATCAACCCTAGGAATGGTCTGAAATTATGGGAGTTGTAGTCCACAACATCTAGAGGGCGCAACACTGGCTGCCCTTGGTTTAAGGTATTTTGACCATACAAATTGTTCATCTATCTGAAGACCTGCTAGCTCAGAGCAGATGAGAGGGAGAGGCGAGAGAATGGAACTATTTTATACGCCCAGGTGCACTGTCTTTCTCTTTAGGGCACTATGACTAAACTACCCAACAAGTCCAGGCAGTGACTGTCTGGGGGATTATTGCTCATGTTCAAGTGATTAAAACTGTTCTGTTTGGGCTTTGGATTCAATGGTTCAAAACACCACCTGAGGCACATCAAGCTAATTGCCCTGAAATACACTCTCTCTCATACCAGTTGCTGAAACTCATAAAATACCATGTTGTGCATTCTCGCTCTGCTTCCAGAGAAGTCAGCAGCTTCTCAATAGCTTCAGGGGGAACCAGGTCAGACTGCAAGAGGTGTATAGTTTGCAACCAAGTATGCCTTGAGCAGCATTCACATTAGCCAGTGGATTTAAGGCCCCATTTTTGAATGCTTAACATTCCCTTGGATTTTGCCACCAGAGGGCCTTCCTTAACCAGAAAATGCATGGCAGCGTTGGAAGAGCACCCTGGGAAGAGGAGGCTGTGCAGAGGATCTGTAGGGCTTGCAAACTGTCCCTTGGGCTCCCTAGCATGACACAGAGATGGTGCTACACAAGCTAAGCAGGGCTTTGGCATATCTCATGGATGGTATCAAGAGCCCAAAGGAGCCCACAGTCTGTGACTGTGACTAGACATCTGCACTATACATTTAAAACAGGATCATGCCACTTTCACCTTTGGCTTCCCCCAAAGAGCCGTGAAAGTGGTAGTTTGTTAAGGGTACTGAGAATTGCACAGGGACCCCTATTCCCCTCACAGAATGACAGCTCCGAGTTCCCTGGGAAGAGGGATTGACTGTTAAACCACTCTGGAACTGTAGCTCTGTATGATACTGCTTTAAATATATAGTGCAGGTGGGCCTAACTATTAGCGGGGCTTCTTCCAATTGTTGTGTCCCAGCAGGCGGGTGGGGGAGGGGCACTCAGGTAAATAGTGGTCTAATTACTTATGATCTTATTGTTAGTACAACAAGATTGGAATAATGATGATAGCAGACACAGCCTGCCATTGTGAGTATAGTAGGGGTGGTTTTCTGCCTAACAGTTCCCAGCTCTTTCCTAACACATTAGTTGTTTTGGTTATGAAATGGGAACTTAAGAAAAAGAAGAAGAAAAAGCCCAATCTCACAAACACAATTATGGTTGCCATGTTGTTAATTTCCAATACTTTGTGGTGAAACTTAAAACAGCATTTGTTAATTGTGCATCAAACACCATGCACCACTTGTTTCAGAAATGACTGAATGGGCTGTGCATAAAGTAGCTACCTGGCTCCTGGATGTTAAGACAGTATAAGAAATAAAGGCCCTTTAAAGTCTGTGGGCCCAGGCAAATGTTTGTGGTGGCTGGTGGGGGAAACGGTCAGGCATTTGGCAGATCTTCCTGCCTTGCTTCTGTTATGTGTTCCTCTGAGATGTGTTGTGATCTGTTGTTGGCAACGTGATCAGTGGCTTATGTGATTTGCTTTAGGTTTGCTTTTGGGTTTTGTGTTGGATGTAGTTCCTGGCCATCTCTCTTTGTCCAACTCGCAGCTCCTTCAAAGCATTCCAAATTTCTTCTCATTCTTACCAAATAACAAAGGGACTCTATTCAGCTACTCTCAAAACATTTGCCTTTTTTCATTTAAAAATTAAAACTGAAGCACTGCCATTGTCCATAAGCAAGCTGGAAGAGAAACTGCTGAAGTCTATCAACTGCTTAGCTATTATTCCCTTTCTTTCTTTCTTTTTGGAACAAAAATACAAACTACCAGTTTAATCAGCAACAAGAAAAAGTACAGCAAATCAGTAACAGACACACACATGCGTACACTGACCTTTTTGTACATTGTTGTAGTCTTTTGACCCTTTTGTTTTTGTTCTGAGACCTATTGTCCAAGCACAAAGATGTGGCACCTAACTTTTTTCCATGCGGTAATGTTCTCAGGTACATATGACCTGCAGCAGCAACCATCATCCCTATTACTCCAGAAAACTTCTAGGCCCCAGTAGAGTATGTGTTGTGTCCCAGTGGCATTCTGGGGTAATAAAGATGGCAGCTGCTGCGGCCGCATCATTCTCCACTCCTCTGCTGAGCTGAGTGCCGCCACTTGTCCCTGCTTGACTTAGTAAGCTTACACGGGATGCAGGGAAAAGATGGCACCAAGGACTGCACTCTGCAGAGAATGTGGCAACAGCAGTCACTGCTATCCTTATTTTCTGGGGAGGATCACTGGGGTGGTGCAAGGTGGTGTTGTGCCAGGCTGATGCGCAAAGCTGGCATCAGCCTGGCACAGCAGCACAGAAAAACTTTACTGTGAAGCCTGAGAAGTGAGCTGCACTTTCTCCTCTACCAGATTTCTTGCATAGCATGAACACCATACAAATAAAGCACCATACACATGGACAGAGATTCCTTCCTTCCCTTTCACTTGTATGTTGTTGTAGTGAATGTCTAAAATGTGACTATCACAAGGAGAGGAGGCAGCCAGATTTTTTTTAAAGGGGGGACAGGGCTCCTGCATCCTTCAAAGTATTGTAAAAGTGGGAAATTTAGCAGGTCATGCAATCTACTCCAGCAGAAACGCCTCCTTCCGCATAACTATTGAAGGTGTAGGAGCACCTTTCCTTGCTCAGCGCAACAGTTAAAGGTACAGGAGTCCTACCATCTTTTTTCACCTAGCCATCCTACTTCCAGAATAGTACCTCCAGAATGCTTGCTCGCTAGCCAGAAAGCCTGCCTGTCAGGTCTGTGTTCTCAAAAGCACATTGACGTGAGTGCATGACACCTGTGGCCAGGGCACATTTGTGCTCTGTATTAGTTGTGAGCTGATCCATAAGTAGGCTGCAACAGTTCTTGGCAACAGAACATCAAATTAATAACCAACTGCACCCAAACGGGAAGCACAAGACAGTTTTTTTTGCCATGGCTTTGTTTCAGCAAGTGCATTAAGCCACCTCAAAGCATATAGAACACAGACTACTGAGTTTATTTAGTTAGTCAGATTAATTCTATTTTAATATTTCCATTAACCACTTAATTCATTTTAAACTTGGCACTGCACTGTAATAAGTCCTTTCAAATATTGACAGATAGGAAAGTAAATGCCACTCAGTCTTGTAAATCTGTTTTTCAGCCAACTTCTTGAAGACTGAGGGACTGCAATCATCATTTATTTATATATTAATAGTTATCCTCCCCCCCCCCAAATGAAGAACTGGTAATAAAACCAGGACAAGATTTCTGCTGAATTACATGACTATGTTTGTTACCTTGTGAACATTCATAGCGAAAAACTTTGTAGTCCATGTGTTGGAAAGGAAGAAATAAATGTATCCCACCACCACCAACACACTTAGAGTCAAAAGAGCAAAGGAAATAAGGGGGAGTATTGTTGGTTTAAATGGCCAGAGCTTTCACACTGATGTGGAGATCTGCCTGATTGCTAGATATACTTGCTCTGAGACAGCCAGGGTTTAATTTAAGGACTTGGGAGCCTGCATCTTGGAATTTAAGAGCAGCCCATCTGAAGTAATAAGGGAGAGAACTGAAAGAGACCATAAATTAAAATAGATTTGTTGGTCCTTCCAGCTTTGCTGCATTTCATCGTCAGTCCAAACATTATGCTATGAGAAACACTTGCGTACAGGAAGCAGCATCAAAACTGGGGGTGACAATAAACATCAGGCTTGGAGTACTGAGGGGAAGACAGCGGGCGGACTCTCTGCAGGCTCCGGCCTGCTCAAAAAAGTAATGCGGGCCTGCAGGGCACCCGAGCAGAACGTGGCGGCTCGGGCACTGGGATTCCGACAGCGCACCCTGCCCCGCCGGCTCACCCCGCCCCATGTGTGGTGCACATGAGCAGGGTGCGCACACCGCCCCCGGGTGCCCAAGCGGTTAGCTGCACCACTGACTGGAGGCATCTAACTATGGATCTATTTGTCCCCAGATGCAGCTGTCTGGTGCCCAAACATGGGTACATTAAACATGTGGCGCACCTTGTCAACATACGCTAGTAGTGCTGCTGTTGTCCAATCAGGATGTCTGCATTCTGGGAAAATTCATTCTCAGATGAACTACAACAGTTTAATGCAGTAGTGAAGTTTCACAACGCCTGAGCATTTTCCTCCGATAAGGTCCAGGGGACCCGCCTGTCATTAAGTGTGCACTTGGCTTGCACAGCCTGCCACCAGGCTTTCCATTAGAAGCATATCTAGATTATTAGAGCTATCGGCTGATATGATTTTCTAAAGGGACATTTGGATCTACTTGGTAAGAATACAATGGAGTTATGTACATCAGAAAGGAAAGGCATTAAAGTGCAGTCTTGTTGCTGTAGCTGCAATTTCCTAGATTTGTTATCTACATATTGGGTCTCTAAATTATCTCCACAGTTCTTACTGGCACCCTCTGCAGAATTAATGAGGCTCTGTTTAACCTGCAAATCTTGAAGCTAGCAGAAAAGGGAAGGGGGGGAATTGTATTTCCACAACCAAAATAGGAGTTCATAAATTTTCCTCAAACTGCTTCATGTTTATAATTTACATATCAGCCACATTGGCTCAAGTCACAAAAGAAATGTGAATCAGAGTGTGGAACAGGTCAATAAAACCAGGTGGCTGAAGGATTTGATAATTTCATAATTGTCTAGATTATTTTTATGACCAGGCATGTATTATTCCATAATAATCGCTCTTTTGGGGGGGGAGGTTTAAGATGAAATGCACCCAGGAAATGCAGTCATGTGATAAAACATAACCTGTAGGGGTTGGCTGGGTAGCATGTGTGTGTGTGGGGGGGGTGTTTCTCATTCAAATAGTGATATTAATTTAATAAAATCTCTCTTTTTCTGCCTTTAAAAGCTCAAAAGTTAAGTTATATACAGCCCTCTGTGAAAAAATATTGCCTTCAGGAATTGGTAGAAAGAAGACTAAAACCTAGAATGCAGAAGAAGAAGAAGAGGAGGAGGAGGAGGAGGAGGAGGAGGAGGAGGAGGAGGAGTTTGGATTTGATATCCTGCTTTATCACTACCCAAAGGAGTCTCAAAGCGGCTAACAATCTCCTTTCCCTTCCTCCCCCACAACAAACACTCTGTGAGGTGAGTGGGGCTGAGAGACTTCAGAGAAGTGTGACTAGCCCAAGGTCACCCAGCAGCTGCATGTGGAGGAGCGGAGACGCGAACCCGGTTCACCAGATTACGAGTCTACCACTCTTAACACCACACTGGGAAAATAAAGCAAATAGTGTATAGATGGAAAAGCAGATCTGGCCAAGAGGCCAGAGCCTAACCTCCCCCAACCACCCTGCTCAATTGTGACTAGGAGGCGGGGCTACCCAACTGTCAGTCACCTGATATCACCACTATATCCGGTGAAGCTCAGCGGACTGTCAGTTCCTGCAAAGACACTTTGCAGGCACTGATCAGAGGCACTTGCCTTTTGGGGGGGACACTCTCTCCTCACATAACTACAATTGTGTTGAAATTTTCAGGGTTTCAGACAATGGACATTGCCAGCCCTACCTGGAGATGCCGGGGATTGAACTTGAGACCTACCATTGAGCTAACATCCTTCCCAGTAAGCTCACCACTTCAGACCCTCCACTCCAATGCAGCGAGGATGTTGGGGAAGAGCACATGAAATGTGCTGTTTCTTCCCATATGCTAGTTTTCTGTTTTTAAATAGGTTTGGGGGTTTTTTAGACAGATTTAAAAATTGTAACCCCCTACCTGCAGTCTGAGACAAATTCTACCACCTAATCATTCTTCCACATCACTCTTCTGCATTAGTTTCTTCCTGTCTGCACATTGTCTGCTTCATCTTGCCACCTCCCACAAGCATGGCTCCCATTATTAACTGCATTCTCTGCAGCATGCAAGGATTCCATTGCAGATACACAGAGGTTATTTGACAGACAAATCAATTGTGAAGAAGCTAGGGATGGATGAATCTGTCCATATCAGTTTCTCCCAGTTTTTTTCATTTTTCCAACTTTAAGTGCAGTTCACATTTCTGCATCAGTTAGAGATTTTTTTAAAGTCCTCTTAAACTTAATCAGCATTTTAGTGTGCATTTTATCCTAATATACATATTTTTGTTTGCAATATTCCCTTATATAATGCATTTTTAAAATGTTTACATATATACATGATTTTCACACACACACACACACTCCCTTAGTATATGCATTTAGTTGGAGAACTACATTGCAAAAATCAAAGAAGCTCATGTTTGGGGGGGTAGCTGTGTTTCAATTCATTTATTGTTTCAAGAAGTCCAAATTACCTAGGTGGGCTCACATTAATAGATGTACCAAACCAATTAGTCTCTCGTCCCTAGAAAATGTTAACTCCGCTGCCACCTGCAAACATTCAAAAGAGAAGCTCCAACTTTCCTGCAAAACAGTTCAGGAATAGCCCTAAAGGTAGAGGCACTTTCTTTACAGTTGGCTCTTGACGTGGAAGAACCAGTTACACATCCCAGAATCCTTGTCTGTACATCATACACCCAGGTCCAGGAAAGGCATAAATCTAAGTAAAGAGCTCTCCACACTGTACTGTCATTAAGGCACTAGATTGTTAAGTGGACAATTACCCGGAAAACACATATCCGAAAGAATAATCTGGCACTGCTAATGAAGAAGGTCCTCAACCAAAAAAAATGTTTTTGAAAGCCCAAATGTGGAACAGCTAAACATTGTCATGTTTGTTTTGTTTTTTGTTTTTCTGTGTAAATACCTTTCTTCCCCATCTTCCCCGAGAATAATTGAGCTTTCTATTGCAGTGATTTATGAGAAATACTTGAGGACATTCTGCTGAGATCTATCTCTGTCATGAAAAAACTCCTTTGCTAGACTTACTAACATGCAAGATTAAGTCTTCCAAACTGTCCACCTAGAAAAGTCTTCATAAAGCTTAGGAGAACACACACACACACACACACACACACACCACAGACTAACCACATTTGGATTTAGTGGTGAGGACATGGAATTGTTTTTGCAGATATCGTGAAGGGGTTTGATGCAGCAATAAAAGCCATGAGTTCTTCCTATTGCTTCTTTCTATTTTAGGCTTGCCGACACTGACATTTGGATTTTGAATTGCCCTTGTTGCTGGCAGACCGGGTGGTCTCTTCAAATTCAAGACAGATTGGAAAGATAGCTGAGAGTGCTATGGGAAGTCAATGATGCTTCACCTCACAAAGATTAAATATTTCAATACACTCTAATTCAGAATTGATGAGGACATTATTGAAAGTGCTGCTTACCAAAGGCATTTCCAGATGACTTCTGTTTCAGGACCAGTGTAGTGTTTCACTGTTTCACATCACTGCAGTTCAGATTTGCAGATTTAAAATGGTGGTGTGACCACTTTCTGTCCACATGGCTGACAGGAACCAGGACAGAACAAATGCCAGTTGTGCAATCTTCATTCTACCTTATTTTGTTGTTGATGATATGTTATATTATTCTCCCAAGGATCCTTTCTGCACTCCTGGTTAAGTGCCAAAGCACTCAACCAGTAGGACAAGAGACTGGTATCTGAGAATGACCTAATGCGCCAAATGGTGTGTTTATGCCCCATTTTAGACAACCGTTCATATCTATGCTTGTAGTTTATGCCACACCCCTTAATACTCTTGTGTATTAATACTTAGTACTCTTAATACTCGTGTGTCAACTGGGGTGGGTGTGGATTCTTACCTCCTATTGTTTCCCATCATGAAATTCTCAAGAAACCTATGGCAGTCTTTTTTCTTTCTTTCTGAAGAATGCAGAATGTAGTATTTCATCTATCAAATATGTATTTATCAGAGTCCTTCATTTTCCAAGTGCTTAGTTCAGCACCAAAACATAATAAACCACAATGCCTCACTATTGGGTATGAAGATTAAATTGAGACAGTGCACAGCAGTCTCCATGGTAAAGGTAAAGGGACCCCTGACCATTAGGTCCAGTCGTCTCCGACTCTGGGGTTGCGGCGCTCATCTCGCTTTATTGGCCGAGAGCCAGCGTACAGCTTCCAGGTCATGTGGCCAGCATGACAAAGCCGCTTCTGGCGAACCAGAGCAGCGCACGGAAACGCCGTTTACCTTTCCGCCAGAGCGGTACCTATTAATCTACTTGCACTTTGACGTGCTTTCGAACTGCTAGGTTGGCAGGAGCTGGGACCGAGCAACGGGAGCTCACCCCGTCACAGGGATTCGAACCGCCGACCTTCTGATCAGCAAGCCCTAGGCTCTGTGGTTTAACCCACAGCGCCACCTGGGTCCCTGGGTCTTCATGGTACTGCATTTTAAATACGTTGCATGCTGTTACAAAACCAGCCAAATCATGTTACCATACTGCATACCCCAGGAAAACCCACTTTTGTCCAACCAGTGAAACTGGATATTAAGCATGCATCAATGAAATCATGCGACCACAGTTGCTGTGTGGCACATACTAAACAACACATCCTGAAGTGGCCATGTCTTTCCATCCATATTTCTGTACCTATATAGTTAGGGAGCCAAATCCTCATCTGGGATAAACTGATGTAGACCTTGGAAACAGATTGCCCCATAAGGTGCCTAGAACATAAATGGCAGTAAGGTGGAGGAAACCTTGATTAAATTATTGATCAGCAACCACAGGTGAAAAAAGGCCCACAGGGAAAAATAAACCATGTTGATCTTACCCGTGCCAGAGGGACATGAGGAATAGTTTGCTTTCCCCATATTCTAAAGTCTAGGCAAGGCTTCTAAGCAGGGCAAGTCTAAAACTGCTATTGAGCTAAAACATATCAGGAAAAAGTCCCTTGTCTTCAATGGAATAAGATCAAAGATAGTGTTTGATTCATTTCCCCTACAAATTCTAATGGTCATCTCTAAATCTGCTTATCTAAATCCAATTAGTAGCCACAGAGAAAAGAAATCTATTTTGCAGTCCTGCAGTGTGAGCAAACAGATTCAAGACTAAGCCCGCTGCATATGCTATGCATAGCAATAAATGTTTCCTTTCACGTGGTGATTCTTCCTTCTTAAGAGCCCTTCTGTACAATCGTTCTCCTCTGCAGTACACAACATAAATATGCACTTGTTTCTCATTTCACAAAGTCCACATATCTTAGCGCAAGGCTTCACTTCAGTTGTGAAGATGTTGCATTTTCTCAGTACTCAAACTGCGGTATTTGAAAATGCCATTTTTTTTCCTGCCTGACATTACACCCATTTGCCTGGTTTGCCCGTCACATTAAACCATAGCTAAAATAAATGATAGTTTAAGGTGTACAAACAACATGCTGGTGCACGTTGCTGCTCCTGCTGTTGGGAAACAAGTTGTGGTTTGCCTTACCATGTTACCAGAGCACAGACTTGTGAACCCATCTCTTCGAGGCAACAGCAACCATTCCACTTACCGTAGCTGGAGCAGGAGAGATGGGAAACAGGGTCCATCTCATCAGTGCTGTTGAAACACCAATTCCATTTGGCTCCTACTCTCCCTGAACAGTTTCTATAAGAGCAATGTAACTTTAAGAACTGAGTTTGTCAGTTTCCTTCTTCCCTCCTCATCCCCTTTTTCCTTTTATGTTGTGGCAGCCTGGGGGTTTTGTTTGTTATTAATATTACTTAAGCTATTCTGGGATCTCTTTTGGCTCTTTAACAGCAGCAGAGTCTGTTAAAGAGTGAGGTTAAATTTTTTTAATAAACAACTAAGAAATAAAATATATAAGTAGAGAGCATCCAGTCAGACTTCACCAATTCCAGGCCAGGTGGGAAGTACTGGCGATACAAGAGCAGTGACAAGAGCAGTGGGAACCAGTGTGGTATAGTAGTACTGGGCTAGGACTTGGAAGACCAAGATTCAAATCCCCACTCAGCCATACATGTCACCAGGTGACTTTGGGTCAATCACTGCTTCCCAACTCAAGCTACCTCACAAAGTTGTGAGGTTAAATTGGGAGGAGGAGAGCCATGTTTGTCAGCGTGGAGTAAAGATGAGCTATAAATGTAATAAATAAAAACATATGAATGAGTAAATATAACATCCCTCAGTTTCGCAGTCTAGAGATCAGGGGTCAGCAACCTTTTTCAGCCATGGGCCGGTCCACTGTCCCTCAGTCCATGTGGTGGGCCAGACTATATTTTGAAAAAAATATGAACGAATTCCTATGCCCCACAAATAACCCAGAGATGCATTTTAAATAAAAGCACACATTCAACTCATGTAAAAACACCAGGTAGGGCCCACAAATAACCCAGCGATGCATTTTAAATAAAAGGACACATTCTACTCATGTAAAAACACGCTGATTCCCGGACCATCTGCGGGCCAGATTTAGAAGGTGATTGGGCCGCATCCGGCCAACGGGCCTTAGGCTGCCTACCCCTGGTCTAGATCAAATCGCCTACACTTTCATTCTGTGGAAAATCCCTCAGAAACCTCCCTGGGCTCCTTCACTTAGTTTGCAGCATTGCTCCTACAATGGGTGATAGAGAGGGCAGAGAAATCTCAACCTAGGTAGGGGGGAAATAGTTATTGCTTTCCCAATCCATTAGGGGAAAGGAAGTGAAAATGCAGATATGTGTCATTCCAAGGTATTTATAGAATAAGCAGCCATCCTGAGCCAAGCAGCTATTTTTTGCTGATGAGATCCTTGCCTGCCAGATGCAACGCTCACATCCTACTGTATTAAAATGATTGGTGTGAAACTGTATTTCACAAGGGATAAAGCTATTTGCTTGTCACATATCCGGCCCCTCACAAGAGGCTCTTTCATCTCTAGAGGTTTCCCACCGTGTATTTAACTGTCACCAGGAATTCTGGTAGCAAATAATTTTGGCACAGAATGGCTGCAGCAAGCTCCTCAATATGTCATTGTCAGAGCTCTTTCCAGTCACTGAAATACCAGGAGTCCCATCTGTCTTTGTAATAAAGTAGATTATCTCCATGACACACAAACCAGTATCTCGCCCCCATCCTTTCCTATTCTGCTGTAAAAGGTTGTATGATGTCAAGATAGCCTAGCTCGATGAGGGAGATAGTCTCCCAGGAAAGATGATAATGTGATTAAGACTCAGATCCAAGGAAAGTGGGATTGGTTCCAATCTCAACCATATACATTTCTTGTATGACCTTAAGCAAGGTCATTCCATGTCTTGAGTCTTGCCTGCAGACATGCGGACAAAGGCTGTGTGTTATATTAAGGTTCAGTGAGGTTAACTGAAGAGCACTCTTTTAAGATCAGCCCAGCCTCATGTCTGGCCCTGCTGTTAGGCAGAGTGAGGCATCCACTTCAGGCGGCAAATACTGGCGGCATTAGTGGCAGCCTCCATCTCCAGCTGTTTCTCGTGAGCCCTCAGCTGTTCCCCTCTGTAGGAGGGCAGGAGCTGTGTGTGCATACAGATTGTTTTGCGCCCCCTAAGCTGGGGTGCGGGACCCAGGTGGCGCTGTGGGTTAAACCATAGAGCCTAGGGCTTGCTGATCAGAAGGTCGGCGGTTCGAATCCCTGTGATGGGGTGAGCTCCCATTGCTCGGTCCCAGCTCCTGCCCACCTAGCAGTTCGAAAGCACATCAAAGTGCAAGTAGATAAATAGGAACCGCTCTGGCAGGAAGGTAAACGGCATTTCCGTGCGCTGCTCTGGTTCGCCAGAAGCGGCTTAGTCATGCTGGCCACATGACCTGGAAGCTGTACGCCGGCTCTTGGCCAATAAAGCAAGATGAGCGCCGCAACCCCAGAGTCGGACACGACTGGACCTAATGGTCAGGGGTCCCTTTACCTTTACCTTTTAAGCTGGGGTGCAGTGGAAGACAAACATTTTGCCAGCATGAAAGAAGGAATTAACTGCCAGTCAAGTTTGGTGTCCTTTTCCTCAGGCAGAAAATGTCTTGGTCTAGCCCTCCCCAGTCTTCAGACTATCTCCTTCCCTCATTTCCCTTAGGCAGGCATTCCCAAACTTTGGCCCTCCAGATGTTTTGGACTACAATTCCCATCATCCCTGACCACTGGTCCTGTTAGCTAGGGATCATGGGAGTTGTAGGCCAAAACATCTGGAGGGCCGCAGTTTGGGGATGCCTGGGTTAGGGGAAAACACCTATTGCAGGCCTGTATTAACAGACCTGCTAGGTAGTGATATAAAATGGTTGTGTAAACCAATACGCCCGACATTTATGTGGTGGGAGCCTGGATGAAGGTTTAACACTGCCCATTATCTGCCAAGTTAAAGGTGGCAACACTTTATGGAACTAGATAGATTATTGGTCTGAATGCATGTGTGGAAACTTATCATCTTTTTAACATCATGTGAAGAACCTCACAACCAGATGGACAGAGATCATCAGCTTTGAATTCTACTAGATTAGTGGTTATTTTTACTACACCTAAGGCTTCATAATGGTTAAATATTTCCTGCTTACTAAACCTTCTGGCTGCAATTAAAGCTTTCCTCAATTTATATGGTCTTTTTCCTTTTAGATCTCTGCCTTGAGCCATGCAGTTAAGCAAACGGGGAAAGGAGTGAACATTTAGGCTTTGTATAGTTTCCACAAAAAAATGTTTTCAAGGATATAAAGTATTTGTCCTGATGAGAATCTCATGAACACAAGCATGGCTGGATGAAATTTATAAAGACTACAAACGTTCCAGAATATATTTCCATTCCCTCAAGAACTGGATTACTGCTTTGTCAGAAAAAAAAATGGCAATGGGCTGAAAATATGCACACTTATTTTTAATTAGTGTTACAAAAACTGCCGATATGATAAAAAGCAGCAGAGTCTGTTAAAGCAAAGCTGGCAGGTGTGAAGCTGAGACAGCTCTTATTGTGAGAACAGCAAGGCAGCAGGTGTGAGGCAGATCTGCGTTTGAAAGGATGTTGAATGAAGATTCATAACACATTAGACAAACTAGAACAATTAAAAGTGATGATGTTTGTGAAGGCCCCCCAACTCCCTCACTCAAAATAAAGCTCTCCATTTTTAGCTGTTTAAGCGCATCTTGGCTTTACAAACTCCCTAAAGCGGCTGAAACTGCACCTCACTTCCCTCCTGTGCCAAAGAACTTTTTAATACCTTGAAAACTGTGAGGTAGGCTTAGCCACATTCACACCATATATTTAAAGCGCTATGATACCACCTCAAACTCCCATGGCATCCCCCCCCAAAGAATTCTGGGAGCTTTAAAGCAGCACGGACGGGGCAGCCCCAGGAGCCGGAGCCGGCCGGCGGGCCCCGAATGGGCCGCGGGGCAGAGCGGCCTCGCTTCGCAGCTTGCTCGCAGGCCACCGAGCAGGTTTGCGAGCAGGCTGTGGGGCGAGGCTGCCTTGCTCCGTGGCTTGGGCGGGGCCCACCGGCGGGGCAGGGCCGACCCAAGTGTCACCCCCCCTCCCCTGGAACCCGGGGCGCACCGCCCCCCACCCCCCACCCCCCTTGCGACGCCACTGCTCCCAGCAGGCATATAACCCTGAGGAGTGTATTTACAATACTGTGGGTTTAGGCCCTCCAGCACACATACAAAGTGTGGAGGCAAAGGTGATCTAGAGAGAGATGCCAGAAGATCTGGGGGCACAGAAGAGGATTACAGTGAAGGTACTGAGGGTATGTGGGCAAGTCTCTCGCTCTCTGGAGATCTGATGTGGGGCAGGGGATATGCTTCACACTAGCAGAGTCAGTGTTCCTTGCCTCCAATTACACTGTTCTTATATACTGGTAATTAAATAAAATATTACAAAAGCAAGCCCTGGTAAGCTCTGTCCCTGGAACTTCTCGCCACCCAGGGAGGTGAGAAATGCATAATAGCAGTGCTTTTTTTTCTAGAAAAAGAGGTGCAGGAACTCCCACCCAGAAGCCTCCAACACGCAGCTCTGGGCGCCGTGCCTCTATACAGCTGCCATTATGCTACAAAGAGGTGCAGGAACGCACCAAAGAGGTGAATTCCAGTTCAAAAAAAGCCCTGCATAATAGTACAGTGGTGCTTATGGGGGTCAAGAAACACTGAAAGATTTGATTTGTAAATCCTAAGATTTTCTTCTGCCTCAAAATACTATCTAATTTTTACTGCATGGAATAATCATTTGCAAAGCACCTTACATGTTGCATAAATTGCTTTGCAGTCTTTATTGTACTGAACCTTAGAGCGGACCTTGGAGGAAGGTCACTTAGTGTTATTCCCACTTTACAAATAGAGAACTAAGTGAAAGGCAATGCCACCCAGTGAACTCATGGCTGAGATGGGATTGAACCCAGACTTCTGCATTTAATACTCGGTTCCCTGTTTCTGTGGAAAACAACTATAAATTGGAAATAAACTGTTTTACCTGGCTCCAGACAGTGATCTTTAAGCCATAGCAGCCCTTTTAATTAAAAGCTTATCGGTTAATTGGTTTGACCTTACAGGCTGCTGTTCATTAAGAGAGGTCATCTCTGTACCCAATCAAGCCAAGTCTAAGCTTTTGCATGGCTCACTGCCTAGATTCATACCTGGGGATTCATACTTTTAACTTTACAACGTCAACTCTATTTTGTGGGCATCCAACTAAAGTGAAGATTTTCCTACAATCCCCTTGTTAAGAGTTCTTTTATTCATTACGAAAACAGAAAATGGGAAAATTTAATGGGCAGGTCAAAAACATTTAAGAAAACATCGCTTAACAATTTCCCAGAACGTGTTATGTTTGATAACCCCATTTGTAGCTGTCAAAACAGATTGCTCATTATCATATTGCTAAATTAGTTGGTTTCTGCAAGTGTTACCTTTTATTTTTCAGTCGCCTTTGCAACAACTTATTTGACCTCTACAAGAGGTCTACTGGTGTTATTGACAAATCTAAAGAATTCTAACTGGAAGCTAATGCCCCAAAAGAGGTTTGTTCCGTGATAATCTTTGTACTTTCCTTCCATTAAACTGGTAGTGCAATATTTGTTCAGGTCCAGAAGTGTTCATACTATGAGGCAAACTCCAGTGGTCACCTCAGGTAGCTAGTTGGGGATGTCATGGCAGTAAATTGTTAGTGGATTACTCTATATATGTACACCATACATTCCCCCTTCCAAGAATCTTGGGAACCATGGTTTGTTAGGAGTGCTGGGAATTGTAGCTCTGTGATGAGGTCAACTACAGTTTCTAGGATTTTGGAAGTGAGAGAATGTGCTTTAAATATGTTTTAAATGTATGGTGTGTATGCAGTCTTACTGTTCTTTTTTATTTTTAATTTTTTGCCAGAGTAAGAGAGAAGAGTTTGTAGGACTTTCCGTCCTAGTGCCAAAACAACTTAGGTACTATGACTCCAAGCAAGTGCTATTTGCTGCTCAGCCTCAGGCAGCAAAACGTCTTGGCCTACCTTGTTCAGGTTCTACAAGCAACGTGAGAGAGTTTCTACCATGACAAAACAGATGGAGGGCAGCTCTATTAAGGATAGTTGACCTTCATTTCTACAAGGGGAAGCTATCCTAATGGACTGGCAATCGCTGTCTCCTGGATTGATCAAAGGAAGGAGTTTAACTACACCATCCTATGTTAACTCAAAAGGCATTTAATTAATAAATAATCTGTCTTTCTGTCTGCAAACCACTTCCCAGCATGTGGCTGCTTTCCCCCAACATCCTGTCAGATACAGAATCTAGGGTAAAACTATGCAGATAGGAGAAAGTTCAGTTCTGGTGTCACCAGGGGGAAAACAGGTTTAGCTTCTTCTCTGAGTGCACCCTTTTACTATCTCACATATAAGCAAATGGTTGGCATTCAAATGGGAAGGGCAAAATACTGCAGTTGAGGTTACTTGCTGTAAGGATAAGATCTTCTTTCCTTCCAGCGCTGACATAGGGGGTCCCTGGAATGGACATCCATTCTCTCTGCACGCATCCTACCCATCGTAACAACAATTTGTTTGCATATTCATAACTCTTGAGTGTGTTGGGCAGAATGGGACGGCGTTAGCACAGCAAAATGAATGATGTATGAACAGGAGGCACAAATTTATGTAAGCAGTGACCTTATGATATATTGGACTGAACAATAATACTTGCTCTAAACATGTGTGGTATGCTATGTCACACAAGTGAGGCACACAATGCATAGGTCATCGGTGCATAAACACACTAGCGCAGAGCTACATGTGCTTAATCCCATGGAAATCAATGGGTTTCTTATCTGTTAGCTGGCCTTTAGCCAGAGCAGTTCGTGGCACTTCTCAAGAATGATTTCATTTCATCTGCATCTTCCTGAGGAGTCCTGGCTCTGTCATGCCCAATTCTCCCTTTGATCAAAAGCCTGAAAAGGGTCAGTATTAACTGTTATGGAATAATTCCTCCTTCCTTTTGGGAACATGGATATATAAAGCAAGACCGCAACATAAACAATTACATTAAACTAGCAACAGCAGACCTGGGTTGTGATAAAAGGTCAATGCTAGAAAGTGGCTGCAGGATTCTGAGCAAAGATGCTGTATACTTATTGCACGGAGGAGTAAACAAAGTGAAGTTTGCCTTATCTCACCAAGCCCAGAGTTAAAGGGCTAATGCAGCAGGGGATTTATTTGTGTGCAATCATGAATGGAATAACCTACAGTATCAAAAATTGGAAAGGCATGGAGCAGATCAATAAAGGATCAAATAGTGGCAAAGCTGAGGGCCTGATATTTCTGTGCCACTATGCAGCATAAAGCTAATCTTATCTGAACTTCGCTAAGCCTAAAACTTTCCAAGCTGCAATTTACAATTATTCCTTTCACACTCTTAGTTTTCAAACTATCATGGAGTCTTCATGTATAATATTGGCCTAGGGACACGGGTGGCCCAGTGGTCTAAACCACTGAGCCTCTTGGGCTTGCTGATCGGAAGGTCGGCAGTTCGAATCCCCATGACTGGGTGAGCTCCCGTTGCTCTGTCCCAGCTTCTGCCAACCTAGCAGTTCGAAAGCACGCCAGTGCAAGTAGATGAATAGGTACTGCTGCGGCAGGAAGGAAAATAGTGTTTCCGTGCGCCATGGCTTCCATCACGGTTGTAATAAGAGTTAAAAGGGGTCCTTCTCCGGGATGGAGCCCGGACCTCCGGCAGAGCACAATTGGAAGCCCTTACCAGCTAGTAAAATGACAGAGACCAGACCAGAATTCTAGTGAAAAGCAAGGCAGCTAGTTAAGCCTGATCTTATTAAACGCTGTTGCAACAGGGTGCTCCCCACACACACAGGAGGGAGGAGAAGGACCCAGAGCCATGCGTGCAAGCCCTTATATAGACACTTTAAATTGCCTGCCCTGGAGTCCAAGACCACCCCCAGAAACATCATACATACATCACAGAAGGGGCGGTATACAACAGAAATCTGAGTGCGTTGTTTTGGCAAGTTACCTGATTGCATTATCTGGGTTTTTGCCACTCTTTTGTTATTATAACTAATTAATTCCTGAATCTTGGTCACAGGTCACAGGCTCACACCCTGTTCATATCTTGATGTGCCCTTAAGACAGGGTTTGTGAGGAAAGAGACAATGGGGAGGTTTCCCACTTTGACCTTGCAGATAAATATTTGAGGTCAATTTGTTCAGGACCTAATTTGTGGGGTTTCAGACATGTGGTTTATATATACAGTTATGAACATTTAATTTTTTTAATATATGACCTTAAAATTCATATAACACGGTGTTCCATTGCGCCAGAAGCGGTTTAGTCATGCTGGCCACATGACCCAGAAAGCTGTCTGTGTACAAACGCCAGCTCCCTCGGCCTGAAGCAAGATGAGCGCTGCACCCCATAGTCGCCTTTACCTCTTTACCTAAATTGGCCCACTCTTTACCGTAGCATGCTAATGCGGTATTTAGCTAGGCCAACTAGGGGCATTATCCTGCAAAATGACTAGTTGAACTAGTTCAGCAGGTTCCCTCTGCTACAATTACAGGCTTGGTTGGGATTCCCAGGACATCATCTAACTCTAAACCAACCCTCAGTCCTATAACAATATATTAATGGATTATATGCATTATATTAGGAGAAAATTGTTTTTCACAAATGTGTGTATTAGGTAAAAAATGTGTCAGTTAGGAGAAATGTACACTGGACAACTGAATCAGTATTGTAGGGAGTTTTACAAAACTACAAACTCAAGTTTAGTTTGTCGCACTTCCACATAAATCGGGGCGGGGGGATTAGAAATTTAAGTGAAACTGAAAATTGAGAGATTCCTCCATTCCTAAGCAGAAGGCAGTATCACATTTTCAAAGATAATTAGTGAGCATATAACTGTCTGGTGAGTCGTCCTTGGGAAAACAGAAGACACCTAAAAAGGGGGCAAAGTCCTGGGAAGGTGCAGAATCTGCATCCACTGCTGTGGAACAGATGCTGTGTTTGGGGGAGAGCAGAAGGTGGCATAAAGAGTTGGGAATGTAGAAAGATGCTGAAGTTACTGTGTGAATAAGACAACAGTAGACTCAAGAGCAAGCTGGTGCCATTTACAGGTTTAAAATAGCTAGTTGCGCCCCCCCCCCCCCGGTCTTATGCTGCATGGCTGCCTACAGACCAGCAGCTCCATTCAGAGAAAGTGAGCCCTGGCTTGCTGCCTTTTGAGAGCCAGTGTGGTGTAGTGGTTAAGAGCAGTAGTCTCGTAATCTGGTGAACCGGGTTCGCATCTCCGCTCCTCCACATGCAGCTGCTGGGTGACCTTGGGCTAGTCACACTTCTTTGAAGTCTCTCGGCCCCACTCACCTCACAGAGTGTTTGTTGTGGGGGAGGAAGGGAGAGGAGAATGTTAGCCGCTTTGAGACTCCTTCGGGTAGTGATAAAGCGGGATATCAAATCCAAACTCCTCCTCTTCTTCTTCTCCTTTTAAGATTCCATATTAGCAAGAGAGCTAGGAATCAGCCTGAGCCCATGCAATTATGTGACAGACATTGTTAACTGCAGACTAACTTTTTAAAAAAAGGACCTGATCATCTCTGGCTTCCTTATCAAAGCTGTCTGAGCAGAACAATGAATCGTTTCTCGAAGCGAAAAAATAACTGGGCTAGAAATACACTAAGGGAATGTAATGGGGTATGAGGGCTGGTATTCCTGGAACTTATTCAAATTGGAACACAAATCAGCCGAAGACATCTCTGGAGTGCTGATCGTGTTCCTGGAGTGATTGCTGTCTGACAGGCAGGGGCGATCCACCTCAGAATGGTCTGCATGCTGTGCAAGTTTGCCTCGGGTATGACTCCTCCTGACATACAAAGGATGTCAGAGAAAGCCATCCCCCATCCCCATCCCCACTCCACCCCACCCTGAGAACCCCATCCGACAAACCGCTCACCACAAGACAAAAAGGGAAAGGTCACGTTATGAATTCAACACTGAGTCTGAGATTTTCAGACATTTTAGGGGATTCAGTGATACAGACAGGTGATTTTAAAGCTGTGTTGGCACTTGGATCAGCTGTTTGTCATACCGCTTCATACTGTTTTCACTTTATTACTTAATATGCACTAATTCAGACAACAACGCAAGCACAAATGGCACTTTACAGAGTAAGGTAAGCCCCCCAAAAGGAATTTATAATCTAAATGTTAGCAGTTAGGAGAGACTTCGAAGAGAGGGGGGAAGGAAGAGGCAAGGCAAGAGAATCTGAATGGGAGTACATGTAATGAATGGACTCTTAGACTTTGATTCAGATGAGGATGGGAAGGCATCAAGAGTGCTGTTCTGGGATGGCCTAGAGATGAAGAGGCTAAAAGAAAGGAGATAGAAACCAACAGCAGAGTGAAACTATTTAATTAAGACGTGAGCTGTTCTGCCCTATGGCCATCTCCACTTATAGCTGCCTCCACCTCACATTCCTGATTGGGTGCTCATCATACACAGGCTGCATGCGCACTAACTTGTTTGTAGCGCAAATAATTACTTGAATCGCTCATGCTCATCCTCAACACGCTGCTCTCAATCTAGATTGATTCTAGAATTTGCTGTCCACAAGAGTAAGTATGATTACCTGATATGCATTTGAAAACCCTCCCCTTGCTGAAGTTATCCATGCCTTTTCTCCCCTTCACATACTCCAGGTGAATGAAGGAGGAAGTGGTGGTGGCAATCTTGGTATATGCCCACCTACAGAGCCAGTGTGGTGTAGCGGTTAAGAGCGGTAGACTCGTAATCTGGGGAACCGGGTTCGCGTCTCCACTCCTCCACATGCAGCTGCTGGGTGACTTTGGGCTAGTCACACTTCTTTGAAGTCTCTCAGCCCCACTCACCTCACAGAGTGTTTGTTGTGGGGGAGGAAGGGAAAGGAGAATATTAGCCGCTTTGAGACTCCTTCGGGTAGTGATAAAGTGGGATATCAAATCCAAACTCTTCTTCTTCTTTTACAATGTCATTGGGCAGGTGTGGCTACTCACCCCAATTGCTGGGACTGCCTACAACTGTTACTGTTTTCATCTGTTTTCTAATGGACACGCTTGAGGGTAATGCAGAAGCAATCTACAATGAGCTTTTCTTTGGGGGATTATCAAGAAGCGAAAATTTTCAGGGGCAAACAATTTGCAAGAGCTCTTGATGGTGTGCGGACTACGTGGAAAAAGGAGTGCTCAGTCTCCATTGGTTCTAGAATAAAATGCCATGTGTATGCAGCCTTAGTGTCAAAACAAGGCATTTCTCCATTCAGTTAAAGTTCCCAATTCTATGCTCCCTCCCTGAGGAACCAACACAGAATTAAGGGTATTACTGCTGCTGGAGTTCCAAGTGCCAAGAAGCTGCTAAACCACCACAACAAACTTGTTAGCTGCTATATAGTCCAATGTCAGTCTCTCTCATTTCCCTCTTTCCTCATCAGCAACATCCAGCAGATGAAGGTGTACTTTGTTACACTCAGGGCTGGCCCTGCCATGCAACAGGGTGAAGCAGTGATGTCTGGTGGAGGGTGTAGATAAAAGCAGGAATACAGGTAGGTACCTGAATGGTGCAGCAAGGCTTCTATAAGCGGTGGCCCTAGCAAGGAGAGGAAGGTATCCTTTGGTGGGGAAGCCCAGCTGAGAAAGCATCTCAGCCCCAATGATAAAGCTTCAAGGTAAATAAAAAGTTAAACAGGAGGTGAATAGTCCCAGCTGCAGTTTAAAGCCTGTAGCTGATGCTCCACATAGCCACTGAATTAAATTCTGGCCAAATAATAATTTCGACCTGAAAAAGTCAATGTCCTCTACAGGCAAGTAAGGTAAAGGTAATGGGACCCCTGACCATTAGGTCCAGTCATGTCCGACTCTGGGGTTGCGGCGCTCATCTCGCTTTACTGGCCAAGGGAGCCGACGTACAGCTTCCAGGTCATGTGGCCAGCATGACAAAGCCGCTTCTGGCGAACCAGAGCAACGCACGGAAACGCCGTTTACCTTCCCGCTGCAGTGGTACCTATTTATCTACTTGCACTTTGACGTGCTTTCGAACTGCTAGGTGGGCAGGAGCAGGGACCAAGCAACGGGGACCTCACCCCGTCGCAGGGATTTGAACCGCCAACCTTCTGATCGGCAAGCCCAAGAGGCTCAGTGGTTTAACCCACAGCATCACCCGTGTCCCCTACAGGCAAGTAGGTTGTACTAATGACTCTCAAACCCAAGGCATGCACAACTTGCTTTGTTGTGGCTGCTTTCACCAAATTTTTATGCCAAGGAAGGGATATCGCTGATAGCCCCAGGGGGCTGTGAAATTTCTGTTACCTATAAGTTACTGCCAATCTCCCCCTACATCCTGTGGTAACAGTAGTTATTGTAGGACAATGGTAGTATCCCGATTCCTTTCTCCAGATTGAATCAACACAATGGATTCAATCACAAGTGAAGCTCTGTGCAGATGGCTCTGTGCAGCTGTGTCTCCCAGAAGGCTTCCATACTGCCAAATATCAACTTAAGGCACAGAGTGAAAAACCCCATAGGAGCATATTTTCTAAAATGGGTGTGTACTGCTGTTCATGAGGACACAAGGTATAATCGCCTTGTGATAAAGCCATAGTAGTTATTCTAATTTGTTTGTTCCTACGTTCTCCAAGCAGCCTACAGGCCTTGTGCCATATCAGCACGGAAATTAAATTTCATAGTTTTACAGAAACTCACAAGGGGCCCTGTGCATCATTTTAAGCATATTTTGCCGTAATAAGAAAAATATACCATGTGCTGAAAATAAAGATGTGCCTCCCTTCACATCTGGAACTGTCTGCTCTTGCAAGCTTATATGATTAAATGTTGTCCTGGCTTTCTTTTTATGGCTGGCAAATAATCTTCATCCAATAAGTTAATGGAATGAAGCAATGACAGGGCAAGCCAGTTGTGGTTCCTTGGGGGCTTATGACAGTTCTTCATCAGATGATCCACTTTAAGCCAGCAAGGTTTGTGGTTTGTGTGTGTGTGTGTGTGTGTGTGTGTGTCCGTGTCCCAATCCCAGAATTCACACAGATATTTTTAAAAGCAAGGGGAAGGGATTATGTCTGAGAGGAGACACTCTCCTATCCTTGCAGGATAGCCATGCATTTAAAGTTCAGAGGCTTTCAACTCAGCAGAAATTGTGGTAATGGACTTGCAAATGTAGATGTAACTCCTGTTGCTGGAAGAGAAAGTTGGCAAGAGCCCCAGGAAGATGCAAAATGGATACAATCAGAGGCACATATTCCATTTTGTCTGCTTGCAGAATCTCTCCAAACATGCTCAGTCATTCTGCGTTACAGGGAATAATTAAAGTAGAAGTAGAAGCTCTGCCACTTGATTTTCAACCAATTACCACAATTCGCAGCAGAACTGCTTCACTCTTCTTGCTGCATTAGGAATCTACTGATAGTATTTAATTCATGTTTCTAGACATAATTTAGTGTCTGCTGTTAAAGGTGGAGGTTGAAATGCTTCCTTTCCCACATGGTGATTAAACATGCACTTCCCTTTCAGATGATCAGACATGCTATCTAAGATATCTGACAAGAGGAGAAGGAAAATCCCGATCCCTGTCTGTTTCAGCTAGTTTGAAATTCAGTGGGACTGGGAATCCACCTACTTGCATCTGTGACATTCCAGTCTTTGTGTTAGTGACAACCAATGGCATCCTTTCAGATCTCCCAAATACCAATTTATTTTAATGCTTATCATTGCTGCAAATAGATCCCATGTAATCTTTTGTTCCAGAGCATTCAGAAACACTTTGGGTTTCCGTTTTAAAACTTTGTCCACCCCCCCCCCCCAAATATATATTCCATTTGATGTGTCGCTCCACAGAGAAAAAGAAAGATCTCTGCCAGATGGAAGGCTTAGGGCAAACTACATTTGTTCCAGGACAGCTCAGAGGGAACAATAAAATTGCAGGCATCTCACCTTTGGCACGGCAAGGTTTCAGACTACAGAAACCAGTGTGCCCTACTGACTGCATTTCTTACACCGAAGATATTATAATCTCCTTTCCTGAGGAGCAGGGCTTTGGGGGAAAGAGGGATAAGGACGAGCCCTGAATGTAGAATACTATTTCATGGTAGGAGATAACCAGGCAATATGTGAGCTACAGGGAGTGGGAAGATGTGTCTGTTTGTGCAAAAACCAGGCCCCAATGAAAGTAATTAGGCTACTTTCAACAAGGTATGAACTGGGTGTGTCTTAATAAACTGAGAATGCATACGCTTCATACATTTAAAACATATGACTTCCTCCAAAAAAAATCCTGGGAATTGTAGTTTCTTAAGGGTGCTAGGGGTTGTAGCTCTGTGAGGGTTGTACTACAGTTCATTGATCCAAGGCACAGACCCGAATGGATTTTCAGTCATGATTTGACAGTGGCTTGAGGGAAACAATTCTAAACATATTGAGGGTCGATCAGGATCCATGCTTCAGATCCATGTTTTCCTCCCTTCCTCATATGCATCAGGCAGATGATAGGCATACATTCAAGAGAACAACCAAAACAGTAGTCATAAAATATTATTCCAATATATCTAATAATATCAAGGACATCTACTGAGTTAACAGAGGAAAAGATGAGAAGGATGATAAGCAAAAGGCTATATATCTATTATTTTGACACCATATCAGTGCTGAAAAACATTGGATCCATAGTATGGTTCATATAATGGAGACAAGTGTGATCTGTGATTTGATTATGGTTGCAGTGAGAGGGGAACTCACAAAAATATGTAATTTCAAAAGGATCCATTTTCTGAGTCCTACTTTTATGTTTGTGTGCACACATACAACTTCTCTTTCTTCTCTACTTCAAACTTTGGCTTTGTCTCCTAACTATCCAAGAGCTAGAGGAGGGGCACCACTCACTTGCTATCTGGCCCAGAGCCCCTACTCCTTAGCTTTCCCAATGGCCCATCACCTTTTCTTTTGTTCTTTCTTAATAGCTCATCTCCCAGGTGATTACCTCATGAGGAATCTAGCCTGGCTTATTTTTTAACCCTTGCTGGATCCAGGTGTTCAGGAGGCTTGATTAATTTCTAACACTTACTGGGTCCAGGCATTTAGGGGAGTGTGGCACCCACAAACTCATAACAATACTTTTCAAGAGAGAAAACAGGTAGCCACCCTCACCATCTCATGATGAAGAGGACACTGAGAGTCACCGGGGAGAGTTTCCCAGGGGCACCGGGGAAAATCCTCAAGGGCATCCGTGTGCTCAACAGTACCAAGCTGATAATAGAAGACAATATGAAGGAAGCACTATACAAATGTTGTTGTTGTTCCCAGCTGTGTTACCCAATATCCTTTCCACTACAGATGCCAGGGACTGAACCTGAGAATCGCTGCATGTAGGCAGGGCCGGCGCGTCCATTTAGGCGAACTAGGCAGTTGCCTAGAGCGCCCAAATGGAGGGGGCGCTGGGCAGCCTGCCCCCCACTGCCGCCCACCGCCGCCCCAACCAACAGCGAAAATCGCAGCGGCGCGGGGCGCCTGGCGGCAGGGGGCAGGGCACCGTATGTCATGCGCAATGACGTCACATGGCCCGCCCCCTCACCTAGGGCGCCAGGTCCTGCATGTAGGGTATGCACTAACACTGAGCTATGGCTCCTTTCTGATGTCACACATAATCAGACTATTGACTGAAAGTGCTAAATGCAGACAGTAGCACAATGTAACTCCATGCTCACCCCTCAGCTCTATCATGCCCTGCCCAATTTGCCTAGCACCAGTTGCGCTGTACACAGCTGTGTTCAGCTGGTGGCAAACCGTCCTAAGCAATTCCATTGATGAGTGACTAGTGGTTGATGTGTGTTTTGTAAAAATAAATAAATATGAAAGTAGGAAATCATAGGTTGTTTTTTTTCCAAGCCTCGGTATTTTCTCCTGTGCTATTAAAATGTTGCTATTCAAAAAGCAACACAGAAAGCCCACTCACTTCTTTGTGGGAAAGTACACAATACCAAGAATTGGGGCTTTCTATGGCCCCAGCAATGTGGATAGGTGGGAGCGCAGGGTGGGCTTTGTTATGTACCTGTAGCAGGTATCAGATGTGCTGGAAGTTCCCCAAAAGCACTTCAATTACTCTAAGTGTGGTGTAGATGGTGCCTACCCACTGCCCTGCCCTCCATCCTTCTTTCATAACAAGTGCCTGGAATGTTCTGTCTCCTCTCTGTTGGTGCATAAAAGCTCACTTTATGCATGCTCCATCCCTCTGCGCTCTCTGGCAGAGAGAGATAATAGGTGAATGAGAAGCTTTCCAAAACACTCGAAAAAGAAAATTTCTTTCCTTGTAAGTTTATAACCCCACTTGGGAGTTCACCTCCACAAGAAATAAATGGTGTCATTCTCTTAAACCGTTCAGAGAGGGGAAAGGCAGAAACAAGGGGACTTCATGTGAAGACATGCACACACTTCTACACACACTGAACCCCTAGGTATGCCTGCCATGAGCAGGGCTGTCCACAGAGGAAACTGGATAAGTAAATCAGCTTTACAAAACAGTCATGGGAGAATGATTGTTTAAGAGGCTCCACATGAATTGTAGCATTACTGACTATAATAACGATAAAAGAAAATTTAATAAAGATGTTTTACAGATGGTATTTAACACCAGCCCAAATATGTAAAATGTATAAAACAAAATCAAAATTATGTTGGAGGTGCAACCAAGTAGAGGGGGACGCTTTTGCATATGTGGTGGTCATGTGATAAAATCAAAGGCTTCTGGGATATGGTATATGAAGAACTAAAGAAAATGTTCAAACAATAATTTGCCAAGAATTTTGATATAGATATAATGAGGGAAAATAAGAAAATATTTATTTATGCCACAGTGGCAGCGAGAACATTAATTGCCAAAAATGGGGGGGGGGGAGAAGACGTAATACCGACAAAAAAAGAATGGCAAGATAAATTATTTGACTATATAGAATTGGCCAGAATGACAGGTGCAATTAGGGGTCAGACCAAACAAAAATTCCAAAAAGAATGGGAAAAATATAGAGATTACAGTGGTACCTCGTGTTACGTACTGTCCTCCTTACGAACGCTTCGGGTAACGAGCTCCGCTAACCCGGAAGTAGATGCCCTTTGTTGCGAACTTTGCCCTGGGATGCGAGCAGAAGTCGCGCTCCGGCGGCACGGCAACAGCGGGAGGCGCCATTAGCGAAAGTGCACCTCATGTTACAAGCGGTTTCCGGTTACGAATGGACCTCCGGAATGGATTAAGTATGTAACACAAGGTACCACTGTACCTTAAAAAGCAGTGCCCTCAGATTAATACTTGGACTTGTTTTGATTAACTTTTGCAAAACAAACTATGGGGTAAAAGCTAAAAACAGAAAGAAAAAGGAGTAAAAATGAAAGGAGAAGGAAACAGTTTACTAAAGATGAAAGTAGAACGGCTCAGAGGATGAAGGAAGTCAATTGGAAGAAAAGAAGAACTGAAATATGGTATATACATATTGTTTAATATTTGCTTAGTATAAGTTTTTGTATTTGCCTTTGGTTTTTTTCCTTTATTTTTTCCTTTGATAGTTTTTTTCTTTATTTTTTATTATTTTTCCCTTTTTCCTTTTTGTTACTGTGTGTGTTTATGCTGCAAAATAAAAATAAAAAAATTAATATATATATTTTTAAAGACTACAGTATAGGTCACCGACCCTTTTGAGGCCTGGGGGCACTTTAGAGTATTGAATGAGTGTTATGGGCACCATCCCCTCTGCTCACTCATCTCCCTGCATCATTGCCCTCTGAGAGGGCAGTGCCGCCTCCAAACACGTTGCTGATCGGAGCGATGTCTACATGGTACCCCTACCCTTCAAAAAGCCTTGCTGCACCATAGGAAGCTGCCAGGTCCTGAGTCACACCATCAGTCCATCTATCTCTGCATTGTCGTCACTGACTGGCAGTGGTTCTCCAGGGTTTCAGGCAGGGGACTCTTGCAACCCTCCCCAGGGATTGAACCTGGGACCTTCTGCGTGGAACGCAGATGTTCCACTGCTGAGGTACAGCCCTTCATCTATCTCTCCTTCTGGTGCTGAAGTTGGTTCACCCTGCTATGTCACAGGGCCAGCCTTGTCAATAGGAAGCAGTGATGCATGAGGGTGGAGAGAAGCTAAGATGAGGCAGAAGCTTCTGGCATCTAAAACAAGATTGTTGTTGACTGTTGATCCATTCTGTTAACTGATCACTGGGAAGTATGTGTATTATTAGCAAATTGGAAGAGCGCTAATCTGTTTCCAAAGACGGGGTGTGTGAAAGTTTCTCTGTCTTGTCAGTACAATGAGTATAGGAAAGTCTGCATCAACACTTTTGTACTCAAGGCCATGTGTTTTACAAGTGCAATGTATCAGATGAGAGACTCAGTAAACTTGCCGGAATCTAATCTACAGAAAGAGGGGTTTATAAATATCACATCAGTCACCAAACACAAAAATGTAGACTCCAGCCAAGAGTGAAACATTTGCTCAGGCCCCAAGCTGCACAGATGCTTATCCTCCATGGTCTGCTTCAGCTAGTGGCACCATAATTTGTCTATAAATCTAAGAGAAGCAGAAGTGGGGGAAGCTATTGTCCCACTCAGTTCCAGTTGTTATATCACATACCTCAGATCTATCTTTCAACCGCTGGTAAGGCCGCAACTTTTACCTCAAATTTTCCTGATTTTGTTGGTCACTATCAACTTACCATCAACCTAGATTAGCTTGCAGGACACACCCGGCAAGATTATGCTGGCAGTCACTATAATGGAAACCATCCCAAACTGAAAGTCTGGCCACCTGCACTTGAAGATGGTGGCATACAACAGCTTTCGAAAGATTACAGGGTAGTAAGCCCAAGAAGATGACTTGACTGATAGCTTCCACATGCTCAAATCCATCCCACAGGACCAAGAATACAAATATCTTAACAGGGCTGTATGGAACACCTAGGACCATACCATGATACAAATCACAGCTCCAACCCTCTAAGAATTCTTCAGTAGTGGACAGCATGGTGGAGTGACAGTGCTTACCGGACCTCCTGACAGCTGAGTCATTGCTGCTTACCAGGAGGGAATGGGCAAGGCAGCAAGAAGCTCAACACGATGCTAATGCATCAGTGGAGTCACTCTGCTACTCCTGCCAGTGTGTTTGCACTGTGCTGACTTTGCCCCTCTCCCTCCTAATAAGCAGCACTGGCTCAGCTGTCGGGAGACAGGTAAGTACTACTGGAATTCTCATGTTGGCCAAAGACTCCTACTTCTGTAACAGCAAAGCAGGCAAAGCACACAATCCTGAGCTTTGCCTGACTGCAAGCAGAAGCATATGTCAAGAAAGGCAGCTTCTTCCATGGGCTATGGGAAAGATATTAAGTATTGTCATCTGCACACTTGTTGGACCTCACAAACCCCAGGACCATACCTAATTGGATACTTGCTATCCCTCATCAATCACCATCCCTCCTGGAATACATCATAAAATAGTATTTTGCCTCTCTTTGCCTGGAGGATCTCTGCTTGCTCTCCTAGATGACAGGTCCCATGATGTTTGCACATCAGCTTAAGATACTCTGCTTGTAAATTATAGAAGTTAGGAACTGAAGATTAACTGTGTGTGTGTGTGTGTGTGTGTGTGTGTGTGTGTGTTCCTTTTAATGCAATCTCCCCTTCTCTTGTATTTGAAATTAAACAAATTTCAGACTGGTCATAAAAACGTAAGAAGAGCCTGCTGGATTATAGCAATGGCCCATCTAGTCCACCATCCAGTGGCCACATAGAGATGCGTGGGAAAGCCTTAGGCAGGACCTGAGCACAAGAGTATTTCCCCCTCCTTTGGTTTTCAATATCTGGCATTCAGAACTATTGTTGCCTCTGACCATTAAAACAGAGCATAGCCATCATGGCTAGTAGCCATTGGTAGCCTTATTCTCCAAGAATTTGTCCAATCCTCTTTTTAAGCCACGCAAGTTGATGGCCATCAGGGCCTTTCGTGAGAGTGAGTTCCATCATTTAACTATGTACTGCTCAAAGAAGTACTTTATCTGCGCTGAATCTTTCAACATTCAGCTTCGCGGGATGAGTTCTAGCGTTATGAGAAAGGGAGCAAGCACTTTTCTCCATCAATTGATTTATTGATTATTTGATTATAATAGTAATCAAATATACTTTTAAACATTTCCTAAAAATTAGATGTCAATTGCCAGGTGTGTGAGAGTCATCCCACAGCATTTGCATGCATTTGATGGAACACTAGAAGATGGGAGAATGTTTAATTCTTAGTGAATCCTGCCTGCACTTTCCACCTTGTGTATAAATAACTAGAGCACGGGTGAGGAACCTGTTGCTCTCCAGATGTTGCTGAACTTTGAACTCTGATCAGTTTCAGCTACCATGCATTGTCAGTGCACAGCAATTGTGGGAGATGTACTGGAGTCCCCCATCCCTGGGCTAGAGACTCTCTTTACTGCTTTCAAGAAAGCAGATAACCCAAGGAAGTGGCCTGGAATATCCCTTGGAGTGGGGGGGGGGGTTCCTCTGGCTAGTGCACTGGATCTTACATATATAAGAGCCAGTGTGGTGTAGTGGTTAAGAGCAGTGGACTCGTAATCTGGTGAACCGGGTTCGTGTCTCCGCTCCTCCACATGCAGCTGCTGGGTGACCCTGGGCTAGTCAAACTTCTCTGAAGTCTCTCAGCCTCACTCACCTCACAGAGTGTTTGCTGTGGGGGAGGAAGGGAAAGGAGAATGTTAGCCGCTTTGAGACTCTTTAAGGGGAGTGATAAAGCGGGATATCAAATCCAAACTCTTCTTCTTCTTCTTCTTCTTCTTCTTCTTAAATATTGTTTCCTTTTATCCCCCAAAACCAAAGTACACTTTCACAAAACTGACATGTTCATGGGGCTGAGAGGGTGGCAGGAACTGCCAGTGCTAGAAACAGGAACCTTCCCTTCCCTAGCCTCATGCAGTGACTCAACCAAGGTTACAGGTCAAAAGGTTCCTATAAATCCACTGCATTTGTTGATTTGGTCTGGCCTGACCTAGTTAAGCTACCAAGGCATCCAGGTTAGGCTTGACTTTTGCCTGGTTGAAGATCGACCTTGACTGCATCCACCAAAGCACATTTAACCGGAGGTAAGTCTTACAAACTAAATGGGATTGAGGTTTCCAATCATATTGCTGGCCATTCTGCTGATAGCATTTCCCAAGCTTGTTCTCTGTTTAGAAAGGACAGCAAGAGAGTGGAAATAAAACCTAGAACAAAGCAATGTAATCCACATGTGATTAAGCCTGCTTCTTCACACTGACAGCTCTGTTAAATGCTATTTGGAAGAAGCAGATTACAGTCTTACTGAGAAATCATTTAAGACAACATTATGCTTTAAAAAATAAAATAAAACCTGAATAAAATCTGGCCGCTGTGTTTAGAAATCTGTGTTGTCTGTATTACTCTTGTGCTTTTTTTGATATGAAAGTTTACATGTCGCTCACGCTTTTCACTTGGTATAAGAAGTCAGGGTGAAGAGGCAGACAAAAATAAAATATACAGGACAGAGCCAACCTCAGTGACTAAATTATAAAAAAGTAAGGCTTATGTGTTATGTCAATATGTTGACATAACACATATGTGTTATGTGTTATGTCAATATTTCCAATTTCTGAAGATGCAGCACATACCGAGTAACTGGTTTTCAAGGTCATGTGCACCTGGAAAGCGATATTAAGCAATATTTTGGGAATTAAGAGATTGAGAAGAAAAATCTTGCTCTGTGTGTGTGTGTGTGTGTGTGTGAGAGAGAGAGAGAGAGAGAGAGAGAGAGAGAGAGAGAGAGAGAGAGAGAGGAGCATTAAAATCTACCAGTGCGGACAAGTTAGCAAAATGCTTAGGCTAATGTGTGTGTGTGAAATTCATGAACATTTACACCCCTGCAAAATCAGCAATTTTCAGGGGAGAAGGGGGTCGCGCATATCTGATAGTAAGGGCTTAGCTACCACTTGATGTTCAAGTACCTCCCTATGCTCTGGGCAGAGGCACCGACTATAGGGGGTGGAAAGGGCTTCAGCCCCCTCAATATTTGTGGGCAGGGGTCTAAGCCCTCCCCCAATATTGAGGGGGCTGCCATCTGCCACAGCCCACAGCTGTGGGGCAGCGCTCACGTGCCAGGAGGGGGCAGGGGACATGTTGGGTGAAGATCGCCCTCCACACGCCCCACCCCCACCATGTGAGTGCTCATGCGCTGGGGGAGGGATGCATGGAGGGGCACATGACATCATGCGTGTGATATCATGCGGCGCTGGGCCCCCTCAACGTGGGGGGTAAGATGGCGCCCCTGGCCCTGCGTATCCCTTCCAGTGACTGGCATTCAGTTAGAAGCACCCTAGAACGAGCTCTTCATAGCCCTGATAGCTGCAACTTTGACACCATGTTTTGCTTGAAAAATTCTATTCATTTGTTTTGCTGTTACAAATATTTTTAAAAACTTGAATTTTTTGAAGCAAATTACTAATGAGGGAAAAGAAACAGTCTTTTTTTTTTTAATCAACAGTGACATGTGGCCATATCTGACATGTAATATTACCACCATGAAGAAGGGCTATTTTCAACTGCATATGTAAAGCGCCAAAGCTGCAGGCGATCAGAACTGAAAGCAGCCATTTACTAGAGAAAAAGAGAGGTAGTTTTCCGGGTGCCCATTACCAACTAAAAGCCACTTTTTTCATATGGAAAATGTTTACCCCAGAACATTCGGCACAGTATCTTATAAGCAGTGCTGCATGGAAATGCTTTGAAAATTGCCACAAGGTTCAGAGCTGCCCTATGTATTGCAGCAGTGGCCGTGGTTTCTTTATTATTTGCTTCCTATTTTACTTTTTTTTGCACTCAAGGCAGGCAGTGGTAGCAGATGCAGTACTAGCCATCATGCTCTTCAAGTCACAGTCTGAAGTTGATTTAATATCCTGGCTCGCTTCAAAGCTGGTAACCATAGTTTCTCAGTTTGGATGAAACAGAAGAACTATGATTAATTAAAGGGTTCCTGGCTTGGTTTATTTATTTATTCATTCATTCATTCATTCATTCATTCCAAAGGGAAGGACAAAGAAACTCTGCATGTAGGCAAAAGGCTTATTCACATATATCCCAAATGCATTTATCTGAACATGGATATTACAGCAATGACCAAATACATCACTTTTGAATTCTGAATGTGAGTACATTATTTAACAGCTGTTTCTATGTGCCACAGCGTTGCATCACAGAGAACAGATAGCGTATAATGAAAACTTCCTTTATGGGTTCAAAGGTTCGTTTAATACTAGTATTCCAGGAACGGTTTGAAATGATGGTTTGATTCTAAGACACCCTGCTGGGCAGAGTAGATAAGATAGTGAAAGTGACCACTATTAGAACACAGGTTGTTATCAGCTGGTGGGAATCAGCTGCTAAATATTTAGACTTAAAAAAAAAGAAAATATACATGGTAAATGGTTTGCCACACCAACATGGGTATAAGGAATGTTTCAAAAATTTCTAAAACAAGCATAAGGCAAAGATTTCTAAATGGTCAGCTGTGACCAACAAGGAGTGTGTGTCACAGAGGAGCATTGTGAATGGATCGCCACATTACCAGCAGTAGTAGTTAAAGGGGGTGGGCGGTTCCTTAACTGTGTTGATGCAAAAGAAAGAAGGGATTCCTGGATGCCAAGATCCAAATTTGGGGTAAGTACTCTTTGGTGAGAGAACCCCAGCAGAGATTTAAAGTCACAAAATATGCAGCTAATTAAAGCTTGGAAATATACCGGTAGGTTGTAAAACCTTAAAATGTGCCCTTTAAAATTCTTTCCAAAGTTTCCCGTTTCCCCTAGCATAGCAAAATGCCACACGCTTGGCAAGGTAAAAATTAGTTTACTTACAAGCTTTTCAAAGGTTCACTTCACGTGCTTTCCCATACATCAGTCAGAAAAGTTGCACAAGCAGTAAAACTTAGTTACAAAGTGGTAAAAGTTCCTAGATTATAGGAACTCAAGAGTGCTGATGAGAGTCATGCAGCTGAGTTGGAGCAACCAACTCAAACCTTTTCGCATAATGAGCTTCTCAGGTAGACAGGAAGAAACAATAGGCTTGATTACCTATTTCTTCCCAAGGTAAGATGAAGTGAGGTAGCTAAGCCTAGCAGGGCAGCTTATGGTATTCAGAGTTGCCATATGTCCAGGATTTCCCAGACATGTCCTGTTTTGGGGGGCCAGCACCCCCATCTGGACAGATTTTTGCATTTTGGATTAAATGTCCGGGTTGGGGGGGGTTATTTTCTCTCTTTTATTGTGGGCCACGCGAATGCTCAGAAGGCGCGGTGCCCCGGAACAGGAAGCACATATCGGGTGGCCTGGAGCGGCCTGCCGGGGATTGCGCTAGGCCCTGAGCTGGTCCTGGCAGCTGCCAGGAACTTGTGCAGTTTTCCTGGGGCTGTGCTAGGCTCCACGGTAAGAGAGGGTAAGAGAGAGGAGGGAAGAAGGGGGAAGGAAGGGGTTAGCAGCAAGGAGGGGGTGAGCGAGGGAGATGCTGGATGGTGGTGGGGGTTATCCCAATGGTGGGGGGGGGGTGTCCGGGTTTTGCGATCCCTGGAATATGGGAACCCTAATGGTATTAACCATTTCATGCATTAATTAGACTTAAGCTGGTTGGTATATGAGGCTGATATCCAACTAACTGCACAACTGCTGCTTGGCCTCTTTGCAACAAATAAATGTGCTACCAGTTCTCGGAACTAGCCTCTGCATCTGGCAACCTTTAACATTGAGTATGTGATAGGTCTGCGCACAATAACAGACTCTTTGTAAAGCTATGCCATAAAATGGCAGGGTTACTAAATGCAACAGAGGTCAGGAGTCCTACGCTCTTAATGCAGAAGAGAAGAAGAAGAGAAGAAGAGTTTGGATTTGATAATAATCTGGTGAACTGGGTTCGCATCTCCACTCCTCCACATGCAGCTGCTGGGTGACCTTGGGCTAGTCACACTTCTTTGAAGTCTCTCAGCCCCACTCACCTCACAGAGTGTTTGTTGTGGGGGAGGAAGGGAAAGGAGAATGTTAGCCACTTTAAGACTCCTTCGGGTAGTGATAAAGCGGGATATCAAATCCAAACTCCTCCTCCTCCTCCTCCTCCTCCTCCTCTTCTTCTTGTGTTCAACTGTTTTGAATCTGTTTATCTGGGTGCAAAATTTAGTTTATATTCAGTCACGATGATTTTACTGTGCTCTGTCCCCCATGCACAGCCAAGCCTTCAGGCTCCCACTTCCAATGGACTTGGAGAAACCCAGCTGAAGACCTGCGTTAAGAGCCCTGCTTGGCCGCTGTATATAAGCCTGTTTAATAAACTTGTTACATTATTGATGTTTGTGTGGAGTCCAAATGCCATAGTTCAGCAGGCAACACAGTTTTCGCATCATATATAAGAAGGCACAGATGCTTTTGCTATGCTTCATACACCTCATTTCAAAAAACTCATTGTGAGAGCGTATTGGGGAGAGACAACAACTATATCCTTGAATGCAGAGGCCTGATTTCCTCATGTCAGTCTAAGGAAATATAAATGCACTTATTTTGTGGAGCAAGCTTATTCAAACAGTGTCCCCCTTCTTTCCTTGGGTTTCCTTATGAATATTCTGTCTGTTATCCTGTTCATTTGACCTCCTTTCCTGCCTGCCTTCCACTTCTCCTTGTCACCGTGTTATCACGCCGCCACTACCTGTCTCCTCAATGCAAATCTCTTTTCAAGTCTCCTTCCTTTCATTTTATTTCTTGTATGTCTTTCTATGCTTATGTCAATTTCATCATCCTGCACAGCAGTCATTAAGGCTCTTGCAGAGCCAATAACATCATATATCCTGATCCAATGTATATTTGCACAAAGGCAAGCCCCAGCACAGAGTTCAGTAAGACTTACTCCAAACTGTATCTGCCTTGAACAGCAGTCTTTGCCTCCTTGGCTTACATGTTGGGGAAGCCCCATAGCTCAGGAGGGGTACAGCATCTGCTCTGCATGTAGAAGTTCCTGGGTTCAATTCCCAGTATATCCAAGTGTTGCTGGGAGAGAACTCTGTCTGAAATCCTAGAGAGCTTGAGCTCAGTGGACCAGTTCTGACTCAGGATAAAACAGCTTCCTGTGCTCCTGCGTCAAATTCCACCCTGAAGTGCACTGAAGTGCATTGCTTGGTTATTTCTTGTACTGTCAAAAGGCGAAGCTATTCCTTTACATTACTCTGTTTAAGGAATACTCAAGAAGCAGTCTTCTTTTGTGACAGGGCATCCCTGAAAGGAATGATTGGGACTAGAGTCCTAGACTGTTTTCGATATATGCTCTGTAGACTCACTCTGCCTTTCTAAAATCCCCTTGAAATGTTATTGCCTTTCTAAAATCCCCTTGAAATGTTATTGGTGAAAAGACTAGGATACTTCTCCATCTCTGAGCAAACTTTCCAGGAAAAGTACTCATATTTTCCCATGAAATAAATAATCTCCTCTTTGTTGTTTTAATGGGAATTGGGACATATGCAGAAAAGAAATATTATGTGCCACCAAGACAAAATGTGAGAAATGACTCCCCTGAGATTGTCTGTGCAAAACTGTGGATACTTGGCTTTTGGTGGAGGTCCTTGGGACAAATACCGTAATCCATCTTTGATACTTTCATTCCTACATTTTACATACCCCCTCCCAAAAAAAGAAAATCATTTACTGAAGCTATAATAAAAAAATTCCTTCCAGTAGCACCTTAGAGACCAACTAAGTTTGTTCTTGGTATGAGCTTTCGTGTGCATGTGTATCTGAAGAAGTGTGCATGCACACGAAAGCTCATACCAAGAACAATCTTAGTTGGTCTCTAAGGTGCTACTGGAAGGAATTTTTTTATTTTGTTTCGACTACGGCAGACCAACACGGCTACCTACCTATAACTGGAGCTATAATGTAACAGATGGGTCACAGGAATTATTAATCTTGTGTTAAAACCACAAACTGACTGAAACAGAATTCTGTTATTTAATCGCATGAACATTTTTCCGCTGGTATAGCAACATCTGATAGCAAGACAAGCAGGTTCAGATGTGGCACATCAACAGATTATCATTTCTAGATGTTGTTTCTTGACTTCTGCTTTTTGAAAGTGACTTTACTTTGCCCAAAGCCACTGCTTAAGGCTGTCACAGCTACCAAGGCCCAGGAGGGATATTAGGAAGGAATGACGCTTCTGAAGCATGCTCTGGTGGTACAGTGACAGCAGAGAGGAGGGATAAACCAACATTTATTTCAAAATCTAGGTCTGAATCAATGCAGGCATTTGAAATTGTTGAAATGTTTAACTGTATGTTCTCATTCTGTATATTTTGCCAGATTTAAGGTGATTCAAAGTTCTGCTTGAACTGTCAATGGCCACTTGCAACCTCCAATCTATTTTGAAACTTAGATTTCTGTATTTAACGAGCATTCAAGTCATACACACCATACATTTAGGGCACATATCCCCCCCCCAAAAAGAACCCTGGGAACTGTAGTTTATCCCTCACAGAGCTACAATTCCAATGATTCTTTGGGGGAAGACATGTGTTTTAAATGTATGGGGGTGAAATGAGTCACTGTGCTGCAATATACAGCAGTAAATCATCCGTTTAGGTCTACTGCTGGTGCTTGCCATGGTGAAGTGATGCTTAAGCCACTCCATAAAACAGAGGTGTCTTCACCAGAACTGCAACTCCTGTCATGACCATTGGCCATGCTGGCAAGGGCTGATTGGAGTTATGGTCCTGGAGGACACTAGGCTGGGACAGTGTAAGTTAGACTGCAATCCTAACCATGTCTATTCGTAAGTTTTCTCTCCCCAGGAAGGCTCGCCAGGCGCCATCATTGCTTATCTATTTTTGCCAGGCAAAACTAAATCTTTTCCACCAGGCCTTTGGCTTTTAATTTTCTGCAGCCTCGTGCTGTGAGCATGATGTTTTTAAGACAGCCCTGCCTTTTAAAAATACGAATGAGTTTTAGATTTTCCTCTGTTTTATTTTGTGCTGGTTTTAATGTATATGTTACTTATTTATTTCAGTAAATCTAATACCCAGTGCATTGTGGCAAACTGTAGGGAAGAGGAAAATATTTAGTGTCAAAGAAGAGAAGAAGAAGAAGAAGAAGAAGAAGAAGAAGAAGAAGAAGAAGAAGAAGAAGAGTTTGGGTTTGATATCCCACTTTATCACTACCCGAAGGAGTCTCAAAGCGGCTAACATTCTCCTTTCCCTTCCTCCCCCACAACAAACACTCTGTGAGGTGAGTGGGGCTGAGAGACTTCAAAGAAGTGTGACTAGCCCAAGGTCACCCAGCAGCTGCATGTGGAGGAGAGGAGACATGAACCCGGTTCACCAGATTACAAGTCTACCACTCTTAACCACTACACCACACTGGCTCAAAGGCAAGATGGTTCCCTTTCCATAGCAAAAGATCAGGAAATAATTTCCATGGGGTAGGCTTTTTACATCTGCTGCAGCAAAAAAAAAAAAAAAAAAAGACCAAGAGTGTTGTGGTGCTTTATGACAAATAAACATGAACATGGGATGGCATAACCTTCCCTCGACTACATCTTATGAGGTGGGTTGTAGTCCAGGATAGCTTACACCATAATGAAGGCGTTAGTCTGTAAGGTGTCACAAGATTCTTGGCTGCATTTGGAAATGACTGCCTTAGGAGAAGCATATATTTGGTCTAAAGTGTTAGCTTCTATGACCTTCTTGTCCACAACCAGCTAAATATATTTTGCTGCCCAATGAAGAACTGCGAATGATGCACAGACCCCATCCCATCAAGCCAACTACATAAGGGTGAGGAGGATTCTGCTTCACACCACATTTTTGGAAGAACTTTCCCATCCCCACCCCTGGGCCCACGTGTGGATTGAAACACTGATCTGTGGGGGTCACGTCACATAATCAATTGACAAAATGGCACATCAGTCCATACAATAGTTACAAGGTGATCTAAGAATCCCCTCTTTTTCCTTTTTGACATGGTACATGGGGGCAGCCATCTTTTTCTCCTTGGGCCATTTTCACAGGCATGATTTACCACATGGCCATGGCTCTCCTCTGAGCAGCTTAAAAAGTTAAGCAGGCTATAAAAAGAAGAAAAAGGCAATTTTTAAGGTGCCAGGCAAAAGTCCTCATAAGTCCTCCCCCGCTTTTCCTTTTTTGTAAAGAGACAAAGCCAAGCTGGTTTCACAAAAACCGAAAGTGTCTTAGGATGGAAATAGGATTATTTGTCTGTCCCTAATTGTACCCAATGCCAGCCAAGTTATTTTGGCAACTCACAATCACCTCTCTTTTTCCCTAGCAGTAAAAATGCAGCAATATTACATTACATAACTAACCATTTGCTGCCCTTTGATGGCACCTAAAATCAGATCCCTGAGAGGTGCCTGCCTTACTTTGCCAAACGGCGGGATTGGCCCAATGTCTTACTGCAGTATAAAACATTGCATTGGGCACCTAGTAGGAAGAGGGCATACAGAACTTCCTATCATAAAGAATAAACCGCAAAAGAAATTTTCAGCCTGGGGCCGCAAGGAAAGCCAGTTCTTTCCCCCAGACCCATTAGGGATCACATGAATTTTATATTGGCCCTTTCTTAGATTGAAAATGTTTCCTATTTCTGGGAGTGGTGGTTCAGCCTTTTCCATTCCACTGCCTCACTTTGCAAAACATGAAATGGCTTTTTGCCCTTGCACTTTCCATTTCATTTCCATTCCTCGACAAGCATGTTTCTATTGCCAGACGTCTACAAAGGGCAACGTATACGCTTTCAATCTGAATTACTTTCAGTTCCTACAAAGGGAAGAAGCCTGAGTGAATGCAGCATTTAGAAGCACGCCCCGTGCATCTCATTTGCACGATGGAGACTAATAATTCTCTTAAGCACAAGCCTTGCGCTGCAGAGAAGTTAGAAGCGAATGCTCAGCAGATAGCTCTTCTGCCTGAGCCACAGTGGTTGACCCGTTATGGTCGCCTTCCAACCACCAGAAGCTTCTGCTGCTGCAAGACCTGCCCATTTCCATCAAGGTTCCTTTTCTCTGACCCCTTGGAATTTCAGACTAGATAGACGTGCCCTGCCTCTTTCACTGCTCCCACATTGCCCTTGTCCTCAACAGCCACAACAACCTGGAGCACAGGTGTGGAACCTTCAGCGCTGGCCCAACCAACAGGTGGACTGAGGCAACCACCTCAGGCAGCAGAAGCTGGGAAGTACCAGTGGAAACCCCCCCAACTGCTCTTCCTAACCTCCTGACCACTCCTCTCTAATGGAGGACAGAGCTGGGTTCCAAGTGGCCTGCTGCCCAAAGGAGTAATGAAGGTATTAGCCTGTCACCAGTAGTTACCGGTAGGTGTAGTTAGGTATGGAGGAAATGACATGGAAATGACATGGCCCAGGAATCAGCTGATTGTCAGGACTTCAAAGCAGTGATCAGGGTCCTTACAAAGAGCCCTGTGCATTGCTTTGAAGAACAAATGATGGGCATGGGTGTGCCAAGATGGCCCTGTGGACCTAATTAGGTTGGAGGTTCCCCCTCCCCTGAATTTTTAACAACAACAATAACAACAACAACATACAACCCTTTATCAAAAGGTCCTAGGGCAGTGCACAACATTAAGAACATATTTTACACAGCATAATAATAAAAGCATGAAATGAAGAATAGTAATTATCAGCAAAATAATAATAATAATAATCATAACAACAGTCTATCCATCCCCAGCTTTAACAGGCCATAGATTATTTAATGGTTGAAGGCCTGGGTGAAAAGGAATGGTTTTGCCAGGTGCCTAAAAACCTGTAATGATGTAATGATGGCACCAGAGGAGCCTCTCTGGGGAGAGCATTCCACAAATGGGGAGTCACCACAGAAAAGGCCCTTCTCATGTTGCCACCCTCTGAACCTCTCGAGGAGCAGGGACACAGAAAAGGGCCTCAGATTACAAGCACAGGATCCAGGTCGGTTTGTATGGGGGGAGGCAGACCTTAAAGTATTGAGGTCCTGAGCCATGTAAGGCTTTATAGGTCAACACCAGCACTTTGACTTTTCGGTCAGTGCAGTCAGACAAGGATTGGCATTATATTTACCTGCTAGAACACTTCAATAAGTGTGATGCAGCTGTTTCAACAGCACCTTGCCCATCCACCTATCTACATTGCAGACTCTACAGGGCATTGCTGTGATCACAGCAGAATCAATGCTCCTGTTGGTTGCTTGCATTTTTTTATTTAGTTTGTATATTTATGGCCTAATTGCTAGCCAAAATTAGCTCTCAGCAATCATAATCCATAGCACAGATATAACAAAAGGAATTGGGAAATGGGTGTATGGCAGTGAAAGAAGGAGGTAGAATGGATGTTTGCAGCTCACAGTCCTCACTTCAGCTTTTTGCTTCCTTCTTGCATTTGTGTTGTTTTTGCAAAAGCCAGAACCAGAGACGGCATAGTGATAGCCCATGGGTAGGCAAACTAAGGCCCGTGGGCCGGATGCGGCCCAATCGCCTTCTGAATCCGGCCAGCGGACGGTCCAGGAATCAGCATGTTTTTACATGAGTAGAATGTGTGCTTTTATTTAAAATGCATCTCTGGGTTATTTGTGGGGCATAGGAATTTGTTCATTCTTTTTTCAAAATATAGTCCGCCCCCCCCCCCCCAAGGTCTGAGGGACAGTGGACCGGCCCCCTGCTGAAAAAGTTTGCTGAGCCCTGGCTTAGCCAGTGCAGGGGGGGCTCTTTGCTGGGGAATAAGTTCGCATCCCCACAAGCAAGTAAAAGGAAGACAAATACATGTCTTCTATGGGTAATTTATTCCCCTCTTCATTTTGTATTAGGAACTGTGCCTCTAATGGCTTAGAACACCCCAAAGAAAGCTACCTTAAGAGTATTATTTTGATTCAATTAAAAATTGGTTAGGAGCTATTTGCCTCTTGCAATCCTCTAAGAGTTTTTTTGTTCTCCATATTTTATGTCCCTTAATTCCCGAGATCTGATTTCATGCTTTCTAAAAGGGTGTTTTGATAAGATGCTGACAGAATCACAACTAAAGAACCAAGTGTGGAAAATCCCATAATTTTGTAACGTCAACTGGTTTGTAAATATATCAGAAGTATTATTGACAGTGCTGCCCCCACGCTCCGCAAACCAGCATTGCACCGAGTTTGAGATCCAAAAGGAAGCCTCGCAAGTTGATCTTTCGTTTCTCAGACATGAAACTCCATGTAGTGAGAGGGTGGGAGGTGGGTTTTTATTAAACTCTACATTGAGACTAGAATTCTACTAAAAGACAAGAAATATAGCCTTTAGTTCTGCAATTTGTTTTAAACAGGTGGCAAATTTAAATTCCCAATCTAAAATAACAATAGGTCTTAAATTACTAGTTCAAATAGCTTACAGATTTTAAATGTCGAGGAAACAAAGTACAATTAAGGATAGGGATGATTTATTGTTGAAATATTAGGACAAAATGTTATAAATACAGCTTTCTATGGCTTTGTGTAACTGAATATTAATCAGTCCCAGTAAGGCAATGGTTCTTTAATATCACAAAAATGTATATGATTCTGAATCATAAACTTTTGTAGTATATATGGCATTTGTATTCCTGTGATTGTTTAGAAAGCTCTGCAATTTACTCTCTTCACAGGTAAAAGACACACATGAATCTGATACAGTAGGAATATAGTATAGCCACACCTATTTATAACTGATTGCTATATAAAACTTCTATTTTAAGTCAAGTAGCCTCTGTTGTTGGATTCCAGCTCCCATCAACACCGCCAGCATGATCCAGAGGGATGATGGTTCAAGAGCAGTTGGAGACCCATAGCCCCCTCCCCAGTAGTGGACACCATGGTGGGGCAGTGCTGGTCACCTGACCTTCATTTGGTCATGCTATCGCTGCAGACTGGGAAGTAGAGGTGGACAGGTAAGGCGGAGGTGCAGCGCAAACACACCAGCGGGAGCACCAGATTAGCTCTGTCGGTGCATTTGCACTGTGCCCGCCTTGCCACCATCTTGCTACTCCTCTCTGCCCCCCAGTAATCAGCAGCAAAACAATCAACTGGAGGTCAGGTGTGCACCACTGTATCACCACCACTAAGCATCACCACCACTGGTCCAGGAGAACAGATGTGCATGCAATATTCCAGTGGCCTGAAGGCTTTCCTGGGACTCCCAAACTGATCCTGGATAAACTTATCTCTTGTTGTAAACATGAGGACGGCAACAGGTCTGATGTGTTTGAAACTGCCGTTTCTCCAGGCTGCACACAATTCTGCTCTACAAGTTATTATTGACTGGAGAACGCTTTGTATTTTGACAACACAATTCCAAACCAAGCTGAAGCCTATAAGCATTTAACAAATTTATAACTTTCATATCTTCGGAACAGCTAAATCAATGTCGAGAATGAATCAGAAGGCAAGTGAATTGTATCTGTCACCAAACTGCAATTATTGTCATGCAGATGCGTGCTTAGGAACTTGGGGAATGAAGGGGGAAATTCAGATATAACTCAGGTGGAGGGTTTTTTTTGGGGGGGGAGGGGAGGCTGTCTACATAAAGCCTCTAGCTCTTGCTTTGGTGAGATCACATGCCTACTCCTAAGTGGCTCAAGACCCTGCTATTGACTCAGATTCTTTGAATTTTGTATGATTTTGCAGCATTTGACAGCTGCTTGATCACTTCTGTATTCCTGTTTCCTTAGGTGGATTAGACTGGTGGTTTCCAAGGACCTGTGTGTAGGAAGCGTTATGCTGAGTCAGACCAAGAGCCATCTAGCTCAGTTTTGTCTAAACGGAACGGCAGTGGCTGTCTAAAGTTTCAGATAGAGAGTATCCAACCTGGAAATGTAGAGGATTAAACCTGGGGCCTTCTGCATGCAAAACAGATGCTCTACCACTGAGCCAGGCACCTTTTCAGTTGCTTGATGCTCCAGACAGATGCCAAGTCCAACTCACCTGCCATCTCCCAGGCTCTTCCCCAGGACTCTCCCCTCCTGTGGTTTCCAGTAACTGCTATCTGAAGAAGTGTGCATAAACACGAAAGCTCATACCAATAACAAACTTAGTTGGTCTCTAAGGTGCTACTGGAAGGAATTTTTTAATTTTTTATTTTGCTATTCAGAAGCATTGCTGCCTCCGACTGTGGCAACCCAGGATTAAATGGCAGGGAAACACAGGCTTGCATTCTGATGCCAATGACATCATGCAGAATTTGAAACAACAGCACAACTGCATGCATGAGGAGTGCCCATCCCACAATAACCATCTTATTGGAAAGCCTCCTTTGTCTTTCCTGGGAATTTACTAGCTAATACCACCTATGACACAGAGAACATAGCTTCTCGCCTTGATTGCTTCTGGGTTTCGTTCTTGCCAATTTGCTTGCCTACCAGAAAGAAAACAATTCATAACATTCCTGCAGCCTAAAGGGACAGCCCGAGGCATTTTGCTGCCTGAGACAAAGTACCAGAAGGTCCTCCCACATTTCACATATAACAGTTGCCCAGGCTAGGAGTTCAAATTTATTTCAGCAGAGGGGATAGAATGGTGTCCTGCCCCAGAGGGCAGCAGGCTAACACTGGGAGCAGGCCATACGGCACAAAGTCCTTTCCTTCAACACCTCACTACCACTCACCCATCTCTCCATCTGGTGACTCATGTAAGTGCTGCAATGCAGCAACGGTGGTACCAGCAAGCATGTGTCACATGAGCAGAGCAATACCTGCCTGCTAGAGGATGTGGCCTGGGCTGGCTGCTTATTTGCCTGACCATTCAGTCAGGAGCCCGACTACAATTCACTAGGACAGCGGTAGCCAGCATGGTATCCTCCAGATAGCATTGGCCTACAACTCCCAATAGCCCTTGCCAGCATAGCCAATGGTCAGGGATGTTGGGAATCACAGTCCAACACGTGGCAGGAGCCATGTAGGTTATCCCTGCAGTAGGGGAATGAGACGAGACTGCCAGACCACGCCAGCAATGAGCAAAGCTGCTAGTATGGGAGCAGCCTGCAGGGTGGAGTGCTCAGGAGAGCAGCCAGAGGGGCTCAGGAGGAATAGCTGGGGGGGGGCTGCTGCAACCCACCCCCTAGCATCTGTCAGTTGAGGTGGCCACCTCGTTCTGCCTAATGGTATGGCCACAGCTTAATCTAACATGAAGCTAGGCATGCTTTGTGTGAGGTTAACAAAATACAACAGAATACTGTGCAGCATTACATAAGCTTTTGTGTAGTTGGGAATAGTAGATTTAATAAGGAGTTGGGCTGCTTCTAAAACAGAAATCAATAGGAAAGGGATAAAAAGAAATAAATAATGAAGATGAATACTGTTGCCTTTCAGTCTTCATAACCTTTCACTAATTGCACGTTACAGGACTAATTACTTGCTAGTCAAAGGCATTTATTGTCTCATATCGAACTCAGCTTAAACAGCATAAGTGTTTGGCAGTCAAAACAAAGATTATATGAATGTGCCATGATGCCTCCTCTCACACGATCCTGAGCAGTTGATTTAGCTTGCTTTGATATGCTTAGATTCTCACCATTTAGGGCTGGGTGGCATGACCCATTTTCCTTGAAAGCCTCCAAGTAGATTCCCTTAAACCACATCTTCTGCCTTGTGTCAGCTGCGTCTTCACAGCTATGGAAGGAGCAGGACCCCCAAATAACCCATCCGGCCAGATGCTGAGTCCTGCCTCAATCCCCAGTTCTGCCCCTTCACACCCTGGGCCTTGAGGATGAAGATGGCATTGGACCCAGTGGGAATCCCAGAGTCGCCACAGAAGTGACCATTTGGCTGCCAGAAAGCTCTGTTGCCAGGGTTCTGCTCCGGAGGAAGCCTCCACTTGGAAAGATTAAGAGGGTCCAGTTGCAAGCGATGACCCAGAAGCGGGCAACGAAAAAGATGAGCTGGCAATGAATATATAGGCGTCTCCTCTGAATGCCTGTTGAGTTTGGAGATGATCAGTAACTATTCTACTTGATCTAGGGTACCTTCCTTTCTGGGCAACTTTCTGGGGACCATAAGAGGGTGGTTGGTTGGGGCCAGAGGCAAAAGTGGGTTTAACAATTTAACATGCATTTTACAGTACAGTAGGCTAGTTTGTACGCACACTCACACACCAGTGTTCAAAACTCCCATTGTTCTAGGCGCATTTTGTGACAAGAAATTTCATTAGTGCAAGCAGTTTCTGAGCTGTGGACACAGTACTGGGCCTAAGATTTCAGAATAAAACTGCAGAGTGGAAGGAAAGGAGGGCCTTTTCCCGCCTCCCCACTTCCAGCTACTCTCTGAAGACTGGAGAAGAGACCCTTTTAAGAATATTAGGGGGTGGGCAGGGGAAGGACTAGGCTATGTGAAAAATGAACATAGTATTTTAGCTGCAGTTCATTCATTTTCAGCTTTGTATTCTTGTTATTAAAAAAGCACACCTAGACATTCTGCTGTTGCACACGTAACCTAGGTTTAAGGTGCCATTTAGCTCCTAGTTTTCATATCTCAGTTTCTAACACTGTCACACACCCTTCTCTGTCCTTTGTGCAGACATGTGAGAGGTACTTCCAGAAGTCAAGGACACATTCCAACTAGGCAAAAGCAAAGCTATGAAGGAGGTGTGGCCTAGAGAAAGGGGGTGTGGCCTGGGAAGAGTCTGAAGGGTCAGGAAGACAGGTTTGGAGAGCTGCCACAGGTAAGTTCTCAAGGAAGACTTGTCTGTCCATGAAGCTGGATGGCTATCAGAAATGTGCAGCTGAGTCCTGTGTTTGAATGTGCTGCAAGCTGGGGAATGCAACTGCATTTATTACTTTAAAAATATGTAACAATAAAGTATCTATCTTACACAATAATCCCTTCTTTGGAGATAATCGGCTCCTCTTTTTAAACTGTGTGTGTGCATTTTATCTCATAGCCACTAAACAATATACCGGTACTTGCCAACAACATGAGCTAGGAAGGAGATCTATTAGAGCTGCTCCGCTTTTACCACCGACAATCAACATGGTACAGGTAAACAAAGGTTTCTTAATATTCTCTTCATCCTTCACATTTGCCGCTAACTCATTCTACAATAAATAACCCTTGCTCAGAATTAACACTCAGCGGGTTATTCCACTAGTTATATACTTTTACAACCAGAGGCAAACATCAATACCACAAACTGCTTTGTGGCTCTTTATAGCTTCACATATATTTCAACCACTTACATAAAATAGTGCATAAATGCCAGCACTTCCCAAATCAAGGTATAAATTCCCAAACTTAAATTGACCTCCAACTGTCCACTGTGGTCTTTCCATAATGATGATATAATTATTCTGAAATAAGATACACACAAATATAGAGAAAGTAGCAGTATTTTTTAAATGGGGAGGGGGAATCAAAGCTAATAAACAGCACGAACGCAGCATGATTCTTTGGAGTGCTATAAAAACTTTTATTTTACCTAGTTTGGGAAGATCTGAGTTACGTAATTCACCCTGCCTGTATACCTTGTGACTAACACAGCTGTCTCATTCTAGCTTGTACCGGTATATTGGTAAAAAAAAATTAAACTGAAACCTTTGCAATATTATTTTCCTTCCAACTTATGCATATGGAAAATAGCTCTTACAAAGAAATGCAATCCTAGCTTTGTTGGATTCCCTACCCTTCCCTTTGGATTTCCACATCATATTTTTAAGACAGACTTTTTGGATTCCCCTTCTTGCTACTATGGCTGCCTATGAACTCAACGAGTGGTGCTTACATCCACTAAGAGAGGTGGTTGCTTGTAGCTTTAGCTTTCAGCGATGCACCAAAGAAGTTTTACCAAACCTCCACATTTAACTGGAAATGTAACCCTTTACATGTTATGATGTTACAGATGACAGACCGTAAGGAAGGAAGGAGAGCACCACTGGATCAGACCAAAGTCTAGCTTCCCATTTTCCACAGTGACCAGGCAGATGGCCCAGGAAAGTCCCCAAACAGGACTTTGCCTTCTTGTTGCTCCTCAGCAATTGCCCCTGAAATTGAAAGGTCCATCTAGTTATCATAACTTGGAATCATTTATTGCCTTATCCTCCATAAATTTGTCTAACCCCCTTTTAAAAGCATCTGAGCTAGTGACCATCACTGCAACTGGTAGTAGTGAAATACCATAACTTAATGATGTCTTGAATCTCCTGTTAGTCAGTTTCACTGGATAACTTTGGATTCTAGTACAGTCGTACCTTGGATCCCGAACACCTTGCGAGTCAAACATTTTAGCTCCCGAATGTCACAAACCCGGAAGTGAGTGTTCCAGTTTGTGAACATTCTTTGGAACTCAAACGTCTGACGCAGCTTACGCAGCTTCTGATTGGCTGCAGGAGCTTCCTGCAGCCAATCAGAAGCTGCACCTTGGTTTCTGAATGTTTTGGAAGTCAAACGGACTTCCAGAACGGATTCTGTTCAACTTCCAAGGTACCACTGTACAGCGAAAGGAAAAACACTGTCTCCACACCATGCAAAAACCATGCACCCCCCCCTTTAGATAGGCCTTCTATGCAACCCACTATATGCAACTGTCAGTACCACTATAAGTTTTTTAATAGCCTCTGTGGCACAGTCAACTCTGAACCCACACTTGCAGAACAAGGAAGTCAAAAAACACTTGGAGAACTATAAAGCATAAATACTGTGATGAAAAATAACTTTAGAGTAATTTACTTCTGTTCAGGGATTGACATGTAAATTCAGTTTTTCTCATGGGGAACTCTCACCCATCACCCAGGATTCCACATCATTTGTAGGACAGATCACATGGAGAAAAAGGGGGAGGGGCTGGAAATAGGAATGGAGAACTTGTAAGAACCCACAAACAGCATTACCCTCCACTGTCTGGTACCTGCAATCACTATGGGTTTTAGGACACAGAAGGCAATTGAAAGTGCTTTGAGGTAGGGCCACAAATCCACCCAACTCAACAAGAGCTGGTCCTCTTTCTCCTCAATCAGGAGTTACCACTGCTGTCAGTATCCCGTCAGCTTTACTGCCAAATATTTACAACTACTGTCAAAAACATGGCAGTTTCACTGCTTGCATTCTGGGATTTCCTTGACCTCTGTTACACTTCAGAGCAGCAGAGAGAAAGCCTTCCTGGAGGCAGATCAGCCCCTTTTGGATTTGTGTGCTGTGCCTTGTTGAATCATCCTCCTCCACAGTCAGCAATTGTGAAATCCACAGGCCCTACCTATGCACTGTTGTTGTTGTTATTGCTCTAAAAAAAGTCCCAACCGTTTTGGGTGCCAACTACACTGCTCTTTTAAACTGCATAAGTTCATGCCCCATAGATGACACTGATGTGGCTGGATTTGCCCTCTTAGCCATTTCAGGTTCCTTCATGTTTTCCTTAATCATGGGCCTCTGTCTGTTGCATGCTTCTGCTATGTATTCTCCGCCACTTCCCATCCTCATAATCCTGCCTTTGTGACATCAGAATAGCAGCTATTTGTGACATCACAATGAAAGGATTACTGTGGCTGATGTGAAGGGGGCAGTTACATTTGGAAAGGAGGGGAAGCTTGTTTCTCATGAAAATTCTCTTGCTGCTTGTGTTTTCCCTTGCAGAAGTAAAGACATTAACAAAACAGCAACAAGATTCCCTCTTTAGATGGCCAAGTTAAAAGGCAGTTATTTAAAGGCGTTCCTTGAAGTGGTAAATGCAGACATAGAATGAATCAGAGAGACATTTCAAGTCTTATCCAGCAATTGTAGCTGTGTGACTCCAACAGTGTAATCTTCTACATGTATACTCATAAATAGGCCCCACTGAGTTCAGGGGGGCTTACTCTCAAGTAAGCGAGGATTGTTGCTCAGAATTCTCATGATTTGGCTGTTCTTCACTTTGGTGAGAGATGCAGAACCTCTGTCCCTTCCAGATTTTGTTGGATCACAGCTCCCATCATCCCCAACAATTGGTCGTGCTCTGTGGGGGCTGATGAGAGTTGGGAGTCCAAAAAATACAGTATGTGGGGGGAAATACCTGGAAGACCATCCCTGACCTAGTGATACTGGGCTGAACATGAGGAAGGCAAAATCAGAGGCAGTCTTTTAGGACCATCTGTATACTTGGCCTCAGCCCAGTATACATGAAGGACTGTCTCCACCCCCATTGTTCTGCCTGGACACTGAGGTCCAGCTCCAAGGGCCTTCTGGCAGTTCCCACTGCGAGAAGCGAAGTTACAGGGAACCAGGCAGAGGGCCTTCTCGGTAGTGGTGCCTGCCCTGTGGAACGCCCTCCCATCAGCTGTAAAGGAAATAAACAAATATCAGAGTTTTAGAAGACATCTTAAGGGAGCCCTGTTTAGGGAAGTTTTTAATGTTTGATGCTTTATTGTATTTTTAATATTTTGTTGGAAGCCGCCCAAAGTGGCTGGGGAAACCCAGCCAGATCTTCTTCTTCTTATTGCAATTGAGCTGTCTCTAGATGGAACCACGAAACTCCTACAAACACAGACATGAGAATTTCCATGTTCGCTGCTGCTCATGGCTGTAGAGAAAATTCATATGCTGACAGGCGATCCCAGGGGCTCCAAAAAGAGGCTTGTTATGAAGAAGCCTGAATGACGTTTAAAACCCCACCATTTAGCTGGAGCTACGTCAATATTGTATTTTAACTTAAAAATAGAAAACTCATTTCTGAGAATATTTCACCACAACAACTGGTTCTCAAATTCCTTTCCAAAACCAGACAGCAGCAGGGCAGCCACTTTTATTCTTTCCGCTGGGGCTCCTGCGCCTTTTAATATTCCCACAAGCAGCAGAAATGAAGAGGCCACTCTTTGCCCGGCGCTGCACCTTGATGCGAGCGGGAAACCGCACCTGTTGAATTTCTGCCGATTCCGTTCAATTATTTTAAGAGGAGGAGGTGAGGCAAAGCCAAGAAGCCACTGAAACAGGAACCTGTAGGCTCTGTTCATGCGGGGGTTGGGTTGGAGAGACACAAGCTTTTGGCCTGAAAACTGAATGCCCCTTTTTCTTTCTTACGGGGGTGGTGGTGATGGAGGGAGGCCAGGAAAGCTCCCTTCAGAGAGCCACCGCCTCCGAACGCGAGCGCCCCTCAAGGCTCGAGCCGCCCCGCTCAGGGCGCTTCCCCATTGGCGGAAGGCGAAAGAGGAAGTGAAAGAGCCTAGAAAAGAACCAGGAGGGAAATAACAAAATTATCCTGCGGGCGGGCGCTCGCAACTCGGGAGCCTCCAGAAACGCTGCCTCCTTTGCGGCGTGCCTGTGTGTTGCTGCCGCCGCCGCGGCTGCTCTGCCTCCCTCCGCCAGCGCGCGCCTGGAGCGGCGAGCGGAGCGCGAGGAGGCGGCGCTGTGCATGCTGGGCTCAGAGCGCGGCGGCGGGGCTTTGCCCTAGGAAGCGAGGCAGGAAGGACTTGAACTAGCGTGCAGCCGCCTCAGCCAGCCCTGCCTCCGCGAGACCCCGGAGGGGCTGCGCGCCCGTCGCCGGCACCCGGCTCGCCGCGGCCGGATCGGAGCCGGGGCCACGAGCGGCAGCAGCAGGAGGAGGAGGAGGCAAAGTCCCGAAGGCAGAGGCGGGACGGGGCTGCGAGGGAGGCGGAACCGGGGGAGGGGGGTCGACCCTGGGAGCCTCTCTCTCTCTCTCGCCGCCGCCCCCCCTCCCCGGTGGCTGATCGCCGCTTGGCAGGAGGAAGCCCCCCCTGGCTGCGGATCTGACTGAAGGGGGGCCGGGCGGGGAGGGAGGGAGGAAGGAAAGGGGTGGGAATCCCTCGCCCTCCGCGCTCTCTTCGGGGCACACGGCGCTTTTCCGTCGGGGTGGTTTCGTGGGGCTTCTTCGGAGCCGGGAAGCGGGCGAAAGGGGAGCCGACGTCGCCGGTGGCGCCTCCGCCAGCAGCAGCAGCAGCTCCCGCAGCAGCAGCAGCTCTCCCGCCGCCTCCCCCTGGCCGGGAGATGGTGACATATGAAGCGCGCTGGAAGGACCATGGTTGAGCGGAACAGCAAGTTCCTACTGATCGTGGCGGGCTCGGTGTGCTTCATGCTCATCCTGTACCAGTATGTGGGGCCGGGGCTGAGCCTGGGCTCGCCGAGCCTCCGCTCCTACCAGGACGAGCTGGACCTGTTCCCCACGCCGGACCCGCACTACGTGAAGAAGTACTACTTCCCCGTGCGGGAGCTGGAGCGCCAGCTCGCCTTCGACATGAAGGGCGACGACGTGATCGTGTTCCTGCACATCCAGAAGACGGGCGGCACCACCTTCGGCCGCCACCTGGTGCAGAACGTGCGCCTCGAGGTGCCCTGCGACTGCCGGCCCGGCCAGAAGAAGTGCACCTGCTACCGGCCCAACCGCAGGGAGACCTGGCTCTTCTCGCGCTTCTCCACCGGCTGGAGCTGCGGGCTGCACGCCGACTGGACCGAGCTCACCAACTGCGTGCCGGGAGTGCTGGACAAGCGGGAGAGCGCCGCCGCCAAAACGCCCAGGTGAGCAGCAGCAAATGGCTCGCTCTCCCGGCGCCGGGAGCTGAAACCTCCTTGTTTACTTTAATTGCCGGTTCTGGTCCCCACTCGTTTATCCTCGCAGCAACCCTGCGAGGTAGGCTAGGGCCCCAGCTTCACTATTGATTTTGCAAGTGAGTGTTTTCTCTCTGACGTGCTAACCACTTGGGCTACACTTTCTGCACTTCCTCTCGAGAAAGAGGGCCTGGTTGGATCTCCTGGACCAGGGTTCCAGAGAGTGTGTCATTCCCATAGCTTGCTTATACAGCATTGGTATAAGCAGGCTATGGGAATCAAGTCAAGCTGACTGTGGTGGTAATGGGGCACGCACAGATCACACGTGGCTTGGCTGTTCCTTCACAGAACAGTCAGACTTGGAAACTTGCATTTATTGCACTTGCTGCTCAGCCTGCTTCTGGGGTAGGTTTGGTGATGAGGCAGAAAATAGCAAGAGAGTTGCAAGTTGGGCACATGCAGCCTAACAGACTTTGTTCACCTGGCCCCTGTCCTCAACATGCCAGCTTAGTCCTGTGGAATTGTCCTCAGAGCAGATCCCCTTCATCAATAGGGTCACCACTCTGTCCTCCACCCACACTTGTGTACCTTTAATAGTTGCACAATATACAGAATATAGCAGCTGATGTTAGGGGAGGAGGAGGGAAAGTACTGCACCTGTGGAATTTCTGCCCATAGTAAAGTTGTTAAATCTTCAACAGAAGCTGGGGCAGAAAGGTATCAGCCCTATCTGCAGCAGCCTGCCTGCCTTCATATTGTGCTCATGCTGAACCATCCCTCATAATAACCATCTCCCCTTATACCAAAACCACTTGCTACTCATTCCCTTCCCTGCTCTGTACTCTCCAGAGCATGCCTTCGCCCACAGACCTTAACTGGACTTGATAATTTTAAATATTGGAGTTATGATATTGGAATCTCCCTCCCACCGCCATCTACATTTGCAGGCTGGCTTGAGAGAAAGAGCCTCTGAGTATGAGCAGAGTACCTTGAATACAATGGTGATGTGCAGGTTAAAGAAACAATTAATAAACAAAATGTCCCCTCATTCCCCTTAACAGCCTTTCACTCCCCATTTGGGAATAGGGAGCAGAATGTTTGAAACAGATTGTGTACTCCTCAAGCAAATTTGAGCCCCGGGGTTTTCCAGTTCGCAAATGAATCCCTGCATCTCTCCCAGCACATGTTGGGGCAGATGCCTCCACACCTAATTCTGGGATGCCCACATCACCCCAATGCTGCAGCATATAGTATTACTCTGGACCTTGCACCCTGCTCAGCACCAACCCCTTTCCCTGCTCTGCAGTCTGCACCTCACAGCCTTGACCTTTCTGACTGCTTAGCCCACCTATAGGAGGCACACCACAGGGGCCATTGATCTCCTGGCCATTGTACTTCACATGTCAAGTATCTGAACAGTGTTTCTGCTTGTTGCCCCACATATCCTACCCTTACTAGTAGCATTTCTCTCTCCTGTAGTCTCCCATCTATATATACTGCACATTGTTCAAAGAATGCTCCGCATTCCTGCTTGTGTGCCCTTGTCCTGGACTGCATCCCTAAGAACTTCTTTCTCAGGCTTAGACTGCCCTGCTGTTCATCCTTCCCTTTCCCCAAACCTGCGGACACACCCGCTTCATTAGCCTGTGAGCCCTGATCCTCTTTTTTAGATGGCACAAATTTGCCTTGTTGCAAAGCATCGTTCCTTACTCATCTGGTTGCCTACCCCTTTTCTTGCTATGTGTACTTGAACCCAGTACTTCCACACGGCAATCACCAAAACGCTTCTTCCTGTGGTTGCTTTTCCTTTCTCTTTGGGGGGGGGGGGGGCAAATAACAGGACAGCTGAACACCAGCCTTTTGGAAGCAAGGAAAGTTGTCACTAGGCATGCGTCCCATTCCGCTGCCCTGCTTTCCACTTTTCGTATCCTAACTTAAATAAATGAATGAATGTCCCCCCCCCCTTAATTCTCAGTTAATATCTCTTGGCCTTTCCTGATCCTCAAAACCGGCTGTATTTCTTTAAATCATTTAGAGATGCTTCTAATTCCTTCCTCTGTAATTTTAATATGTTGGAGTCTCATTCAAAGAGCTATTGTTCCCTCCGTTGTCCTACCTAGTGAATGTAAATCATCAATTGTTACTACCCTTTAGAGCCTTTTGTTCCAAAGTTTAGCTCCCATAGCTCCGCAGGATTTTATGTTCACATTTGTTAATGCCATGTGCTGTGCATGTATATTGTTAATATCTTTTATAATCCTTGCAGTGAGTAGGCAGCCTTGGAAGGCAGAACCTTGTATTCCCCCCCCCCTTTCTTCACTGCTGCTATGCTCATTTCTTTCTCTTCTCTTTTTGCTCCATTTCGGTTAGACTTGTTCGTCATGCAGTGCTGCATGCAGTTATCAATTATGTCTATTGATTCTGTTGTTCTTCCTAGCTTTTTAACTCATCTTGGTGGATTTCATCATTAATCGCTCTCGCCCTGCCTTATGCAGGCTGACGCAGGAGTATCAAAACAGGGAACTTCTCCCAGAAGGGCCAAACCCCATTTAGGTTTCTTTTCTGGGAAGACAGACATGTGTAAACAGTTACAAACAATGCCCTTCCATGTTTACTATATTGACATTTGGTCAAGAGCTGGGTTGTCGGAAAATACCTTGCGAAGTTAAAATGGTAGAATGTTTATGTTCTTGGGGCTTTTGTGTTTAAAGAAAGAAAAAAAGAAAAATCTGATCTTTGACTCTCAGCTAGCAAATCATTAACCTTGCATAAAGACCAGTACACAGATTTATGGGTGAATTTAGTTGTGTGTCGCCTTTCCTCGAATTAAAACTTACATGCTAATGCTAAAATGGGTTTATATTTTGTTGGAACAATGGCAAGCTGGGATAGTGAGAGTAAGGGCTTTGCTATGTGATTGCTGGGGTAGCAGTGACCACTAAATTTACTTATATCGGCTGAGTGGTCTGTTCTTTTGGGAAGTGAATCCGAGAGAATCCAGAAGTGATTTTCTTAAGGCTGTGTTTGTGATGAACTTTGTAATGTAAATATTTTTTGGATTTAATGACTCTAGGTTTGGGATTTCTTTTTCCCTGGTATCTGATTCTAGGAGCTGTTAGCAACTATCCTTTAAAAAAAAATAACAAGCTGATCTCAGTGAGTTCAGTGATGAGCATGGATAGGACAATTGCCTCAAACTGAGGTTGTGTAAAAGAGAAAATGTTATTCCGCAGCATACAAATTCTGATGTTTGGTTTTGGCCTCTGGCTTAGTTTGCTTATTTTTTTTGTCTGCCTGATGGTGCCCTGCTAAGGTTGAGGAAGGTCTTGATGTTCAGCCATGAAGGGCTTCTGGTGATGAGGAGGTTTAGCAATCAGCTGCTTATAACCTTTCTCTATTAATATCCAATGTTCTGGCCATTCATTAACTGTGTACAGGGGAATGTTTTTGATAACGATAAACAAGAGCTGCTGGCTTGACTTTGTAATATTGTCCTATCACACAGGCCTATTGTGCTGCAGTCCATTTCAGCATGTCCACAGAAAGATAACATTTCTCCCCGCTTGTAATGAAATCTGGCTTCATAAACAAGAGCTGTTTATGTAGAACCAATGGTGGAGCGCATTTCCTTTGTTGGGATAGAAAAGGGATTCATTCTTGCATTATTTGCACTACAGTGGTGACTATATCACTTCATTTCCCCCCTCTGAATAATGTATCTAGGGTAATGGAACAGCCTCTGCTTTTCACGTCTGGCGCACGTTACAGAGCCTGCTGAGAGCAGCGAAATGCGTTGGGTGATACCTTTTGTTGGACTCTTGGCTCAAGTATGTACAAGGTCCTGAGATTCACAGAGCTTACCCTGTCAAAATTGGGCTCCAACATTTTTTATTTGAAAACAGCAGCCGACAGAGCCATTATTTCAGATCCATTTCACTTGGAAGAATTTTGGCTGCAATCCCAAGTATGTATATCAGGAAGGAAGCTCCATGCAATGGTGCTCAGCTTTTTGAAAATATGCATAGGATCAGATTGTCAGTTGCTTAATAGTACAGGTCTACTCAGAAGTAAGTCTCATTTGGTTCAGAAGCTTTTACTCCCATCTTAACAGGGGTATAGGATTGCAGCTTAAACAACTTTTTCTCAAATGCACCTGTTAGGATTACCAGTTTGAATTGATATAGTCTCTTCCATTCTGAAATTTTCTACTTGCTAATGTTCTCTTTCCAGTTGTTGCATCACAGCTGTAAGTGTAGGAAAGCTGTCTGTTTGTTTAGAGCCTTTTTTTAAAAAAAGAAAAGGTGCTTGAGTTTCTCTAATGCACCCTGCCAGTGTCTTACAGGCATTCTTGAAGGTCGTTCAGCAGTGCTCATAAATACATACAAATCATCAGCTAAAAGATTGTTAACCTTGTAAGCCGTGCCATTTCAGCACTGCTAAGTGCATTCTTCCACTACAATCTGTAGCCTGGTACAGTACATGTATGGAATGCAATGGCTCTTATTGCTTTCCTGCTCCACCAGGGCCTTTTCTTTCTTTCTTTTTGCAAAGGATACTGAAATTGCTTCCTTCATTTCCTCATGTCTCTCTGACGACATCATGCTAAATCTAGTTCTGTGCGTTCAAATGCATTGTTGTGTTTTGCAGGGAGGTCTGATGAATAGTGGAAAGATTGCTGTTAGACAGTTATAAAGTTGTTACAATATCTTATGGATTTTGGTTAAGAGCCCACACCTCTTCATTGTTTTCCAGTTCTGAGCATGTGTTTTTTTTTGGGGGGGGGGATTATTTGATGTTCTTTTGGCTTATGATCCCTTTTCCTGAGGAACAACAGAGCAAAAATGACTCACGTGTGCATAAACCCATCACGCTGTGGAAGAAGCCCTTTCATGACATAGGCGGTCTCTGCACCACAGGCTTAAAACACATGACTTCCCCCCAAAGACTCCTGGGAACTATGGTTTGTTAAGGCTGCTGGGAATTGTCGCTCTGTGAGGTTTTTAGGATTCTTTGGGCAGGAGCCACCTTACAAGCCCAGACAGTGGAAGCCCTGTGCAAGGACTTCTGGGGGGGGGGTTCCCCATGCAACCCCCCTTAAAAATTGGCTTGGGATTTGTGGCAGGAAAACCCCCAGAACAGCGCATTTCTCTCAGTGCAACATCAAATTCCACCCCACGTGCTTTTTAAGGTATGTGTACACAGTCATGAAGGAGGATGCAATGTGCCTCAATGAAGTGATAAGCGGATAGCTGTGTTTTATTACTGATCATTCAAAAAGGAACACCACCATCAAGGAACTGCTGTGCACAGGATTGTAGTGTTTAACTTGGGAGTGAGAGCCACTGAATTCAGTGCGACTTACTTCCAGGCAAGTGTAGGATTGCAGCCAAATGCAGTTAGCGCCTTTCGCTGCATACAGAAGCAGGCCTCTGTTACGTGTTTATTGATGGACAAACTGGTCACTTAGCTGGAGTTGTAGAATGTGTTTTTCTTTCTCTTCCCCATCCATGCAATTAACCTGCTCCACTTCAGAGTGGCACTCTGGGTAAGGGTGTGTCAACCCTTCCCTACTCTGAAAATTCCGCCTCCCGAACGAGTTACTCATGGCATAGGAGGAGATGGAGACAAACAGCAACCTGGTGTGATTTTGGTTTTGAAGCTTGCAACCTCTTTAACCTCTTTAATACAAGCATCATGTTGGTGTGGAAGGCCTGCTGCAATTGCTACTGCACACAGAACTATCTCTTTCTTTTTCATATTTCTTTCTATATCTTTCCTCCCACACCCTCTATTTCTCTGCCTCCTTCTTCCTCCCCAAATTGACTTCTTTTTTTAAATATGAGCTTCGTTTGGAGGCTTACTTAATCTCTGTTTTGTGTGCACATTCATGTGAGTGTGTCACTGAACTCTTACCTGCTGAGCTTTTCATTTGACTTTGTCACTGCTTGCAAAACTGTTAGGAACACCCCTCCTGTGACCACAATCTAAAACAATAATGATAAAAAACCCTCTGCTATCAAGTGGCCTGGTTGATTGTTTCTTAAATTCAGAGAACCTGCCCTCAAGGATCTGGGGAAAAATAGATCTCTCTGTGCCTTTTTCCTTCTCTTTCTCTCTCTATTTTGGCTTAAATTTCATTTAATAGATCAATGAGATGACTTCTCTAGCATCAACCGGCAAGCTATTTTTAGCTTTTTAAGCTTTAAAAGAAACAACAGGGCCCTAATAGTGTGGTGGCTTTTGTTTGTGTGTTGTGTTGTGGACTTTCACAGCTTGGTACCATTTCTTCCTCCCTCGCTGTAGATTTGGCATATCCATTGTGTGCCCATTTGGAAATGCCAGTGGCATCATGCCAAGAGGCAGACTGACTCGAAATGTTCCACATAAATACATTTGAATTTGGGTGTAAAAGGCTGAGAGCCCATCCTATGCTTCACAATGGCAGAGCAGAGAAATATCTCCCTGATCAACAAAATACCTAACTTGTTCAGATTCTTTGGTGCTAGAGGTCACCCAGAGGGCATTTGGAGGTGGTCCATGGCCTTGATATAGGTAAAATGTAAAGGTAAAGGACCCCTGGACAGTTCAGTCAAAGGCGACTATGGGGTGCTGCGGTCATCTCGCTTCAGGCCGAGGGAGCCGGCATTTGTCCACAGACAGCTTTCTGGGTCATGTGGCCAGCATGCCTAAACCACTACTGCCACACGGAGGACTGTGATGAGTGCCAGAGTGCACAGAAATGCCGTTTACTTCCCGCCGCAGCGGTACCTATTTACTTGCTCTGGTGTGCTTTCGAACTGCTAGGTTGGCAGAAGCTGGGACAGAGCAATGGGAGCTCACCACTTCGTGCAGATTCGAACCGCCGACCTTCCGTTTGGCAAGCCCAAGAGACTCAGTGGTTTAGACCACACTCGCATCCCTTGATACGGTATAACATCCAGCTAGTCCTACAAACATGTATTCTATGTAATGCTCTGCCCATTCAGCTCCACCTGGCACCTTCATTGACTTATTTTTGGCACCAGGTAAAGACTTCACATTTCCCCCAGGCCTTTGATGGACCAAGCTGATTCAGTGCAGTGCCAAAACTTACTATGGCTGTTACGAGTTGGGGGGTTGGTATGTTATTATGAATGATTTTTCCTAGGGTATAATGTTCTTACATTTATGTTTTTAAATGTATGTCGCTTGGATGCCTTTTAGGTAACAAGCAACTTATAAGTTTAATTAAGTACAGTAGTGCCCCGCAAGACGAAATTAATTCGTTCTGCGAGTTTTTTCGTCTAGCGAATTTTTCGTCTTGCGAAGCACGGTTTCCCATAGGAATGCATTGAAAATCAATTAATGCGTTCCTATGGTCAAAAAAAGTCCAAACAAAGCCAAATTTGGTACAAAAAGAGTTTATTGAGTGCTCTTTAAAGTCACACATACTGTAAAGAGCATTTCAAAAATTGAAGGAACAATACAAAGTTTCCAAACATGACATAAAAGCATTTACAGTACAGTAAAAATCACCAAAAAATTTTTAAGACTCTGGGGGACAGCTCGAAGAAGGTTCCTCTTCCACTCTTTGCTTCTTGCTGAAGAACCTCTCCATGGTCTGCTGCTTCATCCGCCTTTTCAGCACCTCCCTGAAACACGACATGACCCTCGTATCATAACTGTTCCCAAGGTCACGTGTCAGGTCCTTGTCAGGGTGGTGCCGCTGTGCAAAAGCCTGCACATCTTTCCACTTCTGGCAGATGTCCCTCAGTTCTTTGGAGGACAGCCGTTCCTCTGTTGCTTCCTCCTCTTCCAGCGAGGCCTGCTCCTGCGCAGTCTGTGCCTGCAGTTCGACCAGCTCCTGGGTGGTCAGCTCGTGGTCGTGCTCCTCCACCAGCTCACTGACATCCTCCTCTGTGACCTCCAGGCCCATGGTCCTCCCCAAGGAAACAATGTCCTGCACCACTGTTGACTCTGGTGCATCAGAGTCACTTGGTGCCACACAGTCCGGCCACAGGCTGCGCCAAGCGCAATTCAAATTTCTCTGGCTGATCCCGTCCCAGGCCGTGGTGATCATCTTCAAGCAGGTGACGATGTCGAAGTGGTCCTTCCAGAATTCCCGCAGGGTGATGTTGGTGCAATCAGTCACCTCGAAGCATCGCCTGAAAAGCTCCTTGGTGTAGAGTTTTTTGAAATTGGCGATGAGCTCCTGATCCATCGGCTGGAGCAGTGGCGTGGTGTTAGGCGGCAGGAACATGATGCGGATGAAGCTGAACTCCTCCAACAAGTCCTCCTCAAGGCCTTTAGGATGAGCAGGAGCATTGTCCATCAGAAGCAAAGCCTTCAGCGGCAGGTCGTTGTCCAGCAGGTACTGTTTGACAGCAGGGCCAAAAGCAAGATTGACCCAGTCCACAAACAGCACACGTGTGACCCAAGCCTTACTGTTGGATCGCCACATAACACTCAGCCGCTCCTTGTCGACCTTGTGTTTCTTGAAGGCCCGTGGGTTCTCAGAGTGGTACACCAGCAGGGGCTTGATTTTCAGGTCGCCGCTTGCGTTGGCACAGAAGAGCAGGGTCAGACGGTCCTTCATGGGCTTGTGGCCAGGCAACTTGGCCTCCTCCTGGGTGATGAAAGTCCTTTTGGGCATCTTCTTCCAAAACAGCCCGGTCTCGTCACAGTTGAAGACCTGCTGTGGAACGTAGCCCTCCGTCGTGACAACCTCCAGGAACTCCGCTGCAAAGTCTTCAGCCGCAGGAACATCAGAACTGGCAGCCTCTCCATGCCTGACCACGCTGTGGATTCCAGATCTTGTTTTGAACCGGTCAAACCAGCCTCTGCTTGCCTTGAAGACTTCTGGCTTGCCTGAGGTTCCTGGCTGTTGCTGGACGAGGTCTGCGTGCAAGGCCTTGGCCTTCTCACAAATGACGGCCTCAGTCACTGTGTCCCCTGCACGCTGCTTCTCTTCTATCCAGATGAGCAGCAACTTCTCCACCTCCTCCAGAACAGCTGGGCGGTTCTTCACGATCCTGGTCACTCCCTTGGCTACATCAGTCGCAAGGATCTTCTCCCTCATCTTCAGGATGGTCCCGATGGTCGATGGATTCCTCCCGTACTCCCTGGCGAGGTCTGTCACACGCATTCCACCGTCGTGCTTCCAGATGATCTCCTTCTTCATTTCCAGTGTGACCTTCTCCTTCTTCCTCTCGCCGGCCTCTGCAGCAGCAGTCTTCTTGGGCCCCATGGCAGCACAGCTCCTACCTTCGCAAACCCAAAAAAAAGAAATCAGTGCTTCACATCCAAAAACAGCAGTGTCACCCAATGGTTGCAGAGCAACCCCAACTGGCAAAAAATTCAAAAGAAAGCACCAAACCTCCCAGAACCTTCCCACCCCCTACTGCTAGACTCCCAAGCAACCCACCCCCCCAAAAGAAAACCAAAAAAATGTTTTAAAGTGTAACTTACCAAAAGGCTGCAGTTTTTTATACAGAACAGCACCTGTACGCACAGCACAGTCCCTCAAAGTCTGCAGACCAACTGCAAAGAAATCCACACAGAAATTCAAAGCCCAGAAATCTTTTTTTTAAAAAAAACAGCAAAGTGGCCCAATGGTCACAAAAAACCATAAAAATCCAAAAAAAACCACAGAAGCTTCCATATCCCTGCAAACCCCTTCTCAACATCTCCCTGACCCCCCAGCCACCCACCACACAGAAATTCAAGACCCAGACCCAGAAATCTTTTTCTTAAAAAAAACAGCAAAGTGGCCCAATGGTCACAAAAAACCATAAAAATCCAAAAAAAAACCACAGAAGCTTCCATATCCCTGCAAACCCCTTCTCAACATCTCCCTGACCCCCCCAGCCACCCACCACACAGAAATTCAAGACCCAGACCCAGAAATCTTTTTCTTAAAAAAAACAGCAGAGTGGCCCAATGGTCACAAAAAACCATAAAAATCCAAAAAAAACCACAGAAGCTTCCATATCCCTGCAAACCCCTTCTCAACATCTCCCTGACCCCCCCAGCCACCCACCACACAGAAATTCAAGACCCAGACCCAGAAATCTTTTTTTTTAAAAAAAATCAGCAGAGTGGCCCAATGGTCACAAAAAACCATAAAAATCCAAAAAAAACCACAGAAGCTTCCATATCCCTGCAAACCCCTTCTCAACATCTCCCTGACCCCCCAGCCACCCACCACACAGAAATTCAAGACCCAGACCCAGAAATCTTTTTTTTTTTAAAAAAACAGCAAAGTGGCCCAAAGATCACCAAGAACCATAAAAATCCAAAAAAACCACAGAAGCTTCCATATCCCTGCAAACCCCTTCTCAACATCTCCCTGACCCCCCAGCCACCCACCACACAGAAATTCAAGACCCAGACCCAGAAATCTTTTTTTTAAAAAAAACAGCAGAGTTGCCCAATGGTCACAAAAAACCATAAAAATCCAAAAAAAACCACAGAAGCTTCCATATCCCTGCAAACCCCTTCTCAACATCTCCCTGACCCCCCAGCCACCCACCACACAGAAATTCAAGACCCAGACCCAGAAATCTTTTTTTTTAAAAAAATCAGCAAAGTGGCCCAAAGATCACCAAGAACCATAAAAATCCAAAAAAACCCACAGAAGCTTCCATATCCCTGCAAACCCCTTCTCAACATCTCCCTGACCCCCCCAGCCACCCACCACACAGAAATTCAAGACCCAGACCCAGAAATCTTTTTTTTAAAAAAAAATCAGCAAAGTGGCCCAAAGATCACCAAGAACCATAAAAATCCAAAAAAAACCACAGAAGCTTCCATATCCCTGCAAACCCCTTCTCAACATCTCCCTGACCCCCCCCCAGCCACCCACCACACAGAAATTCAAGACCCAGACCCAGAAATCTTTTTTTTAAAAAAACAGCAAAGTGGCCCAAAGATCACCAAAAACCATAAAAATCCAAAAAAAACCACAGAAGCTTCCATATTCCTGCAAACCCCTCCCCAACACCAAGTTCTTGAATTCCAAACACCACAACCCAAAATCCAAAACCCCCCAAAAAAGTTTTAAAAGTTTAACTTACCAAATGTCTGCAAAAAAAGTTTCGGAAAATCTTCAAAAATCAGCAAAAATCAGCAAGGTCTTCAAAAAAGGCTACCAGACTCGAAGTCAAGTCGCAACTGCACCTCTTCAAGCAATGCACTCTGGGTATTAACGGTTTTACGAAAAAGGAAACAAACTTGCAAGACGTTTTCGTCTTGCGAGGCAAGCCCATAGGGAAATTCGTCTTGCGAAGCAACTCGAAAATCGAAAAACTCTTTCGTCTTGCGAGTTTTTCGTTTTGCGAGGCATTCGTCTTGCGGGGTACTACTGTATATCATATCACATTGTACCATATAATTTCTGCCGTATACTGAGGAACACCACTGTCCCATCTAGCTCAGGTTTAATGCCTGGCAGTAGACCTCCAGAGATTCTGTCAAAGAGAGATCTTTACCAGTGTCCCTTCAACCCATCTGCTGCTGCCTCTATCCACCCACAGAATTGCCTGCTGCCATTTCACCAGCCGGCGAAATACCACTGCCACCACGACTGACAGTCCCCTCCCAACCTGCCGCCTGAGGCAAGGAGCTCATTTTAGCCAACCCTATCTCGATGCCTGCATGTCTGAGTCTGAAGTGCTACTTTATTGCCTTCCTAAGATTGAGGTACAGGTGACCTGGACAGCCCTTTGGGATTATCAACCCTACAGGCAGCAATTGTTCTAGGTGCGTCCGATATGTGCGTGAACACAACTGCGCACTTCGCACCGAACCCTGAAGTGACCTGATAACATCATAAAAAGCAGTGGGGCAGGGGCGGAACGGTGTGTTTGCAAGCTTTGTGATTGTGTGTTGTGATTATATTAGGGCTGCCATATGTCCTAGGCAAGTAAATCGAAAAATCACATTCTTTGGTGTTTTTGTAAAAAAAGAAAAAGCCCAACAATTTTTGGGGTGTCCTGGCAAGCCGGAACATAACCCCCACGTAAATTGGACATTGCCTGTACTTTGCTCTTAGGCAGTGACTGCATAGATGGCTTGCCAGTTCTTCATTAAATGAAGTATTTAGGTGGGTTCCTGAGAAAGCTTTTAGAATAGCACAGAATGTAAACTCCTAATATACACATCATCTTAGGCTGCTGTCTATACATGAACCTCCCAGTAAGCCCCACTGAAAACAAGGGGGCTGAATTCGGCGTAAATATGCACTGTTTGCTTGCACTGTTAAGAGTTATCGCTCACATGTTCTCTAAGAGCTCTTAAGGGCACTTCCTATAAACAAAAGGTAAAATGCTTTGCAAGGATGGCATAATATCAGCCGCTTACATGGTTAGAGTTGTTTTCCTATGGGGGAATGGTCACGACTAGGCCTGATTCAAAGGTTCACCCTCCTCCATAGGGACAAAGACTCCTCACAGGAGAAGAAGGGCTTTAAACAGCTCTCTGTGTGAATGTTGCTTTTTGAACGGAGAGTCCATACTGGCACCAACAATTTCACGAATGCGCAGAGCTGATCCCAAGACTTCTTTGGAGCTTGGTGTTCGTACGGCAGGCCGCTTTCCAAACATTATGCTCACCATTTGGAGTGCTGCCATCAAAAGTGCTTTTTACGGCGCTCCCTTCCCAGGAGAGCTTTAATGTTTAATGTTGTGTAGCACATAGAGTGTATAGCAGGGGTGGGAAATTCCAGCCCATGAGCCTGCTATACCCCCCCCTGAACTGTGAGGCCATTTTGACCAAGCCACGCCCACCTCTCCTATACCTGATGCCATATATGACATCAGGTGTTCAGCTGGTAAAAACCCGGCACAGGCAAAAGGGAGTTTGCAGGCGCCCTATGCAAAGCGCCCCACCAGATAGCACTTTGAAAGGGACTCTGCAAGATCCCTGTGGGCAAAGACGGTCACCTGATGTCTTTGTGATGTCAGGTGGGTCCCCCATCCCTATAGAGGCCTGGGCTTGGATTGTTCTTCAGCCATGGAGCTCTCTAGGTGCCCCTGGACCTGTCTTCTACAGACTCAGCTCATTCCCCAGCATGATCTGCTGCAAGAGAAGCTATGGTGATTTTTTTTAAATGCAAGATATATAGATGTAGATATATATATCATCTGTAAGCTACTTGGTATAAATTTCTATGGGTTTTAACTTATAGGAGGTGGGATGATTTTCTAGGTTTCTGCTGCTTCAGAAGACAATTGAGCACAGCAGTTCTCTTCTTTGTGGACTTCTTTGCTTGCCTGCTTTTAATTTCTTGTCCGGATAGTTTACTTCTGAGTAAACATGTATAGGACTGCACTGTCCCTGATTTTCCCCGTCACTTGTGAAACCAGCCTTATCTTGCTTACACTATAGCTGTTCATGTTTGTAAGCAGAGTAGAAATTGTTACTATGACTTTTGTCTTGTTTTAACGCTCCCTCCATTAGCAATAACATCCAATTTCTTATAGGAAAATCATTTGTAAAGCAAACAGCATTTTAATTCAGGTTATTTAATTCAGTTTATTTGTTGCTCTCTCCGACTGAAGAAACTACGACTGGAAAAAATATAAGAAAATACACATCAGAGAGATCATTTTATTATCATGTATTTTCAATTTTAAAATAATGTGTGCTAGCACTAAAATGTTAATCAGCAAATAATCAGTTACAAAATAATAAGATATCCTTTCACACCCAAAAATCAAATCAGCCACTGTAATAAGTTGTTTTTTACCCTTCTATTGCAGGAATCAGAATTTCTTCTTTTAACTGGTGTATTGTAGTGTCTTAGAGACTGAGGGCAGATTCACAGCATACATTTCAAGCAAGTGACTCCTCACATTATCTTGGGATTTGTAATTTCCCTCTCACAGAGCTACAATTCCCAGCATCCTCAACAAACTACAGTTCCCAGGATTTCCTGGGAAAAGACATGTACTCTATATGTATGGTGTGAATCTGCCCTGAGTTATGAATCGAGAATTCACCATTCTAGATCTCAGAATTGCCATGAACTTACCAAGTGGCCGTAGGAAAGATATTGTGTCTCAGCCTCAGTCCCCCCATCTGATGAAAAATAATGCAGACTTTAATTGCACGGTCGCTGTAAGGATAACAGCTAGATGATGCAGGTGAAGCACTTTGAAATGCTTGAAAGCGCTATACAAATGTATTCTTACTGCCTCTTGGGGGCCTACTTGAAAAATGTGTGTCACGTTTGTCTTTTGGAAACCTGCTCCCTTAGATCATAATCAAAGCAATGTTCAAATCCCTTTTCCGTGGAGGATTTTTTTTATAAGGCTTAACTACATGAGATGTTCCTTTTCCCTGGAAATGGTTGTGGGGCTCTTCTCGTCTTGTTCTTAATTGAAAGGTGCTTTGCTTTTCACAACCAAGCATCTCAGAGCATATTCTTTAGAGTTTCTGCTCGGTAACTATTTCCTCTGGGACCACGGAGCATTACAAAGTGCTCGCCGGTACCCTTAAGGGAATTATGATCAGAAGCAATAATGCAGCGATGCTTCGGAAGGTGGATGGAGGAGACAAGCCACTTTTGAAGACGAACCCTGCAGGGTGTTCTCAGAATCCAGAGCCGGCAGGTGAGAATGGATGGGAGACTTATGTCTAGCCACACATAAGATCTCTTTATTTTATTCTTTATTCATGGTATTCTTATGCCACCCAATAACAGAATGTTCCTTGGGCAGCTTGCAGGAAATAAGTGTAGAAACAGTTTAAATACAAAATAAAACTTAAACTCAGATGCAACATAAATCCAACCAGAAGAACAGAAAGCACCACAAACCCAAATTTAAAATAAAGGTTTAAAGATTAAATGAATAGGTCTGCACCTGGCACTGAGAAGACTGTCTTAGACAAACCTCTCTAGGGCTATAACTCGGTGATAGATCATCTGCTTTGCATGTAGAAGGTCCCCGGTTCAATCCCTGGCATCTGCAGCTATAGCTGGGAAAGACTCCTGCCAGGAATTCTGAAGAGCTGCTTGCCAGTTAGTGTTGACAGTTCTGAGCCAGATGGAACAATACTCTGACTCAGTATAAGGCAGCTTACTACCGGTATGTTCCTGTGAATATAGGAATTAGGATGCCACTACTGAAAAGGCCCTGTCTGTGGTGGTTCCCCACCCCCACTTCATTTGGCAGTTTCTTTGTCTTACATTCCTTTTAATCACGGCCACTTGATTTCTGCCAGAATTGTTGACTTTACACAGGCATCTGAAATATACCTAAATTTACCCAGCTCAGCTCTGTTTTACCTTGAGTTAATGCTAAGTTCATCTTAACAGCTGAGAACCCCTTTTTAAAAAGCAATTCTTTGCAATTGCCTGTCATCTTTAAGAAGAAAACGGTGATTTGCAATTAGTGATTTTTATGCTAACACCACAGCATGTTGCATAACTCTTCTCTACCTTATGAACCAGTGATTCTTGATGATGCTTTGCCGTGGATTACATCACCAGCATTTTCTTTAGTGCATTCTGAGAGTTTAAAAACCTCTTTCTTTTTTGCAAGCTTTTAACAGTGCAAACACCAAGAGATACTGATATTCCCTTTTTAGAAAAAGTGATTGCATTAGCAAACAGCCCATGTATGTGTATGTTAACTGATGATGGAAGTAATGTGAGCTTCAGCATGGTCACTAAAATGCTCTTCAGATAAATGCATGGCGTGTCCCCATTTCCTCCTGCTCTGGTCAGACACGCATAAATGAAGCTCCATAAATGATCTCCCATTTAGGTACTGGCCATGCTGAGAGATAGAATGGAGTCAAACACTTTGAGAACCTTCTCAAGAGCTAAATAATTTTTGGCGCTTTACTCAGCACCAGAAAGTTTTAAATTCTCCCTGCTTCCCTGGATCATAAATGCCATGGTGGAATCTCATTCTACAGCCTGAAATCGATAATCAATGCAATTGAACCTCTTAAAGTGGAGGTTCCCAACATGGTGCCCATGTGCCCACCAAGGGATTTTCCACAGGGTCTCTGCCTCCCACAGCTGAAATTAGGCCTGAAAAAAGCATTCTGTTGTAGCCAGTACAATAGGTTGTGTTGTCAACTTGAATTCAGTGTGTGTGTGTGTGTGTGTGTGTGTGTTTGGTGCCATTTGCAAATGGGCCCCCAGATCAAAAAAGACTGGTGACCCCTGTCTTAAGATATTACTATAGAATGAGTTATTGTGGCTGTTCTTCAGCGTCTGCCTCAAAGAATATCATCTTCAATGGGAAATGGTCCCATGCAGATGGAACCCCTGAGTGAGATTTGCATGCATCTTGTATTTTATTTTCATCTCTAAGTGCTTTTGATCTCAGCCATCCACCACCACCAACTTTCCTGCTCCAACCAAACCTTGTAAATAAAGTATTGGTTGAGGGGGTGGCTCTTGTCTATGGTCCATTTTTTCCTTTCAGCAATGATTACTGTTAGGATATCAATGACAGCATTGACAGTATTGGGGTAAGAGGGTGGGAGAGAGATCAATGTTGCATTGCTGAGACAAATTGCAATAGATTGCTGACTCGTCCATTCTTAACTGTCTTCTGCTTTTCCTAATGGAGACACTGGACAGACTAGGAGTAGAAGCATTAAAGTACAATCATAATCAGTCAACAGTTCCTCCTGTTAACACACTTGAAATCAGAAAAGACAGGATTAATTTTCTGCTTTCCCCCTCCACTCGCTGGACTTTTAAAGCTTCCTTTAAAGAGGCTTTGCCAAAGTAAAGTGGCATATACAAGTTGTGTTGCTGTGCAAGAAGAAAGAATAAATGGCTTTTATCCCGTCTAATGCTGTAGCTGTCTGCTGAAATGAGTAACTGTCTCAAAGAAAACATGTTCCGTGCCCCTTGCCAAAAGCTAAAGCATGCCCACTTCCAGAAACTTCTGGAATTTTGGGGGGTAGCCTGCGAAAAGCTCTCTTACCAACTAGATGGCTGACGCATGGAGTTGCTTGCACATTATTTGCACTCTGACATTGACTGTTAGGCGAGTATGGATTTTGTAGCCAATGAGAGTGGGTTTCCTCATTCAAAGTGTGAAGGACCATAATAAGCAAGTCGGGTAAGTTCTTGCGTGCAAGTAATACATTACCAATCTGACTTTGTTTTGCTTTTGTGGTGATACACAGATGATGAATAATATTTGGCAGATCTGCAACACGCGCTGGCCCTCACAAGGACCGGCACCTGAAATTAGATAAAAGCAGCACAATGCCTGTAGCAACGTGGAAGAAAGGAGGCTAAGCAATATGAGGATGTGCGCTTTTCTGTCTCTGCCAAAGACTGTGAGCAATCTCACAGTCCATATCACTGCGTGATGGACCAGTTTCAAACGCAATAAACTAAACAAGAGGTAGGCAGCACTGATCTGTATCTGACCTATCAAGGCTCTCTCTGGCTCATGCAGCACAACTCATTTGATGTAATTTCAGTGTTTGTATTGTTTTCTTCCTCCCAAGAGGAATCGCAAAGCTGCTAACAATAGCGTACTGGAAAGAATCCAATAATCATGAAAAGCCGCAACACAACTGGTAAATGTAATACAATATTCATAAAATGTTAAGGCTTGGACCTTAACTCCCCCTCCAGCTATAGCCCTCCACATGCCAATTACAAGGGTTGCCCATCTTCTAGGAGTAACTTTTCAGGGGGTTGTGGGGGAAAAGGATAGGTGGGAAAGACATTGTGTTCGTGGGACAAAAGATGGGATCTCATAAATCCCTACAATATAGGCATTTCAATAAAATAAGAGGTTCTCCTGCATCGTGGTGGGACTAGGTGGCCTTTGTATCCTCCATGTCTCAAATTCTAATGGAACACAATATTTATTCTTAATTATTGTTTACATTTATTAGTTGTCTGTTAACTTAGTCCTCAAGGGGACCAACTATACTTAGTTAGCAAAAATTGGAATACAAATAAAATAACATCAAATCAGATATAAAGCATCAGCCCCAAAATGATACAAATACTTAAAAAGTACAACCAATAGTTTCAGCCAAATATATACACTCTTATGCCCCCTACCTAGTTTACTGAGGCTATAATCCTATAAACACTAATTTAGAAGCCCCAGTCATGTGCATAGGGTTGCATGATTGCATTGTGAGACTTTAATCCTATGCAAACTTCCCTGGGAATAAGTCCCAGGAGAAACAGTGGGATCTACTTCCAAGTAAACATGTGGAGGAACTGTTAAGAAGCTGCTTAGTTTCCCCCTTAAATCTCTAGATTTCAGGAATGGGAGAGGAGGGCTGGAGCAAGACTGGATTCAAGCCAGATGTTGAGTACCATAGAGGCAGACATTCAACAGAACTCTGGGTTGTCCTAGTACCTCCCACTCTGCTGGGAAGACAGAGAATTGACAGAATCTTGTGAAAGTCTTATCCAGCTGTCATCTGCAATTTCCTCAGATGTGCGCAGTGGCACACTTTGACTCTGTGAAACTCTTTGTGCTGTTGAAGCTGACAGTTCTCTTGTTCCTAACTGAGCACAGGTTGGGTGGGGATTGTGGAAGAGAGAGGGGGAGGGGGGCACGGCGAGTCCTTTCCTCGCCCCCATGATTCTCATTGGAAATGTGTTGCTAACTGACTTGATTTTGCTGTTACAGGTAGGTAGCCATGTTGGTCTGCCGTAGTCGAAACAAATTTAAAAAATTCCTTCCAGTAGCACCTTAGAGACCAACTAAGTTTGTTCTTGGTATGAGCTTTTGTGTGCATGTATCTGAAGAAGTGTGCATGCACACGAAAGCTGATACCAAGAACAAACTTGGTCTCTTAAGGTGCTACTGGAAGGAAATTTTTTTATTTTGTTTTGATTTTGCTGCTTTCTGTAAGTACATTGCAAAAACTGGTAAACGTTCCTTTCAACTAAGTCATACTCAAAGTTGACCCACTGAAATAATGGACTTAAAATCCATGGGCTTACTCTGAGTGTTGCTTAGTTGGGTACAACCCATAGAGTTCCGCAAATCACAGAATGCCAGAACTGCTTGTGAGACATGGTTTAGAGTTTTCCTGCTCATCCCTTGGATTTATTCTCCCTCCCTAGGGATTTGCTGAACCCCACAGCCATCCATGTTCCAGATGAGTTTTGTAGGATGGGAATGTGCGTACGGTATTTGATCTGAGAGGCAATGTGAGTTGAGAAGTGCCTTGCAGATGGTTAGCAAATTTTAACACTCTCCGCATTAATCTTTCAACCTCCATATGAAAGCTTCCCTGACTTCTTGCCTCTCCTTTCTTTCCCCGCTCAAAAAAATACCCAACACCACCAAGTAATTTGTCTTGCAGTGGTTGGCCTTGGAACACAACTCATTCATTTAGTTTTTTGTCTCTTTTGCTTTTATCTCTGCTGAGAAAAAAATAGGAGTAAACCCACCCAGTACTTTCCCATAAGGACTTGGAGGTGTGGTTTAAAAGAACTACAGAGAATGAACTTCTATATGGAGTTCAAAGGAAGTCTTAACAACAAGGCCTTTGTTTCAATTTGCATCCTGAACTTGGGTATAAAATACTGTACTTCCTGGCTCTGTAGTTTTGGCGTTGGCCATTAGTCACGTTTAAGTAGATTATAAGCGGAAAGAGAGGAAAAATAAAAGCCTAATAATAAATGAAGACTATTGCACAAACCAGATCAGCACTGGTTTGCTTGCATATAACGCTATGAGAACTTGCGTCATTTTCTACAGAAGTCCACAAGAATGCTGAGCTGGTCTAAGCAATATTTGATGTTAAAGGGGTTCTTTGTCCATGTAAAGAATGAGCAAGGATGCTGTGCACGGTCCTCTAGTGCTACCGGTAGTCTGTTCAGAAGGTCCTGGAGGATGCATCTTACCAACCAAGGTCTTAAGTCAGGGGTCAGCAACCTTTTTCAGCCGTGGGCCGGTCCACCATCCCTTGGATCATGTGGTGGGCCTGACTATATTTTTTTTGGGGGGGGGGGAATGAACGAATTGCTATGCCCCACAAATAACCCAGAGATGCATTTTAAATAAAAGGACACATTCTACTCATGTAAAAACATGCTGATTCCCAGACCGTCCGTGGGCCGGATTGAGAAGGCGATTGGGCCGCATCCGGCCCCCGAGCCTTAGGTTGCCTACCCCTGTCTTAATTCTTCCTCTTTTGTAGACAATGCATTAAGTAAATCAGAGGGTGTGGTATAAAGGCAGAGAAAGCTGCAGTTCCTGTCTCTTCAGTTTTCTGGAATCAGCTTGGGGCAAAAGTGTCTCTAGCTCAACCATCTTCTCCCTGTCTGAAGCTCTGGTATGGAGAAGTGCAAAACAGTGTTTGCTGTCCTAAGGTTACATTCTGTGAGCCATGCACGTGTCAGATCTGGCAAATAATTTTTTCTCAGCGTTTTTTTTTAATGAGTCTCTTTCGGCAGAAAGGAAGAGAATCAATCAAATCTGACTGCTAAATTTTGGTTTAAAGTGTGTGTTTCCTGGAGAGGGGTGGGATCCTGTATGAGTTGAGATTCCTGCATTGCAGGGGGTTGCGCTAGATGGCCCTCAGGGTCCCTTCCAACTTAAAAAGCTGACCTTAAGGGTGATGGGATCGGCGCCACTGCAGTTTAAATTGCTTTGAAGCCATGACTGCCTTAACAAGAAGGCAAGGGAACACATCTTTCTGAGGTGTTTACCCACTGAAACACCAGTGTGGTTGGGAGAGCCAAAGCGAGGAGGTATCCCCCCCCCAAAAAAAATCCTCCATAAATGTTGGGAGTCTCTCTCTCTGCTTGTTTGACATAAAACTTAACACAGTTCTCGATTCCCCTGGCACTCTGTTGTGAGAGAGTTGTCCACCTCGGCTTTGTCTTACTCAAAAGAAACTGGCTGCATTGCACTTCTATAACCTTTGGGTTTTAGAGAGGAACAGAGCGTGGGGGGTGGGATTTTTTTTTTTAATACATTTTGCAAACTCATTGCAAGCCAGGCAGATTTTGTGATGCATGACAGCAGTTGCCTCTTGATGAGCCCAGGGCATATGTGCAATTGCATTTTGCCAGTTTTGTGATTTGGGAAAGCACCCACGGGATCATCAGTATTAGCACATCTCAAACAGAAATGGGCCACTTCCTTACAGCAACAGCACAGGGATTTTCTTGAAAAACACCAGTGCAAGGATTGGCTTGGTTCAGGCTTATTTTCAATTACATCTCTCTCTTCCTGTTGATCATTTAAAATACAAAAATAACCTCTTAACGTGGATAAAACAGATTTTGGTTGGACAGAATTTTTATTTCCCTCGAAGCCAATCTGCTGATTGGTTTCTTGGGAGAGAGAGAGAAGCTGAACGCCCTGGTAGGATTTTGAATGCAAGTTGCTTCCTGTTACTATTCTTAAGAACTGGGTTTGTAACCAGACCAGTTACCCATTTGATATGTTGTTCAAAGCACCACCGATTTCCAGAGCAAGATTGTTTTTTGCCCCTGCCCACCTCCTCCAGTTGTTCACACTAACAAAATCAAAAACTGCAGACACGGGCCCAAGTCTTATAAATACAGTCGGACAGGCAGAGAAGATGGAATTTGGTTGGTTGGCATTCAGCCAGCAAAGCTAACTAACCCTACTGTAGGATTTGCAGCGCTCACATAAAAGGGGGAGGGGATTTGGTTTCAGTATCTTTGCAAAGTAACCCATCTATAGCTAACTGTTTGTGTTTTATATACTGTACTGTACTCTTGAAAAAGGAAAACACAAGAAGCCTTTAGGTCTGGTCCTAGTTGTTGACCCTCAGATGGAGAACTCACAGTAGTGGGGCTTGTTGTGTCCGGTCCTTCTGTTCCAGCAGATGAAGTGTCTCAGTTTTTGAAATCCGGATTGTACATTGAGGTCAGGGCATAAAATTAAGGATTCTCACGTCCCTTCCCACTCCTGTCACATTTTGTTGTTCCAGTACAAAACCCTTTCCAAAAACCAATGTGATACTGTTCATGACTACTCCAGAAGATGTTCTCTCTCTCTCTCTCTCTCTCTCTCTCTCTCTCTCTCACACACACACACACACACACACAGAGAGAGAGAGAGAGAGAGAGAGATTAATTATGAAGAATGCAGGGTGGATAAAAATTGATTTTAAAATGTTATTTTTAAAAAAACGAAGTGACATTTTATATTAAGTCACTTAAAAGACTTGATTGAAAATGAAATCTGAATTGAATAAAAAACATAATGAATTCTACACTTATCTTTTGCAACTGAATAGAATTAACGCCTGCTTTCCTATGCAACAGGACAAAAATGGAGAAAATGTTTTATTTGTGAGGTCAAGTACTGTAAATGTGTTACAACAGGTCTCTTATTGTGCAGCAGTATTGCAAACTATAAATATTTATGACAATAACAAAACAGCTTGAGCATTTATTTTCTGTCTCACAGCGAGACACTTTTTGCCCAGTGCTTACTAACTTTATTTTAGGGATTTCCGAGCACTTAGGCCATAGTCCAGTATGGTGTGTGGCCCCTGCATTCTATCTTTGTGCCCTTGCACATGCCCTTTTCTAAAAGAGAGTGCCCTCCGTATTTCAGCATCTGTCAGATCCTGAGAGCAGTTCAGTAGGTTTACCAAAAGTAAAGATTCCTTTTTCTCCTATGTACAGTATGTCTTGGGGCTGGGAGGTGCTGATGGAGCAGTAGTAAAGTGAGCAGCAGTTGGCAGATGCTGCAGTTTTCCTGTGAGTATCTCAATTCAGACTTCATGCCAAAACATAGTTGAGAATGCTTAACTTAGAATTTGGCTGATGTCTAAATGGATGGACCATGATTTGGGATCAGTCAGAAATCCAGAAACTATGGCGTGAAGCAGGTTTGCAAACCACCCTGAGACCTCTGGGTATAGGGCGGTATATAAATTCAATAAATAATAATAATAATAGTTTGGCTGAATTGACAAGCCATATTTACCATAGTCACTGCGCCTCAGAAATGCACACAAACAAACAAACCAAACCCAGCAGTTGCATATACAGTATGTCTGACTTTTCTGCTTTCAAGGACACTTAAGCTGAATCTAAACGTTTGTTTCCAAGCAGGAAGTCCTAAATACTTAGTTATCTTAATGTTATCTTAATACCTGGGTAGCTGATCCAGGCCATATCCAGCCCCCAAGTGGCTTTTGGTGACCTGCAATCCACACTGCCCAAATTTGGATGCATTTTGTTAAGGCTTTAGAGAGGCTTAGTAAACAGAAGGAAGCATGGCCTTCTTTCACCTCAGAGCTGTGCTGGTGTAGGAGGAGACAGTGCTACCTCACTGCTGCTATGAGAAACAAGCATTGCATTATTGTCCCTCCAGGGAAGTACTAGGGCAGGAGGAGACCCTCCTACACTGGTGCTGCCCTAGAGAAGCCTTCCCCCCCCCCCCCGGCTCTCTGTGTATGTCTGTTTGCTTGTCTGTTTCCCGCCTCACTATGGATGTGTGTATGCATTTCCCCACCACTTGTCTGTGTCCATCCCCTCTGCAGAATGCATGCATGTGTGAGTGTGCATCTGCTTGTGAAATGGGCCCATGTCAACCCTCAACGTGATCCTTCAGCCGAAAACCGACAAAACCCCAAAGAGATAGCCACCTCTGCCTTATTGCAAACTTTAATATAATTCCACATTTACCAAAATGACTACCAATCTTGCTCTTGGCTCAATTCAGCCTGCCTGTGGCAATCTGATGTGCCCGTTGGGGCGTTGCATCTATGGCATACAATGCTTAGCATCTCCCAAATCGACTGCTTTACTTGGTGGTGGGCAACTCTCCAAGAGCCTCTGCTTGTGCAGATTCAGCGCAACTCCACAAAACCCCCAAATTTGTCTGAAGTGCGGAATTCAAATGTTATTGATTAGAGATGGGCTATCAGGGCCATTGTGCACTCAGTAGCTTCATGGTGGCCTACAGCCTGTTTGTTTTGTCTGCTTTCCCCTCCTCTATTTCTGTATCTGCTGAAGGCATTCCAGTGTAGATAAGCAGAGGGCAGGGCCATTCTTTCTCTAGCATGCGCTGGCTCTGCTCTTGCACTCATTGTGCGCCCCTTGAAATTCCATGGTGCCCAGCCTCCTATATTAATCCCATTTTTTGTCTTTAAGAGGCAATAAGGAGCTTGACTGCCTTGTGCCAAACAGAGTGGCACAGCTGCCATCCACTTACTTGATTGTCTTTGGAAGCTGTGCCCAACAAGAATTTCATGCTACTCAAGTTATCAGTGCAAGTGTGCTGTAAATGTGCAGGAAAGAGATTTTCATCTCTTTGTCATAAAAAGAAAACTAAGTGCATTATCCCTTTCGTATAGAATATGCAACCAAAATGTTTTGGGTTTGTTTGTTTTTTAAATGAGACTTCACTGGTTTTACCATCAATTGCTGGTTTTGCAGTCCATTTGCCACTCCCTAAGAAACTTGACTAGTGAGGCTAACAGGAGCAGGCCTTGGTTAGAGCCTGCAGGCATGTCTTACTCTAAACATCAGTCTGTTTGCTTATTGCCACTGGCTTAAAATTACCATAATCACCCTAGGCTAATATCCGAAGGGTTAATATTTGCTTTTGCTTCCCAGAAGAGCTGATCTCTGCAAAGTGTGCAATGAGATGAGGGAAACATTTGTACTCTGCTATGTTGGTGACAAACACCCAAGGGTTGTCAAAGTAATGATGGCTTTCCCAATTGGGATGAGATTGAATGAAGGAAAGATTCATTCATGTTGATCTTTCTGTTGCTGTTCTAGGTGCTGTATGACTTTACATTTTATTTTTATTGCTGCTTTTATTTCTTATTTCTTACATTATTCAAAGCAGAGAGTCACTCAAAGATTCTTTTTTAGAATGGATGAGCAGAAACTCACTGGTGAGGACAGGATTTCTATTTCCTTTCTACATCAGGCGAACCAGAGCAGCACACGGAAACGCCGTTTACCTTCCCACTGCAGCGGTACCTATTTATCTACTTGCACTTTGATGTGCTTTCGAACTGCTAGGTTGGCAGGAGCAGGGACCGAGCAACGGGAGCTCACCCCATCGCGGGGATTTGAACCGCCGACCTTCTGATCGGCAAGCCCTAGGCTTTGTGGTTTAACCCACAGCTCCACCCGCGTCCCCTAAGAGTGTTTAGGAAACCCCGAACAGCTGGGACTGGTAGGTCTGTGAGGGAAAGGGGGTCACCTAACAACTCTGAGCATCCTTAACAAAATAGAATTCCCAGGATTCTTATGGAATCCTCTCTCTATGGAAACTTGCCTAGCACCCAGGTTGTCTTTTTTGGTGCCCTGCTAGGACTTCTTTGTTCTTCCAGGCTTTCGACAATTCTGTAGTATCCATGTGAATATTTGATAGCTGTTTTAGTTCTGTGCTGTGATAAAAAAAAAAAACTAAACTGGCAAGAAAACACCATCATCCAAGTGATTACTAGTTTACCATTTCAACAGACTTGCCCATCAGTGAGCAATCAGAGACACAGCACTGACTGGATGTCAATATCAAGAGTCAATGTCTTAAGCAAAGATACTTATCTCAATTCATTTGCAATGTGGAAACAGCAGCACTTCCTCTGTATTGTCTGGGCTATAAACAGGTTGCAAATACATTGTTCAGCACTTAGGAGTGCCCTGATTTTGCTCAGGGCTTCTGAGCATGGCCATCATGTAATCAGATCTTGAAAAGAAAACATTTGCAAACTTTCAAAAAGCCCATGAAGACCTAGACGGTTTGAATGCTCCTTATTTTGGTTTAAGATATTGACTCTTGATATTGACTTCCAGTCAGTGCTTGTTCCCTCTCGGTTTTAGAAATTTAACTGCAGTGTTGCATGAACAACCCAGATTTTAGGTTCCCATATTGACTTTGGACCAGCTAATAATATTGAACTGCCTAAATCAAAGGAACACAATTTGCATATTGATAGGAAACAATTGCAAAATTGTGCAGAGAATTATCGCAAGTCAGCTCAGCCAATGGTTAGGGATGATGGGAGTTGTAGTCCAAGAACACATGGGGACCCAAGTTTGAAGAAGACTGTAGGTGATCCCTTTAATTGGAGATGCTGGTTATTGAATGTGGAACCTCCTGGATGTGCTTATGATGGTCTGTCACCGTAAAGGAGAAGGATCTTGCTGTTATCTGAATGTCGAGGTAGTAGCTAAGTTTGATTTGGTGTGGAAAGATATATCTACACTGTTTTCTCCTCTCTAATTTTTTTCTCCTTTATGGTGCCCTGGGCTTCTGTTTGTCAGCTTCTAAACAGCAGAATAAATGGGTAATTTTAAAGCTATTTCACAGTTGCTCTTACAAGCTTGTGAGTAGCTGTACTGAAATTGATCAGATTCTTGTTAATTTTACTTTGTTTTGGGAAATCTGTTTGGTGGAGCTGCAATTTTGTTATGGTTGCCAGTGTAATCTCAGGCCTTGTTGTGAGCAGAAATCAATTTCATGAAATTTCATGACGGGGTTAAAGGCTCCCAGGCAGTGGAAGTGATTGCAACATCAAGGTGCAGCAACAATCAGCCTGCGGTTGGACCAGACTCAGTAAACAAATGCCATGGCACAACAACAGCCATTAGTTCAAATCTTGAACTTGGCCTGGGAGACGTTGTTTGGAACAATTTAAGCTTGGCTTTCCTGTTTGAATATTTGTGCATTATACATAATTATCCCACCTTCCTCTCTCCATGAACATGCAATAAAATAAAACAGCATCCTGTTTTTCAAAATGCAACTGTTTAAATGAGAACAGCTTTTGAAAACACCAGCCAGCACAAAAAAGTACTAATAACAGAATCTTGAAGCTGTGAGCAGCCCAGAGACCACACACCTTAAGAAACCGGACCCTAGTAATTACATTATTAGATGTAATTGTGCATATTTGCATGGGGCTTGTGCTAGCATTCGGTTATTATAGCTTGGCCTTTACACGACTCCGTTTTCTCTCTACCGGTACACTTCTCTTTTAAATCCGACTGCAAATTATTGTGGCAAAGTGGAATAATAATAATAATAATAATAATAATAATAATAATAATAATAATAATTTTTTATTTATACCCCGCCCATCTGGCCGGGTCCCCCCAGGCACTCTGGGTGGCCTCCAACAGACACCAAAATACATTAAAATATCACAAATTAAAAACTTCCCTAAATAGGGCTGCCTTGAGGTATTTTCTGAATGTAAGATAGTTGTTTATTGCTCTGACCTCTGCTGGGAGGGCTGGAAGCACTAGAGTGTGTTAAGGGCACCTTTGGAGAGGAGGTGGGTGGGGAGAGATATTCTTAATCTCCTTGTCTCATTGGACCATTAAAGATATAAGGGCTTGAAGCCTCAAGTATGATACACTGCAAAGTTTTCCTGCACAATCCCCATTGAAATGAATGATAGAGGGGCAGCTATGTTACTCTGCTGCAGTAAGACCAACAAAGAGTCCCGTGGCACCTTAAAGGCTCACATATTTTATTGTGGTTTTAGCTTTCATGGACCAGAGCCCCACTGGGTTATAAATTCCAGGACTTCTTGGAATTTCTCTTTAAATGAATAGGAGCTAACCAAGGGAACTGCCACAATGAAGAATATGGGGCAGAGGGGTTTTCTTCCACAGTAGCAAGAGTACACTGGGCAACAGGTTTGGCATTTAATCTTTCTTTAAACTTGTGTAGAATTTGGATGGCAAGCATCTTTGCATTTTTCAGCGTTTCCACTTCCAGTTGGTGGATGTCGTTTTCAGGCTCAGCTTAAACGGTTTATTAATAACAGTTGCTAAAAATCTCAGCTGGTTATATTAGGAATGATGTGTAGGAAACATTTAGTGTGTCTCAATTTGTTCCTTCTTAAAATAAGATGTATGTGTGTGTGTGTGTGTGAAGCTGGGCGGGGGGACAGATTTTGCTTGTGGGGGAAGGAAATGCCTTGAAATCTGAAGGAAGCCAGAAGAGAGGGAGAAGTTGTTTTGAGTTGATAATGTGGGCACCTTCTTGCATCCTTTGCACCAGATGTTCCCAGACCTTGGGTAGTGTGGAAGCAACTAATGTCTCTTCAACTATTTTTTCTTAGCAACTGTTACCAGGAAGGCCTGAACAATTAAAGAGGAATTGCAAGGACTTTAAATCATAACATTTAAGGCAACTCGTGGAAGTGCAGTCAAAATACCATTAGCTGTTCGAACTGAGAAGAAGAAGAAGCCTGTGGACCAGAGCCATAATTGCTCCAAGATAAATTTCAAGAGCAGGCTCTGAGATGACATTCCTCAAATAAAATCAAGGGTGACTCATGTTTGTTCGGATTAAGAGTAACACCAAATACATGATACTATATTGACAAATATCCCAGATTTTTCAGGCTGGATTTTTGAAAACTATTTTGCAAGCCTCCTGGGGGAAAGCCTGTGCAAACATCCTTAAGGGGGGAAAACACGATACGAAGATCTAAGTTATATTAAAAGCTTATACAGATTTTAAAATGTCAGGCTAAAAAAACCCACTATTTCTCCACCACCACCTTAAAGTTGGTTCTTATTCAAATGTGCTTTCAGCTTTTCTTGTCAGGTTTAAGGAATATTTTGGGACAATGTTATTCTCTTCTTTTTGAGCGATACCCCCCCAAGCATTTATTTCCCCCCCAGATCTGATTCTCCTGATCAGCTGCACAAAACTCCCTATCACTAGCCACCATTTTAAGCTTGTCAATGTCTGTTTTGCGTTCTAACCTGAGATTCATGGCCCCGTTAGCTGTTTTTAAAATGTCTGTTATTTGTGAGGAGAGGGAGTCGGGGTTTTCTTCTAAAGGTTGCAGGGCTGCAGCCTAATCAACCAGCAGTGCTTTTCTAATTTTCATTATGTATTCTTCAGAATCATAGTCCTCTCCCTGCAGTGCTGTCATTACCTGCTGTGTGCCATGCCAGTTTCACCTGCTGGTCAGGTCAGTCTCTTCCAATAGAGATTCATCAGGTGACGTGTGTGTGTGTGTGTGTGTGTGTGTGTGTGTGTGTGTGTAATACTGTTTGCTGAAAACTTTCCTATGGCTTACGCAGACAATAAAAGAAAAAAATATTTTCTTTCACGGTTAGCCACCGATCTGTGATTCTGGTTTTCACTTGGTTATAATTGAAATTTTACTGAAATCTGGCCTATAAGTAGGGTTGCCACATTTCAAAAAGAAAAACCAGGACACCCCAAAAGTTGTTGAACTTTTTTTAACAATAAAATTAAATAATGTGGGAAATAACCCACCGTGTTTCCTCTTGTCCTGTCCTGTACAGCCCGCCCTGGAGTCATGGTACCTCCAGATCTTTATGCAGAATATCTTTCTACTCTTCCCTTCTCCTCCCAGTGCTATTAGTTGGAAACAATGCAGATATAGTCAATATTTTGTAGAATCTTGCCTGATTTTGTATGCTCTCAAAACAACCTCGTGTCTTTTGTTTCCGGAGGGAAGGAAACCTTTTTTCATCATTAACATCCGCTCTGAACCTATATTCAGTACCTTATTAGGAACTAGGCTTTAATGTTATGGAATTTAAATAACAACATATTTTGGAAGTTTCCCTCAAGATAAAGAGAGGTGAAATACAATAAGGGGAAATGCAATTAGGCCTTCGTTTCTTGTTTTAACATCTCGGGAAATATGGCTTATCTTCTTCCTCAATATTGTTGGCGCTGTTAATGAAAGGGCCTTCAACAGAGGGAGAAAAACAAGAGCGTTGTTTGCACGATGATTACTTTCCCAAAGATGGGGAAAACTTTTTCAAAGCGTCTGATTACATTTCAGTCTTTGCTTATTCTCTGACCGCTCCTGGCTGCCTTCAACACAGGACCCCCCCCCCCCAGTTAAGGGTATTTTGAGACAAGCTTGCTCAGTGGGCAGCTCTTGTTTTGAAAACTTGCTATGAAATCTCTGGTGTTCAGCTGATTTTGCCAATATGGTGACCACCTTTCAAAGCCGGTTCCATGCAGATGAAAATGCATAAATGGGATAAGTGGTGGCCCACAAATATTGCTTATCTCACCTGACAGCCTCTTTTATTCTCCTTCAAAGCAAGTTCAGGGAAAACCTTCTCGGTGGTGGCACCCTAGCTTTGGAATTCTCTCCCCTCTGAGATACAGGTGTCACAGACTTGACTGGGTTTTCTTAATCAGCTGGAGTGCTGGGGTTGGACTTGAGGGCCAGAGTGGATATCATCTATCTAATTTGTTTTATTAAGTGACTGTGTTGTGTATGCAGTTATATTTTTAAGTGTAACCTCCTGCGGAATTACATTTACAATGAAGAGTGGGTAGGAAATATGATAATTAACCACTTCCCCAATCTTTCTCCAAGTCCTCTGGCACCTACAGGCAGCTTGGGAGAAAGGAAGGCATTTCCCTGAGTTTATAGAGAAACGAATAAGCAGGGAGAGAGACCTCTGCAGATGCTTCACCACAAACACCCTGTGACCCTACCTCTTTGGCTGCTCTCCAGGGCAGACACACAAGAAATAGGTTGGCTGGTTGACATTCTCTTGCTCACTGAGATTTGGATAAGACAAGAAACAGTGCAAGACAACTCCTGCTGTTTTCCATCTTCTCCAAAGGGCAAATCAAGTGAGAGCTCAGGAGATGGGATTTATGCTTCCTTGATTGTCCTTCTCACCAGAGGAACACTTGGAGAGTTGGTGAGTGGATTTGTGGATGCCTGCTGATAACTGGTTTTCAGATATGGCAAGTATTTGCCGCACCATGTGAACTGTAAGGGCTGTCATTTTTCTGATATCGTTGGGTGAAACACATTAAACGTTGCACCAGTTTATGCTCTGTGTGGATGATGGCTCACTGAATTATCCAGAATTAGCCTACTTTGGGACCTTATCTTCCAGAAGTCTACATCACTGTGCAGTACAAATTGGAAATATCCCAGTAGATGGTGCTCAAGAATGTGCGTCATTGTTTATTGGCTCTGTGTGACTATTAACATTCGTTGCCTGTACACAGGCATTCATTCATGCATGGTCGTTATGTACAGAACGGTATGAATGCAGGTGCTTCTGTCATCAAATCACTGAGCTGAACTATCATGTTCTGGGAGAAAAATTTTGCTGCTGGGAGCTTGGCCAGCAAATGGGAGCATGCCCAGATGCATGTCTGGGAGATTCATTCCATTTGTTGGTTCAAGAGGCAGCTAGTTACTATGGTCAGGAAGATGAGCAGGGGACCAATAACCAGGGAGATAAGTAGTACAGCAGAACCACAAGCACAGGCAAGGCAGGGATTGGGATGAGAGGAACATGGTGAAGCAGATGGAATAGGGAACAGGGGAGTCCTAATGAGGACAGATGGACATAAACACAGTGCAGCAGGGGATTGGGCCTGACCCAAACCCTTCGAGGCTGATTGGGGAGTAAGCCAATCAGGTTTCAGAAAGGGCAACTCTCCTGCTTCCTAAGTGAATGTTGTAGCCAGATCTCAGGGCAGTTAGTCATAGGTGAAAGCAAAGCTGCAAGTATCCAGTAAAACACGACAGCCACCAATGTTTTAAAAATAGGCTGCTAGGGATATCTGCGTTAACACAGATAACCTTTTTTAATAGGTGTGGCTCGGGATCTTGTGGTTGCTATTGAGACAGAGCCATGATTGCAATGTCTGCTGGGTAGAACATGTATAGCAGCTCACATTCTGGATATAGATTTTTGTACTGGACAAAATAGGGGGTGATCTTTGGGTGGGTGTCCATAGATCACCACTTTGATGAAACTGGAGTTAAAGCTCTAATCCAAGGGTTGCCAACCTGGTGCTCTCCAGATGTTGTGGACTATTGGCAATGTTTGCTGGGGCTGGAGACCATTACAGTCCACAGGAGGGCAGCAGGCTGTCTGCTCCTTATATGACATCTACAGGGGTGGAAGACCAGTTAGAAAGGTCCACTCCTGAAGGCTAATAAATGTGGATGAGATCTAGAGGCCTTACAGGATGATTTGGCTGACTCTCTCTGCTATTCCGTCACGGGCCTAGAAGAAAATGGGGGGCCTGTTGTGCAGTTGACACAATAGTTCATAGACTCCCTCTAGTAACAGCACAGACACCTTTTTGCTTTACTGGGAAGCTAGAGTCAGTTATGAATAAGACATGATTTAGAAATAATTTGAAGACTTATTCTTTGGTAGCAGTGGAAATAAACTTTCTTCTTTCTCTCACCACTGCTCCCATGTATTCTCATTCTGCAGAGCTTTTCTTAGTGGTGAGAAGGCCAAAGGTTGCCCATCCCTGGTATAAAGGACTGATGCCAGCTGTCCTTGAAGAGGCAGTGGTCAAACTGTTATTATTGAAGCCTTCCTTGAACCAGGTGTCTGCAAACTGGATGCCAGTTTTTAATGGACTATCTTCACCTAGGTGATTGAGTAGGTGGTTGCTTATGAGCTCCAGGTGCTCTTGGACAAAGAGCTTGGTTCCAACCAGGATTTGAGCTGGACACTGCCTTGGTCTGCACACAACCACTGCCAAGGGACAGAGGGTGTCGCCCTGTTGATGATCTCTCAATGCTGTCAACCACAGCATCCTTCTGGACCACTTAAATAGGTCAGTAGTAAGAGCTACTACTTTGCAGTAGCTTTGCTTCTATGTTGGCTGAAGTTTCCAGAGAATGGTGCTGAGACAGTGCTTATTTTAACGCCAGGAATTGTCCTGTGAGGTTCTGCAGGGTTATATATTGTCTCCCCTTATTGTTAACATCTAAATGAAATTGTTGGGAGAGGTTATTCAAGGGTGCAGAGCATGGTGCCCTCAGTAAGCTGGTAACACATCGCCATATTTCTCCTTTCCTTTCTGCAGTGTGACAAGAGTCTTCCACGAATGACTGCTTGAGATCAATAATGGACTAGATGAGGGTGAATAAATTGAAACATAATCCTGACAAGATTGATTATTGTGGGTGGGCCCAGTGGTATTGATGGGGTCACACTGTTTAGGGAACAAGCTTATAGCTCAGAAGTTCTTAGACACCCAGTGCCAAGGGTAGTTTTAGTGTGTGCAGGGGTGTGTGTGTGTTTGTTGTGTTCACCCACCCAGCTTTTTGCTGTTCCCCTTTCTGTAGGCTGAAAACTTGTCTACTGTTGTGTATGCTCTGTTGATTTATTTTTTTTACTTGACTACGGTAATGTGCAGTATGTGAGATTGCCCTTGAAACTGTAAAATATGGCAGTGCAGCTGTTAGCTGAAGCAAACCAGGTATTTGGACCTGCACTGGCTACAGGTTTGACTACCTACCAATTTCAAGGTGCTGATTTTGACTTTGAAGCCTTAAATGGCCTAGGTCTTGGTTCTCTTACAGAGCACATTTTCCTAAATGAACCTCTGTATGAATTAAGACCACCACTGAAGTTAGGTAGCAAGAGGGTGCTTCTCAGTAGGGACCCTATGAGTCTCTCCGTAGAGAAGAGCTTTCCAGACTTTTCAAGTTGGTAACACACTTTTTAGACATGCATTATTTTGCGACACAGTAATTGAGTTTTACTAGCAAATCAGAGGTTAAACTAACCCCTTTCCAGCCCCGAAAGGAGCACAGGGAGTGTTCGTGTGACACACCTACACACTACAGCTGACACACAAATGTTCCACGACACACAGTTTGGAAAGCTCAGCCTTAGAGAGATACATCAGGCTATTTTTGCCAATTTCAGGAGATTAATTTTCTTTTTCTAAAGTGATTTCTTTGTCAGACTTTTATGGTTTTGATTTCACTTTGCCTTCTATCTCAAAGTTGCTGCTTTTTTCCAGATCTCATTAGGTTTTAAGTTGTTTTGATAGGGTTTTAATTTTTTTTGCCTTAATTTTCTTGTGCCAATGACTGCTCTTGGTGGAAAGGTAACCTATCAATTTACATTTAATAATTAAATTCCCAGATTTGGGTCTTAGTGAGCCTCTGAGGAAGTTTGGCAACAAAGGGGGGTGGGGTGGAACCACCGAGAGTCCTCTGTGGGTCTCAGCTGTCATGTGTATGGCTCATGCTATTAAGAGGCTGCTCTTGACTGACTGGGGCAATTGTGATGAGAGGCAATCATTAAGGTGTATTAAGCTTCAGCCATTTGGGGCTTTTCTAGGCAAATTCAAAGGCAGCTTCGTGGAAGAGTGCATTATATTGGTCTAACTTTGAGCTTGTTGGCAGTTGCTACTGTTGAATCAGTGAGAAAAAAGCTTGTGGGCTTCCCACCGATTGGAAGATAGCACTCAGTACCATTTGTGGCCTAGAGCAGGGTTAGTCAATGTGGTGCCCTCCCAAAGTTGTTGCAACTTCCGTCAGCCTCAGCCAGCATGGACAATGGTCAGGGATAGTGGATATTATATAGTAGTCCAACAATATCTGGAGGCACTATGTTGCCTGTCTCAGGTCTAGAAAATAGCAAGAGTTGTCAATTACCTCAAACCTGAATGCCCAAGGAAGCTGAATGCTCTCAGTGACACTGAAAGACATTTTTGCCCAGCACTTTTGTCAGTCCAACCATGGCCAGACGCTCAAAGTGTAAAACCAAGACAAAGTGAAAAGAATGAAAGCCTGAATATTATCCACATATTGAGAGCACCAGACTTCACTTTGCTTTATCCAAGAAGGCCCTGTTAAATGTGGGTGGAGTCTGTGTCTGAGGACCAATCTTATAAATGCCCATCAGATCTCATACCGGTAGTTGTCACAAGAGTGTGTGTGTGTGTGTGTGTGTGTGTGTGTGTGTGTGTCTATAGATATATCTGTATCTGTTGGTGATTAATGGTATCAAATGTAAGAACTGACTAGCTTTAATGGTGATCCTGTGGATGATGTTAGGGAGTAGGGTGGTAGCTGATGGTTTGGAAATTAGCGCACAATCACTTTTAGTGTTCACTTTATAGAGTTTTATTCCTTTATTGCAAAGTTTTGCATTTTGGGGGGGGGGGACAAGTAATATCAAAAGCAGTATTGTGATGATTTGGTAGATGAGAAGTAATTGTGACTTCCTTCACGTCTTGGGGATGGCCTCTTGCGTCTGCATGCAGAAATTAAGGCTCTGGTTTTTGCTCCCAGGGCATCCGGTAGCCAGCTACTGAATGCTGCATGGAATGCTTTGGTGCTTTCAACAGCCTCCACCCTCTGTAGAAGGGCATGGAGAAGAAGAAGAATCAGCCTTAAGCAGAAAGAAAAACAAACCATTATTGTTTTAATCACAGCAGCAGAGAGGTCATAAATCTGGAAGGCAGGTAAGCAGTTGTAGGAAATGCACGTGGGTGCAAAAGGGTCAGATTTTGCTCTAATGATATTTTAGCTGTTCAGTGGCCCTGGTAAAGCTAAACTTTCACTGAGTGAGTAGCACAGATAGAAAAGCCTGTGCAAAAAGCAGGTAACCGCTGGTGAAAGTTACTTGAGCAAAAGAAACCTCCCCAGAAACCTTGCCTGCACTATTTTCTGTTCTTCTCACAAGTTCTCCTTTCCCCATAATAAACTTTCTAAGATCTTGGTAATTTAAAGTGCGGTGCTTGGGGTTCATGTGTATTAATGTGTGTGTGTGTGTGTGTGTGTGTGTGTGTGTGTGTGTGTGTGTGTCTCCTAAGTGATGTCAAGGGAGCTTTTATGTTTGGAAGCAGACATGGTCAGAAGCAATATTGTTCTTCTTTTTACTAGGGAGAGTTTTCTTCTTTTCTTTTCTTTTCAAAAAATGGGGGAAGAAACTCATTATTGAATTTCACAGATTTTTATTTTTTGTCAGATCTGTTCTGCGCAGAGCCTCCACATCCAAAAGATAGCCTGGCATTTAAAGGCTAAATGGGGTGAACCACAAACATGCCTTTGAGGCTTTTTTCAAAGGTTCCCTCTTCAAAAGGCTCTTTCCCCTCCTCTGTTAGAAAAAGCATAGAATATGGCCAGAGATTTTGAACAGTAGGCTAGAGCGGAGGCCTCTTGGGTTGCTTGAATCCCTCTATGTCCCTCTGTGATCTGAACATCTGACAGGCTCTTGTTTTTCAGAAGGATCCACATTCTGGCTGCCTCTGCTTTGTGTCCTTCAAGGAGGAGACACACAGAGACTTAGGGGACCTCTTGTTGTGTTTCTTCTAGAGATGCTGACCTTGCCTTCATTCCCATAGCATTGCTACCAGCAGCTCTGTACAAGTCCACCAGTTGTAAAGGGTGTGTTTTTAGGGGGAACAGGGGATGTGACATGTTTCCAGACTAGGTAGTGGGTGCACAGTTTTGCACTAGGAATGTTTCGGAGTTAGTTACTGTTGGCTATCTAATGGTTGTAGGTAAAAGGTAAAGGACCCCTGGAATTTTAAGTCCAGTCAAAGGCAGCTATGGGGTTGCGGCACTCATCTCGCTTTCCCTAATGGTTGTACTCAGAGCTGAAAGAGCTTCATAAGCTGGTCTATCCTTCCTGCCTACAACTAATCCTTCCTTGGTAGAGCGGTTACGGCTTCTAACAAATTGTAATTGTGAAGAAATGCACATGTTGTTTTCATGCATGACAGTGTACACAAGTGTGTGATTCCCCCCCCCCCAGCATGCACACAAAGAAGTTGTGTGTAAAGTTATCCGCAAGCTTCTAAAGGATTTCTTTCAAGAAGAAATTGTCTGAAATTTGGCTTTGATTCAAAAAGTATTTAATTGGGGCATTGGGCAAGACTCTTTGAGCTGGATTCAGACTTGTTTGCTTCTGGGCATTGGACAAGGCCCTCTGTGAGTAGATATAATAAGGGAAAAAAGACAAGCCAATTTTATGGCCTTCCAGCCTTGGCCTTGTCTCTCTAGTGCTGTATTTGATATTTGGATCATGTCCTAATGTCTTAACTCAGAAGTTGGCGTATCTAATTTCTTGATTAGTTGAAAACTGCTTCTCCTTTCCAACTTTGGCGCTCAAATGCAGCTGGATGGGTACATGCAGCTACTGAATAGGTTAACATGTTACTTTTATGAAATAGGACAAACCAAATCTCAAATCAAATCTGTTATTTCTCTGACCTTTTATTATCAGAATAGGCTTTGTTTATGTTCTCAGGATGTCGATTGCATGAAGCACATCTTACTGCATTGTGGGCAGTATGAGCAAGCAAGGGACCAACTGATCAAACCCCTACTGGCAAATCTGCCAGGAAAATCTGAAGCCTCCCGTATTAAATATCTTTTGGATGACAGGTCTAATGATATTTTACTGGCCGTGGCAAAGTTTATTTTGGAAGTCCAAAGAAACAAAGATCATCAAGCTCGAGACAAAACAAAATGACCGCCTCGGTTTCTCTCTCTTTCGTGGTTGGCTGTCTTAACTGTATTTTGTTCTGAAATTGTTCTATGGGTCTTTGGACCTCAATAAAGATTTATTATTATTTATTAGAGAAGATCTCCCTCCATGCCTTTGGCCTGCTCTAGCAGAACCTGACCTTTGTAGGAAATCTGCCTGTGGTACCCAGAGGCCTTGGCAAGCCTCCTATTTTGACTGAATGCTCCTCTGCACCATCTTGATTTTGCATAACGTTTCTCAAGGAGCCACTTTCTACTCGTGTCATTTCCCAGCGTGCTGGGAAGGTTACAGAACCATCTGGATAGTAGCCGTTGATAGCCTCGCCCATCATGAGTTTCTCTAACTCCCGCTCAAGGCCATCTAAGTTGGTGGGCATCACCATACCTTATGGCAGAAATTTCCACGGTTTAGCAAGGTGTTCTATGAAGTGGTATTTCCTTTTGTCTGTTCTGAATCTCCTACCCTGCAGTTTCACTGAATGGCCCTGCATCCTAGGGTTATGGGAAAGAGAAACTTTCTATAAACCTCTATCATGTCCCTCCCTTACTAATCTTTTCTTCTAAGTCAGTGTTTCCCAACCTTGGGCCTCCAGCTGTTTTTGGACTACAACTCCCATCATCCCTCGCTAGCAAGACCAGTGGTCAGGGATGATGGGAATTGTAGTCCGAAAACAGCTGGAGGCCCAAGGTTGGGAAACACTGTTCTAAGTTACAAAAGCCACAAACACCGTCACCCTGAGAGTGCGAAACTGCTGTCGCTTTCCCAAAGGCCTAATCCACAAACCTCTCTCGGGTTCTCTATGTCAGCTCTCTTGGTCTGAAGGAAATGAACTTGTTCCAGAGAGGCAGGAGCTCGTGGCACTGAGCAGACACCCATAACTTCTGTCCCGTAGGTAGATTGCTGCACATCCAGCACTTTATTGGGGCTTTCTTTCACCTGGAACTTGATGGAACTCAGTTCCGGCACCTCTCAGGTGGGTGCCATTGCCATTCTAACAGAATGAGGGAGGTGTTCATGGTGAGTTCCCGCACCTCTTTTTCTAGAAGAATAGCACTGCATTTTATGCAATACACCAGATAGCTCGCACACCCCTGTTGACTTTCTTCCTTCAGAACTGTTTCATTTATTGGACTTATTCATTGGAAAATGAGGGTAGAGATGACTGCCCTGTCCTCCTGCCCAACCCCTCCCCTCCTCATTCTGTTGCTAAACTTGCACAGCTGCTTAATTCACCTGTCTGAATCACCTGCTTAATTCACTCCACTGTTTACCTTGATGCTTTGTCATTGGGGATGAGGCGTTTCTGTCTGCTGGGACTTCCCTTGTGATCATAGACTTCCCTTTTATACTCCTTGTTGCTTCCTCCAACAACTGAGGCAGCCAATTAGGTAAGAGTGTGTGAATCAACTACTGGGCTGCATCAGACTCCGGTGAATGAAAATTTAATATAAGTTGAGCCTCCTGGGAATGCTGATGTTTTGTCAGGGGAGTCGATAATGAGTCATGGTTAAGGAGAAGATGTGGGTTGTTGGAACCCATCTGGGAATGCAAGGGTCTACCTTACTTTGCACTTTAGAAAAACTTATACTTAGGGTTTTAAAGTTTCTCAGTTGAAGTGATATCTACGCTGATGCTTTAGTCAGTTTATATTCTGTGGTTATATGTTGTTTAAAGCACAATATTCAAAACAGTTTAAATGATGATGATGATGATGAAGAAGAAAGCTGCACTGAACTTCAGCAGAAAGCTACACTGTTGTTGTTTTCATTTTTAAACTGATTTTTCCACTAGCTAGGTTTGTACTGTGGCCCTTGCTGGTACCGAACTCTACATTAATTTCCATCCTCTTTCCCAGCTTGGGTTTAGTTTAGGTTTCTCATTATTTAGTAGGTGAAAGTTTGTGAAAAGTTGGGCTGTTGCTGTTTTTTTGCCCCAGGAGTGTGTCTGTCAGCTGTTCCTGGCCTGACTTTTTGATATGAGCCCCAGTAATGACAATAATAGTTCTGATTAGTAGCTTGCTGGGTATACATGATTATTTCCAGTGGGTGGTGGTGTGCAACTTGGTTTTGCTTTTTATTTAAAGCTGTTTGATTTGCAGCCTTAATTTGGAGGCCCCTTCCTTGTTGCTGGCAAGTGACCTGATAATATTCTAGTCTCTGTCTCTTTTAAACGATTGAGGCTCTCAACTAGAAAAAGGAAATTCTTTCACATTAGTCCATTTGAACAGCAAGGCAATTTTCCACATGGTGGCTTTATGGAAATGTGCTGCAGCTCCTTCCAACCATGACCAGGACATTATAGGAAATGTATTTTCATGGAAGATTTGCTTCAATTGCCAAGTGCAGGGTGTGGTGGCGGTGGCAATGGTGAGAATGGTGTTTGTTCTGTTAATGGACAACTGTGCGCCATGATGTGAATCCCTTCTGTTAAATTAAATTGGCTGTGTTTCCCACCATGACCAGCTTGTCGCTACTGATGCATTGTTCCTTGCCGTGAAGACCCTGCTGTGTGATGTGGCAAGACATCTTCTGGAGAGAAAGTGAGACACACATGAGGTGTGTGTGCAAAGAATTATTTTGGGGGGTCTGTCAGACACAAACAGTTGCCATTGGCAGCATCCACACTAAACCATGGTTTAGTGTTTGGAGGGCAAGCCATAGTGAGCCTCAGGTTCACACACTTTCCCCTCCGCTCCCTTCTGATGTGGCCACAAGGAAGATCAGAGTTTTCAGGTTAGATTAACCGTAGTTTTAGCATTATGTGCAAACATAGTCATTGGAAATGTGCTTCTGTACACCTAGCTACTAACAGCAAACAGCATTTATTTCAGTAAGCCATGAATTCTTCCAACACCCACAAGGCATCCTCTTGATGTGTCAAAACTAAGTATATGGGGAAGCCTTTCGTAGCTTTCCTGAATCTCTTGATTTTGTAAAATTACCATGTAAGACATTTCTCCACCTCTCTTTCTGTTTAAACTCTCATAGCATTTTTATTTATTTATTTATTTATTAATAAATAAATAAATTTTACTTTTTGTGTTTTTTAATAGTGTGTTTAGTTTTGATAATATGAACCCTGCTGGACGTAAGCTGCTGCTTGTACCGGTCTCCCTGGATTGCTTCCACTGGGCATAATCAAAGCAGAGTTAAGTCCCATTGAATCAATGGGTCTTAAGTGCTTAATTGTGCATTCAAGCCCCATTGATTTCAATGGGATTTAAATACTCAGAGCTTTCTCTGGATTGCACCCAAGAGAATTTGCACATCTCACCCAGAATGCATAATTTTGATTGTATTTTTTTTCTTTAAAGGAGCCTACTAGTTCTTAATGCCACTGGGGTGATTTTGGTAATTAGCTGACAGGGGCACTGATGTTCGGTGGCTAATTATCACTAATTTAATTGGCTTTCAGCATACCAGTAGCTGTACCTGTTAAGAAGGGAAACGGCAAAGTCTTTCAGAAAATTGGCTCATTATTAATCCAATTCATTCCCCCCCCCCCCCGTCCCCATGCCACAATTGGACTAGATGAGAAAAGAGATGTAGGTCTGTTTGCAGACTGCGCAAAAAAAGCTGAAATGAGCAGTTAGAACCACACACATGTGGACAGATGGCTTATTCACTTTTGATTAAACATATGAGCAGGGTTGATAGATACAACGTGTGTGTTGTGGTGTATGTTTTGTTCCTCAAACCTATCTTTTAAAATATATGTGGAAAAACAGCTTCAGAAGGATGGCAAAGGAGGCCCCCGTGAACGAACATGACCCTAAATGTTTCATCCTTCAAGTTATGATTACTGTAATTCGCTGTATGTGGGACTGCCTTTGAATACAGCAGTTCAGATGTGACAGCTAGTTTACTAACTGCCTGGGACCAGGTGTTATGATCATGTTACGCAAGCACTAGGCCAGTTTGTCTATTTCCTGGAAATTCAAAGTGCTGGTTTTAATCTTCATCATGACACAGGGCCAGGGTACTTCAAGAGCTGTCTGTCTCCATATTTGCCTGCTCTTACATTAGGATCCTCACTAGAGGGTCTTTTGTGGGTGCTCTCTTCCCAGTCCGAGGTGAGGTGGGAGGCTGCCAGGTAGATGGCCTCCTCAGTGGGGGCACTGAAATTATGAAATGCTCTTCCAAGAGAGATCCTCCTAGTGTCTTCTTGCTTATAATTTCACTGCCACCCAAAACCTTTCCATTTTCCGCATGTTTTTGATAATTTTTAGTTCTGCTAATAGTTTTACCTGCCTTTTAGGTCTTGTGCCTGCTATGACGTGCAATATTTGTGCTTTAATTTTTCTTGCACTTTATTTTCTGTAGCCTGCCCTTGGGAGGTTTATTATTCTTATTAGGTATAAAAAAATATTTAGAATAAATAATCATTCACTTCTCATTGATACCTATTTAATTTACTTCGGTGTAACTGCGCTTGGGATCACAGTCATCCCCCTTGTTTATGGTCTGCCATGTAAATGCTGATTGCTGCCTAGACATGATTCACTATTATTGGGGATTAAAACCTACCATGTCAGGGAAAGGTCTCTGTACCATCAAGACTGATGAAAGTGGTGCATTCCGTCTGTACGATGACAGATAAGGTGCTCAGGATCAAGTGACCCTAATCATGTGATCAGTGACAGGACCTGATTTAATCCCTTTGTGAGGTAAGTGTGAAACATGCACCTGATATTATAGAGAGAGACAGGCGCTCAAGCACAGTAGCTCTCTTCAAATGATGGATTGACTTCTGTGTGGAGATAAATCGGTGCCCTCATGAGGATGAAGAAAGAAATGTGGTAGGAAGTCGAAAGACCTAAAAATCTCTCTTAACCCACATTCTTTGGGAAATGGAATCAATCTTTTGAAAGTTTGCTACATGATACCCAGTATAATATAAATCCCACAAAGATTTTGACCACGGAATTTAGTGAATCCAGGCTTTTACCACACCACAATTTTTGTTCAAGGGAACGCTCTCACGATTCGCTCTTGCAATTAAAATCATGATGTGGGAAACTTTTATTACTAGGGTTACAAGCTTTAATCCATTTAATCAGTGCAATTAAAGCTTTAAAAGGCAGGTTTTAAACGCCTCCCCCCCAAAAAAAAACACCCTGATGTATGGGATTGATCAGAAGCAGAGACTCTGGAACTTGCCACTGTGCAGCTGCATCAGAATCAGTGCAGGTGAAAAAGAAACTTGCAGCACAATCCTATGCATATCTACCCAGAAACAGAATTAGAGTCTGGAAAAGGATCTTAAAGGCCAACACCCTACCAGTGTTGGAAATACAGCACCCCTGCTATGTAGCCATGCAGCCTCTGCATAAAAGCCTCTAGCAGAGGAGAATCCTCTGCCTTCCAAGGCAGTGTGTTCTACTGTCAAAACTACTTGTCCTGTCTGGAGGCTATTCCGAAAGCTATTCCTATTCCAACAACATTTGGATGGCTCCAGGTTTGCTCGGGCCGCTCTGAGGCAACCCAAGAAATCAAAGTTGCCCCTTGACAGTGAAGAAGTGCCAGACCAATATGCCCGTTTTGGGAATTTATGGATTCTTTCCTTAGGCAACACTGAAGAAACCAGCCATTCATAAACCAGCCACATGATAAGCTACAACAAAGCAAAAATAATTTCCCTTCGGTTTGTGATTTAACCCAGCTTGCCTTGCATTCCCCAGCGTTACCCATGTGCTTATCTGGTTTTCTGTTATCAAATGCAGATGGGCCGCAACCATTTTATGGTTATTTTAAGTCCTTTGTTGTTCTGTTAAGTGTTCGTTTCTCCCCCAGATACGTCAAAAACATATTAAAAACAAAAACAGAAGGGGGGGGTGTTGAATTTTCCCCATCATTGATTATAATGATTCATTAGGTTATGAATCATCAAGCTGATGTACAGACATATCATGAAAACACCTAAAATAGTTTTTTAAACAATGCAAAAAAGCCACTGAAAATAGTCTTGGAAACAATGCAAAATTAGGAGACATAAATGTCTCCTAAGGTGGAGACATTAATGTGACAGACATTCAAATATTTGAAGATGGCTGTCATATATCTTCTTAATATCTTGTTTTCAGGCTAAATGTACCCCCAACTCCTTTGCCTTTTCTCATAGGACTTGGTCTCCAGAATCTGTCACCCTCCTCTTGATGTGCTCCAGTTTCTCCTTCTTAATACCCTCTTAAACTTCAGTGCCCAGAACAGTAGTCTTAAGTGATGTCTGACCAAAGCAAAATAGATCTGGACACGGTAGTTTTGTAGATGCAACCTAGAATTGTGTTAGCCTTTATAACCATCCCAATGAGTTCAGTGGGGCTCCTGTCCCCTTCCCATTACTGTACATTGCCATGGTTTCCTGTTTTCTATTTGGTGTTTGCAGAGTTATTATTAACTTTATTTTTAAAAAAATTAAAGGTGGGCTTTCTTTCTAAGTAAGGGAGGCAGCATTCATTTAATTATAATTGCACCTAATCTAAAGAAACAGTCCCCTTGAAAATCCTCAAAACAGCGCTTTCCTTGAGATTTATCAATATGTAAATTTAATTAATAAATTAATCAGTTAAAAGCCTAGCATCTAAACCAATCTTTGGTTGATTGATAGCACTCTTTTATGTTCGTGAATCCAAAATGAATGAGCCAATCTGTTCATGGATTCTTAATATACCTGTACCTGACCTGCAAGTGGATGCCGATTTTGTCCTGTGAACAGAACTTCTAACATGCAAAGCAGCGCTTGATCCGCTGCTAAATGTTCACAATATGTTCCCATTTGTTACACTCCCCATTGTGCTCTGCCAATGGGCATAATAAAATGGTTTCGCAAGGAAGCAGTGTCCAAAAAATTGAGGTTGATAGGTGGGGAATAAATATTTTGAATTAGTAAATTAAAAATGGATAGACACTGCCTTCTTTAGAGACTGCTCTGAACAGTAATTTGGGGGTGTTTTCTGGATATTGCACCACTGAAATCCATAGGATTTATCTAGCAACCAGAGGGCTCTGGTATGTGGCTAGGGAATTACAAGGTTGGCAGGCATACCCTAGATTTGTTGAAAGCCCACTGGGCACTTTGATGGGGTACAAGTTCTGCTGTCCCAGAGCCAGCTGTGTCCCAAAGAGGCATAAAAGGCAGCTAACTTCATTTGCCCTCTATATACAATGGAGAACGAATAAAGAAGATCTGTTGCATATCATTACAGTTGTAGAATATAACATTTAGCCCCTGAATTGGTAATAAAGGCAAGCGAATGGATAAATGGATTTGCTTTGATACTAAGAAGAAATGGGATCATGGAGTAAATTGGCGCAAATTAAAACACTGCAATTTGCAGAAGCATGTTGCATTTTTACCAGGTTAGCTTCTAGGCCACAAACCTTATATTAGAATCATTTTGGTTCTCTTGGGGATTTGCCAAGCGATCAGCGTTGCCAAGATGAAAGCTTGAGCAGCTGGGGGGATGTTTTCAGTTGCTGCTCTGGGCAGCTTGCCTATTGCATGGTTAAGACTTTGGTAAAAGCCCAGCGCGTGCTCTCTCTCTCTCTCTCTCTCGGGGGGGGGGGGCAGTGAGAGTAGTATGAGTTTGCTTGCCCTATATTTATCATTAAGGAAATGCGATAACACACTGTCTTTTTTCATATGATTGCACTTGTGGATGCCTCTATATAGGACACCTTGGTAAAGATGAGACGTCAGCATCATCACTGTTTCATTCCTGTCCTGCTTTTCTATACCACACTCCCAAGCAGCGTACAACGAATCAATCAATAGCAACGTTTAAAAAGCAATATTATAAACAAACACAGTTCACCATGACTTGTCTCTGTGTCTTTTCCATTTGTTTATTGCTACAGTTTTTCATGGACATGTAGTTTGCGAAGTACTTCGCGGTGTGGACTTCCAACCTTGTAACAAGCCTGTGTGGAAAGTTGCAATGGTTTCCATTTTACAAAGGGAGAACTGAGGCTGAGAACTTCTTGCAGAAGTTGAGCAGAAGTCACACAGTGAGCGCTTGGCAAAGCTGAAGACTTGTCTCTTTGGCTCCTTCCAATCTGTGAGCTCACATGTGCGCATATTCATCAAGCCATGGCATCAAGTCAGACTTCCATGTGTGCAACATTCCAATTGAGATCAAACAGCACAGTACAGTGCTTTCATATTAGATCAAGCACACTTTATTTCCTAGTGGAGGCAGTTGGCACATGCATCTGAGAGTCCGAGAGGAAATTCAGGCAGTTCTGAGAGCTGTATGCTTGTCTGAATTGTCCCTAAAACATTTTATCCACAGGCCCAGGGAAGGAGCATAGCTCAGTGATAGAGAATCTCCCTTGCATGTAGAAGGTCTCAAGTTCAGTCTCCAGAATCTGTAGGGAGACTTTGCCAGAAACCCCAAAATGCTTTGCCAGAAACCCCAGAATGCTGCTGCCTGTCAGTGCAGACAATACATAGCTAGATGTACCAGCCTGTATAAGGCAGTTTTTTAAGATCCTATGAATGGTTTTCCCTGAGACTTGAAGCTGTTGGAAATAGATAAGTATGATGCCAGATGGGTGAAGCTCTTCGTTGCCTTTTTAAAGTTGCTTCTCCTGTTTTCAGGCAAGAAGACATTCCCCTGCTCCCCAGTTTCTGAACCCAGAAAGGTCCCCATCGCTTTCAGTGAGAAATGTATTGTTATCTTCTAAAATTAGACACACTGACTGGGTTGGGATGGAAGAGTAGAAAGCATAGCAAAAACAACCTGAGGGAACAATGATCTGATTGGGTTTGAGTGGTGGAAAGGATATGGAATAAGAGCAGTGCGGAAAAAAACATTTTAAATTATATTAGAATGGCACCAGCAAATAATTGGAAAAATACTGAAACTCTCCAAAGTGAGTTCCCAGGCACACAGCTGTTAGTAAAAATAAATAAATACACAAATAGGAACTACATAAATAGCATCCACCAGAGAAAAACTCAATCTGAAAGTTTAATAGACATTCACTGTGGCTTGGAAACTAGTGGAAGTGAACATGCGCTTGGTGTAACATAGGCAGGCCTAATGCGAGGTGGGCCTCCTTGAGCTGCGGCTTTGAAAGGCATAGGGCTTCCTCACACCATTGCCACTTGTCTGTGTCATTGTACCTGGGCCAGACACAAAAGCTCTGCCTTGACCCTTTCCAGACAAAGTCATACAAGCAAGCGAGCTGTGATGCCCTGTGAACACAGCCACTGTGATGATGTCCAAAATGGTGGAGGTGTGAGAGTGAATGTCGCAGCCAGTGTGTGTGTCTGTGTCGTTCTTCTCTTGCTCCCACAAGAGGCAATGATGGCCACCAACTAGGAAGGCTTTAAATTCATGGAGGCTGTCAATGGCCACAAGCCACAATGGCTATTCTCTGCCTCCATGGTCAGAGGCAGTAATGTTTCTCTGAATACCATCTGCTGGAAACCGCAGGAGGGGAGAGTGCTTTTGTGCATGGGTTCTGCTTGAACATTTCCCCCTGGGCGGCTACTGTGAGAACAGAATACTGGCTTAGATAAAAATAATAATTAATTAATAATTAGTAAAAAGTAAAAAGTAAAAATAAATTTATTTATACCCCACCCTTCCTGGTTCAGAAACCCGGGCTCAGGGTGGCTAACAACAAATTTAAAACACTTAATTGTAATACAACATAAAAGCAGCATAAAATACAGTATAAAAGCATGAATAACAATAAAATTCAAAGTTCAAAAATCAGTTGGGGAAATCCATTCAATAAACATTAGATAGTCACCAGGGCTACTTGGCTAAATTAGTCCTACTTGGGCCAGCGAGGAGGCCAGGGGAGAATTAGCTGTGGGGTCCCAGAGCGGGCAATCTTCATAAAAAGGGGAGGGGGGAGAGAAGGGAAATAAAAGATCAAGCTGAGTTCAAATTAAAAGCCAGACGGAATAGCTCTGTCTTACAGGCCTGGCGGAAGGAGGCTAAGTCCTGTAGGGCCCTAGTCTCATGGGACAGAGCATTCCACCAGGTCGGATTGATCACTGAAAAGGCCTTGGCCCTGGTGGAGAATAGTCTGACTTCCTTAGGGCCCGGGACCTCTAAACTATGGTTATTCATGGACTTTAAGGTCCTCTGCGGGGCATACCAGGAGAGGCGGTCCCGTAAATACGAGGGCCCTAGGCCACAAAGGGCTTTAAAGGTCAAAACCAGCACCTTGAACCTGACCCTATACTCCACCGGGAGTCAGTTCAGCTCCCTGATCAAACACGCTTGTCTTATGAAACAATAATGTACTTCTTTCTCATGCAATTAAAGAGGTTGTTAACGTCACACTTACGTGCCTCAAAGAATGAAACTGGGCAACTCGTAATGCAAATTAGCACTACAGCCCATTTCTCCAACTCCCATTATCCCTGACCATTAGCCAAGCTGGCTGGGGCTGATGGGATTTAGAGACCAGCAATCTCTGGAGGGCCACAGGCTCCCCATCCATGCGGTAAGTAAAGAGAAACATGTGAAAATGTTGGCAGGGTTGTTGCTGGGCCCCAGTTAAGTCACCCACTAAAACCACCTCCTTTAAAAAGTGGTGCTGTTTGCAGCAATGAAGCATATATATATCCGCGTTGGTGCAGAGAACTAGAGAAGTTATCAGGCTTCCACATTTTTATGCCTCATCCGTGGAATAAATGAAAAGAAAGGGTTAACATTTTCATAAGCAAGCATATCCTTTTAAAAGTGTTGATGGCCAGCTGGAGCATGGAGAAGAACAATGATTCACCCCAGTGCAGCTGACTCGTTATGTTTCTGTCTAATGTTTGGTCTCAAAAATTCCATCTGTTCTTCTTATAAGAAGGCCATGACCAGAGAAGGGGCTCAGAGCTCTGGGAGGATTCTCTCTTGTTTTTCGCTCTGGTATCTGTAGAGGAGCAATTTCCCCTGGGGGGGGGGGCGGGGAGGAGGGACCAAGATTGAAAGGTATTTGCAATCCCAGTCAAGGACGGACTGCAGGGCATAGTGGACAGAGAATAAAGTGGTCCACTGAGACCCCAGGCAGTTTTCAAGTGGACCATAGAAGTTTGAAAACTACTACAGTAGAGATTTCAGTGGAAGTCCAAAATTGGCACCTTGATCGGCTAACTGGCAGCCAGCGACAAGAACCCTGTTGTGCGTTTTTCCAGGACAGGGATGGGGAAGGTGTGGATGTGGTTGGACAGCTCCCCTCATCCCTGACCACTAGCCATGCTGGCTTGGAATGATGTAATTTGGAGTCTGATAACATTTGGAGGGCCACAAATTTCGTATCTTTGCACTAGGAACCTTGGGCCCACTGAGGGCCAAAGTGTATTGCAGGAAGCAGTGTATCACAGGTCCTCCCTCCCTTGTAGAGTTCTCCTTTTTAATTAAAGGAGGTGCACTTTGCTCCTGAAGTTTGGGCAGGGCTGTGATGTCTCCTGCTGCCCCCGGGTTTCTCTGTGTCTGAGAAAGTTGGTGAGAAAACCTGGGATGGAAATATTATGGTCCTTTTGGGTGGTTCTTCCTCACCTGTGGAAATCTGCGGTATTGGAGAGGTTGCCTTGGTGGCTGCTTTTCAAGATTGTCCAGGGGAAAGGGCTAGTAGTGTTAATGGCTACCAGCCATGATGGCTATGTTCTACCTCCACTGTCAGAAATAGTAACCCATAGTACTCAGTTCTGAGTACTAGTTGCTGAGAATCAAAAGTGAGGAGAGCCCTTTTGTGCTCAGCTCCTAGTTGCAGGTTTCCAATAGGCATAGGATGCTAGACTAGATGGGCATTTGGCCTGATACTGAACTTATATTCTTATGTTCTCCACCCTCAGAGTCACAGGACTCCCTTGTGGTAGTTAGCTTTTGCCAGCCATGGTAGAGCTTGAATGCAGGTGGTTCCTTCAAGAATTGGCAAAGAGTAACTCCTTCACTTTCTCTTTTCATTTACCTTTTCTGATACAAGGCTGATCAGATTACTCAAGAGGTGTAACACTGAAGAAACTATAAAGTTCTTCTGCCCGTTTTTGCAATAAAGACATGACATGACATTAGTATTTTTGAAACACCAATCACTGTTTATAATCCCAACTGCCTGGACTAATGTACTGGGTGAGGATTACAAAATGATGAATGTCTTTTCAATGCCCAGAGCATCAAGACAGCAGCAAATCCTGCTGCATGAGTGCCTTTCCATGTAATAAGTGGGCAATACCTGCAACACCTGCAGTAGAGGACTTTTATTCCTTGGAAAATGTGAACCCCAAAACAGCAGCAGTATTTCAAGGGGATGCATGGTGCCCTCCAGATGTTGTTGAAGTACAACTCCCATCAGCCCCAGCCACCGCAGTAGAACAGCCACCTGGAAGTCACCAACTTTGGGAAGCATATATTAGGGCAAGGGTAATATTTAAATGGCCCACCCATGAAGATGGAGGTTGGTTGCATGGTATATGGGTCCCCTCATCTAATGTAATCAGCACCTCCTTCTTAGCAGGGTGTCCTCAAAACTATTGACTTAATGGTTGTGCCATTTAACTATTGCCCCAGTCACACAGGATCTGTCACAGAAAAATATCTCCCATATGGGTAAAGGTTAAAGGGTCCATAGAATTCTCATGTAACCAATTGTGCTTCCTTCTTTTGTTTGGTAACAAAAACAGTTCCCAACTTGTTTTTTTCTTATATAGCACTCTAGCAACCCTGTTCTGTGGTTTTGGCTGATGTTTTTGTTTCTAGTTCTATAAACTCTCTCTAACCTTCTCTGGGGGCAGCCTGGAATTTCAGCCGCTAGAGAGGGTGAATTGTTTTATTTCCAATTTTAGTATTTAGCTCTTATCCGCTCTGGCACCTTTCTGAAAGGAGTACCTTTTCATCTCCAGCATTCTGATCTGGCAGGAGTTCCTTCTGCCAAGTCCCCGGAGCTGGGAAGATCAATGGAGTTCCAAAAAGAATAATTAGTCATTTTTCCCCTTACCTTAAATTGAATTTCCATTCTGTGCAGTATTGACTTTTAACAGTTTATTGAGAGAGAGATTTGAGAAAGTCTGACTTGCATCCGACAGGCTAATCAGTCAATCGCTAATAGACCTGTGATGCTCCAGAACTACAAGCTAATGGATTTTCTATTGTTGCTTTGTCCCTCTTGATCAGATAGTCTTTCCTGGTGGCTGAGCTGAAGTACAGGGCAAAGATCTGTCTACCACACACCAGGGCTCTGTCTTTATACAGAAGGAGAGAGGTTTCAGTTAATTTGCATTTTGCAATGTTTCTTCCACCACTTTTTAAACAACTGTGCAGTGACCATGACAGATGCTGAGTTGGCAACCCTGCAAATTAAAGTTCCCAAAAGAAAATGCCGCAGACGTAGAAAGGAATTATCTAATCTCAGAGCCAATGCATTGCAGTAGACACAAGTTTGGACATGGTGCTGGAACCAGGATTAATTCGTTGGGCAGGTTTCTCATATCTGTGATCACATTGTATAATTCAGCTTTTTAAGAACCCCAGACTCCTTTTTTGTTTAATTTTAGAAAAGCAAATGTCTTCGACAGGTAAATCTTGGAAAGGTTCTCAGCATTATGGAAGACTGATAGAGGCTAGGGCAGGATTTCCTTGTGGGATAAGGGATGGGTCATAGTGCTTTGCATAATGCCTTGTCCCTTTCCGTGTCTGGCACAAGCAAAATAAATGATGCTTAATATTAAAAAATGTGCTCAATTTGCATGATTTATTCATTCTGCTTTTCTTTACAAAGAACTTGAATTCTTTTAATGCAAAGACTATGTCAGCCTTTGCTTATGACAAGTCTTCCAACCACCAATCCGCATCAGTAAAATGGTTATCACAGGTCCAGTAAAATGGACCTGTGATAACCACTTTTTTTCTTTTCTTTTCTTAAAAAAGAAAAGTTGTCTCTTTTAAAGTGTCATGGACATTATTAGGAATAATAATCTTATTGCAGAATGAAGCCGCTGAGGGCTGATTTAGTCTTTAGGTGTCATGTGGCGACAAGGTTAGCTGAGTGCTGAAGACTGATCCAGCAAAGTCAAATGCCATTAATTGTCTTCAATAGAGCAAGACGTGTGTTTAACTTGTGCTTAAGTGCTTTATTGGATTGCAGGAGAAAAAGAGCTGCTATTTGTACAACCCAGGATTAATAGTATGACCAGGTTGTGGAAAAAAAGGAGGGAATGACTAAGGGAGGCTGAAAAGACTTGACACAACTATTCTGATTCTGTGCAAAGGTTAGAGCCAGAATTGTGGTTCTTTCCTGATCCCTTTTCTGGCATTCTAGTGTCATAGGAAAGTATATAGAATAATTTTATTGCTCCTGAGATATTTCAAAAGAAAGCTTCTTTCCTCTGTGTTCCAAGTTATATACAACCTTCTTTCAAGCCTCAGTTTTCTCTTTGATGAATGGAAGCTTTTAAAGGGAGTTATTGAGTGCAGCACCGCCTTTGATCTCTCACTGCTGTTTGCATGTGTCTGCGAATTCGGGTTTTGCATGATAATTAATGTGAGCCTGCACAGTTCTTGTAACATAATAGACTGTGGATTTCTATCTTTCACATATCCATGCCTATGATATTTTCACAGGAAATTATCACTTGTACAGATGCTGCTTTTATTTCCTCACAGGAAGACCACAAACTTAGCACCATTTCTCATGATTGGGGGATTTTAAGCCAAGCAAGTAAGCACACGGCATCCTATGTTGAACAACCAGTGTGCAAAGGATGCGACAGTGCCAGATCATCTGCCTTGCATGCAGAAGGTCCCTGGTTCAATCCCCAACATCTCCAGGTAGAGCTGTGAGAGACCTCTGTCTGCAACCCTGGAAGGTCATTGGCAGTCAGTGTAGACAGTATGGAGCTAGATAGACCAATGGTCTGATGTGGTATAATAATAATAATAATAATAATAATAATAATAATAATAATAATAATAATTTATTATTTATACCCCGCCCATCTGGCTGGGTTTCCCCAGCCACTCTGGGCGGCTTCCAACAGAACATTAAAATACAATAATCTATTAAACATTAAAAGCCTCCCTAAACAGGGCTGCCTTCAGATGTCTTCTAAAGGTCTGGTAGTTGTTGTTCTCTTTGACATCTGAAGGGAGGGCGTTCCACAGGGCGGGTGCCACTACCAAGAAGGCCCTCTGCCTGGTTCCCTGTAACTTGGCTTCTCGTAGTGAGGGAACCGCCAGAAGGCCCTCGGCACTGGACCTCAGTGTCCGGGCAGAATGATGGGGGTGGAGACACTCCTTCAGGTATAAGGCAGCTTTGTATGTTAACATGTCCAGTAGCTAAAGGAGCTGAAAATGACTGACCAGCTGTACCTGTGCTCTCTTATATTGACAACTGCCTGCTTCCATTTTAATGCACCAGTCATAGTTTTCTCCTAGTACCAAACTGCATCTGTGGTCCTGTTCAATTATTCACCTGCACTGTATTGAGTCTCTGCGACTTCATCAAATATTTTTGCCCCTGTTTTCTTTCTCCTCCATGCCTTTCTTCTTTTTCCATGCAGACAATCCAGCTCAAATACTTCCAGACCAATCCACAGTTCATGCAAATGCAGATCCTGTTGCATTTGTTTGCAGCTGCAACCTACGCCACATCCCCAGTAGGGAATCTGTATTGCATCCTAGAGCATCTATTCCCTGTCAAATAGGTAATTCAGAAATCATTTCTGCGGCTTGGAGCCGACATAGTTTTCTGATGACTCCTCTGGATGATTGAGGATCTCTTTCAGATCATTTCCAGCCATCTGCTCGATCCAGCCTTGCAAACTTACAGGAGTGTAGCTGTATGAACTTGTAATTCTGTACACGAGTACATGGTACACATGGAACCTCCCCCCCCAACTGATCTGTGGCAGATACTGTACTGTTGGAACAGCAAGGAATAAAAATTCCGCACTCTCAATGTTCATCTGGGTTTCCCTTGCATTTGGTGGTTTGCCAGGTATGAATTAGGGGTCCCTAGTGATCTGCTATGTCTGTCCTTGACATAAAAAAACATGAAAGTTTGGAGAAGGAAGCATTGGAGAGTCTCATATTGTCAGAATAATAGTCTCTTTTTTAAAAAAAGAAATGCCACAGATTTCTTGAAACTGCTCCTTTGCTAGAGTCCATTATCCCAAAAGCAGCTGTTTAAGTGAGGAAGGGAAGTATTGCAAATTCTGTCCTGCTTTTAAAAGAGAGAAGCCTGCACTTTTGTGAGACAAGGAAAGGAAGGCACAGTGCACCACAGGAGAGATTTTTTTTCAAGCTGAAGCTACCCTACAATCTTACGCTAAGAAGCTCTGATGTTGTTGAACCTCACCAAATGTGGCATTGCATTGGGACTTCTCTCTCTCTCTCGCCTCCCTTTGCATGGTTCATAAACACTGACAGATACATTTGGGAGTTGAGTCATCCTTTTGCCTTGAGATGTATACACTTTGAAAAGCAGGTTAGACAAATTCATGGAGGACAAAGCTATCAATCGCTATAAATCATGATGGTAGAATATACCTTCAAATATCAGAGGCACTAGACCTCTGAAAAACTAGTTGTTGAAGAGTACATCAGTGATACTGAACTCACATTCTCCTTATGCACTTTCAGTCGGCATCTGGTTGTCCACTCTGATAACAGATTGCTGGACTAGATAAGCCTTTATTCTGATCCAGCAGGGATCTTTCCATGTTGTTATCTGTAGGAATCAGATTTCTAAGCGATCTCAAAATCTAGCATATTTGTATATGTGTTTGTGAAGATAGGTAATATGAACATGGAATTATCTTCACAAGCTACCTGTGTAATGTTGCTGGATACATTATACGATTGTCCTACATGGCAGCAGTAAGGAATGGTTTTTCTATAAAAGGCCACTGATGTATGGAGAAAATCAGTCAAGGCTTCAAGCCAAGGGTGGGTGGAGCTGGAATCAAAAGTGGGTGTCAACTTTTCCCCTTTTTTGCAGGAAATTCCCTTATTCCGAATAGGATTCCTTGCAAGAAAAGGGAAAGGTTGACAGCTATGGAGAGAAGTACTCTGCAAAGATTGCACAATGACTCCTGCTTATCTGTTGCATTTATATTCTACCTTTTGTCTGAGGAGTTCAGAATAGCGTACATGGATATGCTATCCAGGCCAGGCCCCAGTAGAGCTAAAATAGTTCAGCTGGTTCTGTACCACGCACTAGAGCCATGAGAAAGGATTTCACAATATATTTGGGGAATTCCTCATTCATGTCTTATGAAGTGCTGGTACTGTTCACTCCAGTGAATGGACTCTTGGAGGCTGATGATGTAGCTTGGTTTGTTTGCGTTGTCCCCCCCCCCCCCCCCAATGATCCACAGCAAAATGTAAACCTGTGCAGAAAAACTGAGAAGATGCATGAGACGTCTTATTCTGTATGTTTGTCCTCACCCTCTTGTCTCCAATCTCTATAAATAAATAAGAATCTGTAGGAAATCCTTAAGACAACATCCCACTTACTCCTGCCCTTTAGTAAAAAAATCATTTTCTACAATAGCTGGAAATAGCTATTGTTCTTACAAACATCTAGTTTGGGAACCTTGACCCTCTTTGGAGATACTGGATTTATTTTCTAGATAGCATGGGCTTGCCTTTGGCTAGTAAGAGTTTCGGTGCGTTCTCTCTAAAACTTGGCCTAAATGAAAGGAACAGGCTTGTCAGCAAGCAAAATACAACACAGGTGCATTTAGAATAAGAAAAATCCACAGTGGTTGCAGTTTTCATGTTGAACAGCACTTCCCCATTAAATAATTAACCAGCTTCAGCCTCAAAACCAATGACCTGAAACTTGACATGCCACCAGGGTATGACTGTCTGTCAGGTTTTGGGCAAATCTGAGAAGCTCTTTAAGGAGATTTAGCTTTTGTCTCTGAATTGTTTTCCTAACACATTTTAGCCCTCCATAGAACTTGATGCATGGTGGATTTGCCTTGAAACCGTTCCAAATGTTCTTTTGTTTAAGTCAAAACCTTGGGAGACAACATTTGGGGGAAGACGTGGGAGGAGAAAATTAAAGTAATTGACTGTTTTTTCTAAATGTTCTGTATACCCGCCCACCCTCCATTAGTTCCAAATGAAGCCTTTGTTTTCTGGGTCAAAGTATCCAAACCTTCTGCACCTATATTTTCTAAGTTATCTATGAACCAATGCTTTAGTGTAGGGATGTAAAGCTGTGGCCCTCCAGATGTTGTTGGACTACAGTTCCAGTCATCTTTGACCATTTATTTGTCTTTCTGAGGTTAATGTGAATTGGAGTTCTAATTTTTTTAGAAGGCCACAGGATCCCTATCCCTGCTGTATGCAGTCCCCCCTCATCCATACCCCCATTCCAGGTGATGAAAGGAGAGACAACTTTATTGAATTTTGGAGGGTATGTGTTGGCATGCCAGATGGATAGTAATAGCCTGACCACTGTGAGAGGTGTGGGGGCAGAGGGAGTAAGAGCTCTCAAAGCAGTTTGCACATACAACCATTTTTGGAACCAGTTTTGGTGCACAGAAACTGCTGTGGCTCAGGCCTGCTGTAAGCCTTTGTCAAGTGTTGCAGGATCCTTCTGTTAAAAGTATATTAACTCTTCATTAGCTTATAATAGCTGAGCAAGAGGATCAAATAAAACTTCTGCCAGCTGCATGTGAATGTTGTGTCTTACTTATAGTGCCCTTGGTCCTGGGAAGGGTGATACCTCAGTGGTAGCACACATGGTTTGCATAACAATGGTCCCATGTTCAACCCTTCAACTCAGGTAGCAGGCCTTGAAGAGTTGTTGCCTGTCATGAGTGGCCAATAACTTATGGGTGATAAGTTTGCATATTATTCCCCTGTTTTCATTGAAGGGGTCTATGTCTACGATCGGAAAGGGTCATAGCTCAGTGACAGAGCATATGCTTTGGATTCACAATGACCCAGGTTGAATCCCTGACACATCTAGATTGTACTGGAGTGTTTAAGAGCCTGAACGGGTGCTGCCAGTCTCTATAAACAATATTGGAGTGGATGGACTGGTGGCTTGACTCTATAAGATAGCTTCCTACATTCTTTGTATTATGTTAGGAATTGGAAGTTGAAGTTAAAGTTAGGTTTGACTTTCATCCTCATAGTACATGTATAGTGAAATGCCTATTTTGTTTGTAAAAGGCTGTCATTCATTCTGGATATGATGTCTTCTCTTAAACTGAAATTTATAGAAGCCCATTTGTAAATTAAACTGAAATTTACAGAAGCCCATTAAGATTGCCCATTCAAACATTCAAGTGCCGTAGTCTTCTTGCACAATTAATCCACCTCAGAACTTCTGTAGAATACTATTTGTTTGAAAGCATTCACATATCAGAATCTTGCTCCATATAGAAAACCTACACACCAAGGACAAGCTTTCAAACAAATGTTTTTTTCCGTGTGCATTCTGAGGTGCATTATGTCTCAGTGGCTGGACATTTGAATATGCTTTGTTCGCAAGTCCTCCAGAGACAAAGGCACCTGTGGTTTGTACCTTCTGCACATTCACCTGTGTGTAATTAGGTCAGACATTGCTAGGGGGGATTATTTTTGCTGCAGAAATGATGAAATGCAACCTGCTGGGAGAATGCTCTTTTTATGTTACAGAACTTTAAACACTTGATGGCTCAGCCAGGACCACAGGTGTACGACTTCAGAACTTCTGGATTATTGCTGGAATATTCTTTCAAGTGCTTTATCTGATTATCTTTCTTATCTCTGTGTGGAACAAATTCCACTAGGATTCATCACACATCCTTTATCCTCCTAGACTGCTTTAGCAGCTCATTTTAATTACAGGTATAAGCTCTGTTTACAGCTAAAAGATTTATCAACAACTCTGTCTTAAAAGCACAGTGATGTTGGTGAAGAAGATTGGGTATGAGTCCTAAAATATAAAACTAACTTAGTTCCTCTATATGAACCAGTAGCAAGTAGTAGTAGTAGTAGTAGTAGTAGTAATAGTTGTAATGTGGGACAGACGCCTGAGAGGACGAACATATTTGTGTTTACATTCATGTACTAGTAATTCAGTGCATGCTGCCATCTTTCTAGCTTTGTGTGTTGAAGTAGCTTACAGCAGTTTGGCTTCCCACAGTAATAGACAGGGAATAGGCAACAGCTATCCAAACACTTTTATGACTATTTCATGTTTACTACTGTAGAATCATCTTGCTAGGGGGTTATTCTATTATCATTCATCCTTAACATGCAACTTTTCTTGGTATAAGTTCATATATTTCTTATAAAGTTCTAGGTAGAGACTTCTTTAAAACAGTGACTATATAATGGAATAATTCTTTTACAGCTCAATTCTATGGTAGTTCACTAGGAAGTAAATTCCATTGTATTCAGTGAAGCTGACTTCCAGATATCAGCTAGAAGTGTTGCTGTCTTAATTAACGATATAATTTTTAACTTCTATATTTACTGTACATTTCTGTTCCTTTAGAAAGAAATGATCCTGAAGGGCATAGCTTCTCTTACAAGTAATCATACGATATTGGCAAACAAGATCAGCTATCTATTTTAGGAAAGCCAAGGGCACCTTTAATATTTGCCTTTTTGTTGAATATGGGAATAATTGAAGATTGCATCAGGTAAAAATGGCTTTAAAATAAGCAAGTTCAATACCCACTGGTATTGTGGAACACTCAGATTAAAAGCTGTGTTGTCAACAGTTTCAACTATAGATGCATCTGGATTTTTATATTTTTACAAAACAGGTAATTGTAGTTTTCTGACAAGCTGGAAGTACCATTTTAAGTTTTGACTGCCTCCTGCCATAAAACTTGTCACCGGGAGGAAATGAGGAGGGGTTGTCTGTGGAGCCTTCATTGCAGCAGGATCTTCAATAGTTGCCCCATAGCTAATTGTTTGGGCCTATCGACAGTTAACTGAAAGGAAAATTTGTACCTGGAACAAAAAACCTTTGGCTTATCACAGATATAAGTTAGGCTGTAATCCTTTACACTCTTAAAGGTAAAGGTAAAGGGACCCCTGACCATTAGGTCCAGTCGCAGACGACTCTGGGGTTGAGGCACACATCTCGCTTTACTGGCCAAGGGAGCCGGCGTACAGCTTCCGGGTCATGTGGCCAGCATGACTAAGCCGCTTCTGGCGAACCAGAGCAGCGCACGGAAACGCCGTTTACCTTCCCGCCGGAGCGGTACCTATATGTCTACTTGCACTTTGATGTGCTTTCAAACTGCTAGGTTGGCAGGAGCAGGGACCGAACAACAGGAGCTCACCCTGTTGCGGGGATTCGAACTGCCAACCTTCTGATCAGCAAGCCCTAGGCTCTGTGGTTTAGAACACAGCGCCACCCGCGTCCCTACAGCGCCACCCGCGTCCTACCTCTTACCTAACAGTAATTCCCATGGGGTTTGTTCTGAATGGACACATATAAAATTGCACTATGTAGTTTGTATACCTTCATTACCAAGAAACTTCTCGTGAAATACTGGATCCTGGTCCCAGAAGTCTCTTGTTTCCCTCTACTGTGTTGTAATACTTGAATTTAGGGGCCTAAGAACATTTTTATCCACTTTTCTACCATCAGGCAGGGCTATTCATCCTCTGATCCCACACAGATTAGCCTGTACAATACTAGGCACCATCTACCACAAATAGAAAGCAAGGCTCGGCAGAAATTTGCAGATGGTAACATTTGGCTATTGGGCACAACTAAATGGAACCTCCATGTTTAGAGGCAATATAGTTCTGAATACTAGCTGCCAGAAGACAAATAGGAGAAGGATGTTGCCTTCATGCTGTGGTTGTAAATATACCTGGAAGCAGTTGACTAGCTACTGTTGGAAACAGAATGGTGACCCAGATGGATCTTAGCCTGATGCAACCAGCCAGTTCTTAAACCACACAGAAGTAGTTTAGGATGGTGGGAGACTTGTTGCCATCCAGTTGTAATTGGTCTGCAACTCACATCACCCCCCAACCAGTATGCCCAGTAGTCAGGGATAAAGAGAACTGGAAGACCACAAGTTCCCCACCTGGATCAGTTCTTAAGGTGAAACAAATCAATGTACAGAAAGTTCCCTTTCTTGTATATTAGACAGGATTGTTGTATAAATATTCTGTATTATTATTTTCAGACATGCATGTGAGTGAGTTTAAATCTATTTTCAGTTGCCACATGGTTTTCGCCATCATTGTAAGCCAGGAATAGCCAACATGGATCACAACTCCAATCAGCCCCAGACAATATGTCCAATGGTCAGGAATGATGGGCGTTGTATCCCAATAATATATTAAGGGTGCAATGTGAACAATGCTATTGAATTTTAAAATGAGTCTGATTTGTGTTAGAATTCTCAGAGTCCTTGTTGTAGTTATACTAGGATCAGAGCTTTCCATAAAGAACATAGAATATTTGTATTTCTTAAAGCCATATAAACCAGAATGAGATAAGCTGCTCCTGAAATTACTGTCTGAGCGGAAAACATGTCAAATATGCATGAGCCTCCCAGCCCAGAGGGTGTTGGGGGCTGGGGAGGGATATTGAAAATGGAATGCATTTGTTCCCCTCAGCTAGGAGACCATTTGCTCTCTGCCTCACCTCTAATCCTCATTAAAAGAGTTCACTGAACTCAGCTGCTTTTGAAAGAAAATTGAAGAGCATCATCTCATCTTATTTCTCAGAGCAAGCTGAAAGGATGGCAGTGGTGTCTTCACATTCTCCATTTCCTCTTTGGAGTTTTGAAAATAAAAATATATATACCCATAGTGACAGGCTCTTTCATTAGCTTTTTGTACTTCCATGCCCCTCAGGATAGTGACAAGGAATTCAACACAAGTCTGTTACATGTCTGCAGTTGTTCAAAAGCATGAGGGATGGTCATATTATGCTCACAACACAGAAATCTGAGCTGAGGGGCTGGCAAACAGGAGTGAGTCGATCAGAATACGCTTGCTCAGACTGTGTATTCCTTGGGTTGTGCCCTCTACATAGTTTGTTTATTTAGTTTTTATTGAGATATCTTGCCTTTTGGTTGTCTTTTTCTATTTTATACGTTTCCAAGTTCTGAGTGAGGAAGCAATGCTTCTTATGGGACATTTACTTTTTGTTACTGGCATGTTTTGTTACATGCCTTGGAGGTATTTCTAAGCCAAAAGGTGCTCCTGGATTCTCATATATAGCTGTAGCTGTTGGCTTCTTTTCTCATTGGTAATTAATATGGAAACCTCAACCAGAAGTAGTTGTCATGGCGCATGTGAGGCTGCTGTCAAAAGCAAACACTCTTGCATCTTCTCTTCTCCGCTACCCTGGTAATGTCTAGCAATTGCTGTTGACTTAAAAAAAAATGCAATTTGGTTTGATCGCAGATGAGGATCACCCTTAATACCTCGCTTTGTCACTGAGTTAAACCAGCTGCAGAAAACAGACCCATTTCCTCTGTTTCCTCTCTTTATCTGCTGCTTGTCATTTCTGGGGGAAATTTATGCTGACTCCCGGTTCACTCACCATCCCTCATGCTCTGGTACCCATAGACAAGACAAGAACAGGGGTGGGTGGGAATCTACATTAACTTGAGGCCATGGTGATAATGATTCACCCCATTGTTCTGTTGGCTAACTCAGCTAGTCCGCCTGTTCAGGAATTTATTTAGCCATTACTTTGGAGTGGTAGGTGTCTTAAATGACTGAAGCCTTGTCAGAATGTATGGATTAAATCTAGTATTCAGTGACTGAAGCCACCAGAAAAATCAAAGTAATTATGCAACAAAAACTGTCCTGAGTAATTTTTAGTTGGAAGAATGTCCCATATTCTGATAAGGATGCGTTACTACTTTGGGATGGGCTCCTTGCTTTTACCAATCTAGTCTCCCCGTACCAAACTAACTACAGGTACCTGTCAATAGTTACTGTGCTGCAGCAGTTGGAGACATTAACTGTTCCTCCCTAACAGGAAATTAAGGTGATGTGCTTGATCATGTATCAGATGGCTTGGGTAATAGAAAACTGTCAGTGGCTCAGTGTTTATTTATTCCGCTTATTTATTTATTCAGTCATTCATTTTATATCCTGCCCTCCCTCCTGAAGGAGCCCAGAATGGCAAACACACCAATATAAAAACATTGTAGAAAGATTCTAAAAACAGTTTAAAACATTTTCTCAGCTAGTGATTTCAGGGTTGCCAGGAACAGTATCTTTCAGTCATCAACTGCCTAGGTGAAAACAGAAATGCTTTTAAGTTCCTCCTTAAAGTCAGTAATGAGGGAGACAGATGCAGGAACACGCAAGAACTGCCACTGAGAAGGCCTTCTCACGGGTTAACACCCAGCAGGCAGTCCCTAGGGGCAGCACCACCAACAAAGCTTCACTTGCAATAGGCCCTGCCCTGCGTTTTCCATAAGGAACTGGGGAAAGTTGTTATTACCTAAGGAATTGGGTGGAATAATCAGGCCCCCACAAAAAAAAAACCCCTCACATACCAGATTTAAGTGGGCTACCTAGCCTCATCCATCATGTTAGCATGTTACTTGTGCTTGAATTTCCTTGTTTTTGCTGTGTGCCCTTTTTCTGTATTGATGCATTCTCTCTTTTATTATTTTCAAGGTCTTGGGGCTTTTCCATCTCCTTCAATATTCCAAGAGTATAAAGGCCTTGCTACTGTTCCTCTTCATGTTAACAAAAAGTGTTTGCTATGCCAATCAATAGGCAAATGAGCGCTGAAATGGAGGCCAGGGATGGGGGAAGCCTTCGTGACTTGCCATGTTTTAGTTGGGTTTTGTATTGAGCAGCTATTATAACAGTTCCAAGTAGTTGAAGGGAACAGGCTAGAACGTGCGTGGATGTGTGTAGAACGTGTGACCTTGTGATTCCCTTTGACAGCTGGACCATTGAGCTAGTTGGGGAGGAATTCCAAGGCATTGGCTGTGGCTTTCATTTGGCCCTTGTATTGCCTGGACATGTTATTTTCCTATTTTTATTATTTTTAAGCAGCTCAGTTGTTTCTTTATAGTCTTTGCTGCTCTCTGGTCTCTTCCTATTGCCAGAGCAACACCTGCTGGCTAAAGGGAATACAGTTGCTTTCTGTGGCTGCTTGCTAACTTTTTGCAGCCACTTTTTATTCTCTCCTTAACTTGCTTGCCTTCCCTGTGCTCTTTTCTTTTCCCTGTTTGTTTGCTGAATTGGTTGCAAGTCAGATACTCCTAAATTCCCACTTTCTTGCGCTACCCGAATGGAAACAAGCCAGACTCCTGTTATGACTTTTTCCTTCACCACCATCTCCTAAATGCACAGCTTCGCATCCTAGTGTCAATTAATAGTGACTTCTCTGTGGTTCCAAGCTTTCCAGGGATGAAGAACCTGTGGCCCTCCTTAGGCTTTTGGACTCCAGCTCCCATCACCCCAAGCCAGCATGATCAGTGGTCAAGGATAATGGGAATTGTGCTCCAACATCTGGAGGGTCACAGGTTCCCTATCCCTGCTTTAGACTGTGATCATTAATGTTGTTGTTTAGCACAGTGTTCCCCAACCTTGGGCCTCCAGCTGTTTTTGGACTACAACTCCCATCATCCCTCGCTAGCAAGACCAGTGGTCAGGGGTGATGGGAATTGTAGTCCGAAAACAGTTGGAGGCCCAAGGTTGGGGAACACTGGTTTAGCAGACAGACAGAATGAAGGAAGCTGAGCAGTGTGCACTTGAGGCACCCAGACACCAAGATTTCAATGCTGCATTTTAACATTATAATTGGTTTTTCTGTTAAGTTTTTGCCTGAATCTTCTTTAATTTTTTGCTGTACATTTTTTCGCAGTGTTCTGCATTGCAAATGCATTCTTATGACTCCTAGTTACAAACTGTCCTTGGCATGAATGTTTTGGGGTCTGCTTTGTTTGTTGTTGTTGTTGTTGTTTAAAAAATTAAGCTTTATTAATTTAACAGTAAAATACAATCAAATATCAATAATAAACCCAAAAAGAAGAGAAAAAAGAAAAGAAAAAGATTACAAAAAACAAGGGGAAAAGGAAAGAAAGAGGAAAAACAAACAACAAATTTACGATACATAATTTCATTTCAGGAACACAAACTGTTATTTAAGTAATTTATACATGTAATGTCTAGAAAGAATTTACTTTCATATTTATACTTTCCTACTTTTCGCGTTCTTTCCATTCCTCTACACCAGTTTGGGTCCCCTTTTTATATTCTTTGACTTCCGTCTAACTCATTTTGGGGGTCTACTTTGAACCAGGACTTACTCTTAGAGCTGGTTTTCATTGCATCATGAAGTCTGAAGTAGCAGCAAGGAAACATTCAGGCCTATGCAAGATGTTTTCCTCTCACCTCAGGATGATAACAATCAGGCCTCATACCTATTGGATTTGTGGGAAGGGCTTCCAGGCCAGAAAATGCAAGATCCAGGCAGATTTAAATTCCTGTACCTGCCTCTTAAGAAGTTAAACAGTAGATGATTTCATAGTAGTCAGAGACGAAGAAGTTAATTGAAGAAGCAGAAATAAGCCTAAGTTGGGTAGCTAGCACAACTTGAACAAGAGATCCAGTGTGTTCCCTTGAGACTCCATCCAGTGTTACTGTGTCTGCCTTGTTTCATTCATCTGTCGCTTTTGACCTTTTACCCAACTAATTTTTGCAACTAGCTCAAATGTGTGCCTTGGTATTTGTAGACATGTTGGTTCTGTCAGTAAGTATTAATAATCATCCAGACAGAACAAATAATTCAAATTCCTAGGCACCAGCATCAAATATTTTTTGTGTCTAAGTAGCAGGTACATGTATTTATCCTACCTCCCATAAGGCAATGTTGAACAATAAACAACTTCCCAAAAAATCTAGAACTAAATCAGAAACAGGATGGGAGGGATGAGAGGAGGGGCTTGGGGGAAGTGTGGGGTTTGGCTAGCCCAAGAGTGACTAGTCCAAGACTACACAGCAACTCCCAGTCTTGAGCATTGTACACTGAATGTTTACCTTTTAGAAAGATGTGTAGTGGATATGTTTAACTGTTTTGTAAGGTTTTTAAACAGGCGTCGCCAACGTTATCCGGCCATGGGCCAGATGTGTCCCACGGAGCTCATCCATGGGCCGGACATGTGTAGACGCAATGCCGGAAATCGCATCTGTGCATGTCCCCCGGCGCTGGAAATCGCTTCTGCGCATGCCCAGAAGTGATTTTCGGCGTCAGGGCATGTCTCCGGTGCCGGAAATCGCTTCTGCACATGTACAGATGCCTGCGCAGATGCGATTTCTGGCGTCTGTGCGAGTCCCCGTGCCACGCTGCACTGGTAACTAGACGGCTCGTGGGGTCCCCGCACCACGCTGTGCCGGTTAAACGGCCTCCATGGGCTGGATCCGGCCCATGGGCCGGAGGTTGCCAACCCATTTTTAAACTTGGCCTTCACATTTCCTTCAAAAAGAGCATGTGTTATTATTTCAACCCAGTGGAGTAATCACAGTGTATATTTCCTATCATTCATAGAAGCAGGGTAAGATCAAGGCTGGATTATCCATTAAGCAAATTACTCTGTAGAACCGGGCCTCAGCCAGATATGGTTTTGCTATCTGGAGCTTCCCAGTGTGAAAAGTGTGTCCACCCTGCTTGTTGGATTTTTATCTCCATCCTCCTCCACTTTCACACACAACGCAGAAGATGGCGCCTGTTTCCATGTCACAAGAGACGAGTTGTGTACAAGCCTGGGAAAAAATAGACATTATTGTTTGCCTGACTGATACAAAAAAGCTAAATATTCCCATATTACTGGAAATCTAATTGGTGGGGCCATGATTGGATAAACTGAAAACTGGCATCTGTGTCCACAGAGATGCATTTGTCTTTGTGTATGGATTGTAGCAGATGAAGAAGCCTGGCACTTAGAGCTAGGAGAGAATATGGCTCAGTACAAAATCCCCTGTCTGGGAGAGACTGCCCTAGCTGTGGGCTGCCGCCTCCCTGCTTCTAAAGTGAGAACAAATATTGGGGGCAGGGGATAGGAATTAGTCAGGAAATTGAGCATCTGAAAATGGAGATGCAGAGATGAAAATACTTGCTCTTGCAGCATTGCCTCTAGTGGGCCCATATGGCAGAGAAAAGGGGGTGTGGGTGTGGTGGAATCTTGGCAATGAAGTAACTTCAAACAATGTTTTTTTTTAAAGCAAAGATGTCTAGTTATTGCTGGATTCCAACACAGTAGGGTCAGACAGCAGAAAATGCTCTGATGAAACACCTCCATCCTAGCTGGCAGCCTCCTCCTAAGCTGGGCCAGCTAATTGTGCCAGAACGGTCTGTGGTTTTGAAGCAATGAGGGAGCTGGATGGGGCTTGCCAAATTCCTTTATGCTTGTGACTGAAGCCAGAACTAATACTTCTAAAACACAGCAGCCTTGTCCTTGTTATGGAAAAGTGTTGCCTTTGTGGACCCGTTCTTCACTCTCTCTCCCCCCCCCCCACCTTTTCTTCTTCTTCTTTCCTTCGCCTTCCCTGTCCTTAGCAGCAATCTTTGGCTGCCCAGATACCCACAGGGCTTTTGTGCTCTGCGTTTTACAGCAAAAATAAATAAAGTTCAGAAATGCAAAACTTCCCCCCCTCCTTTTAATGGGTGGGAAAGCTTCCATATTCTGCAGGCTTTTACAGATCTCCGCCACTTCCTTTGGGATGTCAGTAAGCAGAAAATATCCCACTTCCTGGGCTGCATAATTATATTGTCGCTTTTGAGCTGTCCTCTTTAAACAAGAGGGTGGAAAATTGGTCCCTATTACTGAACCAAGTCTCTTCCTTCTCTTTGCTTTTCTTCTTTTTTATACGATAGATCTCCTCCCCCTGTCTGGCCACCCCAATCCCTTTGGCATCCTATTGAGTGACTTCTTTTTGACACTTCCTCTGTGCAAGTGGTGCTGGATCTTGCACCCCTGGGCTGTGTGCAGAAATAAATTGCTCCTGTTGCTGGGATCTGGGAAAGAAGAAGTGCTTTTAGCAAGAGTGCCGTGTTTCTCCAGTGCAGATTAAAACAGATTCTGGCATCCCTTGGGAATGCTGGGGCAGGAGGCCTGCACCCCATTCAATAACAGGTTAGCTGAGTGTGGCTCTCCTTTGTTAGGGCTCAGTGTGTTGATTAGGTTACACATTTGTGCTTGCTTTGAATAATGTGGAAGCACTCTTGAGAAATTCCTTTGCCTGAAAAAAGAGAGAATGAAAGGAAGAGAAGGGGAAGTGTTGAGGTGCATGGGAGGGAGGGACTAAGGGCTTGTTGAGACTGGCAGCTGAAGGTCAAAGGTCTGCTGCAACCTTGAGACGCCTAACTGACCTTTTAAGTCTGTTGTCTGCATTGCCATTGCTGACTGAGACTAATTGTTTGCTGGCATATTTAGAAGGGCTGCTAGAGACCAGTATATTTGCTGCCACTGTTTCACTGAGCTCTATAGAATGACACTAAGCAGCCTCATGACAGGCAGTTGTCATCTTCGTCACAATAGTCAGTTTTTTATATTTATTTAAGGGATAGATGGATCATGCAGGCAAGTTTCCTGATCAGCACATGTACAAAGAATTAGTTTTTCTTGTCCAGGGTGCCGAGGGTTCATGCGTTGCTTTGATATGGAAATAATCTCCTGATTGGCCTCCTTCAGAGCTGGTGCTCTAGGGAAAGTGCCACATTTAGTTTCTCAGAAATCCAGCCACGGCTATATACTTCTCCACAAAATGCCTAACTGCAATTTTTTACAGAGCAGAGCATTCAGTTCTCAAGCTATCTCTTTATTCACTTTGCCCTTGTAGGTATTTCCAATTTCTTCTCTTCAACCGAGGTGGACACTTCCTTATGTTAGATTTTGCCACCTATAGTTAACACCACCAGAGTCAAAACATCCCTTCCCCCCACCCTGTCACAGGGCTCTATTCTTGCTGCTGATTTGGCTGTACTTCTGGTATCCTTTGCCTCCTTTTAATTCTACACACTATCAGCCATGTGGCAATTACGTTTTCTATGGCTACATGGCTCCTACGGGGAATAATCTGCTTAATAGCAGAACTGTGAGAGTTATATTAATCTGTCTTCACTGACTGATCAAAAGTAAGCAAAAAACCAAAGAACAAGAACACTGAGATTTATTTATTTTGTGATAATGGTGGTGATGATGATTTCTTACCCACCCTTCGCCATATGGTCCCAGGGTGGGTTACAACAATATGCAAACACATTATTAAAATCAGCAAACTCCATTTGCTATCCAAGGAATAGGGTGGGTCCTATCAGTGTCAAAGTCCAAGGTAAAGAGGAGTTTCTTCAGCATAACATGAAAACTATACAACGAAGGGAATTCCACAGCTCAAGGCTGCCACCAATGGCTCTCTCATAAGAGCATATGATGAATCTGCTGGATCAGACCATCTAGGTCAGCATCCTGTTCTCTCAGTAGTCAGCCAAATGCCTGTGGGAAGCATGCAAGCTTGAACATAAGCACAACAGCACTTTGCCTTCCTGTGATTCCCAGAAACTGGTATTCAGAGGCAGACTGACATAGGAATATGGCCATCATGTGGTTAATGGCTGTTACCATATTTTTCGCTCTATAAGGCGCACCTGACCATAGGACGCGCCTAGTTTTTAGAGGGGAAAAGCTCCATATTTTTTTGAGGATCAGCTCAAATTTCTGCAGCTTCTTTTGCAAAGGAGAAAAGCCCCATTTTTGAGGATCAGCTCAAAGTTGTTGAGCTTACTTTGCAAAGGGAAAAAATCCTGTTTTATGGGGTTTAACTCATAGTTCTGCAGCTTCAGGAATGGGAGCCATTTCTACAGTTTCCAGACAGATAATCTAATCAGCCAGTCACATGTCGCTGGGGAAACAGCCTCCCTTTGCAAGGGGGCGGGGCTGGAATCTCTCTCTCTTATCTCTCTCCCCCATCGTTTGCTGAGCAGTGCTCAGCGGGCTTCCTTTCAACACCCCCTTCTCTCTCTCTCTTTTTAAAAAAGCACGATCTGCTTTTGCCCCTGGGCAGTTCAGCTCCAGGGACCACACATTCGCTCCATAAGACGCAAAGACATTTCCCCTTACTTTTTAGGAGGAAAAAAGTGCGTCTTATGGAGCGAAAAATACGGTAATTTGTCTTTTAAAGCCATCCAAGATGGTGGCCACCACTGCCTCCTGTGGGAGTGAGTTCCACAATTAAACTGTGCTGCATAAAGAAGTACTTTCTTTTATCTATTCTGAAGCTTCCAACATTCCGCTTCCCTTGAATGGCCACAAGTTCTAGTGTTAGGGGAGAGGGAGAGAAACTTTTCTCTATCCACTTTTTCCATTCCATGCTTAATTTTATAAACCTCTATCATGTCACCTCTTACTCACCTATTCTCTAAACTAAAAAGTCCCAAACGCTGCAGTCTTGCCTCATAGAGGAGTTGCTGCATCCCCTTGATCATTTTCTGAACCTTTTCCAACTCTACAATACCGTTTTTGGGGAGAGACGACTAGAACTGTGAACAGTTTTCCAAATGCAGTCGCACCATAAATTTATATCTCCCAGGCTGCTCTCCCATCCACAAACCTCCCAAAAGCAGTTGAAGGCCCCACTCTGCCAGTCTTGAGAATCTGTAGGGAATGAGGCAGTTTTTCACATATTTGGGAACTTAGACAATTAAGGCTTTAAGCACTGATGTCAGCACCTTGAATTTGGCCTATAAATAATCTGGCAACCAGTGAAGCTATTTTAAACAGGAGTTATGGAAATTCTAAATGTAAACTCAGCCAGAAATCTGGCTTCTTCAGTTTGGTCAAGTTTCTCTGTAGTCTTTAAGAGCGGCCCTACTCTGCTCATGGCAGTAATCCAGTCTGGAAGTTATCCAAGCCATCTCTTATATTCACTCCCTATTCCAAGGTTTCAGGGTAGGCAATGGAACTGTTTGGCTGCATATATGGATCTCTGTCCCATAAGGATCTTGCAATAAAAGCATCTCCTTGTAACCCAGCTATTAAATACACACCCAGTTTTTAATATTTTCACTAGATATTGCGGGGTTTAGGGGGTATTTTAAGTATGAATACCCATGAAAGCTTTTTAGACCTTGAGGCAAAATCACCAGTTCAGCTCTCTACTGCCACATTGAGAAACTTCTGCATGGATGATATATACCACCCTCATGATGGTACAAGCTGATTCAAAGCAAGCCCAAACTACCATGTCTGATAGATAGATAGATAGATAGATAGATAGATAGATAGATAGATAGATAGATAGATAGATGTTTATTTACAGCCATAGGCCCATACAAAATAAAACACACATAAATAACAAACTTGTGCGAGGTAAGTACATCAGTCGATATAACATATCACATACCACAGTCATCCCAAATGATATTTAAAAATACATAGAATAGATAAAAATAAATATGTATTTATAATAAATGGGATAACTTAATAGGCCTTTACTAATTATGCAGTAAACCTTTACATCGCTTTTGGGAGAGAACAGCGACCAAATACCTTGCCACTTGCACGGTCGTATGAGTATCCTTATCTTGCAAAATTTGGGCAAGGTGGGATTCTGCTGGGGTGCTATCTAGTTTCTGGATTATTGGTCCCAGTAGATTTGCCCGAGCCACGCTAAACAAGGGACATACAAACATAATGTCGGATAGGTTTTATACTATAAATTACAGGAGTGCACCTTTTTAAAATTGACCTTATGATTCCTCACTAAAGTAACTTAAGAGTCATTCAAAATCTTCTCTATGTCATACACATCCATTGTCTCCAAAGACATATAATATTTTTTTTGTATAACTGTACGAAATTGAAGGATGCAGTTGCAGCTTCCTGATGGCAATTAGATGCTATCATGGAGTACGTACTTTTCAGCTCTCATGAGTATGCCTTTGAGTAATTGCAGACATATCCATGGAACTAGACCATATGTTTTGTTCTCCATGTCTCTGGGGAGTACAGGTAAGCATTGTGTGGGAAAATTCCAAGTGGGCCTAAATGTAACAAGGTTCAGCTTTTTCACCAAAGGGATCCTTCCTAGTATATGGTCCAGAAACTTAGTTCTTCAGGGTAGCACAGGTTAGAAATATGAATTAAAGAAGTAAGAGATCCATGCTTCATATAGTTTATAAATCATTAATTTCCTGTTTCCTGTCCTGAGACTTTTGAGATGGAGTGTGCTGTAGAGTCAAATGCATAAATACATTCCACATTAGACTTTGCTGTTGGGTTTTCAGCTGAGTGTCTTACTTGTGTGCCTGGCCTGTGCGCCTGGTCATTCTTGCTAACATAGTCTGAACCAGTGTTTGGTGAATCCATTAAATTTGTTCATTGTAAATCAAAGTAGCAATTTCAGCAATCATAGCTCTGCACAGAACTGGTTGTAATATGCTAAAGTCCCCACATAAAGCTGAGTTATATCATTTGTTTGTCTACTTTTATAAAGATTTGCAACACCCGTCTCTTTTGTTGTACCTACAAACTTGCACTGGATTTTGTTGTTTCTAAATATAGCATCTGTCATCAGGGTGATTGTAATTATTAATTCGCCTCTTCTCTCTTTCTCTCTCTCTTTTATAATGGAACTCTGATGTCATCCTTCCCGACGTACCATTCAATTGATGCATTTAGGTAAGTCTTTGCATTATGTTCAAAGCCTTCCTTGCTTTTCTTCCCTTGTTGTACATTGTCGGTGATAGGTTAGTCTCACAATCCAGTGATTTACATGATTATTCCAATTGTTATCATCTTGTCTAAAGAAACGCCGTATTGAATGTGTACAGAAAATCTGTATCTAATTTATTTTGAATATGAAGTCCTACCTGTTGCTACACCAATGATCCCCCCCAACACACACACACACACACACACACACACACACACAAACTGTTTGGGTTTTCCATGAAAAATCTCCTGATTTCCCAGGTGGAAGAGTCAGGTCCCTTGCACTGCAAAGGTCAGATTGGTAAGCATGTATTTCTGGCCAAGGAAAGACCCTGGTTACCTCATTAATAAACCATACATCTACACCTAATAGTTCCAAAGCATTTCCCCCCCAGAATTCTGAGACACAGGTACAAGATGTGTATTGACTACCTTTCTTCCTTTAATAGATAATTGTGGTGTGTGTAATTAAGGGTATATGTCAGGTTCATATGGTGGTTGTTTTAAAAAAAAAAGTCATGAAGAGGCAATAATTGTGAGCCATAACACACACACACACACACACACACACACACACACACACAAACAGGAGGCACTGCTCATCTGTTGCTTCTCCTCTCCCCTCTCCATTTTGGTTTGTTTGTTTTAAAGAAAAATCATGGAGGGTCAGACATCACCATGAACGCCCTAGCTCATTCTTCCTCCATGCAGCTGTAGTGATGGGGCTACTCCGTTAGGGTGTTGTTGTTGTTGTTGTTGTTGTTGTTGTTGTTGTTGTTGTTGTTGTTGTTTTAATGTATGGTCTTGAACTATGACTTCCCTGGCCACTGTTTTACTATGCTATAGTGACTGATTGACGGATGGATGATTTTTGTTTCAAATCATAGACCACTTTTGAAACAGAAACATACACAAAGCAGTACACAACCATATATGTCAACAAATAAATCATACTGTGGTTTTGAAACTAGATAAAAACGAAACGTTTCACAACAGCACAAAATACTGCGGTATATGTATAATGAAGGCGTGGGAGATGAAGGCACAGGGGGCCCTGCTCTAACCCAGAAAAATAGTGTGCTAGTCTTCTTGCAGCCTATTTGTATGTTCTTTGAGATTATCAGTCCACTTTTTTTTTTTTAAGATAGCTAGTTGTACATGGAATCATAGAATTGTTGAATTGGAAGGGACCACAAGGGTCATCTAGTCCAACCCTCTGCACTGCAGGAATCTTTTGTCCAATGTGGGGCTCAAACCAACAACCCTCAGATTAAGAGTCTCATGCTCTACTGACTGAGCTATCGCAGCATATAACCTATTTAATCCTGTCTGAGGTATTTGCATACTAAGCACATACATGATCCCAGAAGTTGGGATGGAGGCACTCTCTTGGGATCTGGCTTGGCATCTTTGAATTATTTCCTGAATCTCTAAATCATCTTATGGTCATGTGCTCTTAACATGTACCCCAATCTCATTGAATATTTTCAATTCCAGCTTAGAAAGTTGGGTACATTTGCACACGTCTATAGAATCACTTGGTCCCTAGGTTCTTTCTTGTTTGGAGTTCTTTCATAAAGAGCACACAGGGTTGGACAATAAAACAGCAGCACAGAGCAGTTGTAAAATTTGGGTACATGTCTGCATTGGACAACAACTTGTTCTGGCCCGTGTCCATCCATATACAGAGCAGTGGGGCTACTATTAGAAATATAACTGCAGGGGCAGTTCTGTAGCAAGCTGTGTCTCTGCATAACCCAAGTGGTTGCTAAACCCCTTACTCTTATTGCCTGCCCTTTATTCATACTCTTCCCCTGCCTCATCTCAACTCATTGCGTACTGCTCTTGTGGCTGTTCAACCTGGTTCCTGCCTTCATAGTGCCATTTTGACTGTGCCTCCAGGTACCGTAATCAGTCCTGATAACTGCTACAAGCTGGGGCTCAAAATGCCTTTCAACTCAAGCAAAGAATAGAATTCACCTGCCAGAATATACTGCTTTGTTTTGAAGCCTCATTGTCGAGGGCTGTATGATGATCTGTGCAGTTGTTGGTCTTTATAGTCAGCTGACAGGAATGCCAGAATTTTCTTCAGTCGTTGAAGTTAGGTAATTATCCAGATGATTCCTGCTGGAGTTTCAAGAGAAAAACAAGTAGGAATATTCCCATGTGAGATATCCTCTACACAAAGAATTGCTTTCTTTGTGTACCGAAACAGGATAAATTAGCTCAGAATTCACTCCTGGGAAATTCCAGCCTGCCAGCAAAACAGATGGCAAAGATATCCCAAACCTGCAGCTCTAGGCCTTCCTTATATCATTGCTGTAAGCTTCTTAGTCCTATTCTCTTGTGTTAATGTCTCTAACAGTTATATTTCTGACATAGGCAGCAGCCAGAGGAGGAGAAGCCTGGAGAACAAAATCTCTCTTTTAGCACCTTGGCCAGCACCAGGCTTCTAGCCTGCAGTGGGAAGCTTTTATAGGTGTAACATTTCTTCTGGGAACGACGAAGTTTGAATGTTCCCTTTGCAATGATTTCAGTCTTCCATATCATTAGCAACACAAATTTGGCAGGCATCCCTCCTTGGTTTTGTACTGGGAGAACTCTTACCATCAGCAGGCAAAGTTTGCCCTTTTAAGATGCTGCTTTAGCTCCATTTAAGTACACTCGGAAGTGCAACACAGGATTGCATATTAAAATTATCCTATTAGCACAAAGCTAATCACATCTCTACAGGTAGCTTTTATTATGTATGTAAACAAATATTGCTTGGTTTTTAAAAGTAAATAGATACAGATGATAGATAGATGATAGATAGATGCCACCCTTATTCAAACTACATTCCAGGTTTGTTGATAACAATGTAAAAATAGAAATAACATGCAAAATATTTTTTTTTTAAAAAATAAACAGATTAAAAAGTGGCAGACAAAGCAACTACAGCATACTGATGAAACATCAATCAATAGAATTTAATGTGTCCATTCACTCAGGTATGATGCTGGGGTGTCAGTACTGTATGGCAAGAGCCTGAATTTCAGCACCAATGATATTGAAAAAGGTGACCTATAAGAATGCATAATCTGGAAAACAGCCAATGCCAAGCAGGAAGCTGCTCCAACAACATTCCACGCTACGTGTCTCACTCTATGGTGCACGAATCTCTCACAGGGTCACCATGCAGGCTGAATTTATATTGAATTGATTGAGTGTTGTCCTTTTAAATGGAAGGACTTCTGCTTGTCTGATGCTAGTGAAAATACCCACATCGTAGTATAAACATGTTGTGGGAATCTGTTCAAAGGTTCCTGTAGCATTTTCAGAGCATCGTGTGAACCTCCTCTTTTGGTTTGTTGTCTTAAGTGTCTCATAGAAGGCACAGTCAAGAAAGGGGTTCTCCTCTTTTTCAAAATATTCCTGGTGGAGCAGAAGACTTGGAAATACTAGCATCTTGATAGAGGCTGTGTTCCACTGGAGATAGTGTGATCAAATAGAAGCTAACGGTCTGACGTGAAATATTCATGCTGCTTGATGCATCCCAACTATCATCATTCTGTGCTCCTGAGAAATAAGAGAAAGCTGTACATCTCCACAGACAAATAAGTCATTTTGCAGCTATTGTTATCAGCTTCTGCTTGCTGGTGGATTTCTGTATTCAGCTGGTCTTTATATTGGCCATACATTGCATGTAATGTATCCACATCACCTGATCTCTCTCTGATAAAAAACTGGAGCAACTGAGGTTCCCAAAATCTATTTTAGTTGTTCGTAACCTGTAAAGAACATTTCCTAGCATGTTAAAAGTTTTATTTTATTTATTTATTTTAAAAGATTTGTAAACTACTCACCTTGTAATATATCAGAGTGGTTTACAAGAAACCAAAAGTAAGTATAAAATATACACCAAAAGTAAGAAATAATTCACTACTAGAAGTTGATCAGAGGACAATAATTTAGCAATTTCAGTCAGAAAATGCTTGGATAAATAAAAATATTAAAAAGTCTTAAGCATGCATCTAAAAGAGTAGCTAGCTTGTTGGAGCATGCCTTATCTCAAATGGTAACAAATTGCACATTCAAGGTGCAAGTTGTGCTGGACTTTGCAAACAAATAACAACCACTTGAATAACAACTGGTAGCAAGTAGGCACAGGGGCAGATCTGCTATGAAACTAATGAAGCTTAAGCTTCAGGGCCCTTAATCACAGAAGGGCCCCAGAAGCGACTAGTTCACATTCTTAAATTTAGGGGTCAAGTAGACACTATTAGAGTCACACGTGTGTGTGTGTGTGTGTGTGTGTGTGTGTGTGTGTAGCCCATGACTTTTTCCACTGGTTTGCGAATATTACCAAGGGCCCAGAAAGGTTGGCAGCTCCTGCATTAGCAATACCTTGAGTTTCTTTCACCATCTGCATTCAGGAGATGTAAATGCTTTGCCACTTTTTAGAGTGAACTGCACCTGCTCTGGCAGAATTTCCTCTTGTCTTCTGCCTCTGCCTCCCATCTCTGTAGTAATTATGGCACCAGCCAGGTTTAAGGTGCTGCGGGAAGGCCAGTTGCCCATGCTCCTTCATGGATCCAGGGCATTTTCACTTGAGGGGCCTCTCTCATCCTGTTTATGTTAGTTCTAACCATTCTTCATGAAAGGAAAAAGCATAGGAGAGGCATTTTATAATGCAGCTGCACATTCCCAGCTGATGCAGGTTTCCTGTTTACATTGCATTAGACACCAGATCAAACTGAGAGCCACTTGTGTAAAATGACTGGTGTTACAGTGGTGAAACCCTGCTCATTCTACTTTGGCTCCTGCTTTTAACATGGTTTTCCGTCTACTGCCCATGGAGCCCTTGGAGGAGTGCAGCACAGGGGAACGAGAAATATTTTTCCATGTCTTCTTACAGTCAATACTTATGGATTCCCAGAGTGTGAAAACCCAGTTGCTGATTTCTACAAGCCAGATGAGGCAGGCTGGGGACAAAGTGTCATGGGAAGGATGAACAATTAGGAGCCAACAGGAGAAAATAGCATGGAGGGAACTTCAGATGTTGGAGGCAATGTTTCATACATGTACATGGAAATGTAGATTTTAAAAGATGCACAAACAAGATGCAAGCACAATATTTTAAAGAACCAGACTACTACTTGTCTCTTTTCATCTGTAGTGGGTGCCCTTAGATGTGTGACTTTAAAGCGAAATTGTGTTTGCCAGCTTGCGTCACCAGCATGGAGTTTGGTAGCAATTTTTGAAAACTATAAATAATGCAAAATTGCACACATGCACAGAGACACTTACTAATGTGTGTTGAGTGTTCTGTGAACATTTGCTTATTTTTTAAAAAGCATTTCTTCCAAATATATGAATACGCAGTTTGCGAGGGGATGCATATACAATGAGGACAGGTATCCTGGTTCCACTTGCTGACTCAGTTCACAGTTTGGGACTAATGTTTCACACCACACTATCCATCCTGGAAACATGCAAAGCAAACATGGAGCCAAGCGGATATAAACCATCATCTATGCAATAAGGAGAGAATGTTGATGACTTGCAGAAGGTGAATAAAAAGGGTTGGGGGTATGTTTTGTGAGACCATCTGCTACTGTGATTTGGAGCCTCCATATAAAACCATGGCTCCAGCTCATACAAAAGCCTTTAAATAGGGTAACTAATGGGTCACATGCATCCTTGCTTGTAAGGTTAAGACCCACAAGTCATCATTTGTAAGAAGGTGGGGGATGAATTGTTCACTGGAGGGAAAAGACATTAAATCTAAATCCATTGTAGCAGCCACAGGGGACTCTATTGTTTCTCAGTATTATGTGTCTTAATGAAATGCAACTTAATGCATGTCTGTTGCTCTTGCCCCTCCGATTTTGAGCCCTACTGCTACCTTCTTAGAAAAAGGGTGGTTCTCAAGTCTTCACCGCCATCAAAAGCAATTTTCCTCAAATCACCTGCTGTCTGCTGCTTTCTTATCCTAGAATAGCCTTGGGTTTTGACACAAACTAGGAAATGCAGGACCATTAGTTTCTGTGTTTGCTTTTCTGTGGCCATTGGGAAAAAAAATCAGTGTTTAAAGAATGGAGGCAAGGAAGTCTCAGGAGGAGGGGAGAAATGTCTGGGATGTACCTAGTATGAATGGAGATCTGGACAAGGAGTTCATGCTTGGGTGGGCAAAGCTTGTCCTGGAAGACTATGGAAAATCTCACCCAGGGTTCATTTGCTGGTCAAAACCCACTAATCACGAGAGAGGGATTCTGTACTGGGGAAGACAGAACAGTGGGTCAATCACAACAGGCCATTGATATTGCCTTACAATGCCATATTGGGGTGGCTGGGAGGTTTCATTGCTTAATGGCATCTCTGTCTTATTTTGGACCCCAAACTGCTGCTGCTGCTCTTCATCACTTTTATAGCACCAACAGTATGGTAGACTGTTGACCGAACTAATTCCATATGTGTTAGACTAGACAAATGATCTTTGTACACATAGGGATTGTTTCAAACATTGAAGCTATACAAGACTTCCATTTTTTTCAGGGCATTTTTATGGATGGCATTGTTCAGCAGCTCCATTTTGACTTCTAGTTTAGTTTTAAATGATAGTAGCGATGGCTTCTCTTCCCAGCAACTAGCTGGCAATTCTTTGTCTTACAAAGGTCTCCCCCCCTTTTGAAAGAGGTGTTTAGGCATCTGGTTTTCAATCTCCTCCTTTTCCCTCGACTCCATTAATCAAATTGGAAAAGCTGTGTCCCTGTACTGAAGTCTCTTTCCGATCATCACATTGACCTCACTTTGTCAAGAATGTTGCTGCTGCTTTCAGGTTAACTTTATCTTCCATCAGTTTTGAGTACCATTAGTCTCTGTGCTTTAATCTTTATGTTTTGTGTTTCTTCCACTATGTTCTTTTCTGGAGATATTAAAGGTGCGCATGTATACATTTTTTTCCTTTTGAAGCTGGAATTCGTTTTGGCTCTCCTAACTAGGCGAGTGTTGAAAATCACAAGTTCCTTCTTGCCCACAAAGCTGATCTCTTTTGATCATTGTTAAGGGACTTCGGGGCAGGAAAAGCATGTGCTCTGGCTGCCAGACAGCACTTGCTGTAGGTAGATCATTAGCTTTCCTCCACTGAGAAGAGCAGATTGCTCACTTAAACAAGACCTGTGACAAAACAAAGTATACAGTAGTTTTGATTTAGTTCTTTATAATATCACATAGTGTTTGTGGGTGAAAAATGTATAGGTATTCAATAAGGAAGAGAGAGAGAGATCTGGACTAAGTTAATTGAACAAGGTCTGTTGAAATCATTGTAACAAGCTAGTCATGATTTAATAGGAACTGTATACAACTAAATCTCTTTGGGTTTAGAAGCACTTCCCCGAACACAGTGGAACTCCCCTCCCCACCTGTCCCCTTGTCCTGCACCACCCCAAATTTGCTCTGGGAGTCTGGGGAAAACCCCAGAGCAGATTTGTGTGGGGAGTAGAGGGAGAAGATTTTCCATAGCACTTACAGAAATCATTTCTTATGCGCAGTGATTTAGTTGGATACAAACTGTAGGCTGAATGCTACCCACTATATATGTGAAATGCAAACCTATCTGGTAAAAGCTATACAGATGTCTACCCATTCTTGGAATCTCAGTTAAGACTGAATTATGTATGTATCTTTGTCCTTTGGGATAATGTCACTTCAGCAGAAATATGTGTATTCCTTCTCATCAACCACATATATTCTGCCAAACATTCAAGGTTTCTTGGAACAGCAGCAGAAAGTAAATTTCTGTACTTTGCCAACTGTCCCCTGTAAATATTCAGCTCCTCATTTCTCCTTGGGGAGTAGATATCTTGAGATTCCATATGGGCACTTACTGAGGCGGGATTCCTTCCTGTCATTCATTCATTCATAACAAGCTGATTTCCCTTGAAACAACACTGGGAAATTGAGGGGCTCCTGTGAGGTCAGGGCTATCCAATGGCCTTCTCGGTAGTGGCACCCACCCTGTGGAACACCCTTCCATCAGATGTCAAGGAAATAAGCAGCTATCCTATTTTTAAGAGACAGCTGAAGGCAGCCCTGTTTAGGGAAGTTTTTAATATTTAATGCTGTATTGTTTTAACATTCGATTGGGAGCCGCCCAGAGTGGCTGGGGAAACAGCCAGATGGGCAGGGTACAATTAATAAATTATTATTATTATTATTATTATTATTATTATTATTATTATTATTATTATTATTATTATTATATTGTGGACTACAGCTCCCATCAGCCACAGCCAGCATGTTTAGGGAATTATTTATTTTTATTTTATTTGATAAAATGTATATACTGCTCAAATGTAAGAGGAAATAGGCCCTATCAAAGCTGTTGTCAAAAATCATGGGAATTGTAGTCCAAAAATCTGGAGGGCATCACATTGGCTATCCCTATATTAGATTCATTGTTCATAATTTTGATTAATGCCATGTTTTGTTTCAATACGAGTCATTCTATTGATGATGATGATGTTCTGTGGGATTTATTAGTTGCCCTTCTGACATAATCATGACATAGAACAAATAGAACAAATGAATAAAACAGCCATTCATTAAAACAACCTTTTAATAATAGTTTTAAATTGTTGGATGTATGGCATGATGAGGCATCCGTTGAGGGTGCGTGGGAAATGGAGGTGCTGGAGAAGAAGGCGTGGGCCTGCTCAGGCTCCTAATAGCTCATTGTAAATACCCTAGAAGAGAGATTAGGGGTGGGGGTGGGGGTAGTCCCTTGAGGTCTACCTTGTACTATATGGAGATGTTTCAGGAGGAACAAATTAAAAAAGGGACCTGATCTTCCCTTTTCCATTCTCCAGAGCTATCCTACTCTCCAGCAGCTGTCTCCCCCACCAACCCTTCCTCTAACTGAAACAGCACTACAGACTCCTGGTGAAGGCCGGTTGGAGCCCTAGGGTGCTCCTCCTGAGGTGGGGGTTGCATTCCAGTATTTTTTTTAATAAAAGTTTAATGAGAAACTTGTCAAAGAGTCCTCCTAAAATAGTTCTCCCATTTATCCTGGTGAGACTTTTTATATATAAAAAAGTTCCTATTAAATGTTGAAATGCATCTTCTCATTCTCTCATGTTTGATATGTAGCCAGAAAATGGGAAATAATCTCTCTTGTATAAAAAGGATTCCCCCCCCCTTTAAAAGGGCTTTTATACCTTAATAACACTATGTCACTAAAAACGCCTTTGAGAGGCCATCTTGGCCACCCATTCAGCCAGCAAATAAAGATTTCTTGTGCATGTTTTTCTGGGATGAATACATGCAGATCTCGGATGGCTAGCCTCTTATTGTAAGGATAAGCAGTCCTTTGAGGAAAATGCACCATTTAGAAATCCCCTTTTCTTCCAGTCATATTCCTAATAGCTGTGTGCATATGGGTTGGCAGTTAAATATAATACATTTAAAATGTAGTGTATTCCTCTGAGTATAACACATTATCTGCTTTTGGTAGACCAAACCTGTCCTCTAGTATTTTAGGTTTTAACGATATGATGGCCAATTTGGAGCTGCAGATTTCTTGACCATTAGCTAAAACCTGGATAGAGCTGAAACTATTAATTTCATGTTGTTTTCTGGGACTTCCTTACCTCCTTCCACCTTGCTTAAGTCTCTCACTGTATTATTAGATGGCTTCTCTTCTGCCTGGCCTCCTGTTCGCCCTGACTTCTACCCAAATGATTAATGGAGATAAGTGTGCCATATGGTCAGAGCATCTCTCATCTCTGCTTCCATGTTTGTCTTTCATCAGCCTAACTCTGGAGCAGGGTGGATTCTCAGCCAGGTACAAAGACCAAAAAAGTCACAACCCAGTTCCTTTGATTTTTATTATGAACTAGCTATACAAACGACTCTGTTTTCCTTGACTGTTTTTAGAGGCTGTATCTGCCAGTCCGCCACTACACAGAGTTTGTGGACAGGGCAGTTTCCCCTTTAAGTGTTTTGTGTGGTTTTTTTTTTACTCTGTCATGTGCTGTTGTTATTTTATAATTATTAATTATTGTGAGTTTGCTGGAAGCAGGGACCTTATTCCGTTTTGAATAATGGCTGTTCCTTCAGTTGTATAGCTCTTGCCTTCTGGAACAAGTTCACTTGCTATGGTTTCTCCTTTGTTAACGTCGGTTTCTTGTTGTTTGACCGTTTCACTATAGTATTCTGTGGTCTTCAGTTTTGAATCCCTAGATATATTTCATTGTTGTGTTTAAGTAATGTTAGTAAAGAACACAACAAAACACAACATGAGCCTTGCAGGATCAGGCCAAAGGCCCATCTAGTCCAACACTCTGTTCTCCCAATGACCAAGCAGATACCTATGGGAAGCCCATAAGCAGAACCTGAGCACAGCAGTTTTCTCTCCATCTGTAATTCCCAGCAATGGTATTCAAAGGTATATTGCCTGTGACAATGGAGATGGTATGTACCCATTGAAGCTACAAATACCTGTGTTTGTATACTTTTTGGGTAGTAGACACTTGGACACACAGCCTCTGAAAAACCAATGGCAATCAATCCCATCTGCATTTGCGTGTTCAGACCTTTTAACCTCACCCCAAATAAGTTCAGACAAGACTCAAATTTTGGTTTGGTTTTTGGCAGAATTTAGGCCACAACTTTATTGATTACAGCATGTGATTGGTTGCATACCGGTAGGCTCTGGTTCGACTAGCTCCCTGCTCTGCAGGTAGCTCTGATCCAGGGTTCCAGCATAGGTCAGCCAAGGGTGAACACCTGGATAAGCGGAAAGCCGGGGACATGCTCTATCCGCCACCCAAATGTCCCCCCGGACTCAGGCACGGGCACAAACCCCTCTCAGGGGTTGACCAAACCATCGGGTCCCTGGATTCCTTTAACGGAATACCCTTCACATAGGGATGGCGAGAGCATTCTCCCATCCCTATCACCTGAACCAGAGCCTATCCGCAACCTTACAAGTTGTGACAGTTTGCTACGCGGCAGGCGAAACCCAAATGGCAACAGCCAATCAGCCAAGTGGGGGAAATTCCTGCCGTGCCCCTGTCCCAACGACAGACGACACACGACGGCATAGCAAGGTCAAGCACACAAGCCCTAAAAGTAAGGAGAGGTGGCCGGGTGTTCCGATGCACGCGCCGAAAAGAGGAAGCTCAGGGTCACGTGCATGGGTATTTATAGGTCCCTCGATCCGTTTAGCTTGCGTCCCATTGGCCAGATTGAATCCTGCATCGAGGGACCTACTGATTGGGTGTTGTGGCTGTCAATCAAACCCACCCACAACACAGGGTTTGGTTGCCAGGTCTCACCGCAATACTGTTTAAAGGAGGACCTGATCTCTGGAGTGGATTCAGGCATGCTATTTCAGTCTTATGTTCCTCCTTGTTTGGAGCAGATCCTTTTGTTAATCTGTTAAATGAGTTGAATTTGTAGTTCAGCACACCACCATTACAGTTTTACCATGCAAGCCTATACATGTTTGCTCAGGAGCCCGTCTTGCCTGTGTTCACTGAGGCTTGTAAGTGTCCACTGAATTACGCCTCTTAAAAAAGACAAGGCAGATGAAACAGCAAAGCATTTAGGAAATGAGCGGGCATTGCTGAGAAAGATGAAAGTTACCAGAGTTTGAAATGGTTACCGCTAAAGGACTTCATGTCCCCACCCTTGTTGCAGCAAAGCAGTTGCTCAACCTTTTCAGTTACATTTTTGAAGAAAAATAAATATTTCAAGACAAATGTGGGCCCGTGGGGAGAAAAATTTGTCACCCGTGTAGTGGCACTGTAGGTCAACAGGAACTCGTGGAGACACATTCTATAAAATAATTGCATTTTCCTAATGACAAAATATGAGTCTTGGGGAAATGTGATATTTCTCTAACAGAAGTACAACCTTGAAGAAGAACACTGGTGCATTCGTTGTATTGAAACAAAAATATTATTTGGAAAAGCCCTCTAATTTTAGCTGTGGTATTTCACCAGAAGTAATATTCCTATGGGAGTCTGAATTCAGTGATAAAAATATTATTATATGTGGTAGTTTCATTTTTAAAAGACTATTTTACTTAGGGGTTCACAAACATTAATTTATATTTCCTGTTACAGGTATTTCCTATTTGTTTTCAGTTCCATTCTACCACCCTACGGTATAAAAAGTCTCTAGTTACTGGCTGCAAAATTTTCATAACCTTGTTACAAATGCAGAAGAAAGAGTGCTTAAAACTATTTATCAAGAATGAGCATAATTATAGAGATGATGCTTAGATCTTATTAATTCTCAGTCATTTTCTAATCCCCCTAGCAGCTTAAATTTGAATGTAGTATGATTTGTTGCCAATATTCATGAGCAAGCATTAAGTCTTATAGGATTACTCAACAGTAGTGAATGTCCTGCTAGTTTGGAAGGGGACTTCTGGTTTGGAGCAGTGAAAAGACAAACACTGACTTCATTTAGAGGATCAAATCTTTTTTTAATAATAATGATGAACTGAGGTGCATGAGCCACATGCGGTAGAAGCTGGTCCGCTAGAGTTACCAGGGCACAACCCTCTCAAGGAGAATGTCAAACATTTTTACACCACCACCCCATCAAAGCCACACACCCTTTCCTGAACCCACAGTAGAAATTGTGACAACAGGGGACCCTTCTAAACCAAAGTAAGACTCTTTTCAGTTTAGTTACGTGCTATTTATAAAACTTTTATTTATAAAAGATGGAGGGCACAAGGAGAAGGGGACGACAGAAGATGAGATGGTTGGACAGTGTTCTCGAAGCTACTAACATGAGTTTGGCCAAACTGTGAGAGGCAGTGAAGGATAGGCGTGCCTGGCGTGCTCTGGTCCATGGGGTCACGAAGAGTCGGACACGACTGAACGACTGAACAACAACAAATTTATAAAACTGCAATGCTAAAGTGTCGATAGTAGCTTTGCAAAGGAGGAGGATGGGGAGAAATGCAAAATAACTTAGCCTCGCCCTGTGATCATTTGATGGCCATGACTTCCTAGCACCTCCACCAGGTCTAGTGGGCACCAACTTCCACCCCCACCACTTCAATCCTCTCTCCATCTAACCTTACCTTTCTGTTACACCCAAACTATGGTGAATGACTTCCAAACAAGCAAGAATTTTAAGATATAGTTTGAAGTTGACCTCCCAACCCAAGTTTGTTTGGGCACCATCAACCATATTTCCCAGTTTAGACCCAATGGAAACTCTGGTTAACTGCTGTTTTCTGGCTTGTTCACTCAATGTATGTGAAGCAAGAAGCAGTATGGGAACATGTGGCTGAATGAAGCTTGGCATATCTTGGCATATTAAACTAAGATTTGCTTGTGTTAATGTAGCCACAGATATTGTGTGTGAGAGAGAGGGGGGATGTACAGTTCAGTTGTTGCATGGAACCCAGGGGCCTTCCCTCAGATTACCATTTCCCCCAAATTCAAAACTATAATGATTTGCACCAGGAAAATGCAGCTACATAAAATCAGTATCATGCACACCTACAACTGATACCAGTATTGGCCAAGATGGGAATGGTAATTTACAGTACAGCTTCTTGACACCATTGTATGAACTTCTTACAGATTTAGAGAACACACATTCACCCATTGTATAGCTCTCATGCAAGGGTATTCAACCAGTTTTTGATATTGTCATTGTCAATTTCTTTATACCCCACATTTTCCACAAGTAAATCTGTTCTCAAAGCAGTGCATACAAAAATCAAAATCTAAATACAGCAGTGTAATAACAGTACATAGTAAGACATATAATATAACTGCAACATAACACTTGCATTAATAATCAACAATTAATAGTTCTTCACCTTGCTGCACTGGGGGATATATATATATAATGTTGATTATTTGTAGTTCAATACTGGTGTAACTATCACTCACATGCCCTGAATGGGTCATACGGTCCCTGTTTCCTTTCTGAATGGATTCTTGAAATGTATTTCCCCCAAATAACTGGTTAATTTATTCTATAGTGCTGAGTCTTCTCACATTTGGGATATGGTGTATTCTTCATCTGACTTCCTTTGCCCTATCAGTTATTTTACACTTGCCAGTGCTATCATGTACTTTCATGTTGTCCATTCATTACATTATACAGTATGTGGGGGTACTTAACTTTGCTTTTCTCTCCCACCCCCATGCTGCTCCAAATTTGCTCATACTCTGATTCCTAAGCACCTGTGTTTCACCAAGGTTTTCTTAAGTGATTAATCTGGCAAGCCATTTGCTGAGAAACAATTGTTACTTGCTTTGGGCAAATAAATAATTGGCTAACTGCAAGGCTTTCTGTGCCCTCTTTGACATTTCTGCATCATTTTCCTGTTCCATTGCTGTGTTTCAAGTCCATAGGTCATTACTGGCAAGCTGGACTGAATAAATGTTTTCCATTCCAAATAAATTCTCGAATGCTTGCTTTTCTGTGTTGCACATGCTCCTCTGTTTCCTCACAAACAGGGTCAAAAGTAAAGGTTGGCCCTAGCTCTTATATCTGGTCTTATATTTGCTCCAAGTTCCATAGTGGAAGATTATCTGGCATTGCCAAATGTTACAGGGAGAGAAGTAAATGCATGCCAATTGTCATGTTTTCCCTCATAGTTACTTCTCGGTGCCACCCGAGCTTGTTACTTCACTGTGTAATCTGCTCATTTTCCCTTGTTGGGAGGTGTGTGGAGCCTTGTATTTACAGCAGGAGGATTAGCCTGGCAACTCTCCAAAGGTATTTGGAAAACGGCATTGTGGTGCCTTGCTTCAGCTGGGGTTGTGAGGGCTGATATATTTTGCCGGTCAAGACTTGAGAGCATTTAGAGTGTTTTCAGATCAGGATTTCTCACTGGGTCTGAGAGTGGGGCGATGATTTTATTAATAACAGCAGCAGCATTATCTGATTACTTACACAGACCTAGATTACAGATGCAGACTGGCTTAAGTCTTCTGTTGGTCTCAACACTTGGCATTAAGTAATCACATCCAGGGTTGCTTTGCAGGAATTGCCAACACATACTGTGAAATGAATGTCTTGCTCAGAAGTAAGCATCACTGACTTCAGTGGGGCTTACTCCAAGGTAAGTTTGTTCAGCTCAGACACCGAGATCCAGCACCGAGGGCCTTCTGGCAATTCCCTCACTGTGCAAAGTGAAGTTACAGAGAACCAGACAGAGGACCTTCTCGGTAGTGGTGCCCAGATGTCAAGGAGATAAGTGACTATACAACCTTTAAAAGACATCTGAAGGCAGCCCTGTATAAGGAAGTTTTTCATGTTTCATGTTTATTATGTTTTTTACATATGTTGGAAGCCCTCCAGAGTGGCTGGGGCAACCCTGTCAGATAGGCAGGGTGTGTGTGTGTGTGTGTGTGTGTGTGTGTGTGTTTCTTTTGTCAACAGCATATTTTTAATACAGCTTTTTATCACTAGTGAAAGATAACATGGATTATCTTTATAACTAGTAATGGAATTTGGAATAAAATCCTCATGTGGGGAATATGGCCCTCTTATTGGATTGTTGTAAAAAGATGCTCATTTTAGGGTAGTTGCTTCTCTCCTTTTGCTACTCATCCTGGGACACGGCAACAATTCCTGAGTCAACACTCAATGCAAAGAGCTGTGCGGTATGACCTTTGTAAACACAGTGGAACATTTGAGCCACCCCTATCTGAAAGCATCCTTCTGTGCCACTGGACATGTGCCTCTCAATGCTTGGGGCAACTTCATAAACACCCTCTGAGGCAACATGAAAAGGTGCCATGGAGGAAGAAATTTGGAGAGACCTTCATGTATTGGCCAAAGGGCTGTTGAATCACAGCCCGTGACAGCTTGCCTCTAGGAAGGCCTATCACCTTCTGTATTGGGTGGTAGAGATGGAGCAACCCCAAGGACTTTTCATGCAGAACTATGGCTGTATAGACGAAGTTCTTTCTAGGTTTTTCTTTCGTGAACTTGATTTTTGCTAAAGATAGTAGCATGGGATGTTGGATCCCATTTTTGTTACTAATTATTATTATTGTTGTTGCTGCTGTTACTGTTCTTATTTATTAATCACTTTCCACATACATCCTAAGGCAGGTTACAAAATATAATTAAAACGGCTAGAAAAAACAGTTACGAAACAGATACAGAAATAACCAAGGATGGATTTAAAAGCAATACAAAATGGGCATTTGCGACAGAGGCCTATTCATCCTGCTGGGAAAGCTTGATGATAAAAAAAGAGAAAATCTGTGTTTCTGTTACTAAAAGCCATTGCATGCCAGTGCCTCAGGTACGAGCAGAGTGCTCTTTTGTATCTTTGTATAAAGATGGACAGCTTCTGTTACACTTGGATAGCAAAGGAAATTATATATTAGAAATGAAATGCGTTTTCTTTTCTACTCTTCATCTAGGCGCATTTGCTATCTAACTTGCTTGTTGTATATGACATTCCATGCATAAAACTGGGAACACCGATGCCATATCTCTGAAGCACAGAACCATATCCTCTCTCCAGATTACAAATGATGCAGTGATTCAGAGACAAGCAATTTTTTTCACACAATGATTACCCTTATCACCTACAGCCTTATTGTTTAAAATTTCCATCGTGTTGGCTTTTTTCATGATACCTTTTTTTCATTGTTTGCCAATGGATCCCATCAGTAGTCCATGCAGACTCACCCACGATTAGTTTTATTTTTGCACCAACAGCTCAAATGACCACTCTCTTTCCATCCATAGAACTGTTGAATCGGAGGGTAAGAAAGGGCTCAGAACAATTTCTAGTTTAGTCTTTTCTCCCCATTAATTTAGGAGGTTAGATTGAGACTGTTAGCCACCCTTAGATCCTATTGAAGTCAATATGAAAAGTTAGCCATGAAAAACTTAATTCCCATTTATTTCAAAAGGAACCAAGGTTGCTTCCAGGTGATCTGTTTATTGAGCATTCATCCTGAATTAAGTTTGCACAGAGGTTATAATGATTCCCCAGTGCATTTTTCTGTAACTTTCCTTACTGCAAAAAGACTGATTTTGGGAAGGTGGGGAGTAAACTTGTTGCAGAAGAGCACTAGATCCACTTGTAATTGTGCAACCTGAATTTATAGCAGTGGTCTGTTTCTGTGATAGTATTTGCACCCAACACAGGATCTTTACTCTTTAATGATCCAGTATGTGGCTTAGGTAAAGGTAAAGGTACCCCTGACCATTAGGTCCAGTCGTGTCCGACTCTGGGGTTGCGACGTTCATCTCGCTTTATTGGCCGAGGGAATCGGCGTACAGCTTCCAGATCATGTGGCCAGCATGACTAAGCTGCTTCTGGCGAACCAGAGCAGAGCACAGAAACGCTGTTTACCTTCCCGCCGGAGCAGTACCTATTTATCTACTTGCACTTTGACGTGCTTTCGAACTGCTAGGTGGGCAGGAGCTGGGACCGAACAACAGGAGCTCACCCCATTGCGGGGATTCGAACCACCGACCTTCTGATCGGCAAGCCCTAGGCTCTGTGGTTTAGACCACAGCAACACCCGCGTCCCAGTATGTGGCTTACACTACTGTTATTGAGGCAATTTTCAAAATTAGGTAAATGTTTCCCTTGGAGCAGAGCTGCTTATTTGATTGATTGATTGATTGATTGATTGATTGATTGATTGATTGCTACTAGTATCCTGGTGATTTGACAGGGACAATGGGGAAATCCCCAAAAGGACTGCTCTCAGTTTGTTCATAAGACTGGCTCAGGAGCAGTAGTTCCAGTGAAGCATGCTGTGCTCAGATTCCATCTACCTTGCCTCCCATTAGTAATTTCAAACCATGTGATAAAGGAGCCTAATTTAACACAAAGCAGCAATGCTGGTGTGGTGTGCCTCTGTTTGGCTGGCTACAGCAGGATTTACAGGCAAACAATGCCTCATGTTAAGTAGACCAACCAGCACCTCTCTTTGTCAGCATGCTTTTCTTGTGCACAGGCTACTACTTGCCTTTTCTTCTGGACTTGAGATAGTATCTGATCCTGCAATTAATATTTCCCCCCCTACTAATGCAATGCAGTGTTGCTTCTAGATTCGTCTTGCTGTTAGTAATTTTCAACACATGAAAAAAAGCATTTAGTTCAGTTAACACTAATGTGTGGATGGGTGTTAGTAGGGTTGCTTAGGTCAACAATTTTCATTACAATGTTTAAATATTTTCTGCTGTTGAATGTTGGATAAGGCATATATTCTCACCATACATTACAGGTGGTTGGGATAATAATGAAAAGTGATAAAGGTATAATCCTAAAGCACTGTGTAACCCCTAGGGTCAGGAGTAGAAGGAGAATTAATACAGTGGTACCTCGGTTTAAGAACAGCCCTGTTTACGAACTATTCGGTATACGAACCCTGCAAAACCGGAAGTAGTGTTTCGGTTAGCGAGCTTTACCTTGGTCTACGAACGGAAGCCGAACAGTGGAAGGGCACCGACAGCAGGAGGCCTCATTAGGGAAAGCACGCCTCAGTTTAAGAACAGCTTTGGTTTAAGAACGGACTTCCAGAACAGATTAAGTTCATAAACCGTGTTACCACTGTAAATATAGCATTCCATTTTTGCAAGTATAGATTCTAGCCACAAATTGTCCAGCAGGCCTATTTCAAAGCAACTTACTGTCCAGGAACTCCATGGGGAACTTCTCTTGGGCAAACTCAACTGATATGGAACAGGAATTGTGAGCAGCCTACTGTCATTCATCAGCTGGACCGCAAGCTCAAACTCAAATAAAACATTGAACAAAATAGGATACTTGTAGAGGATGGCTGCTCAGAGTCATAGTGTTAGTGCTCCTCTAAACAAGTGGTTTAACTTTTTCCATACTGCACAGCAACATACAAACTGACTCCCCCATCCCATAGAGTTAGAACTTTTGGCAATTGCATTAAAAGCTAGGGAACCATATATTTCTCCCACTGGCTTGAGAACATAGTGAACTTGGAATGGAGATAAATTAGTGTCTATGGTGATCTCCGTTGTCAAAGTAATTCATGTCACAAGACCATACCAAAGCAGACACAGGGGAACAATCTCAGATCATATGTTGAATCAATGCTGACCTGTTTTATAGCTCCAACATCTATTTGCATTGTGCTGTCAAGTGGAGTTCCAATAAGTACTCTGAGCCAAATTGAATTAACTTGCTATAATGAATGACTCCTGGAAAAGCATTAAATATTACAGCTGGTTTTGTGTCCTTTGCCTGCTGGATGCTTTTTTGCTAACCCTAGATTTTCCCTGATAATGTCCTCAAATGTTTTAAGGTATTTTTCCTCTTGAACAATATTCAGTATCTTTGACAACTCATAAAGGAACCTGGAGTTTCTTCAAATCTTTGCATTGGCAGTAATGAGTATTTCCAGAAAATAGCATTATGGTCATATTTGGAAGTGTAACAAGTATGACTGCTATTAGTTGTAAACATTTGTATTAGCCATGAATTATTCTTAATTTGATCATATTCACAGGAAGAACATTTGGAGACTATGTTATGTTGAAGGATTCTTTGTTCACAAATGGGTCTGTATTTACTAGTAAAAGGCCTGGTTGTTTCAAAGAAATGCAATTTAGATGACAGCGTCAGCATTTCTTCCATTAGAATATTCTGCATATTAGGTTGAATGGCTTAGATTACAATGGTACCTTAGTTCTTGAACGTAATCTGTTCCAGAAGTCCGTTCGACTTTCGAAATGTTCAAAAACCAAGCTGCTGCTTCCGATTGGCACAGGCATCCCGGAAACAATAGCTGACAGCCACATCAGACATTCAGCTTATGAAAAACGTTCGAAAACTGGAACACTTACTGCTGGGTTTTCAGCGTTTGGGAGCTGATTTGTTCATCAACTAAGCCATTTGAGAACCAAGGTTCCACTGTATTCCAAAGCAGACTGCAAAATCTCAATGATTTCTTTATAACTGAATGAGTAGGTGATTGTCAATTCATGGTACCCTGCTTAGTTTTGGGATTTCATAGCTTGACAAAAAGAACCTGCCAAAAAAGTGGATGGATGTAGATCGTAAAAACATGGAAAGCTGCCTTGTGCTGAATCAGACTATTGATTCACCTACCTCAGAATTGTCTATACGCACTGGCAGCAGCTATCCAGGGGTTCAGTGGGACATTCTACCTAGGGATGCTTGGGATTGAACCTAGGACTTGCTGCATGCAAAGCAGATGATCTACTACTGAGCTATGACCCTTTCCCCTTAGATCGCCCTCACTATGTCTGCAGCTCAAAAAAAATGAATAGTATATACTAAACCTGAAAATTAAATGATAGGTGAAGTCTCTGGACAATTGTAGCTGGGAATTCTCTATGGACTGCTGAATGATTGCATAATAGTGGCAGAATAAGCCTTGGCTACAGCTCATGGTTAGCAAAGAGACATCTGAACCCAGGCTAATGGTTAAGCTAAGGCCAAACCTTGGCTCAGCTCAGTGCAGTGCAAGAGTAAAAAAGATGGGAGGAAGAGAGCAGCCTCAAGCTCACTTCCAGAAGCATGCACATTCATTCAGCCTTCTAAGTCATAGTCTGGCAACCATGACATGTGAACCAGGCCATTTGGTTTGCAAAAGCTCCAGAAGAATTAGCCTAGGAAGGATGACAGTGGGAATCAAGGAAAACTAAAAATGTCTTAGAAAGTAAGCATAATTGCGGTGTGGGGGCGGAGAATTAAAAGCGAGAAATGTAAATAGTGACAGATGGGCATTAGCCTACTTCTGAGAGATTGCCCTGTTGATCCCAGATAATGAGGGTGGATCTGCATCAGCAATTTTCCTGAGAGATGTCCCAGGCACAGCAGCTTTGGTCTACACCTCATCTCTGCAGGCTCCCTGTTTATGTTATTTTTATTTGAATAATGTATACCCCACTTAACAGTTCTCAATTCAAAGCCACTTCCCATTAAAATTACAGTTGGCCCACCTTTAAAGCTGGCCACTCAAATGGAGAAATCACTCAATGTGCAGCTTGGGTGCATTTTAATAAGCCTCTGGAGTGAATCATGTTAACAGGATGAATATGTGATGTGCAGTGCCACCCTAAGAATTAGGATCACACGAACACACTCTTTTGGGAAAGCGAAGGCCTCTTCACTGAATTATTTGCCTTCCATGAAACATTATTCATGAATGAACCTATTCACAAGTAGGAGGGGCAGCAGCCCCACGTTCCAAGCAGCAGTCTGGATGCCTGGTTAATTTTGGTGCATCTGCTAGTGGCCAAGGGCTCCAGCTTGCCACTTGGCAATAACACTTCCTGTGTGGCAGGCTTGATTAAGTGCGAAAGTACACTGGTACTTCAAAAACATAAGAGCTGAATAGGGTTTTATGTGTTCTTGCCTTAATGGAGGTGTTGTTGAAACAATAGCCAGAGCCCTGTTAGAGATGATGTAGAGGAAAACACTCTAAAGCTCGCAAGAGGAAATGTAGAAGGCTTGGCCCAGCTCCGAAGCCAGCAGCTCAAGCTGGGAAAGCCTGGGTGCATTTTAATAACCCTCAGGAGTATCTCATGTTACAGGATGAATATGCCACATGCAACATAATCCTAAGCATCTTTACTAAGCCAAAAAGTCCCATCAAGTTCAGCAGGACTTGCTTTTCTATATGTCATTCTGATCAAATTTCATCTCCATACCCAGTTATGTGCTATATGTGCAATGTGGCACTGAAAGTGCACCAGTTGATGGTAATACGGTATCAATGCACCTGTGCAGATTACTGGAAGTCACCCCATTACCTGAACCCCATTGCAACCCCATTCAGTCACCCTTAAATGCAAGAAACTCTGGGTAGAGGTGAAATAATGCAGTTGATGTTGTATTCAAATGGCTGGCCCTAACTAATCAATAGTCTGCGTAAGGCAGATAGGATCTTGTTGACCCTTCTTTTTTAAAAAAGGCCCATAGTGTCCCACTGTCTGTTGAAAATTGGTCCCTTTATCATGCTTTCCAAAAAAAAATTCAAAAAGTATTTCAAATTAACATGGAGGAGAAAATATGAAGATTCAACTGAATCTGCAAAATGGCAAATTATACATCTTAGTCAACCCACAAATACGTTATGCTACCAGGTTTGATATGTTTGTTTTCCATTGGTTTAACTCCTCAGATTATGGATTGTGCAAGGGAATTCCACCATAATAATGTTTCTGTGCTTACCAGAGGATCAATTATTAACACCTGCAGGATATTGGGTGATGATATGCTATAAAAAGATTTCTGCATATCTGGCTAGGTCTGTTGGGTTGACTACAGCCAACCTGGTACTCTTCAGATGCTGTTAGACTTCAGATGCTGTTAGACTTCAACTCCCATCAATGCTAGCCAGTAGGGGTGAATGAATTTGTAGTCTAACAGTCTCTGGAGGATCCCATATTGGCTAACCTTGACCTACATTAACGGCACAGGTGGAATGTTTGCTTTTCAGTATCAAAGTTCAGTTAGATGACTCTATGCTAGGTTAGAATGCAAGTGTCTTGCACAACTATAGTTCAATAGCATGGCTTAGTGTTGTTTTCAGTCACAAAACTAGAGTATTACGAGTTTTAGAGCAGATATTTAAAATCACTTGATACTTCTTGGAAAATCTCTTGCAATCCCATTCATGGGAATCGGGGCATATGGGGGCGGGGTTAGCTTCAGGAATATGTAAGGTTGTACTAAATTTGGTGCTTTGATTCCAAAGTTATGTATAGAAGTAGACTATTGAATCACGCACACATACATCGGGAGTGTAGTGCATTGTTTATTGGCCAGCTGTTGTTCTCTTTAGTAAGAATACCCTACAACACCTGTCCCTGCTTCATCTGCCTCATATCCCAGCCAGTATCCTGTTCAAATCAGCTGCCAAGTGCATTTCCCCAGAGTGGAAAAGGATGTATAATGTGATTCTGGCTGGGGACTTTACCTTGGCGTAATTGTTGTTGTTAGTGAAAGAGGCCTTGTTAGAAACAGAGAGAGACCCTTAAGAAAAATTGGTTAGCTTCTGCTGTGTAATTAGCAATCATTTGAAATGTGTGAACTATAACTGCCCTTTCCTCAAGCGTATTATACCTAAATCCAGAATTCAAAGCATCTAGAGACTTTCTATATTATTCTCCATAAGTTGCCAGCTTTAATTAAGTGAAGTTCTCTTGGATACTAGTCCCTTGCTTTAGATCTGTGCCAAATTGCTACTTCTTCATTTACAAGTGGATATTGTCTTTTCACTTTGAAATTGATGGGAGAGGAAGGCTGTCTTGCGATATGCATGGCTTACGCAGTCTATGCAAGAGAAGTTATGTTAATGGGGATCACACCTTATGCAAACCCACAAGGATAGCTTAAAACAGCTGCCATAGGTCTGTGTAGCTCCGTACTGTCTGCTATTGCTCGCCGTAGCTCTCCAAAAGTATTGGGGAAAGTTGTCTTCCCAGGTCTACTATTTGAAACCCTCACCTGGAGGTGCCCGGGATTGAATCTGGGATCTTTTATATGCAGCATGGGCTGTATTACTGAGCTCCTGTCCTTCCCCACTTTACAGGATACTACTTTCCTTCACTTCTGGTTTAATACTTAAGAACTGACTAGGGAGCATGGGAAACTGCGGTTTTCCTAGCTGCTGCCATAGCCCCCTGTAATTTCTTGTGAATTTGAAGTAGTAAAAATTTAACTGTACAATTGGTCTCTTCTTTCTCATACCTTTTTTCTTTCCCATATGCATTAACTATGGATATTTACACTGGCTGTTGCATCCAAAATGCACTATCAATGCTTTTTACTATACAGCAATTACTGCTTTGTTCTTGGGGAAATTCTAATACCTTTACATCCCTACTCACAAAGCAGTTTTGAGGACCTGAGAATTGATATTGCCAGGTTCTGTATTTTGCACTGGGCTATTGGTTTACATTTTGCGTAGGGTGTGCAATTTTCTTAATCTGTTTGAAACCTATTTTTGTATTTGAAAGTAGTTATTACTTGCCCTGAGCCTGAAAAACTAGCTCAGAATTAAATATGAAATAAAAATTAGAAAGGGGCGGGGGTAAAGTAATTGAGGTCTACCTCTTCATTCCTTTGAATTTCAGCAAATATAAAGAGAAGAAGAAATGGGTTATTCCCTGATCCATAAACAATAAGAGACTCAACCCCTATGAAAAAATACAGCTGGCCAGATTTTTTTTGGCACTTTGCCATTCCTATTCTCATAATGAAAATTAAAGCCCAAATCCTTTCCCTATAATTTTTGTGGTTTCTCGGTTTCAAAAAGAAATAAATACTTCAGAAACCTAGAGAACAGAAGATGTCTCAGTAGAATGTACTGGAATGTGAATATTTTCCCCACTTTCTTTCATAGAGTTTCATAATCATGTTTGAAACAGCTTACAGAAGCAGTTATGGCCAAGTACAGAGGTAACGTGGTTTCTGCGTTCCATGCTTAATGTAGTTAGGCAGTTACAATCATGTTGTGAGGTCAATTTGGAAGCACACTGGAGGTGGTAAATATAGCATGGATGTTAGAAATAACAATCTTGTCCCCAGCCATAACTGAGTAGGAAAGGCAGGTCACAGCTGCAGTATAATTTCATTGCATAGCTCTTGGCATTTACTTTTGGCTAGGACTACAGCATAGTTCTAGGGCTTTGTCCCCACCATGCCTTGTTCAACATTCCTTTCATCACGAGCCCTCATTTTCAGCTTAAGGAGAAATAGACAATGAGTATAATGCTGATAACCAAACTTTTTTTTTACAGAATTGTTAAATGGGTCTGGTTCTCTTTGATAGAACTATGTATCATTAATGAGAGAGATGTCAATAATAAACATAACCCACTTGTCCTCCTATTACTTCTGCCTGTCTGTCTTTGTCTCATTAAAGCAACTGTTGATTTGATATCAGTTCTGATTGTACAGTGAACATAAAACACCAGCCATCTCCTACTTGGTACTCTCCAGATGTTTTAGACTACAACTCGCATCAGCACATGTAGTGCAAAACAGGAAGACTGCAAGACATGCACCTCACTTGTGTTCTGAATGGTGCATGCATGTTTTAATCATCACTTTCATTGGCAAAACCTTCATTTTATTTATTTTTAAAATGTCTGGCCTGCCTGGTTCTTCAAATAGGCTCAAAGTGGCTAACAAACATAACCCCCCTTTTAAAAAATTCCGCATACTTTCAAATTCATACACTAACATTATCTATTTAATGAATTCCACTGATATAAAAGTAGCACAGGTAAGCCAGCCAAAATTACACTGTTAACCAAAGGGCTTTTAAAAAAGCTGGTTCCTCACTATGAGTTCTTCAGAAAGGCATTCAGTAGGGTTAGGTGCCACAACAGAAAAGCCCCTATCCCTAGTTGACAGCAGTATAACCTTCCAGCATAAAATTGATGGAAACAGCAATTGGATAAGAATGTAATTGGTCTATCAACAATCTTATCTTTCACACTCACAAATGCCATAAAAGATAGCATCAGACTGGACTGCTTTTAGTTACAGCCATAGTAAATAGTCTTTCTCTTGGGTTACCCATATGCATTTCTAAAGCATAATCTGATTTAATTCAAGACCTAAGCAGATCCAGCTGTTGAAGAGGAAAGGCAGTTAATTTTTATTAAAATATGTGTTCTCTTAAAAACCTGGAAACGAGATAGGAATGCCCTTAGTGATAGTGTCAGAAGTAGATCAAAGTCCTAGTAGGTATGTTGGTCACATAGAACAAGAAGCATGTGTACACATAATTAAATAGACAGCTATGTCCATGAGCATTACACATACAAATGATCTATACATGGATTTCACATTTTTGCCTGCCTGGAAGCAATTTCAATGCAAGACATTTTAAGAAGCCCTTAGTTATAAGGCTGCATGTTGCATTTTAAACAGTAGTTGGGCCGAATAAAACAGTATCATTTCTCTTGGTGTTTCAAGTCCTAGGTGGCAGGACTAATGAGAGGGAAGATTCCTGTTCCTCTTTCATTTGGTATTGAAATCATGTAAAATCTGGGGGACTGCTGAGTTGACAAGTCAGTAGATGAAAGGATAGGTAATTATGCTTTGAATCATTCAGCTCTAGGTCATCAGGTACATTTGACCTTTCAGTGGGAGCATAGTCTAAATATTAGGTTGTCTCAGGAATATAAAATAATACAGTTTCGTTTCTAAGAAAAAACTTGCCATTGTATCCAGTGTCAATTGTCTGTAGGGATGCCAGTTTGCAGCCTAGATACTCACTTCATCTTTTAAAAATTACTAAGCAGGAGATGCCACTTCATAATTTCCAAATTGCAAGCTGTCAATCAGTCCCTGTTTTCAACTTTGCTTTCCCCACTGAAAATAGGAAACACATTGTAATTTAAATACCTCATACCTCTATATTCTGTGTTATTTGCTGTAGAATTACTATGCCCACTACCATTGGCATAGCCAGTATTTATGTTAGGGGGGAGGCCTTACGTCAGGAGGGGCAGAACCAAGCTGTTAGTTAAGTATTTCTATTTATTTACTGGGGGGGCAACTGCCCCCACACACCCCCTTGGCTATGCCCATGCCCACTACTACTCGTAAGTCATGGTGCCCTGCAGATATAATGAACTACAAGTCACATCATTCCTGACCAGTGGCCATAGCTGGGACTGAAGGGAATTGGTGACCTCCAGATGTTGTGGACCGCGTGTGGGCTACCCCTGCTCTAAGTCTTCCTAATTGTTACTGCAGACTAGCTGATCCACACATCCCTTCCATTGTGTTCCTCTTCCTGCTCTCCTCTCTCTCTCTCTCTCTTTTCCTCTTCTCTCCAGACAACATCTTCTGCATGCCCCACAATCAACAATCTGGGATAGGGGAGCCAACTTGGGCCCCAGGTTATGGCTGCCCTGTGCGTGACGTCATGACGTTACATCGTAATGTGACATCGTGACATCACATGTGTCCCCCGGTCTCAGAACTTGGAAGTCAGGTTCTGATACCTCGTGAGACTTCTGAAAGCATCTCCGAGATCTCGCAAGGCCTCAAACGTGACTTCTGGTGCTTCCCAAGGCACCAGAAGTTTCGCCAGGGACGCTGCAACAAAATTTCTGTGGGTGCTCAGAGCCCCCTATAGTTGGCACCCCTGATCTGGGATAATTGTTACTCTGCCTTTTAGCAACACCCAGTGAAAAGGGCTGTAAATGTGCCCATGTGGTTAAAAGCTGCTAACAAGTTATTTTTTTGTATTAAAATTTCTTGCCTGTGTGCCCTTCACTGTGATAAGTCATCTGATTACTTCTGAGGATGTCTATCACTGGAGAGCCTTTAAGTCAGGTAATAACCACCCCTGCCCAACTATGCCCTCATTTAATTCTGTGGGTACCACATGTGTGACACAAGCTTGAGTTCAGCAACTTCCAAGTGGCTGTGTCTTGTTTTTAGGTTTCATTAGTTATCACCTTAGAATTAGACCTAGAAGCCACTCCATGCTTAACAACTGTTGCCATGTTAGGGAGGGTTTATTGCCCCCTGGCAGAGAGAGGTCTGAATCCAGGAAGTGCGGCCTGTGGGAATGCGTATTGCTAAAGGCGGAGCATGCCAAGGGAAGATGCTCCTGGAGAAAGGGGCAATTAATAACTGATGAGACAGGAGCAGGGGTGGAGGCGGCAGAAGGCAAGTGCACATTAGCTAGCCAGGATGCAAGAGCAAGGAAGACTTTGCACAATAGGGCCTGGTCTGGGTGTCCTGGGAGATTCCGCTGCAGAACAAGAACTAAAGCAAAGGGAGAGCTGGAGGCCATGTGGCAGGGTATCCTAGACCTGCCAGCAGGGAAGATCTGTAAAAAGGAGAAAGAATCCTAAGGCAGCAGTCTGACAGGCTGTCAGGCAAAATGGCCCAATCGTGCATGATCTGTGCCTCTTGCCAACTGATTAAGGAGAGTGGGAGGTGAAATAAGCTGTCACTCGCAGCAGCTGAGGGAACCAGGGGAGCATGTGGGTAGGGTTTTAAATGGCAACAAGCAGTTCAATTTTGTTTATTTGCAAATTCAGTTTTCCAGCCTTCTCTTTACATTTTCATCCAGTTTACACAACAACACTCCACCCACCCACCCACCCACCCACACACACACACACACACACAATACTTGAGTACAGTACTGTAAAACCGTCAAGAACCTTTGCCTTGGAATCTGAATACCTAAACTCTTATCTGGAAATGTGGAAACAGAGATACCTCCCCCCTTTTATCAGTAGATTTAATTGCTTGTCTGTATCTGTATATATGTACACAAACAAGAGCCCCCTACACTTTCCTTTGCTAATATCCAAGGTAGATCTGACCTACAGTGTTGCTAGCCTATTCTATTCCTGGCTTATTAAACTTTTCCTCAATGTTTAACTTTGATTATCCGTGCTGTGGTGCAGTGAAGGTCGCAATTTCTAAGAGTTCTTTGCATTGAAGCGCAGACCTTTTAAAGGGTGGCTCTGTTTTCACTTTCTGGCAGCTTTTGGGAAGCACTCACTCTGCAAACTTTTTTTTTTTTTGCCAGGGGTTTTGTGAAGATGATGGAGGGGGTGCTTGCGAGGAAGGGGAAGAAGGAAAAGGAAGACACCAGCACCCACAGCTTGTTAGAGCCATTCACTGAAAAGAAAACACTGCTTGTGCCAGACTGAACAGCCCTGCTCCTAATTAAGCCCAGGGAAGCAATGGGATGGTTTAATTGAGAACAGCATCCCTGTTTAATGGTGCCAGCAATAAAATAAAAAAGCACACCCAACCAACCAAATTCAAAGCATAAAGTGCACAGAAGACAGTAGGCAAAGGGTGGGTGGGTTGTTCGATAGGGCCACATGGTAAAACCCTCTTCCCTGCATGTCATTTGGAAGAATAATTGGATTCCATTTACAGGTAGAGTTTGTACTTAGTGGCTTAGGGAACTGGATATTTGCTAGATGAAGAGCAAAGCAGCCCAGTTTTGGGAAGAAAGCACTTCCTGGTGATTTTGACAGTGGGAAGTAATAACCGGAAAGCTTCACCTAGATCAGTATGCCTCCAATTAGCCTGACTTTAATATTTGAAAAGGCGTCTCCTCAGGTCATAAGAGTTCAGCTTCTAGCATGTGCAATACTTTTGAATTTTAGATCCATTAAGTATACCTACTAAACTATTAAATTTGCTTTGAAACACAGGCTGGGATCACACACACACACACACACACACACACACACACACACCAGATGTTATCCATTTTTTAAAAGCAAACACTTACTTCCAGATCTATGCTGATCAGGTTTGTCACCTGCTCTGGCTCCTGTTTTCAAATTGGTTAATGATGTGTGACATACTGATTTAGCCATCCCACCCTTCTCAGCAGCACACAGGCAATGGAGGCATCAGCCTTTAATATACTCCGATGCAAAGGACTTAGGAGCATCGCTGCAGCCCATCTGTTGTCCTTCAGTGCCAGGTGGAGCCACCATCTTGAGTAATGATCACCGTTTTCAGACACTCATAAAAACAATTTTCTGACCCTGTATCTTTTACAAGTGCCACATAATGTTTGTCCCACACTTGCAAGAAATCATTTTTTTATGTGGCAGCACCTATTTTCTGAAAACCCCTGCCAGTGAATATTCAGCAGGCACCTTCATTGTATTGTTTTCTATGTCTGCTCAGAACCTTTTTGCTTAGGCAAGCCTAGCCAGACATGTAATTTTTATTGTGCATATTTTCTTTTTAAAACTGTTGATGGTATGCATCTTTTCACAGTATTGTCTGCTATTTTTAAACTCTGTATTTGTAATTTTTAAAATATTTGTGTATACTATTGTGTAAACTGCTTGGATCTATTTTTTTGATTAAGCAGTGTATAAATCTTGCTAAGCAGAAAGCAAAACAAATCAACATTGATAGCAGCTGCCATTTAACCCCTGGAAAGAAAGTGGCATTCATATAGTACAGCACACACGCACACCCCAACTCTTGTCTGACACACAGCCTTGTGTATACAGAATGCTGCTTTAGACTAAGTTGCCTGGTACTGCTGGTAATTTGAATATTTTAGCTGCAAATATTGAATTTATTATACTTTTAACCACAATGTTAATGAAAGTGATAGCAACCTGCACCAGGGGATCGTGTGGCACTGTACTTCAGAGCTATGCAGAGCAAGCTAGTCACCTGTTCTGTTTGCCTAATAGAAAACTGTCTCCCTCAGACGTGAAATGCTGAAGTGAGGCTCAAGGGGTGGTGGCCTGAGCACTTCCCTTCCTGAAGACTGAGTGGCAAATGGCTGACCTGTCTTCCTGTTCTTATCGTCGGCTGTCTTTCACTGATTCTCTCTACCTTAGTAGGTAGATGCTGCTTTTTTAAAAGTTGAGAATTGCTGTTCCAAAAGTCATGTAAAGTCATCGGGAGACCCAGCCAGATGGGCGGGGTACAAATAATAAATTATTAATATTAATATTATTTTTATTATTTTATTATGTATTTCAAGACATGCATATTCTGTGTCTTCAGTGATGAATTGTGCCTCAGTCCAGTTTTATTTCCAGAAAATCATGCATAAAGCAATGCATAAGCAGTTTCATTTAACTGCATTTTATTTTTTTCAGTGAGGTCGATTTGTTCTTTTATGCATATTACTGTATTTTAGGTCATTTTTACTCAAAGCAAGTGGCTTTGAGGTTTTTTTATTATAAAGAAACCAATAATAAAAATAAAAATAAATCTATCAGTTACATTAAATTGGAAGGACAGGGAAGCGATTTTATCAATTCCAGGGTTTTTTGTTTTGTCCTGTTCCCAAAGTGAATCACTCTTCCTTCTTAAACTTATTCTCTTGCCTCTCCTGCCAATCTACCTGAGCCACCTTTCAGAGACTAGATGTCTGAGAGAGCTGTAACCCCATCACCACCGTTAGCAGGTTGCCCAACTTCCACTGTGCTTTCTTTAATGGAGTCCTCAGAAAGTGAATTTATTCCATTCATGGTTTGCCAGAAAGCAGCATTTTTGGAGTCTCCTCAAGGGGACAAGCCTGTCAGTCAAATTGTCACAGACAATAATTAACCCCCACCAGATCCGCACACTCTGTCTTCAGAGCAGTCAGTTAGAGCTACCAATACAGACAGGCTATTCTTACCAAGTTGGTTTTCAACCTAATTAAAAGGGTCCTGTCATTCCTTTCCCGTACCCCTCAGGCCTCCAATGGTCCCTTGTTCATTGCAGAATACAGACAGCTAAAACACATTCTTCCCTAGTACCTTTTCTGCACAGATAAAGAAAAACACTGAAATTCCCAGAGGAAATGCGGCAATGTGTAGCTAAAATTACAGCTGGCACTAAACCACTTAGGCAAGAAAAAATAAAAATCCAATCTATTGTCCCAATCCTAAACAGGTTTACTCAGTAGTAAGTATCATGGATTCTACTAGGGTTTTATTCCAAGTAAGTATACTTCAGTTTAAATATTGGGGTTGAAATAAATAGCTTTAAGCTCATAACATTAAAAGTGTTGAGTAAGAATTAAAATTGAACAACACTTCTGCATTATTCTTTGAAAACTTTTGTTTATATTTGTACTACCAGCTATTGTGCCCATATACAACGTGGTAAAAGCATAATGGATGGTTTTTGTTTTTATTTATATATTTTTAAATCTTTCTATACTGCTTCCCACATCAAGTCTCGAGGAAGTGTATAGCAATATTAAATGCATTTCAAAACATTAAAATACAGGAATAAAAGAAAACCTAGGACAATGTTAAAATTTATAATATTCTGAAATCAAGTCCCGGCAAAGGCCTGAGTGCATGAATCTTTTTTTGAAAGATACCTACCGGGTAAATGTCATTAAAGTGGGTGTTCACCTAAGCTCAGAGGGAAAGTGCTTCCATAGTATCTGGGCACCACCACAGAAAAGGCCTTGTCTCCAGTAGCCGCTAACCATATCCCACCACCATTAGGGCCTCATCAGCTGATTGTAATGATAACGTGGGGTAATATGGATAGATTTTCTTCCATGGGGAACTGAGACTAAAGTTTGTACATGTGAATTTGCAAACTTCCCTGGCCAGCTGGCTCAATTCTAGCTGGATCTATAAATCTCTCTCAAATTTCGCTCACCTTTCTGCAGATTAAAGAAGAATGGGCCTGATAGAGAAAAGGGATTAACTGGAAGCAATCCATATCAGCTATGCACCATTGGCTGTGGGTGTGGGTGTAAGATCCCAGAGTGGGTTACAACAATATTATGTACAGTTACAAGAATAGATAAAACCAATACAATTATTAAACAGGCAAAACCATTCCAAGTGGAACAGAACATTATAAATTCAACAAAAGAGGTGGGTCCCAGAGCTGTATTACCCAGTCTATAAAACAGGCTATAAAAACTCTACAGTAGCTGTTAGCTGGTGCTAAGGTAGTAACTTGTCTCTTGCCTCAGTTGCAGGATTGCTATCCATGGTCCTGAATTCCTTCCAGAATTTGGACTGGTACCAACAGTTCTGACCAAGTTGCTGAAGCCAACTCTTGCCCTAGATAAGCAGCAGGGATCTGCCTTACCCCACATACCTGGGGATTACTTCCTAATAAGCAACCTCTGGAGAGCACCATATTGACTCCCCCAGTAAACAGTACTGTACATACGTTTTAACGTGTAATTGCCAGACTGGTGGTCTATGGAAAGTTTAAGATCTTGAAATATTTTCGTATACCATATATGTCAGGCCTCCTCATCCTAGTGCTCTATTTTGGACTTGCTGGCTGAGGTTCTTGGGAGTTGGAGGTTGGGGAAAATGAATGTATGTATATATAACCTACAGCCATGACTGTTCTTGTGAATGTGATGAAGTAGACTTGAATTTTGCTTATGGGGGAAAACCCAGCAGTTCATCTTTTTTAGATAATATAGGAGAAAAAGTGCTAATACGTACCATATTTCTTCAACTCGCAATAGAAAACCTTATGTCTGTTTTTCCTTTGTTTGCAACAAAACTCTCAGCCAAATGTATTGATTTTGTTCACTGCATAGCCTTACAATTATAGGGCTTCAGCCTGATTCAGGAGCTCAGTTTTTTAACAGTTTGTGCATTAAAATAGTTTTTTTATGGTGAGGAAAAGCTTTTAAGGCATTTTACTCCAGGACTCCGAGTAATATTATGGATGTGCCTGGTGAACAATGTAATATTCAGTATGGCCTCCCATACTGCTTATCAGGCCAAGTGCCGTTGGTAAGGAAGTTGGGCAGAATTTAAAGACAGCTTGAATTTTATTTTTCTTACTTTGTCAGAGACAAGTAGTATTATTTCTGTCCTTTAACTCACAAGTCCACAGAGACAGTAGAAAAGGAACTGGAGCAAAGAAGATTCAAATCGATCTTTTTCTGCCAGGATTTAAAACCACTGAAAATCTGATTCCCAGTTCATGGGCTGTGCATCTGTGGCCCAGAAAACATTCCTTGCAATCATGAAGCTCCTGGCAGCATATTGACAAGGAGAAATGAAATCCACATCTGGCCTCTCTTGAATTATTCCTTATTGCTATGGAATCTTATTCCACAAATCATCCTGAGTTGAGTGACACCAAAGCTTCTCCCTTCACACAACAGATTACAAACTCTTTGTTCCTCCTAATCCTCTTCAAAAACTAATGAATGGCAAATTTAGATTAAGCCTGCCCCCAGCAAAACTGTGTTTATTCCACAATAGTTCCACGGTGCTGAAATTTGGCAGTCCGGGAATCCAAATGGCTAACCCAATTGGTGATCAGATACTTCTTTATTTCTGCATAACCCAATATACTTCTCACCTAGAGACAGAAGAGAAAGCAACTCAGTACAGTTGGCAGTGAAAGGAACAATAATCTGAAAAGGATCTGATCTGCAATATGATGTTTGGAAGTGAACACACTGAAGCCAACTACAACAACATATCAGTTCCAAGTTACCTGAATTCATATAAGAATAAAACTCGCAGTAAAGTAAGAGCACAACCCTGAATAGGTTAAGCCTTTGAAGTTCAACTGTTACATTATAAAGGCTTGTACCAGAACTACTAGCGTGTTTGAAACACACATCTAGCAAAACAAGTTTAATGTTTTATGGCTCGGATCAGTTGTGTTTTGAGCAGGTTTGATCCATTAGTAAAAAAGAAAACCCTACAAAATTTAAGGAAAATGTGGCAGCCCGTGATTTACCTTGTTGCTGCACAGGTTGCAGTCCCATGAACACTGGTAAGCCTTCTAGGGCTAAATGGGTAGGGAAATAAATATCACTCAGAAGCTGCTGAGATCTATTCTCTGCCAAGAGAGATTTATGATGTGGTGGGAAATTGCTTTGGTAGCTTTTAACCATACTTCATATGCTATTGCAAGCAGCAAATATTAAAATGAATTGTTGACTTAAAAATAAAGAGAAGAAAAGGCCTGTTTAGCTAAAAATGCAGGTCTTTTTAAAAAAATCAGCTGAGGTGGAATTTGGCAGTACTGCCAAGAGTGCCTTTTTCAAAGATTATCTGTTCATTGATATGGTTGAAGAAACACCCTGACGTGTGTGGGCCCAACATTCCTTGCCTGTGGCAATGCAGTCTTCCCTTTCATTTTTTCCCCCTAGGATCCTTGACCTTCTTTTTTACTTCTTTTGCACAGTCAAATGCTGCTTTGTAGTTTATGGAGATAAAATTAGAAAAGGCACTTCTTAAAGAACTGCTGATCCATTTGTCAGACACCGAGCACTTACACGTTACTTGGTGTGCTATTTTAGCTTTGTCTTTCACATCTGATTCAGTGTGACTGAGAACAGACCCCAGCTACATGAAATATAATATAGAATATATATGTTATATATATTATATATTTCTACCTAATGCAACTTAGAAAGGAAAACCACTTGGTGGAAAGAAACCATGAGAAAATAATTCTTTGAGAAGAAATATAACCTTTAAATTTGGGGTAGAGTGGCAAGTGTGAGGTCTTGGATCTCATAGTTGGTCCTAAAACCAGTCCAAAGGAAGTAACTATAAGGAGCTCTCCCAGACCAACAAAGAACCACAACAGCAATAAGCCAGAGCTGGTCAGTGATGCTCCATTCCCCCATTTTTGTGAAAACAAATAGACTACAGGGAGAGAATGGTTAATTGAGCTATGCTACAGGCCAGTCAAGACAGTATCATTGTAATCAAGGGTCAAGGGTCGATAACATTTCAGTCTCTGTAGTGTGAAAATGTGCACTCGGTTCTGTATTTGTTTTGCTTAAGATTAAAAGTAATAATTTTTATAGGAAGTTATAATAATAACAATCTTTGAGGTCAGACTTGCTTGCTGACCTGAGCTAATGGGGGTGCTGCAGATTACAACGTGACAGGATGGGGGTCTGATTATAGCAAACATTGAAGCAGGACACATTTTAGAAGCAGAGCTTTGGATCTTTGAGGTCACCCCGTTTGGGTTGGTAGGCTATATACCCATGAACACGTGAGTAAGGTTTTTCTCTTAAACATTGCAAAGCAACTGAGAACAGGGATAGCTATAGATGTGCACATACACCTGGGTGAAAGGCAGAGGAAGAAGAAGGAACTGTGTAAAGGAGACAGATGTTGCAAGTTCTGCCAGAGCACCAGGCAAGGCAGGGGATTCCAAGGCCCCTTGAAAATGAACAGATTCCCAAAGGAGATGGGAAAACAGCAGAAGTCACACTAGGATAGAACAGAAATTGAAAGGCCACTCCTGGCATGTGTAAAGTTATTACTCGATCCTACCTAGGAGACCATTAAGATTTGTAGGAAATCTTCAGGTGAAGATTTGTAGGAAATCTTCAGGTGAAGAGGTCCTCAGAGCAAGAGTGGCTACATTTTATTGCAATGTTTTTGTCTGGTGCAATGGCTTTCTCCTTTTTTGCTTTGGTCTCTTTTCCATGATCAGTATATCTTGTGGTAGCAGCTACCTAAGCATGTTACTCTTTGATTCAAGGGGTGAATTGTTCAAGGGGTGAACTGAAGGCTGAAGTGAGCTAAATGAATTGGGAATCCCTGGCAAGATCAGGTGCTCCTGACTTCGCCCTGTCTTTCATCCTGATATAACTAATTATATTGTAGTAGGAGTGTTATCTGTGATGGGTGGAATTCATAGTTATTCAGTTCAGGGATTGGGTACATGTGGCGCTCTGTTGCTGGACTACAACTCCCATAATCCTTGACCACTGGCTTTGCTACCTGAGGCTCATGGGAGCTGGGAATCTTAATAGCATCTAGAGGGCCATGGGTTCCCCATCTCTGATCTAGATGAACATGGTAACCCCATTCAAGGATAAAATCTTGGTCTACTTGATCATAGTTTATTAGACTTAGAACAGCTATTCTGCCCATGTGCTCTCTTATCCTCCTGCTTTCATGTGGCACAATTGGAAAATTTAAGGGGGAATGTTAAACCACAGAGGTCTGTTACCTGGTCTGAGAAACTGGGACTTTATCTTAGTTTACTAACCAAGATCCAATTGTAGTTTTATATGCTGTCTTGCTGTTTGGGATTAACCCTCACTTTCCCAGTTTGAATGCAACAGGAAACCATAATGTAACAAACCCCTAAAATTTTAGGTCAAAGGTAACATGCAGTCAGAACTAGCAAGAAATAAATCCTGGGTTATTAGACTGTGCTTGTTATTTTTGAACCAACACAGCAACCTGCAAACGACTGACGATAGTCAGCAAAAGGAGAGTCACTGAAACACCATGACATTCCTTATTCATGTAGATAGGAACTGGCATAAGCAACCTTGAGATAGCGGCCCTGGCATCTTGATTGTGATAACAAATCCCGAATTTGGGGGCGGGGGGAATGTTACCAGTTTTATTGTAGTCTGACAAGGTAAAGGAATGAATCAGTGGATCAGCCTGGATTAGAACAAGAATCCTCCTAAATTCAGAGGGATCCTCCTAATAACAGATGGCAAGACTAATCTTGATGTGGCTGCCTTATCTGCAAATGTGCTGCATCATTTTGATGAGTTTCCTCCTTTCAGTAGCTGTCTCAAATGAACTACAATTTTCCAGCTTATCTTTATGTATTATTAAGATTGTTTTTTTATTGTGCAAGGTATATTTTTGTTTGTAAGCTGCCTTGAGTTTGAAGTGAATCCCTATCCACTACACAACACAAGTATATAAAAAAAATTACTGAGCAGCATCAGTAAAGGATGGAATAGTTTTTGAAAGCATCCTACTCAGTCCTTCCTGTAAGGTTCCAGTACCTTGGAAAGTGACTCTAAAGAAAGCAGGGCAACAGGTGTGGAATTGCTTATGACACCTGCACAGTGTTAGGAACCTTTTCACCTGCTGCATAACTCTCTGTCAGAACAACAGATTGATTTTGCAGTCAGCATTCAAGTCCAAATAGGGTATGAACATAGAGTTCCTCACAATTGGCAGGGAACTTGGATTTTCATATCAACATCCCACCATTTCTCTTAAAATACCCCTTCCCTCCTCTAGACTCAGTCTTGATCTATTCACTTCCTGTCTCAAGTAACCCCCTCCCCTCAGCAACCCAAGTATTTAAACTCTTCTCAAGAGACCACATTGTTCCATTTGCTCCATTGCTTATTCTACATGGGACACCCCACAGTAAGTTGCAACCCCAGTTATCTCCCACCCTTAACTTCTCTGTCCCACCCCCTTGCTGCATATCCATATTTGATGTTTTCTTTGGATTTGTCAGGAACCTTAAGGCAACTTGAAACTTTGGGCACTCCTTAAATAAGCTTTTCTACTATTGGAACCACATTGGGATACTTCAAAGTAATCCAGGTTGTTTGCTTGGAGACTGCAAAACACAGAGACCCTGAGTTGCACCATATGCAGGGCTCTGTCATTCTAGGGTAAGCATGCCAGGAAGCAGTGAGGAGCTGTTGTAAAGTTGTGCCATTGTTGTGGACATGTTGTGGAAACAAAGAGGCTTAGAATGTGGTATAGCTATACCTCACCCACATTCTCCACATGACACACTCCTCCCCCCCCCCATCCACAAAGCATCTACACCAGCAGAGCTTTCCATTAATATATTCCACATCCTGCACTTCCTTAGGCCTCTTAGCCAGGAGATCTTGGGGACAGAGTTGCTCTCTGAAAAGCTTCTGTGTTCCATTTAACAAACTTAAAACACAAACGATTTTTAATCCTCTATGAAAGCAAATTGCGGCATTAAGATTAATGTAAGTGATTTTGAGGCCGAGCCATGGTCTATCCAGCCTCCTTGTCATGCTACTTTTGGAGCCTTTGGTATCCTATATTACTTAATGCAGCTGGTCTCTTTTAGTTTGTTTGAGATAAGTAAGACGAGGATTTTTTAATAACGGGACAAGAGTTATCCTGTTGCGTTTCCTTTTTCAATAGTTCCAACACAATTTCTAAGGAAGCAATCTTTACGGCCTTCATATTTGTTCTATGGATCATCTATTCTAAACTGTTTCCATTTCTTTACTTATTGTCTTTTCTGGTTTCTCCTCCCACCCTTCCTGCTCAGTTGCCAGGAGGGTGGAGTTAATGAGAAAGAGATTCTAGTTAAATACATTTTCTGCCTTGAAGGGTATTGATTGACCTGCATTTATCTAAGACCTTAAAAGTGATGCTTCTCCCAAGGGTAGGGTTAAAGGAAGGAATTCCAAAAATCTCCCTATTGAATTGACTTGTTAGAGGAGCCAGAGGAGGGTGTGTGTGTGTTTTTCGTGCCCCCCTTTTTCAGGGGAGGGAGTGGGCATACTTCAGCCTGTCATTCTTGTGTTTTCTCTTTTTGATTGTCAGGTATTAAATTCACTGTGAAGATGGTCTGAGCCTTGCAAAATGCATTCCTCTTCATATATTTAGTGGCTGCTGGTTATCGAAGGGGAGGGACCTGGGATCAGTTGGCTTTTCTTTTCTCTCGCTCTCTTAATCCCAGGCAGCTGTCACTCACTCCTTCACATTCATTGTATGTGCCCAGTGGCGGAACGGATGGTAATTATGCACATTTAAACTACAGTACTTTTCTCATGCTGAAGTTAGCGTTGCTGCCATGCTAACTTCTCATATCCTTTCAAAACACCTGGCAAAATATTCAGTGCCGTTTCTCTCATTGTTAATTAAAACGTTGAAATAAAAGTATTCTATCTTAACAATCCATTTTCCTATCAGGCTCAAAGTCTAGGCATAATTGTTAGGTTTGGCAACATGTTTTATTTATGCAAGTTCTCTCATCATGCAGGCATAGATATGCTCTTAACCCACCATATTTCACGAACATGAGAGCTAGATGAGAAAGTTAGAGCATGTGCTTGCTTATTTGCGGAGACGAAGTTCAAATCTCTTACATGGGGTTTTAATTAATTATTTGAAAAATTCCTGATTGATTAGGCTTGTCCGTGTGACTAGTTTAGAAAGTGTTGCTGTCATTTTAAATGGGCTTCATTTGCCCTTAGTGAAGTCAGAAATCTGATTGGATGCAGAGGAAAAATGTAGGATCACATCCGCAATGGGCTAGAATTGTTTGTGGGTGAACGAAACTGCACACACAAATGCTACAGAAACAGCAGCATTGCAGGGAAGGGGGGAGTTAAGAACTGCCACAAAACTGTAGGATTAAAGGGGGGTTGGGCAAAGCCCCCTCAACCCTGAAAATTCCTGCTTTCAAGGTGAAAAGGGAATCAGATCAGCCCTAGTTCTCTTAATCTTTATGCTAAACAGCTAAACATGCTGAACCGAAAGAGGAGGGTGGTAAAACAATCAGGCTGAAAGATACAACAATATGGGAAAACATAGGACGAAACCTTATACTGAATTGATCCATTTGGTCAGTACTGTCTACACTCGTTAGTCCTGACTGTCCAGAGTTTCAGACAGGATACATTCCCTGTCCTACCCGGAGATGCCACGATTGAAACTGGAACATTTTGCATATGAAGCAGACGATCTACCACTGAGCTATGGCCCTAAAAAATGCTCATTCATTCTTACAGTACCAGATCCCTTCTGTCTGTCAGACAGAGCTGAAGCAATAGCATCCTGACATTGCCAGTGCCTTGCCCCTCTCCTGCCAATTAGCAGTAGCTACTCCCACCCATTCCACCAGCCATTCTTAGTCTCTTGTTTTGGGGTGATGTACTTTAGAGTTTGGCTACCAGGATGCAGCTCAGTTAGACCTGCACTGTCTGGGATGCTGCAGACAGATGCCTTCCAGATGTTATTGGACTCCCAACTCTCACCAGCCTCATCCAGCATGGCTAAGGTACAAGAACGTTGAGAGCTGTAGCCCTGCAACATGGATTCCCTGCCCCTTCTCTGAAGGAACTTGCTCACCTTGAAAGTTAGTCAGAAATGTTTTCAAGAACAGACTCACCCATAGATGCAATCCTGATACTCTCTTTGAGTAAACCTATTTTCCTCTTTGAGTTCTGGATAAATCACACTAGAAAGAGCATTGTTACAGTTGGGGAGTGCAATCTTAATGTTAAACAGACATAGATGTTAATATAAATGTGAAGGCTTTTGCACAGGTTGGATGAGAGCTGGGGAATCTGTTCCCTCCTCTTAAAGAAATGTTGTCTGGAGCGCAACAAGTTCCTTGTATCTGGTCTCAATCAAAGAGGAAGAGGTGGCTTAACTATAAGTTACTATAAGTTACTGGAGGAGGCACCAAATGAGAGAAGTTTAGAATAACAATAATTGTATCTTGCTCTACCAATGCTTTTATTACAGAAAAAAAGTTAAGTTGGGAATTACGATCCTTAAATGGAATGAATCTAAATGAGACTTTTCGTTTTAAATTCGCTTCTCATTTTAAAAATACTGTTTTATTTGAAAGATTGAGGTACATTTACTTCTTCCTTAATATTACCTAGGTTTATTACATGCTTAAGGGCCACTTTGTCCTGCTTATGAGACTGCTACAGTTGGACCCATTCATTGTCAGTTAGCTAATAATAATAATAATAATAATAATAATTTATTGTTTATACCCTGCCCATCTGGCTGGGTTTCCCCAGCCACTCAGCTAACAAGACACAATCATAGCTCTCTTGCTTGGCAAAAGCCTAACTGGCTCATGTAAACCATTGCAAAACTTTGTTTTCATATGTAATGGACTAGCAGTTAACTAGTGGCTTTTTGAAATTCAGTAAAAACTCAATAGCCAATTTGGGTCCGAATGAGACAAAGAGTTCTGTCATTATATTTGTGCATTTTTATAATTTGATAGACAGTTTGAAGATTGTACTCAAGTCTCCAGATGGACTGTATTATTTAGAATTTTATTGGGTTGTTGTTTTTTCTGAGAAAACTGAACTTCCAATAATACCACATTGCATTTCAACCAAGGCTTTTATTTCCTGGGTAAAAATGTAAAATATTGAAAATTGAAGGCTTTGCATTTGAAACTTGATTGCATTAGCTGTGGATGAGAATTTATTACAGAGTCTCAATGCAGACATCACACCCAGGCAACTGGTTGGTATTATGTTCAAGCTGACAAACCCCGATTTGCTGTCAAACCAGAATCTGAAAGCATGATTTAAAGTGCAAACTGTAGCCTGTCTATGCATGGTTTGGCATTATGTTTCTATTGAGTAATTATAAATATGGCCCTAGCGACCAAAGCGTTGAATGGGGGAAAAGTGAAAGCAGATCAGAAACTCTCCATGTATGTGCGGCGCGCGCACACACAAATGGGACTGTTCACCAACCCCCCTGACATTTCCCCCACATTAACACCTTAGATCAGGGTTCACCAACTGATGAACCTCACCAACCTTTTTAGACTAGTGGGCACATTTGAATATTGAATGAATACTGGAGGCACCAGCCATAACATGGCTGCCATATGGGTGTTTGATTATAAAATACCGTAACAGTTCTAAATTAATACATTGAATGTAGAAGTTAATGTTGAGGACAGTACATAGTACCAAGAGTGAAGTACATTGTGTGAAGATACTATGGAGTATTTGAGGGACCAGCATCCTTTATCTCTTTCAGCATCCTTTATCTCTTTCACAAGAGGCAGCTGGGGAATTGAAGAGGGAGGAGTTTTGAGTACAGCTAGAAAGGGAGAGACACTATAAGGGGGAGGCGGGTGCTGTTTTGAACCATGGCCGAAGTCTAAGTAGAGCAGCAGCAGAGAAACACTGAGAGGAAAACAAAATAAAAAATAAAAAAAATCCTTCCAGTAGCACCTTAGAGACCAACTAAATTTGTACTTGGTATGAGCTTTCGTGTGCATGCACACTACTTCAGATACTGAGAGGAAAATAATGGTTTCAAACAGCAGAGATTTGAGTAAAGCAGGGGTAGGCAGACACTGAGGGGCTGGTTTGAAAAGAAACATCAGCTTTAACAAGGAGAAATAACAGAGCTATAGTAGAGATGAGTACAACACAGAAGTTCGCATGAAAAAGTTAACAGCATTTGCAAGCTCTCTTCTCTCCTTTAATTCTAATTCTCGACAAAAAGAAGTTGAACAGAAAATGACAAATCTCTTTGTAAATATGTTTAAATCTGTTGGTATGCATTTATCCAGTGCTTCCCCCCCTAAAAGAATGTTTAGGGGTACTCTCATTTTCCTACTCATATTGAAATACTGCCCCTCAATGAGGCCAAACCTAGATTCACAAAATGTTTAGGGGTATGCGTCCCCCCAGAAAAAAAACCACTGCATTTATCACAGTCACAGAAGTATCCAGTATAACAGAATTTTGTATTGTGTCCCCACATAAAGATAGGCTGGAAAAAATACAGTCTGCATTGGCTCCATATTGTACTTTGGAGGTGTAGTAAACAGAGGAGAGCCCAATATGATGAAAAGAGGGATCTGGCACACATATTTACAGCAGTGTGCTTCTGTCTGTATTAGAATACCATAAAAATGTTCATTGAAGCAAGATCTAAATAATGTTTTACATTTGAAATTAAATATGGCTTTTGGTGTAAACTGCTGGGAAGTGCAAGAAGGGGAAGTAAGAGAGAAGTAATGCAATGACACTCCTTAAAGATGCATTAAAACTTGGGGATTCTAAAGTAGGCTTATAGATGAGCCTGCAGAACTGGGACAAAGTCTGCTCAGCATCCACAGATGGGCCTTGGCTTTCACTATTATCTGCTTGAGATCACAAAAGGGGAGTTTAAGGTGATTCTCTCTCCCAGCTCCCTTCCCCATTTGCATTGAGTGAAACCTATTGTTCATTGCCACTTCCACAAAGAGAGGAGGATGGGTAAGAGATGCGGAACAGCCTGTTCCTATTCCTGGTAGCTTTGGGGATCAGACAGGCAGCACTGGATTCTTCTACTCTACCTCTCTGCCAGGCAGGGTGTTAATGTGGCGTGAAAGCAGTTTAAAGCCTTGGGCCTCTCTTGGAGCCAGCAGGGTGTCCGAGGCAGGCCCACATCCCCAGTGGGTGGCTGTCAGTGGCAGTGCGCTCTGTTAGGCAGAAATTTATTAGTATTATTCCCCCCCCCCTTTTTTTTTGTTAGAGCAGCAAGGAGTGTAAGTGACAGCTGTATTAAGAACCACAGTGCCTCCAAATGGGATCAGAAGCCATCTGCACAGAGGTTCTTGACAAAAAGCCTTTTCAAAGTGCTTAGTCGCGTCTTAAGAAATGGGAAGGAGAAAAAAGGAAGGAAAATGAAGGGGTGCCTGCTGTTTCTGCAGATTTTTAGCCTCCTCTTTTTTATTATTATTTGCCTGTTTGCTTCATACAGTCCTCATTCTTTTCTGCCCCTCCAACAATGTGGAGAACTCTCTAATTCAGATCCCAAAGCCCAGTCAGAGGAATGACCTCTCCTCTCCCTCCTGTGGTTTACTGTCTCCCCGTATCTGTTTTCCCAAATGGTTGAGAGTGGCAGCTTGGATTTTTCTTCTTTTTTTAAGGAGAGACATAAATTCAAGACTCGCACTGCAGCACCTGGCTTTGCAACGGGTGCTGCTATCAGGCTGGCCAGAAACATTTTAAGAAGCCAAAATCTCTTTGTTCTTTTTAATCTCCCCTTCCCCCTGTCTGTCCTTCAAGCTTCCTGGCATGTTCAGCTGCATGGCTTTGGTGAAAAATAATGCAAGCGGTTTTATCATTAACCTGCTCAGCTGCAAATCTTCCCACCCTTCCCCTGCAAATTCACACATATATTTGCATATGCAATAGGCTGTATTCTTCCATTCTACAGCAGCTTCCTATCTGGGGAGTTCCTTGTGAAGAGCTATATGGGAAATAAGACCTCTACAGATTAAATGTGCACAATTAGTTTCTTCATATTAGATAAGGTGGAAGTGGGTGTGCTGTGTTGCTTTTTTGTGCTACTTATAATGGAAACTGCCTGTTTTCACTTTGGCTGCTGCATTAAGACTTCAGGGAGGGGGGTATTTAAGTATATCAGATCAGAATTTCTGCCAGTAGCTTTAGAAAGCCTCAAAGTATTCCTGAGCCTAATCCTTTATTTTCATGTTATCTTATCTTTCTTTGCAGTATGTTTATATTTATCTCCATTTTCTGGTATCTTACAGCTTCAGTGTTATTTTAAACATACATGTTTCTTTTAACTGTTTGTGGGATTTTCTGGTGATGCAGCATTACTGACCCCGCAGATGAATTATGACTGATTGTGCATTTCTACATGTGGCAATAGCCACAAGCTTAGATGGATTTTTTAAAAAGCTTTTTTGTGACCTATGGAAAGTTATCTGCATATGCTAAAATCACCCCATAATGTATGTGGTGCATATACTGGCTCAGATAAGAGAATGTGATAACTTGTCCATGTCCAGAGATTTGCATGCATCAGAAATGCCGAGTCCAGGATCATTAAATGGAAATAAGTTCAGTTTGTTTCAATGTGTGCCTTCGTATCGTGACCATAGTTACACATTCTTAAAAATGCACACAAGTATTTGAAGTGCATGCGATATAGTAGCCAAAAATCAATTGCTAATGTAAGTTTATTCCATATATACACTCAGAGGTCAAAATTCTGTTATCATGTATAACAGTACAAGCATATATTGACACCCTGCATAAAGATACAGGAAGAAATTTATCTCTGTAAATATTTGTATGGGTTTTTTTTTTTTTTACCTTGAAAATGGTTCATCCTGAAATTATGGGGAAAGGAATGTACTTTCTTTTCAGGTATGTTCTCTTTACATGCTGTAGGCTGGGCCAGGTTCAACACCTAGGCAACTTGGGTAGCTTCCTGGTGTCCCAACGCAACAAGGGAGCCCAGATAAGCAACACTGGAGTCAGGCACTTTCATCGTACCTTCTTCCAGGATTCATGTAGAAAATCCATTATTGTGCAAAGTGTCCAATGCTATCACAAAATTACCTACTGAATCTTGAGCTCCCTTTGCCCAGAGCCCCTCTCCTCGGCTGCCAGGATGGCATTTGTGGGGGTTTAACTCAAAAGTCCTGAGCATGAGCCACACAAATCCTTCCGAACAGGGCCAACTGAGAATAGATAAGAAATCGGGAGTTTTCTTGCATGTTCTATATTTCAGAGCTGCAGGAGTGACACAATAATTAAGGTGAGTGACTTTCTCCCTCCAAGCATTCTATTTTTATAAAGCCTGAAAATTCTATTCTTCATAAGTGAGACTGACTGTCCTATCAGTAGGACATGTGGCATAGAGAATCTACCTTATGAGGGGTATAATTTGATTAAATTTCAGAAAAGTCTCAGGAATGACGGAGTTAAAGCAGTTAAAAAACTTTTCAGTTAAGGTTAAGCATCTGCCGTATGCCCACACAAAATATATCTGAAATTTCTCCCTTGGTTGGTTTAAATAATATTTGCAGAGAAACCAAGTATATTAAAAGAGTGTGACTTTAGCAGGTTTGATGTGAATCGGTTATGTATCATTAACCTATGAGATTTCAAAGTTCCCATTTTAAACTGTTCATTAATTAAGCGCAGGAATTACAACTCATGACTATTTATAGCAGATTGAAACTTCTCTGTTGGAACCCACTTCCCAAAAGAAAAATAGCCTTCTCTGGAGTGAACAGTCTGCAGTGGCATGTTTGCACTTGACATGCTCCTCTGTGTGTGTATGTGTGTGTCTGTGTGTTTGTGAGGCAGACAGAAGGAAGAGCTACTGTACTTCTTATTTGCAGTCTCTGGCTTGGCTCACTTCACTGATCTGCTCCACGCACCCATACTTCCCCTGGTTTTTCAGTCCCACTCTTGCATCTGCAGACCAGAGGAATATTAAACCACTGACTAAAGCATCATACCCAAACAGGAAATAGCAAACCAGATATCTCTGTCCCTAACGCATGCGTTGGGGAACCTTTTCCAGCCCCAAAGCCACATTCTCTCATGGAGAACCTCCCAGAAGCTATGATACCAGTAGCAAGGTAAGGGATATGACTCTAACCTTTGGACATTAGGCTAAATTCCAACCACGCAAAGCCATAGTTTGGCAGTTTGAATGCAATTGCACACTATGGTTTGCACTAAACAGAGTTGAAAGGAGCACATGAGCCTAAAGTGCACTCACATAACTCCAGCCGTGGTGTAGTAGTAGTATATATGTACTGAGCAAGTTGTGACACGAGAAGAGGCAAGGAGTTCTCTCTCCCTCTCTCTCTCTCACCATTTTCCCGTCCTTGCCAGATGCCAAAGGAGACAGTTAAAAAGCTGGTCTTCTTTCTCCTTTGTTATAAATGCATCAAGGGAAAGAAAAGCCTGGTGGGAGACAGAGGGCTCTTGCATGTTCACAGCAATATAAACAGAGGATGAAAGGACTATATTCCTTTGGGGCATAGAGTAGTTGTTCCTAGATTTCTAATAACTTGTAATCTCCAGTGTGCATGCACGTGTCCTAAGGGATGGAGGCCATGGTATACCAGGACCAGAAAACCCTGTTGGCAGCCCAATTTATATGCTCCTATTCTGTATATTACTGGAGCACATCAACATTTAAGCCTTGTGTTTACAGCTTCTCACAGTACCATTTGAATTCAAAACAGTTTTTAAAAGAGTGGTTTTATTTCCTGTATCTAATACTTCTCTTCTGGGATGTCTTGCTCTGTCGATGAATCTACTCAAGGGAATTTAGAATAAATGAGTTGGGGAGCAGGGGGCGGGGAGAGATGCTGTCTCTTACGAGCTAAGCTCATTACTGTGCTGCCTTTTTAGCCCCTTTAAATGCTTACATGCTTGTATTCCTTCTCACAATTTAGGCTTGCCATATGTCAGGGGGCAAAATGTCAGAGAAAACCCGGATGTATGGCAACTTGGTGGGGAAAGCGGTGGAAAAAACAGTGGAAACAGCTCAAAAAGCTTAAAATCACTATTTTGGGGTTAGATTTCCCCCCAAAAAACTCAACAGTTTGGGTTTGTTCCCCCCCAAAAACACAATTTTGGTGGTTTCCTAAAAGACAATTTTGCAGGTGTCAGGAATTTTACTTTTTGAAATCTGGCAACCCTATCACAATTATCAGACTTGAGTTGCACTCTTAAAATGATAATATAATCCATATAGTTGATTGCTGCAATTGTTTTAAGGAACAGAGGAGGCAAAAGGAATAGTTTGTTAATAGGGCTGAGTTGCTATAATGCTTTTTAGTATTATTATTGAGAAGAGCTTACCAAACCAAGACTTCTTCCTTTGGAACAGAGGCTCTCAACCTAAGCTTTCTAGGGTTCAACCTTTATGGAAGCAAGCAAAATGTATGCAAGGTATAATTCCCAATGCGCAAGCAAAATGTATGCAAGGTATAATTCCCAATTGATTGTATTCATACTTGGGCAGAGAGCCATTCTTTAGTTTGAATTTTACATCTGTACATTTTACTGCAGGCAGGCGCCTTCCAGAAAGATGCATGTCATCATAGTCATTTATCTGTGTTTAGGGCAGATATATGGGCCTCCTCCCTGCTTGAAGCCTGGTGTCCATTAAAGAACTGCATGTCCAACTCACGATTAGCTGAAGTTCAGAATGTGAGTCAATTGAAAGTTTTCCCTCCCAGTTCAGAGCTGTTGTTCTGTAACAATTTTGGTAAAAGACACACAGAGGGTTTCGGTTACTCCCTCCTTAGTCCTGCAGTTAATATGTCAATGCAGTACTACCAGGTCCATAGTGGGATGCTGCTGTTGCACCATTCTAGTTTCCAGAAAAGGAGTGGGAGAGAAACAGACCGACAGACAGACCTTGCTATATTAGCAGTGCATCTCTCTGCAACAACAATCGAGGGGTGGATTTGGGGGAAAGAGAGTTGGAGTGGACATGGGAGGGAAGACTAGCTGGCAGAAGTAACAGTGGTGGGTAGTCCCCAGTACATCGCATTCAAAGGCAGTGCCCAAATTTGGAAATGTGTGGGCCTCTCCAGCCTTTTGAATGAGGGAAATTCATATTCCAAATGCCCCCTTCAAACTTCACCTCCAGCATTACTCCGCACACCATACTTCTAACAGCTTGGTTTAGGCAAAATGGCATCTGTTTTATCCAGACAGGCTATATCTCTTGATCAGAATCTCATAAAGCAGAAGAGTGACTCAGTATATGCATCAGATACTTCTTAGATAAAGAAGAATCTGTTCAGCATACAGTGCAGATTGTGGGAAGAATAAAGGAAGAGAATAAATAGCATATACTTCTAGGCGGGTGGGGGACAGTAGACTTAAGGTATTAGAAGAAGCTAGCACAAAACCAGTAACACATGATTGAATTACAAATCCAGGATTTTCACATTTGAAGGCCTGATAAGACTATGTATTTACTCATTTTTGTCAGCATGGGGAGACTCCTTGTTCAAAACAAACTGCAAATTTCCATGGATTTTGGTGAACCCAAAGAGCAGAAGGGGTTCAGGTAGACAGTTTAACTTAACCGATACATGCTACAAAACACCAAAGTTTTGTCTTACATCACATTTTCACAAAATGTAAGTCTGGTCAGAACTTATTGCTAAACCCGTTTGTCAGATTGGAGGAATGGATGCATATTTGTCCTCTCAGCAGCAGAAAGAAAAGACTGGAGGTCAGCATTAAAGAGCCCAAAGGTGTCCCCCTCTAAATCTCCCATTAGCCTGATTCCTGAAAACCAGAACTGAAGACTGCAAACAACAAAGTCTTGAAACATCCATTGCAAATAGCTCCTATTACTCATCATCTCACACCCTTAGAATAAAATCCTTAGGATGCTGTCAGCCCTCCATACATGCAAGCACAATTTATATATATATACAGGTGATACTCAAAAAATTAGAATATCGTGGAAAAGTTCATTTATTTCAGGAATTCAACTTAAAAGGTGAAACTAACATACGAGATAGACTCATGACATGCAAAGCGAGAGATGTCAAGCCTTTATTTGTCATAATTGTGATGACTGTGGTGTACAGCTGATGAAAACCCCAAATTCACAATCTCAGAAAATTAGAATATTAAATGAAACCAACAAAACAAGGATTACAAATAGAACAATATTGGACCTCTGAAAAGTAGAAGCATGCATATGTACTCAGTACTTGGTTTGGACCCCTTTTGCATCAATTACTGCCTCAATGCGGCGTGGCATGGATGCTATCAGGCTGTGGCACTGCTGAGGTGTTATGGGAGACCAGGATGCTTCAATAGCGGCCTTCAGCTCTTCAGCATTGCTCGGTCTCATGTCTCTCATCTTTCTCTTGACAATGCCCCATAGATTCTCTATGGGGTTCAGGTCAGGCGAGTTTGCTGGCCAATCAAGCACAGTAATCTCATGGGCATTGAACCAGGTTTTGGTACTTTTGGCAGTGTGGGCGGGTGCCAAGTCCTGCTGGAAAATGAAGTCAGCATCCCCATAAAGCTCATCTGTGGAAGGAAGCATGAAATGCTCCAAAATCTCCTGGTAGACGGCTGCGTTGACCCTGGACTTAATAAAGCACAGTGGACCAACACCAGCAGATGACATGGCTCCCCAAATCAACACAGACTGTGGAAACTTCACACTGGACTTCAAGCATCTGGCATTGTGTGCCTCCCCATTCTTCCTCCAGACTCTGGGTCCTTGGTTTCCAAATGAGATGCAAAAGTTGCTCTCATCAGAAAAGAGGACTTGAGACCACTGAGCAACAGACCAGTTCTTTTTTTCTGTAGCCCAGATAAGACGCTTCTGATGTTGTTTCTTGTTCAGGAGCGGCTTGACAAGAGGAATACCACACCTAAAGCCCATCTCCAGGATCCGTCTGTGTGTGGTGGCTCTGGATGCACTAACTCCAGCCTCAGTCTACTCCTTGTGAAAGTCCCCAACACGTTTGAATGGTTCTTTCCTGACAATCCTCTCCAGGCTGTGGTCATCCCTGCTGCTTGTGCACCTTTTTCTTCCACATTTTCCCCTTCCGCATAACGTTCCATTAATGTGCTTTGATACAGCACTTTGGGAACATCCAACTTCTTCCGCAATTACCTTTTGAGGCTTTCCCTCCTTATGGAGGGTCTCAGTGATGGTTTTCTGCACAGTTGTCTGGTCAGCAGCCTTCCCCATGATTGTGATTCCTACTGAACCAGACTGGGAGACCATTTAAAAGCTCAGGAACCCTTTGCAGGTGTTATGGATTGAGTAGCTACTGCACCTTTTCACAATATTCTAATTTTCTGAGATTGTGAATTTGGGGTTTTCATCAGCTGTACGCCACAGTCATCACAATTATGACAAATAAAGGCTTGACATCTCTCGCTTTGCATGTCATGAGTCTATCTCATATGTTAGTTTCACCTTTTAAGTTGAATTCCTGAAATAAATGAACTTTTCCACGATATTCTAATTTTTTGAGTATCATCTGTAGTGCAAATTCCGCCGACTGAAGCAGTCGAGTGGGCACAGGTGTGGTATGGCCCTTCCCCTTCATGTGAGAGACTTTAATAGCAATTCCCATATGCACCGCAAGATCTGATTACTACAATTATTTTTCCTTTTGCCTCTTTTACGGGAGATGGAGGAAGTACCATCTGTTTTGCTCTGAGACCATCGGTTCTTGTTAATTAAGACATGCTGCACTAGTCCCTTGTTATTCTCCAGATAAGGAACTGCCAGCTTTTGCTTTTCTTTGCAGATGTCTCTCCCCCCCCCCCAACTGGGTTCCATCCATACTCAGGTGACAGGTGGAAAGTAGCCAGGTTCAGCCCCCAGTTTTTATAGTGGCTGAGCCACATAAACACTGATAAGGAAATTTCCTTCATTTAGAGCAGGGATGGAGAACCTGTTAACTCTTCAGGTATTCCTGGACACCATCCCTGGCCATTGGCCATACAGCCTGGGATTAATGATGGAGTCCAAATAAGACATGGAAGGCAACAGGTTCCCTATCCCTCATTCAGGAATACGCTTCTTTTCTGCTCAACTTCCACTATTCTTTTTCCCTCCATGACCATCCTTCCATTTACCTTGTCAGCTGAGGAAATTTATATCATACCTGCAAATCTCACCCCACCCAACGCTGACTCTATTTTAAGGCACTTAGCAAGGTGTGACCCACATTGGCCCCAAGTCAAAGGGCTGGGTGCTGACAGGTTCCATGCACAAAGTAGGACTTCTGGTTTGCCTCCTTTCAGTAGCAACCCACTCAGCTACACTGGTCCTTGGGAACAGGATCCAATGTCATGTTGCTTTAAAAAAGTTTTGGGCACTTGCACTGGGGAGATCTCCACTCAGCCAGGAAACGCCCTGGGTGACCTTAAGCTAGTCATTGCCTCTCAGTCCAACCTACCTCTCATGGCTATTGTGGGGGATAAAACTGGGAGGCAAGGCATGTATGCCATCTTGAGGTCTGGGAAAGAGAGACATGATATAAATGAATAAATAAAATTACTAATTTCAGGGTGCTTTTAGGAACACACGAACCTGGCCAATGCAACACAAGAAAATGTTGTGAGAGGCCTTTAAAAACATAGGTAAAGGTAAAGGGACCCCTGACCATTAGGTCCAGTCGTGGACGACTCTGGGGTTGCGGCTCTCATCTTGCTTTATTGGCCGAGGGAGCCGGCGTACAGCTTCCGGGTCATGTGGCCAGCATGACAAAGCCGCTTCTGGCGAACCAGAGCAGTGCACGGAAACGCCGTTTACCTTCCCACCGGAGCGGTACCTATTTATCTACTTGTACTTTGACGTGCTTTCAAACTGCTACCGTGTTTCTCATAATATAAGACATGCCTAAAATATAAGGCATAGAAGGATTATAACGGGGTCGCAAAATATAAGGCATACCCCGAAAATAAGACGTACCGGGTACTGGTAGTGATATCGGGTACCTGGTGAGGTGCAGCCCCTCCTAAACACCCAGCAGCGCGCACCACGTGGGGCCCCAATCCAGCTCCCGCCAGCTCTCTCCCCCAGCACAGCCAGCAGCAGCGGGCACCGCTTGGATCCGATCCAGCGGGACCCAGCCGCAGCGCGCCAGTGGATCCCCGATCCACCGGGAGGCAGCAGCAGCGCGCTGAGTGAAGCCCTGAGTGGCCGGGACCCGGACCCAGCCGCAGCCGCTGGAAGCCGCTAGCGGCTAGAGGAAGTAGTAGCTTCCTCGCTAGCTCCTCCACCAAACCCTGCGCAGCCCGCAGATCCCAAAAGCAGGCTTCTGCTGCTGCTCGCAAGAGCAGTGATCGGAGGCGGCGGGGGGGGGGACAAGCGGGAGAGGCGGCGGCAACAACAGCAGCAGCAGCAGCAGCAGCCCCTCCAAGCCCTCCTCCTCCTCGCCACCCCTAGCCTCGCCTTCGCCCTCTCCGCCCTAAGGGGCCCTCACGCAGCCCTCGCCCTCCAGCGTCCTCCTCCTCCTGGCCGCTGCCACCTCAAGTTAGGCACGCAGGAGGGAGAGCCGGCAGACGGACGGCACCTCCTCAATCCTGCACACTTCACCTCAGGGCGTTTCCCGCCCTCGCAGGGAGAGAGGCTTCCCCCTCCCTCAGTCGGGTGTGTAAGGGCTGTCTCCTCCCCCCCACCTCTCCGTTTCATTCGGCTCCTTCATTGCTCTCCTGCTGCAATCCAAACCTGATTGTGGCTTCTCTCTCTCTCTCTCTCTCTCTCTCCCTCCCTCCCTCCCTCCCTCATCAACTTTCCCCATGCTTTCCTCTCTTTCTTTTCGTGTCTTCTTCGGCCATGGACTATTGTTATTTTCTTCCCCTATCCGTGCACTGCAATTCTCTCCACCACCACCCTCCTCTCCCCAAATTCCTTTTAGGATTTTCAGTTTTCTCCTCACTGGTTCTTCCTTTTCTTTTCTCCCCCCATCCTCATTGCATCCTTTTTCTCTCTGCCCTCCTTTGCTGCACACACAAGCCTGCTTTTACAAGCCTCGGTGGGGGGGGGGGGAGATGTTGCACAGAGCAGGTGGCAGCAAAGTGAAGCATCTCCATTGTCCCCCGTCGTCCTTGCAAAAGCCTTCCTTCCTTCTCCCTCTTTCTTTCACTCTCTCTCTCTCTCTCTCTCTCCCCCTTCCTTCCTTCTCCCTCTTTCTTTTTCTCTCTCACCCCTTCCTTCTCTCTCTCACCTTCTGTCTTCCCTCCCTCCTTCACTCTCTCTCTTCCCTCCCTCCTTCACTCTCTCTTCCTCCCTCTCTCTCTCTCTCTCTCTCTCTCACTCCTTCCTTCCTTGTCTCTCTCTCTCTCTCATCCCTTCCTTCCTTCTCCCTCTATCTTTATTTCACTCTCTCTCACCCGCCAACCCAGTTCGCCAAAGCAGGCTTGTTTTTGCGATCTTGGCAGGGAAGAACCAGCAGCACCCCTCTGCTGCCCCTCCCAGCCTTTTAGAGGAGGAAAACCAGAAAAAAAAAAATTTTTCTTGTTTTCCTCCTCTAAAAACAAGGTGCGCCCTATGGAGCATCCTATGGAGCGAAAAATATGGTAATTATAATGGAATATATGTAGATTGCTGTACCACACATAATAAAAATAAGACATCCCCCGAAAATAAGCCATACTGTGTTTTTTGGAGGATAAAAAGATTATAAGACGGTGTCTTATTTTAGGAGAAACACGGTAGGTTGGCAGGAGCAGGGACCGAGCAATGGGAGCTCACCCTGTCGCGGGGATTCGAACTGCCAACCTTATGATTGGTAAGCCCTAGGCTCTGTGGTTTAACCCACAGCACCACCCACATAGCTTTGGTTCAAATATCAGCACTCACAGGCTTGGAGATAAATTTACATTCAGGTTCAACACACAGTAACAGTGCTTGAAATGTCATCTGCTCTCTCCAGTGGACCTACTTTTTCTGTTGGTGGCTCCTATGCGGCTAGAATAATGTTTAAATGAACTAACAAAGCAGTGATCAGTCAGGCAGCTCTCTACCATTTCTCTCATTTCCAGATGTTTTATGTTTTGCTGGTTTTCAGAAAAAGAAACAACATGAAACACGTGTTATAAAATATATTTGCAAATATTACATAGAAGTAAGTAGCCCCTGGAACATTTTATTGCACAGACTTAATTCTTTGACAAATGTTTGTGTGGGGTGTTTTTTAATTTTAGGAAATTTAGAAGAAAATAATAGCCTTCCAAGAGAAGCTACCAAATCAGAACACAAGAGAAGTGTTTGTTTTAAACTTCTGTTTCACTGTGATACTTCCGTCTTTGTGATACATAATTTTTAATGTATGGGGATAGCTGTGGTGAGAGAGGAGTGGAAGACTATAAACAGCAATTGAATTTTTTTTTTCTGAGAAAGGAGCTCAGATTGAGGGGGAGGATGTGTCAGAGATTAGTTGGTTCTTTGTGAGATGGATGATTGTTCAGACAGCTAATGGGGGGGATGTGAGCTTGCGTAAGCTGCCTTCAGGCAGTATTAGGAAGGTGTTGAAATAATTGAGGTTCTGATGAGTGGTTTACAGAGAAATTAATTAATTGGAGCAAATTTCAAGCATGCACTCTTTGTTTGTCTGGGTCATTCTCTTCAGGGGTCTTACATAATATTCCATTCCAAAGTATTACTGTAGTTCCCTTCCCTCTAGTTTTTTTTAAAAAAAAGATATTTATGTTTTATTAAGGTGATTTCAGTTAAAAGAAATACAAAGTGATACAGAAAAAAGAAGGAAACATGAGAGGGAGAAAAACAACAACACAGTTACATATAAAAGCGAAAATATGCAAAAAAAAGAAGCAATATACAATATTCCCACATATTCTTGTATAAATTGATATAGTGTTATTGTCCTAGTGGTTATGTAAATGTTAATAGCCTACATTTTGTATAAACTCATTCCAGATGCTATCATATTTATCCATACAGTGTCTGTGCCTATAAACAGTCCATTCATAAATTACCAGTGATATCATAACGTCAGTCCATTGATTGAAGGGTATCATATTTTTATTTTTCCAATTTCTCAATATCAATCTCTTAGCCACCATTAGGACATGGAAACTCCATTTCCGTTGTCCCATTGATAATTTCCATACTGCAGGTATATACTGTAGTTCAATAAAATATTCTCTGCTGAAACATTTAACTTTTTCTGCAGTCATAGTTACACAGTCCAGCACTTTCTCCCAAAACTTGTTAATTAAAGAACACTGTACAAACATGTGTTTCAGAGAGGCATTATCCTTGCCACATCTCCAACACTGAGCTATCTTAGCTAACCCTTTTTTATACAATCGTAAAGGAGTCCAATAAACTCTAAATATTATTTTCTGTTGTATTAGTCTTAGTTTTAAATCTAATGACACCTTAGGTATTGAAGCTAATACATTTTCCCACTGTCTGGGTAATAATGAAAGTTCCAATTCTTTATTCCAATCATCTCTTACAGTCTGCATTTTGAACGTGTGTACAGTATTGTTAATAGATAGCTATAAAAAGTAATTGCTGGCTTTTTTATTTTTGAATGAGTTGTCCGATTGCTCCAGTGTCTCAGGTATCTCAATCTACCTTCTAGATTGATGTGAGAGGGAAGAAGCAAATGGAGAGGAATGTCATGCTTATTGCTTATGGCTTATTGTATCCATTTTTCAGTAAGAAATATCTTGCCTTAGCTTGCCAATTCTGTAAATGTGTTTCCAGCCTGATTTAGCTCTCAAGGAATTCAAAATAAGCTGCAACAATGTCTGTTTACTTATATGCTTAGCCATACAGTTCCACTTGCCCCAAGGACTCTGTAGCACGTTAAGAGATCCCGCTAGAGCTAAAGGACATGCAACTGTGTGCCAGTGTTGGTGACGCAGCACTGGCTTCTAGTGATTCATCCACTCAAGGTCAAGGAGGAGGGCTTATCATCTGATTCTGCAGCATAGTGTAATATTCTAGCTCCTTATTCCACCACCTAACTTTCCCCAAGGATTGAAAAGGCCACATTGCTATTTTAGACAGCTGCATTTCCATGTCACCTCCTTTTAGCTAGTTACAGTATTTGCTCTGTTCAGTTCCCACACTCGTATATCTCTGCCACTTGTCTTCCTTGCTTGTATTCACTCCCTCTCCCCAGCAGCCTTGTTCCCATTTGGAAGTAACTGGTCCAACAGCTCCGAAAAATATGCAGTCCCAGTCAGGTTGGAATTTTACTTCGAGAGATACTCAGGTCCTGCTTTTGGGCATCCCATAGACATCTGGGTGGCCACTGTGAGAACTGGACTAGATGGGCCATTAGCCTAATCCAGCATGTTTTTCTTACATTCTTAGGATGATGATTTTACTGTTAGCAGCCATGCTATCAATAGGGCAATCAAAACTGTTTGTCTTGCCCATTTCTGGTGCCCTCTAGGTTAGTCTCCGCCATTCCTTCCCAGCTGAGAGAGATTGCTAAAGATTATCTTGCTGGCACTCTTCTGTTAAGAAATGGACTTTTTCACTTCCCTTGTTGCTTTATTGACCTCTGGAGTTCAATGAAACATTATTTCCCTTCAGCCAGGTTGCTGACCCTTCCTTTGTTTCTATGATTCAGTCACTGAATTTAACCCCCTTTTTGTACCTACTGTAAACAAAAAGAACAGACTTGCAATGAATGAAGGGGCAAAGGAAATCACCCCTCTTATGTAGATAAAAAAAAGGTAAAGGACCCCTGACAGTTAAGTCCAGTCGCGAAGGACTCTGGGGTTGCGGCGCTCATCTCGCTTTACTGACCCAGGGATCCGACGTTTGTCCGCAGACAGTTTTTCCGGGTCATGTGGCCAGCATGACTAAGTCGCTTCTGGCGAACCAGAGCAGTGCACGGAAACACCGTTTACCTTCCCTCCAGAGCGGTACCTATTTATCGACTTGCACTTTGGTGTGCTTTTGAACTGCTAGGTTGACAGGAGCTGGAACTGAGCAACGGGAGCTCATCCCGTCGCGGGGATTCGAACCGCCGACCTTCCGAACAGCAAGCCCAAGGCTCTGTGGTTTAGACACCCGCATCCCCCTTATGTAGATAGCAGTACATAATTCTGCAAACCCTTCCTGTCTAATAACACCATAATGGGTTGATAGTTTCACTTATAAACTTTCTAGGAATAAGCACCCCACACGGTATAACTTTGCCTGACATGTTGAGCAAGATGCTACGCTGTGAAAAGTCACACATCTTACTTAGTTTTCAGAATGGCTGGTCACAGGATAACCAGCCAGTTATCACATATTAACTGTCCTTCATATATCCTCCAGAAATAAGACGGTTTATTTATCATATTTGCTGTGCTGGGGCCTGAGAAGAGAGTGAAAAATTAGGAGCCTGTTGCAGGTATAGAAATTACTATTTACAGCACTACAGGCCAGGCTACCTACAGACACACATAGTGGTCCCATGGGTGTCCACAGCAGAGGTATTGGGGGAGCTGTTTTGTCCCCCAAAGAACTATAATCTCCAGATTCCCGGTTTTCATTTTTTTAAAAAAAGTAACGTAAGTTTTCAGTCTTTGTAGAAACTTAGATATGAGGCAAAATGTGCTGCTCTTCTCATTTTTGTGTGAGAAGAACTGGACTGCTCCCCATTTCAGTTTTTTACACCCCACCCCACCTTTGGCCTGGCAAAATTCCTATGGATACCTGATAGCCCAACACCCCCTTTTAAACCAGGGAAGTTGCTTTGAGATGAAGCAGTTGGGATTAGAGAAACACAGAAGTGCTTAATCCTTCCCTGCCCACCCTTTTTCTGAAACATACTCCTCCTTCCTAACAAAGATTTCCCTTCTCGGGGTTTGAGATTCTGGGTTCCAAAAACATGAGATGACAAGCATTCATTTAAAATCCTGCATGTTGATGAGCTGCCAAGAAAAGACTGGGTGTTCACATCTCCGCTCCCAGTTGCATTTCTGCTTTTCTGAAGTGGTTCTTCTGGTTTCACCCTCAGAGCACACAGAGATCTAGGAACCATTTTTCTCTCTCCTGCTGTGCTCCCCCCCCAAAAAAAAAATAGATGGCATGAAGAGGAGGGCTGGCATAGCCCATACTAAGGTAAAAGATGAAGGTAAAGGACCCTTGGATGGTTATGTCCAGTCAAAGGTGACTATGGTGTGCTGCATTCATCTCGCTTTTCAGGCCAAGGGAGCTGGCGTTTGTCCACAGACAGCTTTCTGGGTCATGTGGCCAGCATGACTAAACCACTTCTGGCACAACGGGACACGGTGACGAGTGCCAGAGTGCACGGAAACGCCATTAAACTTCCCGCCACAGTGGTACCTATTTATCTACTTGCACTGGTGTGCTTTCAAACTGCTAGGTTGGCAGAAGCTGGCCCAGAGCAATGGGAGCTCACCACCGTTGCACGGATTCAAACCACTGACCTTCCGATCGGCAAGCCCAAGAGGCTCAGTGCTTTAGATCACAGCGCAACCCGCATCCCTACCCCATACTAGCTTGATCAGAGCTTTGCAATCTGCTTGTAATATATAGCAAGCCCAAATCTGGTGTTTTAGCATGATATAGTGTGTGTGTGTGTGTGTGTGTGTGTGTGTGTGTGTGTGTGTGTGTGATTATCACATGAGGAGGATGACTGAGAATAGTTTCTTGCCTGTGTCATTTCTAAGAGCTCAGAGGCTTAGTGGATTAATCTTCCATTGGGGACTGTGAATCAAGTTGAAGTGTAGGACAGGATTATTATTAAGACTGAGACTCTCTGTCAGTTCACTGATGGAAATTGGTCCTTCTTCATCAGGACAGCAGCAGGGAGGTTCTGTAGCATGTCTGGCCTTCAAGGTGGGAGCATGAAGTGGCATGGTGGACATGTCTTGTTCCAGTATACTCCAGTGGCAAAGGTGAATGTATTTCTGTTCTGCACCATTCCCCTCAGGCTGATTTTGCAGTGTCAGCCAACTAAAGGAGGATTTATTGTCATCTTTATAGTGTCTATTAAAAAACCTCCCTGGATAGTTTGTATTCTGTCTAGATTAAAGAACATGCCTGTCATTTTGTGGAAGGTCTGCTGAATTTCTGTTGTGGTCCTTTGATTTCCTCTAAGACAGGGGTGAGCCAGCATGGTGTTGTTGGAGTACAACTTCCATCAGCCCCAGACAACATGGCCAATGGTCAAGGATGATGGGAGTTGTATTCTCACCAACATCTGGAGGGCACCACATTGGCAAACCCTACTGTAAGGGTATGTCTACATGGTGTGTTTGGCAGGTTCCGCCATACCAGTTGGGCAAACCAGTCCCCATATGCCATATGGCAACTAGGTAGATGCTTGTGTTGATCCCCATTTAGTTCCCCACCCCTCAACCTGAGTAAACAAATGCAAATAGAAACAAAGTTCAGGGACTTATTTTTTCCAGGTATATTCTTTTGCTACCCTTGGCCTCAATCACCAAAAACAGCAGAGTAGAAGATTAGATTCCCACCCCACCCCCCTTTTATTGGCATTATCCTTGTGCCTCAACAGCAGTATGACGTGAATAAATTAAGTGGATGAAGCTTTCCCCCTAACTTTACCACCATGAAAGCCCTGACATCTCCAGCATGAAGAAATTACTAAATTGGCTAAGATATCTCAGTTGCAACCATTAGCCACTCTTACCTCTGCTTTGGAATGTAGCCACAAGTCAAAAAATGACTAGTAATGGGACAGGTTTCTAAACATGCAGGTGCATGAACTGGAGAGAGAGCAAGAGCAGATCATGGTGAGATTTATGAAGCTTGGCAGATGGGAAATTTAATACAGTGGAAATTTCCTAATAAATAACGTGGGATGCCCAGAAATTTGAAATAGAGAGAATGTGAAGGTGCCAGTAATGGTTTGTTAATAAAACACCAGCCAGAAGGGATGAAAATTATTTATAGATATCTGTCTGTAATTGTTTTTATTTTATTGTGGGATAAAGTGTGTGACAGTATGGGGTGCATGTATTTTTAGACACATGCAGGCAGCAAGTACTGTGTGGTTTTGTGAGAAGTTTAGGTCCAAAAGAAGCCCCTCCCATTTTCTGATTCCATCGTCCCCATCAGCAGAGCGTCTTGGGGCCAAGCTAGAAGGATGTGAAATTACGGTAATTCAGAGCAGTTTCAGGTCCACAGCAGTGGAGGAAAAGGTCAAAGTTCCCCTTGTATTCTGCAGTGATCCTGACAGTTATCAGCTGCTAATATTATATGCATTTTCAAAATCCTGCGTGCTAACTGCATATGTGATGGGTAGAAAATTAATTTAGTGTAGCCCCAGCAGGGGCCCCATCACTTGCAGACAAGCTCCAAATTTAACTATGACTTATGCTGGAAGCCTTCTGATAACCCAGATGTTTTTACAGCTCAGATCTCCAGCCAACCCTCACACCTAGATCACTACTGTTCTAAGTACCTAACCAGCAGTATCGGGGCAAACACTGGCCCAGATGCCTACACAGTGGATTAGCAGCTTTAGCTAAAATGAAATTCTGGATGCAATAGGTCTTACTAGTCACTGTTTTTGCTTAAAGGAGCCACGAGGTGGTTTGTTTTTTCCTAATCTCAAAAGTCTTTCTAACTAAGATAGTTTGAAGTACTTGTTAAATCACATTTTGAGGACCGTGCTGAAAGACGTAAACGTTCCTCGGGAATAGTTCAGCAAACTAGATAAAACAGTGGGTGTATCTTGGAAAAGAGCGTTAGCGTTATTTGCATTACCGTATTAATACGAACTCAATCTCCGTCTCCTGTTCCCTTGGCTGCAGCGAACAAAGGGAGTTCCCCCGCCCCTGCCATCTCTGGCATAGAGATGGACATGGGAAGCAGCATATAAAATAACAAACCCTACATACAATTGCAAACTCTGATAATCTCTTTAGCTTGGTTTCCTCTGGTAAGCACCAGTTCTTTCAGTCCCCTTTGAGAAACTCAGAAAGCACCCCTGGAGCTGTGCTACGGGAAACTCACTTTTCCTGACTTCCAGACTACATTTTGTTTTTGTTTTTATTCTTTTCTGCTGTGCACCCCTCACCTCCGCCGTTGCCTCATTCTCTTTTTTCCATGCAAACATTATGAAAGGCCTAAAAGTGGGTAAGTATCTGCTTCTAGGTTATTTAAATGGGATGCCATGCAGAGAATCCCTCGAGGCAGCTGCTTTGGTTCCAGGCCAAGCCTACATTAGTCCTACAGGGAATTAATTACAATACATTAATATGTAATATGTGACCATTATATCTGTAGCTGTATTGCCATTCTTTAGTTAATACGATGACTGATTATTATGCTTTGCATTTGCAACATTTTCACCTTAGGTTCAGGAAGAGCTGTGAACGGTCAATTAACTTGCAAACTATTCTTGCCAAAAAGGGTTTTCTAAAAAGAAATTTATTAATATTATCCCCATTTGAAATCACACATTTCAGGACTATAGGCGTTTTCTTTTGGAAAGCTGTCTGAACCTGTTTCAGACTGGTACTCATTCCTTAATATTTCTTTTCCTGTGATCTGTTTATAGTTTGCTCATAAATCTAACCACAATATATAATAAACCACCCTGTGATTCTTGGATGAAGGGCAGTATATAAATTTAATTAATAAATAATAATCATAATATTAGGTTATTAACACAGGATTTTAAGTCCATGTAGTTTAATAATTAGTCTTTCCCAGGTAAGAGCCAAAAATCTTCTTTTAGGCTTCCAGACTTTGCACATTCAGTTTCTGCAAGCTAGGCATTGTTGGAAGGATCTTACAATCTAACAGGCATATTGAGATTCATAGGTATGAAAATAGTTTCCAAGTCTAGTGCAGCTTTAGTGTTTCCCTAGAATTTCCCTCCAAAGCAGTGTGGTCCCCTCCAGTTTCCAAAGCATTGTCTTCAGATTAAAGTCCAAAACACCCCTTTGCACATGCTTCTGACAAATTCATCATCTATCTAGTGTGAACTCACTGCACATGGGTAATAGCACAAATTAGAAACATTGGCCTGTTGCCTGGGAGAGAATAAATGAGGATATTTCAGAGAAGATTAATATCCATCCCTTGCTTCAGCACCTCATGTAGGTAGAAAAGTGTGACCATGGAACACAAAAGTCTCCTGGCACACAGAACCTTTGGCCTATAGTTATGGGAAATGAGAGCTTTAAAAGACAAAGTGATCATATAATTCTCTGCTGTTATCCTGGATCCATGCCTCAAAGTAACCGGGGGAAATTTAGAAAATAGGAAGGTGAAATTATTGTAATTGAGAGAGAAACCAAAAAGTCCCATGGAATGGACTGGGAATAAAGATAATATTAGAGGAAGCCCGCCGAATTTTCTTTAAAAGGGTCAGGTAAAAAGAATTAATCAATATAGACATGTATACACACACACACACACACACACACACACACACACACATTATCTTCATTCAGGAATTATATTCAGCATTTAATTTTTTATTACAGAAATGCAAGAGAGAGAAGGGGAGATGGATGCTTAAATGTGTTGAATCTGTTTGTTGGCTTGGGAATGGCTTGCAGTCCTGCATGTGCTTTTAGTTTAATTGTGGCAGCAGCAGAGTGCATACATCATCTGGCCCCTCCAAAAGACTTTAAGAAAGATCTGTACTCACTAATTATGTTCACCTGCTGAGTACACTGGATATAATATTAATGGGTCTAGTTCCAGGGCCTGAATTACATGAGTAGTTGTCTTTGAAAATGCAGCAATACGCCCAGATTATTAGGGTTCCTATATTACAGACTGTGAACTTGGACTGTGTATTCATTCATCCTAAAACAGCCATGGTTACCAACTCTCTTTAATGGTGTTTGGCATAAATAGCATTATAGGAACACAGTTCATTTTATTCAGCATTGCTGATATCTGCTCATACATTATTACATTTAAGATACTACATGGTGCACGTATTTGAAACTGGCCAGAAGCCAACATTTCACCCTTCTGCATGAATGAAAAAGTGACTTCCGGGTATCTTCCGAGTGTTAAATGGTGCAAGCAGAATGCAATTTAAGTATTCTTCCTTCTTAAAAAGAATGGAGAGAATTCTAGATGTTCACATAAAATATATATGACTAAATTATTTGATGGTGCTTGAAGAAACAAAGCAAAGGATAGTATTTTACTTCTAGGTTTTTATTTCATCAGTGAGCATCTACATTTTACAGTGGCAAAGGAGCAGCAGGTGGCATATCACTTTGTTCTTCTTTTAAGCAAAGGAGAAAGTAGATTTCTGCTGTTGTTTCCGAACACCACCAGCACCCTTGTCTTTCACTCATCCCACCAACACAATCAACAGGCTGTGTTTCAAATTAAAGCTAGTTAGGCACCATTTATTTATTAATTTTCTGCTCAGTTATTAGAGAATGTTATGGCTTATTATGCCACCACCACTACCCATCGGATTACTGCTTTTAACAGCCGGCCATTTGCCACAGACTTGGAAATCAGCTGTCCTGGGCTAGTGAGTAAGCCTCCATTTGCTTGCGCTTCAGCAAACTTAGTTATCTTAACCAGGACCCCGCTGACTTTATTGCCACAAGAAGGCAGCTCCACCACCCCAGTCATTCACTACATCTGTCCTCCAACTTCCATCACTCCTCCATCGGGTGTCCCTGTCCCCCTTACTCTGGTCACTGAAAGCAGCCACTGCAGTTGAATCTTGAGGCATACCGGTACATCCAAATAGCCTCACCCTCCTATCCTAAACGCTTGCCTGAGCAGCAGCTTATAGGATCAGACCACTAGCAAAGTATGGGCACCAAAACAGGCTACTACAGTACATTTGAAACCATCTCTTTTTTTATCTGTGCACGTTTTCTCCTTTCCACTATTCCCGTGATGAATGGCAAAAGGCCCTTATTGCTTTTTTTATATTAGTTTGCTATGTTATCACAGAATCAAGCAGTAGCTCATCATACACCATTTACCCCCGTTATGTTGTCAGTCACAGAAATAACTTCAGATTCACAAAGCTACACTTTATTGAAAGCAATTGGGTTTGATCGTTTCTTGATTGTCCTGGCCTGAGAAGTCCTTTTCTGTAGGAGCATTGCAGCATTTCTGAAAGCCTTAAGTTCTTTCCTTTTCAAGTTGGTGATCTGTTTGCAGTCCATCCTTCTTTTCATACTATTTGCTTTATAGCATGCACACACACACAGGTTTGTACTGATCATTTCTGAGACAGATATCCCCAGATGGCTAATGGCGCCAGAACAGAAAATCGGCACAGTCTAACCTCAACTTGAATATCCCCAAAGGAGAGTCTACTTGTTAAAAAAGGAATGTTAGGTACTTGCCAACTAAAATGTTAGGAGAGAGAACATTACATAATATACAATAAATCTCACCCCTATTGTGTGGACAAATTTGTCAAGAATAATTTCTAAAATGGCTGTGGAAGGCTTAACTGGAAGAGCAAAAAGATGGGACAGGGATAGCCAATGCCATGCTCTCCAGATGTTGTTGGGCTACAACTCCTGTCAGACTACTTGGCTCATGGGAACTGAAATCTAATAATATCTGGATAACACCATGTTGGTTCCCCCAGCAGTAGGTTAATGAGGGATCTGTAATTGCATTGGTACATCAAACTGAGGGGATAACACCAAGACTGTGCAGTAGCAGCACAAATGCTTATCATTTTTTCCCCTCAAAAGCAAACTCAGGTGGTGAAAGTTGAGCCAATAGGAACGGAGCCAAATAAGGAACACTGAAAAATAAGAGGGAGCTATCACCAGGCTCAGAGGGTGAGCCTGAGGTTTACAGAAGTATGAAAAGCCTTTTTTGAAATACAAAGCAAGCAAATCCACACACACACCCCTGCCCCTCCAAGAATACAACAGTGCAGTGGGGACTAAACATGCTCAGTAGACACAGGATGTTGCATGTCAGCTTGAAAAGAAAAGTGGAAAACAAGGGAATGGGGCAGAGAATGCTATGCCCCACTTGAACTTTTCCAGGTCTCGAATGAGGTAATGGGTGGCTGGAGTTCATTTGCTGGAAGGTGACAATACAATGCAGCATTTCTTACAAACCTCACAGGAGTACATTAGGAGTGACTATCCATCAGTGCCCACTCCCCAGTATTTGATAAGCACAGAGGGGCAATTAGCTCCCCACAATTCAGCTGATAAACATAGAGCCAGTGTGGTGGTAAGGGTTGGAACATGAACTGGGAGAATAGAGCTCAAATCCCCAGTCAGCCGTGAAGCTCACTGGGTGACCTTGGGCTCACTCACTCCCAGCTTTACCTCCCTCACAGGATTGTTGTGAGGATAAAACAGGCAGGAGAAGAACTATGTATGCCACCTTGAGCTCCTTGGAGAAAAGGTGGGATATAAATGTAATAAATAAGCCGAGATAAAATCCACAGCTGAGGATCAAGGGCAGTGTGTCCTGTTTGTGTATGAGAGCAAAAGGGGACAAACCCACTTTTGGACATACCCACAACTGGCATGAAGCCCCTGGAGGATTGTCCAAGGGTGAATAGGTAGGCTGTTAAGATAAGGGAAGAGTAAATGTTTTGGTCAGAGAAGCACAGAAGCAACAGCTTTCTAAATCCTTGTGTCATTCCTGCTATTGACTATTATTGTTGAGATTTAAATATCTATCCCATGTTCAGTGAAGCAAATATTTATTTAAATAGATGCTTAGATTAACTGCATAAGTAATTAAAACAACAACATAAGATTAAGTGACAGGATAAAATTACATTGCTGAATCCATCCAGGATCCATCTGGGTCTTCGTTAGTCAACAAGATTCTGTTTTTGCTGCAACAGAATTAACCTAGTCTTTCTTCCAGTGGAAAAACAAGTTATCCTTTGGACTGCTGGCCCAAATAGCTTCCAGAGATGTTGGTCTTGATTTTGAAACAATTTAAGAAGCTAATTTTATCCCTAGCCATTACACAAAGGCCCTTACACTCAGATGACTCAGGACTACTTCCTTTGAAAGCAACCTTCACTTAGTATGCTGAAAAGTTTCCCCAATCATGGTTCTTTATAAGATTAAAGAGTCTAGACTTGCAGAGTTTACAGCTTCAAAGGAATGGATGGGCTATTAAGATAAGGGAAGGGTAAATGTTTTGGTCAAGGATGATCATTTGCATTTGACAAGCACCTTAAGCAAGTGAGACTAAAGGACACCTTAGTAATTACTTTGAAACACACATTTCCTAGGAGTGATATTCTGGGCACATGATTCTGTCAGCCTGCCTGGTCTTATAAAGGACTTCTAAATGGATCAAGGGGTGGGGGCTCTTCTATCACACCATCATCACATCTTGCAGTAGTGAATTAATAGGCTGTTTGCTGGTTCCTAATGTGGGGGGGGGGCAGGATTTAAAGGCTGGTCTTAAGAGGAGGTGTTGGCGACTGCAGCAGTCACCTTTTACCTTTTATGTGCACAATTAGGCTTGTGGGGCAGAGGTTCCCCCTGGTTTACATTGATGTAAACATTTCAGTCATGTTTTCAGTCATTTCTTTTTCTAGGCAAAAAGGACACACACACCTCAAAAACAAACAAACCATAAAATAAAGTTGCAATTCATGTATCATATTAGTTGCTCTTTTCTGTACCTTTTCCAGAACCTTGATGCTAAACTTTTCTGAGGTCAGGTAGGCGAAACTATATGCAACATTCCAAACACGGCATATTGGAAGATACGTTTGTAGAATGCAGAAAATCCTAAATTACTCAAATATGCCACGTTTCACCTCACTTTGAAGGGAAGCCATCAAGCAACAATCATTCTGATATCCTACAGTGACCCTGTGGCTTCAAGCCAAGAAGGGTTTTAAGAAATAAACAGGATCTCTTAATGCAATGATTTTCAGTTTTGCCTAATCTATGCAAATTGATGACTTAAATCCTTTTACATTTCAACCCATTTTGAAAATTCACATGGTGAGTATTGCCATTCTTGTGATTTCTTCTTTCCTTCTCCATTCCATATTACCATTCCTGTACAGTATAATGCTAGTGTCTATAGCTTCATTTCAAAGCATAGTGTGTCTGTTTGTGTATAATTCAATGGTTATTTGTGCCTCAAGATTCCCCAGCACTGCCTGTTGCACCCAAGCTTTTTGAAGGGAAGACTAGAATTTACTTCAGTTTTATTTATTTAAATAAACATTGTGTGTGTGTGTGTGTGTTTAAAATCCTAGAGTTCCCGCATCTTCCACAGAAGAGATTCCAGGCTACATTTGAAGTTCCTTCACAAGTATTTACTGTGTGATTTGGCTTTAATAGAGGAGACATGCAGTGCACTCATAAATGAAGTATCTCTGTCATCCAGCTGCATCCAATGTACTAATAGCAAACTCATTCCCTGAGTGCCAAGCCTTTTGCAACCAAAATGGCATCAACCACATACAAGAGAGAGATGTCAACAGGCTTTGGGGGGCCCCAAGGTTTGCAAGAGTCCAAAAAAGGGGTAGGGGCAAAAGAGGGAGAGATTCCAAAACATCTCATTGAGTACTGAACACACTCAGGAGGAACAATTTTGACTGACTGTTGTGAGGAAACAGAAAACTGGGGAGGGGAGGTGGAGGAGGAGAAGGGGATGGAAGAGGACCACAAACCTCTGTGGCAAAGCCACCCACTTCTCATATTTTACAGATGAGGAACCCTGAAACTGAGAGATAAGGGAGTAACAGAAGGCCAACCCTAGCAGGGAGTCTGCTGTTATTGTTATTTTGTAGTTTGCTGCTGTTGAACTGCTGAGTGCCAAGAACCATTACTGAAGTACAGTAAACCCGTTCCATGGATCATGCCTAAAGTCAAAATCACATATAATAAAAACGCATTGAGTTCAATGGCAGGTAGCATTGCTAAAGTCAAAAGGGGGAACCATGCCCTCTTTAAAATTTTAAAAATATTTTTACCATCCACGTAAAGCTGAATGTGCACAAGTTAAATGTGCATAAGTTGTAGGCTTACCTGTACTGTGAATCTGGCAGAGGCCTACCACTAGATCCTGTTCCAGCTGCCCTACTCTAGGCAGATGAGGAACAGGAGGGTTTCTGTACAATGTGAACATGTTTCATAATTAGGATCCAAACATGTATAATCTTCTTTGAGATCATTCTCCTTCAGTTAAGTGTATTTTTCCCCTTTGATGGTCAGGAGAGAAAAAGGGATTTTCTGCCACGGAAGCACTACAGCTGCAGCTGATGGCAAGCTATTAGTTAGTTGCTTTTGGGAGATTTCCTCAGTTTAGCTGCCTAAAAGCATTACTTTGCAAAGCAGGAAGATTTCACAAAGCCCATTTGTCTGGCAGTTTTCAAACAGCTTGTCCCTGGTGCAAAGTGGTTTGAATTGAAATAAACGGTACAGCTTGTCTGCAGTAGATTTCTTCAGGGATGCTTGGCCTGCCAGCCTAGAGGTCAGTCTATTATCTCCAAGATGATATCTCGCGTTTTATGTTTACCATTGTTTGTTGTGTGATTCTTAAGCTATAAAGGAGTCAACTTTTTTTGGGGGGGTGGCTTTGCTTAAACTGCACTTGTTTACACTTCTCCACACCACTGTTTCTGAATCTCAAATCCGTTAAAGGAAGGCCATGGTTGTTCCAGGAAAACTCAATTAGAGCAAGCAGGGGTCTCTTGAGTTTTTCTCTTCTCACTGAGGTCATGCACAGTTGGGATTCCAGATTCTCAGACCAAAAGGAATGTGAAAATAGGATGTGAAGAATATATGTATTTGGTTGGACGATAGATTTAAAAAATGTGATAGCAAGTGGCTAGCCAAGCTTTGGATACAGCTGTAAACATGGAAACGTCCTTAAGAGCAACAGGAAAGGCAGCCAACAGAAACATTAGTCTATGTCAACCGTGGCACTTCATTTGTGTAGAAATCAGAGAAAGCCGGCAGTCTCTTTCTGCTTCCAGTCTATTGGGCAGCACCAATAATTCAAAAATATGAATTGCTAGCAAAGTGGTATGACATGATCCTGAGATATTCCTCCATCCTCTCCTCCCTCGCATCTTGCTTTTGAGCTTACTCCTTATAAATACGTAACATCTTGTGTGGTATTCTTTTGTATTGTCCTTGTGAAGCTTTGTCATAAATGGCACGTACGTCAGGGACAAAGGTGGGAGAGACATAGAAGAGGAGGAGGTGGAGAGGGAGAGACAGACAGCTCTATAACTGGCAAAGTGAGGTGGCCACCTTTGGCAGCAGATGGTGTGGAACAGCAATCGAAGCCAATCCCAGATGTTTCTCCTGAGCCATTCACCTCTGCAGGAAGACAGACTTTGTGGGTCATGCAGTCTGCTTATTGCCGCTAAACTAGACTGCTGATCTCAAGGATGGTGGAGGATATGTTCTCATTACCAGCGCCAAAGTGAAATTCAACTAACAGTCCAGTCAGCATCTTTAAGAGGACTGATGGGGGGAACCATCTTGTCCTTTGTCTCCAGCAGCAAAATCTATTGGGCTGAACCAAGAGAAAGAAATGCATCATAGCAAAAGTGTAGGGAAAGGAGATAAGCAAGAAAGTATGGTAGTGAGGTGGGGAAGAGATACTGAAGAAAAGACCAGCTGGTCAAGAACACGGAAAGAAAGACAGTTATATTTGCAATAAAAATAATTGAAGGGAGAGGAAAAGAATAGTGAGAAAATGGAGGGAGACTGATAAGAAAGTTCCCCATGGTTTGCTGTTTGGGTAGCATGCATTGGAATTTACATGACAAAATGTGGAGTACAGGCCTCTACTTTGTGAATAAGATAAAATAAGTGTACCAAAAAATGCAAACAAGGTCTTGGAGGACCTAGAAAAATATTTTAAGTCGTGTAACCACAAGGAAATGGATACTTAAAGCAGCACACAAAATAAACACTACTGCAACCGGAAAGTTAAATGTTCTGGAAAAACAAGAAATTGGCCTGTGAGGAGAGCATTCTAGGCTCCCTTGCAAATTGCTCAGGGGTGAGGAAAATGTAGCGCTTGCTTACATAGCCAGAAGCTATGGTGATTCACATACCAGTACCTTTATTATATGTGGGAAATGTTTCTAGTTAGTTCTCCTGCCTTTCCAGCTTAATTTCTGCATTTGACAGGCAGAAGGGGCAGTAGTTTTCTTCTAAAGCTAAAATGTGGCCAGTTACAGGTTAAGGTTTATCTTTCAGTTGCCAGCAAACACATATGCAATAAAAAATACATAAGTAAAAACAAAATACAAACAATTTAAACATTTTAAAAGTGTTAAAACATCTAAAAACAATGAAACACAATAAAACATGTAACCAATCGGTCCACTGAAAGAGAAATCTTTTCAGCAAGTGTCTAAAAGAATGCAGTGATGACGGCTGTCTAATGTCATTAGGCAGTGAGTTCCAAAGTGCAAGTGCTGTCATGCTAAAGTAATGAATTATGGCAAACACAGAATATGCATTGTGTGGCACTTGTAGGAGTGCAAATTCTGCAAATCAAAATGCTCAAGTTGGTACATATGAGATAATGCGATCCCTTGATAATCCTAACCTCCTTTCTATTCCATTTTAGCTGACCAATGCACCATCAGTTTTATTAAAAGAGCTTCCATCACAGCTTTAGAGACTGTGTGTTTTTAAATAATCTGAAACTCACCAATAGGTGAGTTCAAATAAGAGATTAAAACATTTCATTTTTTAAAACAACAGCAAGCACCCAGACAATTGTTTGAAGCTCCACATGTTTTCCTGCCGACTCAGCAAAATTCATTAACTTAGGTTGTAGAGCAGCTGAATCTCATTTCTCTGGAGATAATTTAAAGGAATTTAAAGGAATTAATTTAAAGGAATTAAATTAATAATCTTCAAGAAGAATGACTGGTGATCACTTTTGGCAGGCAACTATATATATGTAAGATATTGTCAGCCAGTCTTTTCCCTTTTTGAAGGATGCCTTGAGCATTCCCAGGAGATGCAAGATACTTCACTCTTCAGCCAGACAGAGCTCTGTTTGTCTTGCAACTGTGGTTAAGTCATGGGTAAATGGGCTTTTACTGCTCCTCCACTTCCCCACTTTTCATCTCTGCTCTGAATGTGTCACTTGCATGTGGCATACGTGAATATTTGGTGGAAGGGAATTGCTGTCACTTCAACATAAAATGCAGGGCGCTTGTGACAGCAAAGGAGCTGGTTGGGACAGGTGCATTTTTAATGGCTTTTTGATGCACAGCCATGTGACAGACAAAAGACAACATGGAAACCATGCCCCTTGTTTCTAATGCATAATTTTTTAAAGAGATGGGACTTTCCTCCCCACACATCCGTGCAAACTGCTAATACCTTGAAAACCTTCTTGGTTTCCCAGGTACTACCAGAATTTTCTTTGAAACCTTCGGCTTTCCCTCACCAAGTCTAAAGATAGACACAGAAACACTTTAACCAGGTTGCAGTGGCTTCCGCCTGGCACCTTAGATACATATTTTAGGCCAGGCAAAAGTATTCTTCTCTCAGGCCTTTGGCTAATTAAGCAATCTATGTTTTTTTAATCCGGGGAGTATTGTTTTTGTGTGTTGCTATGGTATGCATTTTTGTGTTTTATATTGTAAACTGCCCTGTGATCCTCAAATGAAGAGGGGTGTAGAAATTTAATTGATGATGATGATGATGATGATGATGATAGTACACACCCTCTCCCTTCCTCCTCTCCCCACTCTGTCTTCCCTGATGATGCGCCGCATCAAGTGTCAAAGAGCAGGGATGTCAAATGCTACAAAGTTTATTGTGGGTCTCCTGAGATTTGTTATTCTCCCTCCCTTCATGAAGCCATGGGCCCTTGAGTGATGTAAATAAATCAGAATTCTGCCCCCGATTAAAAGGAAAGCGTGGCATTTCTGCTTCTAGCCTGCAGAGACTCACAAAACCTCTAAGCAAAAAGAGAGAGAAAGAAGAAGGCAATGGCTCTTCTTAGAAGAATGGTAAAGTCTTGGAAAACTTAACGCTTTGAGCTGCTGTGCTGGCTCCACTGGTTTTTGGAAACAGATGGGCATCCTATGCTGGCAAGATTCCCTTGCCAGTTTGCTAACAAAAAGGCATTTCAACGGCAGTGGTGGGCAGCATTGAAGATGAGGCGGCTCTGTGTTGCTGCTAGGGAGTAAGGCAGGCATAGGGTGGGGAACTGAAGCCCTTCAGATGTTACCGGTACTAGTCTGCAGTAACTGTCGTCTGTAAGAGTTGGCCATGCTGACTGTGGCATGATGGGAGTTGGAGTCCAACATCTGGAGGACAATTGTTTTCCTGCCCCTGACTAAGAGAACCTAGTGGCACCTTGAGGGTGGTTTTACTTCTAGTAAAATAATCCCCGAGTACAGAATTGCCTTGGCAGGAGACTGCCAAATGCCTTTTGCCCTAGTTGCCAAAGTTCAGTTACGATAATGACTGCACTATTACCCAAGTTCCTGGGGGGTTATACCCTTGGTGAAAGGGCATATGCTAGAATTTAGAAACATAAGCTACTGTCAAATGGGACTATGTAGTAAAAGTTACAAGTGTAATAAGTATTTCACCTATGTCTTTACAAAAGCCCTGACATTGTTATAGAACAATGTACTTGCAGCTTCATATTAGTTAATGGTGTAATATTTACATGTTCATTTTCTATTTAAAAAAAAGCTGTGATAATTTATAAATATTTCCAGCAGTGTTAACAAAAATGTAAATAAATAAAAACCCATAAAGATTTCACTGAAGAAAAAAGTTGAACGGCTTTTCAAGAATAAAATGTTTCATGATATCTTGAGGAAAATACAGATTTCCTTTCCTTTCCCCCTCAGGAATAAGCTTTCAAAATTGATAAGATATTCGGAGTTGCTTATATCTTTTGGTAGTGGTTCTAAATGTTGATGTGGGATATCTTCCCAATGTTTTATATTGTGATATATATATATATACAGTATATATATACTATTTGTGTGTGTGTAAAGATCACATGGAAATGTAGATAAGAAGCAAGCTGATCATAGTCTTTCTTTAAACTCCAAATACACTTCCTTCACTTAAGCCATATATCTTTGATTCCATACTAAGCATGACATTCAGTTTTCAGGAAATCAATACTACATCCTTTCCCTAAGCCGGAATGCCTCTCTCATTCATCTTACATACTGTGTTATAACTAGACATATTTCCCACAGGCACATTCTTCAAACACTTGCCTCCTCCTCTCTGCCCCCATGACTGACAGCCTAGCACGCTATCTCAGAGAATAGTCATCATACCTGGACAAAATTTGTACCTTTTCCATGGTGCCATGTTATACAGGGTCAGGCTGCCCTTTGAGCATTGGCAGAGCAGATTAGGGCAAATGGGAATTGCTCAGTGCTATACACAAGCTGCTGTCTGTGAAATTAGGAAAATGCAAGGAGTGTTGTGATTAATAGGCAGATTTGGGAACTTTGAAGCAGGGCAGCCTGTAGATTTATCACAGCGCTGATACCATTGGCAGTGTTTTAACTCTCGGCTGCAGCTGTGTTGAATTATTCATTATTGTATTTTTAAAAAAAAACAACGAGGCTTCAGAGGGCAAAGCTGTAGGATCTATTTGAAAGCTGAAATGGAAGATCATGTAATTAAAAATAATTATTAAACTTCATTTATCCAGCTAGTTGTAGTTCTCCCTCCCCTCAGATACGGTCATCATTAAAATTACTGCTTTTCTTGTTTGTTTGTTTTAAATCTCTTTCTGTCCAGTGAGGGGAGAAGAATATTGTGTTTAAATTAGAGAAGCTATCATGTTTGCTTTAGACAGTTCGGAGAGCATTTTCATCTTGATGTCCTGGAAAGGCAGTTAACTGGTGTGAATAATGACCTAGCTCATGGAAGTTGCCTCCAAATAATATAAGGAAAAACAGAAAGCTATCTGTTTTGTGCAAGCTTGTCTTTTAGATGAACCCCTCAGAATTGCTCTAGATTTTGTAATAACTTGGATATGTGAAGATAGATTTTTGTCAAGACAGAGAGAGTGGCCTCTGTAGAAAAAGACACAAACAGGGATAAAGTTTAGCTCTTTACATGCAAAATTGCTTTAGCTCATTCTCCGTAATAATGCTCAGTTATGTTCATACCATCTTGTGTGAAAACTCTCGTGTTTCATGTGCAGGCACAATCGTAAGAGTGGGCAGGAAAGCCAACCACTCTTTGTTAAGTTGTCATTAAATTTCACAAGTAACACTGTTCATAAGACTCCTTCCATACTTTGTGGTCTGAAAGTATCTTCTAAGTACAAAGGAACTTGGCCACACAGCAGCATGCTTTCTGAACCAATAGATCTGTAATGTATTCTAGCTCAATTCCCTGTAGTGGCAGGATGTCTAGATGTGCAGCATAATCCTAAACATATTTACTTGAAAGTAAGTCCTGACATCTCAAGTAAGCTGGCAGGGTTGCTGTCTTACTTCAATTTTAAGCACATTTACTTTAAGATAAGTCACCTCCTCTCATCTGCAACTACAGGGCTTTGGGGGGAAAGTTCCCATTAGTGTCACGGGATATTTTCCCCAAGCCTTGCGTCCACACAGGGGGATGGGCTTCTTGTCTGCATCACAGCTGGGGAGGGGGGGGGAGTAAACCTCACTTCCTCATGCACTGCAGTCCAGATAAGAACTGAGGCTATGGCACCTGTAATTCATTAAAGGGAAACAAAAGTTGTAGCTGCACACAATGCATTTAATATAATCTGTTTGGCCCTGAGTGTACAGACAGGCCTGCGTGATCCTCGATAGCTGATCCTTGTAGCTGATCCTTGATTTGAAGACCTGAAGGGCTTTATGGATCAAAACTAAAGACAAGCCAAAATTTCCCACTCCACTTTTGTGATACCATTCATCTCCTGAAAAAGTTAATGGATTTTCAGCTATGTTTGGAATTTCTGAATAGTCTTCAAAGACAGCTCCATGTAAAACACATTGCATTAGTCTAATCTGGAATTTATCAGATTAGTGAATTACAGACTTAATCCATCCCTTCCACATTTATAATCAGTCTTCTAGAAGCTTTAAGAGTCAACTGACTGAACATCTATAAGGGATGCTTTTCAAGCATTATGCCCAAACATGAAACCTGAAAAGCAGGAGCTTCCAGACACCATCTACTGTCCACTTAGTCTCCAATCTTCCCAGGGATGAGCAGGGAAAGTCTACAGGGAGCTTTTACTTGTGTTTGTGAACAGAACCCTCTGTGTGATCATATTCTACTCAAGCAAATGTGATTTAAAGCCCCCTATAGACCATCCCCACCTAGCATGGGGAAGGCTAGGGACTGAGTGGGTGGGACAACGTGCAGTGGGACATTGCTGGTGGGGCTTGCATGCATGCCCCTTATCCCTCCCCTCCTTTTAAAGCTCACGCGTTTAGGCAAATGCTACACAAAGGTTTTAATTCTTGGGAATCCTGCTGTACAACAATGATTTAATGAGTGTTAAGCGGAAACGGAATTTCTTAATAATAAAGGTGCATAGAGAACCTCATAGGGAAGGCATGATATGCAGTAGTGCACAGACCCTCTTAAGTTTCTAAAAAAAAGAAGAAGAAAAAATTGAACAAAGTAAATTGGTTCCCCCGAGTTTGTTTTCATGCAGAATTGAGAGCTTCTAAATTAACCCAATCCAATCCTCTTGAGCACTTTACTGTGCTAGGTTTTCATTTACTAGAGCTATTAACTGCTTTCCCTCTTATTCAGTCACTCTCAGTAGGGATTGCATGAATTGCCTCCACCACAGAACTTGATCTGTCACAGAATAATGGCATCTTAGCAGGCACCCTGTTAGAAGGCTGACGTGCTTTCTGGTATGAGTCATAAGGATAGTCTACGCTCCTGCTTATTTGGGTGACCCCGTGAACCCAGTATAATGTGTATCTCATTACAGTTCTTTTTATTCATATCTCATTCATCATTCTTTTTAAAAATACTTCAGAAAGAATGAGATCATAGCTAGTGTTTATTTAATAAATATACTGCCTCCACCTTTCTGGCTACAGTATTTCCATAGACTGAGCTTATGGAAATTGTCTGTCCCTTCATGTTTTCAGGAGTATCTGCAATGGTCTCCTGGAAGAACAATGCAAAAGAATAAATATACTAATTGAATGTCATATACTTTAAACAACATAGATATTAAATTATTTTAAAGCTTTACAAATATATATATATATATATATATATATATATATATATATATATATGGCCTATAGAATATACAATAATAACTATGTTGAATATCCAATAGGCCAAAGCTTTATTTTTGTCAAGTTTTTTTAATTCTTTCATATCTATGTTATAAAAATACATTTAGTACCTTGATTTTATTATGCATCTATTAATTGATCAGGTTTGTTTCTTCATTCCTAGAAAAGTAAACTTTGAGACTTTGAGACATTTAAAGATGCCTTTGATTTCTTCAACAATTGAAGTCAGGATAGTAAATATCTGGCCTAAAGACTTTCAGTTAACATTCCCCTTCCTCCTTTATTGATTTGTATTCTTCCTTTTCATTTTCACCCTGCTATTATTTGACCAGGAGGGCACATCTGCACATGAATTTCCCCTTGTTTGTAAAAGAAAAGCAAGCAAGAGAGGGAATTTGAGGCAAGGGCTGCCAAAGAGATGAGAAGTGGATTAGTTGACTGGCCAAGCATGCCAGAATTGGCCAGGTATGCCACACAGCTATGCACACCAAAACTGATATAATAGTACGTCATAATAGGCAGTCCTCTCTTTTGAAGTGCTGTCAGAGGACAGTCCTCTATTCAGGAGTAGCTTGCCTGGTGGGGCACAGCTCCAGAAATAGTCTCCTGGCAGAGGAGCAGAGGGGAGTGAGGAGTCAACAACGAGGTCAGGTCTGTGCAGGTGCACCACTGGGAGCCCCGGGTTGGCTGCATGCAACCCCAACCTCCGTACCGCCTCACCCTTCCTAATAAAGCAGCTGGCTTCTAGGAGGCTGATACTGCAGCTCTACCTCACTGGTTGAGCCATTCCTGCCCACTCTAGGTTCCTTTCAAAGATAAGGAACCATAAATGGGGAGAGCAGGAGACTTGAAGTTGTCCATCAACAGTTAGCAGCAGACAAGTCACCTGGCGTGTTGTATTCCTATTTAAATTATAGTAATTTAAATTACTTCTAAATTTGTATCTAATCGTATAAATAAACAAATGCAAATTTTATACAAATTGGCACCCTCTTTCTCTTATTTTTTAGCAATGCAAATCCTCTTTTTTGTGGTGTGTGTGTGCATAACTGTCCTCGCAACTTAACATGAAAAAATAATGGTAAACAAAGTATTTTGGAGTGATGCAGCAGGTCTTGGTGTTGTAGGCTGTAGTTGGACAACTATGGTGACCCTATTCTGATTTCAGGCTGTGATGCAGGGAACAAGACTCTTTAAACCCTCTTCTCCAAATCTTGGATCAAAGCCTTTAGGCCTGAGTCTTAAGTGCTTGGAGAATGGCACAAAAAAACACCCCATGTTGAAAAATGGAAGACTTCAGGACAGCAATACAACATATTTTGACCATTTGAAACTGAATGAAGAGTCCTCACCAGGCACGATACACACATTTTCATATATATTTTTCATGACCCTGATCTAGATGCTTCATTAAATATTGTCAAAATAGCCTCTGCATTGTGACACCGTGTTGTTTATTAGAATTGAATAGTTCATCAGTTGGTTAAAATGAAATTGTAATAATTAAATAGTAACAGCCATAATTAACATCGCATGGAATGGTTACCAAGACACCACAGTACCATTGCATGTAGATAAATATTGAGATGTATCCTCTTTAACATTAGTTCTTGAGAAACTCAGGATATCCTTTGGAGAAGAGGCACTGAAAATGTAGATCCATATTAAAAACCCATATATAAAAAGCTCTGAGGATGTTTGTATGACAGCTTTCCATGTCCTCCAGATTCTAGCCAGCACAACAAGCTCCCCCAGTCCTGCTTCTCCAATAATTTCTTACTAGCTATACAAGATTAGAAAAATATATTCTGTCGCTTGCCTCTCCCCCTGCCCCCACACCACATACACTTTTGTTATAGTGGGTAGACACCATCTGCATTCCAACAAGACAAAAAACTTTTAAGTCTTCCTGCTGCAGCTTGTTGCCTATTAATCATAATCAATTTTGATTGTTCTATCAACTAGCAGGTTCCAGCAGGCCCAGGAGAGGTCAGTTTCTCCAATGTGTGTCAGAGAAAGCAATGACCATGTTATCCTCATTTCTCTTTTTTATATCCAGATACCTGATTCTTCATTACACCCCAATAATATAATGGGTAAAGTTTTAAACACATGAAAGTCTTTCTTCATTGTCCCCAGAGGTCACCAAACTCCTTTCCTACCTTTGCACAAGCAGAAATCTTTTCACATTCACAACAGCCCTTCTTGGTTGTGTTAGTCTTTCATGGCTGTTGTATTTCATGGACTGAGTGTTTCTTAAATATTTTTTTAAAAGATCTGTTTTTGCTTATTATTAAAAGAAAAATCTGACTGTATTCCTCCCCTCCCCTTTTTTCTTTTCACATGTTTGGTCTGGCTTTGTTCTCCCGTTGGATCTAAAATCACCATCCTCTGTGCTTCAAAACTATCACTGTGCTGCAGGTAAGATAACTATATTTGCAGATAGTCTTATGCATAGATCTAATATTTTTAGCATCAAGTGGAAAACTTAAAAATCATCTTGAATGTCATGATCAGGAAGAGGAAAGCAGGAGGGACAATGAGATTAGGAGCATCTAGCTGAAATGCACATGTTCAGGCTAGATAGATGATTTTTTAATTATGTGAGCCTCTTTCCAGTGTGAGGTTTGGCACTTATGGGATGACGTTTGATATATTCCATGAACTCATATACCGGTATATGGGAAAGTAGCATTGTATTTGGTTATCTGTATAACATTTCCAGGGACAGATCTGTCAGGAACTCTAAGTAACTTTTGGCTCAAGTTCAAAGTACATGCACATTTAATATCCTGCCTAGATATTAAAGGCCATTAATTTGCTAGTGCACTGGTTTATATTTAAGCATTGTCAAGGCCCTCTGTATTTTGTCTTCCTAAACATTTCAAGACAAAGTCAAGCAATGTGCAAAGGTTGGGTGCTGCAGAATCAATCTGGGGGCTGAGTGGCTGGGGAAACCCAGCCAGATGGGTGGGGTATAAATAATAAATTATTGTTATTATTATTATTTTAAAAATACAATGGTGCACATTTCATATAAAAAAATAAATTGTCCAGTAGCACCTTAGAGACCAACTAACTTTGTTCTTGGTATGAGCTTTCGTGTGCATGCACACTTCTTCAGATACACTGAAACAGAAGTCACCAGACCTTTATATATAGTGAGAGGGTGGGGAGGGGTACTACTCAGAAGGGTGGTGGGAATGAGTGATTGGCTGATAGGTGTGGTAAACCTGTTGACAACTGTTAACGACTACAGTTGGTCTTACAGGAAAAAGCAAGGGATGAGATGGCCAAAAATAGCTTTATCATGTCAGTCGTCAATTTATCATGTCTCTGTACTGCTTAGCAGCGTAAAAAGTGCAATTTCACCAAATGCTTGTTACAAGAGCATGACATTTGAGCTAAGGGATTCTGCAAGACTCTTTCTTATCCTCCATGCTCTTTAACATCTGTATGAAGCTGTTGGGTGAGGTCATCTGAGGGTTTGGAGTGGTGTGCTATCGAGCTGTATATTGATGATACCCTGCTCTATTTCTCTTTGTCATGTGAGCCAAGTAAAGCTGTTGATGGGCTGAACCACTGTCCAGGATTTGGTAACTGACTAGATGAGGGTCAATAAACTGAAGCTGAATCCTGACAAAATGAAAGCACTGTTGACTAATGGTTCTTGGTACTGGGAAGAACAGGCATGGAGTTTGGGGGTGCTCCTTCATCTATCAGGTAGCCTTGATATCGTGGAGTACATTTTACCAGATTCAGCTGGTTTGTCAATTGTAGTCATTACAGTAAAGCAATTCATGTCTGGTAGTCTCCTAGTTAGATTAATGTGTTATACATGAGGCCTCAGATGCTTCAGTCAGCCATATTGCATCAATATTTAAATAATTATTTTGCGTGCCTATTTGCTTCCAAGCTCAGTGGCTTAGGACCCAAATACTTGAAGGAGCACATTCTCCCATACCAGTTTGACCATGCATTAAGATCTTCAGAGGAGGCCCTTCTCTCAATAAAAATAATTGGGGAAGTATGTTGTACATATTTGGAAGAGAATGCCATTTCTGTGGCAGTAATCCATCTCTGGAATACCCTCCGTAAGGAAGTTTGATCAACACCAACATTACAATATTTTCAGCACCAAGTCAGACTTTTTTTTATTTGCCCAGGCATTTCTAATTGATTTTTACAGCCTCTGCCTACTTCATAGTTTGATAGTTGCCTCTCAGTTTTAAAGCGATGTTGATGTGATGTTTTATTAGACAGTATTGCTGCTGCTACTGCTGCTGCTCTTGTTACTGTTAGGCACCATTCAGAATGAAGGACAGCCTAGAAACACCACTGGGCAGTGTGTCTTAGGTACTGATGTATGATAACATATGTCTAGTATCCTTCCAGCAACCACAGTTTTACCAAAAAGGGTGGGAAATGTTGGGCTACCCACTTATTGTGAATGTTAATCCTCAGCCCCTCAGGAAATATACATGACAGTGGATTATCTCTGTGGGACACCCTTAGTTTTTATTCACATTCACTGTACAGTGCGTATGAGACAATGGTTTTCTCAGCGCTGTTTCAAGTCTGAAGGAGAGAGCCTGATATCCTCCTACTGTTAATGATATTTATGAACCTTAAATTTTTTTTCCAAGGATCCTTATGAACTGCTGCTATTATTCCAAAGCAACAGCTGCCCATGGAAGGCTTGATGTTATGTCTGTCAGTGGTAAATGAAGTTCAACATCTGTACTATTTTCTCCCCTTAATGTTTCAGTGGTCAGTATGGAAATCAGCATTAACCTTAACAGATCAGAGAAAGGTCTGTTAGGGAGAGTCAGTGGAGCCTTCAGGTGTAATTGAGAGACTCGCTATTCTAGTCAGGGCAAACGCACGCTTGATTAATCTCCCTATGCTCTTGCGTATGGATAAATACTGCTGCCAATTCCATATTCATGTGACCTAACAGCATCAAACAGGTTATCAAGGTCGGGCAACACTGAAGGTGCTGATGAGGAAATGTCAGAAGACTTAGTGAGCTGAAACAGAATGTTGAAAGGGAGAGCCATGTCCTTGCAGTGACAAGAATAATAAGATGGAACAAACTGCATTCACTCAGAGTGAATACATTCCATTTAAATGTTTAATGTTTTAGCTTCATCTAGTTGATTCCTGATTTGGATTTTGTTTATCCATAGATGGCAGCGGCTGCGGCGGCTGCAAAATTTAGGATTATTTGTGATACTTTAGGAGAATTATTTCCTGTTTAGGAGGTTTCCAGGAGCATGTTGGGGAGTGATGTGAGGCCTCCAGTTTGAGTAGGATGGCTTGGTCCGTTTTTTGTCTTTGGCTCCATGTCCAGTTTGGCTCAATGGGTGATTTCCCCTCAAAGCAAATACCAACTCCAGAAGACAGATTTTTATTTGAATTGCAGAAGGAGAGGGAAGGGTTACACTCCATCTCTATGTCTGCTATGATCCCATTAATTATCAACCTCCACAGATGATGCAACTTGCGTTTTAATAACCTTGCACTTTAGAGGCAAATAATGTTTCAGTTATGATTTGGCCATTGTGTGCTTCCTATGATTTTTTTAATGGGCAGATTGGAAACTAAATGTGAAGGAGGACATAACTTAAAACAGGAGTTGCCAACCCTGCAATCGCAGGTGTCCTGGTGCTCATGATAAGTCTTCCAGTAGTGTCCCTGGACAGGTGCCCTGAGCAAAATGTGCAGGTACCTCCTAAGCCAATTTCTTTAAAATGTGACTGGCACTCCACCACTCTCAAAATTCAGAATATGCCCAGAGTCCACAAAGCTTGTCAACCCTTGATTTAGAATATAGGGACAAAAAAGGACAGTCAATGCATATTTGTAAAGCTGTGGTGTGAATTTTGTGAGGGATGTTTTCCCCTAATCCAGTGCCTGTGCCATCAAATTACACTAACTTGCCCCCCAATCTTACACCTACATCTTTATCTCTGTGTGTTTGTACACATTTGAGACTGAAATTATGTTGCAGGCAAGAATTCTTTCTTACAGATGGGATAACAGTTGGAGATTTGGACTTTCTGCAATAACTTTCATGAGTTGGCTTGATTTCTTGGTTGTACCAGCAAATTGTGCATTCATCATTCCCTTGCTTCCTTTTTACCTCTCTCCCAAAAATGTAACTTGCTGGGAAGATGAAAATGATAAAAGCCTTACGAGTGAGGTCTCAGAGTGACTTGGCTTGCGGCTGTAATTTAAATGATTGCTTGAGTGGCGTTTGCACTCTCTGGATCACTTCCCTGCCCATCCACATGCCCTGTCAGCTCCATGTAGCATAGGACTATCAGGTCAGAAATAAGACCTCTCTCCTCTGTACTGTTGCTGCTTAACTTTTCATTGTTCTTGCTTTTTTGTGTGGAAGCCTGAGGCAGTTCTAAGTCATGGATGCTTAATCAGATCAGAGTTCAGGATTATTTTAGTCCTAGGTCACAATGTCAAGTGCTGCTGTTTACAACAATAGTTTGAAGGATTTAACTTCTTAAAGAGTCTAATTATCTAGAGAATGAGCATGCCGGTTCAGGGAGTTACTATTGCTCAGACCAGCATGTCATTGTAAAGCATATTTCCTGTGAGCATATCTTGGGAAGGCTAAGTGGAGCCATAGCTAATTTTTTCTTTCTAGCCTTATATTGAACTTGCATATCTGACAATTTAGTGGGAATGTCTGACAATTAGGTATTACACACCACTTGCTACCTGATCCTTTTAACTGGAAATGCCAGGGATTGAAACTGGGAACCGGCATACAAAGTTATGTGCTCTACCACTGAACTATAGGTCCTCCTCAAACAAAATTTTGTCTTAAATCTCAATTTCATACATAAACTTACCACACTGTGCTATTCTATTGAGCAACCATATCTGAAGAACATATTGTGAGGGGTGGTAAACTTCTAGATAGAAGCCAAAGAATTGACTGATTAGGTCAAATCAATATGTGAATTTTAGCTCCACTCCATTCCATTTGGTTCTCCCTGCCCACTTCAGAGGAACACAGAATTTGCTCCTTATATGCTACTCTTAAGGGCCATCTCAACATTAGTCTTGGTGACCTTATGCCTACTTAAATCCTTAGCATACTGTCACAAACTCTTTGCATCAGGCCTCTAGTCTCATCCACCTGCTCTTCTCTCAGATTTCTGAACTCAAATATCTGCTTTGTGGCTTTCCTTCAGCCAGCTTGCTTCTGGACACTCTGCCCTTTTGGCATCCTACCTTCCTTCCTGTCAGCTTGCCAGTACTTAGCTGCCCAACATGGTTCCTTCTCTAGGGCTTGGGTGAAGCTTAATCCTAGCCAAAATGACAAGTTTCCTTTCCTTCGCAGAATTTGGACAATGATAAGCTGCCATAAGCTTTTGGAATGTTCACAGACAAAATTGGTCTCAGAAGCTTCAATGCACAGAGTACAGTACAATATATTGTCCGTCCATCCTCCCTCCCTTCCTTTCTTTGTAATTTTTATTAAAGATTTTCTTTAATAAAAGTACGTGCATTGTCTCTTTTTCAGGTTGTAAAGTCTTTTCTACAGATCAGTTACATTTGTTATAAGAAATTAGTGTTCAGTACAGTATAAGGTCGGGAGGGGAAGAGTGGAGGAGAGGAGGGGTGAGGTGGTGAGATTTATACTGTATTCTTTTCTATAGTGTTCGTGTGGGGTTTTGTGTCAGCATCAACTGGGTAGGTTCTCTTTCTATTCGCTTGTTACATTTCCTTGGTAGTGAGAGGGATTGGGGGGCAGGGTGTGGTTGGTTGGCTGTGGTTGGCTGCAGTGAGGCTTGTTTGCATTTGTGAGGGGGGGGTCTTGTTGGGTCACATAAGCCAGATCGCTTCGTATGCTGTCGGTGGGTTCTTGTTGTTGTCTTGTTGGGCTGTGTGTGTGATAAAGGGGAGCCATACTGGGGTGAAAGCGTCCTCTTCTATTTGTCCCGGTGTCAGTTTCAGTTTATTGGTTAGCTTTTCTAGTAACACTGTTTCCCATACGATTCAGTACCACTGGTCCATGTTCACTCCTGACAGGTCTTTCCAATGTTTGGCTATGAGGCTTCCAGCTGCTGAAAGTAGGTGGGTTATAAGCTCTTTATAGTGTGAGTGGTCATTATGATCTTGGAAGATGTTCAGTAGGGACAGTTCTGAGGTGAGTTCTAATACCTCTTTAGTTATTTTGTATATCTCTTATAGGACCGCTATCCAGAAGGGTTGGATTTTGGGGCATTCTCACCACATGTGGAGGTATGTGCCTGTGGAGGTTCTGCCTCTCCAACATTTTGGTGAAGTTCCTGGGTGTATCAGCGCCAGTTTCCATGGTGTTAAGTACCACTTATAGGAGCACAATATATTGTCAATCTGGTTATCTATGGTGATTTCTATAGGATTTAATCAGCAGCAGTTGTACTGACAGACCAAAGGGGTATGGGGTCATATATTTGGGTTGATGAGCCAGCTGGTTGCACCAAACCCCTGTACACTAATGCCAACAGTGTTGCGACAGGGAATTTCATTAGTGCAAGCAGTTTCTGAGCTCTGGGCACAGTTCTGCGCCTAAGATTTCAGGTTAAAACTGCAGAGTGGAAAGAAAGGAGGACCATTTTCTGCCTCCCCACTTCCAGCTACTCTCTGAAGACTGGAGAAGAGACCCTCTTAAGAATACTAGGGCGGTGGGCAAGGGAAGGACTAGACCATGTGAAATATGAACACAATATTTTAGCTGCAGTTCATTCATTTTCAGCTTTGTGTTCTTGTTATAAAAAAAGTATTCCTAGACATTCAGTTGTTGCACCCATAACCTAGGTTTAAGGTGCCATTTAGCTTCTAGCTTTCATATCTCAGTTTCTAATACTGGATGCCAACAACTAAACTCTCTGGCCATGCAGCTAATTTTCAGTGATCTAGGAGCTAACCTTTTACTGTGGCCATGAAGAATTCTGTGGTTGGGTAATTAATTATTCTCATTGCAGAAGCCAGACTTCAACTTGCATCTCTTTGCAAGCCGTTAGACTGGAATGCTGGTTGCTCATCAGTTTCTGAATAAACACAGCATTGCCAGCTGTCTACAAGTTTCCCCAGTGTGCTTAACCAATGTATTTCAGTTCTCCCCAGGTCCGATGCATACTTTTTGGCTTCTTTAGGGAGAATGCCACTTCGCTGTAGATTTGAGTTGAGCCACGGCTCCTGCTTATTTTTTTTAAAAAACCGTTTTGCCGTTTTTACCCCAACTTTCAGGGTATAATATACCTTTGCAAGGTGGTTTTCGCATACAGCAACATACAACAACAGTATAACAAAATTCTATTAAAAACCTACAAAGCATCAGCATTTAACAGCTGGTGATTATGTTCTGTAGATACTGATCTGGTCTTAATTTAAACCAGTGATCTAGACATGAAACATTGTCTTGCTTTCTTAACAGTCCTATGAGGTGTTCTTTATTTTTGCAGTTGCAACTTGATATTTTAATAGCCTGTGAACAGAGGGGACTTTCTTACTTAGTTTTACGTAGCAACAAGGTGGGATCCCATTGTTGAAAAGCATAAGCCAATATCCATCTAGCTTTAATGTTTAATAGCTGTGGGAAGGGAAAGATTTTCACTTCACCTACTCAACATCTAGAGGTGAAAGCCCACAAACCTGATTACTGACTCCATGCAATCTTCTGCCCCATTACCGATAATAATTTATCATGCTAGTAAAGTCACCTCTTCATCCCAGGATGCCCTTGTTAGTTTTATACTCCTAAGGGATTCCAGCTGTATAAGAAAAGTGATGTATGCACAGTTAGGAAAGGCAATTCCCTTTTTTCAAAGCCAGCCTAAGAGAGAGAGAAAAAATGTTCAGTTACACAAAAACAGCAGCTTGGAGAAGTCTGGTTCTGGTCCTATGGTAAAAGCAGGATTTCAAGGCAAGGACCGTATTTCCTTCTCCAGCTGCAAAAGGCCTCTGGAGATGAATGTACATTGTATGCTTTCAGTCTGAAGACTCTCTTTGCTTTCTTGTACCACTGTGTCTAATGCTATTTTCATGCTAAGATGAACAATCCTCCTGTGCCATGTTTGAAGTGGCCTTCTCAGAAGGAGGAGGAAGGAAGACTAAATGCAGCAGGGGTGGCGTCACTTAATGTGGGACCACTGATCTTGAGAGAAACCTGCAGGTACCTCCTCAGCAGGGGAATCCTGGAGACTTCAATTTGTAGATACCTCTTTCCCTGCACACCAGATGTGAATTTTAACAATGAACCCCAGGCCTGCCCATCACTTCTCTTTATGATGTGGCCTCATTTGTTATGTGGTCCATTCTTGGCTGCCTGGTCTGCTGCTGCAGTAATTGAGACAGCTAGATTTCAGTACACACGGTTTTTGTTAGAAATGTTGATGCTCTGCGTTGGAACCGGAAATAGGCTTTTTCATTTCATTCAAGAGCCTAATGCCCTAGAACCCACTCGGCAAAAACTACTATTGAATTTGAGAAGTAATAAACGGTACCGTTCCCAGTTGAAGGCATCATGATGGTCACAGTTGGAAGTAGTAGGATTAGAATTCATTGGCCTTAATGTGTGTCTTCCACTTTCCCCATGATGATTTCAATCATGCTGGCTGTTCTGTTTCACTCTTCTTTGAGTGCATTGTTGCTGCCAGTGCCAGGGGAATATGGCTGTCACTAAAAAGACAAAAGGAAGTGGAGATAATAAGGGATCATCCAGACTGTGCCCCAAACACATGCTATGCCTAGCTTGAGAGTCCCCCACATCCCAATTCAGGCAGTAATGCAAAACCCAATCAGCACGGAAGGGATGGAATCTTGCTGTGTGAGGAAAACAGGCTAGATCTGCACTCCAGCAAGGGAAAGACAAAGCACAAAGCCTTCAAAGGACAAAGAGAACAAGAAAAGGTTCATACATGGTGCTTTCTTAAAGTGAAGGTGGCCCTGTTGGATGCTATTGCTCATCATCAATTCTGTCACAAGCAATGTCCATTAGGGGTAGCCATGTCCCTTCCAAGTTGGTATTTCTCACAGCAACAGATAGCACCGCCTTAGCAGAAGCAACACATGTTCTAGTCTATAGAATAAAGCTTCCTTGCTTCATAAAATCATAGAATTGTAGAATTGGAAATAACCACAAGGGCCATCTAGTCCAACCCCCTGCGTTGCAGGAATATTTTGCCCAACATGGAACACAAACCCACAACCCTGAGATTAAGAGTCTCATGCTCTGCTAAGCTATCCCAGCAAAGTAAACACATGTTATAGAGTGTGAGTTGGGTTTCAATCAATTTGTATTCGAAACTAGCAAAATATCTGCAAAATGTGGCGGGAGGAATGGGGAGGGAGCCCATACATTACATTGCATGTGCAAGGTGTAAGTACTGACACAGGTCTTTGTGTCAAGAATTCAAACCACAAAGGTGAATTCATAAGACTCAATTTTAAAATGGTGAAAAGCATATAAAAGGAACACAAATTGAAATTAATCATGTTAAATAGTTCTCATTTAAAGATGTCCCTCTGATAGCTGTTTCTTTCATACAATTTTCAGCAAAAAAACCCAGTTCACCGAGATGTAAAATACAATGCCAGCTGCCATGCCGAGGTCATCCGAACAATGTAGGGATGTCAACAAACCAAAGCAGTGATGTCAGCAAACCAGTCTAGTATGTTCAGCAGAACAATATGAACCCTAATAAAATATTATATAAAAAGTTCAGCAATGAATGCTGTAAGATAATATTTAGATCTTAAGCAACATCATAAACCACTTCTTCAGTCCCCATAGTCATCTCTTGCACTTCTTCATGGCCCTCTCTTCATGCTCCCATCCATGGCCCCCTGTTTATGTCAGTATCTGATAAGTTTACACATTACGTGTTTATCCTCATGCAAGCCCTGATCCATTAATGGAGGTTCCCCCACACACACACTGTTCTATGGAATTTAAAATGGGAAGGTTGTTGCAGCTTCTAAATGATTCTATTCATAGAGAATGGGAGAGTCCCAGATCTGCAGGCCTTCTCATTCCTCGCTCAAAGCACTATTTGATTGGCTGGCACAATATGTCTTATCACAAGCAGACTTTCAGCTTCCTTCTTGAAATTATGTTCTTTAAAAATTAAGGGGAAAATCCAATTGGAAGTTTTCCTGGCAGGAATTTTCATTTGTAAGCTCTCACAGTAGTGTTCTTGGCCATTCCTGTTCATTTCATTGGGACCTGGATAGAAGTGTCTGTGCCCCAAATAGTTCCCCACATAGCCACATTTACCTCCATGGCAGTTTTTGGAATAATTTTCTTGGAGCAAAAACAAGTAAAAAAACATCCCTTCAGAGTTGGTCATCCATATTCTGAAAAGATCCAATAAACAGGAACTGGGGGAAATTCAGCTCCTGGAACATTCTATGAGCACATGAATGCCTATTATTCTTGTCCGGAAAGGAATCTACTATAAGGATCAATTTCAGTGTAATATTTCCACTTATACCTCTATGACAACAACTCAAAAAATGCCCTATACCAACAAGTCATTTTACCTTAAAGCTGCTGCTGATGATGATAATGATGAGACTTAAAGAAATGTTTACTTAATGATAATTCAGGTTTTTCTTCTCTTCTTCTCATCTGTTGTTTAGATTTTGATTTCTTCTTTAAAGCGTTTCATATGTAGGTTTTGGAAGATCAAGGTCTCTTTCTATGGCAGAGGGCCAGCGCGATCTTTAAAAATATATAAATATTAAGATGGAACTTGTTGGTTGTCAAAGATGAAATGTGGATGTTTGGCACTCAGCATCCTGAAAAATCTCAGCAAGGAGGAAGTAGTTAGTGAAATGCTGCAGGTTCACTCAGGTGTAAAATGGAACATGCTTTGTAAAACTAACATCCATCAGGTGTGATGACTGGTCTCCAAGGTATCATGGCAACCTAGTGTTTCTGGTGGTGAAAGAAATAAGACGAATAGACCCTTCCTTTGAATTGGTATGCCTTAGGCTCTGTTTGAACATTCAGGCTTGGAGCTTTCTCTGTGTGAATCATTAATGGGACCCTTCCTGGTATTCTTATGCCCTCAAGTTAAAACTGAGCCTCCAAAAAAGAATTTCCCCCGCTCGATTGAGTGTAGGACTCTTGCAAAGACCAACTTTTCTAACTCATCTATATGACATGCATTAAATTTTGTCTAGAAAGGGAACTCATTTGCTCTCTATCTAGCTATATCTTATGACAGGGGTCGGCAAACTTACCGCGCCTCGGGCCAGTGTCTGCAGCACTGATCGTGTGGAGGGCGGGGGAGCACATGCCCATACGCGTGCGCACACGCTATTTCCGGCGCACTTCCGGGTTGGAGCACTGGAAATAGCTTGTGCGCATGTGCACGGGGCCTCCTCCGACCCAGATGTGCACCGGAAATAACACTTGCGCATGCACACAAGCTATTTCTGGTGCTCCTCCGACCCAGAAGTGGGCTGTATCCGGCCCCCGGACCATAGTTTTGAGACCCCTGTCTTATGAGATCCACTGCAATTGTACTGGATAGAGATATCTGATTTAGAACAGGGAAACCTTGACTCATATCCTCACTCCATCACTATAACTTACCTGACTTACTCCACAGAGCTGCTCTGAGGATAAATGAGATAGGGGACTGTGTATGCAGCTCTGAGCTCCTTAGAGGTTGGAGGAGATAGAAACGTAATAAATGCTTAAGTATTTCTGATTTGGCCTGGTTGTGTGTGAACATGATATTAAGGCCCTTACCAGGGTCGTGCATTTCTCAGAGACAGTTTGCAAGTTGAAAAGCAGCCAATTTTCTACTCCTAGGAAACAATATTTTATCATCACTGTCAGCTTAAGGGCTGAGGATCAGGGACCACACAGTAAAAAACCGTTTGAATTAGTAACTCTTATACACAATTCCCCAACCGGCCCTTAGCTTTTGGTGTTTAGAGGAGAGTTGGCTACCTTTTCTAATTCTTTTCTCAAGCAAAATAAATTATACCATTCCAGTGGTTCACTTAGAGAAAATGCTGCTTTTCTGCGGCTATCTCCGCTACAGTTGAGGAGTCTTTGTTGACTTCATTTGGATTGAAACAAAAAAGCTTGATTACATTTTTACAATAAACATTGAGAGTTCTCTTCATGCCAGCATGATATTCTGTTAATGGAAGCAGACATTGTGTGCTTGTCTTGGGGTGAGTAGCCACCATCTGAGTAAATGTGTGCTGACTATGAAGCAGTGTTCTTTTGTCTACTGCTAAAGTATAGAAGCCCAATCTGTCATTTTTAGCTAATCTAATGGAGGATAATAGCTCTGTAATGATGCATTGCCTCTTTGTTCCAGGACATGGATGAGAGGGAATAACCTGTTTGTTCTTTCAAAATGACATTCCTTCCAGTCACATGAAGGAGACGCAGGCATTGTACTTCTGGTATCAGAGTATTCTCTAACAGTACATTTCTGGAGAACACCAGTAGAGATTTGAAAATGAGGGTTGCTGTCAGTGGGGAAAAGCCAGAGATAAGAAAAAAACAAGAAGCTAGAGCAAGTTCTGGACTTGTATCAAGAGAGGAACCTGAAACTAAATCATAGAAAAAGCAAATCTGTTGCATCAGAGATAAAATTCCTAGGGCATATCTTAATGGAAGCAGGGTTGAAACTGGAAGCAACCAAAACAGAGCCTACATTTGAAATACCTACGGTAGTGTAAAGAACAAGGCTGATCTATGAATATTTCTGTGAACAGTTGCTTATCTTGCACAGCTTATCCTGAATTTGGCAACAGTGACAAAACCATTAAGAGCAATAGTGCCATTTCTTGGATGGCAGACCATTCAAATAGTTGAAGTAGTTGTAAAGGCCAAAAAGAGGCAAGACATGGAAGATCTTTCATCTGGTCCCCCAGTGATCTTGGTTTTACCTGTAAGTAGCCTTTGGGGAACTCCAGATCTGATCTGATCTGAGCAGTGATGATGAAGGATATCATTTTTTTCTATCTAGATTGCCTCCGAGATACTATTTGCCCTATTGGAGAAATCATCTTTGTGATTTCTGCAGCAGGAGCAATGTGTTCTCATTTTGTATTTTTTATATTGTGAACCACCCTGTGTTCTTTGGATGAAGGACAGTGTACAAATTTAATAAATAAAATAGCAGATATTTGGATCAGTGAAATCTCATTGGGATGAAGAGAGTTCAAAATCATCATCCTTCAGCCAGTCATTCTCAGTGTAACCTATCTCACAAGATTGCTGTATGGAGAAAATTGGGGGTGATGGACATGTATGCTGTCTTGAGCTCTTTGAAGGAAGGATAAGATAAAAGAGCAAACTATCAATAAAAAGGATGAGGCTGAATTAGTTAATATTACTTTAAGAGATGGAATAAAAAAAGAAATACAGAGAACAGGGGAAGGAGATGCAATGATAGTGGAAAACAAAGAGGGAGCCAGCAAGTCCTATGTCTGATTTGCACCAAAGTGTTCCATGACGAGGTGCATGGAGGGAAGCAATTGTAAGAAGCATCATGAGAGAACTAAAACCTTGGTCAGCAGCCATTTTAAATTATTAGTCATAAGACTTGCAAAGTGTAAAGTTTGTTCCACACTTCAGTCTCCTGTGGAACAAAGTTTATAGCAGCAGATATTACAGGTGGGGGTACATAATTTTCTGTAGTTTGCACAGTGTGTGCATCGAAGCACTGTCATAAATGCGTATACATCAAACACATTTCTTCCTTGCAATGCTTATTTGTCAACCTGTTTCTTGACTTCCAGTATCAGTCATAGATAACTACTAATTGCAGTGCAAAAAGGCAATGCTTATAAATCAAATAAATTTAAACATGCAAATATCACACAGGAGACTAATATGCAACATAAATATATTGGCTTGTTAACAATGGACACCACATATGCGGTTATGCGCGTTATCTTTTTGCTCAGAATTCATTTATTATTGAAGTGGGCGCTCCCTGAGCTTCTGCCCTCTAGTTTTCCTGCTTGAAAATATCTTAGCAAGTGCTTTCTTTTTTCTTTTCACCCTGCCCTGTTTGTCTGATTTTGCTTCTTAAAAGTCCCCAACAGGTAGAGCCAATCTGAATGAAATTCAGTAGTGACTTAAAAGGCTGATCTTTGTAGGACTATATTCAGCAGCGATTTGTTTTATAATTCTCTTAGTTCACTTAACATAATAAATAAATAAAAAATAGAAATGTCTCTCTCATATTTAGGAAACCCTTCTCTTATAAAATCATACAGCAATTGGGAGCAACCGATCTAAAAAGGCAGAGGGGGCATTTAAAAGATTCTCACATCTTCTTCCAGCAAAGAAAGAAAGTCTCTGAAGCAAAAGATCAGTGTCAAAGAAGTAGCTGACTTACACAAAAATTCCTTTATAGGACCCCATGGACCTTGGGAAGCTCTGTTTGCATCTGACCAATGTTTCCTGCAGGGTTTCCCACCCCACCACCACTGTCGTTGTCAATCACCGACATGAAATAAATGGATTTATGCAGCCTGCTCTAACAAAAAACATTTTAACAACATACTTGGGGAGCAAGGGTCTGTCTAGAACAGAGGGACTGGGGAAATAAGCATCTCCATAAACATACGAAGGAGATCTACTTCAAAGGATAATTGAGTGGGAGACCCATCAATAAATAGGCATTTTGGTATTTATGCTCATGTTATTTCAATCAGGTAGAAGGGGAGATAGTCCCTTGACTTCATTGAAAGGAAATTAATAGAGTAGTAGAATAACTTGGAGGTTTTGCTCTTGGTTTAAGTATCCCACTGCGCATATTAGGAGTATTCTCATTTAACAAATGTTTATCCTTCCATGGGAGAGTGTTGTCATGCGTAGTCCATCTTCCTATTATCTCATTAACTCCTATCTTGGATAAATCTTAAAGAAGGGTGAGTTCTGCTCAAGGCATATTTGAGTCAAAAGCAAAATAGAATATCCAGTTGCAAAGTCTTAAGCTGAACATTGCTTTATTCAATATTCTTTGCTACTAAAGGCTCTCTGACAGGGTATTCCATATCAGGAAAGCTTGCCCATCTTCTTCCTGGTAAACACCTGGGTGGTTCAAAATTATCTTTAGATACCAGCCCCAGCCCACCTTCTTGTTGCCTCTCATACCAGCTCAGTTATAAACACAGGTGTGCTGCTTTGCCTTTCTGAGTAACAGCTCAGCACTCTGAATAGAAGGACTAGGGTCATAAAGGACATGAGCAGCTTTTCCAAGTAGCAGAAGATTTACTCATCATCCCACCTCTTTCTTCTTCTAGTGTCATGGGTTCCAGGAGACAAACGTGACAGTCTCATTTTTCCATAAGACCTGATATGTAATAGGGTTTTACTGATTACTTTTGTATGCTACCCTTGCTCTCAAACCTGCGTATGTTGTATTGGCAGCAGGTTTTCCATTGATTAAAAGTCAAGCCCAAATGGATTTGGCTTCAAAGATGGAACAATTTGTGTGTGTGAGAGAGAGAGACAGACAGACAGACAGACAGAGACAGACAGAGACAGACAGAGAGAGAATGAATGAATGAATGAATGAATGAATGAATGAATATATTACAAATAGGCAAGTATGAAGTCTACAAAGGCTCCAAAAAGACATTCTAGAAACCAGCTGCTATTTGTTATAGATGTCAAACAATTAAAGATTTTAGCTGATTATAACAGGATATCAGTGTAAGCAGTTATTTTTATTTATTTATTTTTGCATGCATAATGGAGATAGCTGACCCTCTTGACTAAATAATGTTGGCAAATCTTTTAGTCTTGAGCACTGATTCTTCAAAACAGCACTCCTCAGTGTTGAATACCCTTTCACAAAAGACAGCTTTACTTACATTCAATGAAAGCCTACCTTTCCAGACTATGGTTTATGAATGAATCAATCGATTCCTTCAATTCTGCCATAGTATTGGTCAGAGCCCAAAGCAAACTGCAGATTACAAAGCACAGCCATTGGACTGGCACCATTCAAGCAATCAATGCCTGAGATGAACCCAGTGTTGCAAAGCCTAAAGAGTTTACATCCGGCTGGGTTGCTTCTTCTTGTTTGCAACTGCCAACACAGTGAGGCAAAACTGGGTTTCTGTTTGGAATCGGTTCTGTCTGTTCCACTGTTCCTCCCTCCTAATCTGTAGAACTAACAAAAAGCAAAGCAAAACACTGCATTTACTCTCCCAATCATTGTTCGCTGCCCCTGGAGGCTAATTATCACCTAAGAGATGTTAACAGCCAAATCACTGAAACTTCCAAAGATTTAGATCAAACGAGAGCAAGATGTAGTTTGTATATTGCTGCCCCATATTCAGGGAACAGCTGGTCTCCTGAGGTAGCAAGTACGGACTGAGTTAATGAATTTAAGTATATTTCTGGTAGATCTTTTAATTGTAAATGTAATTGCAGTCAGTAGTTGTTTAAATTTTTAAATCTAGATTATATGTTTGATTTAAAAAAAAAAACCACGTTCTTGCTAAAGCATTTTCCTCATGAGGCCCTTTTTATCATGGGCTATCCCTTCTATGCCTTTTGGCTGGTCTGGTTCCCTGAATATGGTTTCCATATCCCATATACCTTCTGTTCTGGTGGGGCTTACCAGAGCCTGTTCCAAGCCAAGCAGATCAGGACCCTGGGCAGCTCCAGTGGGCCCTGCTGTGGAAGCTGTTGTCTCAGCAAAGAATCAGAGCAATCCGATAGCTTAGGGTGACTGGTAGGCCTTTTCTTCCCATTGGCTCCACCCCCCTTGGAGAGCGGGCAATCCTTGAAGGACCCATAGCTGATTCTACATTCACATGCTCCTGTGTGGCTGTGGAGATAAAGAAGCTACAATGGAGACATCCCCAGAGGCCTGGGATGATGGTAGAGCCTCAGGTGTCGTGCAGAAGAAGGTTGTAAGAGTGGAGTGACCTCTGAGCCATCCAAATCTTAGTGCTCCTCAGGGTGGCATTCAGACCCATATGAAGAGGAAACAACACCTGCTTCTCATCTATTCCTTTGGGAGTATATATTGCATTGAGATGCTTGTGATCATCCTAGCATTGATTGGGAGCTATTTAGTGTTTTTCAGTTCCTGGACATCTTCACACATTTATTTATTTTTATGGCAGCACTTTCTGACTAGCAGGGGGCATGCCAGCCCCTTTTTCTCAGGGACAGAAGATAAAAGTGTTAGCAAAGGGGGGTTCAATCCAAAGTTTTCCCACTATGTATTTTCATGCAGCAGAAATATAATTGAATCAAAAGGAGGATCCAGTACACAGCAGGTTTGTTACGTTAATCATTGTGGATTTTAAACTGTTGTTATTTGTGTCCAGTCATTCCCTACAAAGAGAAGCAACTGTGGTAACCATCCCACTTCAGGCTCAAAACAGCCTTGGGAGGTTGTTCAGGAGCAAGACCCTTGGATGGCATCCGCATGCAAGAGCTGTGGATCAGGGCCAGCCTTTCCTCCACCTGCAGTGAAACTGCCCAACTCCCGCCTGTAAGCCCAAGGGCACCGCTGTGGCCATGGCACGAGTCAGGAGGCCAGAACCCAAGGAAGGAAGACAGTGATGGTTGTTGCATTGCCAAAGTGGTGGGCCTAATGTTATCTTCCCAGGCCCAGATCACAATATGTTGGAGGCCCCCCATACGCATATGCAGGATGTTGACCTTTCTTTAAGTAGCTGGAGGTCAGGGCCAATGTAGAGACTTGCCAGGTGCCTCATTAGTCAACTGCCACAAGGGAAGGGAAGGGGGAGGATGACCCATGGCATTACTAAACTCACCCCACCACATCTTGAGGCCTGGGGTCATGTCCAGAACAGAACTTCCAGGGACAGTAAGCACAAGTGATGGACCAGAATGTTGCTAGTCCCCACTCTCTTGGCAAAGGTAATTAGACTGAAAGATAGTAATTGGCTCTAGGAAGTGGTCTCAGTAAACTTCATTGATGAGCAAGGATTTGAACTCGCATCAACACATTGAAACGTAGCAAGGGAGGCTGGAGGAAGTCCCCCAAGGATGACTAGGAAAGAGGAAGGGACAAATATGAGGCTTGTTTTTGTTGTATTTTGTATTTGTATTTTTTATGTGTTTTATGTTATGTTAAGTTCTTTGTTATCTGTGTGAAAAAACCCAATAAAAACTATTTTTAAAAATAAATAAATAAATAAATTTGGCAGGCAGTATCATTCCCAGCACCCCCACAGGCTCAAATTGTGGAAGCCACAAAAGTACCTCGGTTTTGTTTCTGGATTTTTCCTCTCTCTCCCATTTCAAATACTTTCGGTGAAACTCCAGAAATTGTTCTGCTTGGCTATCTGTGTGCATGCTTCGAGCACATTTAAAATGCTAGATTTTGGCATTCGTGTCAGAGAAAACTTGGCGCACCCTGCTTTTTTTTAGCAAGCAGTGACTATGTTGTACAAAGCTGCAACCATTAATATAACACGAAAACCGGTGGCACGTCCTGTGAATTCTGCACAGCAGAAGGGAGGTTCCATAATACGCCAAGGATGTTCTTGTTTGGCTTGGTGTGCCCAGCTTTCCTGGCAAAGCATGCAGTTGGTACCCAGATGTGTCCTGGCGCCAGTTGGTTCTGCTCGTAGATCCTTGTCAGCTCACTAGCCTCCTGCAGCTGAGACCAGCACAGCAAATGCAGCCACTCACAATTGTCCCTCCCCCTTCCCCCACAGTTATGCTCGCTTCCACTTGTGACCTTAATATGTAAGACACATCGGAAACCCCATGGGAACCAGAGTAAATGTGTTGTAATAATATGAAATGCTACAGTATTATTGGGGGGGGGGGGGTTAAAAAAAGAAAAGACTGCAATATGTTCGCAGACTGTTTCTTCTCATCTGATAGATTTTCAAAGTAACAAAGTGCCATCTAGTGGATTTTTTGCACCCCAGAATTGCCAGACATTTGAAGCATCCTTTGCTCTGGCTGCAGCTACTGCTATATTATCATCTACAGGGGGCATTTCAGGATTGTGGTTTTCTGTGTGTGTGTCGGTCTCACTTTGTTTGATATTACTTTATTCCTATGACTCTTTGATTGTTAACGGGTTTTTTCACATGAAAACCTATTGTTGCGTATGAGTCTTCACAGAACGCCAAGGACACTAGCTGCTGCATTAACTAGAATATGTATGTATGTATGTATGTATAAAACTGCAGCATTGTAACCAAGTGACTGTTGTTTTATACTACATCAATGTATCTCTTGTACAATGGTGGCGGGTTTGTTTGTTTGCATAAATACATCACTGTATTTTGTTGCAAGGGAACTAAAGCCAATATGAACCTTTTTTGTCATGGCAAAATTATTTGATCATGTCAATTTTACATGGTTGATCTCTTTTGAAGGTGTGTTCATGCACACAACACACAATGGCATCTTAAGTGTGACCACATGCGAGGCGCACTGATAGTTCACTTTGTGAAACTGACGGGAGAAAATAACTTTGTGATTTCCTCACTCTCCTAAGAACCTAAGAAGGGCCTGCTGGATCAGGCCAGTGGCCCATCTAGTCCAGCATGTTCTTCTCACAGTGGCCAAGCAGATTCCTATGGAAACCCAAAAGCCAGGGCCTGAGTGCAACAACACTCTCTTGTAATTTCCAGATACTGGTATTCAGAAGCATAATGACTCCAACAGTAGAGGTAGAACATACTCATCAGGGTTAGTAGGCATGTTTTATCACGTTTCAGGCATGATAATTAGACTTTAGTAATGAAACAGAAATATGACTTTTCCATTTACATTTAAAATACTCAACTGTGCTCTCTTTTCCTACAGGGTTTCAGTTCCCAAATGTAATTATTGTTTTTCAGAATTGCAAAAGCAATTTAGGAATGCAGGATTTAGAAACACTCAATAATGCAACTGTAGTCAAGCTAAATGAACTTCCTAACAGACTACCCAACTCCTTTTTAAACAGTAGGCTACACCTAATATGTGCAAAATATTGAACTATATTTCAGGCCTGTTTGTGATTTGGTTTTTAAGAATCAGTCCAAACGGATCAAGGCACAGCTTTTTTCCAGAGTTAGCTAGCTGGTCGTGTGCTGGGAAAGAACAAGGGATGGTGCGAAGAAATAATTCCAGTTGCTCTCCTTAGGCATGCTTAACTGTTCAGTGCAGAATAACGGCCACATGTCCGTGTCAGTCAAGAGTACCAGGGGGAAAACAAAAGCAAGTGCATAGTGTGCATGCATGTACATTTGCCAGCATGCTACCAGTATTATTCTTAAATGTCCATCTTCTAAAAGGGCACAGGAGTTTTCCTAGGGAACAGTAATGCAGAAAAGTTAGTTGGTTTTGGTGCTTTTAAAAGGGAGAAGTTGATGATGGTGAAAGAAATGAAAGGGAAGGGACTGTCATATGTGAAAGTGGGCTGATTACAAAATACAAAGAAAATGAAGGGAAAGGGCAGGAGGACGTGAGTTCTGATGAAAACAAATGTGAAGTTTAGGAAGAGGGGAGTGTAAAATATAATTTTGTTGCTTAATCATGCACAGTAGGTCAGAGGAGCCTTTACAGATTGCAACAGTGAAAGTGGAGGATAAAGGAATTCAGCCCTGATAGCTTTTGACATCGAAGCTTGGAACATGCAAGGCCAAAACACTAGATAGGGCCATAAACCTCTAGACGAAAAGACATTTACAATTTCTTACAAATCTGTTTATCTGAAAGAAGAGGGCTCCCTGTGAAAGAATAAAATTTTCCTGCCCTCAGCAAATTACTTTTGTCACACCCAGAAAGTAAAGAAAACACGCTGCTCCAGGTTTCCCCTAAGAGTGCTTAATATTCACTCCTATAATGAAAAGAAACAGAAGAAACTATTCCTTTAGCCAGGTACATATTGGAGGGCAGGTAGATAAGGTCACTGTGCAGTCCCAGCCTTTCCTCTACCTTGTCCTGGTTCCAGCCACCTGGTCCGCATCTCCTATTCACTGTGTAAAGCAAGTAAGAAAGGAGAGAAACCCGTATGAAATATACTTAGGCAGCTGAACAGAAAGTACAATGCTTTGTGGTTTGATTAAGGCAATGTGCACAGTGGTTCAGAATGTCTGTAATGGAGAGCTCTAGCCTGCTGCTAAACTCTATTGGTCCAGTTCTTTCTTAGGTGCCTTTTCTACCATACCAGTGATCCTAAAGTTGGAAATACAGTGGTACCTCAGGTTACATACACTTCAGGTTACATACGCTTCAGGTTAAGAACTCCGCTAACCCAGAAATAATGCTTCAGGTTAAGAACTTTGGTTCAGGATAAGAACAGAAATTGTGCTCTGGCGGTGCAGCGGCAGAGGGAGGCCCCATTAGCTAAAGTGGTGCTTCAGGTTAAGAACAGTTTCAGGTTAAGAACGGACCTCCAGAACGAATTAAGTACTTAACCAGAGGTACCACTGTAAATGTACAGGAACAAAGGGCTGGGTGGATCTCTTATCTGATTCAGCTTGATGGCTTCTGAGCACTTAAATTTGGTCAGCTAAACAATTTTGCCATCACATTACAGGATGTCTGAGATAAGTCTTTGGGTGTGATTATTTCTACACTGCAATAATTGCTTTTGTTATTTAAGAAGCCACTGCAGGTTATTCTGCCAGCCATTACATATGTCTAGACCAGACCATTGATACAAGTTAGCCTGATGCTTTGTGCAGCATAGTACTATGGCAATTGTGCACTCCAAATTCTCTTCAAAACAGGAGGAAAACCTTAATTTCCGGAGAAAATGTGCTGTGGTCTTTTCAGGCAAATGAAGTTGAAACCACGAATTGCCCTGCTGTTTCCAGATCAGCAGTTTGTGAAAAATGATTAATGAGGCTCATAAAGTCTCTAGCTGCATTTTCAGAAAGCAGTGGTCTTGGTTATTCTACTAGAATAATGAATAGTTTTGCCATGTTCAATCGGCAGTGCATTTCCAAGCCGCTTGCCTTCTGGACAGCAATCTCATATTTCAAGCCATGTTCCCATTGCACTTCTAAGACCAAGTTTTAGGCACCATTTTGACCATCTCTGTAAGATGTTTCCCTCCCCTGTTTGCAAAACCACTTGACTGTTGGCAGTTTCTATAGGTGTCATTCACAGCAAGAGCTTTGTGTGCCACATAAAGTGCACAGAACACCGCTTCACATTTTTCTCCTTTGATTTCTGGGTCGTCGTCTCCCAGAATTGTAAGGTTCCTCTCTGCTGCTGGAGATAGTCTTCCCTTCCCCCCCATCCCCCCAGCAAGCCTAGGTGTGTACACCTGCTACACGTCAGCTTCTCAAAGAGAGTAAATGTAGTTCTTAGGTACAGTTTCATTTTCATTTCATTTCCAGAGGCTTCTGCATGGTCTAGTGTGTAAATGTATGGAAGTTGTGCTGTGGCAGTGACCAGTTCAATGCCCCCTTCTTAAACTACTGCAACAGCTGTGTTAACTGGTGTGTTTTGCTACAGACTTACAGATGACTATTGTTTGAGTCGCTTTATAGTAAATCATTCAAGAATCTATCCTAGCCGGTAAGAGGGAAGATCGGAAGCAAACAGAGCATGATTTACAGCACCATCTGGCAAATCAATCCACCCCCACTTTTTGTTTTATTTTGGAATAGAATATTTTAATTCTACACAAATGTGTTTTCTTTTTATCTGATATTACAGCACTAGGATTTTCCACAACCGAATATTAGTAATTAAATAATAAGTGCTTTACAGTATCTGTCTGACTCATCCTCACAGCAGCCCTCGGTGAAACATTAATCACTAATATTCCCAATTTAACAGATGGGAAAGTGAGTGTAAAAGAAAGTGTGATACCCAAGACCACCCAGGGAGGTCAAAGCAGAGCAGGGAGATGGCCTGAGATTTGGCATTCTGCCTGCATTCCATGCAAGCCATACTACTTCCATCAATCTGCTTTAAGGTCTTTATGCTCTTGGTACCCACAACTGTGGGTACGAGATGGTTGGACAGTGTTCTCGAAGCTACTAACATGAGTTTGGCCAAACTGCGAGAGGCAGTGAAGGATAGGCGTGCCTGGCGTGCTCTGGTCCATGGGGTCACGAAGAGTCGGACACGACTGAACGACTGAACAACAACAACCCACAACTGTATCTTTATGTTGCCCTTTCTTCAATGAGTTCAGGGCACCATGCAGAAGGCACGTTCCCCTCTCCATGTTCCCCTATCAGACAAGGTGTTGGGATCAGCTGATAGATAATGGCTGCCAAGGTCACACAATAACGTCCATGGCTGAGTGGAGTCCCAGTCTTCACCAGGCCAGGACTGATGCTCTAGTCTAGCCCATGAATAGCCAACATTGTGCCTTTCAGTTGTTGACCATTGGCCACGCTGGCTGAGAGTTGTACTCAAACAACACATGAAGAGCACCATGTTGGCTGCCCATGCTCCAACCACTGCACCACACAGGCTTTCATTTATGTCCCAGAAGTGGCCTTTTCCTCATTTATGTTTAGTTTTGCCTTGCATGTCTTTTATTCAATCTGGCACTCGCTTCGCTTGGATCCAACTAATCAGAGAAGCAGAACAATCTGATCACAGTCGAATTGATTATAAAATTCGAGAGGGGTAGCCATGTTAGTCTGTTGCAACAAAAACGGTACATTATTTAGGGCCTTAACACTACGAAATTATTGTGGCATAAGCTTCCGCAGGTTTGTGGTCCTGATGTGTGCACTAATTAAAGTAAATGACTAGTATTTATACAAACCATAGTCTCCTACTTCAGATAATACAGGGAACTGTGGTTATTGTAAAACCTGAAGTAGATGCTTCCAGACTCCTCTTCTGACAAGCAAAACTTGAGTCTCCCCACAATTCATTCCTGTAGCCCACGTTTTCCTGTTATATCTCCACTGGTGGCGAGAGAGATAAAATCATAGCTTTGATTAGACCACCTGGTATTTTGAATGCTGCAAACTCTTTAACCCCAGTAGTTCCTTCATTCGGCACAGATATTTAGCAAAATAATAACAAACATAGATTTAATTACTGGAGTTTTCGATTAACGGCAGACAGGCTTGAAGGGCACCAAATAGCTGCTCTTTGAAAATGATGCTTGTGTGGCTTATTTAAAGTATAGAAACCAACTGTTGTTGTCTAATGCTGTCTGATTTATTTATTATTGATTATTTGGATGACACTGCTGAAGTATTAATTATACTCCCTCCATATTGTATTTCTGCTCACTTTCCTTTTACAGTCCTGGTCTTTTGACCTGTTCTCCATGCAAACAGCTACTGGATCAGTGTTATCTGCTGGATCAGTATATAGCATGTGACAGGGCCACCGAAAGCATTCAGTGAGTTATGACCTGCGAGCGGAGGAGTGTGTTCATGAAGCTGCTCAGCATTTCACATCATAAACAATTCATCTTTTTAACTTCCCAAGGGTACCATCCATCAAGGGTTTTTTGTTTGGTTTTTTTTAAAAAGGTCTTTCATAATAAATGCAACTACCAAAGCACACATTCACTTGATATGCACAAAGCCATGACTGCTGGAAACATGAAAAACATAACGGTTTGTTTTGCTACTCCTCCCCGGCCCCGGCCCCCTTTAACAGCCTAGGAAAAGAGGACTGGATTTTTCTGGCTTTTGTTAATTTGTACTGCAACCATTATTTTGCATAAGCATGTACATATATAGGGGGGGTGTTTTCTTTTCGCTGGTGACATTCGGAAGTCTGAGAGCTTTATTTTGTTCATGCAGGGGAACAGGAAGAGCTATAATAAGTGCCATATGAGAGGAAACAGGTTGAGGAAAATTAAGCCTATTTTCTACCAATCATTATACACATATTAAATTACATTCAAACAGAGAGGGCATGTTATGTAAGGATGGAAGATGAGAAATGGAAATCGAATCGTGTGGCGTCAAATGGTAAAAGACTTCTAGAGAAGTGGCTTTTTCAGATTTTTCCTTTACAGGGAAGTCCATTACATAGTTATCAAATAAATTCCTTTAACACAGAAGCAAGAGCACAATGAATTGAGGGCTCTGACTTGCGAAACAGGCACTTTCAGTCAACAATTTTATGCGGCCAAAAGAAATTCCATCCTTCCTCTTTCTCAATGTGTTCCCAGTATATTCCTTGCCAGTCTTTCTGACCCAAGAACTGTGTCTTCTTCACCTTCAGCTAGGACAGAAAGTATCTAAAATGTCTTTTTGGCATGTTCCTTAGGTGTTGTGTGTGTGTGTGTGTGTGTGTGTGTGTGTGTGTGTGTGTGTTTGATATTGGTGTGTTTGTTTGGCTGTAGGTTGCTTTGGGCTGCCTTAGGCAAGATAAAGCGAATAAGAATTATTATTATTGTTGTTATTGTTGTTATTGTTATTGTTAGATAAGTGTGTCAGGTCAAAGTACCCTTTTGACCTATACAGTGGTACCTCTGGTTATGAACTTAATTCGTTCCAGAGGTCCGTTCTTAACCTGAAACCATTCTTAACCTGAGGTACCACTTTAGCTAATGGGGCTTCCCGCTGCTGCTGCGCCGCCGCCGCTCGATTTCTGTTCTCATCCTGAGGTAAAGTTCTTAACCCGAGGTACTACTTCCGGGTTAGCGGAGTCTGTAACCCAAAGTGTTTGTAATCCTAGGTACCACTCATTGCACTCATGGCTTGAACTAGTAAAAGTGTTCCTTAGGTTCATTCCATATGGTAAATTATCATGCCAGTGCCCATCTACTTGGGAGTAAGTTACTGCTTGTTTCTTCCTAGCTAGTGTGCATCCCCATATTCTTTTTGCAAGCATAAGGTTAGTCCTTTGCTTTTCATTCAGCCAGACACGAAATATGGGTTAATTGGCCCAAGTTAGATTGGTAAAGATGAATCATCTCTCAGTGCTTGGCATGGCCTGGTCATATGGTCCTAATCTTGCTGTACATTTCAACCATGTTTTTTTTACAGGTTATCAGTCCTTTATACCATAATAGGCACACAGGATACAGGTCTGTGTGAGGGAAATAAGCACTTTATTTCTTGCTGTACATTTTAACTAATTAAAAAGTACAGCAAGGATAGGACCATATGACCAAAAGAAGGGCGGGTGGGCCTGTTGTACTAAGACGAAGGCACGCTTACTCCAAAAATGTTTAAGGAGATGGCACAGTGGGCTGCAAGGTAGCTTATGGGAAAGAACCATGTAATGGGAAATGTCAGTTTGAACCCCACACACTTGTAAGCCCCCACCCTGTAAGGGTAGGTATTTTGTTGTAGGAGTCCTGACAGTAACAAATATGCAGTTGGCACTGTCAATTTATTCATTTCAGTATCAACTGAAAAGTCACTTATGTGCACAGGCTTTCATTTGGTATTAGTTTGGTTAGTCAGCCTTATGCAGGAAATATAACTCACACGGCTGCTTTGGAGGTTGTCATTTTATTCATGTGGTTATTAGCCTACTCTAATTTATTGTTAAGATTTTAATGTATGCTTATGTTTTATGGATATTTATATGGTTGCCACCCACCCTGAGATCATTGTGATGAAAATACTCTAAGTAAACAAGTAAAAATTTCAGAGCAATTAGAATGGCCGACTGCCTAAGTGGCAACTCTGGAAGCAAGAGAGAATCCTCTCTTTCTTTTCTGTAACAGATTGGTGACCTCCTGTGTGAATGGCTCATTAAATGGCACTGTGTTTGATGCAGGGATAACCTTGGAGAAGGGATCGATAGGAGCACAATAATTTGCTTAATTGCTTCCATGAAGCTAAAAAATGAATTAGGCAAAGCAGCAAGAGTTCTTCTTTTGGTGAGAGAAAGGCTGACAAAAGAAAGCTTACTCTCTAGGTACTCAAAGCCCAGGTATATTTTTGCAAAAGTCTAGACCAGATAAGCCCTGCTGCATTTTATCACGGGCTGTTAGCACCAAGGATAAACACTCTGGATTAAAGCAATGCCCTTCTTCTTCTTCTTTCTAGGTTGCGATATAGGCAGAGTTGAGCTTGGCATAGAGGACTGTCTTTTTCCTGAGAAATATATATATTCTACCACACTGTTAATATTTGTTTAAACAAAGCTTGAGTTTTATAGAGGTAGGACAATTCCCTAATGTTGCTTCCCTTTCCGTCCCAATTTCTCTTGACAACCATGAGGGACTAAAGTGGAAGCATTTAACAAGAAGGAGCCTCATTAGGCTATGGTTGCAGGTCACCAAAAGAGGATGTGTAGAGAGCCATAGCTCAGTGGTAGATAACCTGCTTTGCAGGCAAAATGTCCCTGGTTCATTCTCCAGCATCTCCAGGTACGATTGGAAATGTCCTCTGTCTGAACCCCTGGAGAGTCACTGCCATCCAGAATTGACAAGACTGAGCTAGAAGGACCAGCGGTTTAACTTGATAGAAGACAGCTTTCAATGTTCCTGTGTTATTCCTACATGAATGCTGTTGTGTGAGAGGAAATCTCTGTTGTCCTTTTCGTCCATTAAGAAAATAATGATCTAAAACACCCTTCATCCAAAAGGGATCCCGGGCAGTGTCCTATAATAACATCAAATACATTATAATCAAAGCACATGCAATAAAATGAATAAAAACTAAAAGAGAAAAACCAAACGTAGCCCTTTTAACATGGCTGAGCAAACAAGGAAGTCTTAACCTTGCTGGAAACCGCCCAGAGTGACTGGGGAAACCCAGCCAGATGGGCGGGGTATAAATAAATTATTATTATTATTATTATTATTATTATTATTATTATTATTATTATTAACCTGGTGCTGAAAACATCCTAAATAACCAGTCTTCATGTCCTCCCGTAGTGCATAAGATACGGGGAGCCAGTTCTGTGGTTGCATCTGAAAGATCAGCATCATGAAGGGCAGAGACCAGCCCTGCCAATACACCCACAGCTATGGAAAAGGAGGGATTAGTACTCAATATAGAAATAGTACAGTCCTGTACATTTCTACTCAGTAGTAGATCACTTTGGGTGCAATTCACATAACAAACCCTATCAGTGGAAGCCCTGTGCAAGGGCGAGGAAAACATGCTCAGGTAATGTCAATAAAAAGCTAGGACCAGAGTCTCTGTGCCCTTCAGTGGCTGCCTGGTTCTTTTAGAACACATGGTTGTGTTTCCCTTTCCGGGAAACCCAAATCCCATCCTGTACCATGTATTGATCACTGCCAGAAGTTCTATATCTGGTTCAGAGCAAGTCATGCAAACCAGTTTAGAAGCAATGAATTTCCACATATTTGATAGGTGTATGGGATTTATATTTTACTTAGCATCCATCTGGGGTTTCTTGACACAGGATTTGGATTCTTGTGCAATTGTAATCATCATCCACTGCCAGGTGGTCACCTTTCACGGCGGAAAACCCTAGCTCCAGGCAGGACTGCAGTAATAATAAAATACTGCCTCTTGGAAGAGCCAGGGTGAGGAGGGGATGACTTTAAAATTATATTTGGAACTTCTAGTCTAAAGACAGATACATCCACCAGAGTTCACCCTTTTTAAAACTAAAAGGCTATAATGTTTAGAATCTGTCGCTCACTGGAACATCTGGCATCAGTCATCACTTTCCGGTGCCTTCCGTTGTCATATTTTATCCCTGCCTGTTAGGGGTTTCTTAGCACTGATAATTTAAATCATAGCTGCATCCTGGTCAGAGAAGATGAATCATTATTATGGGCTGCTATTAAATGGAATGAGAAGAGAAAGAAACACATGGGAAGTTGAACCCCCCCCCTCCACCCACCCTCTATGGTTCCTTATTAGACAGCGCGGCATCTTTAGCTTGGTGAGAGCCTGAATAGGAGACATTCCTATTTGTTCTGCTTACAAAAGCAGAAGTTGAAAGACATGCACTCTGGACTTCCTCCAATGCCCATTAAATGAAATTAAATTTCTGTCAGTGTGACTTCAGCTGGGGGGCAGGGGGAATGATGCATTCAAGACCCTTGTGAATCACCGTATTGGCCTGAATATAAGCCTCACTTTTCCTCCGAATTCCGACCATGAAAAGTTAAAGTGTGGCTTACATTTGCAACCTTACGGAATGCAACCAGGAGCGTGGGGCAAACAGTGCCAGGAGCACAGCAAAGCGACGCCCGCCCCATGTGTAGTCCCCCGTCCCCTCCCCCAAGGCCAGGAAGGGAGAGAGCAAGGAAGGGGAAAGGCCGCCAGCAACGCAGCATGGCTCCCCCTCCCCCCAGCCCAGTATGCAGCCAGGAGCAGTGAGGAATGGAGCAGCTTATATTTTGGTATTTTTTCTCTTTTTTCTTTCCCCCCTCCAATTTTAAAGGTGCAGCTTATATTCGGGCCAATATGGTATTAAGAAGTAAGGACATACCATTGCTTGCAGTTTATTTGCCATTGTCTTTGGTGCACTTTTAAATGAAATGGCTGCCTTGTGCCGTAGTGGGTATTGCCCATTAAAAAAAGTCACATTGGAACTGTTGGCGGGTGGAAAACTTACCTGCTGGTTTTAACAAGGGCAATTTTTTATTTTACTTTTTTTATATTGGGCATCAAGGGCTAAATACAACCATGTACATCACTAGGTAATTGGTGACCTGCCTCTACCGGAAAGTGCAAGGTCATTGGGAAGGAAGCTCTGTTTGAGGTGATGAATTGTGTGGTGCCTGACTCACACACACAAGTCTTTTACTTGATGTTGCACTCATTGCCCGATGAACGTGCCTGTGTGAACCTGTCCTTAGTATATTTCCAAACAGCATAATGTTGTCTCAAGTCTACTTCAGCATTCAGACTGTTAATTTCTGTTTGCATTTTTCAAGCAATGCTTTCAGCCATGGTGTATCACAGTCAGGAGGAAAATGATTTGGGGCTGGCCATGTTAGAAAGTGTGAGCAACCATTTTCAGCCTTCACAGGCAACATGGGTCACATGCCAGTGGTGGCAGGCTACACTTCAGCCATGCAAACCCACAGGTTTCTTTCTACACATCCATGTCCCACATCTCTCCATCTTGCCTCCAGGCAAAAACACTTAGGGAGAGTACAGAGTAGGCCATGGCCAGGGGAGATTCCAGCAATGCTGTAGTTATGCCTGGGCACTCTGTGTGTGAAGTGTGAGTTGTTATCTTAGTAGTTACTGTTGACCAGTGCTCCAGAATGTGTCTTCTTGACTGAATTTTAAGGTGCATGGTAGTTTGAAAGGCCAGTTGATCCCTAAAGCAAGCAAGCTATATGAGGGTGGTAAATCATTTGAATTCCATTTATTTATTCTGACATTGCAGTATGTTGCTGGAAACAAATACAATGGAGCATTCCTGAATTTTTTGGGGGGGGGCAGGGGGCATAGAAGATTTCTGATTAGGGGAATGTAATCCTTTTGTACATAAGTGAGTTTATCAAAGAGATTCTTATGAGAAAAAAGGAGGCCAATCGTAACTGCATTTAGATATTGGTCTGTTTTGCACGTCATGGTAAGCTATCGTTCAAAATAAACTAGGTTTTCTATGAAGCTGCAGTCTGCTGGTGCATGCTGCTCAGCTTCACATTAAGCATTAAGTGCAAACCATGATAAGTGGAAACCAAAGCTTATTCTTGACTTGCTACCCATAGATTGTCTGGAAGAAGCAAACCATGAGCACTGATTCATACATTATGCTAAACCAGCACTCTGGTTTGCTTTATGCTGACCGGAGACATGGATGAGTGAGTGAGGACTGAAGTGTGCCTGATTGTGCAGTGTGCACCAGCATGCTGCTTACAGCAATAGTTTATGGCTGAACATGATGTGCAAACTGTGGGGGGGAATATGAATCCCTGTTTGGGGAGTAAATAACCAAAGAATTGACTGGTGCCTGGCTTCAAAACATGGGGCTAAACTTACTCCTCCAGCAGGAGAGAGCCCCAGTAGCAGAGTCTAAACTCACAAAAGTTAAGCAGCAGTTAGCACCACACATGTCTTATTCTACAGCTTGTTAGACCCTTTTGTCCCATTTAGTCTGCTTGCAAACATCTATTTCTACCCCTCTTGCAATTAACAGACCAAACACTGTTAAGTACGGTATGTTTAAAATAATTTACTTATAAAACGTTCCAAACATCAGATTCATGCATTTATCCAAGCTGCAACAGTGAGAACACAGGCAGAATGCTCTTGGGTAGGAAAAAAACAGGTAGATAACTTCAAACATGTGCTGTGAACTTGGAGCTTGCTTAGACACATCTTTATTGGTCATTTACATGGCACAGAGAACAAAGGAACAGGAAGTGGGGGCGTGACTTGACTAAGTCTAGGAATTCAACTCTATTGTCTTAACCCTTCATGCAACAATTTGCACTCATGCATAGTTATATTTGACTGCAATTTCCCACACAAAGCTCATTTATTATTGCCCCATCTTCTATATACTGTACGCTAGGCCTCAGAGCGCCAAAGAGTTATATTACGATGTGTATGGAATCCTTACATACAATTCTTCTTTCTTACAGGAAGTTTTATTACATCACTCTGCTGAGAGATCCTGTATCCCGTTACCTCAGCGAATGGAGGCACGTCCAACGAGGAGCCACCTGGAAAACATCCTTGCACATGTGTGATGGCCGGACACCAACCCCCGAAGAGCTGCCATCATGCTATGAAGGCACAGACTGGTCAGGCTGTACTCTTCAGGAATTCATGGATTGCCCATATAACTTAGCCAACAATCGCCAAGTGAGGATGTTGGCTGACCTGAGCTTGGTGGGTTGCTATAATATGTCCTTCATACCAGAAAACAAGCGAGCACAGATACTGCTGGAGAGCGCTAAGAAGAATCTCAGAGACATGGCCTTTTTTGGCTTGACAGAGTTCCAGAGGAAAACACAGTACTTGTTTGAGAGAACTTTCAATCTGAAATTCATCAGGCCGTTCATGCAGTACAACAGCACAAGGGCAGGTGGAGTAGAGGTAGACAACAACACCATAAGGAGGATCGAAGAACTTAATGACTTGGACATGCAGCTGTACGACTATGCAAAAGACCTCTTCCAACAGCGATACCAGTACAAGCGGCAGCTGGAGAGGATGGAGCAGAGGATAAAGAATCGGGAAGAGAGGCTTCTTCACCGGTCTAATGAGGCACTTCCCAAGGAAGAGACGGAAGAGCAAGGGCGCTTGCCTACTGAGGACTACATGAGCCATATTATAGAGAAGTGGTAGCCTTGACGGAATTTTATACTGAAAACAGGATTTTAGGGTTTCCATAATAAAAGAACATGGAATTAAAAACAGCAACTCTTATTTAAAAAAACACACACAAAAAAACGGTCTGTAAAACAGAAGGTAGAATGCTTCTATAAACAAAAGGTCTTTTTACTGTTTCTTATCAGACCAATGGGGTTCTTAATAAAATAAAATAAAACAAAAAAATATTAAGGAATCAATCCTAGAGAGCTCAGAGTTTAAAATGCACAAGCGTAGGTCCCCCAGCTCTGACGCCAAATACAGTGTAATGTTTCATATCCTCCTAGATGCAAATCTAGAGGTCACGGATAGTAGCTCTGTAACCACTGTTCTCCCTTGGCAAGAGCAATTCGATCCTCAGAAATGTCAAATGTTTTTCTCCCTTGCTCAAGCGAGGTTTCCAGTTGCGAAAGTCATAATAAATGGCAGCGAATTTGCCAGACGGTGACTTCCCTCCAGTTTCAGCTGCTTGGCTTCAAATGGAAAACCATGGTCAGAAAGAACAGAACAGTATCAAAACAAGCAATCAGAAAGGGAAAGGGAAAGTTGAGAAAGAGAAACATTCAAGGAAGCAAAATACAGCCTGGACCGCATATCAAGCACAGAAGTTTGAATACATGGCACTGGTTGACCTGCATGCACACACTCCCAATCCCACACACCGCACTACCAAAACAACCGGTGGGTTTGTGCACAAATATTCTCAGCTTTTACCTCGTGGGCTGTTATTCAAATGCTAACTACTAATTCCCACATAAAACCAAACATGGGTTCTTATCACATATTCATGAAAATGTCCTTTCCTAGAAATAACCGGGGGAGGGGGGGGTTACACCAATCCCTGACATTTAAAAGGAGGTGGTCTATGATGTTCCCTGCAAACTGTTGATCACCACGTTGTTGGCTGTTTTCTTGCTTATGTTTATGCTTCAAAACGCTCTGTGCTTCCAGTGGGAAGGCATTTTATTTAAATTGGCACAGATATTACATATTCAAAATGCTCATTGTTTGGCATTCCATGCTGTCCTCAATGCCCATGAGTGGTATAGAGTATAGGGCTTCACTTTAAGCGTTCAACTGGGCACCAACTCCATTGATTTCAATGGGATTTAGAAGCAACTAACATCTGCTGCATTGCATCCACCAGCTGTAGGAGTGCTGCTTTGTTGAACTTAAGAGGCAGTATTGCCTACCACTGTTTTCCAGGATGAGCAAAGCCTGTCTTGCCTTTGTCTTATTTTAACAAAGCTGTAGCATTTGGAAAACTGGGCATCTTGACGGATTCTCTGCTTCAGGCACTGTCTGGTGTTCTTTTCCAGCCTCTAATAACCACAATAATCCCTTTCCCTCTCTCTTTTTTTTACATCTAAGTTTTTTTTGAAGAGCATCAAGTAATAATTTGATCTCCATCCAAAGCATGCATCTTTCTTTTCTACTAAACCTTTCTGAAGGGGGGGGGGGGGCTCAAGCAAGCTGTGTTTGTTACCTTCCCTGTTCCATAGGATGCAGATGACTAGTTTGTAGATGAGGTCGGAATAAGCTGGCAGTTAGGTTGATGCTCAAAGGATGGACTCGCTATGTATCGGAGAGAAAACTGGAAATAGAGAAATATACTTGTTCACAAAGAAGCACTGTCATTTCCCATGGTTTGTAATGGATTCCCCTCTTCCTAGGCTACTCTTGTCTGCACAGTTGCCAAAGCTTTGGGTTCCAAACTGTAGTGAGTGTGTGTGTGTGTGTGTGTGTGTGTTTTTCTCCAGAAGGAGGGAAGCCATGTCTCTTGTATAGAAGCCTGCCTGATTAAGCACACAGAGCTTGTTATGTCTACGCATTCTCTACAGCCAGTCAATGAAAAGGGACTTGGAGTGATATGGAAATTAAAAACCCAGTAAAAAAATCCCACCCCACGCAGGCTGAGTGGAAAAACCTGTCCATTTCTTTGAGTGTTTCTCTGATCAGCCCAAATGCCCAGGTGCTCCTGATTACCCCACACTGAAAAATACGCAAGTTCTTAAGTACTTTGCCAGATCTATTTGTCAATCAATGCTAGTGTGGGCCTTGTATGGGCCTGGCAGTGTTTCTAGGAATAAGGCCTTCCTGTTCTCTGAGTGTGCACAGCTGGCTAAAAAGATGCCCTTGAGGTTTAGGAAAGGAAAACTATCTCATCCTAGTTATTTTGGGGTGTTTTTTTAAAGCATTATTTTGGGTAGAGGAGGCTGCAGGTTAAAAATCCTACATTTGGGGATGAATGGCAGTTTGCTAAATTCCCAGGGCACCTGTGCATTTCTGTAACTAAAGAAACTCTTTAAAAACAAAAGCAAATGCTATTTCACATTCCCTTTTCCCACAAACGTATGTGTGCTATGAGGAAGCAGCTGTTCTATATGCAGAGCATGTAGCTTTACCTAAAGGCTTTCTACTGTGCATTCATAGTTATGGATCTATAATATAAAAATGGTTGCAGCAGCTAATCCATATTCATAGCGTGAAGATTGGAGAGCCTGCTGTGTTATACTTTGCACAATTGGTAGCAGGTTCCAAAGGCCAAACTCTGCTTCCACATTTTGTGTGGTTAAGGATAAAAGTGGAGTGTTTTGTTGGTTGTGCCTAAATTTAAGTTCCACAACAACCTGAGTAAACCTTAATGGATCTTGCCTGTGGAAATCTTAGACCTCTGGGGAGATCAGTGGTAGTCTTTCTCCAACATTTTCTTTGTGTAACATTGTTTTTTAAGAACAGACTAAGGAAATAAAACTACTTAATGTTGTTTCATCAGCTTCCCTTAAATCTACCCAAGGAAGGTGGGTGATCATTTCTGCTTAGACCTCCATACTTGCAGCCGGTGGAGGGGTTCCCCATTTCAAGTCCCAACTTTGACATATTATCTCCTTCCCCTGAATTTTCCTGTTTACAAATCAAAAAGCATTAATCTTAAACCATTGCAAAAAGGCTTACTAGTGGGCATGTCATAATTTGAACTTAAAAGCCTAGGTACCACTGAAGGAACTCAGGATGCAGCTAAAAGGCTGGAATCTGGAAACCAAGATACTAGGCTAGATGGACCATTGGCCTGATCCATTTGGGTGGTTCCTCTGCTGCTAAAAAGCTGAAAGCTTTATGGGGATTGGTACAACTGGGCTTTTCTCACTCTTCCTGCACTCAGGAGCAATCCATCTGTGCAACAAGCAAACCAAGTCAGAGGAGGTCCATGCAATATTAGATTGCGGTGCAACCTGCTAAGCTATGGACCTCACTTCCTCCTGGGTCTGTCTGGATATAAGAGCATATGGAGGGCAATGGCAATTCCAACACATGCACACAGAACATGAGAGAATAAAGGCCAGTGTTGGTCCAGGATCCTATGGGATTCCAGCTCAGCAAGACATTGACTTGGGAAGCAACCTTAGCTCAGTGGTAGATTCATGCAGAAGGTCCCTGGTTAAACCCCTGGAATTTCTACTTTTTAGGGGAAAAGGTGATGGGAAGGTCCTCTGCCTGTTGCCAAACACAGAGTAGACGGTGGGCTAAATGGACAAATAAGTTTGACCTGCTTTAAGGCAGCTCTCTATGTTTCCTTTTCACTCCTCAGCAGCATTATGGCCAGCACATGTCCGTTCTGATCCAAGGAAGAAGGTGTAGCCTACAAAGGTTTGCAGCATCTCTACTAATACCTTGCCTGGATCCTGGGTGGCGGGAAGAAACTAGGCCAAACCATAGATTGCCTGATATGTGCAGCCTCTGAACTATTACAGCAAAGGGTCACAATGGCATACACAATATGACTCAAGCCCCACTTTCAAGGAACTTCTCCTTAGGCAATTTGAAAAACATGCTCATTTGGGTTTTAGGCTGACTAATTCACCAACAAGGATGTTCAGGGTGTCTGCAAAGAGCTTTCCTTGGGGACCAGGTGCACTTGCAACACCTGACACCTGCAGTGCACATCCTCATTCAGCCCACTCTGATCCCTCAACAGGCATGGCTAATAGCACACTTTGCACTGTGCAGTTTCCGCATGAGGCCATCTCATGAAGACACGTACCTGTCTAGGAGAGAGGCAGGTCAGAACTTTCACAATTTAGTGCTAAAGTGTCAAAACTGGAAGTTATGCGCCTTAATCATAGTGGGAATGTCAGTCTCATTGAAACTTGTAGATGCTCCAGAATAGTTCTGACCAGGCTCCGGCTGGTGCTATAATGCCTTAAAATCCATTTCAGCCATGCAGCTCTTCATAGTTAATGATGAAAGGTAACGAATTGACGCCAGCACCACGGAAATCCTCATACTGTTCGTTCCCTCCACTGTTTTACAAAGCATATGCTTCAGATCGCAGCTCTGCTCAGTTTTCCTCTTTGTTGAATGATGCATTATCACATTCCACTAGCAGAAACAAATTCAAGGGTTGAATTAAAGTCCCTTAAAGCACAGAGCAATTACCCAACCAAATAATTGTCACCAGGAGTTGACTGCATGCACTCATGCGCTGATCCATTGAAAAGAGGCTGGGTTTTCTTCTTCTTTTATTATCATTTTGCTCTACCCTCAGTGAATGTTTTGGTTTCCAATAAAATCTGAAGGGCATTATATGCAAACGAGCCTCTGCCTCCCCCCACCCCACCTCACACTTTTCTCTGTGGTTTCTACATTTCTCTTCCCCTTTCTCAGGTGCTCCTTCTACATGCTGAACTTGGGAGCCATGCTATGAAAAAAAATTATGTTAAAATTATTTTCAAAGGATGATTTGTTTTGTACATGTTGGAGTATGTTTTTAACTTATTTTTATTGCCTCTTTCAAAATGCTTCTAAAGTGCTTTTTGAAAACACTTTCACTGTGACGTTCCTATACTCCTGTGTTAATCGCTGGGCAAATCCTCAGGCATCGCCAGGCTTTGCCAACATAAATACTCTTGGAATCAAATGAGATCTATCTTATGTCATGTTGCTTGCTTTGCTCATGTAGTCCTTGCTTTCCCCCATCACTGCCTAAGAAGCACCAGGAACCGCATGGACAATCCACACACAGAATCCCATTTCCCTTCCTTGAGTGTTTTTCTCAGCCAAGGAACAGAGTGCTACCGGTACTTATGATCTCTCTAAACCAAGTCCCTCCCTATTCTTCCTCCCACTTGAGCTCTCAGAACAGGCTCTTCTGATCAACACTAACTGAGAGAAGATCCCAACAGTTGTTTTCCAGTGGACTGAATCTGTAAGGTCTGCATGTTCGCTGCAGGAACTAAAAGCAATGTTTAATTTGAATGAAGCAACATTTAAAGCTTTATATATTTATTTATCACATCTTTCTTTTTAAAAAAAAAATAATAGTGTTAATGAAAAGGAAGCCTGTTTCCTTTTCTTCTCAAAACCTATGACAAAAATGGACAAAGCAAAGTAAAAGGAACAGTCATCTAATTGTGGGTTTTTTCCCTTTTCTTTTTTGTCTAGATCGAGACTGGATGTTAGCAGATTAAAATAAACCCTAAAAATATTGTTTGGTGTACATGTTATCTTTGTTCTGCCTCTCCAGGCTCTGTTTTTCATTGATTTGGCTAGTACAAAAGTATGGCAAATCACCGGGCCTCTATTACAAGGGATGGAAGTTGCCCTGGTTTGGTGTGGGACAGATAGGAACATGTTAAAATGGGCTGTGGGTGCAGAACTTTTCACAAGTTTTCCTGTTCAAAATAATAATAATAATAATAATAATAATAATAATAATAATAATAATAATTTATTATTTATACCCCGCCCATCTGGCTGGGTTTCCCCAGCCACTCTGGGCGGCTTTCAACAGAGCATTAAAATACAATAATCTATAAACCATTAAAAGCCTCCCTAAACAGGGCTGCCTTCAGATGTCTTCTAAAGGTCTGGTAGTTGTTGTTTTCTTTGACATCTGAAGGGAGGGCGTTCCACAGGGCGGGCGCCACTACCGAGAAGGCCCTCTGCCTGGTTCCCTGTAACAGAAGTAGGCAGTATGCTCATTATAACATAGTTTGAATGTGAACACTTGGGTGCTGGGGGTGGGGGACTATGTTGTTTGGGTGTTGTATCCTAACCTTATGTGCCCTACTTTGAGAAAGCCATTTTTGGCTGAAAAGTAATACAAGAATAAACTTTATCCTAACCTTCCATTCTTAGAGCTAGCTTTGGACAATAATATTAATTGTCATTCTTTGCCATTGAACACGACAACCGTTTTCTATAGACGTGTTAAAAATGACCACTCATGATGAGCACATCTGAAAAAGTGGCTCAGTACTCAGGGATACTTCAGTTACCAGCTGTAGCACAATGAAGTAATGCCATGTGATACATCTACACCCGGAACACGTCAATTTCAAAAAGAGCGTCCCACCAAGGCGCTATGTATCATGTGCAAATGTGTATGACACAGGCAAAAAATTAAAGCACTATCCCTGCTGCTTTGGCTGACAAGGCTTCTAAGAAAGAAATACCTGTGGAATCAGAGGTTGGTCTCTGTTCCTCTAGAATGCAAAGTCTCATTAGTATGAAAACGCCATCTGGCTTCTGCTAATGGCTAGCAAAATCTACTTGCACAGGAACAAGAGTAAATTAATGGCTGCTGCATGATACCTGCAGGGACAATGGCGCCAGCTCACTGCCTCATTAAAAACTCCTGGTTGATGCCTCTGGGAGAAGGGAGAGAGGGAGGAATACCTCCTCCAGGGATCCCAGTCCACGTTTCACTGTACTGTGTCCTAAGATGCTACAGCACCACCAGCAAAACCTATTCGCCTTTGGAGCAGGTAGCATTTCCAATAAAGATCTGGAAGGCACCGGGGAGGGGGGGCAGTAAAAAGTACGCATCCATGTGAAGGAGCCACCTGATTGACACTGAAGACACCAGAGCACCAGAATCAAAAGTAATACAGTATATGGGATGTGCAAGCAGTCTATGCCCCCCCCCCAAAAAAAGAAAAGTCACACCTGGGATGTCTCGGACTCAATGAGGCATATGCTAGTGGCAACTCTCATTATTTTCTGAAGAAGGCCATTGCAACTTGCAATACCAGTGTAGTTCACAAATGTCTGTGTATACATGGTCCATTCAGGGTGTGAGTATAGCTATGATCACAGGACATATTTGTCCTATCCACAAACGGCATCACAATGAATTGTGGGCTGTTCAAAAACCCTCAAGGTCAGCATAATGGAACAAAAATGAACCCTAGTGGGGAATGTGCACATTTTTTTAATGTAACACAGCAATGTTTCCATAGGGATCTTGCCAGTAAGAGAAAATAAGTAGAGAAAAGACAGTAATTCATACCTTAAATAAGAGCTTTTTTCAGCCGGAACTCGGTTCCGGCACCTCTCAGGTGTCATCATAAGAGAAAAAGAAAGGCCTTTGTGGTGAGTTCTGGCACCTCTTTTTCTAGGGAAGCTTTGTATAAGGAGCTTTTTAGTGTTTAATATTTTATTATGTTTTTATATATGTTGGAAGCCATCCAGAGTGGCTGGGGCAACCCAGTCTGATGGGCGGGGTACAAATAATAAAATAATAAGTATTATTGTTGCTGGTGTTGTTTAAATATTGCACTGCCTTAAATGCTTGCTTGTTTGGAAAAGAGATTCCAGATCTGTATTTTCATTTCACTTTTAATTTGTATTCCGCCTTTCTTTATTACTATACGCAAGGAGGGTTACAAACTGAAGAAACAACAAAATGGGCAGCAAAGACCACACACTTATTAACGATCTGATCCAATACAAAAAAAGTCACAATAACATTAAAATAAACAACTTATTATATCAAATAAAGCAATATTCAATAATCCATTAGAATATAATAGTAAACAGTAAAATTAAATATCAGCAAATAATCAGTTTACACTTATCAGTTACACTAAAGAATTATTAAACTATCGTCAATAAAAATAATGGCGAATCACAATGCATAAAATACCACAAAACATACAAAGCCATGTAAAGGGATCAACAGAACAGGCCTTGCCTGATGCACAAAAGGTAACAGGGATGGTGCCAGCAGAACATGTTTAGGGCACATTTGGGCACAATCACAAGCCTGTCCTCACGTCCCCGGTCCACACACACTGCTGGGTTGTCCTCCCTGCTCTGTCCCTGATCACTATGCTTTGGCTGATTCCAACCCCTAACCTCCACGTGGTGAATATTGCAACACTTGTCACCCCAGTTGTCACTTGTCTATTCACTTTCCACAATAATCAACTACGATTCAGTTACTTAGGCCAGACATCTGAATGAATTTGAATGAATATCTGACAATCCGAATGAATGTCTGTAAACCACAGGAGAGGACAGTGTTCTTGTGCTCTGGTGCTGCTTCCCACCAGCATCTGAGTGGCCACTGTGAGAACAGGATGCTGACCTAGATAGGCCATTGGCCTAATCCAGCAGACTCTTCTTATGAATTCAGAAATAAAACCTCTTCAACCTAATTGTATTCGCTTTACTTGGAGTGGCAAAAAGGGGAGCAGGGCTCCAAGATTAGAGGAGCAGATATTGACCTCTTTTGGAAAAGTTGAGGTATACACAGTATACCCCAAAGCAATAATGTTGACAAATGATCTGTTTATATTATGCTTTGCCATTTTATGCTTTCCAAGATGAGCTCCTGGGATTGGGCAGGATTGCTGCTTAAACCTTCCCACTCCATATATCTTGCGTACACTCCTAACAATAAGCAGCTGCTCATTATTTTGCTGCCCCGGGAGACTGCCTGCTCTTCTGGAGGGGAAGAGCTGACCCTGACAATCCCAGCGTCGTATGGAAGAAGAGACAATGGCAAGTTGCTGTCAGAACAACCTGCCTGGGTCGGCAGTGCAGAGCTCCTATCTAAACCAGGATTTCAGCTTCCATTTCAGCCTTGGAGACTTTTGACAACTGTGCTCTGTAAAGGACTTAGAAGCAGTCCTCTTTTTGAAGGGCTGTCAGGGGACAGTCCTCTGTTTGCCCCATAGAAAAACCTTAAAAGGGGGCCTTGAAGTTCAACAGCTTCTATGTTATGTGGGTGTTGCAGTTTCAACAGCCTTGTGAAAGGAGGCTGTGTGTGTAGGGGACCTGGCTGCCATGTTCCAACCATTTTATTAGGTGACCAATACCACTTCAGTCAATCAGACTCTAGTCCTGTACCTTGATATATAAGAAATACTTAGGTAGTGTTATGGTTTGAGGGATCAACCTGAATGATACCTGTGCATGTGGAGTTAGACTCTATGACAGGAAAGCAGTCAAACCAGTTCCTTTGTTAAATTCATGGTTAAGCACCACCATTTACATTAGAAAATTTTGGCCTGCTGCCATAGAGATTGTGGTAACCTACCCCCCTCACCTAGTTGGAAGTTACATCACCTTGTAAGGTAGAAGAATGATAGCCAGAGTTTGTATTAGTTTTGTTTGATGCTGGAAGCTGGAGAGACAGAGACATGTCTTGCTGGAGGCTTTCCTGGAACTCTAATGAGGAATGCTGTAAGCCCCTCCGTCCTGTGATCAAACTGTATATATGTGTAAATGAAACCGCAGTCTCCAACAACTTTCATTTTAAGGAAACCAAAACCTGGGTAAGCTCAGGCTCCCCTGGAATCTCTCACTGCTCAGAGATTGGGCTGCATGCAACAGTCTGTTCTCATTTTTGTGAGGCCTACATCACTCTTCCAGCCAAGACATCTCCTTCCCAATCTATCCAAGAAAAGTTGTACGAAGCCAACAGTAACTTCACTATGTCCTCTAGATGGGCTGTTAAATCACCTTGGCGAAGCATGAGACACAGGAGAGTCAGCATCCCGACTGGCTACCAAAGGGGAATGCCAGGAAAATAGGTGAGTGCTTTCAAAATGTTTAACAAGCAGCAGGACATTTCCTCTCTGCTCTTTGGACTGAGAGCATTCTTCAGTATGGCTGTGGTGATGGAAACCAGATGCTTAGTTAGCAACATACAATCAAACACCACGTTGCTCTGAATGTCTCCAGTATATGTCATTGTCATGAACTGGCAGGACAACAGGGAAGAGGAAGAGGATCCTGGTGAGGGATATAGCTGGGACTGGGACACACTGGGGCAAGCAGAGGGTGGGAAAGGAAATATTCACAGGGTAATGGAGGATAGCAAGGTGATGGAGGTCAATGTGCAGGAACCAGAGCATCACCAGAGCCAGAGGAGCTCTTGTTCCCATAAGTGGGCTCTGAGGCGTAGGGAGCAGTGGGGAAGGTGCTCTAGGACAGTGCTCTTCAACCTTGGGTCCCCAGATGTTGTTGGACTCCAATACCCATAATCCCCAGTCATCTTAGCCAATGGTCAGGGATGATGGGAGTTGTAGTCCACCAACATCTGGGGACCCAAGGTTGAAGAACGCTCCTCTAGGAGGCTGAGGCAGGCAAGGACCCACAGACCAGCTCCCTAGCTGCCCAGGTGGGGCTCATTAGCTCTGGGAAGAAAGGTGTGATTCCTCAGATGGAGCTGGCTCAGAACTGGTGAGGGTCACCTGCCTCGTCAAGCCCAGGTGCTGCAATCAGCATGCAAAGTATAAAAAGGAAGCAAAGCTGAGGGGCTGTGTCTGCTCAACGGGCCAGGTTTGGATGCTCCTGGACCTCTATGGCAGTGTTTCTCAACCAGTGTGCCTCCAGATGTTTTGGGACTACAACTCCCATCATCCCTCGCTAGCAATACCAGTGGTCAGGGATGATGGGAATTGTAGTCCCAAAACATCTGGAGGCACACTGGTTGGGAAACACTGCTCTATGGGGCTGTGCTTTGGGTTTGGCTCTGGACTGTATCCTGGCTGCTGGACTTCAGACTTGGCTACTTGGATTGACCCTGGACTGTGTTTCCTGAATGTTGGACTTTGGATTTGACATACTGACTTGCTGCCAGGTAGGCCAGGAGTTCAGGACAGTCATGTACTTATGAAGATGCCTTTTGATAGTTTGTGTTGTTCCAGTCAAACTGGGCTGGGCTGTGGGAAGGGCCTTAGGGGCAGCATTGGCACACATGATTTGCATGCAAAATGTCCCAGGTTCAATCCTTGGCATAATCAAGCAGGGCTTGGAAATCAGACAGGATATCCACCGCCAAGCAGTGTAGTCAATGGTGAGTAAGATGGATCAATGCATCTGACTTAGTGTAGGGCAGCTTCTTTTGTTCCATGAGTTCTGCCTCCTTTTCTTCTCTGGTGAATCTGGGCTGAGGATGCAACTGCAGAGATGAGATGCCCCAGGTTGTTGTTGTTGTTTCTATTTTCCTACATTGCAATACCATCTTCTTGGATGGAGTCCAGTATTTGTTTATTTTCAGATAACCAAATTTATATACTGCTTGATTGTAATAAAGCCTCTAAGCGGTTCAGAAGAAACATTGAAATTACCAGTTAAAAGCAAGTAATTAAAGGAGTTTAACAGATAATTAAAATTAATAGTAAACTTAGATTAGACATGTGTCTGGATAGCCTTGCCTTAAAAAAATGTTTAAAGTTAGCATTGCAAACAGTAGAGCAAAGGTGCCTGCCTGGTGTCAATAGACAGGGAGTTCCAAAGTTTAGGTGCTGATTCCTTACAAGTGCAGAGCAAGTATTATGTGACACTTGTAACAGCATCAACTTCACAGATCAAAGTGATCAAGTGGATACATATGAAGTAAGGTGATCCTGCAGATGTGTGGTGTATGAGCTGGAAAAGAATTGTTGAGAAAATTATTTAAAATGTCCTCAGAAGAAAAGAGGTTATAAAAAGATGGTTAGCTACTTACTGGATAACGGCTGTCCTAAGGCCATTTGGTGAAGGGCAAGCTATGTACAGTGGTACCTCGGGTTAAGAACTTAATTCGTTCTGGAGGTCCGTTCTTAACCTGAAACTGCTCTTAACCTGAGGTACCACTTTAGCTAATGGGGCCTCCCGCTGCCGCTGCGCCGCCAGAACACGATTTCTGTTCTCATCCTGAAGCAAAGTTCTTAACCTGAGGTAGGCCTACTATTTCAGGGTTAGTAGTAACCTGAAGCGTCTGTAACCCGAGGTACCATGTACATATAATTTGTACTTCTACAGCTTTATCAAATATATTAAATAGCCTTGCCCATTAAAGTTCATGCCACACTATTTGTTAGAGTTTTGTTTTGTTGTTGTTCTACAACAGCCTAACACTGCTAAGTATCCCTCTGGACTTTGGAATCAGCAGGCCAAAGGCCTCTGGCAGAGTATTTTGCTATGGTTACAGGCATCCCAAATGCCCAGCACTCGTGAAGAATGCACAATATCCTTTTCCCGCTCCTCCTGCTCCCATACTGTTTCCCCCCCACCCCACCCTACGCCTTGAAATTGTCATTTGCCCCCAAAATTCAGAGAGCAGGAGAAAGGATAAACATTATACCTTTCAAGTTCATTTGAAGCATGTTTTCCCCTCAAAGAATTCTGGGCACTACAAGTTTAAGGGTTTCTGGGAGTTGTAAATCTGTGAGGTGTAAATGGCAGTACCCAGAATTCTTTGAGGGGGGATGAAATGTGCTTCAAATGCTGTGTGTGTGCAGCCTGTGTCAGGATTCTCCCATTCTTCACCTCAGTCCTTGGCATGACACAAGCAAATGGAAGCAAGAAGCTGGACTGCAGGAGGGTGTGAGCCATCTCAGCTCCCACTACCATGAGTATGTCATTGTCTGACCTTTAGTTCCATTTAATTTTTAAAATATTTAGTGTCTTTGCTTCCCTACCACACTTCCTCAGTGCTGCAGCACTCACCCTGCATTCATTTAAGTTCAAAGAGCAGAAAGGTTTTTCTGACAGATCCATTGGGCCATCCTTTTTAAGAACCTTTTAAAAAAATAATCCACCTATCTCTAGTCAGTGGTGGGCTTCCTTGCAGTATAAATGAGCACAGGAAGTCTTCTATAATACAATTTTAGTTGTGAACAGAAGGATCTCTGTTCTCCACAACCCCAACAACACACATAGCAAGGAATTCCCTTCTTTTATTTCAGGATAATATATTGCACTATTACACTAGGCTCATGGGAGTACAGCATTGCTAACGCTTAGGAAAAAAACACTTTTAAAATGACTGGGGCACTTTTTATTTTATTCTTTGGGTTCATGCTTGCTGTTACATAGGTGGATGGTTTGGTCTGCCAGCTGGATAGCTCAGTTGGTTAGAGCAGGGGTAGACAACCTAAGGCCCAATCGCCTTCTCAATCCAGCCCGCAAACGGTCCAGGAATCGGCGTGTTTTTACATGAGTAGAATGTGTCCTTTTATTTAAAAATCATCTCTGGTTTATTTGTGGGGCCTGCCTGGTGTTTTTACATGAGTAGAATGTGTGCTTTTATTTAAAATGCATCTCTGGGTTATTTGTGGGGCATAGGAATTCATTCATTTCCCCCCAAAAAATATAGTCCGGCCCACCACATGGTCTGAGGGATGGTGGACCGGCCCACGGCTGAAAAAGGTTGCTGACCCCTGGGTTAGAGCGTGGTGCTGATAATGCAAAGGTGGTAACAGGTTCGAATCCCATATGGGACAGCTGCATATTCCTTGCTATTGCTGGGAGTTGGACTATATTATTCTCTGGGTCCTTTCCAACTCTGTGATCTAGAAAGGAAGAGCTAGATTAAGAAGGTAAACTCTTAGGCTGCTTACACACCGTACATTTTAAACATGTTTAAACACACACACATCAAGAATCCTAGGAACTATATTTTAAGGGTTGCCAGGAACTGTAAATCTGTGAGGGTTAAACAACACTTCCCCAAGATTATTGGGGGTGCTGAGTGTGCTTTAAATGTATCCCTATTGTTGGTAGCATCTGCTAGAGGAGCAGAATTAGAAGCTAAATTGGCATTATCTACTTTTTTGGGGGAAATGTTTGATTTCAATTTGGGAACCTCATTAGGTGTGGGTGTCTTTAGAGCACAGCTTTTCAAAGGTTAGTTGGGAGGGTGGGACGTTTCTCCTCTTGCTTTGCATAGGCAATCAATAAGTCTTGTTTTCCCCCCTGAAAGATTCTAAAATTGGCCAAATGCAAGATCTTCAACAACAAAGTATATTTGTTGTTGCTGTTCCTAGTAAGGAAGTAAAAAATTTGGGACTGCTCCCTTATTTCTGACCCAGTGAATTTTCTACATATATATATATATTCAATTTAATTTTGTCCAACCATAGGATTACAGAATACCTGCCTTGAGGTTTTAACAAGAGGGAAAACTCCATTTGTTCATATTGGCAGGACTGAAAGTTAACAAATGTTTCTGTTTTGAGAGTGAAAATCAATTCTGAAGTTAGCTTCAAGGAAGAAGATTCCCCGAAATCAAATTGTATTTACTTCAAAAGAGATTTCTTAAGCACTGCTTAAAACTAGTTACATTAGTGCATGTCAAAATGTAAAGATCGTTATTAGAGTTATCTGTAGACTGTTTAAATACCCTATTAATCTATCAAGCTCCCCTTCTCTGCAGACTAGAGAAAGCGATAATTTATAAGGGACAATGATTTTATGACACTGATGAGGAAGTCTGAACTCTCAAACTCTATTAGGGTGAATGAATCACAAGGTTTCCTCATGAGTTAATTAGAAAATCATTTTTCCTAATATAATGAAGTTGTGTTTGATTCTTAGATTGCTATGGCTGTCAGATTTATTATATCTCCAGATGGTCTGGTGAGCTCCTCTCCCCACCCCAAAAAGCTTTTTCATCATATTACGAGGTGAGGCTATAAGCCTATAATGCTGGCCAGATTCTGTTTCATTAATACCTCTTCTAGCATTGTTTCAAACTTTAAAATGAAAACCTTCAGAAAGGTGCAATTCACCTTTTGGGACCACAATCAGTTCCACATGAGAGATGATTAATAGTCTGACAAGAGACCATTAATTAACGCAACCCGAGGCCATTGCAGCCATAACTCTAACTAAATATTAGAATTATTAAAGGCAACATGTCCCTTAGATAAATGAGATCTGCTCAGTTGGTAGTGGCTACTCACCAACAGGAGCATAAAATTGCTTTGGAAGATAAGAGCAGCATTGGGGCTGCCCTCCTTATCTGGCATCTCTCTGGTCACCTTGTTGGTGCATCCCATGATGGAGAAGGGATGGGTGAGGCATTGGTAAGGTCAGTCTGGGGCAAATGTGATGGTTGCAGCCAAGCCAGTGCTCTTACTGGTATATTTGTCCCACACATCCCTCCTTCTACCTCGCCCCTCCCACTCTCCATCACACTATGTAGCAGTGACTCAACTGGAAGGAGGTCAGGTAAGCAGAGCAACCTCACTGCACTGTCTGCTACTGCCACAAATCCATACATAGTCATCAGGTAGTTGCTCAACTCTCAGGCTGAAGATAGGGAAATGAGGGGATGGGGGCACAGCACATAGGGTGATCTCATCCCATCAGGCAAAATCCACTAGTGTGGATGCAGTGGCAGCTAGCGCCTGTTAGACCTGGTAGGGTGGCTACTATAGCATATATTAATATTTCACACCATGAAGCAATTGGATGCATAAAGGCTGATACATTTTGGAATATGATCCCAAAATATGACCCATAAATAGGATTCAAAGCTTTACTAACCAGAACTCCTTCAAAACAGATACAAAACAATAAATGATACATCCAGAAGGCATATGCATATTCAAGCATATATTCTTAAATATATAACATAATTACAATCAAAGCAAAAATAAAAGCCCTGTCTCTTGCATTAGCCTGCATCCAGCCTAAGGCTATGCTGTTTCTGGAGAAGCATCCTTATCACATCCTCTTCCCACTGTGCCTGGGAACAAAAGACCAAGAGGCAACTCCCACATGCTGGCCACATGACCCGGAAGCTGTACGCCGGCTCCCTCGGCCAGTAAAGCAAGATGAGCGCCGCAACCCCAGACTCATCCGCGACTGGACCTAATGGTCAGGGGTCCCTTTACCTTTACCTTAATTGTGTCACCTAAGGTTAAACACTCACATGAAAGAGCAGAAAACAACAACAGTTGATTATCAACCTGTTAGAGCTCAGAGAGAGCTTCATTATAGCCCAATGGAATTTTCCAGTGTTAAAGCTTTCAACAGTATACATACAGGCATGCCTCCATTTCAGTGCACAATTAAACAATTATACTTAACAGCTAGGAGTTCATGCATGGGGTGGCCAATGGGGTCACAGGGGCATGACCAAATTGTTCTGGTCCAGTGTCACTCATCACCTAGCTCATGGGTGGCCATCCTGTGGCCCTTGAGATGTTGTTGGATTATAACTACAACTTTCATGTTCCTTGGCCCTTGGGGGTTCAGCTATATCAATATCTGGAAGGCTAGTTATGTCTTCAAGGCAGTGTTCATAGATTTTCCTCATAATATTTATCTTTCTACAGCAAAATGTTTCTCCAGGCATGTGTTAAGATTATTGGAGCTATCCTGCTGCCTAATGATCACCATAGGGCCTCCATAACCTTTAAACAGAAGCCTCTCACTGTTAGGTTGGTAATCAAAATGGTAGTTCAACGTGGACTTGAGGAAACATTACACTTAAGTATAGCTCAGCACAATACCTATGACAGATTAATATGTAATTATTATGTGGTCAGTAGGTTTTGACTTAACTCATTTCCAAATTCTTTATTACAGATTTTGAATAAATCAATATATTCTATTTGTTTTAATTATTGGGTCCCCTTTTAAATAACAGCCTATTTATTCTTTTTAGACGTTCACGTCCCTGTGGTTCATCTGTTTCTGTAGCAATAAACATTCAGCTGTGCCCTGAAAGTGTTCAGCAATTGACCTTTGGCTGATGGCAAGACCCTGATGTCCGGTAGGAATCTCAGCTTTGCATTTTAATTCTTAATTGCCGATAATGAGCAGCACAGTCATCACTAAGAGAGGACCCGTGCTTGTGCATCTCTTTTGTTATAAACCTTTTGGTAGCTCAAGACTTGCTGACAATGACAACATTGTGCTTGATCTTATCACTTGCTCCGCTCTTCATTAAATTAGCTTTAAAATGCTAACACAAGGAGTTAGGGACCTTACTCTCCTTGCCTTGCAAAAAAGAAGGGCAATACAACTATGGAACAATCTTACCTTTTGAGTATTGCATGCCAAGGTGTTTGCAAAGCAGATGCCAATAAAGAAAAGGAAGTCCAAAGTAAGAAATAATTTTTCCAAACTATGTACAGGTGAAACTCAAAAAATTAGAATATCGTGGAAAGGGTCATTTCTTTCAGTAATTCAACTTAAAAGGTGAAACTAATATATGAGATAGACTCATGACATGCCAAGCGAGATATGTCAAGCCTTTATTTGTTATAATTGTGATTATTATGGCGTACAGCTGATGAGAACCCCAACTTAACAATTTCAACTTTGGGGTTTTCATCAGCTGTACACCATAATCATCACAATTATAACAAACAAAGGCTTGACATATCTCACTTTGCATGTCATGAGTCTATCTCATATATTAAGCTCCAGTAGCTAATGAAAACAGTTGCTTACATAAATGGACTTTTCCACGATATTCTAATTTTTCGAGTTTCACCTGTACATGCGGACGCAATCATGTTGTAACTCTGAGAAGCGATCCCAGGCTGCTGGGTTAGTAGATTCTCTGTTGAAAACAGATACCAAGTTGAAGGGTTATTTCATGAAGGAATTGAGGGGATGCTCATCAGATTTGCAGATGACACCAAACTGGGAAGGGTAGCTGATGCCGTATAAGACAAAATTGGGATTCAAAATGACTGTAACTGATTGGAGAACTGGACCAAAACCAACAGAATGAGTTTCAGTAGGGAGAAATGCAAGGTTCTGCACATAGGCGGGAAGAAACAGCTGCACAAATATAAGATGGGGTGGTGGTGGTAATCTGGCCTGCCAGTAGTACATGTAGAAAGGATTTTGGGGTCTTAGTGGATCACAAGCTTAATATGAGTCAACAGTATGATGCAGCAGCAGATCAAGGGAAGTAATAGTACCGCTCTATTCTGCCTTGGTTCAGACCACACCTGGAATACTGTGTCCAGTTCTGGGTGCCAAAATTTAAGAAGGGTATTGACAAGCTGGAATGTGTGCAGAGGAGGGCGACGAAGATGATCAAGGGTCTGGAAACCAAGCCTTATGAGGAACAGTTGAGGGAGATGGATATGTTTCGCCTGGAAAAGAGGAGTCTGTGAGGAAACATAATAGCAATCTTCAAATATCTAAAGGGTTGTCACATAGAAGATGGAGCAAGCTTGTTTTCTCCTTCTCCAGAGTGTATTTTTGTATGCCATGTTCCATTTACATATGCATTTCTTTACATGTCATTGGCTTAGAGAATTGTACTGCACTGGGGGGGGGGAGTCAGAGATGTGAATATTGAGTGATCACTGTGTTTCAATTTGTTTATGGTTTTGGGAAGTGTGACTCAGATAGCTTCAAAATGCAAACCAAACGGAATTCCCGCCCCCGCCCCCATCCCTAACATGTGGCACGGATGAGCCATGTATGGACAGGAAAGAGCATCCAGCTCTCTGGAGCTCCCTGTCCGGGGAAACCTGCCTGGCAAGCCTTCAGCATAACTTCTGCCAGAAGGAGGAAGCGTTTTCACTCTCATTCCAAAGGTCTTCCCCGCATACTGACTCGACTGTTACTTACTGAAGTCTAATGATGCAGCTGCTGATTTTAATGTTTGTTTTGGTATTCTATTTTAAATGTTTTAATTGTCAGAAAAGCTGTTAATAACAACTCGCAAGACGCCACCAAATGGCAGCTGTTAGACTAGGGCTGCCAGTATCCTGCTTGGGTCTCACAGCAGCTGGATAAGTGGGTTGGCTGCCCCTTTGTCCTGGCACTCAGATCTTGGCTGCTGGTCCTGCTGGCTTAATGCAGCAGCAGCAGCACACCACTGGCCTGTCAGACGTTCTTCAGTTGTAATTATGGCACTCCAGTCTACTTCTGGTAGAAATTAGACATGGTGAAATCATGCTTAAATAGTTTAGTTTCAAATTTAGCATTGCTCTGGATGACTTTTCCTTACTTTGGGGCATTTGGAGAAAGGCTGGACTGGGAGAGGTCCTGGTTTTTGAACAGCAGCTGTTCCCACTAGTCACTTGCGCACCTTGCTCAAAGTTGCCATATTACAAAACGTCTGTGGCAAATAACTAAGTAGCTGCCACCGCACACAGACAGCTGTAAAAATTGTATCGGGGCACCTGCAAGTATATTATTCATTCCTGTGAGTTATTAGCGACCTTGTAATTCTCCAGTGACACAGCATATCCTGTCCACAAGTGAACTATGACAGGTCATAAATAATCGAAATAAATAATGTATCCACCAGCAGCAGGCAATGTATGTTTTGTTTCCACAATGGTGGCCTTGCTCTCTTCTGGCACCTCCCCGCTTGTTTCTCCTCATTCTTTGACCGTTCTTCAGGGACTGCTCTTATCTGGCCATTTTGTGTGCTGCTTGGCCAGGTGTATCTGATCTTCTCTGTCAGCAGAGCATCTAATGACAAAGGTCAGCTTCTGCACAGCGGATGGTACAGTATAAGGAGGGAAAATTTCCTGAAATCAAAACAAAACTAAGAAACACTGACAGCCTGTAGCTCCTCAGTACCTTGTGGAAGACCAAAGAGTTTGACTGTGTTCTCATGTCAAAGCAACAGTTACTGAGAGAGAGGAGGGTGAGGCACAGGCAGTGACATTTTTATAGAAAAAGAGGTGCTGGAACTCCCCATGGATGTCTCCCTTGTTCTCTTGTAATGGCAATGGCGCCCACTTGAGAGGTGCCAGAACTGAGTTTTGGCGAGTTCTGGCTGGGGAAAACACCCTGGGCACAGGGAGCTCAATGCCAAGCGCCACTGCTGGGTACCAAGAGGGGGCGGGGCGAGGAGCTCTGTGTGGTGCGGGTGCAACGGCAGCAATCTGATGCTGCGCCTGCACCGCGCTGACTTCCTTGCGCTTCAGTCCTCTCCCTCTCAGTATCTGGCAGCGACATTTGGCATTGGAAAACCAGGGGCGCAATGCCACCCTGCCTGTGCCGCCCCGACAGCAGCTACTGCAATTGCTATTCTGATGGTAGCTTAGAATGAAAAAGCAACTAGCAGCCTTAGGATTTGGAAACAGCCCCCCCCCCAGGGCCAGATTTAGGTTTGATGAGGCCCTAAGCTACTAAAGGTAATGGGGGCCCTTTATATGTCCAGCTGTCCTTTGTCAACATCAAATTGTAGCTGTTTTTTTGTGTTGAATATATGTTATATGGTAATTTATGGACCTAATAGGTATCTAAAGCCATAACATAACAAAATATGTATTTTATCAAAGTAATTGTTGAACTGAAATACAATTAAGAAGTATATTATATTTCTCTTATATTTTGGAAATGTACATCCAGGTTTTTTTCCTTTAAATTTTTTTGGGGGGCCCCAAGGGAGTGGGGCCCTAAGCTATAGCTTGTTTAGCTTATACGTAAATCCGGCACTGCCCTCACAGTCCCCAAGGTCATGACAGCACTCTGGTTAACACACCATACAACTATCCTGCTTTGCAGGGCCTGTAGGAGAGAGCAGCTTTTGTTTGTTTTTCTGCTGCATGGGCATTTAAACTTTAAAGTCTTAAATAAATGAAGCAGTGGCTAGAAGGTCAGGCCCTTCCTCAACAAGCCTTTGAAGAAATGAAGTGATGAGTTATTTTCATTCTCCGGCCTTCCTCATGTTCCAAAATAACTACCAATTGCTGAAACATCTTTAAAACAAAAATGCACATGCATTTTAAAAACAACCCAGCAACTCAAAATACTACATCAGCTTATGTTTGATAGTACTGGAAGAACTTTCAAATCATTTTTCTCCTTGTGGAGCACAGCTCTTGCTTTGATTAACGCCATAAAGGGAACAGGGACATTTATTATTCTGTTTTAGTCAAGGGTGAGTACAGAAGGCCTCCTGCATCGCCTCTTGAGCTAGCACAAGGGTAGGCAACCTAAGGCCCGTGGGCCAGATGCGGCCCAATCACCTTCTCAATCCGGCCCACGGACGGTCCGGAAATCAGCGTGTTTTTACATGAGTAGAATGTGTCCTTTTATTTAAAATGCATCTCTGGGTTATTTGTGGGGCATAGAAATTTGTTCATTTCCCTCCAAAAAATATAGTCCGGCCCACCACATGGTCTCAGGGATGGTGGACCGGCCCACGGCTGAAAAAGGTTGCTGACCCCTTAGCTAGCAGAACAGACTAAGGCTGTAATTGCAGCCCCACTCACTGACAAGTAATCACCATGGAACAATTTGGGGCTTACCTTTGAGCAAAGCATTATATGATTCAACAGACACCCCTACAACCTAACATTTCTGCCATTTCTGCCAAGACAAGGAATACTTCCTACTTCAGATATATTACACCTGATGAGGAGTAAAATGATTAAGGGTTATTTATTTATCTTATTTTATTTGAAAAATGTACTTGCCGCTAAACATTTCTGGCAGAAATCCCTAAGTAGTCTACATAAATTTATAAAATCAAAATGCCAAAAATGCAATTAAAATACAAATAAAAGTTTACATACATTGTTCTGAAAATGAGCTACACTCCCCCCCCCAATAATCTGGCTTGTATAGTTGCATTTTTTTTTAATAGGTAGAGAATTGGTGACTTGAGACCTCAGGAATTGTGCAGCATTTCGGTAGTTTTTGTAAAAGGATCACCCATTCTTCTTGACAAGGTGGTGCTGGTTGCCCAGAGAGTTATTCATTGTGAGATAAGTCTAGACTCGAGATTGCATGTGATTTTAAGATTATAAAAAGCACTGGATGCTACCAGAGATTTATGGTGTGTGTGTATTCCATTTAAAAATACCTCATTATAGGGGTGCAACCTATATTCAGGTTTGGCTTAAAATTGAAACGACACAGTACATTTAAGACCCATAATTTAAAACAAATCAGCTGCTGAACAGGATAAGACTCTCAAACTTCCAAAATAGGCCTGGGGAGACAATTGGGTTTTTAGGAGCATTCCAGAATATCTTTTTGGGGAGAGTATTCTACACAGTTGGTGTTACCACAGGAAAAGAAATTGTCTGAGAGGCTGAATGCAAAAAAAGAAAAATGAAAAAATGAAACGTATTAGTAGAAACAGATTAAAATCCCCAAAGGGAAAGGTTTGCCAAATCGGTTAAACCATAAGAAGTCAGGTGCAAATTATACTCTCCTAGATGGTTGCTGCTCATCAGAGGGACACATTCATTGGCATTTACTTATTTTATTTTTTATATATTAAATTTATATACATCCCTTCATCTGTAGATCTCAGGGCGGTTCATTGTAGGGAGGCGATGAGAACCTGAGCTTCTTGAAGGAAAGGGTGGAGTAGCTAGATTACACAGCTATTTATGAAAAGGCTGAATCCTACCTGGTTTTTAAGGGGGAGCACAAACTCCTCCAAAAAGGCCATTTACTTACTCCTAAAAAGGTAAAGGGACCCCTTAGGTCCAGTCGTGACCAACTCTGGGGTTGCGGTGCTCATCTCGCTTTATTGGCCAAGAGCCGGCGTACAGCTTCCGGGGCATGTGGCCAGCATGACTAAGCCGCTTCTGGCGAACCAAAGCTGCTTATGAGGCAGTGGTTATGCTGCACTTGTGAGGCAGTGGTTATGCTGCAGGTCCTCATTTTTATGAATTTGGTATTTGTGCTTGCATTCTCTCACCTTGGCTGCGTAGTGAAAAAGCTGTAACGCATAGTAGTAGCTGCTCTTGATTTAAAGGCCAATATGCAGCAAAGCTTCATAGACCATTCTAGGGGTACATGCAGAAACGCAAGAACTGCATTTCCTGTACCGAGGCCTAATTTTAATAGAGATCACTAAGCGCCATTTGCCTTTCTTCTCTGTTAATTCTCCTAACTGAAATGTCATTTCAAACCACATGGAACAAATGTGTCTCCCAATTTCAAAACACTGCTGGGAATTCCCGGTTCAACAGTGCAAGTGCTCCACCTATAGTTGCCATGGACAATACTGTATTCCGATGAGCAGAAATTGCAGTGTTGCCAGCCTGTGTCCTTCTCCCTGCTCTTCTATGCCCACAGCGGCCCCTGGTGTGTAGAGCAAAATGCCTGAGCAAAGATGTTTCAGTCCTGCTCAGTGCTAAGCCCCAGAGTAGTCCAAAACAGTTTTGTTTTGATTGTCTCACTGGAATTTAGATAATTGAACAGATTGTTCCATAAGCCTCTGGCGTGCAGCTAGGAATCAGATGTGGTGGGGAGTTAATTATCAGCAAGTCAGGAAAGATCAGCAAGCTGGCACAAACCAGATGGAGAGCATGTAAGTCACCTAACCTGTACATGACGGATCTAGCTCTGCAACTTGGAAAATGGACCTAAATACTTGATGATAATGGACCTACTAAAAGACAGAAATTCCCCCAAAATTGGCCATATACGCCCAAGTTTCTTTGGATCTATATGCAGGAAACTGGAAGATTCACTGGCTAGCTGTTGTTAAGGAAGATGCCACTGCTTAAATACTGGTGTCTGAAAAACAGAGCAATAGAAAAACTTATTTCCTGCTCTGCAGTATTTAAAACTCCAAATGAATAATCAGCAGTGCTTCCAGCCCTTGACTAAGTAGAGCAGGAGAACAGACTTACCAGTGTACTTTATTTTTTTTTATTTTTTTTAATTGATTTTAACAATTTTAAGCACTTTACAATACCATTAAATTTTCATCCTCCTCCCCTCTCACTGGGGGAAGCAGGTTTCCATTCCCCCTCTCTCACCGGGCAAGACAATAAACATTACACATTTAACGTAGTTAACATATTCAATATCATTGCTTAGGCCTGGCCCATTTCTGTGGGCCAGGTATTCTTCCTTTCCTCAAGTTCCCCTCTGTTGAATTCATTATCTATCCTCTTTATCAGTTTTCCAAATTCATAAACTTATCTATTTTTACATTCCTTATCCTTTTTCACAAGAACATAAAATACCATAATCATTTTACTTAAACTAACTCCTTTTTTCCCTATACCTCGGCACCTCATTACTTCTGATACTTTCCTAAACTCTTATCAAATTCCTTTATTCAAACCTAATTTAACACTCCTAAATTTCTTCTTTTTACACCCTTTCCTCCCTCCGGTCTCAAAATTTCTAGCTATTTTTCCCGCCTCTAACCTCCTAATTTTTGACATATACTCATTAACGCCAGTATCCAGATCCAACCGTCTTAGCCGCTTATAAAGGAAAAAACAGATCCAAATATGTCCTCTTTATCCCACTCCAACCCTCCCAAACCTCCAAACCCAAAAGTCAATCAGTGCGGTATGGCATTCTCTGCTCTTCTTATCCAATGTGGTGCTCTTCATATCATCTTTAAAAGATTCATACCACAGTATTTACATTTCTCTTCTCCTCTCCCACAGTGTACTATCCCTCACATCCTTGTCTTTGAAAGTTCCATCCTGTTTGCAGAACAATCCTTTTGAGATAGATGTCATAGCGCTCCTTCGTGTCTTTTGTTGTACTCTACTTAACGAGAAGCCCATGGCTGGTTTTGTTTCTTTTAGTTTTTCCTCCAATTCCTTAGGTTCCTCTGGGGCAGGCACTGCCACATCCATCCTTCTTTCAATTACCAGTGTACTTTAATAGTTTATGGCAGGCTTCCTCAAACTCGGCCCTCCAGATGTTTTGAGACTACAATTCCCATCATCCCTGACCACTGGTCCTGCTAGCTAGGGATCATGGGAGTTGTAGGCCAAAAACATCTGGAGGGCCGAGTTTGAGGAAGCCTGGTTTATGGTTTCAGCTTACAGTTAACTATATTTTAGTTAATATACTAGCAACTGGGTAATCTATCCCAACTGGGTAATAAAAGTGAAACTTTTAGTTAAAGCCTATCTTGGACATGAGCACATCATTGTGTAAACTCTTCATATGATGATAGAATACACTGCATATAGTTACCTTTGGTTGGTTGGGTATCTAGGGCTGGGAGCTGGCATTTTCTGCCTACACATACTCTCTCTGAAAAGGTAGCAGTAGGAGTGGCATTTGTATAACACGGATGCAATTTGCAAATGTACACATGCTTATTAACATGAGAACTAGATCCTGGCTACAAAGCATTAATAGAGCATGCAATATTGGGCAATGTAATGAAGAACAGATAACCCAACAGCTTGAATATTTTATTATAATTGCTGAATGGGAAACTCCATGATCATACTTTTGAGTTCCCTGCAAGAACTGGGTACAAGTGTGAATTCTAAAATATTTCTCTCTGCTCTTTTATGATTATATTCCATCTTTTGAAACCTGCTCTCATGTGTTCTGTCAATACATTTATTCATTTAGATAGTAGTCTCTGAGTTATGCATTCACCCTGAGCCCATGACACAGCAAGGACAAAAAACAAATAAAGCGTCTCACCTGAATGGCCAAGTTCCTTTGATACAGTGGGAAGGGCAACATTTCAACTACTGTACTGGAATACCCCATACCACTTTTCAGTGGCTAACAGAAAACCCTGACACACTGCAAGCCTTTCCCAGATACAGTTAGATTCTGCAAAATCTGCAGACCCCAAACTTAGTACATTATCAGAACAACATTTGTTAAATGTTGAAAATGGCTTTATTGTGTTTAGCAGACCTGGGAGGATAAATTATAACCTGGTAACATTCTGAAGGTACTGAACATTTTGTACATCAACAGATATGAGGAGCTTCACTCAGCACATTATTATTGAATGGGGACACAGCTGAAAGAGAAAAAGGTACATAAATGCCGCAAAAAAAACCCCTTTGCTCATTCCCATTTTAAGCCCAACAGCTAGCTAACAATTACTTCCATCTCTGACTTTCATGCTTTAAAAAGAAAGGGGGGGGGAAGAGAAAAGGAATTGCTGAAATTTCTTTGGGGTGGGCAGGGGAAAGAGAAGAGCAGAAATTACTACAACACAGGCAATCTTCAAAACAGAGTTTGCAAAGCCAGCTTGATACTTAAGTCTCAAGGACATTAAAAGTACAAATAGGGACCTGTCTATTTGTGCTTATAGTATTCTGTACAATGAAGGTTCTATAGTGCTTTTATTCTTCAACCAGTGTGATTTAATTATTACTAGTGCCGTTTTTCCATGTCTAACAGATAGGGAAGCCTATAAATGAGCCAATATAAATAGTAATGTACTTATAACCCAAGTAACCCAGCAGTGCCCTCCTTTTAGGAGAGAATGGTTTGTGCAGGGACATGACTACCATAAGCTGTGTAACTACTGCAAACCAAATTGCTTAATACAGCCGTCTAGGTCCCTTAGCTTTGTTATCCCTTTCACCCTCCAATACCTGAGCCAACCCACTTTATCTGTTGGGCCTCCTGATGGGCATAACTACTCCAGGTTTCTAAGCTTCCCCTCCATACTTAAGGGAGAGAAATTATCAGCTTGCCTCACCACCACCCTGCACACCAGATATCCCCGGAATCCCGTACTAGCTAAGCACCTAGGTTCCCCCTTCATTGTCATGTCAGGATGCAGTAACCTAGATAAGGAGCCAACAAATAAAGATAAGGTAAGCATTTAATTCATAGGAAATCTGCTACGGTTATTTTTCAGGCAATACTTTAGATTTAGATAAGCACTAAGGTTTAATGTGTGTAATTATGTCAAAATAAAACAGATTTTATCTATAAGCCAGCCTGAATATTTGTGTTCTGCACTGACTGGCAGAGGCTGGAACTTTGTGTTCTACAAAGTCTTCAGGTGAAGGAAGTTCCCTCATTTGGGGAGAGCCCTCTTCATATAGGGTCATAATGCACGGATGGTGAACAGAGACACTTTCTGTTGAATTGCAGTCTTATAATGGGACATCGAGGTGGCTGTGAATCTGAGCAAATATGAACGTTGGCTACCTTTCAGTTGCCACAGATCCCATGTGCTGCAGAGGAAGCAGAGAGAACATGGAAGAGGCAACTGCATCAATAGCCTCTTTCTCTTTTTCCTTTGTTCAAGTTGTGAAACCTCTGACAGAGGAGTTGTCATCTCTTAAGGAGCTTCAGAACCCACAAGTCTAAAGACAGAGCATTATTGCTTGATCACCACCCAAACTGGGGGCAAATGAATTTTAAATAAGGGGGTGGGGGAGAGAATCAAACTGCCAATCCTAAAGAAACAGCAGTTTAGAAAAATATTGGTTTCCATTTCCTTATTTTTCTACTTCGATTTACCGGAATGCTAACACAACCTTCATACACAACTGGAAAACATTTCACACTGAACTTTAAAAAATCCTCTTTATGAAGCTAAGCAAGCTTATAAAGCTGTCTCAATAGCTGCAGCAAGCTTAATAAATAGCTTTCCAAGTGCCTTTCTTTAAAATAGCACAGTAAGTGCTATACTTTATGCTCTATTGGTGGCGCATATGTCAAGAAAATGCAGTTCAATTTTGTTCTTGTTGGAATCATGTCACCCCCTAGCTCATTCAATAGCTAGAAAATTACACATTTCTTCTATAATTAAATAATTGCTCACAACTAGAGGGTTTGGCATATCACCCTGACTAGAGCATCTGCAAATCTTCACACTGCATCACGTACACCATATTTCAGAAGGTAAATGTGTTCCTTTACCATCAGCCCTCCTGGTGTTTCCATAAATTTAGCAGTACATATAGTCATTGTGTACCGGCTGAATTACCTTCACTGAAAGTTGGATATACCTAAGCCTGAGCCACTTACGCTCCACACACTTTGTGATGTGCATGGTCAAGTATCAATCAGAAAGGCATTTGGCAGCAAGGTGACATAGTATCCATGTTGTGTAGAGTGTCTGGTGTGGTGGTGAAACTATTTCGACCTTTCCGGAACTGAGATAAGCAGCTCTGTACTGAAGGCGAGATCTTGGGTCCATCCTACATTACAGGCTACGTGAGAAGCACTCTATATTTACTGCTTAAGTCTTCCACCCTCACCCCAATGTGGAGAACCTGAAGAACTTCTTTCTCCATTATCAATGGACAGAGAATTATTTCATCCACAGTCAGTGAAGGCTCATTAAAGTCTGTTCTCTCAAAGAAACCCTGCTCACTGGAAACAGCCCAGAAAAGAGCATGCAGCATTACATTTGGGTAGAAGATACTGGAGAGGGTCCATGTTCCTCAAGGCTGTGGCCCACCACTTTGGCAGCCTTATCCTAGGGATATTTCTGCTCCTGTATATCCCCACTTGTGTAAAGATTGTCCTTTGGACTCTGGGTTAAAAAAAGAGATGGGTTAAAACAAAACAAAATCATGAATTCTGGGTATCCAGAGGGTTGTCTACCCTATTTAGCCTTGGGTGTTTCTGGCCTCACCTTTTGCAGGCAAGTGTGTTAGATGTCTTAGGCAGCTCCTGGGAGGTAGGGGAGGAGAGACAGCCCCTGTTCCCTTTTGGAGGCATCTCTCTCCTTGCCCCATTTATCTTCAGAAAACTTACCGATACAGACAACTCTGGCCAAAGAAAAAGCCCATCATGCCTTTTGTTACCATTAATCTCCCCTGAGTGTTCTTCTTTTCCAGCTCAAATCAAACAGGGAAAGGGCTATATGATCTGCCTCAATCTACGGGACCCTTGCCATTGCTGGGCAATTTATTTGTTAGGCATGGAATCCTCAGCAGGGGTAGGGATGTGAGACCAGGTCTACCTGTGAACTTTCAGGATGTTGTGCTTCCTACACTGTGCCTGGATCTGGAATGCTTTGATCTGGACCCAGGTGAGCTAAGGGAACTCATTGTGGAAGCCGCTGGATGTCGAGTATCAACATGATGTTTTTTGTCTGCTGCCCATCTAGGTGGGAAGCAGCTGGTGTGTTCAGTCTAATTTTCTCTTCCCCAGCTGAGGGGGAAGGCAGAACCAGATGTCAGGACAGAGGGGGAGATGAAGGAAGAAGCTGCTCTCTAGTCAGCTTAAATTTATTTTAAAAAGAAACCCCTTTCTAATTTCCCTTCCCCAACCATCTGGTCGCACTGAAATAGTGGGGGTAACAATAGCAAGTACTCAGGGAAAAAGGGAAAAAAAGGGAAATCCTAAGACAGAAGATGGAAGAACTTTGAAAAGCACCCTGCTTCCTTGCTATGAGACAGGGCCAGTCAGGGAAGAGGAGCTTCTGCCCTTAAGCGAAGTTAAAAGAATGACCCGGTTTGATAATTTCTGTGGTGATTTGACAAGATTTTACAATCACAAGCGGCTGTTTAGTACATCTCAAAATGGAGTAAAGTACAAGGTTGGTTATCCCCTTCAAAGGTCAATTTTCTAGAGGGAAATGTTTCCGCAGCTGGAAACCTGGCCAGAACAGAATTTGGAAAGTGTGAAAGCAAGAGAAGACTGACATTTTATAGTAAGAAGCATTTAAGGAAAAACTGAAATGAAGCGATAAGGGAGGGCATGGAGCCCACGAGAGGAGGATTAGAGAGTAAGATATAGGAACTCTAAGGCTTTATTGACCTGAAATCACTCTTGTGTTTGAGGGAAAATAAACTTATGAAACTTACAAAATCAAAAAGCTTCCACAGATTTGCATAAACAAAAGTACATTCATGAGAGCCACAAAATCATAGAGGTCTTAATGCCCTATTAAGATTTTGCAATCTTCAATAACAACTCTCTTAGGTCTGCAATGAAAAAAGTATTAGATGCCACACACTGTTTGCTTCATGAAAATATGCATTCATTTGTAATGTATATTTCTTGAAGTTGGGTGGGTTGCTTTGAAATTTTGCCTTACAACGAATGAGTTAATGAGTTATTCACAATGCATTTTAAATAGAAAGAATTGCAGTTCTTCTTCCAGAACTGAAGGTGTAATTTTCTTTTTTAAAAAAAACCTGAATCCATTTGACATCTACACCTGTGTAATTCGGTTCAAGGCGTGATAACAAGCCCTGTTCAAACCTGAAAGAGTTGGCCCTACCTCAATCCACAAAGGAGGGAAGTGCCTGTGTATTCTCAGTGTTTTACCCTCTCTGAGTAGTACCTTTCCTCTGGGCTCCTGAGAAAGGCAGAGGTGACCCAGAATCTTGATGTCCAGTGGTGCAGTAGCCAAAAAATAGATGAAGAGACTTGCTGCTTTTCAGCATACATCAACCATTTCCAAAATTCTATATTCCTCTGTGGGCTCCTCCATCTCTTGCAGGCATAAAGATAGATAGTTCCGCTAATCCCAATCATCCAGATTCTATTCCATCAGCCAAAATCAAATTCGAATCATGTGTAATACAGCTTGTCACCCTCCCCTTCAGTTTTTCTTAGCAGTCTTGCAAACATACTAGAAAAAACTAGCATTTGATAGAAAAATTGTCTATGAAATAGTCTCACATGGTGGGTCACCATAGATCATAATTCCACATGCGCTGCCATTTCTGTGGAAGAGAAGAGGGAGAATATGTATGAAAGTTAAATAACCATGACTTTAGAACCATTTTTTAAAAAGCAGCTAATAAACTGATTTTCCAAAGGTCAAAATAACTGAGGGACTGACTACCATTTCTTCTAGTGCAGACGTCTCACCTTTGGCACAATAAAACCTGTATAGTCAGTTATCACAGCAGCAGCTACTCAAATTCATTCCGTAGCAAACAAAGAGGCCTGCAATGGTTGGATAGTAGCAGGCATTCAAGCAAAAGAATGATTTCAAGCTTATGCATGGGATAAATTATGATGGGATACATTCATGAAAATTGTCAAGAAACAAAGTAAACGGCATCCCTACCAATTCTTTCCTACCGAGGTTGAAGTTTAAATGGCTCACTATAGTATATTTTCTGCATTTATGCCTTAAAATGGTCCAATTTGAGCTTTTGTGTCTTAGGAAACGGGCAGACGACTCCATCAGCAGGCACTCCTGACCTCAGTGTACAGGTAACAGCTGCATCTTAAAAGCAGTGTGAGGGGAACCAATTACCTTCTCGACTTTGTGGTTTAGTTTCATTTGTCTCAAAAAGCGTTCCCGATTCTTTTTCTTTGTGGAAACGCCTAAAAAGCTGCTTAAGTTCTTGATCGTAGTCCTGCCACTCAGGGACGATTCTCATCGCCGCCTGCAGCTTTGGCTCTTTGGTCATTGGGTTATTGCACTGCAACACAACACATAAGTCATTGCCAATATATCTGTGGCCTTTCATACATACAGGAGAAACTCACTGAACAGTGCCTGTGTAGCTCAAGCCCTGAATATGATTGGACAGCGAAACTATGCTGCTCATTCTATTTTAATTTCACTGTTATTGGTCGGATTCACATGCCACGTTAAAACCATAGTTAAATCTGCTGGTCTACGACCGTAATAAAGGTTTTACTTACTTACATAGTTAAAGCAAACTATGGTTTAATAGGAATACCTGGCGTGCTGGTGCACATGGTTGAAAAGTTTTTGCTCCACTCTTCTTCTGGCCCTATCCTGCTGCTGGGAAGCAAGTCAGAGTCTGGGCTTGCGGTTTGTTTCTCTCCAAACAAACCTTTGTTACTAAATTAAACCATAGTTTGTATTTAAATATGGTTTAATGTGATATGTGAACCAGGCCACTGACAACGGCTGCAGTTTTTCCAATTTAAACACTGTAGAATTCCACAAAATTTAGGGGATGGGTTTGAGATCCCTGAACATAGTTTCATATGTATGCATTGCTATGCCAGGTTGCATATGGTCCACAATTGTGAAGCACTTACTGCCAGAAGGCAACAACTTTACTAAGAGGTCACAATTGATGCTTTTGGTCCCCAGGCCAGTGTTTGGAGATTAAATTACCTCCTGAGAATGCAAAATCTGAACACACACACACCCTTATTTAACTGATGAAGTTTTTCTTTGAAAAAGTATGAAAGCAGGAAAGCTAGAGAAAGAATTTAAACACATTGTAATCTTACTGAAGTGTGGCACGTGCCCCTTCCTGCTTTGTTGTGTACAAAGGAGTCTTACCAGATCAATGGTTTTTGCTCTTTTCTTCGAAGCATCATCGCACCATGTTTCACACCAAAGCCACTCTTGCGGGAGTGATTTAATGGGCACCTGATGGATCATGTTGTTTGGCAAGTCCTGTTGGAAGGAAAACAAAATTGCAGATCCATGAAGAAGAGACAAGAATGATGGATTACAGTTAAAACAACATGAAGACATTGGACAGAATGAGAATTTGTAAGCCCACAGTATCTAGCTGTTTTCCTTTTTTTCCCCCAAGCCTGGCAACTATCAACCATAAAGTATTGGCTTTTAAAAGCAAAGAGCTCTAGCTGGATCACATTGTTTTTTACTTGTTCATACATAAACACAGTTCCACCTAAGTGACCACGTTTCCTCCTATCCCACAACTGATACACTTGGTTCTATCACACCAGTCCTAGAGCCCACATGCCACAGAAGTTTATGGATACTGAGTTCCATTTGGCCATTCACCTGCCACTAGTGCTTTCTGTCCTATTTTGCCTCCATACCAACCTCACTATATGCTTTTTTATTTTTTCCATCATGTGCCCATCTTAATTTTGTGCTGACCCTGCAGCTTTCCAAAAGATAGAACTCTGCAGATGCCTTAAAAATTAAGTTGTTTGAAATTCTTTTTAAAAAACACAAAACTGTAATGAAAGCATAACAAGTACCTGATCAAGGTTGGAGAGACTGTTGGGATCCTGGCTAAGACCTTGATATTGCCCTCTAAGCCGATCCCCAGCAGCTATCTTCCGGAACTTCTTCAAATCCACAACATAGAGAGCACTAAGAACAAAGAGAGCAACCGTTTCACACATTGCTACCTTAAGAGGTAAAATGCAAAATGCACACAGATAAGATTCTCAAAATAAATATATCACAAGCAGGCAAATTGGATGAATGTTCTAAAAAACAGAATGCATCACATAAATCTATTTGCATTTGTTCTTGTCAAAGGTAAACCCATACGTCTTATGATAAATTAACCAATAACAATGAAGATTCTGTATCTATAAAAGGAAAGAATACAGGAAATAGACTACTTTGTCTAAAATATCAAGTGGACACTCTTCATTTTGTGATGGAACTTGCAATACAAGGAGCACAAATCCTACACAAAAACATGAGTTTTCAACACAATTTCACCATCACTAGACAGCAGCAGTTGGATGATGCAGCGCTTTCAAGTACCGTATATACTCGAGTATAAGCCGACCCGAATATAAGCCGAGGCACCCAATTTTACCACAAAAAACCTGGGAAAGCTTCATAGGAGCCACTGCCTGCCTCACTCGAGTATAAGCCGAGGGCAGCTTTTTCAGCACAAAAAATGTGCTGAAAAACTAGGCTTATACTCGAGTATATAGGGTAGTACTATAACAAAAGGAGAAGCAAACAGCAGCACAGTATCAGGAACAAGAAACTTCTATCACCTGATGTGGTATTTTCTTCCTGCCAAGTGACTTGCCCAGTATCCTGACTTCCAGAATCTGTATCCGTCCATCTCTCTGCGACTTTCACAGAATGGTGTGTAACCGTAAGGGGCCCCGTCCAAGTTGAAGTCTCTGAGCTCCTTGAGGTCTGTGCGCACAATCTAAAGAAAAGTCGTTCATACCCCACTTTCAGTTATGATGAGAATGTGGGACTACAACCTCCAAAAGTTATGAGAGTTATTAACTAAAGGCCCATCAAGATTGACAGGTGAGATACAGATGACAGTCCTGGCTTCTCAACTTTGCTCTCATCTCCACTACCAAGGCCATTGCCATAGATGGGAACAACGCCAGACCCGCTTTACCAAATCAGGATCTGCTCTCTGTTCCTCTGAACTGAACATGACCCAAGATGGCAAGGAACTCTTCCTTCCCTCCTCCTGGGAACTGTACAGCCCTCCTTCCACCATCCTAACATGGCTCTGGGTGGAGAAAGAGAAGAATCAGCAACAAGCAGGTGTGAGTAGAGATATGGGATAGGCCTAACATCTGCTGAAGGCACAAGACTTGCTGTGTTTTGCCTCCCAGAGCGTTTATTCCCTGGCTGCTAATTTCTCCATTTTATTGCACTTTTCTGAGAGTACCCTCTTGCACATGCCAGCAAAGATGTATGGCACTGACCTGGTAATTTTTGAAGCTTGAAGACCACTTACCTGGTCAGCATCTACAAACAGGAATTTATCAACCGCAAGGGGGAACAGCACATCCAGAAAAAGGATTTTGTAACCCCAGATGATGCGCTGCTTCTCTGTTTGCTGGTGAAGCCATCGTGGCCATTTGTATTGGACTAGTTCATACTGGAAATTGTATTTTTCAGCCATATATGGGATGAATTCCTGGAACAAGATAATGCTTTGTGGGCCCAACAGTTTCTGATACAAAAAAATGATATTTAAAGTACTTTATGCTTATAGTAACACAAAAACAAAGCCCAATAAAAACCTTAAAGGAACCAGATATTTCCCTGTTTCTCCTAAAATAAGACGTAGCCATAAAATAAGCCGTAGCAGGATTTCTACGCATTTGTGAAATATAAGCCATACCCCGAAAATAAGCCATACCCGAAAATAAGACATAGTGACGCGGCGCCTCTCCCTTAAGATGGCCTGGATAGGCGTGGCTATGCAGCGTACCGACGCAGAGCGGTTAAAATAAGACATCCCCCGAAAATAAGCAATACTGTGGTTTTTTTTTGGGGGGGGGAAATAAGACGGTGTCTTATTTTAGGAGAAACACGGGTAGTAGTCATAATTATTATTAGATGATGCCACCCTGGGCTTCTTTGAAAGCAAGAGCAGGATATAAACACAACAACAAGAATCTATTGTCTCTTGTATATTTTAAATGTTTTCTAAGTTGGCTCGAGTCTTGTTTTTGAGAAAATAACAAGAAATTTAATAAATAAAATTACTACTACTACTAATCTCTCAATGATAAAGGTGCAAGTGCAAGTAGCTGAAGATACACAGAAACAGACATAGTAGAGGGAGAGGGTCTGGGAAGCTTTGGGCTTCCAACAAAGATATAAAGCAGGTTCTTACAACAAACCTTAAACGTAGGTGACAAATAGTTCTTCAGGAACCAGAACTTCACTGGAGTTTGTGTGTGTTTCAGCACAGATAGCATCATTATCCTGTTAAGGCAATAGACAGACAAAGGTGATTTAAAAATAATAATAAAAATCTAGAACTAACCCAAATCAGCAGCGTACAGTGTCCTGCCCTCACATCTCGCTCCTTCAGGCAATTTGTATTCATGAAAAGTTAAAGGTAGATAGTATTCATGAAATTACTGATGGCACCGCGAGAAGATCAAGATTATATCACCCTTGCTATATCAGCATACTTTGACCTATTGAAAAATTGTATCTTAATAATACATACCATAAGGCAAGTTATGGGGGGTTTTTTGGTGCTGCGTTATGGCTATATTCATATAGAAAATAAACCACGAGGTTTTTACATATATGGTCTTGTATTCCAGGTACACAGAACCATAGAGTTGGAAGAGACCCGAAGGGTCATCTACTCCAACCCCCTGCAATGTAGCCTATGAAGCTTATATACAGAGTGTCCCAAACTGCGATTTACAAGTAGTAGTAATATGCTTTCCAATCTGAGTTATGCACTACTGATTCTAGACTAACCGGAGAAATCTCTCATATAGATGCCCTGATGCCACAGAAAATATGTTGATCACATCATCCTTCTCCTGCTTCACCTCTTCTTTCTTCTGTCCGCCCGTGAAGCCCCTTAAAAAGGAAGGAGAGGGGGGAAGAGCAATGCTTATACTGCAATGTCACATAAGACAGCCAGGTTTACACTTCCACTCTATATTCTCCACCTAACCAACACTTGTTGGGACTGTAGCAGGCATTGCCTGCCTGCCTGGGATGCTTCATATTATCATAGTTCTCAAAACCTAAAGACAGAAAATCCAGCCTCTTTTGAATGTGAAACATTCCATTCAAAAACAAATGCACTGATTTCATAGAACTTTCTAATGGTAGCTCCTGCCACCAAACATTAACCAGACTTGTAGAAAAAACAGCGAACAATTCTGCAGACAGCATTACAACTCTTCTCGAATTTATTCACATTTGATTTAGTGGCAAAGCAATACCTACTCCTATGAAAGGATGGCATCAAGTCATTCTTACTCGAAAAATTAAAAAGTACTCTAAATTTAGTGATATGGTATTTAATTATAATGAGACACATCAGGATTATATGTATTTTGTAGCAACTACAAGGATCAAGGAATCTTTCAGGTTAGCAAACTTGAAGGGCAGTGAAGTGTAAGACAGCCATGCTCACCATTTAAGAGATTCCCAAAATCCAGATTCATTTTCGTTTGTTCCATCACTTAGCAAATCTTCATTCAGCATATCCAATTTCTTCTGAACCTGTGAAGAAAGAACAGTGAATTAGCTTAAGCTTCTTACTAAAAGCTTCTTTTGAAACACCATCTGGCTTGATACATTTTGTGTTTCCCCCCCAATTAGAATTGTGCCACACTACCAAGTAAATTGTAGACAATGACACCTTGAGGGGCAGGGAGGAATGTTTGGCTAAGAAATCTCACAGTGAAATTCCAGCTAGCTCTTTGGCTTGAAGGAAAGGTTAAACATTCATTTTGAGTAAACTGCATTTCCTACAATATCACTTCTGTATTACCTCACATGGTGAGAAATACTAGAAGAAAAGGTGAACGTACTTCCTCTTTAATATATGTCAGGGTTGGGGAACCCTGTGACCTCCAGGACTGCAGAGCCTTTCATCCCTGATCTCTGACCATGCCGGCTCGGGCTGAAAGGAGTTGGAAGCCATCATCTGGAGGGCCACAGTCTCCCCATCCCTGATGTATACAAGTAAACTCAGAAATGCAGGATTGGCAACTATATTCAAACACAAAAGGTTATAAAATATATTCTAGGACATGCAGTGTATAGTTCTATACATATAGGCCACCCTTCCGTTTGCATCTTTCCCTACCCCCTCCTGTTCATGGGGTGTGTGAAAGGTTTGTTTCCAATGACCTCTTCTCCACATCAGCATCCCCTTCTGTGAACCGGGAGAGCATTTGTAGGGCAGATGCTAACCTAACAGACACATAAGGAGCCAAATGGAGCTTCCTTTTACTCTTCTAATAAGCTGGGAAGTATAAATTCTAGCAAGAGGTGTTGCATTATGCAGCTTGGATGATTATTCAGATGCTGTCCCATCTCCCAACTTACCCGAAACTTTAAAGGATTGCATTTCTCTGTTTTGTCCAGAAAGCCCTCTATAGGAGGGCAAACGTTGTCATATTTTTTATAAATATGCAGTGAGTGAGTGTGTGCATTTAAAGAAATGTTGCTGTAATTACTACTTTTATTGTGTCCTTTTCAAACTCACCTTCACTTTAATAATTTTGCTCTTGAAGTTGTTGATAACAACAACAACATCGCTGGCATCTGGTGGAGAATCTGTACCATCGTGGCTAAAATTGATCAGAATAATTAAATTAAATTAGCTCAATAATCACTGTAGGAGGAGTGCTGCTTTGTTACTAGTTCTGCTAATTCTTTTCTACTTTTCATCATGGACCTATATCAAACAATGCTTTTCCTTCACAGTCTACGCCTCCCAAGTATTTCAGAAAGAAATATAAACTCAAAACATGAAACACAGTTCACACAATTCCTAATTTGTTAGCTTAGGGAGGTGAAGAGAACCCAGATGTGAACTCATGTGTATTGCCAAGTAGGAGAGAAGAAACCCCTGCTCAACACAACCAATGCCATGCTGAAAGACCATACTAGACCAAATGGATTTTAACCAAAAACATACAAACCCAAGAGTAATGCTTTTTACCACCTCACCTGTAAATTCTGTAGATATCATCAGACCTTCCCTTTCTAAGTCTCAGAAACCAGGAACCAGGATTGGCTTTCAGCTGGAAGTAGCCCTGTGAAGGGGAAAGAGAAAAAACAAATACCCGTGATAGATAACTTGCTTAGTACTGAGCATCACATCAATATGAGAGAGAATAAAATGCTTCACTTAATTAGCAGTGGTTACAAAGGAAACAAGCTCTCAAGAATATGATGGCCAACCCACAATCAGAAAAGATGCTCTGTTAACTCTGCGTTCAAGTTAGACCTTAGGAATTAGGCACTTCCAACACCAGAAAATTTAGGCTTGCCTCTTTCCCATATTAAAAGCATAAGTCACTTGAGTGGCCAATTGGAGCACTTAGATCTGTTCCAACAGGTTTTCCACTGTAATTCAGCGAGGAAGATAGTCACTTACTAAATTGGCCATAACAATGGTGTCGACAACCACGGGGTTTGTTGATGTTCCCAGTGTGAACTGGAGCCCTCGCGGGGGCTGCCCTGTCGTGATATCATAGCAGTGCCCTTCCAAAAGGAGGTGCTCTAACTCATACTCGGCTGCCACAACACTCTCCACCTGGGAAAAGGAAAAGACATTTTTTAAGCAGTCAAAAAACATAACAAGGTAAAAGCTGAGGCTGGTGGCAGATAAAGTCCAAGAGCACCTGGAGGTCCCCAGGGCCCTCACCCCTGTCTTAAAAGTAATACAACAGAGGCAAAATGGCTTATTAATAAGAACTCCCATATGCATGGTGGGGAAACCTCATGCAAGAAAATGATTTGCACTGATTTCAACTAAGCACAACAGACTTCAGTTGCTTGTGGTTCTTGCTGCTATCAGGCTAGGCACAGTGGTCTGCCCTGAAACAAACAAACAAACAAACAAACAAACAACATTTGGCAAAGGGAGGAGTGTGTTTGTGCAGTTTGCTCTCCAAATTTAGCCGCACCAGTTAATCAGAGTAGTTTTAACCTGTGATTAAGGCTAAAGTTGATTAAATGGTTTTGTTTGCAACCCAGCCAGATGCATGGGGTAGGGGTATAAATATTTTTATTTATTATAATTACTAGTAGTAGTATTATAAATTCTGAAATGAACCCTCCTCTTCAGATTGGGACACACACATTGACTGGACTTACCTCCGCTAAATAAATGTTGTCAAGATCATATGGCGTCCTTACAGACTCCACCATCCAGCTCTCAGGCGTGTTTAGATTCAAAGTAAACAAGGGGGACTGGGGCATATCCAAGAATTTGGCTACGGGGCCAGGAACGAGGAGTTTCTCTGCACTGAAAGTTATTTCTGGCTCCAAAACGTAGCGATAAAAACTAAAATTAAAAAATGACAAGTATCAGAATGTTTTAATCTCAAACCCTGCAGGTGTCACAGTTAATTGTCTTTATGTTATGCCTTTTAAATCTGTAACCTTGATAGCCTCTGCATGCCTAGCATTTAAGATACACGGGCTTTGAAAAAGCATACTGTTGGAACCCCACAAGCAAACAACCTTCTAGGTTCTGGTGCTTGAAGATGTGCCTCAGCTCTTCCTTTTCCTAACCAAACTCAAGCCAAGCATTTTTTTTAAACTATGCTCCTCTCATATTATTCATTCCTTTCTTCACCTTTCTGTGCTTCTATTAAAAACAAAGCAATGACTGGGGCATAAAATAGAGAATTGAATTCCTATGTTAACAACAACACCAAAGCAATAGAAAGACCGAAATGAGTCAGAAGCTTCACTCTCTTTCAGCAGCCTCATGTGCCTCCTGAAATGCCACCCTGAAGGTCAGTGGACCCTCCAGATTGACATTCCATTATGCACAAAAAACTGCAACCTGAAGAGAAAATTCCCTACCCCCATTGCATGAACCTAAATTACACCAGATTAATTTTCGTAATTTCTGCAAATCCACTACAAAGCTGATAGAATGTCAGATGGCTTTTATTACTGTAATGAAGCCTAAGATCACAAAACAAGATTTTTGTAGAGGCAATATTCCTTCCAATATGGAAATCACACCTAAATTGAAGTGGAGGCTAATGCAACTCTCTTGAAGCTCACACAGCCATGCCTACACAGTTTGAATCCACAGTTTTCTAACAGTAGCATCAAGAGGCAAACTTACAGTATTTTTTAATAAGCAGTGTGCTTCCCACTTTATTACATTTTATAAAGTTAGCCATTCCTCACCTTTTCAAAGGCATGTCAGAGAGTTTGGACTGGCAATTCATAAAAACTCTGAGGTTCATGTTTATTAGTTTGTTCAATACCTTAAAACAAAACGAGGGACATAGAAAGTTAAATTCACAGCTAATTGTGTACATTTCTTGCAATGCCCTACCTATCCTGTATCTGCAAATTTGTCTCTTTCTACTGGCTAGCTAAAGCTGAAATGCTCAGATAATTTTCTGTGCAGCAGCCACACTAAGGTTATTTAGAAACAATCTGGGATGAAAGAGAAAGGTTAGAAGGATCTATTTTAAAAAGGAAGAGATTAGAGGGGAGAAACAGAAAATCTTGTTACATGATGAGCTGAGGTTCCCATTAAACAGGTTATATTTTATTTAAATAACTACCTTAAATGTTTTAGTCTTCTCTATAATGATAATAATTACTTTCCAATGTAAAACAACTTAAGTACCGGATATTAAGCTTTACACAAAAGGCAATGTGTTTTCAAGAGTGATGAAAACAACCTTATATATCAAGATAAGCAAAGGTAATGTTTGGTATATTATGAAACATTCCTCAGCTACTGGTTATACTGCAAACTAATAATATATTCACACCATTAGTAGTGGAGCAAGTCTTTGTGCATCTCTGGTAGTAGGGTCTACAACAGCCACAACGTCAAAATATGTCTCTCCTTCCTTTGGTCTTAATTTAATTGCGCTAAAGAAAAAGAAAAAAATACAAACTGACATATGCATGTTATGCTTTAGCCCATGAGAGAAATATAAGCAAAGCCCACCCCCACTCCCACCAAGAAGTGCATAGTATATTCATCAATGCCTTCTATAAACAGAGATTGAATTGTCAATGCATAGGAAGAAGCAATCAATTTCCTATTTAGTCTTACATCCCAAATGATGTAATAGCATTCTCTAATTCTAGCAAGAAAAAAACACCAATTTAATGTGAAGCTTTTTGAAGATTATAGAGAAAGTGAATTTGCATAGCCCATATACATAAAAGTAGAATAACTATCTATCCATATATTTACCTGTATCGGTCCTCAAAGAAATTGTACTCAATTCTTGCCTCTCCTTTTGGCTGAGCAGACAGAAGAGCATCCACCTTCATTACAAGATCACTTGCGCTACAGAGACAAATTCCATCTGCTCAAATATTTGCTTTCCATGCTAAAATGGCCTAATCAAGTGATACTTTTAATATGGAAGCTAAAGACACACTAGATGCTTTAGCAAAAGATAACATAGTAACCAGTTTGGATCCAGCAGTGTCATGCACAAATAGAATGACCCTGCCTTTGTACTTGCACAAGAGTAGCCTACTTCTGTGAAGATAACCCCCCCAACACACACACACACCCTCCAATGCTGCAAACCCCAACTGAAGGTTTCCCAATCCTCAAGTATGGCTTGGGAGGGGAAAGGCAGAAAGGCCCTGTTCTGCAAGAGGAAGTCTGTCCTCGGTTCATAGAATCCAGCCCATTATGAGAACTTAAAGGTAAAGGGACCCCTGACCATTAGGTCCAGTCGTGTCCGTCTCTGGGGTTGCGGCGCTCATCTTGCTTTATTGGCCGAGAGCCAGCGTATAGCTTCCGGGTCATGTGGCCAGCATGACAAAGCCGCTTCTGGCGAACCAGAGTAGCGCACGGAAACGCCGTTTACCTTCCCGCCAGAGCGGTTCCTATTTATCTACTTGCACTTTGACGTGCTTTTGAACTGCTAGGTGGGCAGGAGCTGGGACAGAGCAACGGGAGCTCACCCCGTCACAGGGATTTGAACCGCCGACCTTCTAATCGGCAAGCCCTAGGCTCTGTGGTTTAACCCACAGCGCCACCTGGGTCCCTCTTATGAGAACTTACTTGGAACCTAAAAACTGGTATTTTGTACTAGTAGAAAAATAAAAGAATCTCCCTCATCTACTCTGTTCCTACTTATAGAAACCAAATGAACAAATGGAATCCCCAGTTTTCAAACTGTTTGCCATTGGCTCATTTTTACTTACAGATCTTCCTCCACTCCTAGCTCCTGAATGTGAGATTTTATTTTCTGCCCAGAAGTCTTTAAAATAATATTCTCCAGCAAGTGAAAGTCATCCTGGTTAAAAACCTCACCATCTTCCAATGGCCCAATGATCTAAAGATAAAATGGAAAATTGGGTTGCATCAGAGCAGTAAGATGGTCAAGGAAAGTGAAGAAAACTGTGGCGGGACCATAATTACTCACCCCCTGTGATGCACACAGTAATCCAACTCATATTACTGTTCAGAATTTAACCAATCAAATATTCGCTACTTTGAAAGTTCACATTGTCCATCGTTGCACTAGCAACTGTGTTCATTGCTTCCTACCATATGAACCTTCCCAATCAGGTCAACATCTGAGGTCTTGCTTTCACCTCATGAAAGTGAAGTGGTCACACAAGACAGGGTCATTTTGGTGCTGCCTCAAAGGCTCTGTAATGCGCTCCTGCGAGACGAATATTTGTGCTTTACTACTGCTGCTGCTGCTATTATTATTAAATCTATTACACACCCTTCACCAGCAGGTCAGGGATGGGTTACAATAATTTTAAATTCAGTATTAAAAAGGCTTAAAACAAATTATAGTCACAGAGATAGAATGGGTGCTGAAAACACACATCTCAGGTGTTGAAGGCCAAAGAGATGAGCATTTGCTGAAAGCTGTACAGCAAGGGTGACAGACACACCTCTGTGGGGATGGAATTCTACAACTTAGGGCTGTCACAGAATGCCCTCTCCCAGGCCATCTTTGTCTTACTCCCTGCCAAACGTCTGAGTAGGCAGAGGTACCAAGAGGGCCCCCTCTGCTGATCTTAACATCCAAGAGAATCCACAGGAAATGAGGTGGTTTCTCAAACATTTGGGGCCTAAGTCATTTAAGGTTTTAAACACTAGCATGAGCACCTTAAATTGGGCCCAGAAACTAACTGGCAGCCAGTGTAGCTGTTTTAAAACAGCAGTTAGATGAGTTCTAAAAGCAACCTCGTCGAGTAATTCGGTTACTTTATTGTGAACCTGTTGATATTTCCAAATAGTCTTCAAGGGTAGTAGCCCCACATAAACTGCATTCCAATCCGAACTGGAAGTTACTAGAGCATAGAGTACCATGGCCAAGTCATCTCTGTCAAGAGTGGTCATAGCTGGCAAACAGTTGTAGCTAGAAGCAGGCACTCCTAGTCCTCAAGACCACCCGGGTCTCGTGTCCATGTTGGATACAGGAATATCCCCAAGTTATGAACCTGCTCCTTCCAGGGAACGGCAACCCTATCCAGAACTTGAGAACTTGGAACGCATGACACTTCTGTCTTTTCAGAATTTCAAAACCTACTGGAAATGTTGCCAGATAATGCATTCTTATTTATTGTCTGGTTGGTTGGTTTTTTTGCAAGTTTTTTTTATAAAGTATTTAAGTATTGTCAGAAGCCCTGAGGGCTTTGATAGACTGAAAAGTATTGTATAAATATGGCAAGGAAGCAATTTTAAAAAAAAAATCACGCAAACTCGTATGATCAAAACCATTTCACTGCCAATCAGTTAAGAAAAACCAAATTCCAGGGAAAGCAAAACAGACTGCTTATAACTGACATTGCTGCCTTTTTTATTCTTACCGCTAAGACAAATGCAGTACATTAGAACAGCCACCAAAGTGCTCTTTGGATCCATTAGTTATTCATTCCCAGAGGACTGCTGTGGGAAAGTGTTTCATTCTGAGAAGCTGAATGCTGCTGTTAATTATTCAAGGTGGCTTTCACACACACAAAAAGGGTTTGGGGCTTATTAGGATAAGCAGGTGTAAACAATAAAATTCCAGGCTCGAAGATACATTACTTAAATATATGGAAAACTCTGTTCACTTCCCAAAGTATGAAATCATATGCTTCTATGTAATACAACATTCAACCTTTTTGGGGGCCTTCCATTACAGGACTTCAGTTCCAACTAATTTTCAAACACATCTCAGATAAAAAGATTATTTTTTATTGACTAATATGCAAGGTTAAAATTCTAAACTCCCTCAAGTGTGGAGAATTAGGCGAGCTAAGCATGTCAAAACATTTTCCTGGAAGTGAAACAGCTCTCTTGGGGGGGGGGGAATCCAGTTTGCTTACCCTGCCATTGCTGATCACTGCCCTCTGCCCTTTTTTCAGTTTAAGAACATCCCTGGAGTACATGGCATGTGAAAGAACAAAATCCACTTTAGGAGAGTCAAAGGCTTCCTTGAAAATATCAATATCCATACCCTGAAAGAAAGAAAGAAAAGAGACCCTGAGTAAAAGTAAGTTCAGAGACAAGACAGGAAAGCTGTAAATTAAAAAAAAAGAACTGGATACTGCTGTTCCATTTTACTAGTGTACCACCTCACAGCAAAAGCCAGCTTGTACTTACCCCAACAGCAAATTCCGTAATATCAGCTCCAGCCTCTAGCACCTTTGCATTCTCTTCCTTAGCTAATTTTGTGATGAAGTTCTTGGCATTGTTAGATGTTTGCGTCTGTAAGGCTGCCCATATAGCCCTAGCAATGATTGTGTTGTCGCTGGTTGGGTCTTCACTGGGGTTGCTGATCACGCCAATCCGGACATGGTTACTGGATTTCTGCATAAAAACAAAATGTGCATTAGAACACAGTTTGTACAAGCACTGAAGGCCAGCAAACAAAGGCAGTGTTTAAATGTAGAGGAAAGCTGATTATGCCTGCTTCCTGCTTGTGCTGGGGAGAAACAAACCATCACCCCTGGGCTTAGCACTATAGTTGAACAAGGGTTTGTGCAAACAAACCACGATAAACAAAGGTATGTTCTCAGCTTATCTATTTTTCTTTGCTAAGAGAAAACAAAGCTTAAACCCTGGCTGAAACATAATGCTAAGCCAGGGATTATGGCTTGCTCCTCTCCGGTACTCAGATCTTAGGGTGCAGCAAGGCATGGTGGTATGAAAGAACAATTGGTTACTCTTCCTTTAAACACAGAGAGCCTAGTAATTAGTCATACCTGTCCCTCAAAGGCACAAAAAACAATCAGGTGGTGTAGCTCAGTTCCCCAGGAATGCTGACAATACTGCTTCCCTTCCTTCCCTCCTTCAACAAAGACTGCTACATACCTGGTGTTTGATAGCATCATACAAAAGCTGCCTTCCAGATGGCTTGTCAAAGTCTCCCACAATCCAGAAAGTCACCGGTCTAACAAAAGAATCATCTGTAAAAGGAACAACACATTCAAGAAATAAAATTGAAGCTGATAATATCATAATGTGCATTTCCATTTCAACCTGGGCACATGCAGTGTTTAGAAAAGTCATTCAGGCAAGATACAAAGAGATCCCAATGGTATTAGTATTTATCAAGGGTAACGGCATGTGTATATATATATATCTGCTAAAATTAAGTTTATGTTTTAAGGTACACAAAATAAGGCACATGCATAATTCTGTTTATTATCCGGGGTTTATTTAGCTATTCATTTAAGATTTTTATTCTTTTTATCAAAGAATATTCAAGCAACTTAAGTTTTCCAGTTAGCAAATAAACAACACTTTTTAATGTGGACTCAAATTATATTTCTGGAAATATTTTAAAACATGCATCTATTTTTCATTCCCTACAGATTCTAAGGTCAATAACTAAGGGCTCTGAGCATGATTTAATGTATTTAAATTAGTAATGCAAAAAAGGAAAGAAATGCACTCAAGCTCATTACCATAAATTTCCTTGGAGGACATGCCTGACAGAAGTAAAACAGGAAAGAGTGGGAAAAGATATAATTAGTTTACAGAATAGACCTTGCAAGTACCCAACAGCCACAGCAGGGTATGCATGACCCTTGTAAACAGTGACTAATGTCAGAGGCAACTATGAATTAATTCATTTCCAGCAATAGGAAACCACAACATCTCTAGTATTTCTCTAATTTTCAGAAGTCATGCACCCGTTTCCAAATGAAATGGATCTGTCATGCCTTGTCCTTTTCACACTGAAGCCTAGTTGATACACCTGACAAGATCCTATACAATACTTGATTTTCCAAATACCCCCAGTTTTCAAAGACAGCTCTAGTCTTTAGCTGTATGTTCACAAGGAGTGAATCATGATGGCAGGTGTTAATTATCAATAACAGGGCTTAGTTGAAGTACCAAACAAAGTGAGAAAAGGACACTTCTGGCCACAACTAGCACCTGAGCCTGGAAGCAAAGCTGGGCCCAGGAGCACCTCCACATTTTCAGAAGTGGTGCAGCTACATCCAGCATACATCTATTTCCTGTTCAATAGAGTCTCCCTACTGGCAAAAGCTTGCTCTTGTTTGGATGGACCTCTAGTATAATCAACTTTATTGAGTCTATTACTGATTCCAGACATCCGGTCAAGGACAGCACTGCCTTATTCAGGTTCAAGGAAAAAGAGAGATATAATCAGGTATCGTCAGTACAGGTAATTCGCAGCTTACACACATTTAACTTGTGCGGTTCCAACTTTACACAATTGACAGCCAGCCAGTTGAAACCACACAAATTAAAAGCATGGAAAGCGGAGAGCTTAAGAGCTCTTTTTGCGCAGGGTTTTTCTTGTATGGAAACAGCTTTTAAGCTCTCTGCCTTGCCTTGCTTACTGGGGGGCTCTGGCAATATCTCACGGGAACTCAAGATGGCCCCATGAGATCTCGCAGGGGCCTTCCAAAGCCCAGTAAGCAAGGCTCGGGGCATAAGACCCATTTGGTGTGAGAGCTCTGGACAGCGCTGAAGTTATGGTGGTGTAGGCAGGTCCCCTGCACAGGGTGCTGGGTCAGGGGCACGTAAAATACTGATGATGATGATGATACCTATATTTATATGGGTACTTACTGAGAAGATCCATAAAAAACCAACTACACCAAAAGGAATTGTGAAAATAAGAATTGGTGTGTATGTGTGTGTGCCAAATTTTGTCCTTGCTCAGGGTGCCGTATTACCAAAGTACACCCCTGCTCCAGAAGGTAAGATTGATTGCGCAGGTGCAGTTCCAAGGGGATGGTTTGACTATACACATTTTTGTGTATACCCGTCATAACCCCTGTGCAACATGCAAGTTACCTGTATACTGAAGATTCTGAAGTCAAAATCTCTAGCATATTTCTCACACTGATTTTATGTAATTATCAAAAAGCATGGGTTACAGAATCGGACCCTATCCCATCCCAAAGGGTAACTCCCATAAGAGCTCCCCAGCACTGCCTTCTGAGAACTACCCAGCAGGCTAAGTGGGACTGTAAAAGTAGTGTCCTGCATTTCCAATCCCACCAGCAGGAAAGCATGGTTGATATTAAAAGTCATTGAGGGGTACTGGAAAATGAACAGGGGCACAATGCCCCATGCTACCGTGCAACGAAGATGATCCACTAGTGTGACAAGAACATTTTCTGTAACAAACCAAGGCCTTAAGTCAGATTGTCTCATTTAATTGAACCTGGAGCTAGCTGCCCAGCTACTATCTGCTCTTATCACCATACCTAGAAAATACACATTAAACTTGCCCATAATTGCCAGGATCTAAACTTCAGACTCTAAAGGTTCTAGGGAGACTTTAGCAGTTGCCTAACTGTGGCTGTGTAAGGGGACCCAAAACCACATTTTCACCACAGGAGGAGATTAGAACCTGCCAAGTAGGACAAGGTTCTAGATTGCAGCTTGCTGGTCAGACTACTCCAAGGTTCTCACCTACATACTTGGACCTCAATATCCGAAACAATTCAAAAAACCACTGTAAGATGAGGCCAAGGGCACCTCTAGTACTGAGTCTTAAAAGAGTGGGTTCCTTAACAATGGATAAAATGTTCCGTTTACCCCCTTTTTAAGTTGCTGGTGTTAAAAGCCTAGATAGGCAAGAAGACTTGGTCAGTCATTGATAAATCTACCAAAACAAAATCCCCAAACCAAGCTTTTGTAGAATGTTTCAAGTGCCCTTCCTTAGCTGTTATGTTCAAAGTGAGTTATAGAAGAGAACTAAATAAAACCACACACACACACACACACAATACAAACACATTAGATACTCCTACATCAAAAGCCAGAAAGAGGATCAAGAATGTTTTCATGTGCTGCTTAAAATCAAACAGGGAGCATGTTCTATAGTTGTGGTACATCACTAGAATGAAGCAGGGAAGTCTGTTTCTTCAGAAGAATTGCTGAAGCCCACAGACTCAATCCAACACAGAATTTGACATATTTATGCTTCCTCCAATTCTCCATCTCTTACTTGCAAGTTCACCATGGTTATGGACAACAAGGAGAACATTATTTATGATTTATATTAACCAGGTTGTTGAAATTGGCTTCAATCACAGTCAACAGCAATCTCTGGTTCGCATTATCTGTAGCTAAAGTTGGTGCCAACATAGGCCTTAGCAGAGAGACTGAAGAGAGGGGCTAAGGATGGGAGCATGTGACTCCCCCCTCTCCCCCAGACTCATTACCTAAGCTGTGCATGGTTTGCAAAGGCATAATAAATCAGAATAAAGCCTTGATTTGACAATTTTATATGAAAATCCAAACCAAAAAAAGCCCATAATGGCTATAAAAGCCCGAAGTAATAACTTACACATATATGCAGAATTGCAATAGCACTATATTTCATCCCATTTTCCTCCTAAGCTTATTTGCTCCTTTGGCATATATTCAGTCAACTTGTAGTCTTTCATTGTTAAGCAATAAATAAGAAATGTGGTAACAAAGTGAAGAATTAGTGATTTTAGGATGGGTGGGTGGGTGTGTTTTTAAAAATGCCTTAGCAACAGCTGCAATACTATTCTAAGCCCAACAAACTACCATTGGCTGCTATTGGGCTATTTTCAAAAGCAATTAACACTTCCATTTTCTATAAGGAACCGTATTGCTCATATATCCATATACATTAATAAACTAAGTGAAATTAAATGGTGAAGTTCCAAGCTAACATTTCCCAATAAACAAGACTAGCACTTTACTACTGTTGGGTCTACACAGCAAATGCAAGAGAAAAGGAGAGACTCTGAAAGTCTTTGCAACCTGGTGCCCTCCAGATGTTTCAAAGCAGGCATGGGCAAACTTGGCCCTCCAGATGTTTTGGGACTACATTTCCCATCATCCCTGACCACTGGTCCTGTTAGCTAGGGATGATGGGTGTTGTAGCCCCAAAACATCTGGAGGGCCAAGTTTGGCCATGCCTGTTTTAAATGATAATTTCCATTAGCCCTAGCCAGCACAGAAGGCTGCTCTGTAAGGTGGTAGAAAATACGTTCTGTGAGTAATAAACTAGCATACTGTATCAGGGAGCAGGCTGAGCAAGAACTTCTTGCCCTGCTTCAAGTACAGACCAAGCCTAGCAGAGGAAATCAATTAAGGCAGCAGAAAATATGATGCTGCCTGGAAGCTAGACAGGCCAAAGAAATGCCATGCAAATACTTTTTAATATTATGAACCAATCTGTACTATTTTCTTCTACAGTACCTAGTTCTTCAGATGTTAACACGGCAAAGCCATAATGACATGCTAAATCTTTGGAGCCTTTATGAACAACCAAAGAACTTGATCAGATAGAACTGGGTATATATTTAAGGATCAATCAGAGGGCAAAGTGAGATTAAAATTAGCACAAAGAAGGAGCAGTAACATGGCATCATTAGAAACATTTTTAAAATACCTTGCTATGATTTGCAACACAAAAGGAGCCCTGGCTAAAAAAAGGTAGCAGAATAAACATTTATGTGCAGAGTACAAAAGGGAAAGAGACAGGACTCCCATAATTGTACCTTTCTTGGTCATATAGGTCATGCTGTTGGCTATAGCAGCTGTCTTGTGCTTGGAATCCATGAATGTAAATCTAGCATAATCATCCACAAAGAAATTATCTGCAAGGGGGGGAAAATTAACTCATCAACAATCACCACTTTAAATCAAATTCTATTAATTTTATTTTTTTAAAAATAGCAGATTCCCAATAAAATGTTCCTACAGGGCATGTTCCTAAATAATTCATCATAGAATTTGGACAAGGACAGAGATGAGCAAAGGCTAAGAATGATAAAGCGTAGGCAAGAACAGCTACAAGGTCAAGGAACAGGGGCTAGGAGTGAGAAAGGGCAGAAAACCACCCAATAAAAGTACAGAGCCTTTTTATTTCTCCAATACAAAATGCCTGAAAACTTTCAAACTCAGCTAGTGAATTCCTTCGTCTCCCCTCCTACTCTGCCACATCCATGAGGAGGAGACTGGAAACATTTGCTTCTGTTTTAAGATTAGAATGATTGTATTTTTTATTTGTCTTGACCAACCACAGTCTAAACTAACTGCAGTTTGTCCAAGTTTGGACAAAACAACAAACTGCACACTTAGTTTAAAATGGAAGTGGGTATTTCTGAACAGCCTGTGGCCATGCCAGAAAGGAGTGGGGGGGGGGAGTACAAACTAGTGTCCAAATCAGATCTTATTGTCCACTAACAAGTTATTGTTGTTGTTGTTATTAAAATTTTGTATGGATTCAACAGCAAGTGTGCCTTACTAGTTGCGGTTAAATCTAGGTACTCTCTGTCAGACATCAAGATCCGTGAGTTGATTCTTGGAACAACATTAGGCTGGTTCATGATATATTCAACCACATCTTGATCATTTGATAATTCACCCTGAAAAAAAAAATCCGATTTAAAACCTCAAACAAACAAAAAGCATGTTTTGGAACTGGTCTAAAAATCAGAATAATATTGAGAAGTCAAATCATTTTTTTTAATTTTAGTTTTATTCCTTGTTCTCTCAGAACCTTCCCTTCAAAGAGGTCATTTAAAGACATATTAGGACACACTGCATCTCAATATTTTGCAAGATGTTAAATTGCTTCTTATGTGCAACCCTCTGGATTTTGACATTTCTTGGAACAGCAGATCTGTGACATAGCAGTTTCCTCTGTGGCAATGGGGGGCTGCCATTTGGGAAATGTAAACCTACAGCCTCCTTAGAAGCACAGAACTAGCTGCACAGCTCTTTGAATCTTAGCCATCATCTTTAAGCACCAAAGAGGTCTTTGAAATCCCTGACTACAAGCAACATGGCTTACCAAAAACACAGCCCTCTGGAAAAAGCTGGTGGTTTCCAGTATTTTATGCATTGTCACAGTTTCTAGTTCATCGGGATCTAGTTGTTCCTTTTGAAAGGGCATTCCATTGAAAAGCACAATAGGTAAGGCCCCCACACCTGCCTGTTCATAGTAGCCACGTCCTTCCTGAAATGCACAAAAGATACAAATAAGATTTTTTTCTTTCTGCCTCTACTGACTTTATCTATTGCAACATAGTCCATGTTTCCAAAATAACCTATGCAAAAGCAGGTTATGGTGGGGTAAATACTGCTGTTCCTGGTCCAGAAAATTCTGTTGGCACCTCTGACCACTCCAATGAATAGTTTGGCAGAAATTTTATTCTACAAAAAGAGTTATGGGGTTTGAAAACGGATAAGCTGCACACATGAACACCTTACCTTCCTATTGTGATCATAAGCAGAATCAACTCCTAAGATGCTGTTCACTTCTACATAAGGATACTGCTTCTCAAGAACACTAACCACATGCTCCACTTTGAGTTTTTCTCCCGTATTTACTTTGTTGTATATCTGTCAAGAAAACATTGACACATGCGCAGTTAAAAACATTACCTCTTCTCCTTACACTTCAGAGGATCATCAATAAATCAGCTGTTCTCTCAATTTCGCTTTGCCTGTCCTTATGTATCAAACCCCCTCCAGGAAGACCTCATCAGCAGTGCCTCTTCTCTCTTCCTACTAACCCAATTTCAAAACCCACATTATCCATGAAGTGTTTGGCTTAGTCTTTTTGTCCCATCATCCCCAGGGCTAAGAAGCGGTAAAGTAAGCAAAAGTGACAAAAGTAGCAGCCTCGTTTTTTGCTCACGTGCAGTGTTTTATGGAGCAACATAATATCGCTACATCCCAACACTTGGTGTAGGCTAGACCTGCAAAGCTGATGTCTGCAGGAAAATAATTATACATATCATACAGTACAGACAGATAGATAGATGGCTGTATGCATGCATTACAAACTGCTTTGGTTATCTATTTTACAGCTGCTTACAGTAAAAAGTTTCTCATTAGTTCTCCCAATATCTTTATTTTCCCAGGATGTTTAAGTGCCCAGCAGAATGTCATGAGGGGAAGTAAATTACTGATGGTGGCATGGATGAGCCTCTAAAAAAGGCTGATCACCATTACGAACCAACTTTGTTAAGAGCGAGTTGAAGGCTAAAATCAAATTGCAGGGACAACAGGAAAGGGAAGACAGCACACTGCACATAATGTAGGGCAGGAAGGATGGAGGAATCCACTCTTACCCACTCCCCCCCCCAACACATACAAGCCTTGGCCAAGGGACAAGTATGACTGTGACAACAAGCTCTCAATTGCACAGGTACATCAGCAATAAGGTAGAGGTACCAGGGTGGAGACAGGAGCAAGGGAAGGGCATCATTAAAAGCCTCATTGTGGTGCCAAGGATGATTTATATTCTCCTCCAATCCCATGCTGCCATCACTATAGTTACAGGATAAGGAAAAGATGTGAAAACGCACAACAGTGTACCAGATCGTTCCTCACCTAGCCTTTCTATTACATTTACATCAGGAATGCACAAGAGGAAGCACATGTCACTTCGATTTTACAGCTTAACTTGGAGAACAATGCAGTGGGAGAAAAGTGGCTTTGGCAAGAAAAGTTATCCTTCCAGGAAAGAGATGGCCAAGAACTCACAACAGAGCCTGCCCTCATATCACTGACAGCAAGTACATTACCACTTTCATAATCATTAACCCAAATATTCTGAAAAGGCAAACTGCTGCAACAAGAAGTGTCTCTTCTTGTTGCAACAGCCTCAAGGCTGACATAAACAAATAACAGCTGCATTAATTCTCTCTAAAACACTCACAGATATAACCGTCTGGAAGGCAAAATTATTATCAACTTCTTGTGCAACGTAATTGTAGGCTCGAAGGAGGGCAACCCCAGCATCTTGTAAACCATCAACATCTTCAGAGTCATTAACCACAAAAACCAGTCCAATCCTATTAACAAAACAAAAGAAAACAGACTAAAATCCAAATCAGATATTCAAAAGCACAGCATCTGCAGCGGAAATGTTTAGGTTTGTGAACACGAGTGACACTGACCACCACTAAATCCTACCGATCCTTTATCAGTGGTTGAAGGGATATAGGAATGAGCTGTCGGATTGGGCTGTTTTCCCTGCAACCCCTTCCTCTCTTGATGCACAAATTAACCAAGGTTAATGCTAACCAGGGTTCAATCCTAACCAGACAATGGAACTGACATCAAGCTCTGGTTTCAAATCCTGAGTTAGGAACCAGACCTGGTTAGCATTAACCATGGCTGACATTGGTGCAGACATGGACTGAGCCATGAATTTGGCTGGTGTGAAGAAGTCATCCATGAGGCGGCATTGTGGTACACAGTCATATAATGTTACATCTGCATCATTCCTCCATGTCTGTGGTATTTCACATGTGTGCAAAACTCACATCATAGGCATAAGCATGTGCCCCCATATCAGATTTCCCACAGCCACTTGGTACAAACCAGGTTCTCCGGATACCTGCCATATGTGATCAGATCCAAAAGGCTCCTCTCTCATACAGTTAGGAATAAGAGGTGGTGGAGATGCACGGTTGCTCAAGAAAAACTCCCATCATGCCAAATAAGTACTTTTCATAGGTTCGGAAAGGTGAACATTACTCAGCTTCAAAAATGAAATTAACTGCACCATTACCTCAATGGTATGTGGTTACTAAGGAACATTTCAGCCACGCTAAGCAATTCCGCAGAGTTCTCATGGGACGGGTCTACGATGAGTACCTGAAAGTCATAGCAAAGTAAGGATTCAGATGCCATTACATCACTTCAGAACCATGTTTCACAATTTTAATTTTAAATATTTTTTAGATCTCTCTATGGATTCTTATTTGTATGCGGGTTTTCATATTGGAACAGATATACTAAGCTAAATATATAGGATTATCTTAATTTTAGTGGAAAACTTATAATAGAAATTAATTAAAACTTTGCATACAAATAAAATCTTAAGTTGCCCAACTCTGGAAATCTTAGAGTGAAGTTCATAGACCAAAATAAGATACCACTTACAAAATTATGGAAGTTTTTCCTTATTTGTCTGATTACACCAGGGAAAGTAGGGCGCAGCAGCTCCTGAACACTGGAAGGCCAAGAATTGTATCTGCTGTCAACTTCAAGATTATTGATCCACTGAAAAGAAAAGAAAGCCAAACAAGATAAATTAAAAATGCTTGTTGCTTGTACTATTGGAACTTATTTCAATTTAGGGCCAGTATTTAGCGATTCAATCCCAGTGGAAGTAACTGAACCGTATGGATTCGTACGTTGAACTAAAATAAGGTTCAAGACTTGCCTGAAAGAATTTACACTTCAGTGAAGAATGTGCACAAGGATATATAACAATACTGTGAATGATTTTTTTTTACTTATCAATAGAAATCTCACCCCGCATACTCACTGAAATAGCAGCACTTCTGATATCTACAGCATAGTCAGAGTCCGATGGCTGGATGTTCAGCTTTAACACATTGTGCATGGAAAGGCCAACAATCCCCAAACTATGCAGCCCTTCCATAACACGAGCTTCGTTCCTCAAGACATCAAACAAACTAGAAAGAGCACAGATAGACAAAACTTTAGAATGCCACCGGCTGATAATACTGTAGCATTTTATATTGCTATACTGTAACCTCAGTTAAGAAGAATTTGAAGAGTTCATACCTAAATATGTCCTGTGTGTCTAGATCTATGTGCAGCCCATTGATGAACAGGGCAGAATCACCAGACTGTAAGCCTAAGGTTCCTTTAAAGTACTGAGGGAAAAGTGCAACAAAGACATTAATAGACTTTTTTAAATACAAGACTTCAATAATACATAACTTTAGATCAAATCTTTTCAAAGATGTGCATTTTAAATGTTAACTGATCCCAGAAATAGAAATTCAGTTGGTCCTGCCTTGATAGCAAATCAGCTATCAGTATTAATCTAATGCAGCACAGAGTGTGAATTATCTTGTGATAAAAATAGAATGATGAGGTATTAATAGAGCGATCCAAACCCGATCTACCACACACGAAGGAGTCTGGATGAGGAGGTTTCCCTTTACCTGTATTCATGCTCTGCCATTAGTGGGGCTCACCTACCAATGAACTTTCAATTGAACTGGAGCAGCCAAGTACAGGTGACGACCATTTTGCGCAGGGGTTCCATTCCTGGCACCTGCGCACCTCAGCGGAGTGCACATAAATCCAACCCAACCCCATTCTGCCCTGTTCCAAATCCAAAAGGACCCACGCATCGATGGACAGGTACAAAGTGGTTGCTGCCTGTATTCATTGGCTTATAAGTACCACCAAGTTAATCCAGGCCTCTCTGTTGCACCAACCTAGCGCTGGTGCCACTAAAGTAAAATATTTTCCTATCCATCACAACTTGCACCCTGCCTGGCACAAGCAGAGAGGCTCCAGATGCCATGGTAGTTCTGCCACCTGTTAAGCCCTGCTGGCAACCACCAGGGGTTTGGATGGCATGCTAAATTAGGCCTGCTGACTGCCCATTCTTTGATGATGTGAAGCTGTGCTCCCATTTCAATTACTACTCTTCTTTATAGCATTCTAGGTTCTATGCAGACATGGGGTAGTAAAATGAATCAACTACTTACTTGTCCTCAAGCAATCTGGCTACACCAGGCATGGCCAAACTTGGCCCTCCAGATATTTTGGGACTACAACTCCCATCATCCCTAGCTAACAGGACCAGTGGTCAGGGATGATGGAAATTGTTTTTGGCCCTCCCAAAACATCTGGAGGGCCATGTTTGGCCCTGCCTGGCCTACACACTTGACCAATAAATAAATTTAACAAAGTGGTTTTTATCATACTCTAGAATCATGTTAGCCATTTTAAGGAATATTGAGGTACTTATGATATATGGCTGGCAGTAATAGCCCATCATTTGCAGTCAAGCCCAGATGAAATCAAAATGGGTACACAAAGCTGTCAGAGGTCACCTCTGGGGGTTAAATCAAGCAAAGGGGGGGGGGAATCTTACCAAAGTTACTTCTCTCACTTCAGTCAACCTACCCTCTAGACTGAGATTCATATATAACACTAATACTAATAAGCATTTTTTGTGCCATGTAAATTGCAAAGTTCAGTCCTCAATGTAGATTTAGAGCAATCTAGGTTGCAATCCTATACCCACTTATTTAATAGGGCTTACCGTACTTTTCCATGTATAACATGCCCCCATGTATAAGACTATTTTTGGGGACTCAAATTTAAGAAAATGGGGGGAGATGGCTCAGAGTTGTTGAGCTTTTTGGGGGAGGATTGTATAAGACGACCCCCCACTTTCTAGCATAATTTTTAAATTAAAAAACCTAGTCTTATACACAGAAAAGTACAGTACTTTTGAGTAAACATGTCTGGGATTGCACTGTTAAAACTTGTTATGCTGAACTGTAAGTGGTTATTTGTATTCTGATATCTGAACAACATTCTCAATGTCTGCCCCATTGTTCCTTTTCTAATTGTTGTGACAACCCAGTTCCTCTGAGGTAATTCTTTTCTAGAATGGGACTCTTCAGGGAGCTTGTTAAGACAGCATTCCTGATATTTTGCACATTCACCCTGACATTTCTTACAGTAAATAGATATGCTTTGGAGTACATTTTTCCTTAAAGATAGAGAGAAAGTTAAACACGATATTATGCAGCAGATTCAATTACGCTGTGATTTCAGTCTAAAACAGAGATAAAGAAGTCAATTGAGCAGATTGTACTGCTCCTGCTGTGCCAATTGTTAAAGTTTCTATTTGTTTAATCCCCAGAACACATCACAGAAGCCACTAAGTTTCAAGTTTGACACGCACTGGGACTTATTCAAAAGCAAGGCAAAACCCGAAAGGCCAAGTTTTCCTTGAGTAACTGCTTGCGACTATTCCCTGGGAAATATCCAGATAAAACCAGTTAGGAGCCACTTGGCTCATAGTTTCTGAGCTTGTAGAATATAAACCTTGCACAGAACAGTGTTAGGGTTCACTGGAACAGACTCCCTCAGAAGGTAGTGGACTCTTCTTCACTGGAGGTTTTTAAGTAGAGGTTAGGTGGCCATCTGTCCTAGATGCTTTAGTTGAGATTCCTGCATTGCAGGGGGTTGGACTAGATGACCCTCGGTGCCCCTTCCAACTCTACTATTCTATGGTTCTATGATATGATGAAGAACCTTTCCTCCAAATTCTGCCCTAGGCTGTAGCTACAACAACCAGAAACCAACTAAACATTCTGGACATTCTGGAAGAAGAACAGCATTTCAAAGTATTTAGAGCTTGATAAAAAGGTACTTTTTAAATACAGAGAGGCAGTGTGGCTTAATGGCTAGTGTCAGCCCAGGAGACCTAGGTTCAAATCCCTATTTTGCCAAGAGGCTCCGATACAATAAGGCTCCATACAATTACCTTTTGGTTCTCTTCAATTTCTGATCTGAGTTCTGAAGAAACAACTGTTTTTGTTATTGCCCTACAGAAACCAAAAGAGTCACATGTTATCATTAATTGCTTGTCCTACCTCTTCTTTTGTTTTTATATCTGTTCCACTCCAACATGTCCCACTAGGGCATACAATTGTTACAAGTAAACAGATACTGGAATTCATACAGTATATAATACATTGCAACTGCAAGGACAACAATTAATCTATTTCATTTAAGTTCTCTAGTGCAATCAATGGGGAAAAAAACCTCCACATATTAAACCCTACAAAGTTTGACATCTTCAAAATTAGTGCCAAAAATGATTGTACAAGACTTAAGTGCTTTCAGCTTTTAAATCCAAAAGTACACTTACCAGGAGGAAGTTATTATCCCTTAAAAGAGATAGGTCATCTGAGCCAACTATGGACTTAACATCTCTTATTTAATAGAAAACACTAAAATGCACTGAGATTACAAATGCTATAGTACTGATGATGCAGAAATACTGACGTTTCAGGTATAGCCTGCCCCCCCTCACTGAAGATATGATCAGTGCAGGTTGTTGTTGGCTGTATAGCTGCCCGCTTATGTCTTTCCTGCCCCCGTTCCTCGCAAACCGATTATGAATGGTTTTCTTATTCCTGGCTGAACGCAGGCATTTTCTCCACCTCCAGCGCCTTTTCTGTGTATGTGAATCCTTTCTGCTGTCAAATTGTCTCTACTTTATCAGAGAAACACCCTGCATTTTCAAATATGCAAGGGGTATTTCACCACCAATTCATACTAAAGTTTTCAAGGTATTAAGAGCAAAATTATAGCAGAGATGTTGAAAAGCAAGTTTTCCCTGTTAAAATGACCTAATTCCACAATTGCTCGTCGCCAAACTATCAATTAGCCGGTGGAAGCTGGATGGACCACACTGGGGCAACCATTTCCCAACAAGTAAGGGGGGTCAAAGTAGTTTGTTTCAGTTTCAACAACCAGGATCCCCAATCTACTCTGAGATCTTTGATCACTTTCACCAAAGTAAACAGCACAATAATCTACATTTGCTTAGCAGCAGCAGCAGTTACCTAGCCTTTGTGGGAAAATTCTGACTTAGATCTTTCATGACCATCAAAGCATCCACCGTAGGAGCAGCCAGAATGCGGGCAGCAGTTTGGAAGCTCAGATCTAAAATTGAAAATAGTTCAATCATAAGCCAGTCCTTCAAACCTGGAACATTGTAAAGCTTAACTCTGCTAGGTGCCAAGATCAGCCTAATCTCTTGAAGCTCTTAGACACTCAATTATTCCTCTCACGCACTTTGATGAAACTGCTCACATGGCTAAAGCGGAGTTCATGCTTAAGGGCATTCCTGGATCAAGCCAGCACATCCACCAATGTTTTGTTCTTAGCAGAGTACGCAATGCATACAACTGGATATAATGCCGAGAAACATTCACTAGTTGGAAATGAATCAGAAGGATTTGGGAATTTTACCACGCAGGTTTACTCAGAAGAAAATGCCACTGCATCCAATGGGGCTTACTCCCAAGTGTGTTCAGGATTGCAGTCTTTCGTCACCTTGAGTTATCTATAATGCAACTATGAGCCGTAACTATAATGCAGCTGCGAAGAATGCAACAAAAAAAAAGAGGAGGCACCAAAATAAGAAGAATGCAAAAGGAGGAACTTGTTTGCTTAATGCCAACTAACACAGCAATCTAAAGCCCAGGCAGGCAGTGGCGGGGTTGTGTTGTCACCACACTGGCAGCCTTCTTGCTCCTACTGGCCACAGCAGAAGAGGCAAGAAGCAGGCAAATCACTGTGGCGGCCTGGAGCTGGTGCAATGATTTGGCTCAAAGACATCACAAGGCAGCAGTGGGGTCTGCTTGGGATCCAGCAGTGACAGTCATGGGGCTGGCTCAGTCTCTTCCCTAGAACACCCCTTTTACGGGCTTTCCATGAGCTACCACCAGGTGGAATGAGGAGCTGGGAGTTGATGCTGGCATCACTCTGTGGGTAGAGGGGCACCTTCATCTAATCAAAGTCCATCCCAGCCAGGCACAATGGGGTTTTGGATTGAAGACATAGAAGATGAACTCCGGGTGAATGCTTTTAGGAGCAAAGTTTTCTTCTTCAAAGTATTCAGAATAGCTGAAGCAGTTTGCAGAAAAACTGTACCTATCTGGCACCAGGAGGAAACGACTTCAGCTATTCTATGTAATTCGAACGTTTAAGACGGTTGCTGAAGAAGGAACCTGTGCTTTGAAATATGTTGACCGGTAAAAAATGCAACTGCATTCAATTTGATGCTTTGCACAAAGGAGAAATGCCTTGGGGGTGGGGGGTGCTGATGGAAAGTGTCTTAGTGCTTGTATCTGTTCCAGGAACGATTGCATTTATGGATGCTTCTGCTGACACAAGAGCAGTTCGTAATGAAGTCATAATAAATTTATTTTAGTGTGTGTTTATAAGGACTTAAGTGCAGCGTAAGAGCTCCTAGGAAGTTGAAGTTCACATTTCAGATTTGCAGGAGAGGGGTCTAATATGGATACTTACCTTGTAATTGCCACACTTTTAAGGGTGCCATTTCATTGGTGCTTTCAACAAGATGTTTTCTTAGTTCTTTCAGTTCTTCTTTCAAGTTGGGGTGCAACTGCCTAGAATAAAAAATGAATTAAGAAAACCTACATTATTAGACAAAAACAACCGCCCCTTATAGATGTGGATTTGGGTCCCTTTTCTTAATATTTTGTAGGCTTTAGTAGGAAAATGCAGCTAAGAGTAACAGAGGAAGCTGCTGTATACAGTTTAGTTCGCCCATCTAACTCAAGATTGCCAACACTGAATAGCAGCAGCTCTCCAGGGTTTCAGGTAGAAGTCCTTCCCATCCTCACCTGCTGATGCCAGGACTAAACCTGGGACCTTTCGCAAGCAAAACATGTGCACTATTACGGAGCCCCCTCCCTGCAATGTTCTTAATGTATTTCCTTGCAAGTCGGTTTCTGGAAAATGAACATGTTTGTCAAGAGCATGACGTACCTCAGTTTTCCAAATAGAAATCCCTGCACTTCATCAATGGGGTCATTTTCACCTATTACTGTTGCATTCACATCTGCACCTATAGAAACATGAAAAAACTCCTGATTATGATACCATTTAGGAAACGATCAGTAATAAAGAGTCTGATAAGCTTTGCAAGCCTTCAGCACACAATAATAACACTTCAGACAGCCGTAACATCAAGCACATCTTGTTTCCAAGATAAGTAGACAATTGCTGCAATTTCTTACCACAGGCACCAAAGTGTAATGGGGTCATTCCCTGGTGAGGGGGGAACAGTGACAGTCCTTGCCTCTCATTCCCTGAGGGCTTTATAATGCTACTTCTGTCAACCAGTGAATAATCTGGTGCTGCTCTCCACTGCCATTGTGAAGAGTCTCAGAGTGAGACTCTTCCTCACTCTGGCTCCAGACGGAGCAAACAGCAAACACTTTTTTCTAAAGAAGTGGCTTGTTGCACAAAAAAAGGACAGAACGATGACGACACTCCTCATTCTGCCTCTGCATGTTTTTACTTAGTAGCCAACACCATGCTAGTAGGATGTAAAGCCAGCAAACTGGTGGAAGGGAGGGATTAACACAAAGTTATAACACAGATAAAAATTACAATGGCTTTTCCTTCATTTAAAAAATGTGCTACTTTTCATGCACCACAGCTTATTATCATAAAAAAGGATCTGCAGGAGGCAATTAAACGTGTGCAAGAGGTTAGGCAGCGTTGCAAGGAAAGCAAGGAAGTGTGAGGCAAGACCCTTGAACTGGGGCCTGAGGGGAAATTGGGCACACAGATTGCTAACAGCCAGGGAGAGAGCAAGTCCAGACAAGCTTCTCATTCCAGCTTGAACCGGGAACCTACACAATCCAGCCACGTCAAGGGAAGCTAATGGGTTGCCTGGGCAAGTTGCCTCATCCTAAAGTACATCAATATATGCATGAACCTTCCAACCCTTAAGAGTATCAATCCAAAGGTTGCCTAGTCTAGTTTCAGCAGTTCCTGTCAACGCGGAATCAATTTCAGAGTGATTGCTACTCAATGGGTTTTCATTTATTATTATTTAGTTTGTTACAAGCCATTTTGAGCAGAATTTCATTGTGGAAAGGTAGTATATAAATAAATATGAATGATTTAGATTACTGCAGCATATTGCTAATATACCCTGAAAGAGTGATTCAATCCTAAATAGAATAACAGTGAGAGCATATGAAGAGAATTTGAAAAACAACTTTGGAACATATTCCAGTTCATGGTGGAACCATCACTGCTCTTAAGGTAGGAATTCACCTTTCACCTGGGTATCATCCTTGGCCTTATATTCTGTGCTTTTAATGGCCAGCTCCACACCATAGCCTGACAGGTAGACTCTTTCTTTACTTGGATTCTACAAGAGAGAAAGGAGTAAAAGCAAGGTAACATGGGCGCAACAAGACATTTGCTAGGTTTATCTCTCCCAACTTCGCCAGACCATAATCATGGGCAGTTGGACCATCCTGGTTTAAACTTGGAACAAGTGCCCAACTGTGTTGCAGCTCAGCTATAAACACCCACCCACCCTCTCTGTGATAAGAAAGTTGCAGCCCAATTCAGAACTCCAACTGGTAGGAGGATGAAAAATGTAGCTTCCATCTAATAAGCTCTTGTAGTGATTCCTGCTGTCTTGGTAATGCCTCTCAGCTGGAAGAGATGCTTTTATTTACATATCTGGAACCTCAAATTTCATTGCACATTGCCACAAAAGTCATAAGGGGCAGTAAGAATACAAAAAGAACTGTAACCATAAATATTCTGAATCTATTACCTCTTCAAATTGAGACCTAACAGCTTCTAGATCTTTAAAACAGTCAGTCTAGATTCAGCTTCACAGTTGTCTTGTACAAATAGAGGATTAAATCTTTGAATATAATCAGAAAAGATAACCCCTCTTCAAAACACACAAATGTTGCAATATTGAAAGCAATCAAAAACTGGCAATATGGTTTATATAAAAACACATACGATTTTAGAACTCAATGCAAAATATTCTTGAAGTGGCACTTAAATAACGAATATTATTCCTGATACCGGTAAATACTTTAAATCATGTGGACTTCCCTAAAAGCGTTTTAGTACTTACAGCAATGTAATGCCTAAGAATGTAGGTGATTTCTCCAGCATTGACTTTTGATACAAGTAGTCTGTGAAATCTAGACATCTCCTCAGAGCCAATCTCAGCATACAAGATTACCACAGGACTTTCAGGGTCTGAGACTGGGTATTTGTGGTCGCCTTTGAATATAAAAGGCTTTGGCCTAGAACAAGACGAACACCCCGATATAAATACTGTGCTTTAACAAGATTAGATAATGCTTATGACTACATTGAACATATAGAAGAGACATAAATAGGTAATTATGACAGTCCTTATTCTAATGCTTGAATCATTAAATGTGATTCATGAAGAATTAAAACAAGATTTCCCTGTAGAAATTCCAGCACTTTATTGCTCTGCTTCTCACAATTATGGAACTGAATGAATTCCTAAAATGGTGTAACTTATAAAGCCATTGCAAATGGAACTGAACAGTATGTGTTTTATAATTGTAATGGTTTTATCTATTTGTGTCAGGGACTGGCCCGAGCCAGGAGGGGTGGCGCAAGGGACAGAGGCATCCGGAGGTCACCCATGGACGCCAGAGGAGGTATTGCGAGCATGGGAGCAGGAAGAGGCAGCACCTAGGCTGTCGCCAGAGACAGGGAAGGAGGTGTGGAGAAGTGGGAGTGAAGAGGTGTCGCCACCTGTGCTGATGGAGGAAGAGCGGGTGGCGTGGGAGCCTATGGGAGGAGAGGAGAACATGGAGACGGAGGGAGAGCAAGGGGTCGAGGATGTAGCCGGAGCCTCTGCAACAACTTCCAGGGAGGATGAAAGTGAAAGGGATGAGGGCAACGCAGGGGCCGGCAGAGTCAAGAAGCGGAAAAGGAGGAGTGAGAGGAGGCGTTGGAGTTTTAAGAGGCTTTTATGCTGGGGGGAAAAGCGGAAACCCTTACTTGGAGAATCTGGTTCGTCGGAGGAGGATGATGAACTGTAAAGCTTGTCGGTGAAATAAACTTGTACATAAGTTAAACAGACTGTCGAGTCGCTTACTCTTGAGGAGGACACACATCCCCCTCACAATTTGTATCTTTGTATACTCTATGGTTGTAATCTATTGTTGTAACCCACCCCAGAATCTTATGACTGCATCCTGCTCTGGGACCTTATGTCCAATGTAGCAACAAGTTAAGATTGTAATCAATCATTTAATCATAATATTTATAAATCACCAACTCATAAAAAATAGCAAAGCAGGGTACAATAAAATTATGTAAACATCATGAAACTATGAAATCATAGAAATATGTAATACAGAACAAATGACCAACACTGAATCAGATTGCCCTATTTCAACAAAATAAGAAGCAGCATAGTTGATGCCTTGGTACAAAATAAAACTACCTTTCTGAAGCTGTTTGTAGAAGCATTTTGAGTTTGTCAGATTCACAAGTCTTCTCTCCATGTACAACAAAAAATGCATTACATCCCTCTGGAGGGGGCTCATCAGCTGCTATCTGTATTAAAATGGATCTATTATAATAAGATGTCACGCTTTTGGGGGGGGGAATTGCATCACGGTCATAGTAACAGGATCACAAGATACTCTGCTTCTAATAGATTCATCTGTGCATTGTCATTTTTGATCCATATGAACAAACAGTACAGCCACTGAATCACATCAAAAAAACTGGCCACGACTTGTGGAGTGGGGGCATTTTCACAGCTTTTCTGCTTCCAGCCCAGATGGATACCAGCGAGGAAGGTAGTATAAATTTCTTAAGATTCTTTAAAAGACAAATACCACACAAAATAAAGATCACTCCGTTTTATAATCAACCAAGAAAGGTCTCCTGTCTTGGAGCTAAATGAGAGAAAGAGGGATAATCTTACAGCAACTTTTTTTCTTCCCTTCCCTTCTCCATCTCTCTCCCCTCTTTTCTTTCTCTCAGTCTTATTTTGTGTTTATTATTAATGTTGGGCGAGCAGCTAGTGAGGAATGGTAGGCAAGCAAGATGGTGGGCAGGACACTGAAACAGTTTCCTTTGCAATTGCAAAATGAGAAGCCATTCTTTTTAAATTTAAGTTTTTGGGTTATTTTAAAGGAACATAAATATCCATGTGGTAACTTTTGCAGCATTGCTACCATGCCCAATACTTCACTGGGCAGTGGTCAGGAAAGAGGCAGAAGATTGTCAATGCCTAGACACCACACCTAACCTTGGTGTCTAGGCTGGCAAGCAATCAGGGAAGGGGATATTATCCGTCAACTCAATAAGGTCCATCAACATATTACCAGCCCCAATATACACAGTATAGTCAGTCATTGTCAAAAAATTAGTCACTGTAATATGGTCAAACACAAGGCTTAGGTTGCTAGTTCAGGGATAGAAGACACCCAGTGTTTCCTTTTGCATTACTGTCTGCATGAAAACATGAGAATCAGAAATGTTCCAAAAGCTATATACTAACCTGCTGGAAGGCTTGAACTGTAGCTGAATAAGAGCGCAAAGACAAGGCAAATTTCAACAAGTTCTGTTGCAAAGGTGAAAGATTCTGGGAAGCTGCTTGCAGCATTGCATAGTAAGAGGAATAATCAGTACCTGCCAACCCACAAAGTAAACTATTTAGTTTTTAATGCAAGTGGAGAGGGATTTTTAAAATCAGCTATAATTGTCATGGTTCATACTACAACCGCATACAACAAGTAACACAATTTTAAACAACACAAGGAATCAGCATCCTGTGCAGTCATATCAAGTTGGAAATATATGACTACAAGTTGGTAAACACTGTGATCCTAGGCTACCTCCATATAATACTGCATGCAGAAAATCTATTTCTTTCTCTCTCTGAACTTCATTATTCATACTCATTGGTCACTACTACAATTGCTAAGCACATAACTGCTTTTAAGATATACTTGGAATTCATGTCCATTATAGATATGACTGCTGGAATGTGTCTGATCCGTTTAATGTGACATCCTCAATAGTAAGCAGTTCTATTATATTACGACATCATTCTATTACAACAAAATATTATATACCTTCATTAATAATAATGTCTTAGTTACTCGAGCTTGTTAACCTTCTGAAGACATATCAATAATAAATTACAGTCATTAGGGTGGTGAACCATCTCCCCACCCCTGCAAACACCACATTCCCTCATGGACAGTGACTGGGGCCAAAGCTTCCTGCAGCCAATCAGAAGTCGTGCTTTGGAAGTCGAATGTTTCGGAAGTCGAACGGACTTCCAGAACAGATTCTGCTCAACTTCTGAGGTACGACTGTATTAAGTGTTTGTCATTTATACCAATTCTTTTTACAAAGAATTTAGCACAGAGTACCCTATCTGATGGTATCCCAGGTGGCACTGTGGGTTAAACCACAGAGCCTAGGGCTTGCTGATCAGAAGGTTGGCGGTTCGAATCCCTGCGACGGGGTGAGCTCCCGTTGCTTGGTCCCAGCTCCTGCCCACCTAGCAGTTCAAAAGCACGTCAAAGTGCAAGTAGATAAATAGGAACCGCTCTGGCAGGAAGGTAAACGGCGTTTCCATGTGCTGCTCTGGTTCGCCAGCAGCGGCTTAGTCATGCTGGTCACATGACCCGGAAGCTGTACGCCGGCTCTCGGCCAATAAAGCGAGATGAGCGCCGCAAGCCCAGAGTCAGACACGACTGGACCTAATGGTCAGGGGTCCCTTTACCTTTAACCCTATCTGATTACAAAGCAACCAAAGAATGCAATAATTACCATCATGATTGGATGATCCAAAGTCCTGACAGGTTTCAACAAAGCTCCAAAATTTCTCTTGATCTTCTTCTGCTAAAAATTCACTGAAGAAAGGAGGGGAGAGAAATCATTACATTATGTTAGGTTTTATTTGTTTTGGGGTTTATTAAAAAAAAAAACACCTATGACACTGCATTTCACAAGTCCGGATTCAAATTCCATTCAGTTATTAATTTACTGGGTATTTTTAAGGCAAGCCACTGTCTAAGCCTCCCTCATTTGTAACATAGGGACACAAATGATATGGGATATTACATATGTAAACTGCTTTTTTTTAAAAAAACATTGAGTTAGCCATCTTGCTTACCTCGCTTCAAGTAATAAAGGCGTGGAAAACCACTTAGTAGTCAAAGAAGTCGTCACTGCTTTTGAATCTGCTTTTACTAGGGAGAAGCTCACCCATATTCCAATAAGTGCAGTTAGAGTTCCCATCTTATAAAAGAACCTGAAAACCAATGAAGACATTTAACTTAAGCATTGTATTTCAGTAAATATAGTTAAGCAGTGTATGTTTCTGTAAATCCACGGGTGTCCAATCAGTTATAAGATATATATCTTGACACAAAAGCTGGGTCTGCCATCTTGCTGAAGCTAAGCAGCACCTGACTGGGTAACCACATGAGAATAAAATGTGTGCCACCCTGGGTTCCATGATGGAAGAAAGGCAGCATATAAGAAAATAAATAAACAAAATCTGGGAAAATAAAGAGGCAATTCTAGGACTGATTCAGAGGTAATGGGCTGATTCACATGTATTGGGGGAACACGTGTTGAAATTCCTACACTGCAGAGGGTTGGACTAGATGACCCTCAGGGTCCCTTCCAACTATACAATTCTATGAGTCTATCATGAGCTAGTGAATAAGCAGGTGTTCCAGTGCTGCCTCTTCTTTTCCCCTCCTGATTCCATTTTTCCCTTCTGTATCATGTCTATTAGATTGTAAGTCTATTTACAGGGACTGTCTTCTCTTTTAATACATGCACAGCACTTAGAAAATGCAAGCACTTTCTAAGTGAATAATAATAACTTTACATTGCAGGAAGCACAATATTAAAGCACATATAAAAGCCTCATGGCAATTCTATCATCTATGAAGTTGGCCTGAGAGAGTAGAGAAACGGAGGTCTCAGAAAAATGAATCCTTCCCAAAAACGTATTAAATTTGTCTCACTTGTACCTCATACTGTAAAGGTTAACAAGTAGCACTGCAGAAATTACATAAGAAGCTGCTGAGTCAGACGCTAGCCCATCTAGGTCATTATCATCCAACCTACTATGGTATCTCCAAAATCCTCAGCAGAAATGTGTCATTCTCAGCCCTGCTACCCAGTTTGTTTGTTGTTGTTTTTAAAAACTAGTGCTTCCCCCTTGATCCAATCTGCATCCTACTGTGCATTCACGGTCTACTCTTAGCACCATTGTGGGACTCCACGACGCAGGCATGTCCAGATATGGCAAATGATGATACTTCTGACCATGCCAATTGCGATCACAAATCCAATTGTGCAGGTAAGATTTCATAAAGGCGATCCTGTCCCTCTGCTACAACAACAACGAATCCAAGAGCCCTGGAGCTCACACCCTCGTTTGTTAGATCTTCCTTTCCATACACAGTTTTAGCAAAAAAAAAAAAAATACTTGTCTGTATGGATCCAAAGGAGCTCTGCGAATAAACACCCAACTGCCAACCGCATCTCTGTCCTTCGGTTCGAGATATCCGAATCCTTGACAACGCCACAAAGTTGCCGGAATTCGGGCTGCAATCCTAACCCTGCTTGCCTGGGGGTGAAACCCACGGGATTCAAATAGCACCTACCCCTGAGCAGACTCCGTCAGGACTGCAGCCTTAAAATCGCGCGGCTGTGTTGCAAGGCTGAAAACACGAGCTTGCCTATGGCGTTTCCCCCTCTGGTTAACCACCCCGAATTCTCCGCGCCCCGATCCCTTAGGACCCCCCCCCCACTTTCCCTGCTCGTATGGACTCCGCCTCCTCCGATCGCGCCCCAGGAGAGCCTGAAAAAGGAGAAGCGGCGGCGTCTTCAGAGGCGGGTGTTCGGGAGCCCAGGCACCCACTCACCGTCCAGTGCTCGGGAACCGCACGGGGGCGCGCGCGATGGTGCCGGTGCGGCCACTTAGCCAGAGGGCGCCTCCCGCTCCTCCTGGGGCTATCGCGCCGTGCGGGATTATTATTACGCCTGTAAGCTACCGCCACGCTCCTTTCCTGCTTCAGCCGCCGCGGCTCCTTCGGTTTCCTGACAGCTCGCTTCCGGTTCCGGCCCCTCGCCGGCTACCAGGAAGAGCTGCGGCGAAGCGGCTCTTTGCCCTACGGAGGGAACCAGTCTGGGAGCAGCCCTTGACGCACGCGGCGCCATTTCGGCTATGGGCAAACAAAGTCCTGCTTAAGGCGATGCTCCAGTCGCCCAGCAGGGGCGCTGTTCCCATTTCGAAGCGGAACACAAACTGCAAGCAGCCGGCCGGGGTGGGGGGGGGGAGGACAGGCAACCGACGGTACCGTGAAGCTACACAACCCTTCTCGCTTTATTGTCTGCCGACATAATAGTATCTCCCGCTTCCACCTCGCCACTGAATTATTATTATTAGTAGTAGTAGTATTTCCCCACCCTACACACAAATACGCACACGCACAAAGAGCTAAAGGCTATTTCGCTGAGCAGTCCGCTGCAAGAGACTTGTGGTTTTTTCGTTTCAGAGTAACTAGCGTTAGATAGTACTATACAGGCTCCAGCCCAAGGAAGATCCTCTTTAGTACTAGGCAGGAAGGCTTCATCCCGAGCCCTTGCCAGACTCCAGTGCCGCTCTGCACTTTCATAGTTCTGCATCGTGGATGAGGCACCTGCTCTCCAGAGGTGGTTGAGACGACAAGCGCCCAACGTCCTCGTGCCTGGGCTCCAGCCGCTATAGGAGTTTTGAGTCCAACAGCATCTGAAGAGCCTCACGTTTCCTTCGCATCCCTGTTCTACGCTGCAACATTGTTTCCCGAGCCCAGTTTAAAAACCTGCAGGACTTGAGACTCCTTTAATAGCAAAGAGATAAATCACTTCAATAGGGACCTTCTGCCCAACTGCATCTTTTTTCAGGATACAGTACTTGATTTCATCTCCTATCCCCCACAACAGTCTGCATTAGTACAGAACCCAAGCCTATTATCTACGCTACCCTTGCTCGAAGAGACATTCCTTCTGCCTACTTATGGGCCCCCAGCTGTGGAAAAGAATCAGTCAAGTCATCTGGTCTAAACCCAACCCAAGCCTCACCCATATAGTCAAAGCCAGTCCCAGGTTTTCAAGTGGCAGAGCCCTCAGCAATATTTATTCAGTGGGACTACCAACTTATGTGAACTAATTTTTTGACAGGACACCATCTGTAGTAGTGTCTCCTCTTCGTCCCCTTGCTGCCCCTCCTTCCTGCTATATCTGGCCCTTGCTTATACTGTATGTTTATGATATTGTGAGCACTCTTGAGCGGGATATGCCCCCAAAAGGCAGCCAATTACTCACCCACCCAAGCGGGGAAGTAAGTGAGTGGCAATGACAGCAAGGAACACTGGAAGTAGGATCAGTGATTATTTATATTTTTTCGCAGGACTTTTTTCAGGGGAAACTCACTGGAACTCTGTTCCGGCACCTCTCAGGTGGGCTCCATTGCCATTCTAAGAGAATGAGGGAGGTGTTCGTGGTGAGTTCCGGCACCTCTTTTTCTAGAAAAATAGCACTGTATTTTCTTTATTTAACACTTTCATTCCATTATCCAGGCACAAAGACTCCCATAGTACCTTACAGATCAATTAAAAAAACACACCACAAGACAATTCCTGCCTTACCATTTAAAATGCATGATGCCAACCAAAGGGGAAAAAACAAATAAATTCAAGCACCATTTCGTAACAGTTACAAAGGTCATAAGGCTGTTCAAACTGAAACCAAAATGAGCTGGTCTCTTGGAAGATCCAATGGAGTTGACCTGCTTCCCATTGCTCATTTTGCTGCAACCTGATAGAATGCATACTGATAGATGACCCAAAAAATAAAAACCTTGTAGATCATATGATATGCAGTGCAGACTGTTAGTCATTTAGCCATCAAATCTGGATTGCCAATAATAATAATTATTATTATTTATTGAATTTATATACTGTGCTATACCCGGATGTCTCAGGGTGGTTCACATATCAATATCTAATAGTACCCATTGTCATTCTAATATTGCTTGCCAATATTCATTCACCAGCATTGCCCACATCACCACCTCCCCTTCTATGAACTTGAACATCTATATATATTTGGCAACTTCCCACCATCTGAGACTCCCCACCAGCTCCATATCTAAAATCCTCTCACATGCAACACCACCTATCCCTCGCAATCCTGCCAGCCAGTGTTGCTTCACACAAGTCTCCTTTTTCCATAAAGGAATGGCCACTTCCACCACCCCATTTCACATTCTTCCCCATCAGCAGAAGTGTTGGCAGATCATGTACTCTCCACCCTCCTTAAAACTGCTGGTGGTGGTTTAAAATAAGGATGTGGATGCTAAGGCATGCAGTCCATCTTGGCTGTGAATTCTGGAAGACCTGGTCCTTTGCCTTGCCAGCCTTCTTCCAACTAGAATGGGGAGGGTGAGGCCCACACTGACTCTGGCTGCAGAAGCTGATGCAACTGCACAGACCCTTGAGCGGGAGTGATTGGAATTTGTTTTTGTTGCAGGGGGTTGTTGCTGTTGCTTTTTTGTATATTTATTTTAGATATTGTTCTTTATGTGGAAATTGTTCAGTTTGGTTGTCTATTTTCTAATGATTTGTTTGTGATGACTACTTTTTTATGTTGTAGTTATGTATTTTTCATGTTGTAAGCCACCTTGAGCATGACTTGAACTGCAGAAAGGCAGCATGCAAAGAAAATTATGTAAAGGTAAAAAAGGTAAATGACCCCTGGACAGTTAAGTCCAGTCGAAGGAAACTATGGGGTGCGGTACTCATCTCGCTTTAGGTCGAGGGAGCTGGCGTTTGTCCACAGATAGCTTTCTGGGTCATGTGGCCAGCATGACTAAACCGCTTCTGGCGCAACAGAACTTCCCTGCCCTAAGGAACCATTTACTGGGCTGAAGTTGGTTCAGTATTTATTACGTCCCTCCTAGGAGCGCAAAGTGGTGTACACCTCCCTGCTTTATTCGTACATCTTTGTGAGGTAGAATGTGGCAATTAGTTTATGAAGCTTCACCGTTGAGCAGGGATCTGAACCTGCCCCACCTCCCAGCCGTGCAATATACTCAAGTGAGTATAGGAGGAATGCCACAGGCTGCACTGGGGACCCTTCCCTTGTATGACAGCCCAGTATTGACTGCAATAGTCCAACAGTCCACGCCTGTCCCATTATATTACATATACTACAATATTATTAATATTAGCCCCGTTCATAACCAGTGAATGAGATGCTGCTAAAATACAGAGAACTTATGTGTTTTTAAATAACAAGAGATCACAGCAAAGGGGCAATAATAAACCTTTTATTAAGGGCCAGGCAGGTAAATGTTAGGCAGAGCGGGAGGAATGCGGCTTCAGGGCAGCCCCGCTTTTTATTTTCTTAGCCTGGGTTCGGAAGTGGGAGCGGGGAAAGTAACTGACAGCTTCCAGGTCGGTTTCCCGCCATCTCACCAAGAAGCGGACCGTCCCGTTCTCCATCCAGAAGCCATTTACTAAAGCGCTCCGAAGAAAGCAGACCAATCCTAACCTTGGTAGGCGGAGGCAGCTAAACGACCGTCCCGCCTCCTTTCAGACGGCCAATCGGGGCCCTCTCGCTTCTCCCAACATCTCGCGGCATTATCTATGGGCGACGCTCAGTTCTCGAACTACAATCCCCAGGAGCCTCTGCGCAAGCGCCGCCTCAGCCAATCGACGCGCATAGCGAGGAGAAATTATCACCGCTGTGGGCAGGACTAGGCGAGACCCAATCAATCGAAAGGGGGGAGGGGATGCTTTGCTGCGGCAGCGGAAGCAACACTCCCGACTGAGCCCCCTCAGCGTCGGCGAAAGAAGCGGCTCCGGAGGCTGCTCCGAGAGGCTCCGCCGCCCCCTCGGCTGCAGGTAACTCGGCGGGTGAGGGGAGGACTTGTTCTGGGAGCGGGGCGCCAGGGAGAGGCGCCGCTCCCTCTGGCCAAGCCCCTGCCGAGAGTTACTCGAGCTGGGCGACCGAGTCCTCCTCACTCACGACGGCTGCTTGGGGCGTTCGCGGCGGGCGCCGCAGCCTTTTTATTCTCGCTGAACATCCGGGTCCCTGGCCCTGCGCGTCTGTTTCACATAGTGATCAGGGAGGGAAGGGAGGCGGGCCCTGGCTACTCCTGATTAGCCATTACCTGTTTTCCCATTGGTAGTCAGGCGTAGCCTGTGCGGGCTTTCCCATTGGTTGGCAGGTTTTGCTGCCTTCTATGCTGGGCTGGCTCGCCATGGGAAAGTGAGGGGTTCCCATTGGCTGCCCGGAGAGGGGGGCGGGCTTCGCGCATGCTGTAGTGGGCGGAGCTTATGCCGAGAGGAGAGCTCCGCCCGAAGCGAGCGAAAGGGGCGGGGCCTCGGGAGCCGCCTCTGACCAGCGACGGGCGCTGCTCCCTTTGCCGCCTTGTGCTGCGGCGTCTCCGCTGCTGAGTGTTGGCTTCTCCCGTCAAGATTCCGCACTAAACTTGGCCCGATCGCGCCTGTCTCGGAAGCCAAAAGTTGGAAGCGGCGGGTTTGCGGGCGGGTGAGCCGGCCCAGCTGTTGCGAGCGGCGCTGTTATAATCGTATTGATCGTAGTGGCCCTTCCACGACCAGCGCAGTTTAGGGTCGGGGGTGCGGGGTGGGGCGGGGCGAGGTATTAGGCTTGTTTCCCAGAACAAGGGGGGGAAAGAGCATCCCCGAATAAGGAGCTGCTCCTGGATTCCCCTAGATCTCGCACTGTGCACGTGCAGTCATTACCCCTGATGACTTCATGCTAGCTGCGTTCTGCTGCCAAGCAAGTAATTGAAATAGGTGCTGCCTGCAATTGATGTTAAAAGAGGGAGAAAAACACATGAAAGTTGAATTTACGTTTGTATTGCGGTGTCATAAAGTGTGTTTGGAGTTGATGGTGGTGTAGAAGTTACGATCGTGAAGGGTGTGAAGACTGATTTAGTCTTCCCTGGCTTGCTACCATCCAGGTGCAGTTTGACTTTATCTCCCATCAGTCCTGCTAATTGGCCATTCCAGCTGTCACTGATGGGAGCTGGAGTTCAGAACTGGTTTATGTGATTCCTGATGTCAGGACCCAACACCTAACACTCCATTATGCAGCCCAAGATTTGCTTATTCAGGAACAAGTTCTCTGTTCAGTGGGGCTTTCTCTCTGGTAAGTGTGCACAGCAGATGCTTAGCTGTTCAGTGAAGTTGTATTGTTCTGTGTAGTTGTAACTTCCTCTGGTTTCTGCATAGCTGCTGGTTATTTTGACAGAAGTATTTACTGTAGTAGTTTGTGCATAACTTTTGAGTTGTTTGGAAGCCCTCTGCCTGAGATCCTGAAAACTAGACAGTAAAGTAAACAATGCTGGTATAGTTACAGATAGTTACAATGCTGGTATAGTTACCGGTATCTGAAGAAGTGTGCATGCACACGAAAGCTCATACCAAGAACAAACTTAGCGGTAGTTGGTCTCTAAGGTGCTACTGGAAGGAATTTTTTATTTTGTTTTAAGTGCTTGTATAATTAGACCAATGGTCTGGTTATACATTTATAGTCACTTTCAGTGTTGCTATGTAGCTTGCTCAGCTGTTGCACAGAATTAGCTGAGTCTTTCTGATTGCATTGGATTGGGGTACCTTTGTGTGACAGCTGTGTTGTTCACCATTACCTTTACTGTCGTGTACATGTGTAATCTTTCAATATAGATTTAGTATTTAATACCAGCCTCACTTCTTTTGGAACTGCATGAGAATTTCATATTCTGGAAACCACAAAGTCCATATCAGAACAGAGGTCTCATTGGACTCTGCAGAGCCAGTGTTTTTTACTCTTACAGAAATAGCCCACATATGCTTACTCATAAGTAAATCTCATTCAGTTAAGCAGGGGTTCCTTCCAGGAAAGAGTATAGAGGATTATAGCCATTTACAAAGTACAATATAATTACATCTATCATTTCTTTTTATTTAAAGGATTTCTGCCCTGGTATTTAAACACCATCACTGTATTTGTTTTGTGTAGATGATGGTATGTTTGTTTAATGTTCAGTATATGATTAAAATACCTTGATATAGATGTCTAACTTACACAGATGTTTGGATAGCAACTGTTACTTGCAGATATTACTAATGCTAATATTGAGTCTTGATTTCATAAGTTAATTATAGCTCTGGATTTTTTCAGATAGTTAGTAGAGAAGTCCCAACTTCAAAAAGTTGTTAATATCCTCTGTACACCTTTCTGGGAATAAGATTTATTGAACACAGTGGGACTTATTTCTGAGTAAACAAAAGTTGGCACTGTAAACATTGGATTTGTGCCAGGCCTATTATTGCTACTTTATTATTTGCATGTGATGGTTGTCACTTGAACCTGTGTTACTATTTTTATATTTTGGTATATTAACACACCAAAATTTGTTTATTAAGTTATTGAACTTGGTTGAACTGTTTGTATTTTGGATTTTAACCAGATGGAGAGCTTGCATATCATTTGTCAGTAGCTACTCTGTGCAAACTGAACTGAATTTGCTGGGATTCCTCAGTAACAAGGGCTTCAGTAATGTGGACGTATGAATTATTTGTAATTCTGTGTTTTCCATAGGTGGAAATGAGTTCTCAGCAGTTTCCACGTTCCGGACCCCCTCCTACAAGTCTAGGACCAGCTCCTCCTCCGATCTCTACCAGTGGATCTACTGGATTGATAAACCCAACAACTACAGGTAAGGCAACTACAGGATTTGTAGTTGTTCTACTAAGGCTTCAGTATACTTTTTTGGAAGTAAGTTCCATAGAAATCAAAGACAGCATTCCTGTGCCTTGCCTGTTTCTAGTCCTGTTTTCTTTCTAAACTTTCATACATTTTTCTATTTAGTGAGTGATGAACCCAGCCGAGAAATGGAAGTTGCTCCCAGAGATCATGTGGTCCCTGGTGGCTCTCTGCAGTCCCGTGAAGAGAAGCAGGAAACAGTGGTAGTCCGGCCATATCCGCAGGTGCAAATGTTGACTCAGCACCATACGGTACAATCTGGTGTGCCAGTTACAGTAGCAGCTCCTCCAGCACATTTAGCTCCAGCAGTGCCACTTTCTTTTTCTGAAGGTCTTATGAAGGTAATGAGAGCACTGTTTTTCAAGTATGGAATAGGGGTATTTAATAGCACTAATTTAATGCAATGGCAAAGTTAGTTCAGGCTAGATTTAAGTTTAAGTGCAACTTTCTCTTCATTTTAGCATGTACTTGTTTATATATTGCAACTGCCTTTGATTCCCTGGGACAGAGAAGGTTGAATACTGTTATCTGGTGCTTTCTAAAAAAAATAATCTACTGAAACCTTTACCATTGAAGGCAGTCTGACAAGGGATTGGACTAGTACATATGGAGCAAATATGTTTTCTGTTATGCCAGAGGGGTAGGACTTGAACCAATAGGTTGAAATTACAAGGAAATGCTCCCTATTGGTACAAACTGTGCCCCAGAAGGTGGTGGGCCCTCCTTGTTGGATGTTTTTAAGCAGAGGCTGGTAAGTTAACAGTTATGCAATAGCAGCTAATTTTCTGCATTAGCAGAAGTGATGTTTTCAGGTCCTTTTCAACTCTGTGAATATATGAAAAACTCAGTCAAAATATCCTACTGCCCATCTTTTAAACATGCCACTAAATTCTTCCTGAAAGGTGCAAGAGCATTCTAATTGTCAGCTGTGCTGGCTGGGGTAATGGAAGTTGTGGTACAAAACATAACTGATGCATACTTGTGGTGTTCTTATTTGTTCTGTTGCCACAAATTTCTAAGAACCAGTAGTTCTATATTTATGTTCTTTGCAGCCTCCCCTGAAGCCTACCATCCCTAGCCGCCCTATTGCACCAGCTCCACCCTCTCCTCTCTCCTGCCCCACCAAAGTCCCTGGGCAAGTTACTGTAACAATGGAGAGCAGCATCCCACAGGCCTCTGCTATTCCCGTAGCAACAATCAGTGGACAACAGGTAATCATTTTCTTCTAAAGTAAGCTTTTTGTTCGTTTAAAGTCATGGAAATCAAGTGAAGCACTGTGAACCACAGTACCCACAGCCTTGGTTTGTATCTCCTACCATAATAATTCATATCTAACATGCACTTTCAAATGGCTTAACTGTAGTGTGGTTGTATATAAAGCATTTCTTGTACATTACATCTAGACAATTTCCACACACACAATCTGTTACTGTCTGCAGGGACATCCCAGCAATGTGCACCATATCATGACAACCAATGTTCAGATGTCAATAATCCGAAGTAATGCTCCTGGACCACCATTACACATTGGAGCGTCTCACTTACCTCGAGGTACTTAACATAATACTTTCTTGGAATGATTGATTATGTAATAAACCTATTCTGGACAATGTTTATACTGTGTTTAATGCATGCCTCGATACCTTAGTAGAGTAGCTATAAAGATAATGGCTGCAATCTAAAGTAACTATTTTTAGCTTCTTGGTCTTGGGAAAGTGTAGGGTATAACTAGGGTTACAGTAGAATATGGTGTGCTGATCCTTTTTAAAAAAACACAAAAAAAACCCACATCATATGTTTTAGGACAGGAGTAGCTAATGTGGTGTCCTTCAGACATTGCTGACTACAAATCTCATCATCCATAGCCAGCAAGGCCAACAGCTCAACCAGTGGGCAAGGTTGATGGGAGTTATAGTCCAGCAACATTTGGAGGACACCATGTTGGCTGCCTCTTGTTTAGGATATGTTGTGGATCACATGCTGTCTACATTCGGGGCAAATCCACCATCTCTAACTGCAGTTAACATTAATACTGGTGTCAACTGCAGTTCAGATGAAACAGATTCTTTATGTATCAGGGTTAACAAATTGGCTTCAAGTCCTGTTCAAGAGATTAGGCTCAATTCAATACCCCTGTAAAATAATCTGCAGTTGAAGCCAGCTGGAGAAACTTCACACATCTGAAGGGAGGAGGGAGCATACAGTTCCACAGCCTATTCTCTCAATGGTTTATGCAGCTGAGGGATATTGCAGTTACACAACCCTGGTTAATATTACCACTTTTTGTTTCTTTTATGCAAATTGCTTTGTTTAGCCAGCACTACTAATAGCACTCTTAATTCTTTGTGTCATGCATAAAGAGTTGCAGCCACTTTTACACTTTTTGAAAAGTGGACTGTCTTAGGGTTTGTCTCAGTTTTACATGGGATTTTCCTTAGGTGCGGCAGCTGCTGCTGTGATGTCCAGTTCTAAAGTGACAACTGTCCTGAGGCCAGCTTCACAGTTGCCAAATGCAGCGACAGCTCAACCAGCGGTTCAGCACATCATTCATCAACCTATCCAGGCAGGTGACAATTGTGCAGCATGATCGTTGTTGTTTTCAGATTCTTCTGGACTTTTCTTAAGTGGGAAACCACTTACATGAACTGTGAAATCTGACAACTGGTTCTTGTGACTCAAATTCTTCAGCATTGCAGGCCAAGATTTAAAGAACCTGTAAAGGGAGCAAACTAATAATAATATCCAAAGAGCGAACTTCAGATTAAGAGCTTTCCATTTTGTTTAAAGCCCTCCTGTTAATGGTTGGTTGGCTTTTAGCTCCATTTGTGTGCAGTAGTGGCTGGCACAGGTGGGGCTGCATTGCTTTCCTGACTTCACAGTGCTGCACTTCGCTGCCAGTTACCCAGGGGGATAAGCAAGGCAGCAGGGAGCTCAGTGTGGTGCAAGCACAGTTGTGGAGCCTACCATGCCAAGCTCGGTTTATACGTAAAATAGTTCCTAGTTTGTAAGGTTGCCAACAGTTTTCCTTTATAATTTGTTTACAAAAATGATCTACATATTGCTAAGGGAGAAAAATGTGTCTGGCAATCAAATTATCTGACCCTAAGGAGACTCAGAAGCCCATTTTTACAAAGTTTTGCTATGTGTAATTTTTTTACATTTTAGGCAGTGAATTAATTTTTTTAATTATTGGCTGAAAGTAATACTTTTTCCTTACCTACCACAGTCCCGGCCTCCTGTGACAACTTCAAGTACCATCCCTCCTGCTGTAGTAGCAACAGTGTCAGCCACGAGAGCCCAATCACCCGTTATTACGACAACGACAACACATGCCACAGAAGCTACCCTCAGGTAACCACTACACCCATTAACAGTACAATCATAGATATGTTTATTTGGAAGTAAGTCACTGTGCTCAGTGGAGCTTATTCCCTAGTAAATGTGTCTTGGGATTGCTTTCTTAAATAAAAAAGGTATATACAGTGATTTAACTGAGGGCCACTTTACACAATATGGCCATCTAATGGGAGCTGCTTCAAACTGCCTCCCTAGGCAGCTGCTCCATGAAAGGAGCCATTCTGTGTGCAGCATCTTGCTATGCAGCTCAACTAAGCACCCTTTCACGTGGTGGCCATTGATTGAACTGTCCAGAAGAAATGCTGTTGGTGCATTAATTCATGTAATGCACAATGAAGAAGCCATTCTAAACTCCATTGTGGTGTCTCTTCATAAAGTGCTTTCAGAAAAAGAACCTTAGATTGTCTTTTCCAGCCGGCCAACATTGTCAATTCAGCAGCACCCGCCTTCTGCACCTATCAGTATTCAGCGCCCTGCACAGCCACGGGATACAGCAACCAGAATTACCCTGCCGTCCCATCCAGCCATAGGAACACAGAAACAGCAGCTTCACACCATGGCTCAGGTACATATTATAAGCATGATCAGCGCAGTTTCTTCCATGTTGTTGGACTTTTACTGTATGGTTTTATAAGGTAGTTGAATGAGGTTTCATGACATGGCATGAAACATATTGTTGGCCTGGACAGGGGGAGGGAAACTTCCAACCCACAATCCTCCATTCCTAAGTCTGGAGCTTCTTTCCTTTCGGGAACACAGTCTGCCTCCTTGCTTTCTTTAATCTGCCAAGCAAGTCTAGCCTTCCTTTCCTCTTCTAGGCCGCTGCTTTTATACTTGGTGTTTGATATACCTAGCATCTTTCTTTTGCTCAGTCCTCTGGTGTTGCTGTAAGAGGCTTAAAAATCCCTGTTGGTTCATGGCATCCTGCTGTGCTGTGGCTGATAGTCTAGCTAGCTTGTGGACTCTCGTGAGCTGGTCACTTAGACCAACAATGGGAGCCCATCTACTCCAGCTCCTCTGTAAAGCATCAGATCGGGGGAAGTGCCATCTCTGTTCCAAGATGCCGAAACATGCCAATCATGGTTTCTTGACAGACAACTTTTTCCCCCCTGCAGAAAACAATATTTAGTACTGGTGCTCCAGTGGCAGCAGCAACTGTGGCCCCTATTTTAGCAACCAATACCATTCCTTCGGCAACTACAGCTGGTGAGTATCTACAGCTCAGCATTTCTTCTGTACAAATACAAAAGCCAGTTATTAGGGTTGAAGTATCCTGCTAAAAAAAAGCCGTTTATCTCTCATAATTATTGAGTGGCACAATAAAATTAGTGTATGATTTTAACATGTGATTTTGGAGGCTAGGCACATATGGAAAACACTACCCCAGTTACTGCAGGAGCAGGCTAGGGGTCTAGCTGTTCTACAAGGAGCAACAGAAATTTCCCAGCTTAGAAGTTTCCATATGTTTGTGATCTACATTTTCTGTCAAAGGCACAGACTCTGAAGAATGTTTAATTGCGTGTGCACCTTTCTTCCTTTCAGGTTCTGTATCCCACACTCAGGCACCTACAAGTACAATTGTCACAGTGACTATGCCCTCACACTCCTCCCATGCAACGGCTGTGACCACCTCAAACATCCCTGTCGGTAAGAGAGCATTAGTTCTGAGCTTCATTGTCATTTGATCTATCATTTTATTTTCTGCTGGGGACAGAATGGACTAGGTACATCAGGGGTGAAGAAACTTCTTTGCTTCCCACAGGGCAACTTTGACAGGTGTCTGGTCCCACCTACCTGCTGAAACCCCTTGTGTGGGGTTTCCAAGCTTGAGAACTACAGCACAATGGGTGTTGTCATCCCTGTGCTTTGCAACCCTCCCTGCACTGCTCCTTTCCACCCGTCTTGTTAAAGGTGAAAAGTAGCTGCACTGGGTGGCTTCAAACAGTAGTGCTGGGCAGGAGAAGCAGGTTCCCCTCCTTGAGCAAGCCATGCTCCTACTACCCATCAGCTGAATGGAGGTTGGGAGTGCATCTTGCTCCAGCAAAGGAACAATCAGTATCTGTTTCCTAGTATGAATCTACTACAGTTTACTTTGTGAATAACTGGCATGTCTTTTTTCACTGTACAGCTAAAGTAGTCCCACAGCAAATTACGCACACTTCCCCTCGCATCCAGTCTGATTACACTGCAGAGAGGAGTAATCTCATTCCTATATCTGGGCACCGGGCATCTCCAAACCCAGTTGCCATGGAAGCTAGAAATGATAACAGGTAACTGAATGAATTTATTCACATAGGATAGGTACTTAATCGTATGTTATATGTGAGAACATCTGCAAAAATATAATGAAATGTGTTTTGATCTCTCAGTTAACTTACCGTATTTTCCGGCGTACAAGGCGACGGGGGGTATAAGACGACCCCCAACTTTTCAAGTTAAAATATAGTTTGGGATATACTCACCGAACTCGCGCTCTGCCGGGCAGGGCCAGGCTGCGGACACAGGGAGGCCGTCGGCGAGCCGCCGCCGGTCCTCCCACCCCGAGCTGGGCGGGGAAGGGCTGCGGATGCAGCGGCTGCCTGCAAGTCCCAGACAAAGCCCGGGAAGCAGGCGAGGCATGGTGCTGGTGCGCCTTGGAGCGCCACGCGCGTCTCCAGCGCGCCAGGAGCCCTTTGGCGGCGCCTGGGCTGGGCCCAGCAGGCACGACCCCATCTCCGGCAGGGAGGAGAAGCTCTCCGCGAGGTTGCGAAACGAGGAGCCGCCGGGATCGGGCCTGCAACCTGCCAGCCGGGGGAAGAAGCCGGGAGCCGCACGGTGTGCCCGACCGGGAGGTGCTTTGTAGCACGGCTGGCGAATCAATATGGCTGGAGGTGAGGTCAAGGCTCGTGGGCCACCTCTTGGCTGCCAGGCCAGCGTGGGACCATCCGGCCGGGTGCTGGCTAGCTCCGGCAAGCAGCAGCTGTCCCTGCGCGATCCCGCCTATCCCGCAGTGACGTTTCCCCGGCGGCCACCGCCCCGAAGGGCTCTTGGCTTGGCTGGTTGCCGCGCAAGGGCGCTCTCAGGGCACCTCCGCAGCCCGAGAAGAGGTGGCCTAAGACGCCTCTGGGGAGAGCCTCCCGTCTCGCCGCACAGCAGCCTGTCACGCTCCATGGCGGCTGAGGCGGCACACGCAAGCAGCCAGTGTGACGTCGCCGGCATCGCGGGCTGGGCCAGAAAGATTATACCCGGCGTACAAGATGACCCCCAACTTTGGAGAAGATTTTCCTGGATTAAAAGGTCGTCTTGTACGCCGGAAAATATGGTATGTATTCAAAGCTAATCCTATGCACACACATATCTGAGAGTAAGCCCAATTGAACTTGGTAAGATTAGTTTCTGAATAGATATGCATAGGATTTGCATATTTCTGATGAAAGAAGCGCTTGTGATTTTGGAATGATTTGAACCAATCTGGCTGAAAAGACATCTAGGTAATCAAGCCGCAATTTACGCTTCCAGTTCTGTGAGTTATGGACAGTGCGCTTCAAATTCTACAGTTTGTTTAAAAGGGTGTGGATTCAGGGAATTGTCAGGTTCCTGAGAAGCAAATAATGCTGCATGTCAAATTCGACTCCTGCATTTCAGGGCAGCTGTACATGAAGGGAAAGGAGCTGCATTGTTAGGAAGTGGAAATAGTGTCAGGTGTATACATGTTCTCCAGACTACATAGTGACATGAAGTATGTGCAAATGTAGAAACGCTTTCACTTCACTTCCTCTGTTGACTGAGTTATACTGTTCAACATTGTCAGGGTATAGAAAGAGGGTTTGAATTTGGAAGCTTTTTGAGTGTCCTTCCAAGTAGGTAAATGTGGTGGCCCACAAAGAAGCTAGCAAACCAGAACAGTTGATTGCATTGCAACAAAGGTTAATTAACAATCACTGCTACAGTTCATTTGAAGGCTACAATTATACTGTTGTGTCTAACATTTATCTTCATTCCTCTAGACAGTCAGTACCTGTTCAATTCCAGTACTTCTTACCAACATATCCACCTCCTTACCCTTTGGCTGCCCACACTTACACACCAATTACCAGCTCTGTATCCACTATACGCCAATATCCTGGTAAGGAATCTCTACGTTTGATTTACAGAAGAGTTTTAGAGCAGCTACATAAATGAGCTTTCTGCATAAACTTTTCTTTTTTAAGTTCAAAGTGGGGTTCCAAAGTACTTTGGGAAACAAGCAAAGGTTATCTGGCAAATTTAACATTTAAATAATTTAAAAAACCTCTCTGCAAAGCTTGCTCAAGTCAAGATAATGATGAAGCAGATCAGCAAAGGATGTTAGTTGTTTTGCTAAAGACTTCTGGCTTCGCAATGGGATTTTCTCTCCCTCTCCTCTTCCCGGGGCCTCCCCAAATCTGCTTAGGAAAATTGGGGGAATCCTCAGAAAAGATGGGGGTGCACAGGGGGCTGAGAAGGAGAGGAAATTCCATTGCACAGCTAGAGGTCTTTGTGCCAACAGAACTGCTTTGGTGGGGAATTCTGAAGTTTTTAAGTTTTGGTGATTTGCCGTTCTGAAAAATTGGTATTTTGTAATTACTCTCAAATTGACTTGTTTGTTTCTTGTGATTTGTATTGCAATGGCTACTGCTACAAACAACAACACAAATCCTCCTGACAGTCCTCTTCCACCCTTCTCTTGGATGTCCTGTTGTTTTTTGAAACGGGGGTTTGCTGTTAAATCCAAACAGGCAAATTGTGGTTTGTGCAAGCTCTCCAAACCAGGACTGACAATGTGAAATAACTTCTAATAGCTTGGCAGTTGAGGTGAAAGTTTAACTGGCGAGTCTCTGCTTTGTGTTCTCAGCCATTGTATTACATGAGCTCCACGTTTACAGGGTTCAGCTGCTCTATTCCAAACTATTGGTGTGCCATCCAGTAATAACCACTTCTAAATTACTTCAGCTAATCAGAAAAGTTGTGATAGCTAGACCCTAGCTGTGAAAGGGCCTTATGTTTTCTTTGGAGTATCGGAATAGATCTTTTTCTTAGCATATATAACCTCAACAGTGCTCATGAGGATTATTATAATTCAGCTTTAGCATTATGAAGCCACTGTTGCTGCTGTGTAAACGTAATGCTGGAAGGGCTGACTTATGAATCTTATATAATCTGTTGGCATCTTCAGCAGCACCACAGATGTGCGCATAAACTACAAGTATTTAAATACAAAATCTAACAATGCTGCTTGGCAACACAAGATAATAAATTGGCTGTTTTGTGTGGAAGTAATTAAGTCTATTGTTTGGTATTTCCAGTTTCAGCTCAGGCGCCAAATTCTGCCATAGCAGCTCAAACTGGAGTAGGAGTGGCCTCCACAGTTCATCTTAATCCCATGCAGCTGATGACAGTGGATGCATCTCACGCCCGTCATATTCAGGGCATCCAGTCTGCACCAATTGGTGCACAGGGTATACAACCAGCACCCATCAGTGCACAAGGAATACAGTCTGCGCCAATTGGAACCCAAGGGCTACATCCAGCTGCCCCAATTGGCACACAGGGTCTTCAGACTGCACCAATGGGTGCTCAACAGCCACAAACTGAAACCAAGACATCAGGTAACTAGCCAAGAACGCTTGTGTTGCGAGCAAAATTGTCCATAACTATTCCTCTTGGGGTTTGTTTTTTAATTAGTCATGTATTTATGGCTGCAATACTACTATGAACACCTGCTTAGAAGTTCTGTTGAGCTTGGTGGGGTTTATGATTAAAAATGCATAGGTTTGGGCTGTCGCTAACGTGGACACCTGCCATTTCTGTTTCTGAATCAAACACACTGCTAGAGTCACTTAAACATTTTGTTTTGTTTACCAGATACTCTGGTAAGTAAAAAGTATCTGCTGTTCCCTATCTCCTAGCAAAAATATATGATCAAGTTTGTGGGTGGTTTTCTTAAGCTAGGGCTAATTAGAGTTTTAATCCTGTGTATACATTTTTGAGAGAGCCCCATTGAACACCTTGAGTTAACTTTGTGGAACTGAGCAGCAGATAGTTTTAAAAGACTAAGCCTGCTATCCAATTTTGGTTATATTCTTAGTAGATCAATTTAAAAAGATTGACTTAAATCTATTGAGTTCAGTGGTTCTGCTCCTGAGTATGATTTGGATGGCTGTCTCCTTAAATTTGGCATTTGTTGAGCAAGCATAGAATGGAACAACATATCCACTTCTTATTTTAAGAGAAACAGCTTCTGGTTAAATTTCTCTTGCTTTTGTCTGCTACCTCCCTATAACCTTTTTGTTCCTTCCATCAGTGGTCTTGGCAGATGGAGCCACTATTATGGCCAATCCAATCAGCAATACATTCAACACTGCTCCAGCTTCAACTACAGTGGTACAAACCCATAGTCAGAATGCCAGTTCTAGTACACCAGCCCAGGGTTCCTCCCCTCGCCCAAGCATTCTCCGGAAGAAACCCACTACAGATGGGTGAGTAAAATTGCAGTTGCTTTGATAATGTGCAATCTGCTTGCCACTGTACAAGAAATGGTGTTGTATCTAATAAAACCATCCTGTTGGTGCAAGGATTTGTGCCTGCACAACGGGATTTCCTCTCCCGCCGCACCGCACCCCATGTCTTCTGTGGGTTCTCCAGCCCTCTGTAGGAGATTTGGGCCAGGTGTGCAGGGATGGGAGAGGGAGAAGTCTCATTGCACAGATGAAGGTCCTTGCACCGACAGTACACTATTGTTGGATACAACCCATAACCTTGTTGCATTCTGTTCATCAATCTTATGTATGCTGAACATTATGACAGAACCAATAAAACATGTGAGAAACCATGGAATATGTATTTATTAGTGAAGACTTACACCCTGCCTTACCTCCAGTACGTAGCTCAAAGCAGCTTACAGAAACAGAGATGTGTGTATTTTTTAAAAAATTCAAAACTAAAAATAAGTTAGAGAAAACAGAATAACAGATCAGTAAAATAGAAGAGTAAAAACACTTCAACACAGGGACCAGGCAATTTCTTAAAACTAGCCACTTTAGGGGGCAACTGTATTTCTTCAGGAAGTAATTTTCATAGTCTGGAGTGAGCGGTGCAGGGAGCACTACAGAAAATGCCTTGTCTCATGTCAGCAACCGCCTAGCATTTTATGGGCGTGGGACCATAAGCAGGGCCTCAGTGCTGACTTCCAAGGCACAAGTTGGACAGCATAGGGAGAGCTGTTCTTTTAGATAACTAGGTACCAGGTCGTTTAGGGCTTTATATGCTAATAGCAGAACTTTGAATCAGGCCCAGTAACTCACAAGCAGCCAGTGCAGAGCCTTAGGAATGACTGTTACATGGCCCAGGCTGTCCAGCAGCATTCTGCACCAGCTGTAGTTTCGGAACCACCTACAAGGAAAGAGCTCTGTCACCTGTGTTTGGTCAAACCCGCTTTACATCTTAAGTAATTATGCTCTAGCCATCTTCCGACATGTTTCATTGCCCAAAGCCTCTTGGGAAACCAGAACTGGAGAGGGCCCCTAGGTGCAATTGTGTGTCAGTGGCCTATAAGGTAAAGGTAAAGGGACCCCTGACCATTTGGTCCAGTCATGTCCGACTCTGGGGTTGCGGCGCTCATCTCGCTTTATTGGCCAAGAGCCGGCGTACAGCTTCCAGGTCATGTGGCCAGCATGACAAAGCCGCTTCTGTCGAACCAGAGCAGTGCACGGAAATGCCGTTTACCTTCCTGCCGGAGCAGTTCCTATTTATCTACTTGCACTTTGACATGCTTTCAAACTGCTAGGTGGGCAGGAGCTGGGACCGAGCAACGGGAGCTCACCCCGTCGCAGGGATTCGAACTGCCGACCTTCTGATCAGCAAGCCCTAGGCTCTGTGGTTTAACCCACAGCGCCACCTGGGTCCCTCAGTGGCCTATATCATCTTGCTTTTCCACAGCAAGACTAGGGTCTTGACAGGAGAAGCAGCTGTTCTGTTTGGAAAATTTCCCAGCGCATTCAGGAATCTTTGGGATTCCATTTATCTGCTGGAGCAAACAATTCTAATCAGCCCCCCAGCTGGAGCCTATATAGGATAAATACAGTAGTACACCGCTTTTAAATTAAGCACCCTTGGCAACTATTGTAATAGTTTTGCTTTTCAGAAACTACTATATTCATGGCTATTTTGCAGGTTGGCGGTTAGGAAAAGCCTCATCCCTCCGCAGCCATCTGAGGTATCTGGCACTCGAGTGGAAAGTTCTATGAGGAGTGCATCTGGATCGCCAAGACCAGCTGGGTAAGGTCTCATAATAAAAAGATATGTAAAGCATTCAAAGTATTGTAATTCTAACTTGGCAAAAAAGTGAAAGAGATGCTGGCTGTTCTTACCCATTGCAAAATAATAAGCCCCATGGAGACAGCTGGTGCATACTTACTTCTGGGGAAATGGGAGTTCAGTGAAATATTCAGTGATGATCACTGAGCTGTGCAAGCAGATTAGGACTCAGGGAACATAAAATAGGGAGCTATTTTAAGAGTATTGAATTACTTTTTCTCAGATCACTACAATATGCACATATTGGCCATGTTCAGATATAAGCCTGTCCATAGTTAGTCAAGATAGTCTTGCCAATGAGCCATATGATGCTGCCTACAGTTTTAGCACTCCTCGTTTTTCTCTCCCCTTCTTTGAGTGGGAAAACAAACCACAGAGCAGGCGGCTTAGTGGATTAGACAAAAATGTGTTGTCCAAAATGGGGTCCAGTGTGCTGGGGATCATCTGTGTTAAAATGTAGTCTTAGCTTGATGGTTTTTAGCATGTAAATTTGACTGGCTTACTGTCAAATTCTGTCCAAACCAGTGCTCCTGGTTCCTTTCTGCATTTGAAAAAACATGACCAGGTAGCCAATGTTCTTGGTATCCTGAATGTGATTTCTTTGGGAGAAACAAATCAAAGGTTCTGATTCAGGCATAATGCTAAAACCTCTTTCGTTTTGGACCTCATTTTTTGATATAGCACTGGAACCCTAAGCTTGTTGCTTTCTGATGTTTTTACATGGTATTGTCAAGATTCTGAAGAAAAGGCATTAAACTTGGTGACTTTATTTCATCATTTCTGGTGGGCTTGTACTACTTAGATTCTGGAAACCCAGACTTCCATCTACTTATGTGATGTCACCATATTGTAAGATATGTTTCTAGAAAACTGCAAAAATATAACAACACCAGAACAAAATTAATCTTTCAGAGGCTCTGCATTTCTATACAGTTATGGTAGTAGGATCTTGAATAAGTGAATCTGCTAACTTTTTCCTTTGTTTTGTTTCATCTAGTGCCAAGCCAAAACCAGAAATCCATGTATCTATGGCCACTCCAGTGACTGTATCTGTGGAGGCGGTATCCATTCAGAGCAATGAGCCACCTCCAATTGCAGTCCCCACTTCCCAGCAGCCACCAGCTGCCATTCCAACCATCATCACAGCAGCTAGTCCACCTTCGCAGCCCACAGCTGCCCTGTCAACCATTCCAGGAACTGTTCCTGCTGCTGCACCGACTTCAACCACAATTGTGGCAGCTCCTCCACCTCCACCAGCCATGGGTGGTGTCCTCTCTACAGTATTGGGCCCCGTTGTACCAGAGATAAAAATAAAAGAGGAAGTGGAACCCATGGATATAATGCGCCCAGTCTCAGGTAGATTTCTGCTTAAGCAATCACAAATGAGATGCTCAAAGTAGGTACAAAAGCCCCACAGCATCTCCTGCAGAGTGGCAGATAATAATTAGAAAGATTGTTAGCTGCTTCATTTTAAACTATATTTTGTTTGATTTTAGTACTGAGGTTTAGAGTTTATTAAGAGCAGGGCCATAGCTAGCATGTCACTGAAAGCTACTGGAGTTGCATAGTTAAAATGGCAGGTGGGAATAAAAGAATACAGTGGTACCTCTGGTTATGAACTTAATTTGGTCCAGAGGTCCGTTCTTCATCTGTCCGTTCTTCATCTGTCCGTTCTTCATTCTTATCCTGAGGCGCGCTTTTGCTAATGGGGTTCCCGCTGTGCGTGCGCCTGTGGTGCGATTTCCGTTCGCATCCTGGGGCAAAGTTCGCAACCAGGAGCATCTACTTCCGGGTTAGCTGAGTTCGTAACCAGAAGCATTCGTAACCAGAGGTACCACTGTACATTTGCTATTAAAGTTTGTGGAGAGATCAAACATTAATGGTTAATTCTGCTCTGTAGTAAAAACTAAGAGGACAGTTGTGTAGCCTTACAGTGAGAAGTCTCTGTTCAAGGCTTTCACTCTTAAATTCAATTTGTTAAGGAATTTCCTGTAAGTTACTTTTGCCGTAATAGTTTGCATGTCGAACACAAACTGCCAATCGATTGCACTAAGGGTGCCTTGCAGCTTTATTGGGAACCAAAAGAGCCCAAACGCTGTCATAGTAACCATAATCCCAGGAAAAAAGAGATCAGGGAGGATTGAAACAAAAGACTTTGTTTGCTTAGCTCTGCTCACTCTTATTCATGACGTAAGGCCAAACCATTCAAAAGAAAATCAGGAGAAAAGGATATATATAAAAGCTCTAAGATCCTTGAGAGGAGGGACTCCAGGAAAACGTAATGTTCTCCTCTTACAAGGGCACTGCACTGGCAGTTAGCATCTAGTCTCTAGCATTGCAGTCTTTGGAAGACAAGGGTGTTGGATCTAGAGCTGCCTTTGTTTTACCTGTCAGTCTCTTAACACATGTCCCTTCCTGTCTTCTCTTTCAGCAGTTCCTCCATTGACTACAAATACTGTCCCCCCATCTCTTACACTGCTGGCCAACAACCTTTCAGTGCCCTCAAGTGACTTACCACCTGGTGCCTCTCCAAGGAAAAAACCACGAAAGCAGCAGCACATAATCTCTACAGAGGAAGGGGATATGATGGAGACTAATAGCACTGATGATGAGAAATCCACTACCAAAAGCTTGCTGGTAAAAGCAGAGAAGCGCAAATCACCTCCAAAAGAATATATAGGTGAATGGAAATAAATAAATTAAATAATTGGTTGGTTGTCATCTTCTCCAAGTAATACCTACCCACCCAAAATGTAGGATTGCCACTAGAAAAGGAATTTGAGCTAAAAACGATCAACTTCGGGTCCGTCCATCCTCCGCAAAGATCAGTTTTTCATGGCAGATTATTATTGGTGGTGGTGGTGGGGAGCTGTTGGAGCTGAATTAATATCTAATTCAAAGTATGCCGGCCCTATCGTGGGATCACATTTTCTTCCCTAGCTCAAAATGCAAGCACCTTAGAGGTTTTAGTCATTTTTCTCAATCTTGCTTTAGATGAAGAAGGTGTGAGGTATGTGCCTGTACGTCCTCGGCCACCCATAACACTGCTTCGCCACTATCGCAACCCATGGAAAGCTGCCTATCATCACTTTCAGCGGTATAGTGATGTCAGAGTGAAAGGTATGTCTTCCTGTCATTACATTTTGCATGGGTCGGTGAACAGATGTGTTACAATATTAGACAGGTGTCTACTTGCAAAACCTCTGATATAGGCTGTGCAGTGAATTGCCTAGAAACATATCCACCATCTAAAGCCACTGTAATATTTGTACTGCAGAGGCAGTACTAATACATATCAGTTTTCCTATTGTTACTGAGGTTTAGTTATACATAAGGTAATAGAGAACCTCAGCTGACAGGAAATAGTCCCCGTATAGTTGCTTGCTCTCTGTGTCTGACTAGCAAAATGAATTATGCAAGAAAAGTGGGTGCAAGGAGACTTGCTTACTTTGCATTATGTGCTTATTGAATTTGACTTTTGGGTTTCTACATATATAGTCCCTGGCTATTAGACAAACTAAGTTTACCAACACTTGAATACAAAGATTCAAAGCAAGCCCCACTCCACCCCTGTTCAGATCACAAAATTTGGCTGTTGCATTATTGCACATCTGACCCTGGATCCCTGTTTCTGCATTCTACCAACATCTGTGGTCAGGTTTCACATACCAGGTACACAAGTGACTGCTGCAATAAACTTAGTATTTTTGTAGCTCAAAGAATAAGGTACATTTCACCTTTTTAAACCCCATTATTTGCTTGTGTCTTGTATTTGACTCTTGTTCTAGAAGAGAAGAAGGCTATGCTGCAAGAGATCGCTAATCAGAAAGGTGTATCCTGCCGTGCGCAGGGGTGGAAGGTCCACCTTTGTGCAGCACAGCTATTACAGCTGGTAAGTGGGGGAAATGGGATAGTTTCATATAAAATGAGGAAGAAATTCCTCCAAGAAAAGCCCTTAGCCCAGGAAGCTTTCTGAAAGGTGATACAAAACTATATACATATATATATATACAAATATATCATTTATATTATTTTTAAAAATTACCAGCAGATTGATAAGACTATTGGAATTGAATTCCCTTCAAGATTGAGGGATATGTTGTAGGTTGAAATTGAGTATATGTATATCAGGTATGAATGGAGGGTTTGATCCAGGCATAAAAACTGATGCATTTTATACAGATGCTCAAAACTGGCAAATCCCTCCCTCTGGTGCACAGATCTGAAGAAGTGTCTGGGATTGTGCTGCTGATGTGAGGAGGCAGCACTGTTCTACATTCCTGGATGCTTCTATTTCAGGTGGGGGTGATGTAGGTGCTTTGTATTCTAGCACCAAGCTCCCAAGGCCATGAGGAGTACTATGGAAATGTGACATTACATTGTGTTTGTAATTTAGAAGTACTGGGGCTGCTGATGGTGTGTGAAACGAGGTTTTGATCTAAGTATAAGAGGTGACGGTAAGAAGACTAGAACCTCAAAGCATATCTTTCACAGGCATCGGATGACGGTTACTTGTATATAGGGAGTTACTGTTGTACTGCATTGTAAGAAGCATAGACTAGGATCCATGTTTCCTCATTCTGAAGTGAGACAGCCCTGCTTCATTTTGAAGCATATTTCAGAGAGCATCCCACTGCAGTTGCAATAAAGACATTGTAACCTTAAGAAGAGGAGCACTGTTCTGTCAGCAGTGAAAAATAGTACTGAATCTTTGGAAAGCAGTTGTATGAGCAGGTTTAATTTTTATAGCTTATGTAGCCCTTGATATGAAACAGTGTGAAAATGTTAGGTGTTCTTGCCAAATTCTAATATTTTATAGACCAACCTGGAGCACGATGTGTATGAACGACTCACCTCCCTGCAAGAAGGGATCATTCCCAAGAAAAAGGCAGCAACTGATGATGATTTGCACCGAATAAATGAGCTGATACAGGTAAAGGCTTATTGTTCATTCCTTCAGTTTGGTGATTTGCAATTGATATTTTTTCTTAATTTAAATGGTGGGACATGTTTTTTAAACGTGAAACAAAGAACTGTTAAAAGAGGGAAGTAGAAAATGAAGCAGACTAAACAAAACCACACAGTATTTTAGTATAGCCACTCAAAATAGTAACCTATTAAAAAAAACCCACATATGGTTCTTTTAAAAAATGAATAATTTGGGATGTATTTAAACACTACAACAAATAGAAAATAGATATTCACTGGTTCCATGCATCCGTGTATCATTCAAAGCCTGAGCATAATATATAATTTCTAAAAGTGAGGGGGCACAGACACACCGGGGGCGGGGAGAGACAGAGAGAGAAGAACTAGTCCATTAGTCTAAAAAAAAATGTTCTTCAGACACTGATGGAAGACCAGTGCATTGACACACTGAATTACTCCTCTAGGAAGAGCATGCATCCAGAGTATATAACTTCATAATAAAGAGTAGATACATGCATAGTTTATTACACTTACATTTTATCTTTTTAATCAGGAAAGAATATCCATTGATCTGTTTCTATTGGGCTGCTTTGGACATAATTTTAAACTGATTTAGTGTTGTGTGCATAAACCTTTGGCTTCTGCACTTCCATCCTCTTTGCGGCAGCCATAAGGAAGATACCCATTTTTAATTAACTGCAGTTTAGTATTCCATTCAAACTCTAAATTATGGTTAATATTATGGTTAGGGAAGCAAGCCAACTTAATCAACCATGGTTTGAAATTGGCTTGTTTCCTAAACCATAATTAAAAATAACTGTTGATCCAGGTTTGGACATGACTCTCCTCCTTGCCGCCATGCAAGAAGTGGAAAGGGGAGTGGGAGAGCACACAAGCCTCATTCAAGCAACACTAAGTTCAGCATTGCGTCCAAATGAGGTTGCTTTTGCCTTAAAAGTTCACCATTATTACTATGTGTCTTGAAATGCAAAATGTCTCTCACATAATACATTTGATGTAGAGAGTCTAATTTCTTAGATTATTAGCAGAAAGTGGAAACATGTTCATTTGTTCTTAAACGGCTGTTTCTTTGTTTTCAAATTCTTTAGCTCATATACTATCTGACATTTTAGTGTGGTTGTTTAAAGATTACTTGTGTGCCTATGAGGCATTCAGCTGTTTAATATCAGTCCTGTGTTGTGTTTCAGGGGAATATGCAGAGATGTAAGCTCGTAATGGATCAAATAAATGAAGCTCGAGAATCCATGCTAAAGGTCTTGGATCACAAAGAGCGTGTTCTGAAGCTTCTCAATAAGAATGGAACTGTCAAGAAAGTATCCAAATTGAAGAGAAAAGAAAAAGTCTAGAGCCAGAGGTATAAAGACTCTGGAAACAAAGGTTGTACAGAACAGTGTTAAGGCTCTTTTAATTGGGGGTTTGTTTTAGAGAGCTACATCTGAGTAAGAAGGACGATGGATGGATACGTTGGAGCCCAATGACCTTAAGGGATGATTATTGATCTATCAAAGGAAAAAAGATTTTTCTCAGGCTTGTCCCTGTTTAAACTCTTCACAGTCACATTTTGTTTAGCCCTCTTGATGTGCCAGTGCCTATTAATTGGAACCATTGATGCAAACGTGATAGACAGTCCCTGCCCTTCCATCCTACAGTTTTAGAGATAACTTCACAGGTTTGTACAATGGATTCTGCAGCAGACCTCAAGAACCATCTATCTTGAAACTGTTTGGAGATGACACTACTTCCACGTAGCCAACTCATTTTTTTGCTCCTTAAGATCTTGCAGTGGCTAGAGCAGCCTTCATAAACCCAGTGCCACTTGCACTGGTGGTTCTGCTACATTTAGAATCTTAAGTGGTTCTGAAGTCTCTAGCTGTCTATTTTTAAAAAAATACATTTCAAAGTGATTTGTAGTGTTGTGGAGTGTGTGCGTGTGCCCATGTTGGTGCTCTGGGATATTGTTTTCAAAGTACTCTCATACAGCACAGTACTTCCTGTAGCTGGTGTGATGCTCTTCATTGTGTTACATACAATTTGTGCTATATGACATCCTGGAAACATGAATAAAGGATTTGGAGGATTTTGTATAATAACAGGTGCATCTAATTCTGTGCTACAGATCCCAGCAAAAAGAAAGGCAACCTATACCAGGGATGGTTCACAAGCTCATTGCACTGGAGCATTGCCAAGCACACCTTTTTTGCACCTTTCCAGGAGTGCTGAGCAAAGCCACCTCCAGGGCTCAAGGTGACTTTGGGGGAGGGGAGCTGCAGCTGGGCCAGCTGGTCAGCCTCTTGGGCACTGCCAACTCCTTTCTCTGCTGCTCTTAACATGGCACCATCATGTCCATTTCCAACCTATCGGGTCTGCTCCATACTAACGGTATCCAGAATGTCCTCCTGGGCTTGCATTACCCAGTAATAGGGCATTTCCAATGGAATGTGCCATGGGTAGTCCACCCTGTGTCCCATGAGGGTGCACTGCCAGGCTTCTGTGAGGTAGAGTGTGCCAGAATCAGATATGCGTCCTATGAAACTGTTGGCTTCTACTGCAACCACCACTATCAACGCTATCAACATGATGGTGACATGCAATACCCAGAGTCCATCTCACAATGCCTGAAAATGTTCCTAACTTCTAGATCCTTAGTTTCTAACCAGCTACATCTGCTGGAGGACCACAGTGGGCTTTTGGGTAGATGTGTGAGATGGATTAACACATAGCAACATCCAGACTTGAGAGACCATTGATAACCCTTTTACTTGCCCATGCACACATGTACTCATGGGTACTCAATGAAGCCCTTTATTCTATTCAAATAGTCATTGGGGACACTGAAGATGTGATTCCATGGCCTGCATCACATGGTAGGGCAATGTGACCCACTCTCCTGAGAAGGTATCCAAAGTTGTGATGGCCCGTGCTATTCTCTATATTGTCATGCACAGAAAGCTATCCATGGGCAAGGATAGTGCTGGGCTGCCACACCTCACTGTGGAAAGAGCAGACATGGTTGACAAGAGTTGAGTTGCATAGGGTTGCAATCTTCATGCTGTTGGTACTTGGGACCACACAGGTAATTCATTTAGAGACAATCCACTTGACTTGTGTCGCCCCTGGCATGCTTTCCTTTCTCCCCCCATGCCCACATTATCCAGATTTTAATAGGTTTTGCAATTAATTGCATTTCTTCTAACAGACAGTGTTAGAAGATAATAAGCAGTGTTGGGTGGTAACCAAGTAAGTATCCCCAAAGAGTTCAGGATATTTACTACCAAAATGCAAGTGCATAAGGACTGCAGCTTTTAAAACAAGACTTGATATTAAAACACTCCTCCTTTGAAGGCTTTTAATTAGTGGTTGGATAGCCATCTGTCATGTATGATCTAGTTGAGATTCATGCATTGCAGAGGGTTAGACTAGATAGATGATCCTCGGGATCCCTTCCAACCCTACATTTCTATGATTCTGTTAATTCTTAGTGTGAGCTGCCTTGGCTGTTTACAAATAAATAAATCGAGAAATCTTTTGGCCTTTAAGCTGCTAAAAATATCTGTGTGTGTGTGTAGATATTTCTGCCTGCAGCAGGCAACCACATGCACCGCAATGGAGTGCTTATTCAGGCTGCAGTTGCAAGCACAATTGCTGGAGACCAATTCCCCTTGACCTCAACTGAACCTCCTCCTGACTCAAGGCGTTTGGGCTTCAGAAGTACACGGCACCCTCGCTATAAACAACAGAACTCGGGCGACATTTCTAACCCATGGAGAAAGACATCGCGTTTCTGAAGCAAATGATAACGCTCGCGCTGCCTTCTCCGTCTAAATAACCCGATTTGGGGGGGGGGCAGGCGGCACGTTGTCACGTGACCTATTCAGACGCCGCCACCCCCGCTCCGAAGACGGGGCAGGGAGGAAGGAGAGGCGGCTTCTATTTCCATTGGTCTCTTTCGCGGCTTCACGGTCTCACACGACGCCCCCCTCCAACGGATCAGGCGTCAGCGGGCGGAAGTCCCTCTGCTCCCGAGGATCTATGGTTTCTTTGTAGGAGACGCTCCCCCGCTGCGTCTATGGTCCTCGCGGGGCCGGACGGGAGGCTGGCGGATCGGCGTGCACATTCCTCCCCCATTACCTCACACTCGGCGAAGGGGCCGCCGGGATAGTGGAGGACCTGCGCTCTGTGCCGCCTTGCTTCAGCTCCCTGTGTAGCCGGCGGCGAGCCCGGGATTCCTCTTCCGATTTCGCTGTGCGGTTTCCCCCTTCCCCTCCCCCCGCCCCCGGGCCGCCTTGTCCTCCCCTGCCCCGCTGGGTCCACTTCTCCGGCTCTCGCCCGCCTCGGCCCATGGCTCCATGAAGCGCGGGGCAGTCGAGGTGGTGGTGGCGGCGGCGGGGAGGCAAGAGCAGGAGCGGCGGCGGCGGCAGCGCTGGTGGCGGCGGCGTTGGTTGGGCTGAAACGGCGAACTGGGGAAGGGAGCCGTCTCCGCTCCGGGGAGAGAGAAGGTGGGGGCTCTCACGTCCTCTCTGTGAAGGAGCGAAGGGGGGGCTGCTCAGATATACCCCCCCCCTTGCGGGCTCACCTCACATTCCCCTCACCCCCCCTCCTTTGCGCCGCTCTCGCTCCTTGTCTCTTCAGGTCTGGACTCTTTTCTCTCCCCCCTCCCGCATCTTCCTCTTCTTCGCCCCCCCCCCCGCTTTCAGGACCCGCTTTGTTGCTTTCCCCACGCTCGTGCACGGGGCCCTTCAACCTACTTATTCGCCGACTCCCGGCGTGGTGCAGCGGCTACAGTCCGGGGCTTGGACCCGGTTCAAATTCTCGCTTCACCCGCCTGGGTGGCCTTGGGCAAGCCTGGCTATCCTTGTACATCTGTTTTGAGGATAAAGGAGACATAATACCGTGTTACGGCGGCGGAAATGCTATGGAACAGTTCTAGTCACGTCCTCCTCTTGCATTCAGTACAGTCACGTAGGTCGTCTCTTCGCTCCTAAACAGGTTTACCCAGCTATAAGCCCCGTTTCAGTTCAGTGGGACTTGGTTCCTAGCGTGTCTTTTTTTTAGGATTGCAGGCTGTAGTCTTTTATATTCCTTTGCCATAAGGTCCTGTGTATTTATACCATCCTGCTGTGTCCAGCTGGGTTTTTGCTTCCAGATAAGGGTGCATAGGATTGTGGTCTTAATTGGAAGTAAAGTTCATTGGAAATTTTGGAATATACTGTATATGCTTGCTCTGATGGTTTTCTGAAACTATTTCCATAAGACATTTGACTGCTGGTGTTGCCCCCATCGACTACTCCAATAAGTGTGTCTACCCTTTGCTGTGTCTTCTTGTTGCTAATCATTTTATCTATGTAATCTGCCTTCTAACACTATTAATGCCATCAGCTTTGTATATGTCTGAGTTAAAATAGTGAAAGAGTTGGCTTCAACATTTTATTCAGCTTCACCAGAGCATAGAATCCCTGTTTTATCTTCTCTGCAAGTGTTGCTGATGTGCTAGAGGAGATACATTAGCCATGCTGGTGTATTCTATCTCAGTGTCAGTGTGGTCTTAAACTAAGTGAGCTAAGATGTCAGTACATATCTGGTCATGAGGATCATCTGTAGAGGTGCTCCTGGTTATGCCAACATGCATCCATTTGTTATCAAACAGGAAGTGTATGTTTTCTGTAGTGCCACACTCTGAAAAGGTCTCTCCCCACCCCCACCCCGAAATAAGGCACATGCCAACAGTAAAGCCGTTCTGGCACATGCTGAAAACTTTGCTTACCATGGCATTTGCAGGCTACTGATGCCAGCCATTATAAGATTCTATAAGGGTATTCTTATTGTCTGTCTGAAAGTATTTTAATGATTTTGATTGTATTTGTATAATATTTTATATTGTACATCTCATGGAGATGCCTCTGCCAAAGGCAGTATAAAGGTAAAGGACCCCTGACCATTAGCTCATCTCGCTTTATTGGCCAAGAGCCGGCGTACAGCTTCCAGGTCATGTGGCCAGCATGACAAAGCCGCTTCTGGCGAACCAGAGCAGCGCACGGAAACGCCGTTTACCTTCCTGCCGGAGCGGTTCCTATTTATCTACTTGCACTTTGACGTGCTTTCGAACTGCTAGGTTGGCAGGAGCAGGGACCGAGCAACAGGAGCTCACCCTGTCGCAGGGATTCGAACCACCGACCTTCTGATCGGCAAGCCCTAGGCTCTGTGGTTTAACCCACAGCGCCACCTGGGTCCCGAAAGGCAGTATATAAATATTTTAATAAATAAGGCCCAAGCACCCTGCACCTAATAGTTCTAGGATATTCCTAATACCTCCTACTTAGTACACCATTTCTTCCTGTATTAGCTCTTTCATTTTGCTTCATTCACTATCTTTTGTACACTATCTGTACAAAAGTTCCCCCACCCCATAAGGAAATACAGTAGCATTGATTTTCAATGGTTTCACAGTAGTAGTTTCTCTGAGTGCATCTTATAGTAGGAGTAAGATGGACTTTGGGTCAAGAACAGAAAAGATAGAAAAGCCCACATTTACTTTGTGTCTCATACACTGTGTTAACCTAGTATGCCTCTTTCCATCTATTTCACTAGCAGTGAGGTAGTGCATTTATAAGTCTAGTAGCTGAGCTCTTAGTTCAGTGTTTAATTTTGCCTAGATATGATTTTATAGCCCTTTTCCCCCTGAATGTTTTTTTCCAGATTTGGGGAACAGGAATGGGCCGTGAGAAAAGAAAATTCATTCCAGATATAAAATAGCTTCCCCTTCCACCTGTCCATCTTCCCCTTGGCAATACAAGGTTTCTGCTTTCAGTAAGTATTATCTCAAGCATAATATGTTGAAACTTACGGCACAATGATGCTGCGAATACTGGTGACTGGTATTACCAAAAAGCATGGTGAAAGGGGAGATCTTTACCCACCTTACAACCTCCAATGTTACTGTATTCTTTCTGCACCCCTCCCCAACCCCTAAGGTTTTGGTTTTTTTTAACAATTGGCACCCAGATCCAAAGTGATGCTCAGGATTAGATAATATATATCCTATATATTTTGCAGCCCTGTTTCAGTAATAGAGCTCAAACTGAGATGAAATAGGGTGTTCAACCCAATAATTAGCAAAGCAATAAAATTATTTGATGTAATGTTACAAGCAATCGCTGCCTATAAAACCCTTTTTCCATATGCTGAGGTGACTGCAGTCAGGTGGGGGATAGGATGGCGAGTTAATTGTTGGATAAAAAAAGAACTGAATAGGTGGTTCATTGTTAAATTGTTTCTTTCTCTTTGCTGGTATTTACAAAATGTTAGCATCTGAAATACACCAGCCAGTTTCATCTACATTTGCTTTCTGACCATTTTCACATAGGGAATAATAATTTTCTTATAAAATCCCTTGCAAACATCATACATTCTGTGCATGCTTTGGATTGACTTCTGAGTAAATGGACCTAGGTTTGTGTTGCATACAAAATGCAGTTCTGGCCAGCATGCTAACTAGGCCATTGACACAGGTACAGCCACAATTGTAGAATTCTCCCTCCTTTTTCATAGCCATTTTATAACCTTCCATTTATCTAACACTTTTCAGCCCCAAACCAATGCAAGGGCATTGGCTTCAGCATTCTCTTTATGTAAAGAAGACTGAGGCCTACACCTAACAGAGAAAATTGTCCTGTTCAGTTTTTAATTTGAATTTAAGATAGTGACATGCAAGAAAGTTCAAAATCTAAGGCTGAAGGTCTCATTTCTATCTGTAATCTGTGTTTTGTTAGAGGAATCCTTGATCAAACTCCTTGGTGGTTACCGGTATTTCAGTGATAATGGGCAAATTGCACTAATGCCTAAGAAAGGGTGGCAGCAGTAGACCTGCATATGGGAATGTCCAAGAAAGGAAGACTCACCCTCTTGACTCTACCAGGCTAATAACTAGCATACTGCCTTCTTCCTCCAAAGTATTTATGACAGTGGGAGCTTTCTCCTACTCTTTTTGCCCCAGTATATACCTGTCTCCTGCTGGTGGGTGTAGGGGCTAGCTTGTACTATCACTGTTGATCAGACTTTCCCGAGAGAGGTGTGAGCAAGGGATGAATAGAAAGAATAACCTCTTAAGTTATAAGAGTGCACATCTAGAAGATAGTGAAATGGCTGCAACCTTCGTTCTAGCAAAAGGCTGGCCAAGTCTGTTAAAACTGAGTATTTTCAATATCTGGAAGACTTCACAGTTCCCTGTGCCTTAGGCCTTCTTGGACATAGTATTTTGCAAGTGAACTGAAACCCTAGGTTGAAAGCAAACTAAAATTGCAAGCATGCAGTGAGCACTGTGGCTGTTCAACCAATTGTATGTGTGATGATGTCACTGAGCACATCCGGAATGTTTTTCTTGGGTTTATCTAGCAGCATTCTGCCTTATTCCAAAGATAGTACAGGTTGAGGACTACTCTCCATTCCTACTGCTGTATGAGGCACTAAAACACGCAAATGGTCTGCAGTTACATTTAACTATTGGATCACATGTTGCTCATGAAAACTTCATAGTAATATTCCTTTTCATAAATAAAGTCTACATGACCTTTGTTAAAAATGTCTTCATAACTGTGCACATCGGTCTGCTTTCTATTTAGTTTTCCAGTCTTGTGCAATCATATGTGAGCTTTCTTATGGAACTTGAGTTTTTAATGTGAGAGGTGTAGTTTTCTTACTATGAAAAAATACATCCTTATAATTTGCTTTTCTTTTAGTATAATGCTATGTGTTGCATATTGTGTGTTTTGCCAGGGTTCTACAGTACTCCAGACAGCAAGTGCTGAATCAGGATGGGAAAAAGACGCTGTGTTCCTCCACTTGAGCCCAAGTTGGCAGCAGGCTGTTGTGGGGTAAAGAAACCCAAATTGTCTGGAAGTGGAACACACAGCCACGGGAATCAAGCCACAACCGTGCCAGTCTCTAGTTCAGGTCCTCTTCAGAACCACCAGCATGCAGATGGGGGCAATGGAAGGGAGAACGTATCAGATTTGACTTTATGCCCTGGAAACTCTCCAATTACGCGAATGAATCCCACTTCAGGAGCATTGAGCCCACTCGCCCGGCCTAATGGAACTGCCAACAGCACCAAAAACCTAGTGGTGACAGCGGAGATGTGCTGCTACTGCTTTGATGTACTCTACTGTCATCTTTATGGTTTCCCTCAGCCAAGACTTCCTCGATTTACCAATGACCCCTAGTGAGTAAATCCATGGGCATGGGAGGGAAACTGAAAATTCATCATCCAAAGTTCTTATGTTGTAGGGCTATTTGGAACACAGGTAAACTGTTAAGAAGGAATCTGCAGTGCTGTTTTGATGTTTGTAGGATGACGCAACATTTGAAATGAAACTGTTTTAAATGGTGGAAGCATAGGTAGATCTATATTAGGCAAACATTTAAAATGGGCCTGCGCGCATCCTACAGGGCGCATATTCAAGCACTGGATTTTACAGGGCCTTTGACATTGTAGCACTCTCAGTAACTAAAGAAGGTTAAGGGATTGGGAGCAGGCCAAAGGATATAATGCTCCTTCGCCTCTCCAATGCAAATTCCCCAGCCAAAGCAAGCCTTATGGTAAAGGTTTATCATGACACCCATCTTATCCATAGTTAATGCTACTCCACAGTCAGTATTAACCAGACTTGAGATCAGAGGGGTCTGTTTTCCACCCTTAAAAGAACTGAGAAGGGTAGTGTTTTATACTGAAGTCTGATACTTTGTAGCTGTGTTATATATACTTTACAATATCAATATCAAATTCAATATCTTCCTTTGTTGCAATTAGAATATTCACGTTTGCAGAGCATAATTTGTAAGTGGCTCCATTGTAACATGACATATTCTTTATTGTTGAGAAAAGTTGCATTTGGTTTAAAGGTTATAATTGGGGAACTAGGAAGCAGGAAAACAGCTTTTAGAAGAGGTTTGAAGTGAAATGAAATGAGGAGGTAACCTTGCGTAGTGTGGCATAGGTTATGCAGTGCATCATATACCTTATACTTATTAAATGGCAGCTCTTTAAGAATATTATGAAGAAGATTGGAATTTGCTCCCCTAGAACTCCATTCCGATTTTTGCTGTAACTTGTTGTATGAGTGATGTGAATATTGTGAGTCTCCAACAGAAAAAATATGTGACTGCCTGCTAGAGCCAAGGGTGAAGCAGATATTTCAAAAGTAGCATAGCTGTGGTTGCATTTGGGTCCCGTCCTTGAAAAGATAACTGGTGTCTCCTTAGCACTTCTTAGCTTAGATTGTGTTTTTCAAATATTTAGATCATTTGCCTCTAATGCAGATTTCACTGGAATTTTGTTGAACCATGACATTATTATTTTTTTGGTAAAGAGTATTTGCCCGACATAGCTGTCTTTTAAAACAAAAACAAAACCGTGCTTCCCAGCCATAGACCAGCCACCACTGGCTCTGCATGATCAGGGTTGGTCTTGACTCATGGTCTTAAATTTTCTATTTTCCTAGGAAAATGTATTGAGAGATAAATGACTTTAAGGGATCCAAAATCCCCCCCCCCCAAAAAAAATCAGAAGCTTGATAACTTGAGATCTAAGCCAATATATTTGCTGGGGAAATAGTGATTGATCACTTTTCCTGCATTATTTTCTCTACAGACAGATTGGTCCAGTCTGGACAATTATATATTGGGTTAATAAGCCAAGATATGCCCAAAATTTTTACCCACGCATGCAACTTATCCTTTATGGTGTACCTGAACACAAAGTGGATACCTTCAGTTAACCATTGTTTCTCATTTTGTCTGAACTGTAAAACTATGATTACCAAGTCAGGAACAAGCCAGAAAATCAAACTGTTGTTGGCAGTTGGTTTAAGATCTTGGCTTGTTCTGAACCTGGTTGTGGGAGTTTCCAGTTGGAAGAGATGGACACTGTTGCTAATTGAAGACTTGTACCTTGCATTCAGAAACACCAAGGAAGGAAGTGGCTGCTTGCATTGGTACCAGCTTTATTCATATCTTGGTTTATTAAGCCAAGATATGATCATCTGAATACAGCTAGAAATAGAAATATATATTTCTGAAGGTGGTCATTGAAACCCAGCATTATTACAGTAACAGCACATTATACCACATCTGCAGGCATATCAGAATGAGCGTCATTGCTTGTGCTTTCTGTGGAACAAATCTGGATAAACCGGCTAGAAAAATCACATTACCTTAGGTTCCTATAATCTGGAAGCTAGTGTTGAAAAATGCTAATTTCTTACATCTTCCCCATTCAGGAGCAGTATCAAAAGTTTGCTGCACATTCATAGCAATTTGTGTTTAATTTTTATAGCCATACTGTAGTAGTATGTTGAAATTAAGGGGGGTGGGGGAGAGAGAGAAAGTCAGCGAGTAAAAGTTCAGAGTTTTTGATTAGACTAAACAAGCATTTTTTCAGCCCTAGAATTTGGAGTTTTTCTTGAGAGTGAGAAATCTGTGTTGTTTGAGCCATCCCTTCATCTTGGCTCCCCTGATTTGCCCTCCCTTCTCTTCCAGAGATTTGTGCCTGTGGAATTAGCACAGGGACAGAAAGTGGATGTGGTCATTCTATCTTTAGTATTCACTTTTGTGTGTGCAGCCTAGCTGTACATACTCAGAACCCTGTTGAGAGGGAAACAAAACTTTGGAATAGTTTATCAAATAGCAACACAAGACCACAAAGGGGCTTCCTGAGGAAGTGGCATCTTAAAGATCAGAAGTTACCACCAGGTGGGTAACAATGCTTCTTACCAGCTAATCTGTGCTCTTATCTGTCAAAGTATGGCGCAGTTAACTCAAGATCAATCAAAAGGATTACTAAAATTTTCACACCCTCTCCCCAGAACTGTCCAATGTACAGTCTTCTGGTAACAACATGCTTGGTGCTTTTAGAGCCTCTTTGAAGTGGATTAGTCACTTCTAGACTGCTGATCAATGGAACCTGATCTGATCTCATCTATCCAGAAATTAGTATGCACCAGCTGTGCACTCTGTCACTTCTTTTGTTTTTCCTGTAGTTTTGATATGTGTAATATATCAAGAAGGCTGACTGAATGCTGGGCTAATCATCTCCCCGGTAGTGGGAATCTGAATACAGCAGCCAAGTTAAACAGACTGCCCAAGGACATGCTAGCAGAGAGAGATATGCTTCTGCTGTGTCAGACTGTGTGTGTTGTTTTCTGTTTTAAAGGCCAAAGACGCTTAACGCAGAATGCCTTCCCCAACCTAGTGACCTCCAGATGTTTTGAGCTACAACTCCCATCATCCCTTACCATTGATCATGCGGGCTGGAGCTGATAGAAATCCTGGAAGGCACCAGATTGGTGAAGGCTTGCCGATAAACTCATGTGCAGTGTGATACTGAACTGGCAACCCTGATTGCCTCTCTTATTTGTGTGCGCAGTTGGTCTCTTAAATATAAGGCTGTATGGAGTCAACTACATAGAGTTCGACTTCTCCCTCTAAGATGAAAAAGCATGCATCATGTGGAGAGAGATCGCACTACATATTTCAGTTTTCTTCAGCTTGGTGTCCTCTAGATATGTTGGATATGTTGGATTAAAAATCCCATTATCCTTACAATCGGGCATGCTAGCTGTGACTTATGGGAAATATACCCCAGCAACATCAGAAGGGCACTGGAAGGCATGGTTTATTGCTCAGGTGCGCTCCTGGGGAACATTGCTGGTTGCAAGAGGTGGCATATTAAGGTTTCTTTTTAGTCACAAATATTTAAAACTTGAAATAACCTTCTGAATATTTGTGACTTAAGAGAAGCTTGTCTTTTCAGCACTTGATAAAGCTGTACTGTGCTGTGCTGGAAATTGCATTCCTTTAATACATCTCTCTATTCTTCCAACCTAAATAACCAGATGATGCCTCCTAGATCGTAGTACCTGTGATGATTTACTAGTACTTGGGTCCAGGAGAATCCTACACATTTAAATAAAATATTTTACCAATTGTGTCATTATTTTAATACTTGACTTCAAAAGTCAGACCTGTTCCCTGTGTGGCTTTGTTTTTTGCATTAAAAAACAAGTGTTGATTCAATTTGTTTGATGAAGGGTCATGGATCCAGTTTCAGATTTCTAAGTATAGGCGTGGCAGATTTGTTTGTATGAAGTTTATGTTCCAGGGTAATACCTGAACTTACAGTAGTATAATTTATTAGGCCAGCCGAAATATCCCAAAGGTAGTGTTCAAGCTTTCAGGTTCACCAGATCTCTCTTTCAGGCTGGATATTAAGTCAAAAGGGAGGGGGGGAAGATGTTGATGATTGTGATGAGAGAGCTCATGTCTGCAACTGAACATTTAAGATGGAATAGAGAAGATCCTAAATACACTTACCGAGGAGTAAATTCCATTGAACTTAGTGGGGGCTTACTCCTCATGAAATCAGTTAGCGTTTTGAGATTTTATTTATTATTAAATTTTCCGCAGTGCTTTTATTGTTGCAAGTGCATCTCTGTCACTAGAGGAGCCAAAACTGGATGGTGGTACGACAGGATAGGAGTGGTGTCAAATTCTAAACACCCCCTGTACCTACTACAGGTACATCAGCCTGGCATCCTGCGTTGCAGGGGCTTGGCCTAGATGACCCTTGAGGTGCCTTCCAACTCTACAATTCCATGATTAAACAAAAGAGGTGCAAGTCATAATTAACCCATTAAGCTCAATGGAGACCAAGGAACTACCCTACTCTGCCCTGGCATAGTATAGGATTCAAACTAAGTTTGCATTTAGTCACAGCACATCCCTACCAACATCTAACACCCAAACATAACTCAGATGATAGCATTTGCTGGATGGAGCTGTACGGCTCTGGTTCCCGCATTAAGGGGGAACTTTGGTTATGGGAACTATGTAGGAAGAGCACCTGACATAAAAGAAAGGGAGCACTTTTCACGAACATCTTGGACTCAGAACACATTGCCGATACTTGTCTTAGAACCCATACAGGTATATCGCCTCAGGACACAAGCAGCCAACAACACCTTTCATCTGTAGCCAAGGATGCAAGAACAAAGCACCTTGAAGAGGTAAGCAAAGGGAAAGGGGAATCTTTTCAAAGTGTAACTAGTGCAACCTTGCTATATCTTGGCTAAACTATATTGGTGGAAGGATCCTTTTTCTCGTCATACCTAAAAACACCTTTACAAAGAAGCACAAGCCTAACATGCAGAAAGGGGTGCCCTGGTGGCCATGAAACCCCCATATGCCAGAAAACTATTAATGAAGGACAGACCCTAACCATTAACACATGCTCATGATTCTTTTTGTCATACAGGATTGTGACAGCCTGGACACATGGAACAGGACAAATGCAGTACCCAGAGTTCTGCAGTACCCAGAGTTCTAAAAGAGAGGTAGGTATTGTCTCGGTTTCTACACTTTCTCACCCAACAGAGGGAGGGAGGTTAAGGCTAAGGGTATTGGATGAGCACCTAGGTGATAGCACTCACTCAAATCGCCTCCTCACAAACACCTATTACACATATAGCTCCAGAGACTATGCTATTACTTTAGTGCTCTCCTTTTGTCTCTTCGATTTTCCAGGTGCAGAGAACAGGACACATTCCACTCCCAGTGCCATGCAGATCTCAAGTGAAGCCTAAAGCGAGACCAGCAGCTGTGACTATTGTGATTCTAGCCGTATAGATCAATCCAGCTACCTTGAGTGCTATATGTGGAAAAGCGAGATTCTGTAAATTGAAATATCTGATACTGCACAATAAAAGTTTTCATTTGCAGCAACAGATGCTTTTGTTTTTTGTCAGTGTGGATGGCAGTAATCCCATCCACCGGTTCTCACTGGTCTCAAGATGGGAACTCTGACCTGGAAAGGGTTGGCTTATTATTAGGGCTCAGGGTTTATAATGGCTCCATGCTCAAATGAAGGTAGTGGGTAGGCTCCTCAGAGTTTGCAAATGGTCTGATTACTACAGTAAGTGAAGCAGTCAGTTGGCATTGAGGGCAAAATGCATGATGAGATCTGGAACAATAAACAGCAGCTAGCTAATTATGCCGATCAATTCAGCATTTTCTCTGATTGGCTGACACAGCACTTACTCAGGTGTGCCAGTCTGAACATCTCCCAACAGTGACTGCTGAGAGGCTATATCAGTGGCTTGAATCTGGAACTCCTTGCATACCTTAGTAGAGCATTGGAGTTGCATGCAGAAGGTTCTTGGTTCAGTTCTTGGGATCTCCAGGTAGAGCTGGGGAAGACTCCCTGCCTGAAATCCTAAAGAGCTGTTGCCAGTCATAGACAATAATGAACTTGGCGGATCAATGGTCTGACATGTTATAAGATAGCTTCCTATATTCCTTCAGCTGTTCCACAGGGTATGGGTTCCTTATGTAGCCCATATGCTCCTGATATAAATGGATTCTAATTCTGTCTATTCCTCGTGCATCTGACATGACTGAGAAAGGCCAGGCATATTGACTACCCCAGTATGAACAGTCCATCAGCCTTGCTTAGCCCATACACAAAGCACTTCCATTTCATCTTAAATCTGTTTAAACTAGATAAGCTTTTTTCATCTTGCTTTCTTTCTCACACATGCACACACTCCTTGGTTGTTATTTGCTTAATATCCATCCTGGAGAAAACATCTGGTGAACTAAAAAACTGGCTTGGTACTTTGTTGTCTCTCAGTTGTTCCTCACAAATATATTACACTATTGTTGAATTTGGTTCTTTCAACACAAACATGTTTTTTGTCTGCATTGTACGCTAGGTTATTTTAAAAAAAGGAATACTATAATTGAAATGTATTTTTTAAGATAAAATTATTTTGATTTACATTTCTGTACACACTGAGTGGGATTTTGTTCCATTAAATTGTTAGGGGGATGTAACAGGGTTTCCCTGCTAATTTTTTAATTCTAGAAATATCCAGATTTTTATCCATTCTGCACCCTATTAATTTTTTGGCATATCACAATTCTTGCAACTTGTTCAGATTCAACTACAAAGCTGAATCTATTCAAGAGATTTGCAAGTTCATTTGGAAAACCAGGTCTGATCTTTGGATCCATTGCTCTTATCTGGTGCACACATAACACTCAGGTATAGTTTGTTTAATGAACCACAAGTCTCATAGGTCAAACAACTGCTCTTTATGTCATGCCTTTGTAGCCTGGTGAGGATTTGTGGTGCGGTGGTTTAGGAGGGGTACTGGGTTTTCACACATCACAAAGCCATAGTTAATACAAATCAAGGTTTAGAAGCCAATAAAAAATACAGCTTTAAATCATTGTTGGCAGTAAACAAACCATGGTTAAGCTGCTAGCCAGGGTTCACACATAATGCTAGGTTATGGTTTAATAAACCATGGTTTAGCATTACGTGCAAACCAGGCTACTGAAAATTTCTCAAATGCCTTAGTAGCCCAAAGCAAAAAAAAAAAAAAATCATTTTCCCCAACCACGGTCCCAAATCCTGATATGCCAATCACAGTTCTCATCTGGGGCAAATAACAGCTGTGGAGAGGGGTGATTGGATTGGGACCACAGCAGGGGAAGTGTATACTTATAATTGAATCAGAAAAAATGGATGTATTATTATTATTTTTTAGTTTAATTCTGATTTGTTCTTTCATTGTGGCCCATCATATATTCCTTTAGCCTCCATATGAGAGGCCACTTGAAATCCTGCTTATTCTGCTTTATAAGTTCTACTCAGTGGTTTGTGGCTCGAGCAGTAACTGAGTTAGGCATTCTCAGTACTAGAGTTACAATTTGCTCTCTAATGTCATCCTGCACACTGCCTGCATGTGACTTAAGTACTTTCAGAATTGAGGCAGGGAATACTGTGGTCTTTTAGTATAAGCTTTATATGCAAAATAGGGAAAGTTACTGGTGTTGTGGTTAGCACTTGAGGTTAGAGAATGTTACCTCCAATTTTGTATGCATTGGGGAAAGAGAGAGATGAAAATGCTAGAAGAGATTTGAAAGTGCACCTATCTACCTACCTGCAACCCAGGATAACACTTCATGTATCTGATAGTGGACTGTAGTCTGTGAAAGTTTATGACATAATATATTTGTTAGTCTTTAAGGTGCCACAATATTATTTCTTGAATTATCCTCGTTGAGATAACATGAGCGCTGCATCCCAACACTTGTGACTTATTTACTGTATTTTTACTGGTAGGATCTGTATCTATTCAGAGCAACCTTTATTAAGCTAAAATACAAAATACTCAAATAAAACAGCAGAGGGCATAGCTTTCAAAAAGTACTGCCTTTAGAAAGAAGACAAAGATAAGAAAACTGAACATTTCAGAGTTCAAGGATGACTACAGTAAAGGCCTTGTCCTAAAAGTAGATTTATCCCAAAACTGTACTAGAAACCAGATCAAAATGAATCCAGATAATCAGCTTCATCCAGGAGTCACTAGAGTCATCTATCCCCTACCCAACCATGTTCCCCCAAAAGACAAATTTGAGACATACAGTATGCTAGTTGTGTAAGAATTTAAAAAAATGTTTATTGTGGAGAGGCCTCATAGCCACCTTCAGTGTAGCTAGGAAGGTCTTCCACATTTGTGGACAAAGATTAATTTGTAGTAAAATTTAAGTGTGAAGGGATTGGGTGTGTTTAACCTGGAGAAGAGATTATTAAGATGTAATATTAAAATATTTGAAAGGTTATCACATAGAAGGTGCAGCAAATTTATTCTTTTGCAACTTCAGAGTGTAGGACCTGAACTAATAGCTTCCTATCAGTATGAGCTGTTTTCTCAGAGGCTGGGTGGCCACCTATCAGGAATGCTGCAGTAGTGAATTATTTGAAGATGGAGTTTTTGTGTTATGCATTTTCAGTCCACTCTTTGTGACATGGAAGACAGGGCGAGACAAGCGACTTCGGGGCTGCATCGGAACTTTCTCTGCCATGAATCTTCACTCAGGACTCAGGGAATACACATTAACCAGGTAAAGACATCATCCATACTGCCTCAAGTCTGATGGGAAACCAGGCAGTGGGGCATCCATGTTGTGATTTCCTATGTCTTGTCTGAGGCGTCATGTATATCCTGCTGCTCAGGCAGATGTTCTCCACCAGAATTTTCTGCTACCCAAAATTAGAATTGAGGAGCCACTGTTATAGCTGACTGTATATTGTACTATGGCTTCCAGTTAAACGGTACACTGCATTCTTTTGTTTGGGGCTGAAAAACCATCTTCAAAGCATGGTATGTAAAGTAGCAATTTTGGATGCAAGCATGTTATAGCAGTACTTTGATTAGCAGTGCACTGGATTCCTATAACCTACAGGCACAATGTAAGTTAGTGGTTTATTTGTTGTTTTTACCCATGATGGGGGTTTCAAGGGTGCACACCCACTTTGCAAAAGCACCCCTCCCCCAGGGGGAATATGGTTGGAAGAAGACATAAGGCTGCATAGCAGAACCGAATGGCAGGCAGCAGCCCTGCTGCTGAGATAGGCAGCCGCGTCACTAGGTGGCCAGTTCACTTGAGCCAGAAGGAAGCCTCATTGTGAACAATAGCCTGCATAAGGTTAGCGGCATGCTCGTTAATAAGGCAAGGTATTCTCTACTAGCATCAAATCCAGTTTGTCTGGGTTCTTGGCAGAATATGAGTGTTTTGGGGATGCATTTCAATCTCTTCCCATTTCATCATTGTAATAGTCATAGGCAGAAATCTTAGTGCATGCCTCTACCTTTGGTATATCTGGCGTTCCATTTTATATTTTATTTAATTTTCCATGTAATGCGTTTATACCTGTTCTGACCTAAAGTGATGTCCCTTGTCCCTTGTCCTGGGATGAAATGAGGCTGCAAATGCTTGATTTAAACCTTTTGGTGCTTTTTTTTGGTTGTGTGTGTGTGTGTGTTCTGTTCCCCTTCTAGTGCACTTAAGGACAGCAGGTTCCCACCCCTGACTCGTGAGGAGCTGCCTAAACTTTTCTGCTCTGTCTCCCTCCTCACTAATTTTGAGGATGCCACTGACTACTTGGACTGGGAGGTGAGAACAGGTGCATTTGGATCTCTGCATCACTGTCTCATACCATTTGGGTTCGGGTTAGTATATGGTAATGTGTCTGTTTTATTATCAGTGTAGATTGTGGTAATACAGCTAGAAAAATGAGATTGGAGAGATGGAAGACTGACAAAGGATGCAAAAGTGGAATAAAATATCAATATTACTTCAGTGATGGTTGGGAGAGGCTGTAGTTAAGTGTATGAGAAGGGAAGAGAAATAGTAGACTAACGTTGCAACCCTAATTCCACTTAACTGAATTCAATAGAAGTAAGTCCCATCGAAGTTCCTGACATGATTAGGATTGTACTGTTCAGGGTCATCCTATGCACATTTATATGAAAGTAAATCTCATTAAACACTTTGGGACTTGCTTCTGTGTAACAAGCATAAGACCACACTGTTATAGTGGCATATGGGGTGAAGGCATATATTTTATGTCTTGAAATAGTGGGGCTTGCTGAAACTAATTAATTTGGTCTGCCTTGGAGAAATTGCTTCTGGGGCCAAAAGAGATGGCAGTACACAATAGAGTTGTCCCAAGAAATGACTTATGATATCGCAGATGCAAGAAATGGAAGCAAGGTGGAGGCCTTTATCTTGACAAGGTTGGACTGCTGGTAGGATGCATGGCAGCTGGAAAATGTTTTGTACATTATTACAGGAACTACGTCTCAGTTGACTTTATGTTTCCATTGCTAGGTGGGAATCCATGGAATCAGAATTGAGTTCATCAATGAGAAAGGTGTCAAACGCACAGCAACATATTTACCTGAGGTTGCTAAGGAACAAGGTGAGTTTGAAACAATCTACACTGATGGAAAGTGGTCTAAATAGCAGGATTTGGATTGTGGATTTTGGCTTACACAGCAGCTGTGGAGGTCACCTAAAGCCATTAATTATCTATGGCTGAATTATTTTAAAAATCTGCCCTTTAAAATGCTCAAAATGTACAGTGCTATTTATTTATTCAATGGCATATGTTCCTCCCCCTATGACCAACCATGTCTTAAAAGCAATTTTCTTCATTACTGCTAAGACTTTGGTGTTCTTCCTCCCATCCCCTTGTCATAAAGAATGCCTGGCTTAGTTTACTGTTGAATCAGGTTTTGCCCTTCTGAGGTTTTTTTCAACATTGTGTGTGGGTTTCCTCTTCAGCCTCACCTGATCACACAAGCACAACATCAGATGACCCTTCTATCCTCCCTCAGCACTAAGTTTTGTGCTGCAAACATGGACAACAGTTGAAGAATGCAGCAGTTGCCACCACTGTAATTGTTCAAAACATTTCTTCCACCATTCAGAGGATCACATCTCCTCCTGGAATTGAGTCAAAAGACCAAAGTGTAATTCATTAAATCAGGTCTCCGCACTGCACCATTACTGGAGAGTAGTGGATTTATACTGTGTTTGATGTGCAGCTGTGTCTTACTTTGAAAATGTGACTAACTTGATTGCTATATATGACTAAAATAGGATAATTGGAAATGTCATATGACTTTGTTGACTAAATTGTTGTTTTCAGTTGGAACTTGTCCAGTAATTTGAACTTGCTTATCTCTCTTTTGAGAGCCTATCCCTTTTTCTTGAAATGAGCCTGTATTTAGATCACTGCTGCTTGCTCTTTTTTTAACAGATTGGGATCAGATTCAAACAATAGACTCCTTGCTCAGGAAAGGTGGTTTTAAGGCTCCAATTACCAATGATTTTAGGAAAACTATTAAACTCACCAGGTAAATGACATACTGTATTTTACTTTTTGGTAGTTGTCAGCAACTAAAGTCATTACTACTTTCACTGCTGATGGTAAGTTATACAATTGCTCTTTGTGCTCCAGATCCTGCAGTTTTCTGAATTTCCTCACTGCCCCCAACAGTGGTGCCTAAACCTTGTTGCTTTGTTCTGTCGTTGTATTTAAATTGTTGCTTTTAATTTTCACAATAACAAATACTGGCTGCCAGAGCTAACTTTGGTTTTGCCTGGACAATGTACACACACACACACACATGTGCATCCAGGTTACTGGGCTGCCTGGGACACACTCCTCCCCATTGCTGGCAGTGGTGGCTGCTCTCTTTTTCTCTGCCATCAGTTACCATTTCCTCCTTTATGTACTTTCTTTTTGGGCCCACTGGTGTGATGGTTAGGCAGCAAGAGGAGATGCAGCATCCACTTCCAGCTCCTTATGCCTGGAGGGAGAGAGTAAGGGAGAGAGCAAATGGAAGCCATTCCTGCTTCTCACCTCTGCTACCAACAGATTTAGGCAAATAGGAAGAAGAAGCAAGCACAGAGGAAATGAGGGAGGGAGGGATCTGGCAGTGAAGAGAAGAACCTGCTATCACTCTGCAGCCATTTAGAAGGGTTCCAGTCGGCAACGACTACTGAGCCCCTGTGGATTGTGGGCCTCATCCGTATTAAGCTGGAATTGATACATAATTTGAAAGGTTAAACAATTTTTGTTGATACAACAGAATTCCGAATACAGCTGTTGGTGATTTGCTGACTTTGTTTTGTTGACAAATGTATTTTTTTAAAGACCCAATGCCTTTTTCTTTCAGATACCGCAGTGAGAAGGTGACAATCAGTTATGCAGAATACATGGCTTCTCGTCAGCATTGTTTTCAGAATGGCACTCTTCATGCCCCGCCCCTCTACAATCATTACTCCTGACACAAGGCTGCATGACCAGTCCCGCCCCCCAGCTACCACTAACGGCTATGACATCATTGGGGCAGATGCCTCCTCTTCCTGGTCCAGTTACTTCTATTACTGCACCATTTTATGATGCTAGCTTCCGTTGCCAAGTCTGCCTTCCAGCTGACTGAGGGATGGGGGATACCAGTGAGTGCAACTGAACTTTAGGGGCCCATGCCTTTCCTCATCCTTCCTTCAGAATGAGGGTTCAGTTGGACTGAGGCTCCAAGACTAACAGTTGCAGTTGGGTAGAGAGAACCTTGAGGAACGGCAGTACCGCTTCAGATTGCTCTGTGTGTTAAATTGCACTGTGTTCATTTGAATTGTTAATTGTGACAGCCCCCTTGATTAAGTAGGAGAGTTCTCCTGGCAGTCTGGGCAACGGAGTACAACAACATATTTTTAGGTTATTTTTAATTTTTTTAACCTCTGATATTTATCTACCATGAGCTGATTAGTCCTTATACACCCCAGGCAAGCAGATGACATGACGCGTTACAAGGATGTATGTCAGCAGAGATTCCTCCCTCCTCTTCGCAGAAGATGGCAATTGAAAGGGGAAACAAAATTTACTGCAGATGAAACTATTGCTTGCACAAATCCAGGAGGGTTCAGTTCTCACATCTAGCTGCTCTTGGTTTTGACAAAGAAGGAAAGTAGCCCACTAGATAGGACAGTAATGCATAAATGAAGGTGAACTGCTCTGGGTTATGTTTGGGAGTAGCTTGCGTTTCCTTGTCTCCTGGAAGTACAATCTCCCTCTCCTTTGGGGTTTTTCCCTGGGTTTCTAACTTGAAATACAAGCAGCATGATCTGCTGTTGGATTGGGGCTGATTTTATTCCCCACAAAGCCATCGTTAAAGCAATTCAAAAAGGACGTGAAGATTGTGTATAGGAAACACTCCATGGGACCTGTGTTTAACTGGCAGCAGTTTTATTTAGCATGACCCTGATATCCAGGTAATGAAATACACAGTAAATGTTAGCCTTTAAGTGGTTATCTAATATAGGTGCCATCGCTGCACTGGTGCTTCAATACTAGATACATATAATTGGAAGTCATTCAGATTGATTTAAAAGTATATAGCCTCCAGATAAGTGTACTTAGAACTGGAACCTAAGGAATATTTTCAACCCATACCTCCCCAACCCACCCCCGCAAAGTTAACTCACAACCATGTTTAACTATCCTGTGGATTTTAAAATTGCCCTTCCTATTGTTGCTGAATAGCCGGTACATCAAATCATAACTGGAAAGCTCTTTTTTCCCATTCAACTATCCTAATTCTCCTGTGTGAGTCACTATGTGTTATCATGAATGCAGGCATTCTTAAATGAATCCACGGGGACTAAAAATGGTAGTGCAGGACTTGTGGAAATATTGGTAATCAGCATTGATAGATTAAAAAAAAAAATACAGGTGGAGAGCACAGCATTATGAGAATTTGATATCTTATATGCAGTATGTTTAAGGACAGTAGCTTTTATGGAAGGCTTATTGGAAGCCAGGAATTATCTGGGAATTATCTTTTACTGTGGGATGCAAGTTTCCAGATTCTTGGTGAATGAACATTGCCTTGGGGAGGGTAAGGGAAGATTAATGCCTTCTATCTTGAAGCAAAGCCTCAAAGGCAGACTGAATAGATGTTGCATTACTGGAGAGGTAGACATGAATAGCCCATATGAACTGGTGAGCAATATTTGCCAGTATCTGGCTTGGTTGCATCAAAGTGAACTGCTGGCTAGAAGAGGGCAATCATATTATCTTCCTGGCAAAAGGACTGTTCAGAGAATCTAGGAAGCCTCCAAATTACTTATTTTTCTACCACTACTCCTCCTGTCTCAGAAGAAAACCTAACCTTGAAATTTTGCTTGTCAATGAACACATATCTAGATGGTTATGGGTGGGAATGAGAGAGAGAGGAGCTCATATTCCAGATATCTGCAGTACTGCCCCAGCTTTGGTTTTGTATCAGATCATTTGTATGGATTACCACTTTTTCCCTTCTAATGATGATGAAATGTGTTTGAATGTGAAGGGACTGTTTCATGATTTCCTGCTACTGAGAATAAATCAGTCTTCTTACAAATTAGAGTGATTTGTAGTTAATGTACCAGGTGCCCTGGACTGATGGGAGATTGTAGAGGGGAGAGGAGAGTTCATCTGTGGTCATGCCATCCATCTCTGCTCTCAGACAGTATTGAAACATAGGGCTACACTAATTACTATTCAAGTGTTCTACTTTAGAATTTAAATTGTAAAGATTTTTTTAAAAGGAAAAAGGGAAAAAAATGGTGCTAATCTTTCACCCCTGAGCACATTCGGTGAGACTGGTCATGCAGGCATATAGTGCCAGGCTATTCAATATTGCTTTTTTAAAAAAGAAAAATGTTTGCCCTGTTACGTGTCTTCAACAGTGTATAGTGTTAATTATTTGGTTTCATTTTAATGGGTTTGGGAGTTCAGGAGCCAGGTGGGACTTTAGTTGCCATTTTAAAGAACAGACCTTTAGGAGTGACTTGACCTACTTGGTTTAATTTAACCATTACACTGAAGTAAGCGAAATTGGTTTTGGAGTAAGAGGTGGTCTCATTCCCTGCCCTTATTTCCATCCAACCACCTAGTCTGTGTAAATGGAAATGCCTCTGTTAAAGTTGGATTGTGGTGTTTTCTTGTACTAAGTGGAACAGCAAGCAGGCCATGAAGCACGAAATAGTCCTGAGAAATGGGTACATTCAGCATTGGTCTCATAATGGAGTTCAGTTACAGTATCTTTGAACAAGTGTGTTAGTTGTGTCATTCCCGCAAAATGTATGGGGGTAGAATAAGTCGTCTGCAGAAGATGACACTACATCTGGCTCATACATAGCAGTAATGCACCAAGATGAGCCAACACTGATATTTGAATGATGTGGGAACCAACAAAATAGCTAAAAGAGAACCGCCTGTTCTGGAGCCGTAACCAGTTGTATTTTTCAGCTGATTAGTGAGTAGCGGGATTTTATAAAGACCTTAGCAATAGTCTTCTGGTCTGGTTGGGAACTGGCTCATCCTTAGCTACAAGCAAGTGCCTTTTGGTCTAGATGGGTTTATTTCAAGACAACTGTAGTTGGGAATCTTCCTTGCTGCAGCCATGTATCTTTAGTGTATGGTTTTTGTTTTTGTTTTTTTCTCCAGCAGATAATGTCTTTGATCATTGGAGTCTCACTGTTCCCTCCACCCCTTTTCATAATGACAATGAGCCTGTCTTGATAGAGGCATTTTGGTCAGAAAGATTTTATGGTCAGAATATCAGATCAGCAGATAACTGCATCTGAAGACTATAAAGGCAAAGTAATCTGTACATTTCAACCAAAATTTTAAGTTTTGCACATAATTGTTTTCCCCGATTCATTGTTAACATTGCAGTCTTCATTGACTGAGTGCTGTTTTGTTTGATTTCTAGCACCAAAATGATTGACATTTTGGGGTTGTTATTTTTGTTTTGTTTTTCCTTTAAAAGCAAGGAATTTCTTTTGACCTTCAATGCAGAGATGTCAGACCAATTCTTTGTTAATACACTTGGTTGCCTCCTAGCTATATAACTTCTGGGTGTAAATCATTGAACTTTACCCTCTAATGAAGTATTGTAGAAAATAAATTGTAATGGATACTTTTTTATCTTGTTCCTCTTTTATTGGTGTCTTTGTCGATTTTGACTTTTCACATTATAATCTAATACTATTAATTCATTTTGTGTTGTTTCTTTTTAATCCTACAAGGCAAATTAAAGTTGAAAGGCAAGCAGTGTGGATTCTTTAACAAAATTAGGAAATGCTCAGAAGTAATGAGATTGGAACTTGTATTTTTTTAAAAATTAAAACTTTCATGCTTTTCTGGTTGTGGTGAACTGCCTGTTCTCATTAGTTTGAAGATAAAAAGTGATTTCAGGGTGGTCGTTTTGAAATTGACATTTACCAAAATTATGTATGCAAAGTGCTTTAAAAGCACAGCCGCAACATAAATGCTGAGAAAGGGTTTACAATTCTATATCACTTAGATTATGAATAGCAATAGTCTTAACTCAATATATCTGTAAAAAAAAGAAAGCTGAGCCTGTCAGACTCAATAGGTAGTAAGTGCCAGAGGTATTTCCTTTGTGTTTAGGTAAAGAATGCCAGCAACAGTCCCAGATCAACTTCAGTTGATAATACCAACCAAAAAAATCCCAACAGGAAAAGACTGTTGTGATTTTATACCAATTAAGTGTTAAGTGGCTCTTTCTTGCTTGAGGGTGTTTGGCCTGAAGACAAGTACCACTACCTGTCCTGATGTGCAGAATGAGCAGTAATGCTTCTAATGGAAGGATACATTCTGCTTTACTGCTGCTGCATTGATTTGGAATCAAACATTCTCTAATAAATAGATTATTCTATCCCTTAAAGCACTTAATCTTATAAAACAATTGGATTCTACTTGGGCAAGCTCTGGAAAGTTTTTTTTCAAAACTAGTAAATTCTGAAAGTATGGTGTTTTGTGATCCAAGTGTCCACCTTCCCCAGTGCCATGAATGAACAAAGGTGAAATGGTAAAAGTGAGTAAAGAGTGTTTCATCAAGCTGCTAGTCCAAATTTTTTGAATCAAATTTCTCATCATAAGCTACAATATATATTTGGGACCTGTGATTTACGTTACTTTTGCTTTAAACACATACCTGGATAAGCCAGCAGGAGACAAAATACAGTACTGCATTATCTGTGGAAACTCTTCATTGTTCACAATGGGAATGACCCATTGGCTTCAATGCCTCAGTGTTACCATGCAGAATTTGAGCTCTGGTTATTGCCAGGGTGGTCATGGCTATGGCATAAAGCAGGCATCCCCAAACTCGGTCCTCCAGATGTTTTGGGACTACAACTCCCATCATCCCTAGCTAACAGGACCAGTAATCAGGGATGATGGGAATTGTACCAAAACATCTGGAGGGCCGAGTTTGGGGATGCCTGGCATAAAGACTCCTCATTTATGTGTGATTCTTGGATAACAGAGAACATGTTTGTGAATTCACATAAACATTCTGGCTTGTACCGGTACCAGTTGATAGCTGAATTTAAACCTCTCAAGCACATTGCGTGAGACACAATATCCAGTGCACAGGGCTATTGATGATACTATTTTAATGCACATTTGACCTACAGACCTATATGTTTACTCAGAAGTTAGTCCCACTGGTTTTTAAAGTGGGCTTATTTCCAAGTAGGGCTGGAACAATAGGGTACTCATAATGCAAACCTAAACATCCTAAGGACTGAGTCCCACTGAACACATTGGGAGTTACTTCTGAGTAAAAAATATTTAGGATTGTCAGAATTACTTCCTGACCCTTTGCTTGTTTAAGTAATCGTATAAATATGCATGCTCTTGGAAATTGTAATGCATCATGCTTTCCTGAACTCAATATTATTACAGGTGCATACTTGCTCAAAGGTTGCAATCCTAACCTAAGGTTACCAGATTTTTTTCAATGAATCTGGGGACACTTTTCAACTTCAATGGATTTTGTATGGGGACTGATTTGTAAATCCGGGGACTGTCCCCGGGGAACGGGGACATCTGGTAACCTTATCCTAACCCCACTTACCTGGGAGTAAGCCCCAATGAAATCAGTGGCACTTCTCAGCAGTTAGTTAGGAGTGGGATTTAAATGGAATAATTGACATGGGGGGGGATTACTAAAAGGCGGCACTTGGCACTTTGTCCTGGATCTTAGGCAAGTAGGTGTTTTCGTTAAAAAAAAGGCTCAACAACTTTTGGAGTGTCCTGGCAACCCTCCCTATTGTTGCCTTTGACTGGACTTAACCGTCCAGGGGTCCTTTACCTTTTTACCCATTAGTGATTCCTTCCACTCCCATTCAGAGGGAATTATGAGTTAAACTCCTTAGGGTTATGTTAACAACGTGAGTAAGTTTCTGCTCAATGAGGTGCATGCTCACTTGGGGTTTTTTTCTTATCAATGGGTAATGCAGAGAGATGTGTTTGCCACTTGTCCATTTTTCACCTGGACAGTATGGAAATTGCAGATCAATATTTGACATCCAGTGGGTGCCTTGGCTGGAAAAAGCAGTTGGGTTGGGGCAGGGCTTTCCCTTCTCTGCCATCACTTTAGCAGCAGTGGTACTGCTCAGTTCCTGTGACATGGTTAGGGAAGGAGAGAGAAACAATTAGGGCAATGTTTGGGTCCTGACTGTCACTTGGATGCAGTGCACCAGGGCATGTGGTTCACGCAGCTCTGCTTGCTGGCCTATAAGTATTTAGGGGAGAACCCACTCGCCCCGTATGCGACCCACAACAAACAGTTCTCCCTCTTGCCCTCCTGGCCTACCTGCGGGTTCTGAACGTGGGTCACACTGTTGCATCTAACCCAACATTCCGTTTGCCAGCTAGGTAGTTTTGAGGAGGGATGGGGGCCGTGAGCACACAACACGCCCCATGTTGCACTACTCCTATAAACCCCCGACTATCGGCCATGGCGGCTGCGCTGGAGGGGATACCTCAAGGGCTGCCTATTACCCGTCGCGGCTTTAAGCGCCTTTGGGGGGGGGGCTGCCCCATTTTCTATCCTGCAAACTTTGGGTACACCCGACGCTTCAGCGGTCCAAGTTTCAGCTCTGCGCTGCTTCCTGGCCTAGAAACCTGCTTCCCTTGTATCAGAGGAGCACTAAATATATACAAATATTATTTTTTTAATGAGGGCGGGCGATCGGGCGTTGTATGTCGGGTCTGGATTCATTTACTGACAAGGATCTTGCTAACAATCGCGAGAACCGTGTAAAGCCCATTGGATTCACGCTTCGCAATCCTGAACATACTTGCTGGGGAGTAAGCCGCGCTGAACGTGGTGGGATTTACTTCGGAGTAAGGGTGCCCAGGGCAGCGCTGGGAGCGGACGCTTTGAGGCCGCGCGACCCTATCGCTCTCCTCCGCGAAGCTGCTCCGGAGAGAGAACACACCATGTTCAATATAGCCCGACACACTTTCCCCCCTTTCTCTCTCTTTCCTTCAGCACAAACCGAAGCGGCATCCGGGCCGGCTCTCCCCCCGCCAGAGGGCGTCGCGGGCACCTGCTCAGGCCTCCTTCCTTCCTTTTCCGGCCGGCCGAGCGCTTCGGTTTTCCGGGGCTGGGGCTGAGGCGATGGCGGCCGGAGGCGCCGATGCTGTGGATGTGGAGGAGGATGCTTCTCAGCTCTTATTTCCCAAGGGTGAGCGGATGGGCCCTCGGGGGCGCAGGAGACGCGAGGCGCCCCCGGCCTTGTTCCGGAGGAGACCTCGGCTTGTGAGGGAGCAAAGAAGCAGCAGGAGTCTTGCCTGGAGGGGAGCAACATTCCTCAATCTTGGCTGTAAAAAGCGCTCGTGTATCGCTAGCCTCATTCGCACCATATGTTGAAAGCGACATGGTACCGCTTTAATAATAATAATAATAATAATGGCTCTCCGCCGCCAAATAATTCGGGGAGCTGTGGTTTGTTCAGGGTAATGAGACTTGTTAGGAGACACCCCTATTTCCCCTCATGGATCTACGGTTTCAGAGTGATTTTAACCAACAGTTCTTCTTCACAGGGAACTATGGAAATGGTGGCTCTGGATGGGGGGATAAGGGTCTCGGCGATCTTAGCAAAACTACAGCTCCCAGAATTGTTTGCGGGAAGCCCTGTCTGCTTAACGTGGCACCAAACTGGTTTTAAATGCACGGTGCGAATGTGCGTTTAGTGTGAGTCTGCTCTCTGTTCCTTTTGTCCGAGGCAAGTGATGCAGCAGTTTTGAAGTTGAGCGTCTCTGGCCCTTCCCTGGATGGGAGGCTGTTTAGTATTCTGTTGTATGCTACATATACAATTGTTATATAAACTGTAGATAAATATGTGGCTTTGTTTCTGGGGTCCTTGGCATGCAGTTACTTTGATTATTGGTTTATTGTTCACACTCAGAACAGCTGCCTTGAGCAAGCAACAAAACAGTATATTGCTTTTTGTCTTTAAAAGCAGCATATGATGCCTTCTGCATTCCAAAGCAATCTGAGGCCCCCCTTTTAACATTCAAGTTTTATATGTGCTAGTACTTTGGAAATATTTTCACATTTACATGTGTGTTGGAGTATTCTGGAGAAGCATGTGACTGTACTGCACAAATAATTGAGCTGGAGAATGATCTCCTTTTTGTAAATTTGGCAGAATGGGCCAGATAATTATTATTGTCTTTACATCAAGAGGTATAATCTGTGTATAACTGGATCTTAATATGGGGTAGTAGAATAGATGGTACCACTTCAATCAGGTGTTTGAATGCTCCCACAGGGACAGCAAAGAGAGGATTGAGCTAGAATCTTTCTTTCATATGTTTTCTCAATGGAGTGAGTGGGTTTTATGTGTCGGATCATTCAAAAATAGTATTCTCTACCCACCACCTGAAGTGCTACTACCATATGTGTACCATATGGCTTAAGTGTTACCAATGGTGGTGTGTTTCTCTGTGCCTTTTGAACTATCAGTTTCTTCCTCACTCATCTTTGCATATAGAATTTGAGACTGCCGAAACCCTTCTAAATTCAGAAGTGTACATGCTTCTTGAACATCGGAAACAGCAGAATGAGAGTGCAGAAGATGAGCAGGAGCTCTCAGAAGTATTCATGAAAACCTTGAACAATACTGTACGCTTCAGCCGCTTCAAAAACCGGGAGACTATTGCTAGTGTCCGCAGGTGAATAATTTTTCAAATCAATTATTTTTCATAGGCTAATGTGAGAGTGAATGCAAAAGAAGCTGAACAAATAAAACCTTTTCCCTAATGCAAATACATTTATTTCTAGCATTAAATGACGTTATTTTGTAAGTTGGTTTTATTTCACAATTGAAAGTAATGTGCAGGTGTGACATCTGTTGAGTCCTTTTAGCATAATATTTGCATTAAATGGAGATTAACATAGTTTCTACATGTGAATGAAGAATAGCATTTCCTAGACTGCTCTTCGTCTAAAGCCCCCTGGTGTGCTTCAGATTTAAAAGTCTATAACATGTAATGTTAAACTATAGTTTAATGCTATATGCAGGACCAGGAATGAGCTCACGCAAGTCTTGGATTTGCATGCTCCCTCTTCCTATGTGGCCTGGGGGAGAATTTTGACAGTATTTCATTTTCATTTGATAGAATCCTGACTTGTAAATGCATAGAAACCAGATTTTGTTATAAACCATGACATCTGGTTTATATGCAATGGCAAGCTGGGTTTCTTGGAAGCAAAACTAGACACTGCTGAAGTTCTCCCCCTGGTCATGCAGGCAGAAGAGAGTGAAGAAAGGAGCGTGAGAGCCTGAGTATCGCTTTGGTTCATCTCAGTTCATGCACATAGTACTAACTAAGCCATAGAACCTAGAGCAAAGCTTTCCAAACTGTGTCACAACATGTTAGTGTGTCAGCTGCAGTGTGTAGGTGTGTCACGTGAACACTCCCCGTGCTCCTCCTGGGGCTGGAAAGGGGTTAGTTTGACCTCTGGTTTGCTAGTAAAACTGAATTACTGTGTCGTGAAATGATGCATGTCTAGAAAGTGTATCATCAACCTGAAAAGTTTGGAAAGCTCTGACTTAGAGCCATGAGTTCTTTCCATGTTATTTCTTTAGTTGATGCTTATGTAGTTCGTAGGATTATAACTCACAAGATTTATCACTTTCAGTCTTGTAAGGGTAGGATTCAACATTCCTTCTGCTAGTCTAGAACTGATACAGTTGTCTCTTAATTACAGGTAGGTAGCCGTGTTGGTCTGCCGTAGTCAAAAGAAAAAAAATCCTTCCAGTAGCACCTTAGAGACCAACTAAGTTTGTTATTGGTATGAGCTCTCATGTGCATGCACACGAAAGCTCATACCAATAACAAACCTAGCTTGGGCCATACTTTGTTTGGTTGCATCTATTGGGCAGATGTATAGATCTCCACCACCCTGTACTAATCTAACTGGACAATATGGCTGAAGGATCTGATGCTGTGCTGATTTTTCTCTTCCACGTGGTAGTGATTGATAACTGGCACACTATTCCTAACCAGCATTGAGTAGGAAATAGACTAATACTATATGCAAATATAATCACTGACTGCCAGCAGCTTCAAAGCCACAGTGGGAAAGGGCTTCCCTAATGGTAAAATTCCAAAAGGCATCTGATGGTTCACTGTGGGAAGCAGGGTGCTGGTGCAGATAGATAATTGAGCTGATTCAAAAGAGCTATTATTTTTCCGTCTTCAATTATTTTTTGCTTAGTATAAGCATGATTCCTTCTAGAGCCCATGATTTTAAACTTTTGTCTCTTATCTACTTATCATAACTCTTTCACATGCTCGAAATCTGGAAAGTGTTCACTGATTCTGTTCACTGTTAGTGGCTGTGTATGCTTTTATGTCAAAGCACTCAGATAAACTCTGTGTTTCAAAGTTGTTATAGGCAATGGGTTGCCATTTGTCCAAGCAGTTTCTTCTTTGCCCTTTGGAACAATAACCATGTGATTCTACATATCTCCTCAGAAGTAAGTCCCATTGAGTTCAATGGGGCTTACTCAAAGGTATGTGGGAATAGAATTGCTGCCTAAATAGATGTGGAGTTGGTACTTACTTACATTTATTAAAAGCAGTGTGAATAGACAGAAACATTTGGAAATCTAGTGGGTTCCCTCTTGTTGATGGGAATGCCATCCTTCTAAAATCCTAACCAGATTTGTTAAAGAAGCAACTTTCAGTTAAAATGATCTATCTATCTATCTATCTATCTATCTAGGAATACAAATTTTGGTGGAGTAAATAGTAAGCAACTGTTACTTTTTCTTTGAAGCATGTTACAATACAAAGCCATGTATTTACTTTTAGTATTTTGTGATACTTATGTGCGATCTTTTCATAGACTATATATACCAGGCATAGGCAAACTTGGCCCTCCAAATGTTTTGGGACTACAACTCCCATCATCCCTAGCTAACAGGACCAGTGGTCAGGAATGATGGGAGTTGTAGTCCTAAAACATCTGGAGGGCTGAGTTTGCCTATGCCTGATATACACGGGGGGGGGGGATCCCTAATCCTTTTTGAGTAGCTGTACTGTTTTTTCTGCAACTTCTGTTCTCTTTTGTATTCCATTTTTTACATGCATAGTTTATTTTATTTGTTCCTGCAGTTTGTTACTCCAGAAGAAGCTCCATAAATTTGAATTGGCGTGTTTAGCTAATTTATGTCCTGAGACAGCTGAGGAAGCCAAAGCTTTAATTCCCAGGTGAGTCACCCCAGGTGAAAGGATTCACTTCATGTTCCAAAGGGTTTCTAAAGCGTGAACAACTAAAAAGGTCAGAGTAATGGTTCTACAGTTGGATTTAAGGTTAGCATACCAGCCAGTTAACTGGTCAATATATTTTCAATTGACTGCCTATTATTTTGACCATGATCAAGCATCTCTTGAAGCCCTGATGCTTGAAGAAGTGGCCTGCTGCCTATTTAGCTCAACTGTCTTTTAAAAACTGGTTATCTTTTTAAATAATTGCTGATACTATGTTTTGTTCTTATTTCTTTTTTTAATGTAATTTATAGCTTTACCTTTGTAGGATAACGCCCAAAAGTACAATCCACATTTGCAGAAATCTTACCTGACATTGGTTACACTGAGACAATCCTCCAGACCATAATCAAATCAGATATGAGCCCTGTGCTCTTAACACTCCCCCTCACCTGCAACTTAATACATTATTCATAGTTTTTCCCTTTCAGGAAAGCTTGAGCATCAACCCTTAAAAAGAGAGAGAACAAAACTTAACCATTGCTTGCTCCTGTCTTTCAGCTTAGAGGGTCGGTTTGAAGATGAAGAGTTGCAGCAGATTCTTGATGACATTCAGACCAAGCGAAGTTTTCAGTATTAGAAGGAACAACCAGACCCTCCAAACTCTGAACACTGAAAAAGAGAAATCTAAAAATGTTCATTGGTTTCTATACATCTCTGGACCAGTCCTGACTATCTCTCGATAGAAAAGAAGCTGATGTAGGGTGATGACATGCTTTTAAAAAGGGTTTCTTAGCTCTTTGGACTTGTTGAACGTTGAGAGAGTTGGCAAGACTAATGTGGCATGAGCCACAGAACTCTGAAAAGTTTGCCTTGATTAGTTGAATATTTGTTTCCAAACTTTGTCTTTCTCCTGGGAATATACAGAATGTTTATGGGGCCAGACAGAATGAACATATGTTGCCCAAGATAGGAGAAACTTTTCCTATTATATTTTGAGAATTGTAATAGTAGAATCAGGATAGATAAATTTGTGTGGTTTTTTGATGTGTTTGATCAAAAGCCTGAGTTTTTCTCTTCAACAATAATTTTGTACAATTGTTTGTGAATTAAAGTATAGTATTTCTAATGAGGGGTCTGTGATTCGTGAATGTTCTCATTCACTCATTGTTTATACAAAAGTCCTGTTGTCTTGAGGAAATACTCTGCAAGGGGTGGATGAACACAAGGAGCTGAAGGAATTTGTTGGATTATTAAATTGCATATAATATTTTTGCTGTATGTTGGTAAATTGATGTAACGTTATTTAATTTGTATACATACATTGCTATAAACAATAATTGCACATACAATGTATGTATGTTGAAGAGAGACAAAAATAATACTTTTGTGTTTTGAGAAGTGTGACTGGAAATGTCAAACTGGGTGAATGAGCTACCATAAGTAGCACTTCTTAGTTTTGTAGTGTGAAAGGAAACTGCTGGCAGAACCATGGGGCTCACAAAGGTAGAAACATGATCCATGCCCTACACTTAGGCAGAAATGCACTAATGCTACAGAAATTGCATGTTACAATACGTCAGTCAGCTGTCATAAATGATGAGATTTCCCTCATCCAGCTGGCAACAGTGACTGAGGAATGAGTCGGCTTACTCCATTCCTGGCACCTGCAGAATCACTTCTAATGGTATTTTATTTATTCATTACTTTTATTTATTAACAGCATTTATATGCTACCCAATAACAGTAGCCTACAAGTATTAAAACATTAAAATACAACAATAAGCTGTGAAAGGTTTGCTGAACTAGTTTCTATTCAAGCCTGACCAAGTGAATAAAACACGGGGAAAGTCAGGAGTAATAACCTCAGGATTTAGTAAAAAATATCTGTGTGTGCAGAAGCAAACAAGTTGAAGCAATCTGATATATCTTGAATAGATTTTTCTGCCAGACAGTAACCAATAATCATCACTCATAAGCTGCAGCAGTGGAATGATTACTCTGGAAAAGCTTATGAAACCACTTGTTTTTGTACCAAAAACCTAGTATTTAATTTGTCAAGATTTTTTTTAAAGAGATGTAAAACCTTGTCAAAATTTGGTCTGATCCCAATCCACTGAGAATCACATTGAATTTATTTTTCTTGTTGGATCTTGCTTGAAAACTACTCATGCAATACCACCAGTCATAACAGCTTCCATAAGGTTTTTGTCTTGTGCCTGAAATATTTAAGGTTGTGGGTTTTTTGTGGGGGGGCTGCCCAATGGTTCTGAATAATGATTTGTAAACATAAAATCCTAAACTTCTTGGATTCTACCTTTTCCACATCTATTAGTAAAAGTTGGGGGGGGGGATAAACCCTCTGGGCTATTCCAATGCAAATATTAAACTAAATTTGGAGAACGAGAGCTACATTATACCACACTTCTAGTGGTCAGATTATTTTGCCCTTTTGGAGATGCTTCCTATTCCCTTAGTTCGCTTTCCAAACTGTGTGTTGTGACACATTAGTGTGTCAGCTGCAGTGTGTAGGTGTGTCCCTATACATTTCATTATTAAATTTATGTATGTTTCCGTATCTCTTACAAGGGGTTAGTTTAACCTCCGGTTTGCTAGTAAAACTGAATTGCTGTGTCACGAAATGATGCATGTATAGTGTGTCACCAACATGAAAAGTTTGGAAAGCTCTGCATTAGTTCCCAACCGTACCAAGCTGAGGCTTTTAAATTATCTTGTGCAGAAGCTATTACCAACTGACAGAGCAGGAACCACATCTTTTTATTGCCATGGAAAGTGGGGATTAGTTTTGCTTTGACTGCAATAGACGACAAACCAAGGGCTGGCGTAGATTTGTGCTCGTTACTGGAACATATATAAGGGATACAAAGAGGCTTAGGATGTGGCAACCTTGCACCTGCCCTGGCTCACTCCATTGGCAATACACACCAAGTTTCCATGCACAGTGTGGTCTTGATACTTCACCTCCGTTTGCACTGGCTACCTTTAAGCTGTCTTGCTATGGTTACTTTTACCTTTTTACATCCCAATCCTATGGCATTATTAGGCTTGCCTAAGTTTACTGACTGCATTAGAGATGGAGATGATAGAAAACCATTGAGGTAATATCTTGATTTCTTGTGATGATTGAGATGCCTCATTAATTCTTCGTAAACTATGTTGCGGGCTTCTTTATTGCACCTTACAATTCTCTCTTTAAAAACGGCTTTATGTACGTGTAGGGTTTGCTTTCTCCCTTCTCTCTGCACCCCCCAATCTTGGTTTTTCCTGCCAGGATATCAAGGGAGGGGTGCCTGTGGTCCGTCAGGTGTCATTGGGCTCCCAACTTCCACCATCTGGCCATTGTCCATGCTGGCTGGGGCTGGAACACTCCTTTTTTCATTCCTCTTCTGGACTATAATCAGCACAGAAATAATCCTTCTAAAAGTCAAAGAAACACCACTATTTGGAGACCTTTTGGGAAGTCTAATAAGGGTTTAAGCTTCTGATCCCGCTCCCCGACTCCCCAGCCTGCTTTCCACGGTAAGCCCTTCCCTTTCCGCCACAGCAGCCGGAAACCAGTCGCAAGAAGATGTCGTCGCTTAGTGTTCTTCAGAAGAGGCACGCGCATGCTCAGCGCCTTCGATCTCCTCCCTCCCTTTGGCTGGTTTCCGCGCGCGCGCGATGACGTCGTTCATGTGCACCGCCTCCGATCGCTGGTGGGGAAGATGGCGGATGGTGGCGACGGCTCGTGAGGCAGCAGCTTCCGGGATAGGCGAGCTCTAGGTTTTTGGGCCCCGCGTACGGGGTTCTGTGAGCGGCTGCTTTGTGAGTTTTTCTCCTTGGGGCGGTGGGGAGGCGGGGGTGCGGGAGGGAAGGAACCCCGGCGACCCGGAAGACCGCCGCGGCTTCCGCCATCTTTAGGCCGCGAGAGGTGCCGCTGTTACGCTATTGGCGGCGATGGGGCCTGTGGCTGAAAGCCGGGTTAGGAGAAGGACGTTGTGAGGAGAGCGGGAGAGAGGCCGGCGTGGGGTTAGGAGCGAAAGTTTGAAAAGAGCCGCAAAGTCTTCAGTCGAAGCCCGGTAGGGGAAAGCCGACCATCTATCTGCCCTGCTGTTTCGGGCGCAATAAGTAATTTCGGCCTCGCCCTAAGATCCACAAGAGTAGCTGAAGAGTACCTTGGGTGTAGGGTAGCAGCTGTGTGTGTGATCTGCGCTTAGGGATCCTTTCCATTCAGAGCGCACCTCAGCCACTCACTCGCTAGGTGTCCCTAAGATAAACGCCGCCTTACCAACCTGATCTCGTTTGTAAAGGGGGGGGGGTGATTATGACAGGCCACCTTAAAGGGGTGTTGTAAGGGCCAGTCACTTGTAGATGTGTAGGACGCTTTAGGGACCTTTAACGTATGCTAGGTAGATGATAAAGGCAAGCTTCATATAATTATTTTGGAGTGTAACTTCTTGGTGTACGACCATGCAGGGTTTCAAGTAGCATTAGATTTAAGCAAAACAAGTAGCACCTATAATTGTAAGAACAAGGTCAGGCTGCATTCCTGAGTGCACTATTTGGCAGAAGCTCAGTTGAGTACAATGGGACCTAATTTGAATAAGAATGCATAGGATTGTGCTGTTACTGTCAGTTGTTAGTTTAATAACCAATAAGAGGTATTAACAATGCAAACATATTAAATATATATTTACACTGTGTAGGAACCTTATGAATATGTTAGGAAAGAATAATACTTTTCCATTTTTTTAATGTTAGAACAGCATATGCACTGAGAAATTCAATGCAAGTTCCAGAAATTGATTAGGAGCAGATTTTTTACCAGTTACACTCTTATTCGAATAAGTACTTGCTAACTTATTTTATCAAGAAGTCATAATTCCACAATTTTCAAAAATACTCAGTGTGTGAGTAGGATCATGCTCAGACAACATTCCTGCCATGTACCGTATTTTTCGCTCCATAAGACGCACTTTTTCCCTCCTAAAAAGGAAGGGAAAATGTTGGTGCGTCTTATGGAGCGAAGGCTTCGGTCCCGCTGCCGCCTCCCACCCCCCGCAGTGTTTGGTGGGAGGTGGGGGGCGGCAGCAGAGATGTTGTTCAATCCTCCCGGCACCTCCGTTCGCAGAAACAGGCTTGTTTCTGCGAACGGAGGCTGCGGGGAGGATTCAGCAACATCCGCTTCGCTCCCCACTGCCTCTCCCCACCCCCGCTGTGTTCGGCAGCGGATCCAGGATCGGGAGGATCCAGAAGTTCCTCCTTCGCGCCACCCGTCGGGTAGTGGAGGAAGCTGCAGCATCCCAGCTGCTTCCTCCACCACCCCGCTGCTTCAGAGCTTGAAGCGGCAGCATCTCCGCTGCTTTCTCCACCATCCCGCGCCCCGATCTCAAAAGCAGGCTTTTGGGATCGGGGCGCGGGGTGGTGGAGAAAGCGGCAGCATCCCAGCTGCTTCCTCCACCACCCCGCGCCCGGCGCCAAACCCAAAAGCCTGCTTTTGAGATCGGGGCGCGGGATGGTGGAGAAAGCAGCGGAGATGCTGCCGCTTCAAGCTCTGAAGCAGCTCATCCCCGCTTGCTTTAAAAGGAGCTGGGGACGAGGGGTGAGCCGCTCTGAAGGAGGAACGTTCACCCCTTCAGAGCGGCTCATCCCCACTTGTATTAAAGAGAGCCAGGGAGAAGAGGTGAATGCTCCGGTTCACCCCTCATCCCCAGCTCCTTTTAAATCAAGCGGGGATGAGCTGCTTCAGAGCTTGCTTTAAAGGGAGCTGGGGACGAGGGGTGAACTGGAGCGTTCACCTCTTCTCCCTGGCTCTCTTTAATACAAGTGGGGATGAGCCACTCTGATGCTGCGCAGCATCAGGACAGCTTTCCCCCCGGCTTTAAAGCCAGGTAGGGTGAAGGGGAGAACGCTCCCTTCTCCCTACCTGGCTTTAAAACAAGCAGGAGAGAGCTTCCCTGATGCTGCACAGCGTCAGGACAGCTCTCCCCCGGCTTTAAAGTCAGGTAGGGTGAAGGGAAGAATGCTCCCTTCTCGCTACCTGGCTTTAAAACAAGCAGGAGAGAGCTTCCCTGATGCTGCGCAGCGTCAGGACAGCTCTCCCCCGGCTTTAAAGCAAGTGGCAAAGGGGTGGGGGAGGGATGCTTCTCACTGAAGGGTGGTGGCAGAGGGATGCTGTTGGTTGCTCCCCGCCATCCCTGTTGGCCAAAGGAGGCTTGTTTTTGAGATCGGGGTTGGCGGGGAAGAACCAGCAGCATCCCTCTGCCGCCGCTCCTAGCCTTTTAGAGGAGGAAAACCAGAAAAAATATTTTTTTCTTGTTTTTTTTCTTGTTTTCCTCCTCTAAAAACGAGGTGCGCCCTATGGTCCGGAGCGTCCTATGGAGCGAAAAATACGGTACTACTTGACATACATGCATTTGTTATAAAAGTTTGTATATAAACATTTGTTATAAAGCCTGTAGCTGTCTAGTTTCTAGTATATTCAGTATTAAAGTAAATTTCATATGTTCTCAGAACGCAGGTGTTTACTTTAGAATTAACTGAAACTTAATACTTCAGACTGTTTCAGTTGTGTGAAATGTTTCAGTGGTGCAGGAAGGTAGGATGTAAGTTTTAAATTAAGTAAATTTGAGACAAACATTACATTTTTGCTGGTAAGCCATAAAGTTTTGTTCATCTTAAAGTAGAATATTAATAAACCAATAAAATGCTGAAGATTTTACTTCTAATGCTTATTAATCATACATAGTTTACACTTCAAATGGAATAGTTTAATCTGTTAGTTGGAATAGTAGCTAACATCTCAAATATGTAAATAAGATACCCTTTGAAATAGTCATATATTAAATTCCATGTTACATAATTCTGCAAAAGGAATTAATTTGAGTTCTTAATTTTGAGCTTTTATTTTTATTCCTGAAATTTGGATATAAAGCTAATTTGTATTAATTGCATGAACAGTTTTCAATTGTTCTGCAAACAAAGCCAATGGGGAGTGGAATGCCCAGAGAATGCATAGTTGGTACACTTACTGAGCAATCCTAACTAGGCATATATGCAAGGATTTCCAGGAAACAGACACGCTGGTGTATATCTTATGTAAGTTGAATTGCACCCTAACTGCTGCTGGCCAGGGTGGCACAGCCAGAGTTTGGGTGTCCAGTATAAACCTTCATTTTCTGATCTTTCCTTGCCTCTAGTAATTATAGTTGCATTTTTGGTGGTATAAATTAAAACAAATTCTGTGCATGGAACAAATGAATGAAGGAAATTAGGGCACCATGTAAGTTTTTTATCGCTCTCTTCAAGACATCCATCCCCACCCTTAACATACACTATTTTGTCCTTTAATTCTGGTAGCTTAATTTGCCTCAATAGGCAAACCCTTTGCCAGAGTTAGTAGCTATGCCAGGGTAAGTAATGTGCACTGGCCTAAGTGTGCAGTCAGCGAGTGGAGAGTTATGTCTCATCCCAATCTCTCCCACCTGGTGTATTTGGGGGTTAGGATTGCACATTTAAATCTTGACATGTTGAAATATTCACTTTGTCAAACAAGCTATGATGAATACCGTCACATTGCATGCTCTCTTTAGTTATCCATATGTAAAAAAAAAAAAAGCAGGAGTATATAAATACTACCCACTTGAATCAAACTTGCTCTATAATTTTTTTAATTACAAGTCTGCTGCTCATTAAGTTATGCCTTCACTTTACTGAAATAGTCTAACAATGCCGGGCTAGATCCAGTAGTGACTTTCTGCTCACAGAGGCTTGCTTTCTATGAATGGAAAGAATTTTGGTCCAACAGAGACTCTCGTAATGGGAGAGGTGATTTTTGATAGTTCTCCTTTCCCGCCTGCAGTGCCCTCCCAACTGTTCCAGAGGGATCTCCAACCCTCTTGAATATACAGTATTTGAATGGGGAATTGGCAAAAGGTTCTTCCCCACCCCTTCTTCAGTAAGTGGATGATAGGAGCACCCTTCCTGTGGCCAGAACTGGATCTAACCTGCATGTTTGCCTCACAGACAGTTCCTCTCTGCTTTTTGGAGGAAAAAATCATTCATATATTTACTCAAACTAATAATAATAATATTTACAGAATATCTAAAAACATAATAAAAAACATCAACATCCAAAAAACCACCCTGATACAGGAATGCCTTCAGATGTCTTCTAAAAGTTGTGTAATTCTTTAAAAAAAAATTACTGTTTTTATTTAAGTTGTGTAATTCTTTATCTCCTTGACATCTGAAAGGAGGGCATTCCATCGGACGGGCGCCACTACTGAGAAGGCCCTCTGCCTGGTTCCCTGTAACTTCGCTTCTCGCAGTGAGGGAACTAGCAGAAGACCCTCAGAGGAGGACCTCAGTGTCCAGACTAAGGGATGGGGGTGGAGATGCTCCTTCAGGTATACTGGGCCGAGGCCATTTAGATCGCCACATGCTCTGTTACTGAGAACTTTGTCAGTTGGAGTGCTGCTGTTCCTGACTGATACTTTCAAAATGTCTTCTGTTTGGAAGTCCCTTACCAATGGCTTGCTCCACTCTTCTTCCCATCCTGCATCAGAATGCAGAAGGAGTTTGAGGGTGAATCAGGGTGTATCATTGTTTGGTCTGGAAGATGTCTAACTTTTTTCTCTATTTTTTGTCGTGGTCTTGTGGGTCACCTCAAGGCACACTAGGGATCAGAGTCATTGTTTATTTTAAATAGAATTACTTGAAGATCCAATTAATTGCAGAATGATTTTATTATAAGTACAATATCTGTAAGACTATAATCTTAGCATAAAAAATTAGAAAGGCCCAACTAATCAGATGAGGAATCAGATCTAGCAGACGCATTATACAATTTTGAAATTTGTCTCACTGTTTCATCATTCCCCTGAAAATTAGATTTGGTGTGACTTCTTAATTAGTTGTCTTCAACAGTGTATTGAGACACTATGGGGTGAGGTGATTGTTGGACTAGGTTTGAGAAGATCCAGGTTCAAATCCCTGCTAAGCCTAAACCATAAAGCATTTTAGACCAGTCACTATAACTGAAGACCAATCTACCTCACAGAGTTGTTGTGAGGATAACATGAAACTATAGAAACCATCTACCCTGCCTTGATATTCTTGGAGGAAAAGGTGGATATAGATTTAGTGAATAATATAGTGGTTGTGTGGAATAGGCAAAATGTAATTGGGTCACAGTAGCTAGCCATGTAAATCAGTTTGCCCATCTGTAGTTTCACTTGGACATGTAGTAATTGATATTTATATTACGTTCCAGGATCTAAAGATTTTAAATAAAAACACATTACAACAAATTTCTCTGAATGGAACCAGTTACTTGAATTATGGCTTTGCAGAAAACCTGGCTTCCTAGCAGTCTTCAAGGAGCCTGTTCCAGAGTAAGGAAGAAGCCCTGGGAGTTGCAGTCTGTAGAGATTTCAAACTAGTTTTGCTTCTAATTGTAAACAGTTAGTGTCTGGGGAAAATGCCTGGCTTTCTGAAGTTAGATGGGATTCATTATCTTCCACCTCGTTCTGCAAATATTTTGGAGAGCTTCATAATTAAGTTACCTTTTGCACTCTGGAGAGGTTATATAAGGGTACGTACATTGTTCCTAAGACATGCAGGGTTTATAATAAGAAAATAACAAAATTCAAATTGTCTGCAGAACAGTGCATTGAAGAATAAAATGGGGTATTTCACTTCAGACATTTGTCTGCATAAAATTCAGGTCTATTTCTACCCTTGCCAGTAAAGAAAGTGATTGCACATGAAGAATAAATATTAATATGAGAGAATCCTGACTAGCAGCACAACCCTAATCATGCCTATTCAGAAGTAAGTCCTATTGAATTTAATGGGGTTTACTCTCAGGTAAGTAGGGTTAAGATTGCAGCCAAAATCACAAGTGCTAGGATTTAGAAATATGTTGAACTTGCTCAGGTGCAGATACCAGGTGTGTTAAACTATGCCATGTACACTTAAAGGCAGATTTCAGTGGTATAACATCCCACATCTAACCCCTAAAATGGGGCTTCTCAAGCAGGAAATGTGAAACATAGTATTCATTGGTGGACTAGCTTATGTGCAGTCAAATTACTGATTAATCTGTTGCAGAGAATCTGTTTGAATTTGCAATCTTTTTACTAGTAATGTGCCTTTACATCAATATTCATTATAATCCATCAATATTCATTTATAGCAGGACTAGTGAATTGAAGCCCGTTGAGATAACGGGCGCTAGCCCGGCAGCACACACGCGCGCCTTGCGGGGCGGGGGGCACAGCCGCGGCTGCGTTCCTGCCGCCGCGGAGGGAGGAGGCTGAGCGCGGGGAAACCGGGGAGCCCCCCAACCCCGGACGCCCCCTCGGAGGCCGGCACCGCCGCGCGCGCCCAGCTCCCTCCCTCGCCATGGCCTCTCCCTCGGTGGCCGAGCGCAGCCTGCAGCAGGCGCGGCTCCCGCAGGCTGAGCAAGCGCCGGCCGCAGCGGCCGCCATAGGCGGCGGGAGCGGCGCAGCGGTGGGAGTCTCCATAGGCGGGCGGCGGCGGCGGCAGCCCCGGCAATGGCGACGGCGCAGTTTCGGCCGGCCGGAAGTGTCTCTGCGTCGTCCCGCCCCCCTCTCCGCCCCTCCAATCCCTGCGTCCCCGTGTGACATGCGCAGAACGCACTTCCGTGACACACGGAAAAGCAGGGACACTTCAAGATTATTATATAGGATGTTAAAACCATGGCTTGTATAAGTGTCCAGAAGGAAATTAGTGTCCTAGGCCCATTGTTCAGCGTCTTTATAAACTATTTGGACAAAGGAATTGAGGGGATGCTCATCAAATTTGCAGATGACACCAAACTGGGAAGCATAGCTAATGCCACAGAAGGCAGAATCAGGATTCAGGATCACCTTAACAAATTGGAGAACTGGGCTCAGACTAACAGAATGAAATTCACTAGGGACCAATGTAAGGTTCTAAAGTTAGGTAGGAATAATCAGATAACACAAATATCAGATGGACACATGGCTTACCAGTAGCATATGTGAAAAGGATCTAGGGGTCTTAGTAGACAACAAGCTTAAAATGTGTCAACAGTGCGATGCAGTAGAAAAAAGCAAATGCTATTCTAGGCTTATCAACAGAAGTATAATGTCCAGGACAAGGGATGTAATAGATCACTCTATTCTGCCTTGGTCAGACCACACCTGGAATACTGTGTCCATTTCTGGGCACCAAAATTTAAGAAGTATATTGGCAAGCTGGAATGTTTGCAGAGGAGGGTGACCAAGATGATCCAGGATTTGGAAACCAAGCCTTATGAGCGAGAGCTGAGGGAGTTCCAGGGAACCTGAAAAGGAGGAGCCTAAGAGGAGACCTGATAGCCATCTTTGAATATCTATAGGGCTATCTCATGGAACATGGAGCAAGCTTGTTTTCTCCTGCTCCATAGGGTAGGACTCGAGCTAATGGATTCAAGTTACAAGAAAGGAGATTACGACTAAACATCAGAAAGAGCTTTTTGTCAGTAAGAGCTATTTCACAGTGGAACAGACTCCCTTGGGAGGTGGTGAACTTTCCTTCCTTGAATGTTTTTAAACAGTGGTTGGATGACCATCTGCCACGAATGTTGTAATTGAGATTCCTGCATTGCAGGGGTTGGACTAGATGACCCTCGGGATTCCTTCTAATTCTACAATTTTATGATTCCATGATTCAAAGGAACAATTCTGTGTACTTTTGCTATAATTTTACTATTCATATGGCACTACAAATGTGAGGTCCAAGTACCTCCTTCCTTTCTCTCATTTTTGAATTCTACTTATTTCTGGTTCCCAAAGATCCAACAAAGCATCTTAAAAGGAAAATATACTGTGCTATATTCTAATGGATCTTAGATATATTATATTGAGAATGTTTTTGGACTGCGGTTTTAACTACAGATGTCCAGAAATGTTTCATAATTATACCTTGCTTTGGAAACAAAATGTCATATATAGGGATTCCAAACCCATTTATGTGATATTAATCTTGTATGCAACTTTCCAGAATTGATGTTGGTAACACTGTTATGGGTTTTTTTTGGAAATTTTTCTGGTGTTCTAAATATATTAGAGTCTGATTTAGCATATTTATACAGTACATGGTATAATAATTTTGTTAATTACCCATTCATATATTTAGTAAGCATAACTAAAAAGAAATTCTGATTTTATGTGCTATATAAATATATAAAAAATCAATTTGCCAAAAATATTTTAACTGAAAATGCACAATCTTATTTGAAAATTTATATTAAAAAAAATCCAAAACATTAGTTGGAAATTATTTTTACTGTAACAGTTATAAATATTCCCCAAAATGGGAACTCTGTAATACAGTGGAACTGTTCGACTTCCAAAACATTCAAAAATCGAAGATCAAGGGGCGGTCAGCAAAATCCATTGAAAAAATGGATGAAAATGCCTTGGAAGCCCTTCAACTTCCGAGGCGTGTTCGAAAATGAAAACATTCACTTCCGGGTTGTTGATGTTCAGGTTCTGAATTGTTCTTCAATGGAGACGTTCAAGAACCAAGATTCCACTGTATATACCATATTTACTTTAATGCGCCATCGAATCTAATACGCACCTCAATTTTCAGAACCTTGAAACCAAAAAAGTATTTGCTGGCGAATGTAAATGTGCCATCGAATCTAATGCACACTTTAATTTTCGCAAGGTTATTTGGCCAAAAAAGGTGAACATTAGATTTGAGTAAATATGGTACTGTATCCTTATATTGATTAAAGTTTAGGGAAGAATAAAGGCACAGGAAACTTATCATACTAATTTTAATGTACTTAAAAAAACTACATCTTCATATTTGACTCTTAGAGCTAGTCATCTGAAAAAGTTAATCAAAACTTTGAAACTGCCCAATTTTTCTATATCAGACATTGCTTGAAATAGAAAAATCTCTTTAGGATTTTTTCCATTACACACAATTTTATGTGGGAACTTGGTGGTAGAGAAGGAAAACTAAGTAGCAGTAACCTGAATAGTGAAAGAGAAGATCATTAGTCACCTCTGCTTAATTTTTTGTAAGACTGTTCAGATGAGTGTGATTGGTTGGTCTGCATTTAATGCAGGTAATGTTATGTAAGGCTGTTCAACAATCATTTCTGAACTGAGTTTGTAGGCTGTAGAAAGCCAGTTCTAATACTAGTGTTACATGGCTTCCAGCTTCATTGAGATGTTAAGTCTGTGTGAGCAGCTTGTACACATTTCTCCATCCCTTTGGATACTCTACCACCAAAAATGAATGAAAAAATAATAATTTGTTATTTTATAAAAAGTAAATGATATATATAAAGCAAATACATAGTGTTTTTTTCAAAAACCAGATTGCCTAACAAAGTTTTCAAATATCTTCAAATTTTTTTTTACAAAAAAGGCTTTTATTTTTTTTACTTGTGTGTTGGCACTTTCAGCTTGCAATCGCAACAGTGTTGTGCAGCAGAAAATTTGCCACTACTATTGACAAAGACTTTTATCAAAGGTATTGTTGCAAAAAGAGAAATAAATCCATAGCATAATGAATGAATGATTAATTTTTGTAAAGAAACGGTCTCTAGGAAGTATGTACAGTCATACCTCGGGTTACGGCCGCTTCAGGTTGTGCGATTTCGGGTTGCGCACTGCACCAAACCCGGATGTAACGGAACGGGTTACTTCCGGGTTTCGGAGCATGCGCAGAAGCGCTAAATTGTGCTTTGCGCATGCACAGAAGCGCCGAATTGCGTCACGCGTGTGCACAGATGCAGCAGCACGGGTTGCGAACGCTGCGGGTTGCGAACGTGCCTCCCGTACGGATCGCGTTCGCAACCCGAGCGTCCACTGTATGTGGTTGGCCTGGGTGACTTATTGATACATCACCCAGGAGCAGTTTGAGGGCCAGAGTGTGATGGTGCCTTCACCCAGTGATATATCACAGGTGAAACCACCACTGCTCCTGAGGTTTCACTGGCAATGTACCATTGGGTGAAGGTGCCATCACCCTCTGGCCCTCAAACCGAGGGAGGAATAAGCCACGAGGTATCTTAGCACGCCTGGCATTGGTGGTAGAGGGAGTCCCTCCACTGCCAGAATTCGGAGGAACAAGCTCCATCATGGCTTAGCATGTCATCTGAACCGAGGCTTATGCTTAAGCTGTCTTTGGAGTAACCATAAGCTGTAACCTCTTGGTGTGATATTTATGCAACATATCTACAATGGACAACACTATAAGGCAGTGGTGGCCAAACTTGGCCCTCCAGCTGTTTTTGAACTATAACTCCCACCATCCCTAGCTAACAGGACCAGTGGTCAGGGATGATGGGAACAAGTTTGGCCACCACTGCTATAAGGAGTTTCCTATGTTCCTAACACAGTACACTTTATCATTTATAAACTGAACAAACTAAATGAAATCTCAGCTTATAAAGGACATCATAATATTTATAGGAAGATAGTACTACTGGTACTTAGTGTTCATCATTTATATAAAACTTTTAATTTTACAAAGTACTCTGTAATCTCTATTGACACATTCACAACAGCTCTGAGCAGGACACTTGTTTCTTTGCTGCAGATTGGAAACTGGGGAAGATTATCTTCCATGAACAAGGTGAAGCTTGAACCCAGTCAAGGCCTTTGGTATACCCACTGGCTTCTTAATCCATGTTAGCTATATTTTAGCTAAACAAGTAGCCTCTTGCAGGTCTTTTACATGACATCAAAGTTGTTGAAATTCGACTTCTGAATTTTCAAGCAGAAATACAGCAGATGACTATTTTGGAAGTTAAGCATTTTAACACTGTTGTATTGCAACAGATGCTTAAATGGTTTCATACACATAATAACTGCAAAATTATTTCACTCTAGCCTGTTTCTTGAATCTTGTAAATTCTGTAATTATAAGCTGTTTAGAACAAAGATGGGAAATGGTACTTGTACGTACTAAATAACTGGAATCATCATTTTTATGGTTTGGTTGCAAAAGTAGTCTAGCCCCTTTTGTTTAGAAATGGCTTGCCATTGATATTATTGGGGTGACCCAGAAGTTTAGTATTCTTACTTATTTCTTCTTACCTGTTTTATTTTAAACATACACCTTATATTTGCTCCCCGAAGGTAAAATAAAGGTGGCTGTCACAAAATATTCCAGAGAAATGCAATTTTGATTTTGTTGGTGGTCCTAAAGGGGGTGTCATTGTCCCCATATGGCCTTTATATATACAGGATGGGCACCATGGATGCATTCCTGTGCCAGACTATGAGAGAGGGGGAAAGTTAAGTGTGTCCTGACAACCTTTACCAGCAGCCGCTTTACTTACCGGGCTGTAAGGGAAGGGGAAGGAGCTGAACTGGTATGTACTAGTCACTGGATGCAGCCATTACCGGATTCAATGACTGACCATGCAGTTGTAGCTGGCTCCTTCCTCCTCAGTCCTCTTCCAGAATAGAATAGAATAGAATAGAATAGAATAGAATAGAATAGAATAGATTTTGTTGTCATTGTCCCCTTCGGGAACAACGAAATTACTTGGCTGCTCCATCCACCCAGATAGGGCACTCCACGCAAAAACAAAACTACAAAAACACTGATTAAAACCATACACACTGATTAAAACCATACAATGATAAAACATAACAGGTAAGATTAGATGACTTCAAAGTCCAGGCTTCCCATTCAAGGCCGCGATCGCTCTGGAGAAGAAGCTGTTTCTAAGATGGCTTGTTCTTGTTGTCATCGTCCTGTATCTCCGTCCCGATGGCAAAAGTTCAAAGAGACGGTGACCAGGATGCGATGGATCTTTCACTATGTCCAGTGCCTTTCTGTGGCACCTCATGGCATAAATCTGCTCTAAGGTGGGGAGCGAGCAGCCAACAATGCTCTCTGCTGCCTTAACAACTCTGCACAACCCCATCCTGTCCTGGGTGGTACAGCTTCCGTACCACACACATAAGAAACAGTATGTCATAGGATCTAATACCAGTGTTTGCTACCTCTCTATCTTCCAAGAGGCATTATCAGAGTACAAGGACACGTTCCAGCCATGCAACAACACTTAGATGGGAGACGTGAAGGGGGTGGCCTTGGGAGAGCTCCAAGGCCAGAGAGAGGACAAAGAGCTGCATTTGGCTCTGAAGCCTGAGGTTTCCCACTACTGGGCTAGATAACGTCCTGTATTTTCTTAGGGGAAGGATAAAAGGCCAGATTGATGAAACCATTTTTCATATGTATTTTTATTGATTTAAATTTGTATTCCAATTCTTCACTGAAGTCCTTGAAGTGGCTTATAACACCCACAATTCTGTTCAAAGCCTTACAGTGTAATAAGCATAAAAAAGAAGTTAATCCAAGAGAAGTAAGGGTGGGTGGGGAAGAAAAGACATTAGAAAACAGAAATATAGAATACCGAGCAGAATGAAAATGTTTTTGTTTAAAAATAAAAAATCCTGCCACACATAGAATATGTTAATTTGGAAGGGAGCTGCAGAAGGGACTGCTCTGAGCTATTCAGAAGTAGGCGTATAATGGGACCTTTGCCTGCAGACTCATCCCCTGAGCTCTCTCTTACAGTGCAGCTAGTTCTGCAGTGCTGCTGTGATGGGAAAAGTGACATCATAGCTGAACCCAGGAGCTAGCAGTGATGGTGTATTTGCCTGCCTGCCTGCCTGCCTGCAACAGAACCATTTTAAATTAGAAAAAATAGCCTTAATTTAGCACTGACAATTGTTTAACAAACAAGAAATGAACTTAGAAAATTCATACATTGTCCATCTCAAAAATCGAAGTCAATACTCGTCTTTGGTTGTAGCTAAATACTTATTTAATATAGTATTACTAACTTGTGCATTGCCACCTACAAGGTAATTACTGTGTTGCTTTGCTTCTGTGGTGTGTGAGATCAGTTACTAATAGTTTTAATTGACTCACAAGGGTGTACAAACCTATTCTGGGAAGCCATATCCTGTTTTCAGTATTGCATTGTACATTAGTTGTACAATAGGAGGCCCTATTGATTGTTCCACCACTCTCAGAAGCTGGGGGATAAGAGTGGGAGAGGACATTATCTATAGCAACCCCTAAGTTGTGGAACTCCCTCCCTGCATGGATGTGTCTGGCATCTTCTTTATATAAAGGTAAAGTGACCCCTGACCGTTAGGTCCAGTCGCGAACGACTCTGGGGTTGTGGCGCTCATCTCGCTTTATTGGCCGAGGGAGCCGGCGTACAGCTTCCGGGTCATGTAGCCAGCATGACTAAGCCACTTCTGGCAAAACCAGAGCAGCGCACAGAAACGCCGTTTACCTTCCCGCTGGAGCGGTACCTATTTATCTACTTGCACTTTGATGTGCTTTCGAACCGCTAGGTTGGCAGGAGCAGGGACCGAATAACAGGAGCTCACCCCGTCGCAGGGATTCAAACTGCCGACCTTCTGATCGGCAAGCCCTAGGCTCTGGGGTTTAGACCACAGTGCCACCCATGTCCCTCTTTATATAGCATTTGGCAAATGCTGAAGACACACCTCTTTACCCTGACTTTAGATAGCTGATATGTATATTTTTAGGTCCCACCTTATTTCTGTGATTCTAAGTTGTTTTAACTGTTTTTAACGGCTTGTTGTAACTGCTCTGGGGGTCTAAGGTAAAGGGTGGATTGATGATGATGATGATGGATGAAATATTTTTTTCATAAGTTTTAATTTCCCTGTTAATGATGGGCTGATGTTGCACATGTTAAAAAGTTGCCTTGTTTATGTGAGAAATTCTAGTACTATTCAGATTTCTTATACCTTGGCATTCCTAGTTGAAACCTTCATTTTTAATTGCTTTATTTTGATGTTTTTTGTTTTAGGTCTTCCAAACCAAAAGACACCATGGCTACAGAGATTGGATCACCGCCGCGGTTTTTCCATATGCCAAGGTTTCAACACCAGGCCCCTCGACAACTGTTCTATAAGAGACCTGATTTTGCTCAGCAACAGGCAATGCAGCAGCTCACTTTTGATGGAAAACGTATGAGAAAAGCTGTGAACCGAAAAACTATAGACTATAATCCTTCTGTAATCAAGTATTTGGAGGTATGTTCAGAACCTGTTGTACCTGCAATTGTTACAAAATGTTTCAGCTTAAAAGATAAAATAAGCAAAGAATTACTAAGCATGAATTTCTAGTTAGTAGAGATTTTGCCAAATATTTTGTGAAAAATAGCTTAAAATGCTGAGAGTAGCTATGGAAAAGGAGGGATTCTGTTCCCAAGTCTGAACCATTTCTCATTATGCACTTAAAAATTTCACACCAAAAATGCCCTAGAAAGAGGGCAAAAATTATACTTATTATCAGCCCTCAGAAGACTAACAGAAACACCAGTTCATCTTTCAAATCAGGTATGTTAAACCTAGGGAAACGGCAACACTTATAACTGTTGTTTACTTTTCCTGCCAGTGGGAGGTTACTTTCCTGCCCTCACTATTGAATGTTTAAGACTCAAGCACTAAGCTTTAACTGTGGTCTGATCTCTTTAGAGCACAGGTGTCTTAACCTGTGGGCCTTCAGATGTTGCCAGACTACAGCTTCTATCATCCTTGACCATTAACCATGGTGGTTGGCCTTGGGAGTTGGAATCCAACATATATAGTGTATCACAGGTTAGCTACTCCTGCCCCAGAACAGAAGTGGATTTAGGGGAGCATGACCAGTTCACCCACACTGGGAACCAAGCCGACAGGGCACCACAGGAGGCGCTGCAACAATGACAAACAATGGAACACTAGAGGCAGGGGCGCCAAATTGTGGTGTCTCACAGGGCTCCACTGAATTTTTAAAGCCCAAAGTCCGCTATTCCTGGAGAGTTTCCCATTCTGAGTGCGACGTTGGATTTTGTTTATCTTGTGGCCTGATTTGGTAGCAAATTTGAAGAGAAGGGGATACTTTTTTTTTTACTTTGGGACATTAAGTTCAAGTTCTTGTACTGATTTGCACTGGTTTGAAGAAGGAAATTGCCTGTTCCTTCTAGAAAATGAAACACGCTGCTTTCCTTTTCCAAAAATAGCACTACCCTGGAGGCACAGATAGGCAAACATTGTTTCTCATTTGGTACAAGCTAGCTAGCATGTTTTAACCAATAGTATTAATCAAAATGTTTTTTCATATTTCCAGAACAGAGTATGGCAAAGAGACCAACGGGATATGCGGGCAATTCAGCCTGATGGAGGGTATTATAATGATGTAAGTACACATGTTTATTTATCCCCTGGACAGTAAAACATTTTTCTTCTTCCTGAAAGACTGAAAAATTGGTTTAAGCTGTAATTCTCTATTTAAGTGTGGGAGAAGTGAATAACAATATTAATTGTACTATAGAAACTTGATTTTACAAGTGGGTTTGAAAGAAGATGAATTCATTTAGTCACATTCTAGTATGATGAGCCTGCTAAAGCTCTAGACATGGATTCAAAGATCTTATTATGTGAGCAGAAGGCTCTGTGTGTATGTTTGAGGGGGGGTGCATGTGAGAACTGCTTCCATGGTTTTTATGGATGCAGAAGTGCCTTCTGTTCTCATGGTGGGATTTCTGGATCCAAGCCATATTGTAATATAATTCTGAAGATCAGAATGATGTTAGGTATGCTTTTGTAGTGTCTCCACCAAAATTGAGATTCTTTGGCTTACTCATTCAAGAACATAAGCTTGCAAACAATTTTTTTAAAAGACTGTTTCCACGTATTAAGTACCAATAATAACTTTTAACATTTTTTCCTCTCTTTTAGCTGGTCCCTCCTATAGGAATGTTGAACAATCCTATGAATGCTGTAACAACAAAATTTGTTAGGACATCTACCAATAAAGTAAAATGTCCAGTATTTGTTGTTAGGGTAAGTATAACACTGTCCATGGCACAGTGGTAAATTGCTAAGAATATAGCATGCCAGTAGTAGCTGTTTTATGGATTTTTTTAGTTCTGTTTTTGTTTTAATCAGTGGTGTAAGTCTGTTGCTTATCTTTTGTTGTCTGTTGCCGTGTACTGCACTGTAGGCAGGGTGATTTATAGATACAATAGATACTAATAGTAATAATAATAATAATAACAACAACAACAACTTTTCAGAATGGATATCTTTTTATGGGACACAGTGATAGTGCAAAGTATTTTTGTCAGAAATGGACAGATTATTCATCCAATAGTATTCAAGCACTGGAAGCAGGGCATGGGGCAACAAATAAATACCAGAATGTGGGATGGAGGGGTGTACAGACAGTGTGTAAGTGAACCCAATACAGGCAGAGCTGCAGAATACAACTCTGCAGACTACATGTTGTCTGTCCTTGTGATAGACTGCTGCAGTGGCAGGGCAACAATTTGTGTTCTAATACATCTTAATTCTTGTCTTTCAGTGGACTCCAGAAGGGAGGCGCTTAGTTACAGGGGCTTCTAGTGGAGAGTTCACCTTATGGAATGGGCTTACTTTCAACTTTGAAACAATATTACAGGTAAATCACTATCAAAGCTGTCTTGGTCAGTACTTCTTTCAGTAATCTGCTTTCTTGCCACTGTAAACAGATGGAGAGTCAGCATCGTTTTGAGCTTTATGCTTCTTGCCTTTGGCTATTGAGATTTTGATTGATTGATTAATTTAAATCTTAGCATTTTTGTCATTCTCTGATATGAAAGACATTTCCATTCCATTGGTGATTTTAAAAAATCAAATTTGTAGACATAATACTGACTCATTACTAAGTAATACTTACTATAACGCTGCTGAAGCTTCGATAACAGCCCTCACAAAATAAATGTATGAATATAAGGCATTGTCTTCATTCTTATATCTACCTAAATTGAAATTAGAAAAAATCATATTAAAAGAAAAATGATGGTGCATGATATCATTTGAGTATGCTCACTAGAGGTCTTCCTTTATTTTTGACTTTGTAGGCTCATGACAGTCCAGTGAGAGCTATGACTTGGTCACATAATGACATGTGGATGTTGACAGCCGACCATGGGGGATATGTGAAATATTGGCAGTCCAACATGAACAACGTCAAGATGTTCCAGGCACATAAGGAGGCGATTAGAGAGGCCAGGTTTATACACAATATACCATTTTCTGTAGTTCCTATTTCCATGATTAGACTGTTCTCTAAGTGTATTCTGGGTGCAGATATGCATGGGTATTGTCATATTCTGGGAAATGTTTTGCACCACATAAACATATTTTCTTTTGTTTCCACAATTTCACTGATTTGCTGGCATATCTCTGAAATAGTGTTGTCCCGGTATCTGCCTCTGCAATATGTTAGAGATGTATTTGTCTGCTGCATTTTGCACTGGTATTGGTTTCTTTTTATATATGATCACAACGTGTATCAGTTACTCTCTTTTTTATGCTCACTGTGTACGATGACAATTTCATTCCAAATAAAGAATTCAGTATTTAATAATATAATTGAATAAAATATAATCCAGAAATAAAGCAGCTGCATAGTTCTCACAACATAAAAGAGCTAAATAAAGTGAAGAACTGCTTGGCTTGGTGAGTCCAAGATTTACAGTAGCATGTAGGACCCACACCAATTTCCACATCCAGGTCATGATTAATATTGAATGGGTTATTCAAGTTTGGAATCTAAAGCTGACAAGGCAACTTTAGGACATCTACCTGGTTCAGTGTCAAGTGTTCCAATTGTGCTAATGTATGCTTAATATAACAAGTGAACTGAGATTTCTTTGCTGAGATGCATGTGAAGAATGCTTACAGTCTTTAGCAAATGATGCAAGTGGAAGAAATCTTAATCATTAAAAGTGTGTCTGAAGAGGAGCTGAAGAAGAAACTAGACCTACCTAAAAGGTTTTGGTGCTGGCCATTGGAGAAGAAGATTCATTACCACAGAAGCACTTTCTGCTGAATTTATCATTTTTCCTTTTGATTCAGGATTTTCTGGCAAAGTTGAACAAGATGTGACCTACATAGGTGTATGCTATTGTATCTGTGAAGTGGATTTCTCCAAACAATAAGTTTATCTCACATATAAAACGTTCCAGAAATTTCAGGGGGAACGACTGTTTGAATAATCTCAACAGATCTTTCCTTGATTCTTCACTGTATCACAAAGGATGTGGCTCCCCATCTGTAACTGATGATGGTCCAACCAAATGCCTAACATAGATCAATAAGAAACTGATGCCTGGCTCTCCACAATTTACAACAGGTGTTTCAAGTTCTGAAGCATATTCTGTGACTAATGTTTCACTGGAGTGGCAAATCTCTTCTCAGTAACTTTTTCTGCATATATAGGCCAGATGATATATTTTTATTCTTATTTTTTAGTAAGCAAGTACTTTTAGCTGTCTCACCCACCCTCTTGTATTTTGAAATGTTATCTGTGGATGAAGAAATAAGCTTAGTATTAACTCTCCTGGGATTGCCTATTTCCATCCTCCTTTCAAAAGCATAGAATGCATGCTTTTGTCAGTTTCACATTTTATACAGATGATGCAGAGAATTGCAAATCTATTCAACTGTGGGTGGAACTGTGCAAAGTGTAAGTTCCCCTTTGGTTGGGGAACAAAATGCAGGAAAAAGTGCTTTTGCTGCATCAAAGAACAGAGCTGAGCTCTCAGTTATGCGAACGGACTCAATTATGTCAACGGATTGAAATATATTTTTTCCAGGCACAATATGTTCCAATTTCTCCATCAGTATATTAACACTTTAGCTAAATTTTGCCCTGTCTGAGAAGTTTAGATATGTTAAATGCTGACTTCTTTCCCCTGCTGTGTGTCTTCATGTAACAGTTTCTCACCCACGGATAATAAATTTGCTACATGCTCTGATGACGGCACTGTTAGAATCTGGGACTTTCTACGTTGCCATGAGGAGAGAATTCTTCGAGGTATGTGTACAAGAAAGTACTGATTGAGATATATGAATAGAGGGAAATTATTTGTAGCTGCCTACATAAGGACTATACAGAAACCTCCAATTCCAGCACCCCATCCTTAATAATTCAATCAGTTGTATCACAAGGTTTACAAACCTATTAGTTACCATTTATGATCTGTTTAAATTGCTTTAACATTGGAGCATTGTGTACTATGATTATTCCCTACTCCTAGGACTGTTGAAACATCTGTGTAGGAAAGCAAGCTGAATGCCCAGTTTCGTGTGCCCATTTCTGTATATAACAACTGTAATGAGTTATACCAGAAACACTTTCTCAAGAAGAAGGGGTATTTCCCCTCAAAAACATAACTTGTTGATGCTATCCATTTTCATGTGCCTGTATCAGACTATGCCACCTTATGGAAAGTACAGCTTTTCATCAAGTAAATGCCATATAAGCACAGCATCCTTGGAATCCCCTGACTTCCCATGTGGTGTGGACACTACAAAGTTTTAGGGAATGAATTACTGTTTCTAACTAATAGCATAAAGTTAGGTAAAATACATCTTTTACTGAGAAGAAATAAAGTTGTCAACATATTCATAGACTTATTTATTTGACAAGATTTATATACTGCTTAATTGATAAAAACCTCTTAAGTGGTTTACATTACAAGGATCTGAAATATATACTAGACAGCGAGGAGCAGGGATTGTAGCAACACTGCTTTCATTTTCATTATATCACATGGTATTTTAGTATTCATTCATTTTGTAGGAAAGTTTACCTAGTAATTTTTTTAGCTTTGTAGCCTGGCTTGATGTCAAAACAGAAAATAAATAGCAAACATTCAGAGACTATTACACTTTAGGAAGTAAAGAGTTTGTGGTTTGGTTTTGTGTTTGACTCTTGATGCATTATTACCTAATAGTTTAACTCTGAAGAAATCCTGAACTCTAAACTTTTATTTTGGGCTTCAGTAAGGTTCTCCTGTATTACTTTAGGAATTAGAAATCATTCATGAGAAACATTTCTTCAGAATTATATCTAAAACAGCCCCTTCCAGTTTCTTAAGTTTTCATAATTGTTAGATGATATACACACACAGGATACAATCCAGACATTGAGCCCTGTCTCCCTTTTCATAGGCCATGCATATACTAGCTCCATTTGAAATACAAAAGTGGAAGCAAAAGAAATAAACATTCTAAATTTGTTCAGTTACAATGCTGCCAAACACTACTTTTGTTCTTAAAAACTTTGGGGCAGTAGACAAGCATATGCAGATGTACTTCCTCCCTTACCTACTTAGAGGCTGATACTGGGTTCATTCTGCTGCAAAATAACTAGTAAAAATGATACCTTACAATCTAATTCTATGCATGTTTACACAGAAGTAAGTTCAGCTGAGTTCTGTAAGACTTACATAAATGTGTATACATTTGAGGCTTGAAAGATGCAACTTCATCTTATTCCCCCAGCCATTAGCAACCTCCTGCAGCGTATCCTGCAACCATTTCCAAGCAGATTTGGGGAGAGGGTGCTGAGGGAAGGGGAAGGCTGGAAAGCCCTGTTCCATGAACAGAACAGAAATTAGAATCTAAACTGTTAGGATTTGACATATAGCTTTATTCTCCCCCCCAAACCACCTTTATAAATTAAACATAAAGATCCATTTAAATTGGGGTTTAGGCCCAGTTTTGGCACATAACTGCTTTGGTGGCCCTGTATGATGACCTCTGTCCGAGTTAGGGGTGGGTGGCACCGCCTTGCAGTGGTTCCGGTCCTACTTGGATGGACATTTCCAGAGGGTGGTGCTTGGGTAGTTCTTTTCAGCCCCATGGAGCCTTCATAGTAGATTTCTCAGGGTTCAGTTTTATCCCTTGTGCTGTATAACATCTACATGAAACCACTGAGTGGGGTTATCCGGAGTTTTGGAGTATGTTGTCAGCAACATGCTGATGACACACAGTTCTACTTCTCCTTTACATCTGCAGGTATGGCAGTTGTCATGCCTCAGTAATGGTCTGGATGAGAGCCAACAAACTGAAGCTGAATCTAGAGGCACTGTTGGGGGGGAGGGTTCCCTAGACTGGATGGATGGGCAATTGCCTGCTCTTGATGTGGTTACACTTCCTCTGAAGGAGCAGGTACGCAGCTTGGGGGTACTTCTGGATCCTTTGCTGTCACTTGAGTCTCAAGTGGCCTTGGTAGTGCAGAGTGCCTTCCACCATCTTGGGCTAGTGCCCCAGCTGCACCCCTGTCTGGACAGGGATAGCCTAACTACTGTTGTTAATGCTCTGTTAACCTTTAGGTTAGATTACTGCAATGCATCATTATATGTAGGGCTGCCTCTGAAGACAGTTCAGAAACTTCAGCTGTTGAACTATTTGGCAACCAGGCTGCTCACCGGGGCAAGACGGTTTGAGCATATTACACTGATCCTGGCCTAGCTGCCAATTAGTTTCCAGGCCCAGTTCAAGTGCTGGTTTTGACGTATAAAGCCTGAAATGGCTTGGGACTGCAGTACCTCAACGACTACCTCTCCATATGAACCTACCCGGACCCTGTGATAATCATGTGAGGCCCTTTTTCATGTGCCTCCTGCACAGGAGGTCTGGAGAGTGGCAACACAAGGATGGGATTTTTCTGCAGTGGCTCCCCATTTGTGGAATGCTTTCCTCAGGGCAGGGTTTGCCTGGCACCTTCATTATACACCTTTAGGTACCAGGTGAAAACATTCTACTTCAACCAGGCCTTTGGCTGACCAATGTCCTATTTTAAATGTGTAGGGGGTGGGGGGAGCAGGGGTTATTGGTTAATTTTGTTCTTGTTTTTTTAATTAGGTGTTTTTATCTTGTACTTTTATGCTGTGAACCACCCTGAGATCTACAGATGAAGGGCGGTATACAATTTCAAAATAATAATAATAATAATAGTAATAATAGTAATAATAGTAATGGCAGTTGATGCAAACTTTCATCAAATCGTGTTAGACTGTATAGTCTGTGACCCTTTAGGTGCTGGATTCCCAACTCCCAACTTCAGTCCCATTCAGCATCAGCAGACAGAGATGATGGGACTTGGAGTCCAACAACATACATTGGGGAGGCACAAAGGTTCCCCATAGTTAGCTACACATAAAATGTTTTTGTTTAAGGAAGCTTACTTGGGTCATAAATAGAATAACTTGTGTTTATTAGAGCCTTCTTCATATACAGTGATCCCTCGACTTACGAATGCCCCGACTTCCGTATTTTTCGAGTTACAAGGGATCAAAGGGGCCGCGTGCTTCCGAATTTTTTCGACTTCCGAAAGGAAGTTGCGGCCGTTTTAGATAGGGTTTCCTCGACCTATGAAGTTTAGATAGGGTTTTTTTCAACCCACGAATTTTTTCTCCCCAATGCATTCCTATGGGGACTCGATTTACGATTTTTTCGACATCCGACGTTCCCTTCGGAACGGATTACCTTCATAAGTCGAGGGTCCACTGTATGTATGTAATTCCTGCTAAGTAAAAATAAATAAATCCTGCTCCTTCCTACTTGTGAGTAGAAAATATTGACCTTGGTACAGGTCTTCCTCCATGCTTTTGGTATATAAAACCTTTAAATCAGGGATTTCCAACCTTTTTGGGCTCAGGAACATTTGGAAATATAAAGAACTGTTGTGTGCGCCACAGAATACCTGTTTTATAGAAGAAAAACTGACAGTGCTCAGAACCCTGCAAAGCTGCCAACCCCCCCCCCCCCAAAAAAAGACACAGACAATGAGCTGGTTTATAACCATAATAAATGAATGAATGAATGAATGAATGAATGAAACACACAGACAAAAAGTCAGACAGTATCCCCCCCAAACAGACAAACCCTCAAACAAAAAGCCTTCCATCACTATCTTTTGAAAATAAAAAATCAGGAGGGGCAGAGGAGTTTGGCAAGTCCCATAGGGTGTGTCTGAGGGTGACAGCAAACACTGTTGTGGACTCCAGCTTTAAAAATTGTTCAGAACGTTGATAGGAAAACTTAAATAGGTACCTTTAAGCAACTTCCACCAGCCCCAAAGGCACCAAAAGATGGCATAGTTTTATTTATTCAGGTGTTAAAAGTCAGCTCTCCCTACTTGTTGCTGTCCAGTGGTCCAGAACATTGGACCACCTTCTTCACTGTCTGGCAAACAAGTAGAAGGAGAATTCACAGGTAAGCAAATTATGTTTTTAATGAACTATAGATTAAAACTTATATAGTGAAATCATAAGCATCTTTGTTCAGAAGTAACTCACACTCATTTTATTCCCTATTAAGTTTGTTTGGGATTGCAGCCTTAGCATAGATGTTAACAGCCAAACAATCCTACATAGCACAGCTCTACCTAGTTCTATTTGTGTGGAATAAATGACTAGCAGGGATGTTGTACTATGATAGACCTAGTCTCCAGAAATCCATCATCCTCAACTAGCTTATAACTCATAAAATTCCTTACTGTACCAGTCTGTTTTTATATTAAACTATAAATACTGTTTTGGGTAATCCATATGAATCTGTCAACAAACATGACGTTTGATACACCAATAATCTTAGATCACACAACTTAGGTGATACCACCTACATCATAGAACAAAGAGTTTCTCCTAATCTTCCATGAGATTCCCAACATCTCATTCAAATACACTCTTGAAAATCTGCTTTGCTGAAGTATTGCAGTTTAGAACTAAAGTAGGAGATACTGTGGAAGATAAGGCTCAGAGATCTGGGCTGTTACAATAAAACTTAAAGTTTTTCACTTAGGACCAGACAGAAAGCCTCTTTAAGGATAATATCTGTTTATGAAACTGAAGCTTCAAACTAAGCCATCTGTAGTATTATTTGTATTTCATGATGGGTTTTTAAAAATTACCTTTCTGAAAATTGCCTTGTCTGATCCTCAGCTTTCCCTCTTGATTATTTTTATAAGTAAACAAATTATCAGGTAAAAAGAATTTTGTCCCTACTTCGGTTTGGCAGATTATTTGTGTAACAAATCACATTTTTCTGCTTCCCTATTTCCAAGAGTTCATTATGGGGAGTTAGTAAATGCATTGCTGCTGATTTATGGCAATGGATTTCAAGCTGTGCTCAGGAAACCTGTTTTCTCAGAAGTTTGTTGAGTTCCTCAGACATTATCAGCCAGGTCCTTTGAAAGATGTCATGCCCACTACTTGCCACTTACCTTTCTCTGCTGTCACTGTCATTTTATACAAGGCGATGGTGAGACCCAGTAGACTTGACCAACATGCCTCATATGCTCTAAAACACTTTCAAGAATCCTCTACAATGCACAGTGGTTCCTTGGCACAAAAGTTAATGTGGAAGGGGTTCCCTGAAACTAGAAAGTTTGAAAGCCAGACTGAAGGGATGTTTAAGGTAGCATCCTCATTGTTACACTAAATGGTACATGCAGGATCTACTTTTGAGGGGTTCATAAATTATACAGGTCATATTGGGTGTGGAATGTTATTTTTATGATAGTGTTCTTCATATGAGTTCACTCGGAGGCTTGGAAAAGTAGAAAAAAGTGAACTTCTTACAGGCTCATTCAGCCTCCAGCATATATTAATTCTGAGGTTCTGGCTAATATAGACAGTGTTGCACAACATATGCTTTTCTCCTCCCAGTAGTGATTGAAATACAGTGGTACCTTGGGTTACAAACACCTTGGGTTACAAACACTTCGGGTTACAGACTCTGCTAACCCGGAAGTAGTACCTCGGGTTAAGAACTTTACCTCAGGATGAGAACAGAAATCGCGTGGCGGCGCGGCAGCAGCAGCAGCAGCAGGAGGCCCCATTACCTAAAGCGGTACCTCAGGTTAAGAACGGTTTCAGGTTAAGAACGGACCTCCGGAATGAATTAAGTTCATAACCAGAGGTATCACTGTATTCTTTTGTGATTTTTTGGTGTGATTATTGAGCCTGTTAAACTTGGGTTCTCTTCATCTGGAGTATGAAATATATTCCATACATCTAAATAAACTGGATTTGGCATGACTTGATGGGCATTAGTTTGGGCTCAGATTTGTCATTGTGTGAATGCATTTAACTAGGTATTGCTTTCCAGGTCAGAAACAGAATGTGTCAATATAGACAACTGGTAGCAAATTTGATCACAACAGTCAAATACTGCTAGGAGAAATTTGGGTTGTTGCTGGTTGGGCACCGAATCTTCCTTTTAGGCTGCAGGGTGTCATACTATATATCCTGTGGTCTAAACCACTAAGCCTCTTGGGCTTGCTGATCAGAAGGTTGGCAGTTTGAATCTACACGGCAGGTGAGCTCCCATTGCTCTGTTCCAGCTTCTGCCAACCTAGCAGTTGGAAAGCATACCAGTATGAGTAGATAAATAGGTACGAGAAGATAAATGGTGTTTCTGTGCACTCTGGTTTATGTCACGGTGTTCCGTTGTGCCAGAAGCAGTTTAGTCATGCTGGCCACATGACCCAGAAAGCTGTTTGTGGGCAAACGCCGGCTCCCTTGGTCTGAAGCGAGATGAGCACCGCAACCCCTTTGACTGGACTTAACCATCCAGGGGTCCTTGTCCTTTACCTTTACCTTACCCTTAAGTCAGAAGGTTTTCTGGCTGTTTCCAGAAATCATATCCTCATTAATTCCTCTGATAATGGATGGATTCATTCCCTTTTGGATAAGGTTTTGAAACAAGCAACTGTCTTACATCTACATGCCATGGAATTCTTTGCCTTTTTTTCCAAATAAGTGTTCGGAGATTAGCATGATAAAGAGATACGGTCAGCTGTTTACATTTCAAATTTGGAAGGACAAATTATCCTTTTTAGTTTAGCTTATCTTTATACCATTGATGATGTGACTCTTGGATCTGGGTAGTACTTGCAGGGCCACAGGTTCTCCACCCTTACTCTTGAGGTAATTCTTATACTGTATGTGGTAGGGAGATCCCAGACTACACACAACCTCTTCAAGACGTCCATAGGGAGTTATGCCTTTTCATCTCCTAATCACTGAGGCTTACAACCTGGGGTACTTCCAACTGCATCATTTCTCCCTGGAGCTCCAAGATTGCAGTGATGACAAGGGACATTTATGCCTTTCTCAGAAAGGACCATGCTCCCCCCCCCAAAAAAAAAACACCAGTTGGACTTGCTTATTGACATTCATATTTCATAGTATTGACCTTGCAGTCCTGGTTACCCTTGTTGAGTTTGCAGGTGCTGAACATGCATTGCTTCTCCAGGGCCTGCAGTTTCCTTTAGCCTCCCAGAAACATTTCAACATGCTGTTTTTAACTAGTAAAACACAACAATAAGTGTTCATATCATGAACATTACTTCTTTCCATGTGTGTATGACTCTGACCTGTATTATCTGCTGGGATCAAGTGCTTCACAGTAAGCCTAAGTGGAATTGGTACCTATGTTACAGGAAGAGACAAAATGACTGTTTAGGTGATTTGGGAAGATATGCAAGTTTCAAATGAAAGTGTTGGTCATTAATTTTCCCCAGGATAGATTAAATTTCCCTTTCTCATGTTATCCTAGAACTGTAAAAATCAGATACGCAGGATCACTGAAACGTATGATAGTCTAGATGCAGGTCCATTTTCATGAATTCTCCTTAAAGTAAATCCATGAGTAGAGGCATATAGAGAGGTATTCTTGGCTTTAGATTTCCTGACAGTCTAAACTTGGGGATACAAAAGTATTTTTGTTTAAGAAGGCAGTAAAATAATAGATACGCAGGATTAGCTGAATAATTCGGTTGACTGTTTCATTGGATGAACAATTAAATATTTGGAATTTTGTTCATTTCCCTGAGCATAATAACTTAAAGAAATCTAAATAATTCTCAAACATTTAAAAGAGCTGCAATTCATGATTGTTCTTGTATTTTCAAAATCATAATGCTGCTGTTGTTGGTAAAGCTGCTCACATAAGAGTAACACATCTTGATGCAAATGTGTCTTTCAAGTTCAATTATATATATTATTTATATTTATAAACTGCTACTGCTACTGCTGCTACTAACTTTGTAAATAAACCACCTTGAGGTTTTTGCTTCCATCAAGTGGAATATGAATTTTGTGAAATAAATAACTGCTATTCTGCTGCTAACTACTGCTACTAGCAAGTACTTTTTGAGCTGAAAGTCTCAGACACTTGATGCTTGTTTCTTGCACAAGTATTGATTTATCCATATGATGGATGACAAGTTAGCACAACAACTGCAGTTACTTATATGACTGGCAAACCAGTGTTTAGAGTTGGACTTGACTTGCACACCTCGAATGTTTTGATTAAGAAATCTACTTCTTATTGATTCAAAACACACGGCAGGATTCACCTAATGCTCCCTGTCAGTGGAAGCAAATCTCTCTGCATGCACCCCCAAATTGGCTCAATGTGAGGGGTCAGAAGAACACCCAGAGCAGGTTATGAGGGAATTGTGCCATCTGGCAACCTGCAATGTTTGCATAGACAGGGTGTTCGTTTTAGCACAATGTTGAATTCCACCCATAATCCTGAGTTTCATTTCTATGAGAAATAAAAACAGACTTTAGAATGGCCAAGGTTAATGGGACAGATTTATGAAGATCTAGTATCCTTTTCTCACCTGTGTAAACAGGGTGATGGATAGTGCTCACCCCCTAGATGCAGAGATCTTTTGCTGTCATGGCTAGGGATCAAGTAGATTGGGGTGGGGAACCTTTTTGGCTCAGTAGACCAGATCTTTATCCCACCCCCATCGAGGGATTACCCACTAGTCAGTCATCTGACATAATTACATCAGGTGATTGACTCCTGTCAAAGTGCATTACTTTCCACAGTGCTTCCCAAATGTTCAACTATCAGCTGGTTGTCAGGTGCTGGGTGGGGTGGCTGAAAAGGCCTCACAGGCCAAATTGAGAGGTCTTGCAGGCCAGAGGGTGCCTACCCCTGAAGTAGATGAAGGAAATCTATTACATATGATTCTATTCATGTAAAGTTAAGTTATAAATGATCAAGTGGGCACAGTATTGTAGGAAATCATATCTATGTATACTTGAGGGACACTTTGGAATAAGGTACATAGGTTCTCCTTAAATATGATAATAAGATGAAACTTTTAAAATAATGCTGTGTGGCATAAAACTCCTGAAGCAAAATAAATAAAAATATTTCAAATACATATTGGAAACGTCAGAAAGAACGAGGAAACTATTCCCACATGTGGAAGTGTAATTTGTAAGCAATATAGGGCAAAGTTTATAGGTTATCTATAGGTTTGTTTGTTTATTTATTTATTTATTTATTACATTTGTATACCACCCTTCATCCGAGTAGTTATGAAATCCCAAATGTACTCCTATTATTAAATTATACTAATGACTCAATAAAGAAAGAACAAGGAAATGGAGGTCTCAAGTCACACCTAGTATTACTGAGTGAATAGATCAAAGTAGGCAATTCACTTTACTGTCTTTTTGGCACATTCTTCTGAAGTCCAAGGAACCAGGACAAAGGTGAAATGATTCTGTAACAAACTGGATCCTGTTTCTCAAGTATTGTTAAAAGAACTTTCTTCTCCCAAAGATACAGTACAGCTTTGAAATGTTCTGAATTTTAAAGAACCAGTTTCATTTTCATTTATCAGTCTCATATTGTTACTCAACTTAATTCATAAGCACTGTATTTAATGAATTTTCCCATTTTTTCCTTTATTAAAGATCCACTTTACAAAAAAAAAGCGCCAAACCAAAAACACCCTGAGTAATAGTCTCTCCCTTTTAGACATTACCAGAATGCAGACATCTATTCAATCTAAGGAGAGAATGAAATTTCTGCCAAACTTATCTTCTATCTTATCATGAAACAGCTGCATTATAAGGGGGGGGGGGCTCAAAGTTTAGTAGAATCCAGCAGATAAAGTTTTATCAGACCTTTTGGTGTTCAGTTTACTACTATTCTGCTAGTATCTGTACCCTGTTTTCTGATGCTTTGTCTGTCTACCTAGTCCTCAGTTTTAGGACACTTTCCATCGTCATTGAGTTATACATGAGTGTCAAGGTGCCTATTGCTTCTTATTCTGCAAGCTCTGCTTAGCCACTGGCTGAGATACAGTGATGTCTTGGAATATTCACAAACATAATTTCTCAAGGAAAGATGGCAAAACAAAAGTCAAAGGAGCAGAAATTGGAAAGTAATAGAGAAAAATAAATTAACCATCTTTCCAATATGTCCAGTATTTATATCACAGAATGCCAAGTATTATACCTTACCGCTGTCCACTAAATGCCAGTTTCTGGAAGATGTAAATTCAGGCTTTGGGGAAAAGAGTGAAGGTTGAGGAACAGCCATTGGGAATGCCTCTTTATGTGCCTTTCCATACTTGATTCTTGGATTCTTAAAGTTTATGACAGAACATGGGTGCACAGTCAGTCTCATGGATATGCTTAGTCCAGACCCTCTAGAGTTCTCTATGCACAGCCAGTCTAGACACTAGAGCACTGGTTCTGACAATTCATCCCTTTAGAAGGTAGTCATCCAAACTGTCTCACAAAATGCATTAAAGGAGTTTAACCTTGAAGTTATGAAGACATGAATGAAGATTTCTAGGTTTACATCTGTGCAAAAATACCAGTTTTTCCTCAGCAATTAGACTGACAGAAAACACCCTTGTCTCTTGTGTTATCTAGGCTCTGTGAACCTGAATGATCAAATGGAGCCAAAACACTGTCAGTGCTGGGAATCCTGATACCCTCCCATGTCACATAGCCTGCCCATTGACATATGTGCAGTCTTACCTGTATCCAGTCTTCAGCCTTACCCAGATAGTTGGAGCGCACAGGGACTGTTCAACCCAAAACAAATGGAAAGGGGAGGTGGGAAAGCTGAACCTCATTAGCATCCTAATGACATCCAGTGCTATGCTTCCATATCATTTTATTCGGAAATATCAAATGTGTACTGAGCAGGAATGGCAGCTAGAGCAGTTACTCATCAGCACTCTCCACTTCCTGCTAAGAACAAGCCAAATACATTGTTTTTCTATTGTGATTTCTATGAGTTATCTCCCCTAAAAAGAGCAATTTGCTTGAAATGCATTGGGAATTGGAATTGTTCCAGCAAACCTCTGTATACTTATAGGTGTTCATAGCTATTCACCAAGTGTAGCAATGCTTCCATTTTGCTCTCATCCTACATATTCACATAGCTGCATGAGTGCAGGCAGAATTTAACTGCATTTAAATTCTGATTTTTTTTTCAGGTGGCTTCCCACATGATGGTTGTAGCATACGGTTAAATAAATGAGAACAGTGTCCTAGTTCAACATTTACAAATTTCAACTATATGGTTCACAACATTTAGTGATTTTTAATTTGGCTAGATGAGACCCATTTATTGTGAGTGTCCTGTTTCAAAATGAACTCCAAAGAGTTATTTTAAAACTTGCAGTAAATGCCAAGTGTGTATGAATCACACTAAAATAGTAGAAGGGTAAGAACTCGGGCCACAGAAGTAAAATAATACTGAATAGTGGTTCAGATGATACAAATGTTTCAAATAGTCTCTTCTGTAGATGGATTTATTTCTAGAAGTTTATACTTCAGATGAAGTTTATACACCAGGACAGGACCCTGTTCCGAAAATTCTTCTTCAGCAGATAGTCTTAGAGTCAATAAGACTATCCGCTGAAGAAGAATTTTCGAAACAGGGTCCTGTCCTGGTGTATAAACTTCATCTGACATACAGTGGTACCCCGCAAGACGAATGCCTCGCAAGACGAAAAACTCGCAAGACGAAAGAGTTTTTCGTTTTTTGAGTTGCTTCGCAAGACGAATTTCCCTATGGGCTTGCTTCGCAAGACGAAAACGTCTTGCAAGTTTGATTTTCAATGCATTCCTATGGGAAACCGTGCTTCGCAAGACGAAAAAACTCGCAGAACGAATTAATTTCGTCTTGCGAGGCACCACTGTATAAACTTCTAGAAATAAATCCATCTACAGAAGAGACTATTTGAAACATTTGTATCATTTGAACCACTATTCAGTATTATTTTACTTCTGTGGCCTGAGTTCTTGCCCTTCTACTATTTTCGTGTGATCTTCAAGTGTGTATGAATAGCACTCTGGATTCCCCCCCCCCCCCCCGTGATAGTTCTAATGACCACAAAGGACTGACATCTTATTAAAGAAATCTTAGTTGCTTTAAATTTGCTTATGAGTAAACAGTCATTCTGAAGAAAAATCCTGCTTACTATGTTCTAGATACTGTCTGTGTATTCACAGTATGGGAAGGACGAGAGAATACCTCTTTTAAGACAGTCCTTGACATCCATGTTTTTGTACATCCTTGTGTGAAAAAGAAATCTTTGGGTGCTCCAGAACCAACTAGTTGGAAAAACACTGCAGTCTTAGATATTTGGCATACTAGGGGCAATAAAATTAGAATTTATGTGGAGAAAAATTATATTTTAAACATCAACATAAAAATCAAAGCTACCCCTAGAAATACAGAAAGCAGTCTTATACCAGGTTATGTTATTTGTCCAGTATTATATACACTGACTGGCCATGGCTCTGTATGGTCTCAAGAAGAAGTCTTTCCCATCAGCTGCTACCTGATCCTTCTTGCTAGAGATACTAAGGGTCGAACCTGAAACTTTCAGCCTGCAAAGCTGAATGGTGTGTATGTACACACCATACATTTAAAGCACGTAACTGCCTCAAAACGATCCTGGGAACTGCAGTTTGTTAAGGGAGCTGGATATTGTAGCTCTTTAAATGGGAACTACAGTTCCCAGCATTCTTTGAGGGAAGCCATGTGCTGTAAACATAGAGTATCTACCCAGTCATAGTGTATAATTTTTCTTCTGTTTGTCACCATCCAAGTGACCCAGAACGCTGTGTTGCTACCCAGTTACAGACATTGTTACCTGTGAAACGCTCACCCTTTTTTATTTCTTTTGCCCCCCCTCCCAGTCTCTGCTTGTTTATTGGGGGTATTATTAAATAATTATTAAATATAATTAAAGAAGTATGGATTGGGGAAAACAGACTAAACACTGAGGAATGCAGTTAGCCCTGCATTCTATATGATAGTGCCTGGTGATGAGTAATACACTTTTCTTTTTCCAAGTGCTTCTGTTGAATCTTCTTTAGAATTTCAGAGGAAAGTTGAGCCAAACTGTTCCCACTCAGTTAATAGGTTTCTGGAGTATAGTATATCCAGAGGTATTTTTGGAGGGGGGTACCTCGGAACGAAAGAATATTTTCAGGTTTGACTTTTTTGGCTTATGATGACAACACTGTGCTAGACATTATAATGGAAACCCTGAATTCTAGTCATTCTACTAGGACGTTTTCACATACTTACAAGTATTTTGTCATAGGGGAACTTTTTGCTAGCCACCAAGATCAAAACAACAAACCAAGGTAACATGAGGTGAGAGCAAGTTTTCAAGTCTGCTCTGTTTCACTACTTTATTTTTTATTTTAACATTTTCCTTTCTACTCTGCTTTGCAGCCAAGATTAGCTTACAATCATTCAAATCTATCTCAAGGGTACTATGTCTCTTTGGGTTATTGGCAGTTGATAGGTTTCAGGCTCATCTTTCAAGATGGGAGAGGGTAGAAGGAGCTACAGGTAGATTCAGGGGCTGGCTGATGATTAAGACAATAGCCCACAGAAGCAATCCTTCCATTCATCTGCAGTCCTTTTACATATAAATATAAATATTTATTTATTTTTATTTTATCTCGATGTACCCTGTTTCCCCTTTTTTAATACGTAGTCATAAAGTAAGCCATGGCAGGGTTTTTGTACATTTGTGAGAAGTAAGACGTACCCCAAAAGTAAGCCATGGTGCCGCCATTGTTCCCGTCGCCTCCTCAGCCCCTCCTGCGTGCGCAGGGAGCCAGCGAACCAGTGAGAGGCATGGGGGGAAACACGCCTCTTGCGGAGTTCTGCCCCGCCTGCTTAGCGCGCAGGGAGAGGCGTGCGCGCGCGGGGGGGGGGGGAGAGACGCCTCTTCCTGCCCCACCTGTTCCCCATGCGCAGGGAGTCAGCGAACCAGCGAGAGGCACGGGGGGGAAACACGCCTCTTGCGGAGTTCTGCCCCGCCTGCTCAGCGCGCAGGGGGAGGCTGTACCGTACCATACTGACGTAATAAAAATAAGACATCCCCTGAAAATAAGCCACCCTGTGTTTTTTTGATGAAAAAAAATTATAAGACGGTGTCTTAAAAAGGGGGAAAGACGGTATTCTGTTTCCATGCTTAGGCTATTCTAGAGCTTGGTCAAAAGGGCAACAGCAAATATTTTCACACCCTCAGAAACCCATTCCCTTCTTGGCCATTTAGAGGGGTCAAAAAGGGATAAAAAAAACCATGAGAGAAATCAGGAATACTGACACTCTCACTGCATAGCCAGTCAGGTTTAGTAAAATTGCCATGCCATTTTGGATTAAAAATGCCCTCCCATTGCCCTCATTATAAATTATGGGGAGTGGGGGAGAGGAAACATGGCAGTATGTTGTCTGGTCAAGCGATGCTCCATGTCTTGCCACATTACACTGCAGTGGTTTCATTGCATACTAGCACAGCCCAACAATACAATAGTGTCACTCAAGACTATGCCTTGATAGTGGCATAGTCTACATTTTCCCTCTTGCTCTATTCATAGTGCAAGGGCTTTGTTTGTCATTAGTGACATTACCGTGTAGCCATATTTGATTTATTTTTGTGACATCACATTCACTATGTGGTCCCTGATTGGTTGAGATCCTATAGCTCCTGAACCTCTGAGGTCTCCCAACAGTGTAGTGGAGCGCCCCTCCTCTAACCCTACTGGACTTCCCTTGGGTACACTAACTACAGTGGTGGAGCCACTTTGTCCAGGTAGGGCCTGTGGCTTTGTTCCCAGGGTCCGGCTCCACTGGTGGTTGGGGCAACAGTCACAGCTTTTGTTCCCTTGATACCTCTGCAGTTCAGAAAAAACCCAAAAAACCCAATGAAAATGGAACTGATGCAGCTTGAGTTTGGAATGCAAACAGATGCCGAGAAGTAAAAGACCAAAATAGGAGAAGTGGTGATTGGAAATCACTTTACCCCTAAAAATCACACTTTTTATTTCGTAATTTTTGGGAGTAAAAATTCTACATGGCCCCAATTTCCTTTGAAGTTATGTGCACACACTAGCACAGTCAATAAGATGCTGGGGACGTTTAGGGTACAAATTGCATCTCCCCCCCCCCCAAGAATTAATGGAAATTTGCCACTGACATTAATAGATAGGATTTGCACCAAACTATTCTTTATAATATTGGAAGCTTTTAACACATTTTGTAATGGTTCTTTGATTTTCCTTTCAGTTCACTGAATATATTTAATTGAGGAGTTGGAGGCTAGTAGGACACATGGCAACCCAGCCTTTTTGCTTCAATGTTGGTGGCAGCTGCTGAAACAGTTTTCCACTGCAGCTGCTCAAACAGCATCCTCTCACTTGGTGTAAAACTACCTATCAAGCTCCCAAGTCTTCTTTTACAGCTAATTTATGCCAGAAGTAGCAATTACATCCCCATCTCATCTCATTCTGGAAATACCTGGTGCCTATGGTGGCAGCTGCCCCACCTTAAGGGGCACGGATGACTCAGTGCTGGAGCAGGGGACTAAGGCAATTCCTCTGGGCTTTTAAAAATGCTGGAGAAACAGTCATCCTACATTGTACTGAATGCACTGTCAGGTATAGAAATGTTCCATGACTTGATTCTCCAAATACTCTGTATAATTACTCTCTCAGTACTATTTTGAGGTAAAAAGCATACATTCCTAATTATAATAGGAAGAGACCAGTGAGACCTACAATAAAATGCTGCGGTGTAGAGTGCATTTGTTTGGGGTTCCCGCCACTCCGTCCCATTCCTCTTGCACCCTCAGCAGTGAATCAACATTCCATAGCAGTAAGCCATTCCTCATTGCACTTTTGGGCACTCCTCCTTGAGACTTTTTTCCTAAATATTTCGTGGTGCTTATGCAAACCTTGGAGTTTCCCAGAGCCTGTTCTTGTGCCTGGATGGTGAGTGTTGTTTTAGCTATATAAGCGGCATTGCTTACAGTCGTGAGGAAATAGAAGGAACCAGCCGTCCTCATAGCCTGAACATTGAAAACAGAAAGAATGAAGTAAACATGTTACCATGGTTTATTCCCTTGTTTCATACACCATGTGTCATAAATGTTCTCCTTCAGGCAACATGTATATCTTTTGTTCATGTGACTAACAATAGATTGTGTGTTTGCCTGCTCACTCTTACAACAGCAGCCTGAAGTTCCATTCCCAAAACACGGGGGAATTTGTGACATGTAGAGTTATAAAAAGGCAGCTCATAATACATTGAACAGCACATGTACATGTGTAAGAAACTTTGTTTGGTTTCAGTCTTGGCTAGACCAGGCAAGGACAGTCAATAAAAAGGCAGAGAAATGTTCTGCATGAATTAATGTTGTGCAAAAGTAAAAATGAAATATAGTGTGGTTTAATTCTAAAGATTCTAAACATGCTAAAGAGAATGCTGTTCCTGTATTTGCAAGAAGCTACTAACCTTATGTTAGGCACTCGTAGGTGGCAAGTGGTCATTTTGTTGCACTGGGAGCTAAAAGACTTGTGTTCAGGTTCTGCACACTTGCCACTATCAAAACTGTATATAGCATTTGAAATATCACACATTTTTGACTATCAACATACTAACATATTAATATGCCTCTTACAGACATGTATCTCAAACTTTCTCTCCCAAGCCACTTGGATCAGAAAAGGCAATGAGTTGCCTAAATCAAAAGATGACAAGTTTAACAATGAGGAAGTCTTCCTCTTGGCTCCCCACACACATGCTTTGTTAGTATCGTCCTTGATTTTTATTGCTGCCAAATGGACAGTTTTTGATTCACGGCAATTGTTACCCATTCTTCTTGTAGCTGCATTCCTTAAACCCAGCCTTTTACCTACCTGGTGCCTTGACTGTACTTAAGCTGGGGCTGATGGTGGTTGTAGCCCCAAAATTCTGGAGGGAACCAGGTTAAAGGGTGCTTTAATCTAGGTAATGACAGAATATTTATTTTCATTATCAGTTTTATAAAGGAACACTTTAGTCAGAGATTCTTTAGTTGGTAGGGATTCTTTAATTTTGATTTCTGCATTGCAGGGTGTAGAACTAGATGACCCGTGGGGATCCCTTCCAACTCTACAATTCTGTAATAAAGGGTGGTCCTGAAATTCCACTGACTACTACTGTTTAATAATTATTACCACTTTAATTACTGTTCAAAATTAACTGGGATACAGGGCCTGTTTTGAGTTTGTAGGTTGATTATTCCTTGTCTGTGTCAGGCTTTAGTTTAATTACTGATAAATCATAAAATAACACATTTTTCATTGACTTGTAAACTTTTATTGTGAAAATACAAAATTGTTCAAAATTTCAATCTGCATATTTCCCGTATTAAAAAACCTGCAAAAAATTAAAAGTAACCATAAAGCTTATTCTTTATTTTAAGTTTATGAGACATAAAGACCGTATTTAAAGTGAAAAACATGGTCCCTGCTTTGGCAGCATCGCTTAAAACAGGGATGGTGAACTTGTGCCCCTCCAGGTGTTGTTGGAAATTATGGGTGGAAGATTCTTCTGTCAGAGTAAGCCCTTTCCCTGTGTGTTGTGCTGGGGGGTTCTCTTGACCATAAGAGTTGATTTGGGGACAGTAAAGCCCTGTTGCACTAGTGGCACTGGCTTTTGCTAGTGGAACAGATTAGTTCTTTCTGGCCCAATGGATCCAAAGAGTTACTTTAGGTGCACCCAAGGCTGCATAATGGTGTTTTTGTTTTTACTATTTTTCTTTAGTGGCAGACTCCATGTCATATCACAAGCAGTTTTGAAAAATCCTGCCAGTTTCAAAAATGATTTCCTTGCTTTTGGGGGGAGGGGCTGTTTGAGAGACTCTGGTGCAAAGCTCCTTAAACCTGTTGATTGATTCAAACGATGAGGCCCATAATATAAAGAATCAGATATTGATTTTTTTTCTTCTTTGTCCTGTCCGGGTTGGTAAAGTGATCTTAACCTATGGATGTTTTCTGAACAGTTGTTTAGATCTCTAAGATCAATTAACAATTGCTGTGGTTCTACTGCAATAATTAATCATTAATCATGTTCTCCAAGAATCTAAGAACAGTCACCACCGTAATACCTCAGGGTTGTAGATTTGAGCACACAAACGGTTGCATTGCTTATGTGAGTGTGTCCAGGGGGCACTTCCTGGCTTCACTTCCTGGCTTTTGCTATAAAAGTAGATCTGAGAGTGGAAGCAAGACCCAGTTAGCATGCAGGTATTGCAGTGCTGTGGCCCATGAAGTGCTGCTTATGATTCATGCAAGCAAGAGCTTTCGAAATTTGCACCTGTGCGGGCTGCTGTAAGCCATCAGACTAGTGCACCATCTGTACAATGTGAATTGAAACCTTTCCAGTTGCCACTGCCTGACTTGTAGCTGGCATACCAGCACTAGCTTTGAACTTGAGTGCATACTGCTTTGAATATAATTCTCTGTTTGTGCATGTTTGTGTGGTTTGGTTAATGTGCAAAGAACTTCATTTCTGCATCTGGGTTTTTGTTTTGCCTGTGGTAAAGGAACTGTCAAGTACTTGCACACTCCTTGTTCACATTAAACCATAGTGTATCGTAAAAAAAGAATAGAAAACCTAACAGTTTAACGTGATGTGGAAACTGGTTCAAAGTAGGGAAAATAGATAGCAAAAAATAAAAATAAAGATCAACTTCCTGCGTTTATATCTGTGATCTGCTTAGATGATTCAGTGACCTAACCTTTTGGTATTGTTTGAAAGTTCAAAAGAAATGATGTTACCAATGAATAAATATTGATCTGATGAGAAAGGTTTTTAGGGTTTTTTTGTGGGGTGCAAGTGGGGAGTCTAGAACAAACACTAGTTGTAAAATTATTCATAATTTTGCATGGAATTCATTCCTCTTCAGTAAATATATAGATTATTTTGTGTATACTTTGATAGCTGTCCAAAAAAGAGCAGAACAAATATTAAAATGAAAGAGAGCTTATTAATTTAGGCAGCTGTAGGTTGAGTCATAGCACAATATTATTAAATGTTTGGTTTTAAAGTAACTTTAAAATAATCTCTAATGTCCATGCCACTTAATGAAATCATTTATTGCCTATTACCATTAGAAAAATGTCTTTCACGGATGGGGAACCAGTGGGCCTCCAGATATTACTAGATTACAATTCCCATCTCCCTGAATGTTGGCCATCCTGCAGGGACTGATGGGAGTTTGAATCCAACAGCAGCTAGAAGGGTCATTCCTGATTTATATGCATTATTGAAACCGATATATGAGCAAATGTTATTCATGTTTAGATTCCAATAAGGAATCTAGACAAAGTTCGTGTTAATACATCTTCCTGCTCCAAACTAGTTTTTGAACATAGATTGAAAGGTGATCACATATTTGATATAGTACAGCATGGACTGTACTAAAATAAAAATCAGGGATTTTTTAATATGGGGGCCTCCAACTTTGTATATCTTTGAAATCCTTGAAGGAAAAAGAGCTGTCTTTTAGGGCAATAAAGACAAATCAAGATGTAATCTGTCCAAACAATTATGCCATTTCATAGCTGGGATAGATTGTTTCATTATTTAATTTTCTGTGTGAAATCTCTTCAACAACAGTACCTTTGTACTTTAAACAGGCCATGGTGCTGATGTCAAGTGTGTTGACTGGCATCCAACAAAAGGTTTGGTGGTTTCTGGAAGCAAAGATAGTCAGCAGCCAATCAAGTTCTGGGATCCAAAGACTGGCCAGAGCCTTGCTACACTGTAAGTGCAATTGCAGTTGGTGCCTGGGCTCTTGTTGCCAAAAATTTCTGGGCCTTCAGCATGTATAGATTTATTGAATACTGATTTAGAATAATATTGCTCGATGCATTTGGAATAATGTGTGAGATGGCTGTAAAAAGTGTTGAAACAGCAATTGAAACAATTAAGGGTTTAGCACAGTTTCACTATGAGAAAATGCCAAAGTGTTCAGATCTATTTTATTTCATTTCAGTATGATGGGGTCAGGGGACACGTTAGATGTTTCAAAAAATTATGCATGCTGTGGAGAAAGTGGATAGAATACTTTTTACTATCTGAGCTGTTCCGAAGACAAACAGTGGTTTGCTTTAATTGCTCATTTCTTTAAATTATGCACAGTTTATTCTTTTTATGATATATTCCAGTCATGCTCATAAGAACACTGTGATGGAAGTCAAATTGAACCTAAATGGCAACTGGCTACTTACAGCATCTCGTGATCACCTCTGCAAACTCTTTGATATTCGAAATCTGAAAGAAGAGCTTCAGGTCTTCAGAGGCCATAAGAAGGAGGCAACAGGTTAAAAATAATTTTTGAGTCAGTTTTTTCTGAACTTGGTGGTTGGATATTCAAAACCCTTGAAAGTAACTATTCAAAGTTTGCATTATATCACTCCAGTTTCTATTACCGGTATCTGTAGTTGATAAGAAAGATAACGAATACCATTGCTCAAATCAAGCATGCCCAAATCTTCTATATCCTTAATCCGTTTAGAAAGCTTATATAATAATAATAAATAATAATAATAAATATATTATTATTATTATTTCATATTACCCATTTTCCTACCCATTGGCTCTGCCATGCCGTGTGTGAACTTCAAGCCTGTGTATTTATTTCTCCATACCATATCTATTCTCTTGCATCTCCTCTCTTCCAACATTCTACTTGTCTTTGCTTTCTTCTCTGCTTCCCACCAGTGAGCCTTCTGGCAAGCTGTTGCTTAAGTAGCCTTCTCTCCATTCATTAAACGAGGTCCCCCTCCACAGGTCCTCCCATGAGAACTCCAAAGGCTACTCTGAACTGTCATAGTCTCTTTTCCTGTCCCTCCACTGATGCCTGTTGTTCACTGCTCATCGCTGCACTGTAATCCATCCTCTCTCATCTAGTCAGATCCTATGTTACTTCTGTTCTAGTACACCATTGGAAAAATGTAAATAAGTAGTAGTAATTGTGAATTTCTACGTTGCAGCTGTGGCCTGGCATCCTGTTCATGAAGGGTTCTTTGCCAGTGGAGGGTCCGATGGCTCATTACTGTTCTGGCATGTTGGGTAGGTACCTCTGATGAGAAATTACAACTGAGAAGTCAGCATAATTTAATATTGTCTTTTGATACTATAGAATTATCCTTGTGATAATTTGTGAATGTCTCCGTCCTGAGCTGAAGGGCTTTACTTTAAGAAATCTAAGTAAAATATTGATTAATCCAGAGGTTAGGGAACCTCTGACCTGCAGACCAATATTGACCCACCACGGGTTCCAGTTTGGCCCACAAGGTCATTTCCCCCCCCCCAACTACGCCCACCTGTTCCATCAGCTGACATCACTGGTAAAATCCTGTTTTGGTTGTGCATGCCTGTTCCCAGCAGGGAACAGATGCATGCGGCCAAGCCAGCAGGGTTTAGTCACAGTTAAAGCCTGCTGAGTTCAAGAGGGCCCTTTTTCAGAGGCTGAAACCTGGGCAAAGTGCTGGCTGAAAGCCCTTTGTGAAACCAGAGGAAAACAGGAGTTGGGGAGTAGTGTGAAAGTACTTTGCAAAAGTGCTTTCAAGCAGCCCAACATTCCTATTGATGCTGTTTGCAAAGGGCTTTCAGGCAAGCCACAGTGCTTCTGTTTGAACCACTTTTGCAAGGCACTTTCATGCCTGTTGCCTCCAAGACTCAAACTGGTGGCTCAGACAGGAACATTGGTGTTGCCTGAGAGGCTTTTGCAAACAGCATCCCCTGGTTTCATAGCAACAGGTGATTGACCGGGGGTGACCTTGCCCACTTGCCAAATTTCGCCTGCCAAGGAGTAGGGATATAAAAGTTTTGCCTGCTAGCCAGAAAAGACTCCCCACTGCTCCCCTGATTCTTGTGGAGATAATCATTAAATATATTAATTTTCTAGTGTAAATATTTCTGCCTGAGTGCATACGTGGAAAGAATGTGGATATGGCTTCTCTTGTTTGTCACAGTCCAGCAACCTTCTTAATTAAAACAGCAGTCAAAATAAGTGTGTGTGTGTGTGTGTGTGTGTGTGTGTGTGTGTGTGTGTGTACACACATGTGCACACACACAAAACTTCTACTAAGTTCTCACATAAATAATAACTTCTGAACAAACAAACGCAGGTAAACATTAAACAAAATAAGTTTCATTGAGCAACATTGTATTTTTTTAAAAAAAGCAAATAGGCCTTGATGCATCCTTGTTCATCCATTTAAGCACTATTTTTGTATTATTTTTCAGGGTGGAAAAGGAAGTGGGAGGTATGGAAATGGCCCATGAAGGAATGATTTGGAGTTTAGCTTGGCATCCTCTAGGACACATTCTGTGCTCAGGATCAAATGATCACACCAGGTATTTTTATTTAAATATTTTGCTTTGCACTCATTTGACCTCAGTAACAATTTGTTTTTCATTGCTCCACTTACGTTTCTTTGTCATCATCATGCATTTGTTTGTACCCACACGAACATACCATACAAGAAGCTTCAAAAGAAAAATTGTAGTTTACTTATGCAATGGAAGAATAAAATACTAAGAGTGTTTTCAGGAACTAGGACTCATTAGCTTTTAATATAGTACATTCCACTTACACATTTATACTAATGCAGTCAGCTGTTATTCATGGTACTTTACCTTTCATCGTGATTAAAAAGAATACACTGTGAAATGAAATGAAATCAAATGTGATCATTCAGCAAGCTGGAAGATTTAACTAGTGAAAGAGACAGGGGGTGAAATATCATACATTAAATGTAGGAAAGCTGCAGTAGATGATTGTCTTGCCAAAGGCAAGGTGGTTCTTTTAAGATAAGATTCAGAAGCAATACAAAATACACAAGTGAGTGAGAAGATTGCAGTATAGATTTTATTCTAAAACAGCAAGCAATGTATACATACCAAGCAAGCACTTCCCTCTGCCACTTGGAAGCCCTCAAGAAGTGGCAAAGCGACTTCCCCAGGTAGCCTCAGTTTGCACGGCCCTGCGGTCGATCAGTCCGCGCACAAGCTTCAAAGAAACTCTGCCCAAACGGTCCGATTTTATAGATAGCTTGTGTGGCTTCCAAGACTGACTACGTGCAGATTATCCATTGGCCACCCCCTCCCAGTGCCTCACTTTGTGCTCAAACAGTTATACACACTAGGGCGGGTATCGAACAACATAGTTCCTTTAGCATGGGGAGTTCCATTTGTTTAATGGAAGTTTGCATTCTCCCTGCCGCCGCCCCCGCATCTGCTCCAGAGGATTGGGAGAATCCCAAGAACAGATTTGGAGGGGGGGCACAAGGCGAGATGAGGGAGAGAAAGTTATGATGTGCAATAAGAACTCCTTGCGCTAACAGGACTACTTCATTGGATAGCACCCCAGATGTAACACATTATTGAACTAGATTATTTCTTTTGGCGTGTGTATTGCTGAACATAATGAAAGAGTAACTTGTAAGTTACTTTATTATAGTTTATTATTGTTTTTATATCTTTTGATTGCTCTGATAGTATTCATACTTAAAGGGTGAAGTGTAATTTTTAATATATACATTTTCAATATATAGCAGAGTTCTGTACAACCCTGAAGATGGCCCAAGTGGCACCCAATAATATGTGAAACAAGCCTATTGGTTAAGTACAAGTTTACACCATTGTAAGATGTTACACAAATTGTATTATTAGTCTGGTTCTGGCTGATAATAGCTTTCCACTGTGGCTGTTGATGCAGAACAGAGTTCCCTTTTCTGCTATAGAAGCAACTCCACTGCTTATTTAGGTTACTTGGAACTATGTGCACAGCAAGGAGTGGGTACTATACCTCTTCTCTCTATTACCGGCAGATGGTGAGTGACCACCCAATTCAGTAGCCATCACAACTTGAAGTGGTCCAGTAGAAAACAAGAAGAAGCTAATACACATTTTAAATAACATTTTTTTTAAAAAAAAAACTTCAGAGTTAGAGGATGTTAAGAGTTACTGACTCTGAGTAATGAAGGCTTAACTTATAAATCAACAGAGGATACTATCTCTTAGTTTTATTTTAACAGCAAATTCTGGACCCGGAATCGTCCTGGAGATAAAATGCGAGATCGTTATAATCTGAACTTGCTTCCAGGAATGTCAGAGGATGGAGTTGAATATGGTATATTTATTTGTTACACTACATTTCGTCTTTCTTCCAAGGAGTTCGTGGTGTCATACATGTCTTCCTCCCTTTTTTACCCTCTCAACAGTCCTGTGAGATAGGTTAGGCTGTGAGGTGGTGACTGGCTCAAGGTCACCTGGTGAGCTACATAAATGAGCAGGGATTTCAACCTGAGTCTCCCTAATCCTAGTTCAACACACTAACCCAGGCATGGCCAAACTTGGCCCTCCACCTGTTTTGGGACTACAGTTCCCATCATCCCTGACCACTGGTCCTCCTAGCTAGGGATGGTGGGAGTTGTAGTCCAAAAACAGCTTAAGGGCCAAGTTTGGCCATGCCTGCTCTAACCAATACGCCACAGTTGCTTTCATGGACATTTGTATGAGAATATGAAAAGAGAACAGACTCAAACTTAAGCAGTGCTTAAGGTAATCTTTAAATCGTTGTAATGTAAAAACACGTAGCTCCTGAAAACTCTTCCCCTCTTTTCCTTTGCTATTCTGTTTCTTTCAGGTGAGTTATACATTCTAACACAACACAACATAAGAACCATGGTTGTGTTTCTTTAATTAAATCTGCAGTTGTGGTCTTATTTCCATATGTTTGTTCTCTCCTTGTCATCACAGTCCACCCATTTGTTACCTTCTAAAGAGAACACATATTTTACTCAATATTTATTTCAGCAGAAAGTTTGAAATGCTATATAGCTTACAGACTTTAAATCAGGGATGGGGATCCTCAGGCCTGGGGGGGGGCACAAATACGGTCCTCTAAGCCTCTCTTTTTGGCCCTCAGGACTCTCCCTACACCACATACCCTCCCCAGCCACACCTCATTTCCTCAAGCCCCGAGATCCTGTGAGGAAGGGTGGTGTATAAATTTGATAAGTAAATAAAAATAAAAAGTCCCACCCTCAGATTGCAGCCTACTAGAGTCCTTTTGCCTGGCTTGATTCTGTCCTTAAACTCCAATAATGTATTTTGCTTGGCTGAATGTGGTATAAAAGAGGATATCGAAATTAACCTACTGTATAAAGGTAAAATTTACATATTTTGTGCGAGCCACTTTTTCCTGTGGCCCCACCCATCACAAGCACCACTAGCTGAAAAGGGTTCTCCAACCCTGCTTTAAATCCTTGCCGGTCAGTAAAAGAGAAAATAATGAAATGGTTGATTGTGGGAAATTAAGTAATAGTGTTGAAACATCACTGAATGGGATCTAAGAAATATCAAATATTTTGTTGATAACAGTTTACTCTCCCTTTCCAGATGACCTAGAACCCAATAGTCTTGCAGTGATTCCAGGGATGGGAATACCTGAGCAGCTGAAACTAGCCATGGAACAAGAGCAGATGGGTAAGAGAGAAATCATGGCCACAGTATTATGGATGCTTTCCTAGGAGTAACTCCTTGAACATAGTGGGACTTGCTAATAACCAATAGCAAGAGAAATACCAATTGATAGTAAGAGAATCCCAAATAGGATTGTGTTGCTTTTCTGAAAATTTGCATGAATCATAAAGAAATGGGTTGGAACCTTCTTTTCTGTCCCTTTTTTGGCATCCTTTTGTGCCAAGAAAAAATTAAAATTAGCTAAAGCATTCTGCAATTCTCCACCCCCCCCCCCCACCAAACCTCTGGACATGAAATTAAGTATCCTGATGACTTTATTTACGAAGATATAAGTTGTTCATCATACTGTGTAGAAATCACTATTCAATTCTTTTCATTGAAGGGAAAGATGAGACAAGTGAAATTGAGATGACTATCCCAGGACTGGACTGGGGAATGGAGGAGGTGATGCAAAAGGACCAAAAGAAAGTACCACAAAAAAAGGTCCCCTACGCAAAACCAATCCCAGCCCAGTTTCAGCAGGTTAGTAACTAAATGCAGTGCTATAACTACAAAACATCTTTATTTATTTCCCCAATCAGTACCTATTGGAATGCAAAGTCCTCATTGATGAATTCTTAAGAGGAGCAAATAGATGATTGACTTCAACAGCTGGGCCTAAAATATAGTGCAGTTGACACGGTCCACTTTCATCAAGTCTCCAGCGTAAATACACTTGTGGATGGATTCATCCAACAGGTTTCAATAAGACTGTAACCATACACCTTTATTATCCTATTCAGGCTTGGATGCAGAATAAAGTTCCTATTCCTTCACCAGCTGAGCCACTGAATGACCGAAAGGAAGATCTTAAACTGGAGGAAAAGAAGAAGTCACAGGCAGAGATTGAGCAAGAAATGGCAGCACTTCAGTACACCAATCCACAGCTTCTAGAGGTATGTGAAAAGTCAAGTCACTGATAATGTTTGCATAAAAGCACTTACTCACACCAAAAATTAGAGGAAACCAATGAGGATATTGATAGGCCGTATTTGCAACATCACTGCAGCTATGGGTAACATAAACTTTTCTGGCTTAATGAATGGTCCCAAGTTACATGATGCTGTAAGTAGGTCTGCCCTTGAGTACTGCTTGCATGAGAGGCTATCTGGGAACTACATATAACCTGATCTGTGTGCAAGGATAATAATAATGAATAAATGATTGCCACAAAACCCTCTGAAGAAAGTGGTTTTTTGTTTTGTTTTTTGCTCCTGACCAGTGTCTAATCAAGTGGTGTATGCTGCTGAAGTAAACATTCTGTATGAGAAGGTTATTGCTTCCTAGCTACATTCTTCATTTTGCTTTCGTTGAAACAATAATTAAAATTAGAAATTGCCTGGTTAGTACATAATGATAAGCCATAGTTTGTTTAGCCAAAGTGTGGCTTGTTTGAACATCTGAACTCAGCCCAGAGAATAATTATGGTTTGTTTTCCAGTAACAAACTACTATCGACAACCATGGTTTGTATTTGGCTTGAGAGTCTAGCCATACTTTATTCTTGGATCGGCATTATCTCCAAACCCAACAGTCTTGCTTAACTGTGGGTGGCCACCCCACTCCAGACACTCACCAAGCTACAGAGGCAACAGGCAAGAGCAGCTAGAGAATAAATCAAGCATTGGAGAAACAAGCCAAGGGATGTTTGCTTTTCCGTGAGGCTCAGCATTTGTTGAGCAAGCGATGGCTTAATATTAAGTGGAACAAGCTACACAGAAAGTGCCCTTTGGTTTCCAGTAGTTTGTCATAATTGTGTGGGTGTTTAAATTATTTTCTTCTTTTTTGCAGCAACTGAAGATTGAAAGGCTTGCACAGAAGCAAGCAGAACAAGGTCAGCAGCAGCCACCTCCAGGAGGACCTGTTCATGGACCCCAACATTTCCCAGGACAAAGTCCAATGTCTCAGGTGCCTCAAGGCTTTCAGCAAGCCCATCCACCTCAGCAGATGCCAATGAATATGCCTCAGATGGGACCACCTGGGCCACAGGGACAGTTCAGGCCTCCAGGACCTCAAGGACAAATGGGACCCCAAGGTCCTCCTTTACACCAAGGAGGTGGTGGACCACAAGGATTTGTTGGGCCTCAAGGACCTCCACAAGGACTGCCAAGACCTCAAGAACTTCATGGGCATCAAGGAATGCAGAGACATCCTGGCCCTCATGGACAAATGGGCCCTCCACCTGGAGGGCCACCTGGTCCACAGACGAATTCTGGACCTCAGGGTCACTTAGGCCCACCAGGCCCACAGGCTCATTTAGGTCAACAAGGTCCACCAACACCACAGACCCACTTAGGTCCTCAAGGGCCACCGGGTGGTCAAGGGCCACCTGGCCCAAGAGGAATGCAAGGACCTCATGGAGTGCAAGGAGCTCAAGGGATACAGGGTCCTGTATCTCAAGGGCCCTTGATGGGACTTAACCCAAGAGGCATGCAAGGACCTCCAGGACCAAGGGAGAACCAGGGTCCTGGACCACAGGGGATGATGATGGGCCATCCACCTCAAGAAATGAGAGGGCCGCATGGTTTACTGGGGCATGGTCCCCAGGAGATGAGGGGTCCTCCACCTCAGGGTTCAATGATGGGACCTCCGCAAGAATTGCGTGGGCCACCAGGTGCACAAGGACAGCAGGGACCTCCGCAAGGTGCTATGGTAGGGCCTCAAGGAAACATGCAAGGGCCACCAGGGCCTCAAGGACAGCAGAACCCTTCAAGGGGGCCACATCCTTCCCAGGGCCCTCCACCCTTTCAGCAGCAGAAAACTCCCTTGCTTGGTGACGGTCCTCGGGCCCCATTCAATCAGGTATGTCTGGGAAGGATACTCTTCATAAGAAGAGGTCTTGTCGGGAAGAAATTAATACCATAATAAATTGCTGTTAATAGCATAATAAAATGATCAGGCAGAGCAGTGGTTTCAATGGTGTAAAACTCTTTTAAGAACAAAACTGTGACTTGTTATAACCCTAGTGTAAATGAAATTTGATGGATTTTGGGATACACATGCTGTGTTTGGTAATCTCAGAATATGGGTGAAATCCAGCATTGCACCAGCGAATATGACTGAATTCCCCTTCCTGCAGTCTCCCATCCGATTTACGTCAGCAGAAGTGAGATACCAAAATTGCACGTCACCCAATTATTTTAATAGTTCCAACAGACTGTTATGAAAATGGAGTTCACACATATCTCAAGCAAGTTGAAGTACAAAAGATTTCCCCCCCAGAAGCGGGTCTTATTGATTACCACAATCCAGAGTGTCATAGGGTGACACATGCCCACCTGGGCTGACAAAACACATTTTCAACAGCAACCCCCTTTGCCTCTTTATAAGCCACTGTTGAATTTTTTCAGTATTTGATGCAGTATGAGAAGGTCTCTGATTCCTTATAGTGAACTGGAATGAAATATTTTTGTGTTATGCGGGGAGGGGCTGATAGAAGTGAAAAGAGAAGGAAGGGAATCTCTTATATTGCTCTATCTACACTGTGATATATCTGAGTTGAACTACATCACCTGAGTTGTGTGAATGCTCTCTTATGAACACTCACTCCCCTATTGGCAAATATATTTTTGTAAATTCCTAAATCTATAGTCTATGAGTTTGTGTATAGGGTGACAGATGCCAACGATTAAAAATAAAAAGCTTACATACTTTTAAAAGTTATGTAGAAGAGGGAGTTCTAGCAGGGCAATTTGTTATTAAGGGCTGAGGAAAGCTACACCTTCCCAAAATTCCTCTTCTGTACAATCACTAAAGTCAAGGAACACCCTTTTGCTCTTAGTAGGTGGTAAAGAATGCAGACTTATACAGGAATGTTGTTTTTTGTTGTTGTTTTTTGGTGGAATCTTATCCACATGGTAATTGCTAGAATAGGCTGCAATAAGACCTAAATGTTTCCTTGATTTTGACTTCATTTGTCCTACTTACCTTTTTTTGTCCAGTGTAGCCTGATTCCACAGTTCGTCTTTTTTTTGTTCTGTTCTGCTCTATTAGCTGTTTCTAGCTGAAGTTATTTCAAAACTGGGAGATAATTCCATTTTAATGTTGTTTGGATTTACCCTTAGAGCAGGCATGGAAAGCCTCCATCCCTCAAGCCAAATTAGGCCCATCAAGAGTTCTGTGTTCTCCAAGCCATGCCAACTTGCCCCACACCTGATATTTTGGGAGCTCCTAAATACAGTAGAACCAATCCCTACTGAAAGTGAGACTTTAAGTTGCCATCAGTCAGCTGATCAGTGGTGACTTTAAACCCTGCTGCATTTTTTTGGTGGCATAGTTGGAACCCAACTTACACTTACATAGGAACCTTCTTCTTTGTAGCTGGGCTTGAGTTCAAGCAAGGTTATAAAGGAAAAATGGGTCATCTCATGTCCTGGTAACAGGTGATTGACAGATAGCCAGTCAAAATGGCCTGCAGGGGGTGGGAGAGTTCAGGATCTGGGTTGCTGGCCCCACTTCTGCCTCATAGTCAGAGGATGACAACAATATATTGCCTGTTCTCCTACCTAGTAGACACAAGGGATTTCTGCTCTGCTCTGCTCTGCTCTGCTCTATTCTATTCTTTCCTTGATTCATTAATTCCTAGTTTTTCTTTCTTGCAGGAAGTACAGAATCCAGGTCCTCCGCCATTGATACCAGGACTGGGACAGCATGGAGGCCCAGTCCGCCATGGCCCTCACAACCAAGGACCTGGTCCTAATAAAGGTAATTAAATTCACTTTTCCTTTAGAACATATGGCATAAGCTCACTATTATTGCAAAGCAAGCCTTAGCACAATTCAGTGCTTTATTTTTCTTTGGGGGTTTACTCCATAGACTAAGTCAGGCAACATGTGTCTTTATTTTCTCTCTTACAATACGCTGGGTCTGGAATTCTCTCCCCCTGTACATATGTTAATCCTCTACCCTAAAGATTTTCAGACATCAGGTGAATATTTCTTTATTCCTTCAGGTCTGGAGCAGCGGGTGGTGCTGATTTAGGAGAAACTTGTGTCTCTTTGCTGGGTTGCAGTATAATGTATACTGGTTTTAGGTTTATATTTTATGGTTGAAGGATTTCATTTTGTGAATTTTTTTATTGTTACGTTTTAGTGGAATAGTTTAAGGTGCTCTGTGAACCTTTAGGTTGAAAATCAGGGTGCAAATTTACAAAATTAAATTATTAGTAGTAGCGCCTGCCCTGTGGAACGCCCTCCCATCAGATGTAAAGGAAATAAACACATCTGAATTTTAGAAGACATCTGAAAGCAGCCCAGTTTAGGGAAGTTTTTAATGTTTGATCTTTTATTGTGTTTTTAATGTTCTGTTGGGAGCTGGCCAGAGTGGCTGGGGAAACCCAGTCAGATGGGCAGGGTATAAATAAATTGTTGTTGTTGTTGTTGTTGTTGTTCATATTATATTGCCTTTTGGCACAGTAGGGACCAGTGTGACAAACAGCACTCATATATTAATATATAATAATATATAATATAATATGTGTACCATTAAAACAGGTAAAAGTTTTATAAGAATATTTTGCTGATAGTTGTACTTCATTGTCTGCTCTTACGAACTACATTCAGTTATACCTTTTATATTATTAATATTTTGTTACAAAGCGCACACACATATTTCCTTTATCTTAAGGTGATTCTCGTGGGCCGCCAAACCATCACATGGGCCCTCTCTCAGAAAGGAGGCATGACCAGAACAGTGGTGGTCCTGATCATGGCCCTGAGAGGGGCCCCTTCCGAGGTGGCCAAGATTGGGGTGATGGTAGAGAAAATAGGGGCATGCCAGACAGAAGGGGACCTCATCCAGAGTTCCATGATGACTTTGACCGACCAGATGAATTTCGTGAAGACTTCCATCCAGACAAGCGATTTGGCCATCGCTTACGTGAATTTGAGGGACGGGGAGGCCCACCCCAAGAAGAGAAGTGGAGACGAGGTGGTCCAGGCCCACCTTTCCCCCCTGACCACAGAGAATTCAATGAGGGAGATAGCAGAGGTCCAAACCGTGGACCTCCTGGGCCTTGGGAGGGACGGAGACCTTCAGACGAGAGATTTCCTCATGAGCCTGAGGATGCACGGTACCGAGGAAGAAGAGATGAAAGGTAAAAATCATACAATTTTTATTATAATTCGATAATGAACAGTTATCTCCTGGTTTCATATTAAAAGAAATTAGCCTCATTTAAGTGAATTTGTACATTTTATGAAAACAGAAATTCCTGTTTGTAGGCACTCATCAAATCATTTATTAATAAAATAAAATTATGAAAATGACATTCTACAAAGTTCAGTTTGCCTAAAGTGGGCACTAGGTCACAGCCAAGTGGACTCATAGGATCCAATTGTAGAGTTGGAAGGGATGCCTGGGGTCATTTAGTCAAACCCCCCTTTATTGCAGGAATCTCAACAAAAACATCCATTACAGATGGCCATCCAACCTCTGCACAAAAAAACTCCGAGTCTGTTCCACTGTCAAATAGCTCTTACTGTCAGAAAGTCCTTCCTGATAATTAGTTGGAATCTCCTTTCTTGTAACTTGAAGCCATTGGTTTGGATCCTATCCTCTGGAGCAGGAGAAAACAAGCTTGCTCCATCTTCCATGTGACAGCTCTTCAGGTATTTGAAGATGGCTACCGTATCACCTCTCATCTCAGTCTCCCCTTTTCCAAGCTAAACATACCCAATGCCCTCATAAGACTTGGTATCCAGACCCCCGATAATCCTAGTTGTCCTCCTCTGCACACATTGCAGCTTGTCAATATCTTTCTTAAACTGTGGTGCCCAGAACTGGACACAGTATTCCAGGTGTGGTCTGACCAAGGCAGAATAGAGTGGTAATATTACTTCCCTTTATCTGGACACTATACTTCTGTTGATGCAACCTGTAATAGTAGTAGCTTTTTTTGCTGCTGCATCACACTGTTGACTCATGTTATGCTTGTGGTCCACCAAGACCCCTAGATCCTTTTCACGTGTGCTGCTAGTAAGCCAGGTGCCCCCCATCCTATATTTGAGCATCTGGTTCTTCCTGCCTAAGTGCAGAACATTACTTTTGCCCCTATTGAAATTCATTTTGTTACCTTGTGCCCATTCTCCAATCTGTTAAGGTCATTTTGAATTGTGATTCTGTCTTCTGTGGCATCAACTACCTCTCCCAGTTTGGTGCCATCTGCAAATTTGATGAGTATCCCCTCAATTCCTTCATCTAAGTCGTTTATAAAGATGCTGAACAACGACGGGCCCAGCACAGAACCTTGCAGCACCCTACTTGTCACTTTTTTCAGGATGATGAGGAACTATTAATGAGTACTCTTTAGGAGTGAGTAGCAAGAGGCTTGGGGTATAATCAGTGGAACATTCAATTAGAATTATTGAAAAGCCACTTTTATTGCTAATGACTTTCATACAACATAACATGTATTTAAATTTGATTGATTAAACAATTGGAAACCAGATAATATTCAGTTGGTTGAAAGCTTTAGTTTCTGATTCCTGGCAAAGGTACAAAGTAAATAATGTTTTTAATAATACAATCCCATTCCAGCAATGCAGAGAAATTGGGCGTTTTTTTAAGTAGTTGGAATTTCTGAATAGACAATGGCATTTTTCAGCATGGAGCTATATAGCTTCAAGTATATTCTTATGCTAATTTATATTTTTTTGGTTCAGCTATAGGAGAGGAACACCCTCAAGACATGAGGGCCGGGGATCCAGGGGAAGGGACAGCTTTTCTGGGCCTGACGACTTTGTGCCAGAAGAAAAGTTTGACTCCTCAGAGGATAATGCAAGAGGAAGAGATCATGGTGGCCGGGGGCGAGGTCGGGGTACTGCTAGAGGTAAGAGAGCTTTGATGGATAATTTATACTCAGCTGAGGAATGTATTGGTGCAGTTTGAATTTTTATAATTGTTCTTTCAACTTCTTTGCATCCTTTGTCCCTTCGTTATACAGGGGGACGGAAAGGTCTGCTTCCAACTCCAGATGAATTTCCTCACTTTGAAGGAGGCCGTATGGATGGAAATCGAGAACCAGGTGAAAATATATTACTTTATGCAAGACTGACCACCATCAAATGTTGCTGTCCCTTCTATTTTCCAGTTGCAGCTTAATATAGTTGTTACTGTACTTCATAAATAGCCTAATGGCATCTAGAAGCACTTCACCAGATTTTATATTAGCATTTATCTGAATACTGTTATTACAAAAAAGGGGGAAAGCTGAATAGGCTACCATATGATCTTTCTTACTGTTTTTAATTCCTAGATAGATACAGATACAGATATATGGAACTACAGATTAAAACTGGCCTGGATTTTCCTATCATGATCCAATAGTCCTCAATCTGTTTTAGATTTCTCCAAAAAGTTTATCCAGCAACCCCTTTCAGTTCCCTGTTGGGGTAAGGGGTGGGAAATATTTAGCGCTCTGGCTGCGTCTGGCACACAGATTTCAACCAAGCCTCATAAGTAAGAAGTTAAGCAGCAACAGATTGCAGAAACTATCCCATTTTTACAGAGAAGGCAGATTATTTCAGAGACACACATTTTTCCTTAATATAATGGACTTAGAGGCAGGCCTGTACAGTTCAGGTAATCAGTAATGAGACAAAGTTGCTTTCCCATCCTTGTTGGGTGCTGCAAAAGAGGTTTCCCTTTCTCAGTGCCCAGCATGCAAATGCAGAGAGGGTTCCTGTAGAGGAAGAATGAGCTCTGCTGCTTGAAGTTTTTTTATGAGGGAGGGGTGGAAAGAGGTACTCGTACCATAGAAAACCACATTTTTACCATAATCTACTCCCCCAGTCTCCTTCAGTAATACCAAGAGCTTGGTGATTTTTCTGCAAGCGCTGTTCTTTTTCTTGTTCCTTTCTCACAAGAAATACAGTGGACCCTCGACTTACGAAGGTAATCCGTTCCGACGGGACCGTCGGATGTCGAAAAAATCGTAAGTCGAGTCCCCATAGGAATGCATTGGGGAGAAAAAATTCGTAGGTCGAAAAAAAACCCTATCTAAACTTCGTAGGTCGAGGAAACCCTAGCTAAAACGGCCGCGACTTCCTTTCGGAAGTCAAAAAAATTCGGAAGCGCACGGCCGCTTGGATCCCTCGTAACTCGAAAAATACGGAAGTCGGGTCATTTGTAAGTCGAGGGATCACTGTATATCCATTGCCTGTTTCCCTATCAATCTCTACCCCTTCTCTGTCTTAATGAAAGCAGAAAGTACAATCTCTACAGCAGCTCACCTGGGGTGGAATGGGGGTAAAACCTTCATCATCAGAGATAGTGGAACAGGAATTATTTGTGTGCTTAACTAAGAAAAGACAATGAGGCATCTTCCTGAGGTAAATTGGATGCTACAAAACATTTATTTCGTTGTAATATTTACAAAAGATGTTGCTAGAAGAGGTTCCAAGAAGAGATTCCTTGCTGCAATATACCAATATTTGTCTCTCTTGATTTTTTTCCATCATGGTTAGGTCCCCGCCAGGATCATCCACCTCATGATGGTCATTCTCCAGCAAGTCGAGAACGTTCTTCCTCAATCCAGGGAATGGACATGGCATCACTGCCACCTCGCAAGCGTCCTTGGCATGATGGACCAGGAACCTCTGACCATAGAGAAATGGAAATTCAAGGAGGGCCTCCAGAAGAAAGAGGAAAGGGTAAAATTTAATTATTTGAGATTATTGTGTCAAGAAATTTTAATTTCAAATATTAATGGAAGTATCAAAATTCCTATATGCAGTGCTAATTTTCCCTACCAATTATCTTTAACTCTGCAGTGGAACAGGAGGTAGTAAACTTAGACACCATACTTTGATCTTATGTATTGCATGACTGGAAAGCAAACGAACTAGTGCATTTTCTTATTTTAGTTTGCAATATTTTTATTCCAGGGCGTGGGAAGTCAGGACCTTCACAGAGAATGTCAAAATCTGGGAGATCCAGCTCTTTGGAAGGAGAGCACCATGATGGATATCATAGAGAAGAACCCTTTGGAGGACCTCCAGGAGGCAATAACCCTTCCAGAGGGAGGAGTGGGAGTAATTGGGGAAGAGGAAGTAACATGAACTCAAACCAGTCAAGGCGAGGAGGTTCTCGAGGTGGCGGAAGGGGTCGATAGAAGAGGTTATGACTGGGCAAGTCCCAGTCTTTCTAGGACAGTATTTAAATACACCTATTGCAGAATCACTGAGAAATTAATTCTGCAGTTCCCACAAACCTGGACTCTATAAATGGAGATAAATGAATGTGCATTAGTTCCTAAGAAGGTCTATTCAAAGATTAAATGCCAGCTAGTAATGCCATCACAACTACCTTTGTTTCATTCTCCTTGCCATCCCAGTCCCTCATCACTTCCATATTTCTTGCATTGATTTTTGAAGATAAAAGCTGGATGTTTTTTAGTGTTGTGAGACATGGAGCACCTCCACAGATTTCAGTTCATGTCCAGAAGAACTTGTTTCTATATGTACAGTTGTCAGGAAAAAGTTGAGTTGTTTTTGTATGAATACAGAATGCAATTTGTCCAAAAATTAACAAATGGAGTTTGTGATTTTTTATATACATATTTTCACATCTTCCCTCTATCATTCCCCACACAGTATCTTCCATGTAGTATAAACTGATGCATAGACTGCATTCTTGTCTCTGGATACAAAAGCATCCAGTTGTCAGAATCTTGACAACTTACTAGTGTTATACTGATCTTGAGGGATATCAATCACAAGCAAAATTTACTATCACAAAAGATGTTATTTGAACAATCAGTGCCTATTTCCCCCAAAATTTGTGTGAAAGTATGCAGTGTTTATATTTGCCATTCACTGTGGACACAGAGTCACTGGAATTAAGGTATGAGTTGCAGAAACAATTCCTTGAGCGATCTTCTGACACAATCTTAAAAGTGCAATTTCAACAACTAATATTACCACAGTTTTGGATTTTGGCTAGTAAAGAATACCCAGAATTGGCAAGTGAAGCTATTATCCATATTTCTCAACAATGGTGACATTAAAAACAAAACAAGAAACAGTTTAGCTGAAGGAAATGAGTTGCTTTTCTAATATCACCCCTTACTGGAATGAAATCTAGAAGAACAAACATGCTCAGGTGTTCCACTGAAAGTGTCTTTAAAAAAAAATATCATTGCTTTTCAAAAGCTTTTCTATCTTTTTGCTAAAAGTCATTAGTGTTTTATTATTATTATTATTACTAAATATGTAAACTGTATATTGCTCTAAATTATTATTTTAAGATTATTAATGTACATTATTAGCATTATTAAGTATAAATCAAAAGTGAAAATGTGAAAGTGGGTCTTGGATCTAGACAAGTTTAAAACCACTAAGGGTTATCCTGCATACCAACCATGGAACAAAAAAACCACTGAGCCTTAAGACTTCTGTCACAAGGAATCAAAACTCCTTGGCCTAGGCTTTAATTATTCAGTTTTATTAACAAAAATGCCACATTACACATATCTGCAAAGCAAGTGAACATAAAGCACATACTGTACATGTTTCTCCATTTCTCTTTGGTAGACACTTTATTCCAATAGTGAAGCCTACCCAACTGCAGAAGAAAAGAACTAGAAAACAGCATTCTGGTGAAGTTTATTTTGTGCTTTTAAGTTTTGTTAAGTCTTTGTAGACATATTCTACAGAGAAGCTTTGCAGTCTCTGCGTTATACTGGTGCATTTCTCAAGAGATGATCTGACAATATTAAAATATCTGAAAACCTTTTAGATGTGGTCAGTGCAGAGACAAAACTGGTTCTAGCTAGCTCTGGGAATGCCTGCTCCTTTCTCCTTAGGTTCCTTCCACCTCAACCACAGTTAAATGGGAAAATATACATACCAATCTTAAGCACAGTTATAACCAACCATCTAAAAAAAACACCAGTAAAATATTGTTTTCAGCCCCTATTAGATCTGAGGTTTTTTTTAATGAGTCAAATCAGTTTCACTTCTGAAAGTGCTATCAGCTAGTTCTGTAAACACTCCTATTGAGACCCCAAAGACTTCAAAATAAGTTTGCAAAAAACTGAATCTAACCATTTCTTTCAAATGACAAGGGACTGAACAACTATGTATCTACACGAATACAAAAATGTACACTAATACAAAAACCAATCACTTACAGCCCAATCCTAATGCACCCTCCCAATGTTGGTGGCTTGTGGGAGGAAAGAATACTATGTTTGTTACTCCCTGACGGCAAAGAGATGTGCTACTGGTTTACAGGGTGGGGGCTCTACTATAGTGCAGGCTCCACCTTTGATGGGTGGAAAACCAACAATAAAACGTGAAATGGGTCAGGATGCCAGGGCTCTGGATCCTGTGCTTCCTCTGGGGGGCTTGATCCTTAGGCTTCTCAGCTATGCTAGCCTGGAGCTGGCACAGCAAAAATATAAGAAAGAAATCTCCCTTCCACCCTGGCAAGCAAAAGCAGCGGAGTATGAGATAAAGCACCCTCTGCTCTATTGATATCAGGGCAGGGTTAGCATACGTGTTAGGCTATGTACCTGGGTGTAAGTCCCTTTCAACTCAGCGGGACTTCCTTCTGAGTAAACATAGGATTGCACTGTTAAATGTGCTCTACAATGTGTCATGCTAATTAACACTATTTTTTATAAAGTCCCAATTAAAAGATTTCTGAATATTTTTATCACACAATTTAACAACACTTAGCACCATTTTGATTCGGAACTATCTGCCATAGTCTGATTTCATTACAATGCAGGACCCACAAATCACAAGTTTGAAAATGTAAGCAAATACCGGTAGGCCATCTTAATAGCAGATCACAACCTAAAGCCATAATCCTATGCATTTATTTTTTTAAAAAGTCTCACTAGGACTTGCTTCTAGTAAACATGCACAGGACTGGGCTGTACATCAAGTAGTCAAAGTATCTATTCAGACATACTAGCTACTAAACTACTTTCAAGTTTAACACTTCATGTCCCACACTGATGCAGCATTTGTTTTACGATAGTGCTCTAACATTCCCACTACAGCAAGAAGCCTTTCTCAGTAACATACTTTTGAACTGGTAGTTACTTGCATATCATTTTTTATTGTTGTAAAAAATGTTTTATTGAGACCTACAGACTTTGAAAAACTAATACTTTAACATTTGGCTGCAAACTCCAAGCCATTTTGCAAGGCTTTAATGACTTCAAATAACACTAAAAGCCACAATTAAGAGGCAGCTTCAGTGGTTAGTTTTAAAATTACATTATATGCAACTTACACTGCCAAAGTGTAGTGCTTGCAGCTGCTGTAAGTTTAAGTGGTTTACAGATTACATTTGTGGAGCAAAATGAACTTTACTCAGGTGATTTTGGTAGTGCATATTGATATATTAAATATGTCTATGTGATACCCATTCATCACACCACACATCAATACTTCTAAGCTGTAGCAAGAACTAGGAGCCTGTGCAGTTCAGATTCAACCCATGGGCTTACAAAAATCTTCAATGCAAACATGGAATAAGTTATGACAGAATCGTATATGACAGATAGCCCCATGAAGTTGAGGATAATATATTCAGGCACAACTTTTTCACATATATTGTGATTTCCCAAAGTCACAACGAGAGCATAACCCATTATGGCAGAATTAGGCCCCATGTCTATATTATACTTGTCTTTAAAATTCAGCAGTCTCATGGTCATGTCGTTTTGAATATGATCAGACATAGAAGTCATTGCTTGAATAGGAAGTATGCTGGAAGTCAGCCCTAGAAAGAACTTGATATTCTTGTTATGGATAAACGAAGTACTGTATATACTGATACTGCTGACTTTTAGTAAGGCAAGAGGTTACATGGCAATTGGGAATGTTATGATGCTAGGGAACTGAATGGAAGCAAATCACAACAGCTTCCAAATTTATTTCTTGCTCTGGCTCTGAAAAGCTGAAGAGACAAACTGATGATTTGGACCATCTCATTTTACAAGAGTATAAGATTCAACTACTTGTTACCGAAAGCACACTTTTAGAGCAGCTTTTTCTGAAGGAAAAAGAGCTGATCAGGCAAGTAGTAAATAGCAACTTCTCTTTCCCCCTGCCATGCATCAGAGGCTGGAAAGGATGAACCATCCAGTCAGTAAACCTTCTTGACACATACACACCAGAGTAGCCATCTCATCCTCACTCACTTGTGCTCTTCCTCTGGGTGGTGCAGAGATGGGGACTGAGCCCAACATAGTTAATAGCAAGTGGAAGTGTAATTCTTGCTACTATCATATAGTCTTTCAGCCACTCTCAGCAGCAAGAGACAGGCAAGTGATGCTTGCCACTACTTGTGACAGACCATTCCAGAAGAAATGAACTACCTGCTTGTACACTCTCTTTAAGCAGCGCAACGCAGAGATGAGAACAGATCAGCTGCTTCTCCTTCAAAATAGAAGTGACATTGAAAACACTTTCATAAAAGCATGTTTGATATATTATACAGTTGGGTTCCAAGACAGAGATAGGTCTGGCATCAATGTGCACCCTCAGGGAATCTGCCAACACATACTTGTACAATTGGCTGGGTCTGCCTGTTAAACAAACAAAAAACCTCATCACCTGCCGCTGAGAGGGCATCTGAGTGATTTCAGAGAGCAAGGGGAGCCACAAAAAGACCTTTACCCAGTACCACTGTTAAAGCCCTTAATTGGTTCAATTGCTTGAGCAGCTTGAGCAGCTTGTTCAGCCAAGTTCATACACCTTTGTTGCAATTAACTTCAACTATCCTTTTCAACTGCCTTGTGCGAAAGATGCAGTGTCCTGGTAAGGTTACTCAAGTGCTCCTCTGCCCTCGATTCGGAAAGATAAACAGTAAAGAGACTTTCTCCTACAAAATGCCCCATGGGCAGTCGGGTCTGGCCTGGAGACGACGTCCCGTGCTGCGCGTTGGTTTGGATTCAGAGATAAATGACCCACTGGTTCTCTACATCAGGCTTCTGTTATGCCCACAGTGCTGCCCATGTTGTATCAGTGCTGTCCTGCTCACTCCAGCTTGCTCATCTTGGCTCAGGGGCGTCTAGCTTTTGGCAAATAAATTGTGTCTTACCTTCAAACGTCTTTGCATTTTAGCCGCCCTCTCTGAATTGCTACCATGTCCCCTTGCACTCTCGATATCTGCCACTCCCTCACTTGAGGATGTTAAAGAAGAAGAATGCGCGAAAATTAGTTTCAATAAGGGCGAAGCTTGTCCTGAATAACGGCTGCAGATCTGAGAGGTTTATTGTTGAAAGGATAGTACAGAGATGCTAGCATAACATTAGGTGGGAGAGGCATGTAATGGACTTCAATGACTGCCGCTGAATGACCATAATAAGCATAAGTTTTATGCTTGGGGGGGGGGTCTTCATAGTCTCCCCTGCCCCTTTGGGGCTGCTCCCACTGCGGTGTTTACTCGATGGGTTTCCATTACCTACTCAGCCCTACAGAGCACCAACAGCCGCGCCTTTAGCTCCCTACACGTCCGTCTCTTTCCCGCAAGCTTGGCTCGAGCCCGGCCGCCCAAGCGCTCCCACCGCCTGGCCCGCCCACCGGCCGGCCGCGGCTATTTCATTATTTATTATTTCATTCCCTTTCTAGGAAAAGTATGTGCTGGGCCGAGCCGAGGGGCGGGAAGAGGAGGCCGCCAGTCTTCTGGAGGCGTTTGGGGGGCGGCCCGCCACTGCGGCTGACCCAGGGCGGAGGACAGGCGAGAGCCAAGCGGGCCGGGCGCTGCTGCCTGAGCCGGAGACTGAGTGGCTCTAGGGCGCGTGCGGGTGTAGGCCTCTCCACGCTTGTCAGGACAGCCGCCGCCGCCTCAGCGCGGGGCCGAGAGCCGCCATGACGGGCAGGTAGGAACTGAGCATCAGGAGAAGCCCTCGGGGCCCCCTCGCCAGCGCCGGCGGTGAGGATGGGCAGAGAGCGACTCCGTGGCCTCTGGCTCTCGGAGCAGGCAGTTCAGCCCCGTTTCCAGTCGAGAGCCTTCCCGCCGTCGGCAGCCCCCTCCTGGCCGGTGATATTATCACTTGCGAGCTCGGAGCAGCCCTTAGGAGTGCCCAGAAATCGGCCTGTTTAGCTGCTCAGGCTTTTCGCCCTTCCCTTCGGGATCAAAAGAATGAAATGATGTCAGGAAACGGTGTTTACGAATTGGGCTTTCCACGGAATTTGAGGCTGCCTTTTTTTTATTGCTGCAAACCGCTTTGTGAGGCCTTTTCAACACACAGCAGTGTTTTCTGCCCCTGAAAGTTTCCTTTCAATAATGCGTCCTTTTTAAGGTGCCCAGAACTCGCTGTTGCTTCTGCTACAACAGACTAACCCCACCCTGGAATGTGTGACGCTTGCCATTTTTGTTTCAATTGTTTGGTTCAATAGTGTACTGTATATGCAAAGCCCAGACACTTAGCTGTTACTGGACATGTGAAGGAAATAATGAAGGAAGCATCTCTCCAGCAAGGGCAGAGTGAATTTCCCTCAAGGAGGGACCGCAGAGAACTGGCAAAACAAAAGATGGTGTGGTTTGGGTACAGAACTGTTGTAACAATGATAAAACAATCAAAGAGCCTTGTGGCAAATTAAAGACTAACAAGTTTATTATGACGTAAGGTTTCATGAACTCAAGCCCACTTTGCCAGATGCATGAAATTTAGTTGGCAGGTATAAAGGAGAAAAATTCAAGGTGCAAGTTGAATAGCAATGAGATGCAAAAATTGCAGTCAGTGAAAACTAGAGGTTAAATATATGTTTAAGGACCATGCCCAGAGGCAAATCTAGATGCTACCGCTGCCCCTGTGTCATTCTGGTTGCACTAGAACAGGATCTAATAATGGCATCCGCAATACCAGGGGTTTATTCACCTAGTGAGATTTATACTATCATCTGCTAACAGTGCCCTTCATAGGACAGACAGGTCAGTCTGATAATTGAAATGGTAATATCCGTAAATCACGGAGAGAATATTTCCACCTCTCAGGTCACTGTAACTGACCTTAAGCGTGACCATTCTGCAACAAGAAACAATACAACATGAAACTGCTAATTCGTCAATATGTTCAGTGGCATCACTTATGGGTCAACTTGAAATAAAAGATTTTTTATCACACTGTGTGTGTGAATTAACTTACCATTATCAGGATATGACTTTCTTGCCAATGGTTTTCAGCTGTACTGCAGGAGTTAATCTTAGCAATTAGCACCAATCTGCTACTGCAAAAGGTGTACATATTTAACATATATTTAAGTTCATACTTTTATTGTAATTTTTGCATCTCATTGCCATTCAACTCCCACCTTGCTATTTTATTCTTTTTATACCTACCAACTTTCACTTTATGCATCTGAAAAAGTGGGCATGAGTCCCAAAAACCTTATGTCATGTTACATTTGTTATTCTTTAAGGTGCCATAAGATTCTGATTGTTTTCTTGCAAGAAATTAACACAGCTGCACCTCTGTAACTATAATTAGACATTAATCACTAGTGTGAGTGACCATCATGTGAATGTTCCTCATGTTATCTGTGCCTTGAACAGATGTGGGTAGGAAGAAGAGTGGATTGGAGATCCCAATGAAGTTTTGTGTTTTATATATGAGCTGCCTGTGTGTATATGTATCCCATCTATTGCTTTCTGCATGGTTTTCTGTGGTCCCTAACATTTAGGGCAGGAGGAATCAGAACTTCTTCTTTCCCACCCTGTGTAAAACTAATCGGGACAAATGAAGCACTGACCACATAATGCTATGCAGGTTAACTCAGAAGTAAGTCCCACTATGTTCATTCGGGCTTACTCACAGGTAAGTGTGTATAGAATTGCATTTGAATGTGTTTCATAACATGATATTATTTCCCAGTTCTTTGGGCTCCTTGTAGCTCAGGTGGAAAAGTTATAAAGATTGATTATGACCAGAAGGAATTAAAGGAAGCATGTGTTTCACTTTCTCACACTTATTTGTTTGATTATATGGCTATTTTGTTAAGTAACTAAAAGGAGGAAAAGCTGTAACAATTTATAGTTACACAAAAACAAGACATGATTGTTAGAATTAGATTCTTAACAGTGTATTATTTAAAACAGGTCTTAGAAAAGACTTTGAAAATATAAGTTTGTTGAAGAATCCAGTTTGCTGATTATAGCTTTCCCTCCTTTTAGTCACTTAACAAAATAGCTCAGGTGGAAAAGTTATAATGATTGATTATGACCAATGGTCCTTGATTATGACCATTCTATGAAATGAACTGTTACTCAGCTGTACTTCCATTTTCTCCCAAAATCAACCTTGCATAAGCAGTGTAAGTTCAAGATTGCTAAGGAGTTGTTTAGGAAGTACTTGAAACAAGTTCATGTCTTCAGGGTCAGGTGAATTTCTTTATAGAATACTAAAGGAACTGGCAGGTCTTGTCTCAGAAGTTATTTGTATCATCTGAGAAATTGTGGAGAACAGGTGAGGTGCCACAGAACTGGAGAAAAAGTTGTTGTTGTTGTTATATCACTTATATACCAAAGTGGCATGTTGTCTCAATCCTCAAAAATGGGGAAAAGGAAAATTTGGAAAACTACAGACTACTCAGTCTGATTTTGATATTGGAAGAGGAGTTAATTTTATAAGGTTAAAGTCAGATCAGTGCCTGGTTGGGATACTGCTTGGGAACTACAGAACTGCCACCTTGGGTTGCAGGGTGGAAGAATGCAGGATATAAATGTAAGAAAATTAAAATACAATGAAGTCCATTTGTGAGCACTTTGATAATGCAGTTATTAATAGAAGACAGCATTGATTTTTCAAAAATGTATATTGTTGCTAAACTCAGTACATTATTGAAAATATTACTAGTTTAGTGGATTGTGGGAATGCTATGGATATAAATTATCTTTCTTTCAGCAGAATGGTTTTCAAAGTTTATCATGATATTTTCATTAGCAAACAGTTGAATGTTGGCTAGATTATAGCACTGTCAGGTGATTCCCAGAAGGTTGGGAAATTGTTCAGAGAGGGCTAATGGAAAGAGGTCTCAAGTGGGGTGCTGCAGAGCTTTTCCCTTCACCCAGTACTCCTTAATGTTGTAGTCAATGACTTTGATGGAGAGGCAGAAGTCATGCTTATCAGATATGTGGATGACACAATACTGGTGAGGATACCTAACAGATAAAAAATAAAATTCAAATATTTCACCTGGCTTCTTCATTATACAGCTTTAGGCACCAGGTGAAAACATTCCTCTGCAACCAGGGCTTTGGCTGGTTAACATTCTAGGTCCTTTAAATGTGTTTGTAGAAGGGAGGTTATTGGTTTGTTTTGGTTTTGTTCTTGTTCTTATGATGTATATTGTGCTTTTGTTTTGTATTTTTATGCTGTGAACTGCCCTGGGATGAGTGGCGGTATACAAATTAAATAAATAAGTGGAAAACAGACAAAATTTACAAAATGAAATTCAATAAAGACAAATGCAAAATTCTAGATTTAGGCTAAATAAATAAAATATCCAGGTACAGGATGTGGGATACCTGGCTTGGCAGTGGCACATGTGGAAATAATATTGGAATTGTAGTCAATCACATGTTGAAACAAGAGCTATTTGTGTGCTGTGGCTGCACAAGAGGCTAACGTGATTTTTGGCAGTACAGTATTAACAGAACAATGATTTCCAAGTCACAGAATGTAATAGTTCTACTTTTCTGCATGAGTCACACTTTATCCTGAGTGCTGTGTCCATTTTGGGGTGCTGCACTTTAAGAGGAACATGGACAAACTGAAAAATGTTGAGGAGGGCAATGAAATGATCAGCAGTATAGAAAATGAGGAATGGTTGAAAGAACTGTGTACGTGTAGTCTGAAGAAGGAAAGACTGAGAGGAAACGTTGATAGGGCTCTTTCAATACCTGAAAGGTTTCCACATAGAAATAGGAGACTTGTTCTCTGCTTCCTTAGAGAACAGGGGTAGACCTAATGGGCTTACCATAAGTTACAGGTGAGTAGATTTCAGCTGAACATTAGGGCAAATGTATTGATGGTAAGAGCATTTTGACAACAGAACTAATGTGGGTTTAACCTCACTGGAGGTCTTCAAGTAAAGTCTGGACGCTCATCTGTTGGGGAAGTTGTCACTCTAGATTTCCAGGCACTCACCAGCTTTATGATTCTGTGACTAATGGATTGTGAGAGGGGTTAAGGCTGCATTATTATATGCATAAGCCAGGTGCACCAGGCCAATATAATGTTCACCTCCTTATCTGTGAGTGGAATTAACAGGTGCAGAACCAAAGGTACTTAATTTCAGTACTCCTTGCTTGAAATATTTGGAAATATTTGCTCTGAAAGATCATTAAGAAAGCTATTGTTTCCGTGTTTTAAAATGTTAAAAAGCAGGTAGAATATAGGAGGGAGTGATTTTGCCAGTACTTTTTTGTCGTTTTTATGAAATAAATAGATTTTGGAATTGTCATTTCTTACTTGTAATACATCTAATTATACATCTGTGCTTGGTTGGGATACTGGGAAAACCTTTCTGCTACTTGTTTGTGCTTCTTAGTTTAAAAGACTGATTTTCTGCATTGCTGGATTTTGCTGCTTTTTCTTTTTTTTGGCTTGGATTTTTATATAGCCAGAGAGGAGTTAGACTAGATGACCCTCATGTCCCTTCCAACTCTACAGTTTGATGATTCTGAGGTTAGGGAGGTCTGGATCATCCAAACAATATAAACGTTAGTCATGATTCCAGCTTATGTAATGTGATCTCCCTAAAGTGGGCGTGGAATTAGTTGTGTAAAGGAACAGCTTGAGTCTGTAACACTACTGCATCTCAGAGAGAACATAGTGGGGAATGGAATGTAAAGTATGTTTCTTTTCTCAGCTTATTGATATTCTGACTATATGTGGCTTTTGAAGTAAGCTTCAAAGCTAGCCTGCTGTTTTCCAGCATTTGTTTTCCCAAGTGGCAATCAGATTACTAGGTAATATAGAACTGTGATGGAACTGGTCAAAGAAGACTATTTCTGCAAGTAGTCTTCAGTATTAATTACTAAACAAATTTGGTGGGGGGGTTTTTCTCAGATAGCTATTCAGTTTTTTTGATTCTGTGATTTTAGTAAATCAAGGTACTTAAAGAATAAGATTTTAAAATTTTAGTTCTTGTTCAAATGACTCTGAACAAATTACACTAATTCCATTCTTGAAGAAAAGAAGGAAGATGTTGAATAGTTACAGAGCAGCAGCTGCTGCATAAGAAGCATGGACTTGTTCTTTCAGTATTTCTGAGAAAAGCAGTTATCCGAAGAAACTGCTTCCTTGAACCTACAGTGTTATTGGTGGACTGCTCCTCAGTTATCCTCATACAGCTTTCTTCCCAGAGGTAATGAATTCCATGGCTGGCGTGAGACTTCGGGGGCTAGCATCTTCCAAACTCTATCAACGCCGGCAAGATCGTCTGAGTGGCACAGGGTCACTATGGAATGATGGGAAAGACAGGGCAGCTGGGATATTTAGGTAGGTTATTTGGATAGCTGTTTTAGATTAATGGTCTCGGATTATTGGAATGTTTCCTTTGAAGCAGGAAGGAAGGCAAAACTAGACAGGCTGACACGACTGTGTTTCAGTTTCCACTCTTTGTTTGAAGAGGTTTCTTTGGCTCTGATATTAACAGTTCTGAACAATAACAGGAAAACAACCATGGGAACTTTTGCCTCCTTGGTGATGCTGGGCAGGCTAACAATGTGGGAGTTGTAGGCACCACATAAACAAAAGCTAAGGCGCTGTGTAGTCTTAATAGTCTTGTGAAAGTTCAAACTTTTGTTGACAGCTGGAACAAACCAATACTTTTATACCACCCAAAATAAGTCTGTTACATTATAAATAGTTTTCTATGTTATTTTCTTTCTTTTCAATTCATATATTGAATTGTCATACTGAAAAAAAAGAATAGGGATTTGCCCTTCCCTTAAGATCTCTAAAGCAGGGCAAAGTTCAGCAAGCACAGTGTTTCCTGTCTTTGTGATATGTCCCCATGGAAGTTTGGTGGTATTCAAAATTCTTACAAGAAACAATACCCTTTCCCCCTCTGGAACATGATCATATGCAGGATAAATTAAATAAACACATTGATACCTATCATCACCTAGAAGACTCTTGCTCAATGAGGCTTTTAATTTGTTTGCCAAATAGTCGTCAACACGTGTCTATTGTAGGGTTGCCATATTTCAAGTGAAATCCAGACCAAAATTAATTGAGCTTTTTTGGGGAGAGCGTTGTTTTGCATAACATAAAGCTATTTCTGTGCAGCTACAAGGGTTCACTGGATTGCATTTGGTCTGGTAGTACCGGGTAGAACCAGAAGCCTTTTCTTTTGTTCTAAGCAAATAATGTCTTGTCTGCATTGCACTAGACCGTAGGCTCTGTGTCTTAATCTCATTTCCCATAGTAATCCATACACTAAAACGTTTCTGTTTTTGTGACTCACTTACATCCCATATGAAAATGTGTGGTTTTGGTGCATGAGAGGGTACTGCTTTAGATGCAGGGGAATTAAAGGGGAAGATGCTACAATAGAAGACAGGTTGATTTACTGAGATACTTTGGTTGATTTACCGTATTTTTCGCTCTATAAGGCGCACCTGACCATAGGACGCACCTAGTTTTTAGAGGGGGAAAGCCCCCCTTTTTTTTTGAAGATCAGCTCAAATTTCTGCAGCTTCTTTTGCAAAGGAGAAAAGCCCCATTTTTTGAGGATCAGCTCGAAGTTGTTGAGCTTACTTTGCAAAGGGAAAAAACCCTGTTTTATGGGGTTTAACTCACAGTTCTGCAGCTTCAAGAGAGGGAGCCATTTCTACAGTTTCCAGACAGATAATCTAATCAGCCAGTCCCATGTCGCTGGGGAAACAGCTTCCCTCTGCAAGGGGGCGGGACTGGAATCTCTCTCCCTTATCTCTCTCCCCCCCCCCTGATCGTTTGCTGAGCAGCTGCTCAGGGGGCTTCCTTTCAACACCCCCTTCTCTCTTTTTTAAAAAAAAGCACAATCTGCTTTTGCCCCTGGGCAGTTCAGCTCCAGGGACCACACATTCGCTCCATAAGATGCACAGACATTTCCCCTTACTTTTTAGGAGGAAAAAAGTGTGTCTTATGGAGCGAAAAATACGGTACTTTGGAAGAATACTGAAATAATTCAGAAGGGGAAGAACCGTAGATAAAATGGAAAGTGTAGGGCAGTGCTTTTCAAATTGTTCCACTCTCTGAGAGGTGTCTGAGCATGTTGTAGAGAACAGTGGGCATCAGTTGGGTCCTCCAATTCTGGCTGGCATCTCAGAACCCAGAATCCTCAGCCACCTAACTTACCGTACTTAAATCAGATTTGTTTATGTACATTAAAGGTGAATCAGAGACTTAGCTAAGAAATGGCTACCCCTGGCAAAATCCTGAGCTCTTGATTTGCTTCTTTTTACTCCTGAGATGTAAACACTTACATCACAGCAGGTATGCAGAAGTGTTGTAAGTGCAAAGGTCTTTCAACCAACATAGATAGTGAGCAAGTATTTGTGAGGCAGAAACAGCCCTCCCCCAATTTTCTTGTCTATGTTGAAAGGTAAAGAACAGCCCCTTCTGAATTCTCAGTTGTGCAAAGGAGACTGATTGTTTAGCACAATGGCAATGAAATACAGTCTGTATCTACAGGAAAAGGGGTGCCCCCACCCCAAGCATCTTCTTTTTAAGGAATTAAATATAACATTCACCACGCCTTTATGCTAGATTGCCAACTCATCTTTTACAAGAGACAGAGATACTGTAATTATTTTGTTAGAGTTCCTAAATGTATCAGAGATCAAAATAAATTCTGGTTGTGTACTGCCTCTCTTATGCCATCAAGCTCCCAGCTGAGTTGTCACAAGGACCTCCTAAGCAGCTGTGAATTTAAAGCACAGCAAAGCTCCAGGAGAATTAATAATAGTGATGTGTTCGGGTGTGAGAGAGTGTGCACTTGTGTTATTTCTAATGACCTCTTCCTCATGCTGATTTCCATGTACTGTATGTTTGAGCCACAATGTGAAGAAAATTCCACAGACTTAAAGAGGTCTCTTTTGTTGTTGCCTTTTTTTTGCTTTTTGTTGATCTTGACTGGTTAATTTGCACACGAAAACTTTTATACCCAAAACTAGATTACCTTCATTGTATTAATTAAAACTAATAACTCTTAGTTTTTATTAGTCTGAACGACTGAACAACAACAATAACTCTTAATTATAAATCTTTTAAGCTATGCATATCTGATTATGCTTTGACATTAGACATCACACTTGGTAAACAGCCTTCCTATGCTATCTACACTGTGCTTTGGTTATGGGTCATCTCTCTGTTGATCTCCAGCAGATCAATGGGATGTGTTTACCAGTCCTGCACAATCCCAGGGACAGTTACTGCTACAGAGCTTATGCTGCTCACTTTCAGTGGTGGTGCAGGTGCTGTATGGTCCTGTGTTGTCCCATTCCTTGGTTCTCAGGCACAAACATATATAAGCTTTATTTAAACCATATAGCACGGTCCTCTCCAGGTGGCAGTTTTCAGATATCCCCATTTCACTGCCTCTAGTCTTGTCATTAATAACTATTATTGTCCTGCAGTTTCTCCAGTGCAGCCTCAACATGAGCATGGAGTTGCTATCTGAAGCAAGCTGTCCTCTGCCAAACCTTGCTCCCAGCTTTGTGGCATGAATAAGTCTGAAAAGTTAATGCTGTTCATATAAAAGTGGGATGTGGATGATTGCTAGAGCTGCTGCAAAGGCTGAGAGGTCTTAGCAAGGGGCTGGCAAGCACAGTTATAAAAGTAATTAACTAATAGTCTGGTTGATGGAGATGAGTACTTTAACAGGTAGGAACAATAATGGAAAGACCTTTTGTAGGATCAGATGAGGGCAAGGCTGAATTGTTGCTTCCATTTGGACATGGATACAATGGGAGAACTGGGTATATTTAAGGGAATTTTATAACAACATCTGTGAAGTTTGCACTTTTAGCTCATCCTGTTTGATATCATAATTATGTGTAATATTTTCTGAATTAATCTTGATTAATTTACATCAGGCTTTCTTTAAGCCACTGTGACTTTTGCATGGCCTTCGTACTTCTCATTGCCAATGACATTTTTATTTATAACAGTCACTTATTATGTTTACCCTTTATCAGTTTTATTACATCTCCATATATCCCAAGATAGTTTTGGGATATAGCACCTAATTACTCAGTTTCATTATAATTTTTGCTGTGCTCTCATAAGATTGTCTGGATTGTTCGTAAGATTCTGCTGGGAGTTATGAAAGCCTGCTGCCACTATGATGTTAAATATGATCAATCCTCTCACATTTGACATTTTTAGCCTGTTGTGTGTGGGTGGATGAGTGGGATGGATGAATTTAAGACCTGCGTAGCTAGAATCCAGAAATGTTTCCAAGGTCAAAAACATGGGCCTACAAGGACACAGATTATTTGTCTCTTGGTGGGAGTTTTCATTTCTGTTTCGTAAAGCCCATTAGGACTCCTTCAGCTCTTGCATAAACATTCGTTCAATTGTGTTTGTGTCCTGTTCAGTATGTCCCACATTATCTGTATTTACCCATGCTTCTCCGGTAGTTTTTGCACTTTGTGTTGTGGAATATATTTGTGTTTAAATATCAAAGAGCATGAGTAAATCAACATGAGTAAATCAACTGCATTTTGCTCCAAGGTGACTTTGCTTGCTTCCAGTCCCTTCCATAGTAGCCTAGGTGGCTTTGGGTGACTCTGCTCTGCCAAGGCAATGATAGAGGGCAACTGCTGATGTGTCAGGAGCCCTGGTGGCTGATTCTGTACTAACAGACATGACTTTGGGGTTAGATCTCTTGAAAGCATAGTATTTGTATTTTGCCTTTTGCACAGTTATCCATGCTTCAGAAAGTGCTCATAGGCTTAACTTTTCACATTAAAACTGTGGAGGGGTTTGTTCACTCTTTTGCATCTGTTGAAAAACACAGCATCAAGGTTATCCCCAAGCTCAGGAGATTCTTTGTGAATTTTTATTTGCATGAGTGATGTTGATTAACAGTGTCTGGCTCTGTGACCCAGTAGCATTTCTAAGCCATAGATTATCTGAAGCAGATATGGCTGGAAACAAGACTGTCCAGATCACAGAATGCTTTAAAACCATCCAATGGATTCTAAAGGTAATGTAAAGCACTTATCTCAAAGTGGACACACAGTTATTTATTTTTTCATTCCATTGCCTGCTTGAGACACTGGCGTCTAAACACATTTACTGTAAATTCCCATTGCTTTCAGTGACATTTAAGACAAATCTAGACATCAGCAAAGTTGACTGTTACAAAGAATATTCTGTAAAGGGCACAGAAAATTTAGGCCAAGCAAATTCTTGGTTTTCTACTTTGTGCTAGAAAATGCCTTTTTCAGTCCTCTTATGGGCCTTATTCTCAAATAATGATTGCAGTTTGGATTCAGATAGGCTTGTCGTTGAAGTTGACAGAAAATATCCCACTGACCTACTGGAAGATTTGACTTTCTAACATGGAGGAGTTGATGAGCATATATGGAACCCTTCAATATATAGATTTTGTATATCTGATACCACAAGTATGGTAGAACATAAATAAATTTGTAAGCGTGCACTTCTCATTTATTTGATTGATTAATTTGACTTAGGTGGCTTTGATGGCTTCAGTGTGTAATTGTGGTATTTCTTTTTCTGTTTTGTTCCCCAGTAACATGTCAGATGCCCTTGCAAACGCTGTGTGTGAGCGCTGCCGAGCTCGCTTTGATCCAACTGAGCGAATCGTGAACAGCAATGGGGAACTATATCATGAAAACTGCTTTGTCTGTGCTCAGTGCTTCCGCCAGTTTCCAGATGGACTCTTCTACGATGTGAGATCAGCATCTTTCTGATAGTGTGAAAAGCTACTTGACTTTTTCCTCCACTTACATGATTTTAAGAAGCTTGAATGAACTTTCTGTGGGGTTTGATTATCCAAAATTCATTTGCAATTCTTATGTCAATGACCCCCTTCCATTTCCTCCATGTATACAGTAATTTAGCTTTGATATGATTCAATGATTCAGTCATCAATGAGGTGTTGCTTTCCTAGGCAATAATGCCCTGCTTCAGACATAGTGCTGAACTATTGTTTAGTGTTATGTTCTTGAGCCAGGGCTTGTTTACTCCATCCTCCTCTAGGATAGCCACAAGGATGTGATCAGAAGCTTTCATTTTCATTCTCAGTTAACCACAGAGAAGCATTAACATCTGAACCCTAAACAGTGGTTTGTTTTAACTGTGGTTTATTGAAACAAACCAATTTCATAAACCACAGTTCAAAGTTGACTTGTTTCGATTAACCATAGTTAAGACTAACCACAGCTTGTCCTATATTGGGATTAGATGCTAAACTTCAGTTAGTTAAACATGGAAGCAACAGTTTCTGTTCTTTTATTTGGAGATGTATTGGAGGAAGAGTGCGGGGAAGTGAGTGAGCTGATGAATTCAAGGCCCATTCACCTGTGGAATGCTGTCACTGCGCTGACACATCTCAACAAATGCAACATTGCCTGATCCATAAGGGTACCCTGTTGCTCTGCCGCCCATCATGCGCTGTTCTGCAGCCAATATAATTAAAATGAGAGAGTGTTGTAAGAGTGCAGTACATGCTTATAGAACAAATATATTGTTATTAAAATATTGATCCAAAATAGGTTGCATTAGGGATTAGCTTTCCTAAGAATAAATTACTTCAAAGGAACACCAAAAACTGCAGTGACTGAAATAATGGTGGTAAATAGTTTGTAGAAGCTATAACTTTTCACCTACATTCTGTGTAACAGTAGCTTCATACGCACCACACATTTAAAGCAGTTACAGGTAGATAGCCGTGTTGGTCTACCGTAGTCGAAACAAAATAAAAAAATTCCTTCCAGTAGCACCTTAGACACCAACTAAGTTTGTTCTTGGTATGAGCTTTAGTGTACATGTACACTTCTTCGGATACACAGTGTATCTGAAGAAGTGTGCATGCACACGAAAGCTCATACCAAGAACAAACTTAGTTGGTCTCTAAGGTGCTACTGGAAGGAATTTTTTTATTTTGTTTCGACATTTAAAGCACACACCCTTCCCAAAGAATCCTGGGAACTGTAGTTTGTTAAGGGTGCTGGGAATTGCAACTCTGTGGTGGGCAAACTAGAATTACATAGTGGAAATTTTGTAAAGATATGTTCTCCTGCATCTTTTTTTACAGTTTGAAGGGAGAAAGTATTGTGAGCATGACTTCCAGATGCTGTTTGCGCCATGCTGTGGGGAATGTGGTAAGATGCAGATCACTCAAGCCTTCTCTCTCTCTTTAAGGAAAGCTACACAAAGGTGAAATAATTATTAATGATGAATGTTGTTCTCATCAGGCACTCTGGTCAAGAGCAATAAAATAATTAGTTTTGAGGTTTTAAAGCCAAAGTTCCTGAGATTCAGAATATAGTTTTTTATGTTTCAGTGGCATGGATATTAGTCCTGAGCCTGAAAAATTTGGGTATGAATTATTCAGTGGCCTTCATTAAGTCACACTCACTCAGACTAAGTTTCTTCGATAATAGTTAATTGCAGGCTTATTCTAAGATAATTGTAAATTACTTTGCAATATAAATGATTAAAATATATCGTCCATGGAGTTCTCTGTGGGGATGGCAGTGCACATAGAGAAGAGTCCTGAAATAAATCAAGTGTTTTCACTGAAGTGTGGTGCTTCTGTTCCAAGGTGAATTCATCATTGGCCGTGTTATCAAAGCAATGAACAATAACTGGCACCCAGAATGCTTTCGTTGTGAGCTCTGTGATGTGGTTCTTGCTGATTTGGGCTTTGTGAAGAATGCTGGCAGGTAAGAAGGATCAGAGGACATGAACATGAGATACCGTAATTCTTTGCATGTCAGGACCACTTCACACTCTAGAAGGAGAAATCCCAGGGTGCGTGGTGGGATCTGCAAATGCATGCTTTAAATATGTGCACACTTAGAGAAGGAGATGCCAAAAAATCACAGGCACATATGCACTTTTGCAGAGCTGACAATGTCTTCTAAAACACACATTAATCTCTTAAGTATGATGGTTTAGCATGTGAACTGCATGCATATATGAAATGTGTGAAATGTTAGGCAGTCTTGTGGGATAAGCAAGGAATCTGGACCTTGCTCTTAAATGCATTGAGGCATATAGCGGAAATTAACTGGAAAGGTATTGGCAGAAAACTGGAGAATGAATGGAGAACCATCCTCTATTGTGAGCAAATTACTTTGAGACAAAATGTGAGGGAGTAGAAGAGGAATAGCCTATGTAAACATGAAGATTAGAGATTGGATAAGTACTCACCAGAAACAACTTGGTGGACAGACAGCACACTGAACACACCACATAATTTCTTCCCCCCCCTCTGAATTTAATAGTTTTTGATGTTTAATAAGTATAAACAATATTTTTTTTAAGAAAGTATAAAATATGAAGCTAAATGAAGTAAAAATAGACACCCAAGCAAACGCCCTTCAACAAGGGAAGTAAAAAAACAACAGCCTGGTAACTGCACCACAACATTTGAATCTTGACTTTTGGCATCACTGCATGCGATTTCTAGCTAGAAGAGTCTGAGTTTATATTCTCACTTCTTGGGTAGGCAGTGAATAGAACAGCTATGAAAGAGTGATGCAGTTTATCTGGTCAAAGTATAAACCTTCTAAAATGGCCTTATACTGATACATTTCCTATAAAGTCCTGATGACTAGCCTAGTAGAACTTAGCTAATTAAAAGGGAACAACTTAGTATGGTTTGTGCGCCTTATTTCATTGTTGCAAGGTATCTGTAGTGAATGCAAAGTCTGTTATAGGAAAGCAGTCAGGATTCCATAGTTGACAGGCAAGTTGCAAGACTCCATAATATGGTAGCTGAACATTTGCTTTTCTTCTAAATAAGGGTACAGTGGGGTAATTTTTAATTATCTCACTGAGGACTGGTAAAGAAAAAGTGATTTATATGTGTTGTGTGTGCGATATAACATTGTGCCACCAGATGGCGGCACATCACCAGATGGCGACGTGGAGTTCCGTTTTTCTCTACCTGTTTTCCCTGTTTGCAACGCTATAAACTGAAACGCTTCTTTGATGTGTCCAGACTCCAGATCCAGCCAGGGCCTCCCTTTTTAGGTAGCCATGTGCATTACTTCAGTTGTGACACATACAATTCACATTTCTCTTCTCCCTGGCCCCTACCCTGGGCGTGCTATGCTGTACAACTGCTTTGTTAGATCATCAAACAAACTAATGGTTTGCCAACCTGATTTAAAAAGAAGAAATACTCTGAGCATGTGCCGTTTCATATCATCATGACTACAGGAATAATATGAGGTTTGCTTATGCTTCCCTGATGGTAGACTCATTTACTTGGAAATGAGCACCATTTTCTTGTAGAAAAAGACAATGTATATTTGAAATACAAAATAAAGAACGAGCTGTAGCTGTGCATATGGCTGGCCAGCCACCCTCTCACTGTATAACCTTTTAAAAAAAAAAGTAAGAAAAAAATACATTGAGGTGACCACCATTAGCATGTATACTCTGGCATGTCAATACCTGCCCAGGTGCTGACGTCAGGTCTACCCATTTGCTGCTGCCCTCATCACCTTCCACTCTCCGGTGATAATTTAGGGGGTTGCCAGACTCCAGGGTCATAGATTTAGGCCCCGAGGTTTAGCCCTAGCTGCACCACTGCTTCCAAAAAAGCTATGGCAACAAGAGTTCAGTATAAATGATTTGTTGCACAGCACGTAAGTGCTTAGGATTTGGGTGTAGCAATTATCAAAAATTGCAGCACAGACTTGACATACCAGAGTTGTAGCAACTTTACATTGAGACAACAGGCAAAGGTTCCGGTGAAGTGGCTCTTGACTGAGGATTTTTGTCCTGTTAAGGTGGATATGGTAGGTACACTCTGCATTAAGCAAGGGCAATTGCGTCAGTAAGAGTTGCATCCTAATAGTTAAACTGAACTAGATTACTCATTTGTAGCAAGCTCCCTAGAAATCTTTTAGTCTTGTTGTGCATGTGATTCATGAACCATATACTTCATATAAAAACTTACAGATAAAATAAAACAAGTTGTGTCATGTCATTGTTTCTAATTGTTACTGAAAATAAGCCCTGCAGCCAAGGCTGTAACAAAAGAGAGTTTTAAGTTGTAATGTGGTGTTTATATCAAGTTTAGTGCTGTCCGTAGTTCAACAATGAGACGATTGAGCTGTCTAGAGAATCAAATTGTTCTCCTTTCCTGCAGATGTGTTGGAGGCTTTGAGGATTTCATTTTCTTATCAGTTCATGTCAAAATCTATATGCACAATCTTCTCAAAGCTCTGCAGATGTAAATGCAGAACACCTTTCTTAGAGAATGTCAGAACTATCGTATCTTAGCTGTGCAGTTTGCTTGTTTGATAACTGTGAGGACAAGTATTTGCCTCAGTTATTTCTCAGTACAAAGATATTTCATGAAGCAATCATGGAGTTATTAAGCAGATGCTTTCTTCCTTTATTTTTCTTGTCTGAAGACAACCAGAAGGGTAGCTATTGTAGTGTAATGCTGGTTATAGTTGTATACATTGAGATTGCAGTCTATCTGTCACTGAGAATTAGCACTTGCTGGTGGTAGCTGTGCAAAAATTACTGTCTCTTATTTGTTTTCTCAAGAATGAAGCGTAGATCAGAGTGTGCTCTTGGAGAAACACAATTTTGCTGTCTTGGAGATTTAATTGTAGCAGATAGAAAAAGCCTTTCTTTTAAAAAGCCCTTGATTTCATTAGTTACAGTTCAGTTTTAGTGCTCAAGGAGCTGTCATTTGTTTTCCCATCATAACTTGAAGGTAGCCTTGCAGCTTTTCTGCTGCAAAATAAACCACATAAGGCCTCTCGGAACTTCTCAGCTACAAAGAAATACATGATGGGATCTAGGGCACCGTTCAGGCTGGTGAGGCAGGAAGTAATTCGGTTGCCAAGAGCCAGAATCCGCTGCATTTCACAGGAAGTCTTCACACCATCATAATTGAGAATGTAAATGTAACGGTTGATATGGTAGGGCACAAAACAGACCAAGAAGATCATGAGAACCATTATTATCATTTTGATGGCTTTTTCCTTCAGATGGTTCTCAATGCGGTTCCCTTTTTTCAGGCTGCGTATGATCAACAAGTAGCAGGTCACTGTAGTAAAAAATGGAAGTGTAAATGCCACAGCCAATGACACGAGAGCATGGCGTGATGCCTTTTCTCTGTAGAGCTGCAGGCAGATGGTGGTATTGTTCATCTCAGCTGTCTGCACACTGACCAAAAGAGGCGCCATGGCGACAGCAACTATAACCCACAGGAAAGCACAGGCCAAGTGGGCATAAAGTGATCTGCGGAGTTTGAGGGATTTTACAGGGTGCACGATAGCTAGGAAGCGATCTACACTGATGCACATGAGGAAGTAGATGCTGGCATACATGTTGAGGTAGAAAAGGAAGCCTGTGAGTCTGCACGGGATCTCTCCAAACGGCCAGTGATTGCCTGAAAAGTGGTATACTAGCCGGGTTGGCAAAACTAGCACAAAGGACAGGTCGGCCATGGCCAGGTGCATCAGGAAAACGTTGGCTGGGGTGTCTGACTTTTGGTCCCGGATGAAAAGCCAAAGAGCCAGAGCATTGCCAACAAAGGCTAGGATGAAATCCAGAAGGTAGAAAGTAGCAAAAAGGATGTTCTCCGTATTGGTCTCTTTGCCACATTGTTCTGAACTTTCCAGTGAAGTGTTGAAGAACAGGCCTGAAGAGTCTGCTAGGTTGTTCATTCCTCACTTTGGGACTTGAAATATGAACCTGAAATAATAAAGAAGAAAAAGCTAGAGAATACTATTACAACGTAGAGGAGGCAACATGGAAATCAGCCAAGCCTGTTGGTTTGCTTACGTTTGTAATGAATGTTGGCCAGGATCCAAAGCATCCTGTGTCATGTTCTGCATATGTTAGAGGGGTTTCCAGTTTTCTTCCCGGCAGCTTCCACTCTCTTAAAAAGCCACCCCCAAATAGTGAGGGGCTCCCTTAAAGTAGCACCCCATGAGAGAAAAGGGACTGCCATCAGAAGTAAAAATTGGCCAAACCTTGTACATACTCAAACAGTTTGTATGCACACAAGAACCTTTCTAGATCTTAGCCACACTTTTTCTGTGCTCTCCATGACCATTAAAGGTGTATGTACTCTACTTTGTTTTAGTAAGTTTAGTTTTAAAAAGTTTAGCAGTATAATAAACTGGTTCTTAGAATATCTTAATTGTTCATCTTTTGGGGAAAAAAAGGCTAAAGCTGTAAAATTTACAAGACGATATACAATGGAAGGCATACCTCACTTTATTGCGCTTTGCAGATCTTGTGTGTTTTTACAAACTGAAGCACTGGAGGAGCAGCTACTGCTGGATTAGAGACGAGGCTGCAGGAGCCTGTCCCTACCACTCAGTGGCTTCTGCTGCTCCTTACAAGAGGGTGCATAAGGTGAAACGAAGACTCAGATAATGGTTAGCATTTTTAGCAATAAAGTACCGGTACTTTTAATTACGGTGTTTACATTTTTTTCAAAAAATTATGCTGTTGCACACTTAATAGACTACAGTATAGTGTAAGCGTAACTTTTATATCCACTTGGAAACAAAATAATTGTGTGACTCGCTTCATTGCGATATTTGCTTTATTGCAATATCTCCGAGGTATCCCTGTACAGTGGTACCTCGGTTTACAAACTTAATCCGTTCCAGAAGTCCGTTCTTAAACCAAAGCCATTCTTAAACCGAGGCGCGCTTTCCCTAATGAGGCTTCCCGCCGCCGGTGCCCTTCCACCGTTTGGCTTCCGTTCACAAACCAAGGTAAAGTTCACTAACCGGAACACTCCTTCCGCTTTTGCGGAGTTCTTATACCGAATAGTTCGTAAACAGGGCTGTTCTTAAACCGAGGTACCACTGTATACCTTTTGCAGACTGATGTACTACGAAACCAGGTTCATCCCTTCAAAGGAGTGATACTTTTCATGAACAACTACAAAATGTATCCATACTGTCACTTTTAGATGGATAATAACTATAATGGCTGCAAAGAGGAAGCATTTTTCAGCTATAATGTACATCTCTCAACTTTTTGCAAACAAAACGTAAGGGCACAGTAGAAGTGAGAATTACAGGATTGTTTAAATGCCAGACTCTATGATGACCAATTAGAAACAACAGCAACAGCTGCATAAAATGTTTCATTAGAATCAAAGAATCACAAAGCAGTGGAAAGGATGGAATGGAAGGACCTGTCGATTTCAGTTCTCTGTTTCTCATTTTTCCTATCTTAAATTATGTGATCCACCTTACTGCAGCAACTTGCAATTTAAAAAACAAAACCAGCATTTTAGTGCAGATTTCTCTTAATGAACCCATGGTTGTATGCAGTTTTGACAACATTTGACAACATTTACATTTTTGCAAGCTTTTCTCTCTAATAGGCATTTTTTGTATTTTATTTTCACAAATGTATCCATTTTTCTGCACAATGTTCCCTATTATGTGCATTTTTAAAAACATTGGTCAGAGAGTTGTGTCACATAATTCAGATAAGTATGAATTCCAAAGGATAGCTTTATTGCGGTTTGTGTATTGTTTCAGGAAGTGCCATTTTGGTACATAAGAAAATGCAACATCTTAAGAGCCTGCTGGATCAGGCCAATGACCCATCTAGTCCAGCATCCTGTTCTTACGTGGCCAACCAGTAGAGTAGCCTTTAAATGTGAACGGAATAAAATGTCTCTCACATCCTTAGATGCCAGTCCTATTGAACTCAGCGGGGAGTGAACATGGTTAGGATTGCATTGTTCATTATCTTATACCATGTGTGTTGCAAAGCACTCTCAGGTTGCTGCAAAGCCTGCTGGGGTAAAGGACCCATGGCTCCTGCTCTCTGAATATGTAAAAGCCAAAAATTGTTTAAGATGTTAACTTGAGCTCTAATTGGAACAGACTGCTCTTTTGTAATAGACTTAAGTGTAATTCCTTCATCTGACCATAGAGTGCTCTCTTGTACAGCATTTTTAAAAAGAGGCAAAATAAGCAGTTTTCCCCCCTTTTTTCAAAGAGGGCCAGATTTGATGAAGTGAAGGGCCATGAGGGCCAAGCAAAGGGCCAACCAAGGATGTTGACCTTTTTTTAAGATTGGGATTGTTGAGCTTTTTTTAGGGTTGAAGTTGTGGAGGTTTTTTTTAGGATTTTTACCCCAGGAAATAAACTGCCACAGGGGCCAGATTAAACCGACCGGCGGGCTGGATTAGGCCCCTGATACAGACTTTGGACATGCCTGCCCTACATAAGAAGTCAGCCTTCCCTTGTTCTGAAAAATATCTGGCAATGCACTCCCAAATAAACCTATTTGTTTAAATTGCATACTTGTTTATCTTAAAACTATTCCCTGAAAGGGCTGACACATGGAAGCTGCCTAACATGGTATTTGTCTAGTGGCTGCCTCTATGCAATGACTGGAGAAGTTTTCACCATGAGGCAGTTTTGTCTCCACCGTTGCTTCTGGACAACTTGTTTAATCAGCATTCAGACTGATTTGTTTGCAGAGAGTTTAGGTGACACTGGCTATTAAATGAGCATTCAGCTTGATTTGTTTATGGGGAGATTAGACACTGTTGTGTCAAGCAAGTGTTATCTATCCCACACTTTCCAGTACATTTGCTATCCCTTTCCTTATCGCAGAACGTCCATTATTTTAGGGAAGTGGGTTTGTTTTGCAAGAGCTCCAAATCAGATTCATTTGTGCAACCTGAATCTGCAAGTTGTGCAAAAATAGCAGCAGTCTGGAAACACCCCCATACCATCACCAAACAAACTTATCAGTGGTGTGGAGAATACTGAATGGAGGCATCTCCTCCTTGTGTTGAACTGCTGTGCCTGCACAGTTCTTCACTGGATGCAATTACAAGCAGCCTCCATTTGGTACCTTTTCATGTGAAATAAACAGAACCTTAATAACTGTCTGAAAGATTTTTGTAGAGCAGCTACCTCTGTAGAACATGTTGAGATATTCACATGAATAGTTCTTGTCGTCACTTTCACTGTCTTATAGAAAGTGATCTAGAAGAGGTTTTAAAAGCAATCCCTCATACATGTCTTTCGCTGGTGTAGTTACTGCAGTTGTGGGATTTTAATAATATGACATATAAAACATTTATACTTTTTGGAGTTATTAGTATTGGCAGTTCAACCTTAAACTGTAATAGTTCTGAGTCAATACATAGGAAAATGACTGGCCACCTTCTGAAGAAGTGTGCATGCACACGAAAGCTTATACCAAGAACAAACTTAGTTGGTCTCTAAGGTGCTACTGGACAATTTTTTATTTTTTTATATATTTCACCTTCTCTTAGTGTTACCTGTGAGTTGTTAAGGTCTATAGCAACAATTGCTTTATCTTTATCTATTCAGTTCTGTTTTGGGAGTAAGTTATCCACAATTTTCCAAATTGCACAAACAGTAGGTAGAAGTATAACTTGGCACACAGCTGCTCATTTGTATTGTGCATTTAAGTCTATTTTATGCAAACTCATTTTGTGTGTGCAGTCTTCTGGATCATTACTACCGTTTTCACAAGAGTCTTTATGTTCTTACTAGTATTCCAACATGCTACTTCTGTTAATAAAATTCATTTCCTGTCAGGGTTTGTATATCATTCATAAGTGTATATCTAGGTGACTTTGAATAAATGAAAGTAACATCATTACTTCCACACAATAACATCAATCCATTGTTTCTAGGCCCCCAGAAATCATCTTAGCTTCTGAGATATCAAGGAGGTTCTGCTTAGGAAAGCAGAATGATTTTTCAAAAACGTAGTGGCAGTAACATTTTGTCAACTGGAAAAATCCCAGGCATAAGCTATTTTTACAGTGCTGTTGCTCTGTTCTTATGACTTGAAGATATAGGTTCATCAGAGGAGCTTTGACTGTTGCATGCTGTTTGTGTCTAGCTTCTAACTGCTGGACCATTTTCTCACAAGTTGCTAAAAAATGCATCACTTGCACTGTCTGTGCTACGGTATGTGTGCACAAGCACATCATTAAAGGCAGAATGCAGAAGCAAAGTGGGATGCACTGTGTTGCAGAGCATTTTGAGCACAAAACTTCTAGCGTCAAAATGTCCCTGCAACTCCTTGTACTTTCCCTTCTAGCTTGTATAATCTGTAAGCCCTGGGGAACAGTATGGTGTTCTGTGAGAACATTCTCAATTTTCACCCACCCACACGCCAAGGTTGTAATTCCCATTGAAACCAAAGTGCTTACCTCTTGCAGCTTGCAGTCCTGTAGAAGAGAGAGGTACAAAGCTCTTGTTAGCTTCTTAGAGTGCCAGCAAAAGTAGGTAAGACAGAAAGGCTAAAAACAGTGATGATCCAGAAGATGCAGACAGTAGCAGGTTCAGTGGAAGGGTGAGTTGCACTATATAGAGCCCTGTTGGAGATGATAGTCCATTATCATCTTGCTCACATGAGAGGAGGGCAGATAACACATTTGCTGTGAAAGACAGTTTTCATTCCAGCTGGGCTGTTCAGAAGGGGGGAGTTGCTGTGGTATTTATGAATATTCCAATGTTTCTCTAGCACTCTCTTTCTCTCTCACTCTGAACCTCTGCCTTTTACGCTTACTCTTTGGATCCCTCTGACCATTTTAGAGAGTTTGGAAAGCGTTGCAGAAAGGGAGAGGAAATTTGGTGTTGCAGACACAACAGGACATTTCAGAAGGGGATAATTCCATAATAGTGGGAGTGGGGGTGAGAAGGACGGCTGCCATAGAAACGGCTCTGTGATTCTAAGACCTCCCTTTGCTTCCAGTGGAGGAGGGTCTATAGGATGCGGGGGGGGGGGCTTCTGAATGAGCCTTGCTGATAATGGGTTGTCAGTGGAAAGGGCTTAAGGCCCCTTATTCAGTTGAATGAGAGGGGGCTCTTTTTAGGACACTTGCTATAGGGGTCTCAGTGTCCTGCCCTGTATAATTAGACTCCGTTCCACAGTGCGGAATAAAATTGATGCCTTTATCCTGAGATGAACACAGCTGCATGCCCCCATTTATAAAGGAACGCTGTCTGCTTTCTTTCTAGGGACTGTGGTTCTTGTCTGGGACAGCAATATCTTCAGCTCTAAGGAGGAACAGAGTAGAAGACTTGTGAAGAGGGAGTGTTAATAACATTCCTTTCCACTTATGCTCACTGGGACTTTCTATTTGAGGCTTGTAAAAATACAAGGCTGTACAACAGCCTTGTGACATTGAGATTTATTATTAGCTTTATTTTACTGGTAGGGACCTGGAGGCTAAGTGACCTGCCTGGAACTCTCAGGAAGCCAGTGAGACTGCCTGGAATAAGCCCAGGGTCTCTTCGCTCCTTTCCCATAGGTATTTGCACTGTTGCATCTACCAGCTGTCCTCTGTGACTATGCACTTTGCTCCGCAGATAAGCAAACTGGGTGTGTCACTGGAGTTCCATATGTACAGAGGCACAGTTGCATACATTGCATTTGGAAATGCACACGCTGGCATTGTATGTACTCATAAATATGTTCCAGTTACAGGTAGATAGCCGTGTTGGTCTGTCATAGTCAAAACAAAATAAAAAAAATTCCTTCCAGTAGCACCTTAGAGACCAACTAAGTTTGTTCTTGGTATGAGCTTTCGTGTGCATGCACACTTCTTCAGATATCTGAAGAAGTGTGCATGCACACGAAAGCTCATACCAAGAACAAACTTAGTTGGTCTCTAAGGTGCTACTCATAAATATGTATTTGGAATGGTCTAACCATTTATGCTTCTTTTTGTCATGAATATCTAAATTGTGCTAGGAGAACATGAGTAGGGGAACCAATAGTTTTGCTAATGAAAAAAAATTTCAGCTTGATGCTTGCCATCAGTGCCAGTTTTGGACTATTCATGCAATCTTTTTGTCTCTAAATATACCCAACTGGTTGCATTCACAAGTAAGCCTTTTCAGCTACAAAGCTGAGAAGCTCTGTAGCCTAGAAAGCAACCTTGTGTAGCTTATACCTGTATGATGTCTCCCAACTTTTTTCTTTAATTCCTGCTCTAGGCACCTCTGTAGGCCTTGCCATAATCGTGAGAAAGCCAAGGGCTTGGGCAAGTATATTTGCCAGAAGTGCCACTTGATAATTGATGAACAGCCTCTGATGTTCAGGAATGATTCCTACCATCCAGATCACTTCAACTGCACCCACTGCGGGTATGTCAACTCTTTCAGCTAGGACTCTGGAGCAAGCGAAAAGGCATAGAATGAGCCATTGTGGTGTCTTGCGGGGGACCTGAGTGATCTTAAGAATAAGCTTTGCTGCATTTTTGCAGGCTGACTAACAAGAATGCGGAAGTTCAAAAAGCATTTGAATAAAAAAACAACCCCAGAGGAACTGTAGTGATTGTGCTGAGCTGTAATAAACTTTGCCTTATACAATTCATTGTTCAGCTGGCACTATTCCTGACGGGTGTTAACATTCTTGGAAAGAACCAGTTGTGAAGACTCGTTGTTACAAAAGCAATGGCATTAGAACTTAGCAGCAGCTTGATGGGCCCTACAGTTTACAGTATTTTAGAATCCCTGCCATTTCTGATGGAGCCTGCTTATCTAAACAGATTTCAAACTAGATCCACAAAAACCAAGAGCCTCATTATAAAATAGTTTTTTGTATGTCACAATCATGTTATTAATCAGCAGGCAAAGGAAGGATGTTTGTGTTTAATGTTTCCTTTTGAGAGCTTCTCTTTATCCCTATTTGTCAGGAGAGCAGGGTCATACGAAGTGGGGGGCGAGCCACCCCGGGTGCCACTCTGGGGTGTGTGTGACAAGATGGCCCCTGCCTCCCCCCAGCTGTAGAACGGCTGAGGGTGCATGCAGTCAGTATGGGCGCACTTGCATGGTGACCGTAGGGCTGCCGTGCGTGTGAGCACTCTGTACGGTCACTGTGCAAGTGGCAGCCCATACAGACACCTGTATGGATGGCGCACATGAGCAGCATCCCGTACCGAGTGTGCACGCGCAGTTCGCCCAGCCCCTTGGCGTCCCGCCCCGGGTGCCAGAGAGGGTTCCTCCGCCACTGCAGGAGAGTGCCTGGTTTATTTGGATGGAGTGACTATCAGCACGATGTGTTGAGGACAAGCTTTTTCTGCTAAGGTCTTGATTATTTTTTCTGTTGCACACAGGAAGGAGCTGACAGCTGATGCCAGGGAGCTGAAGGGGGAGCTCTACTGCCTGCCTTGCCATGACAAGATGGGCATCCCAATCTGTGGGGCCTGTCGCAGGCCCATTGAGGGTCGAGTGGTCAATGCTCTGGGGAAACAATGGCATGTGGAGGTGAGAATTCTCCTGTTGGGCTACTTGCTCTGGGATTCATGTTCCAGAGAGACTCCTGACACAGCCTGCTCATTTTCCTGGTTAATAAGTAGATGCTGCCACAGTTCTTTTGAAGCCATAGGAACTGCATGCCATTGTTTCAGCTGGCTTATCCATTATTATTCTGTTTATTTAGATCTCTAGCCTATTCCCCAAAAGATACTATTTAGGTATCAAAGCACACATCAAACATATTACAAGTAATAAAGCCACATCCCTGCTTCTTCTTTTTTTGCAAAGCATTACATTTCAAAAAGATTTAGTGAGTCATCAAAGAAGGGAGCTTCACAATTATGGGACAGTCACTGGGTACCAAACAAAGATATAAAATTGACACAAATATTAATCCCAGCAGGACAGTCTTAAGTTTATCCATAGTTTATCCATAGTTGAGAAAACAGTATCTTTAGTATGCTTTGTCAGTATATTAAATTACTCTAGAGAGATTATAAGCAGCACCTTGAAGTGTGGCTGGGAGAAAATCAGAAGACGGAGCTGATGCTGGAGGGTTGATATAATACACTCCAGTCACTAATCCCCATCAAGAGGCAAGCTGTGCTGAAACATCTGTCCATGACATGCTGATCATTCATATTCCTAAATGCTTTATACTCAAACTATTATTAGGATTCTATCTATCGTGTGGTTCATATTTGCTGGGAAATATTTGCATACTACCAGTACTGATTTTATCCAGACACTTTTCTGGCACAAAACTGCCTGTAGCAGTGTAGCACAGACCCCTGGACCCTGACATGTCTTTTAACCTTCCAGCATTTTGTTTGTGCCAAATGTGAGAAGCCATTCCTGGGACACCGGCACTATGAGAAAAAAGGTCTGGCTTACTGCGAGACTCATTACAACCAGGTAAAATCTGCTCTTATTTGAACCCTGCACTCCCAAACCCCCACTTCCACCCATCCCCAAAATGAGCAAGAGAAAGAGGCTGCCTCCCGGTGAGGGATTTAAGAAATCCCTGCTGTCTGAACTGAAACACCTACAAATATGAGGTGTGAGGAATTTCAGACTTTTAATATTTTAAGAGATTCAGCTGAGTGAGGCTGCTAACCCCTAGCGGTATCAACATGCAAATTAAGGAGCTTAAGCCACCTTAACCATAAATAAACATTCTTTAGTTTTCAATTGAATAGAAATGGGGGGGGGGAGAGGAGAGCCAGTGCCAAGAGTTCTCTAGTTGGAAATGGGGGGGGGGTGTGTGCACAAGATCTCCTGTCTATAGTTCTTAAATCTTTTCTTTCTTTACAAATATATCTCCAGTTTTGTCTTTCAAATGAAGTTATACCCAGTACCGTAGCCTCTATCACTCAGGAAGTGGGGAACATGCAACAGTACATACCTATGCCCGGTTTTTCTGTATCTCGCTGAGCTTCAGATACCATGCAGCCTCATCACTGTACGGGATTATGCATGCGCTGGAAGGCCAGTGTCAGAAGGAGCCAGTTGAGAGGGGAGGAAGACAATGGGCTTCTGCCCATTAAGCACACGGGTGGGGGTGGGGCTCATTGTCTCTTCCTACTTCTTTGCAGGGTCACTCAAAGTTCTTAACCTTACCCTGCGTAACTTGTAGCTGTAAAGCTGCATTTGGAAATACTTGAGGTTGGGAGACTGCAGCATGTGCGAGGCTTTTATTCCACCTCAACGGTGTCATTAATTGCTGCACATTTCCTTTCTCTTACAAAAGTTAAAGAGGGACACATTCACTTTTGTGGGAGAAAGTAAATGCAGACTGTCCTACTGATGGCACTGTGCTAGCACTCCGTGTAAGGCACTTAGCAAAGCTGTAAGGGAAAGAAAACAGACAACTGGGTACCCACCTGCAAATTGTCTTTGATGCCAGGTTGCACTGCTCTCAGGATGGAATCAGGCAGACTGTATAACAAAATTGCTTGGAGGCAGCATTTAGGGACAGCCCCTTCCTGCCTCTTGCAGATCAGTTTTTTTTTCAAAGCACCAAACACCTGTGTTAACATTAATTCCTGAGTAAGTGAAACCCCGAGGAGAAAACACAATAGAAACCTTGTGAGGATGAAGTGGATTGCAGGCATGTTGCCCTCCAACAGATCCTCGGCCTGTCCCTTACGGATTAACAGATTCAGAATAAGCAATAGCCAATATTTTTTTACTTCCAGAAAACCCAATACACATGCTCTCTTAGAAAGATATTTCTGGTCCCAAGGATCTGGGTGGTTGTTGTTGTTTTTTAAGCTCACATTTTTGCCCTGACAGGTATACACTACACAACACTGTGGTGTGCCATTCCTATCAAAGGGTGCAAAAAGCAGCCTTGGGAATGCAAGTTTGATTATTGTGCAAATGTGTGAGAAAAGCTATTGAGGTGCCTGAAATGTGTAAAGTAATGTGGGGCACTATTGTAGAGGCACTAAATTAATCCATTGTTGGGACCAAGTTGTCTGATTTGATAAAGAGGGGCAGACAGACCCCCTCCATTAGTTTAAAAAAGCTCATTTTGTTTTGCTTTTTTGTTTTTCTGCACAGCTCTTTGGAGATGTCTGCTATAACTGCAGCCATGTGATTGAGGGGGATGGTAAGTTTAAGCCTGTTTGTCAATGCAGCTGTTGCAGCCCTGCACGGACAAGGCCTCAGTGATTGATTTTTTCCCACATCTGTCCTTGCTGAATTTGGTACAGTTCTGCAGTTTGATAACCCACCCTTGTTTGATATTTCCCACTAGTGGTCTCTGCTCTCAACAAGGCTTGGTGTGTGAACTGCTTCGCTTGTTCCACCTGCAACATCAAACTCACATTGAAGTAAGTGGCAAGCAAAGGCTGTCCTGGTGGGGAAGGTAACATGACTCAGGGAGTTACTGCAGAGTCTGGCAGTGTTACATTGTGGTCAGAGTAACTGGCTCAAGTTTGGCAAGAGAAGCGTGTAAATCATAGGAGAAACTCCTTGAAATCACTGAGAAAATATGTATACAAGTGCCAATAAATTCTCAAACAAGTGTTCCATCACCAGCAAGGAGTTTGACATTTCTTTTTGGGACCAGATAGTCCAGACTGCCACTCCTTACCTTGCAGTGTTCCTATGCTAGTCCTGTTGCATTTGCAGCTAATGTGTGATGGGAACAGTGCCATAATTACTTTCAGGGAGGGGACATGTCATGTCAACTTGCAAGGTGGAGGGCTCATTCATAAGATTTGCTTTCAGATAATCATTTAAGCCTGCCAGTAGGGTCACTGTATGCATAAAGGTAAAGGTAAAGGTACCCCTGTCCGTTAGGTCCAGTTGCGGACGACTCTGGGGTTATGGCGCTCATCTCGCATTATTGGCCGAGGGAGCCGGCGTACAGCTTCCAGGTCATGTGGCCAGCATGACTAAGCCGCTTCTGGCGAACCAGAGCAGCGCACGGAAACACCGTTTACCTTCCCGCCGGAGCGGTACCTGTTTATCTACTTGCACTTTGACGTGCTTTTGAACTGCTAGGTTGGCAGGAGCAGGGACCAAGCAATGGGAGCTCACCCCGTCACGGGGATTTGAACTGCCGACCTTCTGATTGGCAAGCCCTAGGCTCTGTGGTTTAGACCACAGCGCCACCCGCATCCCTGTATGCATACCTGTAAGCAAATCTGCTATCAAGATAGGCTTTATTCCATTGTGTCGATTGGCTAGCCGTGGCACTTGCTCACTACCCAATCTGCTTGTATTTTGATTTCCCAGTTTGTTGATTGACATGACAGGCTGGAGCTTGCTCCACCAACAAATTTTGTTTTAGAAGAAGTGCCTCCCCCCCCCCCCAAGCCTGCTGCTTGAAGTAGCAAGCTGAAGCAAGTATCTAAGAAGATCTTGTCACAATTGAGCACACTTACCTGGAAATTCAAGCACTGAGTTTATGAGACATATTCATTTTATGAAAAGATGTGAAAAATGCAAGAGAAAGAAGCAAGCATCAAGCCGATAACCTTTCAGAAATCATGAAAAGTCCACACATTTTGATCCTAGCCTTCTTCCGGAGCAATCACGTTTTCTTTCTTTCTTCAGAGAAAGCTCTGATTGGGATCCTTTGTATCTCAGACAGAGAACAGAAATGGACAAGGGAAGCAGTCTGCATTCAGTACCTGGCAGGCAGTGGCTCCCTGGCCTCACTGGCAAATATATTTCTTTGTTTTACCCTTTTAAACCTGTGATGCTGAAGACTGGACGTGAGATCTTCTACTTGCATAGTTTTAACTCATGCATTTGCAACAGATTTTATATTGCCAAGTTTTTTTAAAAAAATGAAAGAAATGTATACCACATACCTTACTCACTTAGATGTTAAGCCTCACATGACTTCCTAACTGAAAATTAAATCCTCCTGTATTTCTTTGAAAGGAATAAGTTTGTGGAATTTGACATGAAGCCAGTGTGCAAGAAGTGCTATGAGAAATTCCCTTTGGAGCTGAAGAAGAGGCTGAAGAAGCTGTCTGAGTTGGCCTCCAAGAAAACTCACCCAAAAGCTCTGGACTTAAACTCCGCTTAAACAGGTCTGTACCCTCTGCTGACTCTATGCACCCTCACCAGCTACAATCTGCCTCAGCTACTGATCACAAAAGGAACTTTTAAAAATGGTTTCAAGGACTCAAGACAAACAAAAGTTCACCAGTTATATCTTGCACTCTGAATGTTTATTCTGCTCAGGTATAGTGAGTATAGAGGCTGTCCTCCGGAAGAGAATGGTGGCAATATGCAATAATGCACTATGATTTTTCCTTTTGTATAAGTTGTGTATCATGTTCTCTCACTATTTGCCCATTTTGTTTTGAGATTCAGGCTCATGTTACACACTTACTTGAATTCTTCTAGTTACAGGTAGGTAGCCGTGTTGGTCTGTCATAGTCAAAACAAAATAAAAAATTAAAAAATTCCTTCCAGTAGCACCTTAGACTAGAGACCAACTAAGTTTGGTCTCTAAGGTGCTACTGGAAGGAATTTTTTTATTTTTTATTTTGAATTCTTCTGTCTTCTCCCCCCCCCCCCGTCTCTCTCTCTCTGTCTCTCTCTCTGTCTCTCTCTCTCTCTCTCTCTCTCTCTCTCTGCTTTTATACCAAAATTAGGCTGGCCACACTGCAAGTGGGAACACAGGAAGGTTGGGTAGAAAAAGACGGCTTAACCCATTTCTTCCAAAAACAGCACAAAAACACAGCACAATTTTTTTTTCATGTAACGTGCCTCTTTAACATTCTCTTAAAATTGCAATGGACTAATCAAAACCAAGTAATAATTTTCCTTGCAATTGTTAGTTAACTCATTTTAATAGTTTGACATTATTTAGCATAAGCCCACATTGTTTTTATTAGCTGGCTGACCTTTCCTGCTGTAGTAGCTAAGCTGAATAGACCAGGAATTGCATATTATAGAATCTGGATGGACCAAAGTGGCTGAACTGTAAGCCTATCATTTTTGAAAGAGACTGTTCTTGGTGCCTGCATTTTTGAGATTTCTGAGCGTTTAGACCTCCTCCTACTCCATATTAGCAAGCACTCTTTTTTTGTCTGTTGTGGACAAAGTATAAGTAAATCTCTGGAGTCTTAACCCAAATGTAGTCTTCCTACAATGTACATTCATTTTAGTATTAGTTGTAAAGCAATCCTCTTAATGTTCCCTCTCTGAAGCTGGAATTATATATTACCTCAGCAAATACATGTTCCCAAACACAGTTGATCTCAGCAAAATACATATTCCAGCATACGCCTGAAAACAGCTATGTGTGCTTAATCCCTTTCCCCCAGCCACTTTTCTGTCATTTCCAGTCTTGGAGCTCAGGGTACGTGCCAGAGGAGAGGGATGGTATGGTGCAGGGAGGGAAAGTGGCAGACAGTGGAAGTATGAAGCAGTTCTCCACCTGCCAGTTCTTCACTCTGTGCTCCTTCCCACCCTATCATTAGCAGTACCAGACCATGTGGGTTTGAGAGCCCTATGTTTGCTCCATAATTTTGTCATTGCAACCTAAGTTCTCCTCAAATTACGCCATAGTATTTGCTTTCTTGTAATAAGAAGATAAACGCTAGCACAGGACAAGACTGTTTAATATAGAAAAGCATAAATTTAACTTACATTGTTATAGCAGTAACTAAGTACAGTATCATGTTGTATTGCTTCTACTGATGGGAGAGGACTGGTTTTTCTATCCTCTTCTCCCAAACTAGTCCTTAAATACCATTATTTATCTGCTACGTACTTACTAGCACTTAGTTTGTATTGCCACAACTAATAGCACAAGAGGATTGCCCATTTCTTGATTTGAGACTATCCTCCAAGCACAAATATAAAGGAACATGTTTCACAATGTAGGACCTAATTTTCTTAGATCTAGGATAAGTACTCCTGAATTTGGACTCTCACTGAATTGGTTGTCACTCTCATCTAGAGCCCTCTGTGTGCTCCTTTTAAAATGGTACACATGTATATATGCTGCCATATTTAAATGGAGTTAAACAGACAGAGCTTTGAGTCTATGTGGTTTGCCCACAACACTGAAATGAAAGTGATATCCCTTGTGAGTGGAGAAGTTGTGTGAGAGCTTTGTGGTTCCCATTCTTACTAAGGCAGTGATGGATATGTCAGACTGCACTGCTGTAGGAACAAAGCACAGGTGCTACTGTCCAGAAGTCAAAACACAATTCATGCAGAATCTTCCTCTGCAACATACCTAGACATAGGTGCCCATTCCGTGGGGCTCTGGGTGCCTGAGCACCCCCAAAATTCCCCATGAAGGGGCCGGAAACCCACAAATTTTGGAGCCAGAGCCATGCATGCTGCATGGCACCCACAGCCCCAAGCATCCATGGTTGCAGGGCCAAGCTAGCACTCCTGTACCTAGAGAACACAACTCTTATGCCCCAGACCAATGCTGGTTATGCCTTAAAATTGCATATATGTGACTAGTGGAGATGCATGCATGAAAGTAAGTAAAGCAATGTAGATTGATGATATGGATTCCTGATCCAGCAAGTGATATGGATCCGCTTTAACCATTTTAATGTAGTGCTCCGTAGAAAAACAGATTTTATTATACTGTTCTTCCTAATACAAATATGCAATGACTGGGTGCCATATCAGATAGGTTTTCAGGCCAGCTTTAACAGTGTAAGAAATCAGTGCTATCATTTCAAAATGAAATGTAAGGCAAATACATTAAAAAATGCAATTTGTGATGAATGGAAATGTCCTGTTAAAGATGGATTAGGGAGAGATATTTGAAATGCCATAGCTCATATTAATCTTTGGAGACCTTCAGGAAAGTAATCACTGTGGTACAAATCTCCAGTTATCTAATATGAAGTATCAGTTGTTTGCAGTTTGTCACAATGTTCATCTTCCAAATACAAAATCTGTCCGTTGAAAAAGAAACAAAATTGATTGGCTAGGAAATAATTTACTTTTATTGGTGTAAGTAAATGGCTGTTTCAGGGCAGCCTAGTAGAGTGAATAGCAGAGCTGAACCAAACCAGAAACCTGAGTTTGTAAATATTTTGTGCCCCTTGAAAAAGGACCCCATCTTTGGGTCAAAATGGTGTACGTGTTGAGGTGGGGAGCAAGACTGAACTTCTACCATGAAGTACTATGAAAAAGAAAGTATTGGCTGGATGTGCAATGCAATGTGCATCCAGCAGTGAGTGTTGTCTGCTGGAATGTGTAAGTCCAATATGAGTTCTTGTGTGACTGTAGCTCGGTTGAATCTTCAGAGGGAGGGCACTATAGTCTCATTTGCTTTCATTGTTGTCACCACAGAGTCTAATGATAATCTGGCTGATTCCATGATGACATATTGTTCACAATGTGGTTTTTGACTGCTATTCACTTGGTGAATGGAGGAAGAAGCTGCCTTGTTTAAAAATGGCACAGAAGCAGCACATCAGGGGAACCAGGGCTGTGAGCAAGCATGAAAGGTAGCATGTAAAAATGGAAAGTAAGTGTGGAGTTGCTTTTTTGCAACTGTTGAAAGCACATTTTTCATCTTAACTATAAACAAGTATTACAGTTTGTTACAGCTTTACAGACCAGTCTATGACAAATGACTTTTGATCCATCAAGGCAATCTGAAAGTGCCAAAATTATAGGTAAATAGCAATTTAATTCATATTATGTATATTATCCTTCCAGTAATTGCACTGAATGTAGTTTTAACTGCTTATAATATATTGTTATAATGATAGTTTTTGTATTAACATATTTTATATCACTTGCTTCTAAAAATGATTCATTTTGTATAAGATCCCATTCATAAAATAATGCATGGCATCATACTTTTATAAGACCTACGTAGTTTCCTGCCAGTATTTTGCTCCAGGATCTTGTAATTTCACTAGCAAAAGGGTACATCCTGATGATTAAAATACTGTATTCCTCCATTTTACCATATACTCTTGCAATGACAACACTGCTATATATCTTTTAACTCTTCACAGTAAAGAATATTTTAAAACTGCACATCTTGGATTGCTTTTATTTGGTGCAAGAACTTGCAGCAAGTTCTTTTGCAAAAATGTGCAAATGTTATTGAAATGTCATTAAGACGTCTAAGTAATGTAATAGTAAAGGTATCGCATTGTAAGCTGCTCTGGCCAACAGGTGTTCTACTGTAGTTACTGGACCATTTGTTTGGTCCCGATGGATTTACCCAAAAATTCAGCATAATATGGTTAAATGCCTGCCAGCTTTCACTAGTAAGGAAATGAAAGAAATGCTTTGAGATATATATCTGGTCTGGCCCATGGGGTCACGAAGAGTCGGACACGACTGAATGACTAAACAACAACATATTATATATTCCAGAGTGTAATGTTGCACCTTTCTTCTCCAATGTGCAAATGTATATATTTACATCTGATGTAATGCCCCATAGCTGTGAGACCCTTATCGTTAGGATTCCAGCTTTATTGTGGTGTCCAATTACTTGTGAATAATCAGTTTCTGTGACAAAATACAGTTCCAGACCCAGGCCACTGTGTGGAGAAAGAGTAGCCCTCAAGAATACAGAAGCTGGTCATCTCCTCTAACTAAAGCAGAATGTTGATTTTACTGCTTAATGTATTTCACTGGAATTACAGCTGTTGTGCAGCAAGGATTCTTTGACCCAAGCTGTAGCCTTAAGCATTTTGACAACAAAGGACTGGGGTAAGTTGTTCAAGAGTTTGATTTATTCTTAGATATACATTTCTAGAAGAAAGTTGACAATATCACTCCCATTACTTTGCAATTCTCTTTAGCAAGTGGAAACAATTTGGCTGTTACCATTAACAGAAAGCAGACACCCAAAATATTTTAAATCAAAAACTTCAAATTGAATTTACATGAAGAATTAAAAAAATACAGTACAACCTTGATCCCAGGTAAGCATTCCCTGCCAGCAGTGGATGTTGTGCATGGAATGTATGGGTGTTCTTTTTCAAAGGTCAAGTACTCTGAACGGTGTGGCACTCATTTAGCTGCACAAAGTTTCTGAAGCTCTAATCCCCAAATACCCAAGCAGGAAAAAACCTTCATTGCAAAACTGTGCACCTTCTCCTAAGACTAACTATTGTGACTACTTTGGCAAATGACAGGGGGAAGCCAACAGTAGTCTTTCCTCATCTGCTGAAAATGTGAGGACACTAAAGGCAACTTCACTGCTGAAACTGACACAACACAATCCTATAAATGCCTCCTAGCAGAAGCATGTTTCTTAAGCTAAGGCAACAGTCATGGAGTAGACCGACTCTTCACATCAAGAAGATGCTGCTTCCATTCATTTGTAGTACTTCTCCATAACTTAAAAGGTAACATAGCTACCTTTTCCCATGTGTGCTGCAGGTTTGTGCTGATGCCTGGCGTGTCCTGCATTCCTGTCCTTGCTCAATAGGAAAGGATGGCATAATCTAGTACAGGTTATACAATGGTACCTCTGGTTAAGTACTTAATTCGTTCTGGAGGTCCGTTCTTAACCTGAGGTACCACTTTAGCTAATGGGGCCTCCCGCTGCCACCGCCACGCAATTTCTGTTCTTATCCTGAAGCAAAGTTCGTAACCCGAGGTACCACTGCACTTCCAGAAAAGCGGGGGGAATGACAGCTAGCCTTGTTGAAATCAATGAGTCATAAAATGTTTTAAGCTGTAGTCAGTTTAAAAACAAATACGTTTTTGCTACAACAGCAGCTTTTGGTTTACTCCCCTAGGGTCAAGAAGAGGTAAAACTAGAGACTGACAAATGTAAAGCTAAAAATGAATTCCTTCCAATATTTGACATATTTTCAGTTTGGCACAGCCTGTGAATGATGGTCTCTGCACATCCTTAGGCAGGGAGATGCGAATCCTTCTGTCTGTTTGCAGCATTCAATAACAAATGCACATATGATGTCAACAGGTCATCCATTTTGTATCCCTGGAGGAAAAATAAAAGACATTTAATAAACTACCCTGGAAAGGGCTAGACAGACATGAGACCCTTTAGCAGTCATGCAAAGTTTCAAGTAGCATTGTGTTGTTACTCCTGCGAATACTGTTGGCTTAAGATATTTTATTTATTCATTTTATTACATGCTGCTTAATCATTAACACTGCTAAGCAGTGTACCAAAACCTTGTTTTCCTCTGATAAAATTGGAATTCGGTGGTTTGTGGAAAAGCAACATAAAATATCCTAAGTCACAGGAGATGGGTTGTAAACAGGTTATAAAACATTAATTGGGCACTTCAAGGGTGAGGTAAATGATGCCCTTCCCAACTTATTTGGTGACTGCACAAGTAGTCTTAAGGATGGAAATTTATCTCTCAGAATGTCCTGGTTGGTCATGAGACAAAGAAAACCACTTTAAGATAATAATGGGTGCTGATTGACAGATATATACGTCTTGTTCAAAAAACCCTCTAAGTAGTTTGAGGCATTTTAATTTAAAACACAAAACATTTCTCTGTGTATGTATTTTCCTTTTTGATTTAGAAGGTTGATGCTGTGGGAGCTTTGACTCCACAAGAAGTGAATCTTCTACCCCATATACCTTTTGTAGTAATATAATATGTGCCTAACTTCCCAAAACCACCAATATGCACATAATACAAGCCAGTTCTGTTTCCTCCACAAGCCCATTGCAATTACGTCTTTCTGCTCTTTAACACACACACCATGTCAGCTCAAAATAACAGGAGACACAATTATCTAAGGCAAGAAGAGACTTCATCTATTACTCAGGTTTGAGAAAAGGGGAGCAATGTGTAAATATTTGAAAGAGCTCTTGGTGACATTTACTCAGAGTGCACCATTAAAGGAAGGAGAAAAAGGGTTAATCGGTAATTACTAGGTCCTTCCTTCCTCGGTAGATGGTCTTGAGCAAATCTGAAATCATAAACTTTTCTTACCAGGGAAGTCTCACAAAGGATCCGGCTCCCTCGTACCAGGTTCCCTATGGTCATGTGGAAATATGTGCTGCCACTGCTCCAGTTGGAGATTTTAGTGAAAGGGTAAACTGTCAAGATCTCCTGCAATTTAAAATCAAAATAAATGCTACATGTAAGTTTCATTAGAACAAACAACTCAGGTACTTCTCTACAAAAAGAGACACGTGGCACATCTGGTTTTCCAGGAAGCAGTTCTGTGCTGATGCCTCATCAGATTACCCTATCTTTTACACCAATCCCTATTGATCTTAAATAGCACTTCTGGCCATAGAATAGAAGCCAAGCTTCTGTTTATCTGCTATCTGGCAATGTTGCCCGAAAGATCCTTCCAAGAAGATACCACCTGAGTTTCTCCTTCCTGGGTGTGCAAGTCTCACATTCATCCCTTCTTTATAAAATTGTTTTTATTTTCTGTTTGCTACTCCAAAATAATGCTTAAAAGAATAATAGATAAATGTCTGAGGCTGAAAACTAAATTCTGTTGGCCAATGTACAGTTCTGCTTCTGCTGAAGAAAATTATATTTCTTGCTGGAATCCACAGCTATCATCACATCTCCCTATGCCTTACCTTAAAGGGTTTCTTGAATGAAACTTATGGCATAGTTCAGTGTGTGCACCTTTACCAATGGGTAAGTATGCTGTCAAGTATCAAAATATGACTCTTACCTTAGACTTCATATGTATTAGAGAGACTCCTTGTTTGTTGATAGCAATCAATACAATGTCAGGAATATTTGGCTCTGAGGTTTGCTAGTAAAGAGGAAGAAAAAAGGAGTGATATTTGTTGAACTATTTCAAATCACTGAGATGTTAATGGTTCACTAAAGAGTTATCAGTCAAAATGTATATAACAATAAGAAAATCAAGTGTGTGTGTGTCATGGGAATACTGTACACTGCAAATAATGTATGTGCTTACAAACACTTAGTGCCTTACTCCTCCCATATTTGGCTTCAGACACATGGGAGCCATTTGGAACTGGGAACCAGCTAAGGGAGAAATGGTTAAGCTTCATTTCCTCCTATAATTTCACCCCACTCCCAAAGTGGCTTTTCTTCAGAATGGAGGTAGCATCAATGCAGGGGACGCCACATCACAGGAATGGGCCCTAAGTAGACTCAAGAGCAGGGGTCGGCTAGGTTTACCAGCCATGGGCCGAATCACTCCCACGGAGATCGTCTGTGGGCCAGACTGGCGCAGCGCGATGCCGGATATCGCGTCTGCGCATGTCCGCGGCGCTGGAAATCGCTTCTGAACATGCCCAGATGCCGGAAATCACGCCTGCGCAGACACGATTTCTGGCACCGCTCGGCAAGGTCCCGCACCGCATTGTGCTTGTTTAGTGCCACGCGCGAGGGATTCGCCAAGCGGGCGGCTTGGTTCAGGGGCAGTTCGTAAAACGGTCTTCGTGGGCCGTGCGTTGCCAGCCCCTGTTCAAGAGCTTAAAAGAAGCAGGACAACAGAAGCTTCTACTCTGCAGAAAGCAGAAAGCAGCTTTCCAAACGAAGGCACACACAAAAACAGCACCTTTGAAACTCACCTTCACTTCGAAGAAGGCTGAGCCAAATGTTGGCCAACGATATATGTACTTCAAGAAGGCAATCTTGGCCTCATCCACAGTCTTCTGTTCATGTTTGTTGGCGGCAGAAGTAATATTCTGCATAAAAATACACACAAGTCAAAACTGGGGGGCAGCTTTTCTCTCGCAGGAATGGGTCTCAATTAATTGCTCCCAGGTATGAAGAATGCAAAACTTATCTAATGCTCCTTGTTACATAAATTTATTTACTGAGGCACCTCCCCACCCTTGGATTAGAATGATAGAAAACACCCACTGTGATAATACTCCTTTGGTCTTCAGGTTTGAGTGAGTTAAAAATCCAAATAAAGTAAGTACAGCATGATGCCTGCCATTTTTAAATAATTTTAGCAACTGTGGTGACTTCAGAGGGTCGCTGAAAGGACTGCCATCAGTAGGAAGTTTTGTGGACAGCAGCATTGGTTTTATTTGCTCATAAACTAGCAGGGGGTACTATTGAGGCATGATCAGTAGCCGCAGGGTGGTCACAACCCAAACAAAAGCCAGGACAAATATGAATTTATGACACTAGAGTTCTCAAACCTTCAACCCTCAGGACTTACTTGAAAAAGTTACTGAGGCCACCAGAAACAAAATGGCATTGCAGCAACAGTCGGTGGCAAATTGAGGAAGAGGGCAGGCCCACTGATGGGCCCCAGCCCACTATTCAAGAAACAACAATCAAATTATTCTTCTTACCCTTTTCCACTCCTCTGGAGATGCTGTTCGGATCATGTTCTCAGGCACTAGTTCCTTCAATATTTTGGGAATTGCTGCATATTGCATTCGATCATTGTTATAGTTAACCTTGAAAATCAGCCCAGCTAATTGGATGGCATCCTCTTTTGAGCACCTGTGATAGCCACGTAGATACTTTGGCTGCTCCTGAAAGATACAATTGAAGACACATTGATCTGTTAACTCTACTCTCTGCAGTCTCTGTGTGTGTGTGTGTGTGTGTGTGTGTGTGTGTGTGTGTGTGTGTGTGTGAGAGAGAGAGAGAGAGAGAGAGAGATTGTGCTTTGCTTTTGGTTTCAGGGTAGGCACTATATTTGTCCCTGTAAAATTAAAGCAAGGAACTTAGTGAGTGTGAGGGAAAGCATTAAAACATCTAAATTTTAAACCTGGGCCCAAGAGACCACACTCAGTGCTTTATAACGTTTACTGGTTTGATGATGAGACATTTCCCAGGAATCGTAAATACCCACTGTCCACAAATTGTGTGAATCTTCAACTCATACTGATTCTCCACAAATCTGTATGACTCAGAGAAACCACAGTCTGCTCTGGGCATTGGACTTGCAACCATTCCTATCCAGCAACAAGAGGGAGATGATTACAGGAGAATCCCAGATACGGTATCTCCAAGATTAATCTCACCTGTGTATTCCAAAAGATCTACCTCCTTCAAACCAAGTAACCCATCAATTCCTTTACCTTTTAGTATGATGATTAGCCTTCAACAAAACCACTTGCCAAGGTAATTGTGCAGCCCTCCCTGCTCTGGAAAGTTAATGAAGTGATAAAGAACCTTTGAAGTTTTACTATTGTTTGGGACAGTTAAGCTCAATTTCAAAAGGTGGAGAGACAAAGGAAGCACCCTTAGGAGAATTCTTCCTTAGGCATCTTATCTATGCTAATCAATTAAGCAAGCAGAGAAACCAGATCAAACATACATAGGGGTGGTATTCAACTAAACTAATGGAAATTAATGATAATTAAAATAGGTCTTAATTTCAGTGGGTCTACTCTGAGTAAAACTTAGTTGAATACCACCCATAGAGCTTGATTCCTTCTACCTGCAGCCCCTGAAGTTGCTGCTTTGCCCTGCTGCATCTGCCGCGGGTAGAGAACCAGCACCACCATCAGTGCTGATTTGAGGAAAGATTGGATTGATTTTGGGTGAAATCTCCCCCCAGATCGTGTGAGATTTTGCGTGCTCTGCAAGATCTCCCCAAATGGATATGATTCTGCTGATGGTGGCGGCAGGGTAGGTGGGGCACCCACAGGCATGCTGCCTGCAGGGCCTCTGACGCTTGTGTATCATGGTGGGGCAGGACTTCAGTTGGCTAGTAGAAACTAGGGCTTTACTATCAAGACTGGCCATAATTTGTAGACCTCTTGTGATTATTAAAGGTAGATAGCCGTGTTGGTCTGTCATAGTCAAAACAAAATAAAATAAAAAAAATTCCTTCCAGTAGCACCTTAGAGACCAACTAAGTTTGTTCTTGGTATGAGCTTTCGTGTGGTATGAGCTTTCTGAAGAAGTGTGCATGCACACGAAAGCTCATACCAAGAACAAACTTAGTTGGTCTCTAAGGTGCTACTGGAAGGAATTTTTTTTATTTTATTTTGTCTTGTGATTATTGTTATCATTACTATCAGTGGTATGCTATAAATATCAACCCTGTTAATTACCTGATGATAATGAAAGATGCAGTCAGCCTTTAAGTCCTTCCCAGGAGTCACATTCAGCCATAACTTTCTCATGAAATACACCTGGTAATTCACAGTGGTGGGAGCCACTAGGAAAACAGTGTTATATACATTTAAATGGGGGGGGGGGACTCATTTATATAGCCTGATTATGCATAAGTATTTTTATGCTTCACAACACTCAAGAAAGCCAGGTACCAAAAATATGGTCCCTAGCCCACCCAACAATGAAACAATCCAAATTTAGAAGTTGGCATAAAAGCAAAGAAGGAACCTATAAATATATTCTCTTATACAACAAACGAAGACAACATGGACTCAAAATTTAGCCTTAAGTGAAAGACTAAGGAGAAATTGTGATAACAATTGGCTTTAAAAAAAGGAGAGATTTTCTTCTACTGTTTCAGACAAGAAGCAATGAGTGTAAATGAAGGTACAGTAGGATTATGCTGATGAGCAACAAGATTTAGCTGAAATGGAGTGTACTTTTCTAGAACAGTTTGTTCCCACAAAAGTCCCCCCCCCCCTTTCATCAATCTCTGAACTGGGGACAAAATGTTTCCATCCTTCACAGTGACAACTGCCACTTTAAAAGAGGTCACTGTGTGCAGCACAGTCTCCCCATCCCTTGGCAAGTGCTGGGGGGTGGTATTGGGATCTGCATATTATTGTGGATGGGGCCTTCCTCAAAGAGGCAACTCCTGCCACTTGAAGGAAGGCAATCTGCAGCATTGTGAGCCATGGGATCCTTCTCCTTTCCTGACAAGTATTTTGTCAAGAGATAGGAACAGGGGCCCCAATTTTTAAGGAAAAGGTGAATCCACTCGCTTTGGAGAATGCTGCATTTTCAGAGAAAACTTGCACCTTTCTCTGCGAAAAACTAACTGCATGAAAATTCAGCTCAGCCCTTTTAAGGATTATTTTTACCACCTTTTTAGTAATAGAACAGTGGGTGCGAGTCACCTAATTAGCACAATCAGTGGAAGCTCTGTGCAAGGACTTCCACATGTGCAGCAGGGCTCCCCCTCATTCTCCCCTGCACCCCCTGAAGTTGGCTCAGGGGTGTGTTCATCAGGAGAACCCCCAGAGCAGCACATAGAGGAAGGAGATCATCCCATTTTGCAAGCTGCAATGTTTGCACAGATGGAATGATTGGAAGAGCACAATGCCAAATTCCACCCAATGTGCTTAGGGAAGTTGTAGAATTGTGATCCTCAAACTTTTTTTTAAAAAAGGGGGGTGGATAAGCATCTGAGGGATACAATAATACACTGAGCAAGTCCTGCTTTACCTGAAAGATTTAAACTGAATACTGATGCTGAAGGTTGTCGGCAAACACACTAAGAGTGTTAGGTTTGTTCAGGAAATGGAATTGTGCTGTCTCCTTTGAGGATGTGGGGGCTATGATATCTTATCTGGCAATGAACAAATTTCAAAGTGGAACAAGCAGTCGCCAGATCCACCAACTAATGTGGGAAACTAATTATTTAGTTAACTATCTAGTGTCTGGACTCATTCCACTATTTTTAAATGGGCCATTTTGTTAAGCTGAGCCAGCCAATTCATGCCACCAGGTGTAGACACACAACACACACCAGAGAGCATTGATAACAAAGAGAGAACTGATTAATTCTGGCAATAAAATGGGTTGCTTCCAGAACTCTTCCTCTGTTTCCTAATACCAAAGAGCCGTCCCTGGTAAGCAAACACCCAAGAATCCATCCACCCATTTCCATACCCTCTCTGCTCGGCCTGTTCTTCCGCGTCCAATCAGTCACCTGTCTCAAAGAGTCAAAGAAGTAATCTGCTTCATTCTGGCTGATTACCTAAGAAAGAAAAGATGAATGAGAGGGGAGTTTGCACAAAGAATCAGTTCAATCCCCATAGTTCCCATTGCAGTAACTGAACAGCTTATGGAATTAAACAGAAATGATGCTGGCATTAGACCATGGGTCTTATTAAACAGGTACAGTAAGCCCACAACTTACACACATTTAACTTGTTACAGGTAGGTTGGTCTGCCATAGTCGAAACAAAATAAAAAATAAAAAAATTCCTTCCAGTAGCACCTTAGAGACCAACTGAGTTTGTTATTGGTATGAGCTTTCGTGTGCATGCACACTTCTTCAGATTTAGTGTATCTGAAGACGTGTGCATGCACACGAAAGCTCATACCAATAACATTTAACTTGTGTGCATTCAGGCGGTGGAAGGGGCAGCGTCGGATTTAGGGCAATGAGGGTGGTTCCAATGCACAGGGCACCAAGCCGAGGGGGTGCAAAATTGAGAAGATCCATTTGGGGGTGCCAAATGTTGGCCTTGCAAAGTGTGCCATAATGCAAGTTTGCCAAAGTCCGCTCCTGAAAGAGGGCAGGGTTCTGGGGGAAATGACTTTGGCAATCCCACCTGTCACTGAATGTGTTTTTGAGTATACACAATTTTGGCTTTAGGTGCGATTCCTGGAATGTAAACCCTGCATAAGTTGCAGGCTTCATGTATGAAGAAAATAAATTAAGCAAAGGTAGCAGAATTCTTTCGCCAAAAAAACACAAGTTGAAGCATGCATTATTATTACATAGAGCTCACAGTGCATATGTGACCAAAAGGGCCCATCAAAGATACTCGCTTTATACGGCTGCCCTCTCTGCCAATTACCTTGTCTGCAGTCTTGACAAAGAGGCTGAATCCTTCCCAGGAACTCAGTTCCATCTGGCTGGCGATAGTCTGACACAGAGTCCGTACTTTTGTGTTTGTCCCTACCTCAAATGCCTGGAACATAACAGTGGAGGGACCAAAGTGAGTAGACTGGAAGGAAAGGGAACTGAGTACAACTTGCATGATGCACACAAACTGCTAAGAGCCGGGCATCTGTCTCCTTGGCTCCAAGCTGCACTAGAAGCCAGTGAAGAACAACATGCAAGTCCAAGCTGAGAGGCAGCACCTCTCTCTGTGTCCACTGGATGCTGAAGGCAAGCAAAAGGAACTGGCTATCATTGCAACCCAGTTTCTGAGATCTGGGTTGGCAACAATGCTGACATTGTTATTAGCATTTATTGTCTCCTTTTGTGTCCATAGCATTTTGTTTAAATACATATTTTTAAATTTTGCAAATTTAACAAAAAGAAGAAAAGCAACATAGACAGCTCACATTAAAAATAATCCTGAAACATATATATTAATGTAAACAGCCCACGTGTTCAGACAGATGCCTGAATGAGTGGCCATGCCAGTTATGAAACATTATTAAGGAATTGTACCTGAATTTGCTAATACATACAGTAAGCCCACAACTTATATGCATTTAACTTGTGCATATTCAGCTTTATGCACTTGACAAAAAAATTAAAAGGGTGAAAAAGGGGCCAGGTTGCAGGAAAAATAACCTTGGCAACCCTCCCACCATTGACCCAAATGGGTTTTGATGACAATGTGATTTTTGCTTGAGGTGTGATTCCCCAGAATGTAACCCCCATGCAAGGTGTGGGCTTACTGTATTCACCCCCCACCTTCCATGTCCCCTTCTTCTGCAGTATCAAGTCTATTAGACTGTATGTAACTGTACAATACAAAGAACAACCTTCCAATATATCTAACAGATACGGGTAGATAGCAGAGTTGGCCTCACCTGCTCTGTATCATTTGGAAAGTAAACCTTGTGGGAAATCTTTGTGATATTCTTCTGGATCGCCTCCACTTCCACACTGTGGGGGGCCCACTTCCGACAGCCACTCCTGGAAAATAGCAATGCAGGTAGAAATCTCAGAGGTGGGCATTTGCTCATGTGCAGCTGCCAGCAATCTATTGCAACTCAGCCTTATGCCAAGTCCGAAAATTGGTCCACCTTGTTCAATACTGTCTACTCTACACTGACTGGCAACAGCTCTCCAAGGTTTCAGGCAGAGAATCTTTCCCGGCTCTACCTGGAGATGCTGGAGAATCTGGAGACCTTTGCATGCAAAACATGAGCTCTGCTACTGAGCCAGGGCCATTCCTCAAGTTAAGTCACTAAACCGCTATTAAGAGAGCAGGAAACAGAGGCTTCTGATGGAAGAGTAATAGCTACCCTGACATGAACTTTTGTGCTCATAAATGGCTCCTCTCTTACTCTGAGTTCTTCCTCCTACTAAGGGCTGCACCCTAAGACAGGTACAGGGGTCTGAGGCACCTGTTGCTTCAAATATAGGATTTGTGAAGAAGCTTCAGCTGAAGAACCAAACCGTCAGAGAAACCACAGAGCTCTCTCATTCCTTAAATGTAATTATTTTTAATCTAAAATGAACCCCACTAAAGCAAGAGCCCTCCGCCATCACCTGCTATTCAGAGGGAGCTGCCTGTGAGTTCTGCAGAAAAGAGAAATGTGTGTATGTCTTATGCCCACATCTGTCATGCTATCAATCTCTCCTGGCATGGAAGGAAGGTTAGTCCCTTTCAGTTTCTTTTGTACATTAGGTTATATGATGCATATGCTTTACCGTATATGCTTTACATTTCCTGCCACCTTGTACAAGGTGGGACTCTGCTGTTACCTTAGGGACAGAGGACACAAAACCTTCTCAAAGGACTGATAAAGCCTCTGTACCTCATCACCCTTTGCATCCTACGCTTGCAGTCCAAAGCCAGGTTCTCTTTCAGACGAGTCTCCATAAATTTCTGAGCATGACTCAGCAGTGATTTACTAGGAGGGAAAAGGCCTGTGCAGAGCCAGAGTAATTGCCAACCACTGTTCAGGCTGTACCTGTAGTTTTGAGGGAAATAATAATAATTACTTAGAAATGTTAATATATTTTATTTACTTAACCCAACAGCTCTTGAGACTTAGGAAACTATCCATCAAGCTGGCTTCTTAGTGACCTCCCCCCTCCCCCATGGTCACCATAGGGGTGGAAATGGCATCCACTGCTGGATTTGGAGATTCTGGAAGCCAGGTACCTCTGAAGTGCTAAAAGCTCAATAAGTTCTTTTTCTGACAATGACCGAGAAATACATTGATATAAAAAGGAACTGTCCTGTAAGAGATGGTTGGAAAGGTCTGGCCCTTGGTACCTGTTGGTGTTCTCTGTCAGCTGCTTCATGATCTGACAGTAGATCTCATCGCGCAGAACTTCCTCCTGAATTGCCACTACAAATATCTGGTCAGTGAGCTCCGCAGGGGACCTCTCCTGCTTTGAGGGGTAGTCTCCCATGTATCTCATGATAGGTAAAGCAAAGAGGTAAGGAAAAGTTTGCAGAGATGATGTGCAATTTCAAGCACCTCTCCTTTTTCAGAGAACTCCTAGTGACTGAGCCCTCTGGTGACACTTAGGCTGTGCTGCCTAGCAAAAACTATTAACAGGTCACATTACCAATTAGCACTGCCTTCTGTGACTTATGTTTTTGGGGGTGTTAATGCTATGAACCCCTCCATCATAGGCTCAGGTTGTATATAGTATGAACCATTTATCATAAGGACACCACAGTCTCTGCTGTGCCATTTTCAAAGGAAACATGAACCCTGGAATATGGCACCACTTGGAAATTGGGGTGGTATGCAACCATATCACCAGTATAAAGGATATCAATGAAGGACTGGCAAGCAAAGTCCCAGAGGTCAGAGTTGGTGCACACCTTCTTCAGTAAAGGCTGTTTTAGGGGTTCCCTAGAGTGAGCCCATAGGTGACTCCGCCCACGGGACTTGTGTAAGACCGCTTTGCTGATGGACTCCTTTTCAGGAACTCTGGGAAAACAAAAGAACATTTTCTCAAAGCGGTGCCATTTGGACTTAACATTTGCTTGGGATAGGTAAAAAAATGTAACAGAGAAAATCTTTCTGGACAGGTATAACCTGGCTGCAGTATTCTTTGCTCTGGTAACCTCAAGCTTGGATTGCTGCAGTGCAGTACAGGGGGATGCCCTTTAAGACTGTTTGGAAATTGCAGCTTGTGCAGAATGCGGCCACTCAATTGCTGGCAGGTTCGAGGCAATGCACTTGCACCACAATTTTGCGTCTCCCCCTCCCAGTAAGCAGGGGTAACACACTTGCCAAAAAGCTAGGATTATGGCTCAACCCTGTCCGGCATGGATCCAACCTCAAATTCCCTGCACCTGCTCACGTTTACCAATATTGAAACAGGTCACCCTCTAGCACAGAGGTAGGGGACTGGACTCAGCCAATGGGCCAGGTCCTCCTCCCCTCCCCTCCAACTTGACAGCACCATCTGCTGAACAACAGAGTTCCTGATAGGCAACTCCCTAGTGCAGCTGATCCCAGCAGGGCTTCCTATTGGCACCAATCAACTGAAGAGTATTAAGAGTGAGCTCTGCTTGCCATGGAACAGTTGGGAGTGCATGTTGAGCTCATGAATGTTCCTATGCAGCCACACCTGATGTCACACATGGCTTAAGGTGGGCATGGCTTGGAGGAACAGCCTCACAGGCCAAATTATGACCCCTGCAGGACCTAACTAGACCCATGGGGAGGTTTCCACTGCTTCTCTTGCACTTCTGAAGATTAGGCCCCTTTTTTCTATGTTGCCAAATGGAGATTGGTGCCAACTCTGATGTGTACTCTGATTTGCATTTGAATATGGGGAAAATCCTGGCTGGAACAGTATCTCAGTGCCCATCAGCAGAGGAGTGGTCAACCTTCACTGTGTCCTCTACTTCACTGCAGAAAAGGAATGGCAAGAGGGGTCACCACAAGAGTCATTTCCATCACATGGAAGATGGAGTAGGATGCAATAATTAAGACGGGTTTAAGCGCAATAACATGTTGGTTGAAAAAGCAGCATGACTTTCAGGAAGTAACAGGCTCCGGGAGAAACTGACTAGGAAGCTGCAAGGCGCAGGAATAAATATACCTGAAGTGCTCGTAGGAGAATTCTTCCAGAGTATATGGCTTCACTTTTGCTTCTTCTTCCTCATGCTCCTCTGTGTGAGAATTCAGTGACGCCAACCTCCGTTGTTCAGGCGACATCATCAGCAGGCTCTGAAAAGACACAGCCCCTTGAAGGCTACAGGCTTCTTGCCAAGATGTCAGACACCGACCACCCGTGCTGATGCTTCAGGAAAGATTTGTGGGCAGGATACTCATTTCCTGCCAGGGCTGCTTACAGACACTTCTTCAGAGCAAGGAAGGATTACCAGGCCTGCCAACATTTCCCTTAATGAGGGGAATAGTTCCAAAAGAATTCCCGCAGGGACAAGCATTGCATTAGAAGAGGCCCCAAGAGAGCACAATGTAAAATCCAGAAATCAAGTCAATGTATAACTGGAACTGCTGTTGCTGCTTTGATGTACTTGAAACTTACATGAAACTGCGAATTGAAACAAATACTAAAAAAACAGAGAACGATGTTAAAAATGCAATTTAAAGTAGTTCAATAATAATTACAGCCCACAACAGATCAAAAGTTCCCCTTTATGGGGGAATAACTTCCAATGTTCTGGTCTCAGTTTTAGTTTTAATAAACATGTGAAAATTCTGAGCATGCTCTGCTAAAGACTGAGGAACTGAAGAGGAAGCCTGATACTAAGTTTCTACTCAAGCTCTAAAAAGGGATCAGTTAGCTCTGACAATTTCCCCAAAGGCTCCAGCAAGCCCTTGTTCAGTACTGCTATTTTCTTCCATTCCTCTGAAACACACTCTACACATTTTTTGTGGGTTTCAGCATGTTACCTTAATAGAGGTTGAATCCATGCCATACATTTAATGCACATGGCTCCCCTGGGAAATGTAGTTTATCATTCACAAAACTACAATTCCCAGCACCCGTAGCAACTTACAGTTCCCAGGACTCTTTAGAGGGGGGAATATGTGCTTTAAAAATATGCTGATGATGTGAGCAGAGAGGGGATGGAAGTCATTTATCCTGGTTATCCTTACCAGTAATTGACTAGAAGGTTTTGTAACAGTGGGGATGACATAGATTGCATCTTGTGACACAAGCCCAGATTTATCAGTTCGCTCATTCTGAGCATAGATCCAATCTTGGCTTCCTTCCAGTCTTCTGCCACGGGCATGCATCCTGCCTTGGCTTTTTTCTAGTCCTCTGTCCTTGGATAAAATCAGCAAATCCCCCTTCTTAAAGGCCAGAATTGTGGAGTCATCTGGGAAGCAAAAAAAGAGAGAACTGCAGTAATGCTGTCCAGCCATTGCACATCAGAGAGAAAATCGGGGGGGGGGGGTCAGAGTCAGACCAAGCCATGAGTCCTCAGACTTTCTCAGAAGACCTTTAGGGATCGGTTATGCAGCCATTTTGTGCAAATATTGAGAGTCCCAAAGCCTGCGCCCAGCACCCCTGGGGGCGAGGCATTGCGCTGTGCGCGTGCGTCATGACGCACGCACATGCCGCCCCGCCCCCGGGGGTGCCTCTTGGCTTCCCACCCCAGGCAGCCAAGGGGCTAGAAACGCCCCTGCTCCTCCTTCTCCTCCTGCCACAGAGGGGAAGGAGCTGCTGGCCATGGAAGACATGCTGCCGACATGTTCGGCTCGGCCCCCAGCTCCTTTGATGTTGGCCCCCACATTCTCTATCAGAAGCTGGTGCCTCTGGTTTGTATCAAGCCACAAGTGGGCCATGAGAGTAACTTACCATGAAATGAACAGCAAATCACATTTGTTTATATTGTGAACTGCCTGAGATCTTTGGGTGAAGGGTGGTATATAAATTTAGCAATAAATAAGGAAGATGTATGGTCAAATTGTGTTTTGTGCTCATAAGGCTGTGTACACACCATACATTTAAAGCACAAACATCCTGCTCCAAAGAATCCTCTAAACTGTAGTTTAAGCCACACAAAGCTACAATTTCCTGCACTCTTACCAAGAATCCTAGGATTCTTTTTTTTGGGGTGGGGAGTGCTTTAAATGTGTGGTGTGTACATTGACAAGTCATGCGACTCAACAGTTTCCCTTCTTTCCCAATCTTGTTTTTACCTCAGTGACCTGTCTGATTTTTGTTCCATTCTTCAGCTTCATCATTACCCATTTCTGCTCACTTTTCCCATTAACAATTTCTCATGCCACCTCAGGGGATGTGGGAGATTTATGACTGGATCTCTCAACACTTTCCACTTAAGAGTATTCCTTAGAATCAAGTGGCATATAAATTGTGTTTCATAAATCAAGAACATGTTTTTCCTTAAAAGAAAGTAGAGAAGCTGAAGTGTTTGAACTGAGACTGCAGGAAAGATGAGGAAAATTTTTCCTCAGTTCTTCCAATAGCAAAAGTCCATCCTCATCAAGAGCTGGGTGTAAAGCTAGGCGGTTTGCTGTTTACGAGCCAGGAATGCTGCCTCATTTTGGTAAACAGCTCAATGACATCTTTCACTAAGAGGGGGCAAATGATGCACACAAGTTTGGATGGAACCACACCAGCAGCTGCTGGGGAAGTCATAATCTGCACCTGACATCTATCAGCAGAGAGAGGAGCCCAAACCAGCCCTCCATTGGACACATTGATTCAGCATAACCTGACCCTTGGAAACTTCTCCATCTGAAAGCACCCTACGTTACCTTGCTGCTTGTTTTCTTGCATTGCCACAGCATACTGTGACCTCTCTTTCAGTCCTTGCAGAAACATGACCACCAGCTCAGCAATGACAACGCTGTTGACCGATGTCAAGACAAACTCTTCGGCACGCAAGGTGTTGAGGGTGCAACTTTGTCCAAACGCCTTGACTGCCCTGTGAAACACAGAAGTAATTTGTTAAAGAGAAGATAGCTCCAGGAGCTGCAGGAAAGCAAAGCTCTACATCCACCTACAGCCTTCAGAATAAGAGTCCAAATGTCCTCAAATCCATTAATTCATAGCAGAGTCTCTTAAAAGCAAGGGGTGGGAAGGACGAGACCTGATCATTTCCAAAGCTGGAACAGAATCACCAACTCCTAGAGGGAAGTCAAATTTGTACATTCAGCCCTTCCATGTCTCCTTACAGAGACATCTTATCCTGCAATGCTCAAACAAAGGGGGAACAGGAAGCACAGTGCTGTAAGGGAACAGTGAGATATTATAAGATTTCATACTCTGAGTAAACAGAACTCCACACCTGCTCCTTGAAGAAGAGGATGATTTTTAAAACTTGGTAGAAAGGAAGACAGAAGAATCAAATGTGGCCAAGGATATGAAGAGGAGGTAGGAGCTTAGCACCCTTTGGTTTCTTGAGAGTTCCAAGAGGGGACTCTGCTGCTCTGCTGTGAGGGAGCACACAGTCATGTCACCTGCTCACTGCAATAGTCCCAGTGGAGTGCCAGCCCCTGCATGGTGTTTTTGAATCCCAAGCTCACAATCCCACTGACAATGGAAGACTTCCAGCACTGTCTCCCGCTCATTTCTTGACCTTTCCTTGCATGGCCAATAAGGGATTATTTCTCAAGCTTCCTATGATCAGACTGTGCACTTATTTCTAAGTTTCCCAGGAGGGCCCTGCGATGATAAAATGCATTTCAAATATTGAGCAGAATGTCGGTGAGGATGCAGTACCTATGCTCTCTTGGACCCACGGTGTCCCAGCAGACTTACCTGTTCGTGTGGATGCCAGTGATTTCTGGGAAAGACAGGTCTAGAAGTCTCTTTTCTGACTCATCTAGGAAGCAGATCCCTTTCCAATTAATTGCCACTATGAAATGGTTCTTGGGCAGACTTGGCCCTGTAAACACAATTTTTAAAAAGGTAGCGTGGTGACCTTTTCTTACCTCAGATATTCCTTCCCCTCTGTACCCTCACACACACGAAAGGGGTTGACATTACCTGAAAATTTGGTGACCTCAAAGAATCTAGAAAAGAGCAGAGGCCACTGAAAGCGGGCAAAATCCACCAGCTGCTCCTTCACGTTCTGAGGGGAAAGTCGGTCCTGGGTATAAGGGGCCTGCAACATAGAGATGGAGAGGTGACTAAGTCCAGATTTCCCTTCAGTGACAACCATCTCTCTTCTGTGTCTATGCAGACTTTTATGGTGAAAACCCTCAAAACTCCATTCAAGCCCACAGATTTAGAAATACTTTAAAATCCTTTGAAATGGCAGAGCTGTCTTTTAAGTACCTCCAAACTGCCAAAGGCCAGGTGTGAGCTGTCTCCTTTTTATTTAGCAACAGCTGCAGCCACATATACAAATAAGACTGCAATTCCCCTGGGAAAACAGGTACTGATGATGCGCCTCTGCTCTCAAGAGGAATTGCAGTTGTGCGGGAATGTGGATATTTCCATGGGCATGCATGTCATCACTGCTTTTAGAGACTCTGGGATACTTGACCGCCTGATCATGGAATGTGGACCGAGTGTAGATTCTCAAGCAGACCCATGTCCAATCCATATTTCAGCCTGGAAGGTATGGCTCAAGTGAGTCCAGTTTGGAATTCATGTTTGCTGAATTCCTCCAAATGCTCTGCAACACATAGGCGATACATGGGATTTCCTGGTGCACATCCACTGAGGATAAAATACTGAAAGACGACTGTTAGTTCTCCCCAAGTGTTTCAAAGACTGTTCACTTCCGCTGCTATTGCCACCAACGCAGAGGGGGAAGGGCATAGGGAAAGATAAAAGTTTCAGGAGAACAGAAGAGGTAAGTGGGAAATCAGCAGCAGCAGCGGCGAATGCTCAGTGAAGTAAAAGAAACAGGGTGCACCATTAGCAATCCATCAGCCCTGTCAGGCCCATACACAATTTGTTGAAACCTCTCAATTGTCATAAATTTGTTCAGTGGGACACCCTGCTCAATCTTCCTTAGTAAACCATAGGGGGCAAATATATTGGTCCTCTTTTCCTCTGCCACATTCCTCTAGGACACTTATTTTCTGTTCCAGAAGGAAGCACAGAAGGTTATGTAAGACAGAAGCTATGGGTTATGTTCGTCTCCCAGTATGTACCCCTGGGTGTTCTTACCTTAGCGTGAGCATATGTGATGAGGCTCACCCACTTCTCCTTGGATTTAGACTTCAGCAGCTTTGCTGGGATACACTCCTGGAGCATGTTTTGAACCAACTCATTTTGGACGGACTCTCCAAACTGGACGTAGCAATATTTGGCTCCTATCTCCACCAAGTCCTCCTCCTATGACAATTAATCAGGTTTGGTGATTTGCTAGAAGAGGCTTTAACCTAATATCAGTCATTGCCCTGACTAGACAAATTAGATATTCATCTTCTCCCAAGCAGGTTTGATCCAGAGGTTTGTATAGCACACATATACAGAAGAATGAATTGCACTAATGGCATTGAATAGAATATTGAAACAGTAAGGAAAGATCCATTTGTCAAAGAAATGCCCCTGGGAAGACTGATTATGTATACCCAAATCAATCCATTTCCTAAAGTGCCTTTGGACTCCATGTATTTAGTGAATTAAAAACCCACCTTCTCACAGCGGTATTCTCCATATCGAATGCCACGGATGATTTGATGATAGATGAGCTCAGTGCTGACAGGATCTTCCTTAGAGTTGTGCCAGGGAGTGAAGACCTCTTTCCTGAAGTACAGGCGCCAGGGAGTGTGGCGTTCATGGCCACCCTTCTCCTTTTCCATTTGTTCACACTGGGAAATGGCATCCATTATGTGTTCCCGTTCGCCACCAAGCGACCATGCCTAACAACATCAACATCACCCATTTCAAAGGTAAATGAGGTTGTTTTCCTTAATGGGTATTCTAATAATCTCGGGGAAATGCCCCCAAGTCATCTCATGTAAGGGGATAAGTTGTGAATGAAAATTACACACTAAGATATATTTCACCAGTATAATTAATTAGCAGCATGGTTTCAGGCAGCCTTCTCCCCATACACCCAGACCCTACAATCATCATCTGAGACCCTTCCTTGTGCGCTTCCTGCACAAGAGGTACAGAAGGTGGCAACATGAGAGCAGGCCTTTTCTGAGGTGGCTTGTGGAATGCTGTCTCCAGGGAGGTTCGCCTGGCACCTTCATTATCTATATCTTTAGGTGCCAGAAAAAAATCTTCCTCTTCAACCAGGCCTTTGGCTGATTAAGATTCTACAGCCTTTTAAATGTGTTTGTTGGATGTGGGGTTATTGTTTTGTTGTTTCTGTTTTAACCAGTGCTTTTTTTTTCTGGGGATACTAAAGAGTACGCCAGTACTGGCAACTTTTTTTTCTAGAAGAAAAGCACTGGTTTAAACTATTTATTTGTGTTTCCATATTGTATTCTTATCCTGAGATTGTTTTTGATGAAGAGCAGTATATAAATCTAATAAAACAACAACCTGGTACCCTCCAGGTTTTTTTTGACTACAACTCCTATCAGCCCCAGGCCAGTGTATGGTAATGCATGGATGGGAAGGTGGTTTCATTTTATGCCCTTCAAGGGTATTTGTTGAGGTCAGGGCAGGGGCTTGATACAAACACCATTCCTAAAAAAGCCATGCGTGGAACTTTGTAGCTAGACGTATTTGTAGATATTAAAACAAGAGATATTACTGCATACCAAAACCACCACCACATTTATTCCACTGTATTTTGAGACCCAGATGATGGCTAGAAGGTAACAAGGCATTCGTTACTTGAGTATCCAAGGTAGGTTGATATAAATGGGCTCATTCTTTAAACAGGATGTCATGTAGACTTTTTGCCCATGCAGACTGAATAGGCACATGTGACTATCTGTGTGCACGAAATCTACAGGCTGCATGCAATGGGATACTTATCATAGGGATGTTGGCAATTTTGATCTCATAGTATGACTTTCACATGACCAGGATAACCACAAGCACATTCAATCTACGTCGGTATATGTGTAAACTCTGGTCACATAAACACCAAAATGCAAACTGGTCTTCAGAGCTAAAAGCACACCTTCCTTGCTGCAATTATGTGGGAATATGGCAAACAATCTGGCTTAGAATATGGGAAATTGCATTTTCACATGTGAAGAATTGGGCTACACTGATGGCAAAGGAAAAGGAGAGCCCAAAACAGCTGGCAGAGCCCCCCCCCAAATGTAACTGAAATTTAAAAGAGTTATGTAGATGCCCACCCCCCGAATGCATTTAGGCAGATTTCACCCCACATGCAATGTTATTTCACCTTGTCATACAAAGCAATATAGAGAGAGAAACCAAATGTATCCTTCAGGTTAGTTTTCTCAGCAACACGCTGGCAAATTTCCTTTGCAATGGAGGCTGAATCTGCCGAGACTGTGATGCTGCTGCCGTTCATCAGGGTCACGCTAAGTGTAATAGGCTTCTTATTCTTTGTTGCCTGAAAGCCAAAGAAACACAGGGGCAGAGTCACACAGCAACTTTCTCCACACTTGCCCTATATTTCATCTATAATGAGAATCCCAAATCATTACACAAATATCCACCTTTCAGATAAAGGGGAGAAACCTGACTCTTCCAGATGCTATTAGACGAAAGTAATTATGTAGTAACATTCAGGCTTCTTCTACTCTAAAGCCCTTTAGTACTGCAGACACATTGCTTCTCTGCAATTAACTGGAAGTGTTTAATAATGAAAGTTCGGCACACCACTTAATTCAGCAATGCTCTTCCTTGTGGCCAGCAAAGATCCTTTCCAATATTAATTTTAAAAAATCTTCCCCATGATCCTGGATATAGGATTAGTAATATATACTGCCTTAATTGTCCCTTGAATAGCTTATCTTAATTGCCTTCATTGTTCTTGTAGCTGGAGTTGGGGTTTAATTACAAGTACTCATTTTAAGAGCAAAATATCAGTACTGAATTTTGCAATAAAAACTGAGATTCTACATAGCAAGATAGTGTTATATTCTCCAGAAATGCACTTCCCCATGGCCAAACTCCAAAGACAAAAAGAGAACAAATGAGTACTTAAAGACTCGCCACTCCCGCCACAGGAATGGAAATTGGTACTGGGACAACTAAGAGAGGCTGTTTGGGGCTGGGGGGCGGCGGGACTCAGCAGTATTTTGCCTATCCGCACTAGGCAGGTTGTTGCTGCAATTGCATTTTATTGCAAAAATTATATGTTTTTTGCCATCTATCAGAACTGGAAAAACAAGCAAGGGGGACAAGACACAAACCATCCACTGCAACAATCTGTGAATGGCATCCACTGCTTCTACACTGGACACTTTCTGTGACAAAGCCACACTTTCCTCACTCACTTTTTAATGCACATCTGTATGACATCATGAACAAGACAGGTCTCCCTCTCAAATTTTCCTTCTTCCACCTTTCACATTTCCCCCCAAAAGCTCAGGGGAAAAAAAACTTTTTTAAAAGCCTGAATTTAATAGTTGCCCTATTTCCCCAAGTGCAGATGCCTATTGTGCTGCTGTTCCAGCTGATTAGACTGATCTGGTCATTTTTTAACTTGTGCTCTGTCCCATTCCTTCTGCATCGTCTGTCCCTCATAACTAGGAATCAAAACCATCACTTTTAGCCTTTGTCTAAAGAGTAAGTGAACACAAGGAAGCAATTCCAGACTAGTGCAGAAAGCAGTAAAACGCACAGACCCCATAAGGAGGTTAACTGTCTTCTGTTACAACCCAGCAAAATTCATCAGTGTGAGAAAAGGATAAAATGATGGTTACCTGCAGCTCCAGCCAACTAGGTGGGTCAGATCGTGTTCCATTCATATATGTGCGCTTCAGTCTTTCAGCACAGTATGGGACATATAATGTTGGTCCACCCTGTATGAAATTCAGTAGGTACTGGAAGTATAAAGCAGACCACAGTATTAGAAAGCAAAGAATATCCCTAAATCCTTATTAACCATCTAATACAGGTATGTAGAACTTGTGAAAATATTTACTCTTGGTTTACACCTCTTCTCTTTCTGGGTTTTGAATATCATTTCCCAAACGACATGATATTCTTTGATACTCCTTGACCTCAAGGAACGTGACATTTTTTTTCTAGGGTTGCCAATGTGGAAGGAGGAATCTCTTCCTACCCCACAATTATGCACTGCTGCCTTCACTGCCACAACCATAATCTCCACTGCCTTCTCCTCATTCATCCCCTCTTCTGTGGTTGCCAGGAAAAAAGCTCCAAGATGGTATCAGGATCCAGGAGCGCCAGCGTGGCCCTGCAACCATGGGAGCCTGGGAGCTGGGACCATGGGTATCATGCAACGTGCATGGCCCTGGCACCGAAATTTGTGGGTGCCCGGTCCCTTAATGGGGAATTTTGTGGGTACTTGGGCACCCAGGGCACCAGGGAGTTGGCACCTATGCCAGGATCCTAGAGTTGCCAATGAGGTTATTTTAGGGTAACAGCATCTCAAGATGGTGAAGTGGTGGAAGGTGACAGGGTGGGGAGAGAGAAGAGAAGAGAAGAGGTGGGGAGGCACCACGAGGGTGAGGGCAGAGGAAGGTGGTGAGGGGCAGTAGGCTATGCACACCCATCACAGACACAATCCTGTACATTCTTGGTATTCTAGATTCCAACATACTGTAAAAAACAATTGCAGAATAACTACCTTCACAAACTTGTCTGAAGGACAGAAGGAACTAAGACAGAGAGACAGCAGAATCCAGCCTCTCAGATAACTGGTTTGGTTTTTATTCTCAGTGAGTTGCTTGCAGATCTGACAGTAAATTTCATCCCTGTGAAAGAAAACTAATTAGCAAAATAATCCTCATGCCCAATGACAGACTTCTGCTAAACAGATCCATGTACAATTTCCCTGCTACAAGTGGGTGTACTTGAAGCCTGTTTGATTACATTGTGTTTTTTGTTTTGTAAGAAATGCTGCACCTAGGTACCTTATGCTCAATCTGGTAGAGATCTGCACAATTTTTAATACATTTTTCTAAGGGCTATATGCAGGACTGGCTCAACACATTTTGCTGCCTGAGGCAAAGGCCCTCATATCCCACATATAAAAGCCCTACCTATGCTACATTTCTGCCTCATTCTTGTTCTTTCAAGAAGGCCTAATTCAAGGGTTGCCAGAGGGCTTTCCTGGGACCCACAGGGTCCTTGTTCCCACCCCTTTCCTTGCTAAAATTAGGCAGGAAAGAAGCATCCTATTGACACCAATTAAAAAAAGGTGGTGTTCTGCATGTGGCGCCCATCTCAGTTTGCAAATGGCCACAGACCCACAAATGTTGGCCTAGTTAATATACCAAGTTTGGTATATTAATACCGGTATGAGTTTGGCCAAACTGCGAGAGGCAGTGAAGGATAGGCGTGCCTGGCATGCTCTGGTCCATGGGGTCACGAAGAGTCGGACACGACTGAACGACTGAACAACAACAACAAAGTTAATATACCAGATACCTGTATACAGAATGTTAAAAAATGGATGAAATTAAGATGAACCCAGACTCTTCTGGCAGGTCATTTGGATATACTCTGTAATCTGAAAATTGTAAGCTGCCCCTTAATATATAATACCTGATGGCAGGACGCTGGATAGCATTGCCAATAATGAAGTGCACTTTCTCAAGGTTAGACATAGGTCCCTCAGACACAGTGCTTTCCTCCCGAAACATATCTTCCCCATTGCTCAGCTGGCTGGCCACCTAAAATGAAGCAGGAAACCATTGTCCCTCCTCTGTCATGAAAGGTTGCTTTCAATAAATACACTTACCGGTAATTCTGGGATAGGAAATTGTTACATATAACTGATAACATTCTCTTCTATGGAACCATCCCCTTGCCTCTACACGCACACACACACACGAATCTCCTAATTTTAATTTTATTCACATATAGGAAGTTGTCTTAGACCAGGCATAGGCAACCTTGGCCCTCCAGATGTTTTGGGACTACAATTTCCATCATCCCTGACCACTGGTCCTGTTAGCTAGGGATGATGGGAGTTGTAGTCTGAAAACATCTGGAGAGCCGAGGTTGCCTATGCCTGTCTTAGACTATCAGTCCATCTGGCTCAGTCTTGTCTGCACTGACTGGCAGCAACTCTCCAGAGTTTCAGACTGGGGCATTCCCATCCCTACCTGGAGATGTCCAGGATTGAACCTGGGCCCATCAAAAACAGATGCTCTGCCACGGAGCTATGGTACTTCCCCTAATTTTATTTTGTCATTTATATACCTCTCAATTAGCCATGTTCTTTGGGCAGTTTACGCATTGAATCATCAACTAAAACAGAAGTATCACCAAAACCAAAAGTAGCACAAAACATAAAATCAATAGAACATCACTAAAGCATAGCAAGGGGAGGGGACACAGGAGTTCTAAAAACTTAAATACATTCAATCTTAATTATTAAGTGACCTGGAAGGGCTGGAGGGTTTAACCAGCCACTGGAGAGATCCTAATGCAAGCGACTGATGAGTCTTTCTGGGGAGAGCAATCCATAACCAGGGTGCCACCACTTAAAAAGTCCTCTCTTTAATAGAATTGTAGAGTTGGAAAGGATCACCAGGGTCACGTGGCCCAACCCCCTGCAATGCAGGAATCTTTTGCCCAATGTAGGGCTTGAACCTATGGGCCCTGAGATTCAGAGTCCTGTGCTTTACCGACTGAGCTATCCCAGCTGACATAATCTGACTCACTTCACTAGACAGGGGAACCTGGTTGAGGGCCTCAGATGAAGATCATATGGAAGGAAGCGATCCTGCCTCCAAGCCATTTAGGGATTTCAAGATTCAATTCAATGTTCGGTGAATGACTGAAGATTCAGGATAGACAAAATAAAGTGCTTCTTTACACAGTGCATTGTTAAACTAGAGGGAGTGATGACCACCAACTTGGGTGGCTTTAAGAGGATTAGACAAATTCATGGATATAGCTATCAATGGCTACTAGCTGCATTCAGAATGCCTCTGAATACCAGTTTCTGGAAACTGAAAAACAAGGAAGTGCTATTGTGCTCAGGTTCTGCTTGTGAGCTTCTCATACGCATCTGGCTGGTCACTGTGAGAACAAGCTGCTAGACTAGATGGGCCCTTGTTTGCTCTCACAGGACTTGTCTTATGTTCTTAATTCAAACTGATGCACTATGAATGCTTATTTGGAAGTAAATCCATCTGTCCCATCATATTTATTGTTGATCAGAGGATCAGCAACAACAAAATGTGTTCGGTGGGACTTGGTCCTGAATAGGATTGCAGCCTTCATTGCCTTTTAATTCTTGAGACTTTTTTGGGGGGGAGGGGGGGAAATGAACAAATTCCTATGCCCCCAAAATAAACCAGAGGTGCATTATAAATAAAAGCACACATTCTACTCATGTAAAAACACCAGGCAGCCCAACAAATAACCCAGAGATGCATTTTAAATAAAATAAATAAAAGGACACATTCTACTCATGTAAAAACACGCTGATTCCCGGACCGTCCGTGGGCCAGATTTAGAAGGCGATTGGGCTTGATTCGGCCCCTGGACCTTAGTTTGCCTACCCATGCCCTATTGTCTTTGTGCCTTCTTTATAACATATAGCAAGGGGGTTGTGGTTCTTTTTGTCTTTTGAGTTCTGTGCAAGCAACCAAATTGTCCTACTCTTACAAACATTTCTTTTTTCGTTTAACATCAAGTCTGGTCACTTGACTCAAAGCACCGGCTCCCCTTGCTTTCAGAATGGACATGTTTTCAAATGCAATTTTTCTATTAAATGCTGTTGCCCAGAGTACTTATTATTAAACAATGTAGTTCAAGCCCAGGACTTTTTCCCCAGCGTGAACTCGTCAGAACTATGACACCTCTCAGGTGGACACCATTGCTATTATAAGAGAACAAGGGAGGCGTTTGTGGTGAGTTCTGGCACCTCTTTTTCTGTGAAAATAGCACTGTTCAAATCCAATGTCAAAACATAGCCTACCTTTCCAATCAGCTTGGAGCTGTGTTTTAGTTTCACAGACGAAATGACATTGGAGAACTTGTCCTTCCTGTTGTCCCTCTAAGACAGAAACGTTTGTTATGAACTTTGATCCTCAAAAGTCAGTGGCAACTGCTAAATTAAGGGAAAATATTCTCTACAGTTGAAGGGACCAGGTGGCGCTGTGGGTTAAACCACAGGCTTGCTGATCAGAAGGTCAGCGGTTCGAATCCCTGCGACGGGGTGAGCTCCCGTTGCTTGGTCCCAGCTCCTGCCCACCTAGCAGTTCGAAAGCACGTTAAAGTGCAAGTAGATAAATAGGGACCACTCCAGCGGGAAGGTAAACGGCGTTTCCGTGCGCTGCTCTGGTTCGCCAGAAGCAGCTTTGTCATGCTGGCCACATGACCCGGAGGCTGTCTTCGGACAAACGCCGGCTCCCTCGGCCTATAGAGCGAGATGAGCACGCAACCCCAGAGTCAGACACGACTGGACCTGATGGTCAGGGGTCCCTTTACCTTTACCTATTCTCTACAGTCTCAAGCACTGTTTCCTTAGAACTTTCCAGTCAAGTAGTACATGCAGGAATTCTGATGCAAAATGAGAATGATTTGTTTTCCGCAGTATGTTATACTGGTGATTCTGGATCCCACAGTATGAAAGACACACATGGGTGACATATCAGACTACTGCAAACTTTCGGATTTAACAAGTTCTTCATAAGGCACGGGTAATCACACAAAGAAGTGGAAAGAAAAGATGCCATGGGAACATGTGGAGCTTTTAGAGAGGCTCTAATAAACTCACCAGCAGATCACCTGGAATCAAAAACACTTTCTAGAATGTTGGTAGACTTTCATATTAAACGTTTGGTTGAAGAAAACACTTTGAGGAGCAGAGCTAGGTTGTTCTCCAGCTTAGCCAAGGATTTTCTGAAACCACTTTCTCTGAAACCCTAACTCTGCTTTCACTGTAGTCAGAAGCGAGACAAGGGTCTTGCCAAGTACTTTGCAGATTTTTATTTTTATTTTAAAAAAGAATCGCACACTAGACTATAATCCCCCTCCCAGCACTATAAATCATGTACTGAGTAATGTAAATGGAATGCAGGACTTTCTTTTCACACAACAGAGTCCTAATGAACTATGACCCAGTTTTCTTCCAAACCAAAATGGGTTACAATTAACAATGGTGCAATCATAGGCAACTAGCCTGTCCTCATTAATTATACCAATTCAAGTCTGCAAGGACTAATTGCAGGAAATTAACAATTAAGCCCCAGAATCCAGCTACAACATGGAACAACCATCTGCAAAATTCCTTTCATCTTGACCAATCAAACACAGACCCCCCTGGTCCATACACACTGTACCAGTTATATAATATAGCACTTAATGACCCTCTTGGCTTTGCATCTCTATGATGGCTGCAAAATCAGAATAATTATCAAGCATCTCATAGATGGCGATTCTTGGTGAGTGTGTTACTGGCAGGAGTTGCATGGGTTTGAATTGGGAGATTTGGCTCTAGTCTACAGCTGCCTGGTGTGTTGCACCTACATGAAGGCCATTTAGCATCTCCAAGTTCTGGGTAGACACCCCAATCATCTAGGTGGGTCATCGGATCCTCTAGGAAAGGAAGAACTGTAAGAGATTTCCTATTTCTTATTAGGTCTTGCATGAGCAACATGGTCTTCCCAAGCAATGGTCTGTGCCTGTATCCTTTGGCTGCTTTTCAGTCCTGCCTCTTAGTTTCTCTTTTGGTCTGGACTTACTCTCCACCCGTGCTCTCCCAGCTCACCTCAGGCTGCTCCCCACAGCCCAGCCCTGACAGCCCCACATACAGCTTGGGAGTTTTGGCAGGTCTGCTTCAGTTCTTGAATGTAGTAAATTAAAATGCAGACTTCTAGCCTCCAATTATCAAGGCCAAGCTCAACATGCGTTTGTAACTTAGCGTGCTTTTTTGTTTTATGAAACAGTTTTGAGTCCCTCAGTCCAGGTCAGGATTGCAACACTTGGGGGTGGGGTGAAAGGTCATCCTTCCTACACACTGACTTTCCCCTCTGAGATCTTTCCCCTCCCCAAAAATGCCACTGCAAATATAGTAGTACCTTTGGGGGCAAATAACAATTTTCCAGGTAATTTCCTGGGGGAGAACGGCACAGGCAAAAAGGTTAAGATGCAAATACTTCAAGGGGAGTGGTCTAATTTTAATAAGATTATAGCTGTGAAAAACAATGCCTTCCTCTTACCGCATCAGGACTGTAGTTGCCTGTGGGCTGCAGCTGGTTTTTCTTGCCAAAGGTGTCATAGACCTGAGTCACTTCAGAGCTGCTTTTGCTGGTGGTGTTTTTTATTAGCTCTGGTAAGTCACCCATGAACTGCAAGATGGTGGTCCAAACGGCTAGAGATGCCTAATACGGATAGGACACACAATGAGATAGTTTTGCACAGTAATGGTAAAACTAACGTGTCACATATTTTACCCATGGGTATTTGCATGCACTTAATTCCCACATAATTTTGTGAGGTTCTGTGTGCCTGTACTGAAACCATAACAACTTTGTGATATAATCTGCAATAGTAGCAGTAGCCTATGGCAGCAGCAGTTCAGTCAGTAGCTGGTACTGGTTTTTGCTAATACTGTAAAACCAGCTTGTTAGTTTGCCCTGTGTTGAGACACAATATGATAGTTTCTTTTATGGAGGATTGTAAACCGATTCAGTAAATATTAGTCAATCTTATAAACTTCATTTATTAAATCTGCATTTGAATAAATACATATTCTCCCTTTGTTTTTAGATAACTGCATGAGGCATTCCCTCCCATATGTGGGAGATGGTGGAATTTTTTTAAGTACCTGTGTTTTAAAAAAAGTTCTGAAAAAAATGCTGCCCAGTAAATTAGGGTTTTGCTTTTAACTGAACAAATATATTGTAAATCAATCAATCAATCAATCAATCAATCAATCTAGCAGTTGTATTAACTAAGGCTGCATACACACCATACATTTAAAGTATGTGCCCTCCCAAAGGATCCTGGGAACTATTGTTTGTTATGGGTGCTAGGAATTATAGCTCTGTGAGGAGTAAACTACAATTCCCAGGGTTATTAAGAGGGGGAGAACATCCTTTAAATGTATGGTATGTACACAATCTAAATCTTGCATTCTAGCACTGGTGTTCTTTCTATTTTATTTCTAGAATAACATTTTGTGGCCTGCAGAAAACAAAGAAAAAAAGAATAAGATCTAGGGTGCTCCTAGTGTTGTCAGCAGAACTTCAGCAGCACAGTGAAGAAGAGTTACACTACCAGAATATCATCCTTCTCCTCATGGTAGAGCAACGGGTGGCGCAGCGGCCGTCGAATGTGCGTATGTGTAGAGGAACCTTGGAAGTAAGTGGCTGCAAATTTTGGGAAGGAATATTCTGCAAGACCACTCGTCTCCTCTTCCTCTTCCTCCAGCTCCATGGCCATCGGGATCATATCCAGGTCCACCTCGTTCATCTTGTACATCTGTGTCTTTGTCTCCAAGTCCTGCAAGGCAAAGAATCACAGCAAAGAGCAGCTGTCTCTCTCTCTCATGTTGTTATCCTTCACTCTCTGCCTTCCCACAGAAACATCAGTGCTTACTAGTCCTGATGGCTGCATTACCTCTGGGATCAGAGGCAGTGTTTGGAGAACATGAGTCAGAGAGTGTTGTTGCACTCGTGTCCTGACTGTGAGCTTCCCACATGCATCTGGTTGGCCACTGCAAGAACAGGATGCTGGGCTAGATGGGCCTTTGGTGTGACCCAGCAGGGCCCTTAGATACCGAGGCTCCAGCAAGGCTGTTTGCTTGTCGGAGGCATTTGTACCCTGCCTTTTAACCAAGACACTCTACAAAACTGTGTCAATGTCGGCTATTAATAAGCATCATTGTAAGGTGTGCATAGTGGACACCTTCTCTATTAAGGTAATATCTCCAGGTGGCCACTTCTTATGCTGTTTTCCCCCCTGGGGGTGAACAGGCCTATATAATACTGACTTTACAGTTGCTTACCTCAAAGCCCAGAGGAGCCTGTCCTTCTTGGCCTCCGATTAAAGAAGGTAAGAAACCAAATACTCTGTCCACCATTTCCTGGTCACTGATGACATCATATATTGCTTCATGGTTGTCGTCGTCAACAGCATCATATTTCCTTAGCTTCTCAGCATCCTCTTCCAGCTGTTCCTGTGGATAAGTTATATGAATCCGTGAATGAAAATCTGTACACATACCAAATCCTCATAGGCACAAAGTGCAAGTTTGGATTTCCATGGCCAGGAGGACAAACAGGTTTACAAAGCAAGTTACTAGAATGCATATTGGAATACTCAGGAGCAAAGTATGCCAGCTACTCAGAGCATACAAAAATGGACCAGATATTTTCAAATGTTTCTAAATCTCATCTAATGTTGTAAGCAATCTACTCCTTATAAGCCTAATTTCTGTCACCTAGTTTTAGATGTTCAGGGACAGGCACAGTGGTATCTTGGTAAAGCAGATCTAAGTAGTAGATACATGACCATATACAGTATATAGCATGCTGGAGCTAAGCTTGCTGAGACCCAGCATATGCTCTTGGATTCCAAGCAAATTATTTCGTTTTCAAATACAGGAAACAAGAAGATTTCATGGTGAAAATAATTTGCCTGGCTACTTCTGACTTAAAAAATCAGATGACCTTATAAGGAAAGGTGTGGGGCACCTTTAACCCTATAGATGTTGATAAACTACGCCTCCTATCAGCTCCAGCAACCATGGCCATCAGGGATGATGGAAGTTGTAGTCCAGCAACACCAGGAGGGCCAAAGGTTCCCCACCACCTGTTATATAGAAGCATAACACATGCGCGAAATGAACTTCCCTTTCACAAACGGCAAAGTAGTGACAACACGTACAGATGGGTGGACATTTGTTGTGTATGATGAACTTCCCTAATATTTCTGCATAGACAGAACTCTCCGTCAACATGCATGTCTTTCTGCTTTGGAAATGTGACCACTTGCATCGCTGTATGTGATCTGCTGTGGAAGCACACATTTCTTCTGTGGGAGTTTCTTCTGCCTGAATGCCATCGTACATGAGAGCCCGGCGACCGAGAGAACCTACCTTTTCTATTCTAAGCGCTTCTTCCCTTGCTTTCTTTGCTCCAATTATTGGAAGGAGATGCTTATCTTCCTTTGAGCGTAGCCGTCTGGCTTCCAGTTTGAGTTGCTGCTGCAGGTAACAGAAACTTACTATTGTTGTCTTTAGCCAGATTTATCATTTTGCACTCCCTCGTTTCCAAATGATTCCCAGCCTAACGTTTGCATATAGTAAGGGCAAACGTCTCACTGCGGCTGGGGGCTCCCTTCCAGACAGCCTTTCTATTATGCATCCATGATTATTTGTGCTCATGATCTTGTGGGGGAGCCACATGTGATCTCAATTTCAATACTCTTTGCACCTGGAAAAGTTTTGGGCTGGTCACACTGCTTCATTTCCATTCAGGGCATACCTAGTAACTTCCTGCTGAAATCCTGTAACTTTTTACACCAGGAATGTTCTCGTTTATTTTTGTTCTGCTTTTGTTGAGCTATATCCTCTCCAGACAGCAATAATATGGTAGCAGTGGGGAAGCATCACAGAGCAAATAATAAAGCAGAATAAATGCACCACGAATACACTATTATTGCATCAAGAACATAAGAATCGTAGAGTTGGAAGGGACCACGAGGATCATCTAGTCCAACCCCTGCAATGCAGGAATATTTTGCCCAACCTGGGGCTCAACCTCATGATCCTGAGATTAAGAGTCTCATACTCTACCAGCCAAGCTATCCCTGCAATAAAACACCAGTTTCAGCTTTATAATTAGTAAAAACTACTGTTAGAAACTAAGTACAGTATCTTTACTGGTGTCCTTATAAATCAGTAGCTTTCATTCTGTATTTTAAAGTTGCATTTGATTATGAGGCCTCAAAAATATTTTGGAAAATTAATGTCTTTTAAAGTCATCACATATCATTTTGGCCGTGAACGATTTTTAAAAAATTATTGCAAGTGCTAAAGGCAAAACTCATTCAGTGACATCCTGGTAAACCATAGTTAATGGTTAGTGTGACTGTGCCTAAGAGGACTTTTTCGCTTCTCCCTGCTAGTACTGGGAGGAAACAAACCATATACTCTGGATTTGCAAACATCCAAACCAAGGATTACAGCTTGTTTCACTCCCACCAATGCATGATCTGCAGCCAAGGTTCATTGATCATAGTTTGTTGCAGTAAAACATGGTTCAGTGGACATAAAGCAAAGCCAGAGATTGTGGTTTGTTTCTTCCATGCTCCAGTGAAGAAGAGCTAAACAAGCTTCCTAACCATGGCTTGTGACATGTGAATGAGGCCAATATATCTAACCCTGAACACAAACAATTTGAATTGATATATATTTTAAATAATCCTGTTATCACCTTGTCAAGAGTTCCAAGACCTCCCCCTCAACTGTAGTAAGCAGGGGGTCGTGATTAAATGCATTATGTAGTGTTGTTATTTTGTACCTTGAGGATACTAAAGTCATCGCTAGGCCAACTCTCTATTCGCAGGATTTGGCTGCTGTCAAACTTTCCTACTATGATGCATCATGTGCAGATTATGATCCAACCGTACCCACCTCTCTCTTCATTCTCTGGAAGCTCCTGCGAGCAAACATCCCTCTGGCATAAGCCTGTATGACACACACAGCTTTCAGCTGTTCAGCTGTTTTCTGGCGCATCAGGTAACCTCGACACAAAGCTTGGAACTTAATCACACTTGCCCGGGCAGCCTCATATTGCTTCACAAGCTGCCTGCTCCGGAAAAGGGCCTGCAAGCGCTCAAACCCCAACATGATCTAACCACAAAAGAGAAGAAACGGATAAGGTGAATGAACAGCAGGTTAGAAATGCTTCAAACAAACAAACAAACAAACAAACAAATTTCATTGTCTTTGAAAGCATCTTGCGGAGGTCCTTGCTACAGTGACAAAACCAAATTTATCTTATGCACCTCTGTTGATATACACTAAAAGTACATCAGGAATACAGGCAAGCAACAGTCCCCCCCCAGATAAATCAACCTTCTATTAGACCCTAGACCAGCCTTTCTCAACCTTGGGTCCCCAGATGTTTTTGGCCTACAACTCCCATCATCTCTGACCACTGATCCTGCTACCTAGGGATCATGGGAGTTGTAGGCCAAAAACATCTGGGGACGCAAGGTTGAGAAAGGCTGCCCTAGACAGTTGCTACGTTAAAAAACAACAACACACAACTGAAGCAAGACAGGGATCCAAAGAACTATGTGAAAAGCACATCCAGGGGGATTTTTTTGACACTTTGCACAGCAGAATGTCATACCATAGCACAACTTGCAACATTTCAAAAGCAGCCCACCATATAGTTTGAGGTGTGTGAAGTTCCATAAATAGTTCCATAAGTAGCTGTGCAGCTGACTCTTTGAATCCCAGTCAAAGTGATGTTTGAGTGTTCTAGGTCTTTTAGTGTAAGAACCTATGAATATTGTGCCTGGCTATGCAGAGCCCATTTGGATAACTGTATCTGAAAGATCCACGCAAGCTTTTTACCATCTTGAAGTTCTTCCGACAGCAATATCCCCTCCAGGCTGTCTGAATAACCACAGCACAGCGCCTCTGCCTCAGAAACTGTTTCCTGCAGGCAGAAGGAATTAAAACAAAAACAAAACAAATCTCAAATTGCTAACATTAATCCCAAAATAGTGGGTCTAGTGGAATAAACCCAGAACTGCACCCCCTCCTCCCCACCTCACACAAAAAAAGCTACTTGCACCGAGCCCAAGAAAAATGAAATTTTCTCCCCATGGGTAAAATACCCAAAGGAAATTAACAATCTGATTTCATTTACTACCTTTAAAAGCATTTTTACCTTTCCTTGAACCCTCTCAGCACTTTCTGAATTAGGATGGCTTTCTCTGTGAGTGCTTTGTCTCGCTGCACCTCCAGTACTGTATCATGATAGTCCTATTAAAGAATGGAAAAAACAATAATTCACATGTTTCTCACCAACTAATCTAATCTAAAAATCACCACATATAAAAGGGTTGTAACAAAACAGAACCAATCAGTCTGTATACAGGACAATATACGAGTTATTCTATTGTTCTTAGCAACAAAATGTATTAGAGAATCTGTGATGGAGATGGAGGAAACACTTTGTCATCTAGTGTCAACCGATTTAGATCCAGGTGAGGGGAACAAGGGGAGGGGGGAGTACAAAAATTAGGCTGGATGTTACAACAGCCATGAGGTCAGCTTGTAGACTCAGCTTCAAGATGGAGAGTAAGTTCGTCTCATGCACGGGTGTCCACAGAAATAATTTGGGCAGGAGAAGACAAGGTCTATGACTTGTAACTACAAGTTACTGAGTTGTGACTGAACCCTGTGCACCACTACACAGGTGCACTACACAGAAGCGATGAGAAACAGTTCATACAAGATCAGGCAAACAGACCTGAGGGGACAGTGCTCTCACATAGGCCCTATCTGCGCTATATGTTTAAAACTGTGTCGTATCACTATAATCTGTCATGGCTTCCCCCAAAGAATCTTGGGAAGTGTAGTTTGTTAAGGGTGCTTGTTCGGAGACCCCTATTCTCTTCACAGAGCTACAATTCTGAGTGGTTTAGCAAACAATCCCATTGGGGAGGGTCACTCTGTAAGGGAAATAGATGTCTCCTAACAACTCCCAGAGCCTTTAATGATCTAAAGTTCCCAGGATTCTTTGAGGAAAGCCATGGCTGTTCAAAGTGCACAAAACTGTTAGATCAAACCAGTAACTTACTTTCAGGAATACTTTGGTTCTTCCAATTTTCCACTCATCGTCTTTTCCTATCACCTTCTCACAGATGTAAATGCAGCACTGGCGAGCATCATTCTTCAGCTGAAACGTAAATCAACTGTCACATTTATGTTTGCTTGGAAACTTAAGAGGCCTCATGATAAATAACTAAGAAATGGACACTTCAGATTCTGGTCATACTCTGGAAGTGCTTTTTTGCACTACAATTGGTGAGATTTATATCACTGGTAATATTGCCATATAAATTCTTGCAACTGCTAAAGGATGACTTAAGAAAGGCATAAATAAACCAAACCCCTTATTGGCGATGTGCTTACTGGATATGTACCGTATTTTCCGGCATATAAGACGACTGGGCGTATAAGACGACCCCCAACTTTTCCAGTTAAAATATAGAGTTTGGGATATACTCGCCGTATAAGAAATACGACCCGGCGTACAAGACGACCCCCGACTTTTGAGAAGATTTTCCTGGGTTAAAAAGTAGTCTTATATGCAGGAAAATACTGTATATAGCAGTAAGAAGGGATTCGAGTTTTACAAATCAATATGCCTCTTACTGCAGTAATAAGGTTGATCGGTCCTGCTAACTTGCCTGCTCACGAGAAGACATTGGCTGCAGAACTAGGTATCTCTCAAAGAATTCTGCAAAGCCATAGCGAATTGGGTAGCCAGCTTTCCTAATCCGGATGGTTTCCATCATTCCAGAGTAGCGCAGCTGTCGGATACAAAGTTCTCGGTCGAACAGCTGAAGGGGGGGGGGAACACGCAGCAAAATTTAACAGATAAACCACCTTGGCTCTGTATCATATACATTAAGTGTTCCTGTTTATTCTTTTCACACCTCATCTTGGGACTAGTGAAAAATATATTTATATCTTTCACATTTTCAGTCAAGTTGGGATACCAGAACAAGCACAGCAGGGAACAAGGGATGTCAATACTGCCGTACATCTGCTAGAGTCACGCACTTGCTTGCATCTCATTTGTACCTGCCTGTTAATACAAATTTTCACCAAAATGAATGGGCCAGCCTATTGAACCTTGGAATGCCAATCACCTAAAGAAAATTAGATCTGAATGTGGCATCTGCAGGACACTACCCTCATTTGGAAGCACCCTGTCACACGCAACGCCTTGCCCCCGTGACTGGGAGGGGGGCAGGGCCACGCGATGTCAGCACACTGTGTATGCATGCCCTGCTGCGTGCGTGCATGCATGGTGAAAGCATGCCCTGTGGCATGCTCACATCGTGCACCCCCCCCCGTGGCATGCTGACATCACTCACACATGCCATGGGGTGTGCTGACATGTTGTGCAGGCGCCCCACAGCTTGTGCGTGTGACACAAGTGCGCCCCACAACATGCAAGGCTGCTGCAAAACTTGGGGGTGGGCTGGCCCTTTCATTGGAATTTTTTTTTTAGGGGCTGGCCCCCACCCCACCCCCGCCTCTGCTAACTGTATAATTCCTACCAAACGTATGTCCTTTCTCTTCAAACCAACGGATGCTACAGACAAAAGCTTGATCAAGATATTTTAATGAAATATTACCATTGGCCTCTTGTAGTCATTGGGTTTGATACAGCGGATAAAATACGGCTGGCAGTTACTCAGGATTTTCATCAGCTGCTCCAGGGACTGTTTGAACTGCCCCCCTAACGTAGAGAGACGCTTGGTGGTATCTGATCCCTGGGAGAGCAAACCACATGCCTTAAATATCAATCCAACACCCACATGCATTGAATGACTATGCTGCATTATATATATTTATATATATGTATGTATATATATGTACGGTATGTACTGTCTCAGTGACTGAACACCTATTCACAGTGCAATCCTACACGTTTACTCTGAAATAAAATGCTGATGAGACACATTTTGCTTGATGCTGTAGTGTAGACAAACCAATATAGTAATGAAAATGCTAATACAACCATACAGGGAAAAGCCCTTTCTTACTGCTTTGCATTCACATTAAAAACAACCGAAGCAATGCATTTTCTGTTCTTAATATTGCTGGCAAATATGCCCTTAATAAAAAGCCATACTTTTTATGACTGATCTTTGTCTACTGTGTCCCCCTAGTGGACATTTGTAATGTGTGCATCTGCAGCTGTGGAGCATATATACCCATTGCCTCTCCTGTTATGTTTGTAGACCTGAGGTTCCCTTTTCAACATGGTTTGTGGGACCTATTGGTTTTATATATGAAGTACTACTGCCCTCCAATGGCCAAAATCAAAAACCAAAGGAAATCATCCTTTTATAATACCAACAGTCAACTTGCTCAGAATTCTTCAATAGGCATAGATGTTTAAAGGAAAAATGACAAACGTAAAAGAGGGTGGTATTATGTGTCTCTACTGGAGCTGACCTGATACTTATTGCTGGATATTTTGACTTCTTTAAACAAAGAACAGAAAAGTTTAAAGAAGAACTATGTGTAATATCCAGCATTACTCATATTTAGAACAGACCAATTAGTTAGAAATCACCCTCTATGAACTAGGTTACAAATGAACATTTAATTATCTCAATGCTGTAATAGTGTTATGGTTAATGCCACAAAATGGTGGAGTGGCAACTCAGATGTGCAAATTCAACAGAGTAATAAATAACATAGGGGTAGCTCTTGCTTGCTCTGAGGGGGAAAAACAATAACTGTGGACAGAACCAAAGTCTAAAGAAGGCATTCCAACCAAGAGAATAAAGGAGGTAAAATGAAACAAAATTACTATGAATAAAACATATTACATATTTTAACCATAGAAAGAATTATGCATGCTAAGGCATGGATGAACATTCAAAACCCCCAATGAACAGGTGCAGGTGGGCAGCTGCTTTTCAAGCAGCCTTGAAACCTTGCAATTATTATGGAAGCTGTTGTTTTCAGAGAGGGATAAACACAAGGTGCTTTCCTGCAAAGAAACAGGGACATCTAGGCATGGGCACAGCTCTCAATGTCAGTTTCTCTCAGTGTCTTATTTCTACAAGCTTAAGTTCAGTTAGCATGAGCATATGCTCCAGAATGGGGTAAATGTGGCTAACAGGACATGCATGTTCTGCAGGTAACTAACTACTTAGCAACCTTTGTCAGAGTTGCAGGGAAATGCTTGGAATTTTCCCAACAGTAGGCACAATCCAAAGGAAATAGTTCCCCTTCCAGCCTACTGAAATATAAAAGGAATTGCACAAACTCACAGCTGCTACAGAAATAATTAAAGCCAGGTTATGGCTTTAGGGCTCTCCCCCCCCCCCCAATCATGGCATTTCTTCTCCAAGCAGTTTACCTGTCCAAAGACAGCAGGTGATGTTCTGGATTGCACAAAACCCCGGCAGGACAATGACTGGTGGCAAAAGGACAGCAAAAGGGAGAACAAAAAGGGTAGAATTTTGAAAGAATAAAGGAGGAAATGAACAGATGGATAAAATAAGTACAGCACAGCAATGATTTGATGTTTCAGTACAGGTAGTTTGAAGGTAGTGCAGGGGGAAATCTGAAAAGAGCATCATGTGGATAAATCCTAAATACTTGCATTGGCACAACACCACAATAATGTCCCTACAATGCTATTGCAACATGATGGCTGAATTTGCACAGCCACTGCGTACACTTTTTCCAAATAGCTGAGGACAATGTAGACTGATGTTATCTCATTTTACCCTCACAATAACCTTGTGAGGTCATAGTCTGAGAGATGTTGACTAGTTCAAGATTACCCAATGAGCTCCACAGGTGAGTAGGGATCTAAGCCTAGGTTTTCCTGGTTCAGGGCCAATATTCTAACCACTGCATCACACTGGCTAAATCCTTAGAAATGCCTCATCCTGATTTGCCAGTGCTATGACTGAAAAATTGTAACACCAGTTGGACTGGGCTTGCTCCTCCTCAGCCACTGTTTCGCAGTCAATAAACATGCAGACCTTCCCCATACCTGTCATACAAGAATTGCAAGGGACCCCATCCCCTCACAACAGGCGAAGGCTATGTACAAACTATAACTTCAAAGCACATTCAAAGCACCCTTTCCCTCTCAAATAATTCTGAGCACTGTAGTTTGTTAAGGTTTGCTGGGAATTGGAACTACAGTGACCAGAATTCCTGGGGGGGGGGATATGCTTTGAATGTGCTTTAAAGATATAGTGTGTATGCAGTCTAGGAGTGATTGTAACTGTAGAAGATGCTTTGCTTGCTATATATTTCTACTCTCCTGTTTTGAATCTGGTAACCCTAGGATAACAAAACTGCATATTATTCTATATTATATTATTCAAACCACTTATTCTACGGTAACTAGGAAAGTATTTTCTGAATTATAGGATAAAGCAGCTATATCTAATATAAATAGCTCAGGATTATTACTACTATTATACATTTAAAATATGGCAAAGGCTTAAAATTGACACAGAAGGCAAAGTGCAGCTAGAATGTCTAAGAAACAGAGGCTGGGAGGGCATCTACATTTCAAGTCAGTGCTGGGGGGGGGGGCGCTAACCTTGAAGGTGTGATCCACTCCAAGATGCCTGATGCTCCCACGGCCAAAAGGAATCACATTCACGGGTGTCTCCACCTGAAAGACCTGCCTGAGGAATTTGTTTTTGGATGAATGAACCAACTGCAGGATGTCAGAGCTAAGCATGTCACGGTTTTTCTCAAGAAAACCTATAAGAAAGGAGAAACAAGGTAAATCAGTCCTTTCTGCTTGATGCCAATTTCCATATCGTACTGAGTTCCCTTGGCCATGCTCCCTCCTCTCTCTTTGATAGTGGCCATTCCCACTCCATTGAAATGGATCCTGCCCACCACACCACTTCAGTAAAGTAATGAAACAGCTGCTTATGAACAAAGAATTAGTCTGACAGTATCAATCTGCAGGATTTTAAACTGAAGTGCTGGGACAGGGAGCTTTTATTTTTGACTCACCTTTAGACTGGTAATAAACAACACCAGCAAAATGGTTGATACCAAAGACTGTGTCATGGACGCTTCTTGGTGGAATGTAGATTTTGCTTCTGCAATGATGATTGTTGATTTTGTGCAACATGGTTGTGTCTGTTCCCTGGAAGCAAAGCACAACGTGAGATTAAAATGGGTCGGGGAGGATGCTAATACGTGCTCAAAACAAACAAGGAAAATGTGTGGCAAAAGACTTCCTGAGATGCGACAATGTGGCAATAACATTTTTAGAGTCAGGAAATATTTTAGAGATACAGAAACCTGAGGGAGTCTCTGTTAGGTTGCCTGCACAGCAAATAGCTTCAGATGTTTAAAGCAAGAGAGCCAAGCTACACGGCTAGATTCACAACACGCAACACAAATCAATACAATATAGCAATAGAAGAAATAAAAACAAAACTAATTCCCTGTGGCAGCCTGGAGAAAAAACACGATGCTCACCTTAGGGAACCTGCTTTCTTCATCAATGAGTGACACAATATTCATGGGTTTGAGTGCAATCACTTCCAAGGCGGTACAGTTATCCGTGAAGTCAATGTGACTCCAGGTGATATGCTCAGCCAAGTATTCCTCCTGCTCTAACTTGAAGACATGTGCTACGAAGAACTGCTGGAGATGCTCATTGGCAAAGTTGATGCACAGCTGCTCAAAACTGCAGGGACACAATTATTTCTTACTTATCGTGAACATTTATATTATTAATATAATCTTCCCTTCTAGTCCTTCATAGCCTTCAGATATTGAGGTTTGGGTAAAATACACACTTAATGAGAAATACAACTGGCTGAGTAACCAATTAAAAGACCGATTAATCCACTAAAAATCTTGAATCACCAGGCAGCTCTCATGAAATGTAGCATATATCAAGGGCAAGTAACAAACACCACACACTTTCGTTTCAGCATGAAGCTGTATCAGTGGACCTCAATCTATCATCTTCAGTGTGGAGATTAACTAACTTAAAATGTAACTTCCATCAATACTAATGGTTACAATTTGTTTCTGACATGGTGTGCTATTTCTCAAAACATCCCACAAAACAGTTAAAACTTGAATGTCATACCTGTTGGTGGTAAAATTTTCAAAGCCAAAGATGTCCAGTAGCCCAATGGACCTGCATGTTTTTTTATGACCCTGAGATGGTGGGTTGTAAATTGCAGTATTGATCTTATTAACTATCCAAAGGAAGAGGAGTCCATAGATCCCCTGGGTAAAGAAAAGGTGCATAAGAACACGGTATTTAACACAAGTTGCATTCACATGTGGGGTTTATTGCATTGGTTTCAGGCTTCCCCAAACTTGGCCCTCCAGCTGTTTTGGGACTACAATTCCCATCATCCCTGACCACTGTTCATGGTAGCTAGGGATGGTGGGAGTTGTAGTCCCAAAACAGCTGGAGGGCCGAGTTTGGGGATGCCTGGTTAGCTGATTATAAGGCTAGTGCTTCTGTCCCATTTTCTAATGTTCCTTTCACACTGTACAAACCTGTTTTATCACATCTCAACCACTATACCATCTTGTTGCAGTAAATGCCATGCACACAAGATGCTGCAATAAATAAATAAATAGACATCCACAGATGCCAACATGCCATCCCTCTCCCTCCACATTCTGCCATTCTGTGCTGGAATACCAGCTCCACTGACATCAAGAAAAACATGCAACATTCACTGTGAGAGAGTAAGCCCATGGATGAGAGCCAAGAATGAGAATTTCTCTCTCTTGATTTAGGAAGCATTATAGCTGTAGGCTTGTATAGATTCAAACTTCCTTAATAAATCAGATGCTAAAGCTGGAATACCAAACAGGACATTGTTTGCAGGATTTTGTCTTTAGACTGTTATTAAACTTCAATGACAAGTACAACCTTATCAATTTTATTTTATTTATTTATTCATAAAATGTATGCACTGCCTCATTGTAAGAAAACCTCAAAGCTGTTTACAAAACATAACCGAGAACCACACATGGGGAGAGCTGTTTATCTTCTTTACCTTTACGAAGGCATCTCTCACATCAGCAGCCTGGGCTACACTTAGGGGCATAGAGACGCTCTCTCCTCTGATGATGATCGAGTGGTTTGTAAGGCTGCTGTGGAGTTCCCCGGAATCCACCTGTAGGAATGACAATTGAATTGCGTCATTTTCTGTAGATGCAGATCTGGCGAGAAAGGGCAGCGCCTCCTTCAAGAGAAGGGATATAAAGACACTTAATAGAGATGTGGGTGGCGCTGTGGTTTAAACCAGTGAGCCTAGGGCTTGCCGATTGGAAGGTCGGTGGTTCGAATCCCCACCACGGGGTGAGCTCCCATTGCTGTCCTAGCTCCTGCCAACCTAACAGTTCGAAAGCACGTTAAAGTGCAAGTAGATAAATAGGTACCGCTCTGGCGGGAAGGTAAACAGCGTTTCCATGCACTGCTCTGGTTTCGCCAGAAGCAGCTTAGTCATGCTGCCCACATGACCTGGAAAAACTGTCTGCAGACAAACGTAGGCTCCCTCGGCCAGTAAAGCGAGATGAGCGCCACAACCCCAGAGTCGTTCACAAGTGGACTTAACTGTCAGGGGTCCTTTACCTTTACCTTTAATAGAAAGCAGGGGCAAGGCAAGGCAAGCCTGCCATCATAGCAGTAGCTGGTGGCAATGAGAGCACAAGATGCGATCTCTACGCAGAGAAGACAACATGGTAAAAAGTGTACATGTTCCTACAAGAAGGCGGAAAAACTGGGAGGGGACAATGCAGTACAGTGTGGTTAGAATGTCAAATTAGGAGCTGGGAGATCAGGTTCAAATGCCCGCTCATCCATGAAGCCCACAGCGCTTGCGATGGAGTGGGAAGCTATATTCACTGCCCTGAGTTCCTTTGGAGGAAAGGTTGTAGGGATTAAATAAATAATGTAAATAATATTCATGCGCAACGCCAATACCTCAAGCAGTTTAGTTGCAATGGAAAAGTGTGCAGAATCCAGCACAGCACAACAGTCCAAATTATCATACACGGCAGCTAGATAAAAGAAAAAGAAAAGCTTGGTGATCATTTATAACATAAAGCATGTAACATACTTTTTCTCATTCAAGAAGCGGCCATTAGGCTAATGAAAGGAACAACACAAGAAGAATAATGCGATCTCCCTAAGACGCCATGGTATTTGTGTTCGTAATCCATGCGGAAAATGGGAGATGCCCCTTAAGGTATGGGTCCCCAAACCTTCTTACAGGGAAACGTAATATATTGTACAGACATTAAGTAGTGCCAGTAATTAAAATGGTGATTTTTTTTTCAACTGTGGCAGATAGGATCCTTGCAAATATACCCGCCATCCCCTGCCCCCTTCTCAAAATGTTGATCCCTGAAGATCACTACAGAAACACCCCTTGCAGCATTCATTGTTTTCTTGCTTTTCCACATACGGGCAATCTGTTCTGTGGTAACTGTGTGAAATACAATTTTGAATTACCCAACTTCTCTAACTAAAATGTTTCCCCCTCTACACTACACACAAGTATCACAAAGCATTCATCTTAACAGTATGTATAATAAGGAGAGTCCTTTTCAGGGTAACGTATCTACGTTCCCCTGCACTTTCTTATTTAGATAATAAAATGTTGTTTTCTGCTCAAGGTATAGTCTGGTAATTTCATTAACCCCTATTTTCTCCTCTTTGGTCAGTGTGTGTGTGTGTGTGTGTGTGTGTGCCGGACTTACCTTCAAACTCCATATTCCCCAGATGCAAAATGGCTGCCAGCAGTTTGCTTATGTCCCAGTGCTCAGAATCAGAGAACATCAGGATCTTCATGGCAGAGCGAATATGAGCGTATTCCTTGGCATCATTACGGCCTTCACAGGAAGTGCAGTCACCCTGGAAGACAGCACAGTGGTGACATTTTTATACCGTAATGATATGGGGTGGTTCGTTTGAATGATCTCTCAAGGATGGTATCGTGATTCTGTGAATCTGGTTGCAAAAGGAGATTGCTAAACTGACTTGGGAAACTTAGCCAAGCAGATTTCCTTTCGTTGGGAAGATTGGCAGTTCACCTATGCTCAATCCATATATGTATAAACTAGGGGCTATAACCTTGCTTACTTTGTTCGTCAAACCCACCTACCTCCCTACATCCCTTGCCAAAGCCACTCACCCTCCCATTACACCTTGCCAAAGCCACCTGCCCCTCCCCTTCTCACCAAAGCCACCCCTCGCCTTAGTCCTCAGAGATTGTGTGCCCACAATACATTTACAGCTAAGAAAATTGGCATAGAATCATAGAATCTTAGAGCTGGAAGGGACTCAAGGGTCATCTAGTCCAACCCCCCGTAATGCAGGAATCTCGGCTAAAGCATCAATGACAGGTGGCAATCCAACCTCTGCTTTCAAACCTCCAAGGAAGGAGAATCCACCACCTCTCGTGGGAGGCTGTTCCACGGCCAAACAGCTCTTACTGTCAGAAAGTTTTTTCAAATGTTTAGTCAGAATCTCCTTTCTTATAACTTGAAGCCATTGGTTCAAGTCCTACCCTCCAGAGCAGGAGAAAACAAGCATGTTTCCTCTTCCATGTGACAGCCCTTAAGATATTTGAAGATGGCTATCGTATCTCCTCTCAGTCTCCTCTTTTCCAGGATACATTTCCACCCATAAACAAGCAAACACAAAGCAAAATGCATTCTACTGTGTGTTTCCCTTTTAATCTAATCTATATATGTGTGTATTTTTTCTGTACTTCCTCATGAGCCACAAAGACCTTCGGACCTTTTATGCAATAGGCAATCTTTGAATTCCAGAAGTAAATTCTGCCCTGCCTAGTTATCAGATTAAATTCTGCTTGCTTCATATTTATTAATTATTATTATTATTATTATTATTATTATTATTATACTTTATTTTATTTATTAAATTTACATACCACCCTTCATCATAAGATCTCAGGGCGGTTCACAGAATAAGATACAAGATAAAAACACAAGTAAATAATTAAAACAGCAAAACAATACCCCCCCTTCCCAGAGACACATTTAAAAGGCTGCAGAATATTAATCAGCTGTAACTGAATATTACCGGTAACCAGTGTGATTGATTTCCAAGAAAATATGTGTCCTTTAGCAAATGGGTTTCTGTTTCTCATCTAAGAATGGTTTGCAGATGCTCAGTGGGAAAAAGTGCCCAAAGTCCAAAGTATATGCTTTATGCAAATACATAAAACTGTCACCTGGAAGTTCTTTTCTTCTTTATTAACTGCTTCACTAAGCAGGAGTGAAAGCAGGGAGTGTGGGGTGTGTAAACTCTCCCCCCCCCTCCACACTCCTGTTTCTCTGCTCTAAATTGCCTCTTCCTCTAGCTTTCTTCCCTGTACGGTATATAAAAATGCATGGAAATACATGTGTAAACTTTGTGGGAGGAAAAGCCTCTGTGTGCTGTGTGCTTGTACTGGTGTGAAATGGCTGGTAAGGACCAGGCTCACTGATAGACATAAAGCACAACTTGTCAGTTTGCATTTCTTAGTACAGAAAGTATTGATCTGATGTGCAGAGATCTTTCCTATTCTAATTAATTCAAAAGGGTTTTGAAAGCTTCTCTGTGAAAGAAACAAGCAGAAGGTTCATGGTGTTTGGGTTATTCCTTCAGAGAAGCTTGAGTACAGCTGGTTTAAACTGCTCCTGTTATCTCTTTCTGTCAAGGCCATGCTGACAATAATAATAGGCCAGAAGGAGCCTGGTTTTCACTGTTTATTTATCTCTCTTTCATTCTGTGTGGTGTTCTGTATATAGTATGCTTCGTGTTAAGGTTTAGTCTGCTGCAACTGGACTTCTTATGGACAGTGCCAATCCTGAATGTATTGGATTTGGGATTTTATGCACATTTTGCCTTTAGTAGCAGTAAAGCTCTGCTGGATGAAATACAATTGCCTCTGGTACATTTTTTGGGAATCCTGCAACGTGTTTAAGTTTTTTACTCTGCTAACTATACGTTGGAGTTCTGCTCTGGATCAATATTGAGTAGACTTCCATGACACAACTTACCATAGTAAGATAGGTGTACTCTGAAGCTGTGCCCAGATTCAGCATCTTCTTCTGCTCCAGATTCATCCCCATTAACATGCAGTAAAAGATGTGATAGTTCCTTTCCTCAGGAGCCTAGAATGACAAGACGACCCCCACAGACATAACAGCAGCACAAATGAAAATAGGAACACTGCCCAAATTAAATGCGTGCTCTGAATTACCTGGCGACAAACCCGAGACTTCTCCAGAAGGAACTGTTCTATCCGAGCTCCTTCTATCACCCCGTTTTGGTTGAAGTGAATATCGATGTATTTCCCAAAGCGACTCGAATTGTCATTCCGAATTGTCTTGGCATTTCCAAAAGCTGCAAGTGGGTGAGATGGAATCATGAAGGGGAGGGCCACTCTTTTGCTTATTTGCTTATTTGAAATCATTCAGGGCACCAAGATACTTGGAAGTTCTTTTTCACAAAGTAACAGGTGCTCGTTTTATTTTATTTTGATTTATAGTCCACTACATCCCAAGATCTTGAGGGTGGTGAGCCATCTTTAAATGTATAAACATTTCAGTGAAATAATCTGATTAAAACACCATTAAAAGTCCATAAACCTCTGCCAGATATTGACTGTTTACAGTGTAGCCAGCTAAAAGTACAGCTGTATGTGTCATTTCCAATTTCTTTTAAGAATATTCCAGAACTGGACGATACTTTCTCCCCAATATTTTCCTTATGTGTGACAGCAAAGGCTGACTGCATGCCCTTCTCTATGAGACATCCTCATATATTTAACAGCTGAATAGGGAATGCAAGTGGAACCTCCAGATTGAACAGTGGATATGATTGTATGAGGGAAATATATGATGTACATTTTAGGGGTACTTTCAGACATGCAGAATATTGTGTTAGTTTTCCTGATTATAATGCTAGCACTTCTGTTCCATTTTCTAATGTTCCTTTCACACTGCAGCACCTGCTGTGATACAGAACTGTGGCTTTTTTACCAATATACTGGCATGTTAAACTAAATTCCATTCACACTAGTGAGCATGGTGTGTCACAACAACCACCATCCTTGGACGACGTCACTGCTTCACCACCCTTTTTGTACATGAATGCTTCTACTATACTGGTATACAACTCCAACTTTCTTCACTTTACTCTTACAATGTTATGGGTTAAGAGGAATGCAAACAGATATTTTTCTGGAATCAAATAACATGAACGTGAGTGCTAAACATCCATTGGTTTTTCAGAAGTGGCTTTTACATCTTCTGAAAGCTGAAATATAATGCAGAAATTAACAGTCAGGGAAAGGTCAGGAAAATAGAATGAACTGCCATGTGAATGGCATTATATAGCCTACCTTCTAAAATGGGATTGGCCTCTAGAATCTGTTGTTCAATCCAAGAATGTTGGCCACTAATAGCTGCTAAGAACTGCAAAATCAGCTTTGTGCTTTCGGTCTTCCCCGCTCCAGATTCTCCACTGAAATAAGATATCAAATCTGGTGAACTCAGTGATGGACTCTCTTGACAAATTGGAATAAAAAGTGGCCCGTTTCTTCTTGCTCTTGAATAATCTTAAATCAATCTTTGCGGAAAAAGAGTGGATTTTGCTTTCCACCATCACACTTCACAAAGTGGATATTCTCTGAACAACTGTTTAGCTGTGTTTTGATACCTCTTGCCTACACCTGTGTTCCTCTTCTTTTGCATTACCATGGTCTCATTTCGAATGTGTGGCATTTGAAGGCATGTGCCTGTTTTTACTGTACGCCTATCAAAGTCAGGCCCATGGTCACTACATGAACAAAACTGCTGGACCAGGGCAGAAGCAACTTGCTGGGTGGGGCAAAGCCACTACGTTAGCATTCCAGTGGGTGGGTCAGTGTTGCTTATTCTCAAGGGTGAGGCAGCAGCAAGGTCAGTGTGATGGAAATGCAACAACGGAGCTGATCCCACCTGCTAGGAAGCCAGCATAGTGATTCTGCCCACAGCTGGCAAGTCACTTCTAAACCAGAGGCCTTTTTCTTTTACACCATTGGAACAAAGTGCCATAAAAAGAACACCATTGCCCTCATTTCTACACTGGGTGGTTCGATATGGGGGCTTGATCTGCAGATGCATCATTAAGATATCACAAATGGGTAGGTGGCTGGCAAGAGGCTCTTATGATTTATCAGAACTTTCCTGGAAAGGGTAATTTTGGATTAAATGGGCAGGGCAAATATGGTTTGACATTTTGATGCCAACGACACTGGACAGCAGTGCAAAAAGTTTGCATTCATGAGAAACACAACAAACACCCATCAGGAAGCTTCCCTTAGATGTTACTCTTTTTCTCCCACCCAACCCCACCAGCTATTCTTCTTTGGAATAGCATCAAACTTTCCCACTACTAATTGCCTCTACCTGATGATGCAACATTGGTCTCTTTTATTTCTCTTCATGTTGAAATAGCAATTGTCAGCAATGGCGAAGACATGTGGTGGCAGTTCTCCAATCCTCTTGTTACAGTAGAGTCTAATCTGTTCCATGGTATACAGTGGCAGCACTTGGTATGGATTCATAGCTACCAAGATAGATCCTGTGTAGGTCTAAAGAAATCAAGATGCCTATGACACAAACCCCAAACAATATTCTCATCACCTCATGCTCTGCCCTTATCAAGTATAATAAAACATGTGTAGGTAGATTAGAAGCCTTTGAAATGTAGTAGAAAGCAGAATAAATGAATGAAAGCACTCTGCCTTTAGAGTCTGTCATACACTACTATAAAGGTAAACGTACCCCTGACCGTTAGGTCCAGTCACAGATGACTCGGGGGTTGCAGTGCTCACCTCGCTCTATAGGCCGAGGGAGCCAGCGTCTGTCCGCAGACAGCTTCCAGGTCATATGGCCAGCATGACTAAGCCACTTCTGGCGAACCAGAGCAGCGCACGGAAACACTGTTTACCTTCCTGCCGGAGTGGTTCCTATTTATCTACTTGCACTTTGACGTGCTTTCGAACTGCTAGGTTGGCAGGAGCAGGGACCAAACAACGGGAGCTCACCCCGTCGCTAGGATTTGAACCGCCGACCTTTTGATCGGCAAGCCCTAGGCTCTGTGGTTTAGACCACAGTGCCACCCGCGTCCCTACACTACTGTACTATAGGGGTCAACAATATTGGACACATTATTCATATCATACAAACATTTTGGGCAGGAGTCAGCTAAATTGTTGCCTGCAGGGAGCAATGTCCACCTGCACAACAGGTCTCTCCCCACTCTTCTCCCATGCCTCCTAAAGCTGCTGTGGAGGATTAAAGGAATCTCCAGAATGGGTTTAAGGGATATGCGAGGGGAGGGAGCATTTCATTGCACGAGCAATGCTATGTTGCATTTGACTCTACATTTTTCTTATCATTCATAATCAGTAGTCCAGGAGCATATTTAAACAGAGAATTCTGTTATCCCTAGACTGAAAATAAAGTCAGTAAAACCCATTATTCCACCATCCCATCAGAGTTTCTTCCTTACCACTTTTCCACATAGGCTCAGAAAACAATGGAAGTGACAGTAGCAGTACTTTATTTTTTTTATTTTTTGGGGGGGGGTTGTTATGCTTTGTGGGGGATAACTCCCCCTAGCAATTTGAGAATAAATTGGTAAGCTTCTGTCATGTGTGAGTGAAGCACAGTAAAGCCAGAAAGGAATTCGTTTCACTTGCTTTCCAGAACAGCTGTACAATTTTTTAAAAAATGCCTCTGTATACTTGAGATTACCCTCAATAAACCCAGTGGGGCTTACTTCTGAGTAGATCTTCGCAGGATTCTAAGGCAGCTATGGTGAAAACTGAAGCACACTGGTTTTTATTCCAGATTAGTTATTCCATAACACTTTTGTCTCTGGCTCTGCCCATCACCAGCTGTGCCCATCGCTGCTGGCATGTGGCAACTGTCAGACCATCCCCAAAAGCATATGGTTCTCAAAAGAAATAGGTTGCCCACACCTTTGTTGATGTTTTTAGAGAATGTATATTGAACTTTTTTTTTTTTTTACTTAACAAAATGCACAGATTTCTTCATCAAAAAAATCTAAGTAGTCTTACAATCACATTGAAGTATTCCCTACTGGCTAAATTTTTGGGGGGGGAGGGGTTGTTGTTGGATATCAATTAATGCCAATTGGAGGGAAAGTAAAATGATGATTAATTTATTGAGTGGAAAATCTGATCAGACAAAATACAAGCTTTTATTTCATATTATTACTTGACAATGAAATGTCACATTCCTAACTTACATAGATGTTGTGTTCCTTATAGCGGATAAGAAGGTTGCGCACCATGCCAGCTTCATTCATGTCTCCAAGGCGTATCATATCTTCAACTCCTTTGACAGAGGTGGGATGCATTGGCCGCACATTGCAGATGTTCCGAGCCATGATCCAGTGTTCCTTAAATACAACTGCTTTTAGCTAATCAGCTTAGATTTTATACACTACCTCAGATCACTCCTAGGAACTAACCCTTGAGACACATTAGAGACAGGCCATCGATGAAAATAAAATAAATTCAGATGTGCATTCAAACACTATTAAAGAATGGATTGTTCACATATGGGCCTCCAGTTTGTCCCATCTCACTGCATAACTAATTCACATAAAGTTCCAGCTATGAATCCCAGATTTCTATCAAGTACAAGAATAACTTGATCTCTGGTTGTGGGGTTCAGACCAATCTCTAGCTCTTTCGCTTTATGTAAAACATTTGGATCTGTTGAATAAATGTTGTGACACCTACCTTGCCTTCATCATCTTCCAGCAAGAACCGTCCAGAGTCAGAAATCTTTACAACTGCCCCAATGGGCACATTAAACTCACTTCCTGAAGAGGCCTCCAACCATATATGGTCACCCTTGTGGAAGAAAGGATATAAAAGTCATTTACTTATTTGTGGATATGTTACAATTCTTGTGCTTTGGAGAACCGATTCCTCCTACCGGTACTTGATGTTGATCAAACTGTGGGAACCTTTGCTATGGATCTTATGATAATTTTTCAACCTATTTAACATTTCCTTCTTTAATAATGTTGTGAGTTGGGGGAGAGGGGTTAGACTGCATGATGCCCGAGTCCTTTCAAATTCCTTGAATCCTGGATCCAGCAAGGCTTAAAATCTAAGGGAGGATTCCATTGTTGAACTAGCAGGCAAGCTTCTTGGTAAAGTCTTAAGTATGGTGAAGTTTGTTAGTGTAACAAAGGAAGCTGGCTCTGTGCCAGAGGGCAAATGGATGGGGGCCCTCCCTCACTTGGCTGGTAGTGAGGACAATAGCCAAAGTGTAAGCAGTGGCAGACCTTGGTGTCTCAAATATTAGTGGTGCCCTGTGTGACGCCAAAATCTGCCCCCCACCCACCTCTCATCTTCTGTTGGAAATCTTCCGTTAGAAGCCAGAGAGTGAGAGCTGTCTAATCTCAGATTCTTTTTTTTTATTGTCTTATTTATTTTCTGACTTAAGGCCTGGCTGGTCAATTTCATAAGCATTTTGTCTTCTCAGAGCATTGGTGCAATTGCATATTGCCAAGGTTTATTACTATGGAACAGTTTACTGGTAACCTTTGTTATTTCTATTTCTTCTTTAAAGTATTTTATTAGCTTTCCTTTTATAGGCAAACAATTGTAAAATATAGCAGCTGTTGCAGTACTTCATGGACTCATGCAACAAACTGCCAGAGGTGATTTCCACATCACACTCACTGGATTTCTTTCTTTTTAAAAAAAAATTAAGCAAAACCAAAGGCTGCAAATTTAAGCAGAATAACTATAGGGAGTGGGGACAGTTAGCTATTTCCCCTCTGTATGTAGGTTCAAAATCCCACTTCCCACCCCAGAGTTGGGGATACATCCTCTTATCTCATTCATATTTTTGGAAAGAAACACACATTGGACGTAAGATAGCAACTGTATTATAGTTTGCTTCTTTTGTGCTATGATAGTTTTGTGTTGTATATAGCTCAGATCTTAAACTACACCATCACCCCCAATGATGTCTCACACCAAGATGAAGGACTAGACTTACTTTTCTGAAAACAACCATCCTGCTTCAAGGTGATACATGCAGCCTGTTTTCATAGGGAGAGAAACATCATAAGGAGGTCAAATCTTCAAGGGACAAGAAAATCATAATCCAATTTGTAAGTAACAAATTGGTTACAAAGTTTAGAGGAAAAACCAAATGGGAATCCTTTGTATGGTAGATGGAAAAGTGGCAAGTGAGACCAGGGCTAGATGTAGGAAATATATTTAATGGCCTACATAATCATCCCAGATTATGTTTTATGTATTGTACTTGTTGGCTTTAAAGACAAATCCATAAATGTTTATCCATTTCTCTTTTTTTCTCCTTACAAGAATTTATCAGCATTTTGAGTCACATTTCTTCTAACAGCAAGACAAAGAGGGGAGAGTTTCCAAATCTGAGTAAAATCTATTCCCTAAACATTCAAAAATCAAAACATTCTTCCCAAATGATTAAATATTCCATAGTGCAATCTGTTAAACACTGCTCTTATGTAAGACAATTTTTAATAGGAATATTCACCTGAAACTCTGAAATCTTTACACGTTTCTGACCTTAACATAGTATTTTTATTATGTGTAAAGCATTTGAATATAAAATTATTATTTGGTACATCAGTGGGTGGCAAAGGCTCAAAGGTAAAACATTGGAAACATTTTGAAATAACAGGTTATCTTTTTGAACATAGCACTCCTTGTAACACAGGATGTCTGGCTTCAAATATTAAAAGTAAATCAAATATTATTAAGAGTATGATTGAAAACACCCCAATAATTATATTCTAAAATCTTGATTCATATCTTCCTTCAGGATGATAGTTGCTAAAATTGTGCCTTTCTGAAACACTGCAGTTCTTTGATTCAACTATTGTAAAATTCATATTTTAAAGGTTAATGGCCTTTGATTACTCATAAATGAGTTGTGATCAATGGGGCTTACTTTAAAACAATTTTGTCACATGTTTTCATTTAAAAATACAAATAAAAAAACATGACTGCAATCTTACAATCAGTTATGGGCTGTCTGTGGAGCCTTTGGAAAGGTGCCGAAGTGGGTGCTGTGTCAGGAGCTCCCAGTATGCCCACTAAAAGCTCAATGGGCATGGATGTTCCACTGAGGGGAAGCACCAGGGTTTGAAGACACATTGAGGGTGGATCAGGGGGAACCTTGGACCCACAGGTTCCTAAGTCCCTTTGATCCTCCAACACACCAAAGTCAAACAATACCTGATGCAGTTAATTTCCCACTCTTCTACTAGTATAGGGGGGAAAGAGAAAACACACACACACACCCCGCGCCATCTCCTGCCCTGGCCACTTCAAGCTGGCAGGGCATAGGAAGTGGCAATAGATTTCCCATGGATTCTCCTCCCTCCCCCCCCCCCCAGCTCCATAGGATTGCTCTCTTAAAGTTCAGCCCCAGCCTCCCAGCCTGTAATAACTCTGTTATCCGATATATTCACATCAAATGGCCATATTCCTGTGACAGATTAATAAAAAAATAACTAAGATGGAGAAGGATAATTTTCAACCTTTCGGTGTGGAACGGCTTTTAGGAAGCCATTTCTCCTTTGCTGTTGCATTTTAAAACCCACTATCCACACCAAATGAAAGAACAAAGAGTATACTTACTCCCTGTTTAGAAGATTGGTTATGTTGGATGGATTTCACGTCTCTCTTTTGCAGAAGTAGTGTAATAAGAAAGAAAATTTAGCCACAGAAGGCCAGTTCTCAAGAATTCCACCCTGAAAAGACAGTCCTCTGTTCAATGAGGAAGAGAAGAAACGAATGACGTTCCCTTCGTAGTTATTTATTACAGGACTTTGCCCCCCTGTTTCAAATATCTTCCATTTCTGCAGCTAGCATTTCAGTCAAGTGAGGTCAATTAATACCTTCCTTCACAACTCTTTTGAGTGTCCCTGTAATTTTAAATTCATTACCCCAAATAAATTTGGTTTAGATATTTCTAAAAGGTATTCCAAACAAAAATCTGAATGCCCGCTGCTTTTAAATAGAAACCCAAAACTCAGATGCAGTTGAAGGATATCTGGTGGCAATTATCATATACCTTTCTCTCACGCCTAGGAGGGACTGCCTTTTTTGAGATGGTGCCTGTTGTTATGCATGGTAGGGTCCACAGCTGATGCCTGCCCTGGAACTCCCTTTAATTGTTTAATTTCCTCCACCTGTCTGCCATCTAAATTTCCCACAATTCCTCCAGTTGGAGCATTGCAGGAAATTAAATGTGTGGCTTTCAGATATCCATTGCAGGCTACCTTTGGAAGAAAGGGTGAGATATAAATTTAGTAAGTAAAATTTAAAAAACCTGATAGTGATTGGAGTCCTACTGCTTTGTGTCATTGCTGCTACCAGTCAAGCCCGTCAGGAAGGCCACTGATTTAAGGGGGCAGTTTGCTAAGGGCCCCCTCAAACTTGGAACTAGTCCGGGAACAAACAGGTGTGTTCTTTTTTCTTAAAAACTATTAGATTCAAAAATAATTTTATAACTATTTTTAAAAGAACTCTTTTTCACCTACAAACGTGTGCAGCTTTAGCCAATTAATCAATCAAAACAAATATGATTCATCAACTCAACTAAAAATTGTTTACTCAGCTTATACCCTTATAAAAACCCATTCTGAATCTTGTAAACACTTTCTCCACATGCATTTGTTTATTTGGGTTGCTGTTCCACTGTTGTCTTTCTTGCATATTCGCCAGCGCATTTCCAATTAGACAACTCTATATCACATATTAGGAGATGTAATTACTGGTGCTGATTGAGTGAGACAATTTATACCGTCAACAATCAATAATGATGAACAAATTAGTTAGCAATGTGCATGTTGAACTGAGTAATGCTGAGCGACATTAATCCTGCTATTCAGGAGAACAGAAGTTCATCTGTTTGAACATATACAGAACTTCTCAGCAGCTTCTTAATTAATAGTCTGCTGCCATATGGATAAAAGGGGCTTAAAAAGCACGTGGGTGTTATTACTCTGTTGTTTTCCTCTTTCTCTTGAGAAAATGCACAAGTTGTTAGTTGCACAGACTAAATTAAGGTCTGCTTCAATCCCTATTGCAGTTATATGTCTCCGAGCTTCTATAATCCTGGACATAACACCTCACAGATAAATGCTAACTTCACTTTACATACTTTTTGCCTGCAGCAACTACTTATTAAACACTTCGCTTTACCTAAGCACATTTGTATTGCTACATTAGTGAATACTAAGCTACTGTTAATTTTTTAAAAAGCTCATGGAAGGGAGTTAAAAGGGAGAGAAAGAAAGAAAGACATACCAACAAAAGGTCTCAAGTATTTCCCTCGTTTCCTTGAGCATCTTATCTTTAGACAAATTTGCTTTTCCCAGATCATTTATGCTGCTGTGAGAAGAATATAATTGGGATAGATATTGGGTGCATGGTATTGCACACCTATACACACACACCATCCAGGTGGGGTGTCTTATTCCTGGTGTTACAAGGTAGGTCAATCTTTCCTGTCATGCAATCTCATTAGGACCTGAGTGACATCCATCCTTCCCTCTGGGATCAAGCCAACAAAGTATTAAAAGCACGAACTGCAGACTATTTTGTGCCAAGATCTGTCTCATCATACACAAGTAGGTACACACATAACAAGCAGAATACCTTCAATAATCACTCGTACATTTGTCACATTGCTCACAGGAACTAGGCAATAAGTAAATAAACATAATTAGAAGTGGAAGTATTAGCCTTATAAATAATCAGGTTTTTTTGCAGTATAGCCTCATTAAAATGATAGCAGGCTTGTTATTTTAATGTATGAGGGATGCAAATACATTGCAATAAGGGGATATAAAACTCTAAAATATGTAAATGATCAATTACCAATCTCATACCATAGCTCAATGGTAGATCACAAGCTTTTCATGCAAAAGGTCCCTGGCATCTCCAGGTAGGACTGAGATACAACCTGGAGAGTCACTACCAGTGGCAGACAGTACTGTCCTAGGTGGACCAATTACCTCGGCATTAGGCAGCTTCCTACATACCTAAGTAACTAAGTGTCCAGTAGTTGGCATAATGCTAAATGGTTGCAGCACCAGCAAGAAAACGTGTCTCTGACTGGAGTCTCAGAGCTGAGAATATACTTTTAAAAGTATGAGCAAAACCCCGGAGAAACACTTTGAGGTATGTCATGTGCTTTAATGGATAGTGTGCACGAAGCCTGAAAGCAGATGTGCACCCTACATTTAAATAAAATCTAACGCAGTTTAAGCACTTGACTTCCCCCAAAGAATAATTGGAACTGTAGTTTAAGGGTGATGGGAATTGTAGTTCTGCCAGCAGCAACTAGTTCACAGGATTCATTGAAACCCATGTGCTTTAAGCATGTGTTGGGTGTGCTATGAATGGATGTTGTGGGTATGCCGGCTACACCAGTGCCAGGATACACATTTTTTAAAACCTTATTTCTACCCTAACCATATTACTTCAAGATTTAGCAGCACAAATGGGGTCCGGCCTGTGTCATATTCGTTTGAAACTGGAGGTTTTAGAAAGGGATAAATTGTGATAACGCCTTTCCTCCTTCTAGGCAGGGAAAGAGGATGGGGCGGCTCCTCCGTCAGAGCAAGGCTCAGCAAGGTTACAGCGAGGCCACCCGGAGTCGCCGCCTTCTGCGTCGCCCATGATGTGATCAAAACACCACCACCCCCGCAGGCGACAGCACGCGCATGCTGCTATCTCGTCCCACAAACCCCGCGAGATATTAACCTCTGGCGAGCAAATAGACGCCATGCCAGTCGCTCTCAAGCACGTGATCATTTTTCGCTGGCTCTCTGCATAAGCCTATAATAAATTACTCTAACGGAAGCTGTGCATTCACTATAGTACTATAGTACTGGATTCTTCAGGTCCTCCCCTCTCCTGGGGTGGAAGTGAGAGCTGCTCACAGAAAACATTATTAAAATCCAGTATATATCTACAGTATATACTGTATATTGTGGGAGGGTAGGCGTGTATATCTTTTACTGCAGGTGCGGTAGCTCTTCCCTCCCTCTGTGCAAAAGGTAGTAGCTCTTTCTAACAGGCGTTCTACTTCGCACAGGAGGAAATGCAGGGAAAGTGAGGCGAGCCTCGGCAAAGCAGTGGGAAGCGAGGCTGCTGCTTGCTTGCAATGGATCTCTCAGAATTCAAGATGGAAGGAGGTGGTGCGAAGGCGGATGGTGGTTGCTGCAACGTGAGGGATGCTTTGTATAGGAGAGCTTGGGCTAAAAAAAAAAAAACCAACCAGCCTTAACCTAACTGGCAATTATTGTCACTGCAGGGCTGCCGTAAGCCGCCTTTTCCTAGCCGCATTCCATATACGGACTTAAAAAAGTTTCAGGAGTACCAGTGGCAGGTTCAAATCCACTCGGGCCATGACGTTCACTTGGGCCAGTCACGGCGTCTCTTCGCCTAAACTACCTCGCAGGGCTGTTGGGAAGATAAATATCTCGACATCATTGGGAGTAAATATGGGATGAAATGTAAAAGCCAAATATTTTAAAAGCCAACATTTTCTTTCCACACGAATAAGACCGGAGTTCGAAAGAGCAGCGGTTTATTTGTTGCTCCTTATTTATTCATTACGAGGGTGCTGGGTGGGTATGGAAAATAAACCGAGAAGTTCCCTCTCCAGACAGCGTGCTGCACTACTCTTCTTTTTTTCTGCCTCTACGGATCAGGCACACGGCAGAACGGAACGCCTTCCCTCCCTCACGTCACAGCGATAGGTCCTCAGACCAGCAAGCCGCGCACGCGCAAGAGCTTCCGGATTCCATTGAGGGTGACGCCATTTCGCGGCTGCGGAAGTTCCTACGCTCCGCGCGGGGGCGGATGGGAAGGTCGTGGGTACTGTTGCTTCCGGCTTAGAAACTGGAAGGTGATTTTCCCCCTTCCTTCCTTCCTTCTCCCCCCCCTCAAACCCCCCACCGCGTCCCGGTTTCTGCGGTGCTCGCCGCCAAGCTCGGAGCCCCGCCCCCTCCGCTGGTCGCCCGGTAGTAGTGGGAGGCGGGGCTATGGAGACGGAATATTACGGTGGGGAACCGTCAGGTACAGTCGGAGGAGCGGGGAGGTTGTGCTCAGCTTGCCTTAAGTGGATGAAAGACTGAGTGGCAGGGGGATAGGGGGCCGGGGAACGGGCGCCCACGGGGGCAAGCAGGGTGCTGGTCGGGGACTCACAAAGGCGATGCTACTCTGCTCTCAGTCACCCCTTTTTGTCGTGCCTTTTCATGATAAAAAACTCGCGCGTGCGCGGGGGCAGCATAGCCTGTGACCCGTACAGCACATAGCCTACGGCCCTTAACTTCCATGCAGTATATTTGTGTTTTGCTCATAGCTGAGTCCCTATAGCCTCGTCACAGTCTTGCACCGATAGACCTGGTGCTGACAAACGCGCTCACAAATATTTTGGCTGCCCGCTTCTGATTTGGATTGCATTTTAGTGGAATTTCTGCTTCCAAGTTACATACGTGCCCCTCCCAATTGAGCCAAACAGGAGGAAGCCAAGATCACCTTTAGACCTGGACCGTTTCTTTTAGTTGTGTGAAACTTAGGCTTGTCCTTCGTGGAGACTGGGTAGGCTGAGAGAGCAAAAAGTACTTGTTTCAGCCCACTAGCAGTTTTATCGCAGCTTCCTTCATTGCTTATCCTGTCAGTGGGCAAAAACACACAGTCGGTTTCCACAGTGCTTGATCCATGGGCACTTTGTTAACCGTGCATCTTTCTGGATGATCTGATTGGTCTTCAGCTCACTATCTCCAGTTAGTTGGTATAGTGTATGGGTTCCACAAAATGATTCTGTAAGCCATAAGTTGCTCCCTGCAGAAACTGAGGGCTCTTAGCAATTTCTCCTGTCTCCGACTTGCATCCTTGTTTTACAGCGATACCGAAAATTGATTTGTGCTTAGGCACGGCTAGCAGAATACAAAATGCGTAAGTCTTTAATGAAGTACAAAGAGCATCCTTTCATATATATGGTTTGGCACATATTGAGTCCTAGCCTCTGTGTTTTAAAGGAATGTGTGCATCACATATGATCAGAGGTCTTGTGTATTTTTATTAGAGCATTTATACCCAAGCACAAAATCAGCCCTCAGATGCTGACACCCAGAGCGATCCTTGATATTTCAGAAAATGGGAATGTGCATCCCTAGACAAGTTCTTTTAAAGCAGTGTTTATTTCTATAGTCTAAAACAGGCATAGGCAAACTCGGCCCTCCAGATGTTTTGGGACTACAACTCCCATTATCCCTAGCTAACAGGACCAGTGGTCAGGGATGGTGGGAATTGTAGTCTCAAAACATCTGGAGGGCTGAGTTTGCCTATGCCTGGTCTAAAACAAGTGTGTTAGATGATACTGAAACATATTGGAGACAGTGTGGCTATATTATGAAAGGCTAAGACTGTCAGCGGCTGCTAACTAGGATGGATGTGTTCTGCCTCCGCTATCGGAGAGTGTGTGACTGAATACCAGTTACTGGGAATCACAAGTAGAATATGTGCTGTTACACTTAGGTGCTGCTTGCGGGTTTCTAAGAGATATCCGGTTGGCCACTGTGAGCAAAGGATGTTGGATTAGATGGGCCTTTGGCCTAATCCAGCAGGGCTTTTAGGTTTGGGACTTCTTTTCTGAAAGCAGTCACCACTTGTTGATTTTGCTTGGAGTCTTTTTAATTCTGTATTCATCTTTTTTTTTAAAAAAAAATTGTCCGCAATAGGAAGGTTAATCAGTTCTGTCTTATGTTGTTTGCCACCTTAAAACCTAAGAGTATGGTGAATATAAAATTTATAGTAGCAGCCTCTGAGATTGTCCAATTTGTTGCTAACTTCATAGAGACTTTTTGGCTTCATACTGGCCATCCTGGTGTTACCTGATGCTAGCTTTTTTGTATTTGAACAATACCTCACAAATTGTGACATTGTTTGCAAGTATTTAAAGTTTTAGTTAAGCTTCATTCTGATCTAAAAACAAGTATCATGTTACAGATGATGGTGGAGCAACACCAGTGCAGGATGAACGTGATTCAGGATCGGACATGGAAGAGAACGGAAATGAACAGCATTCTGGATCAGAGAATGGAAGCATAGGACAACATTCAGAGGTAGTTGTGAAAGAGTTTCAAGAAATCCTGGTTCTTATGCATAGGAAGAAAACATTTCTTAATAAATACAACTTTCTAAATAGTTGCTAATATAAACCCTTCATTTGAAACAGCCTTAAATACATTGGGTGGTATCCAGCTTTCTCATCCTGTCAGTGCAAGGATTGCTACTTGTGCAACGGGAATTCCTCCCCCTCTGTGCTCCTTCTTCCATTCTCAAATCTGCTCCAGAGGTTGGAGGAACCCCCAGAACAGAAGGAGGAGAATGGTGGGGAGAAGTCCTGTTGTGCAAGTGTAAATCCTTGCACTGAGGGATAGTTACTTAACACTATTTAATACAACACTTTGCTTTGGTAGGAAACAAAGGACATCACTTTTTTTGCAAGTGTTCACAGCTTTTTCAAGAAAATTATCAAGAAAATGAAATACAGTGGTACCTCTGGTTAAGTACTTAATTCGTTCCAGAGGTCCGTTCTTAACCTGAAATTGTTCTTAACCTGAAGCACCACTTTAGCTAATGGGGCCTCCTGCTGCCGCTGCGCCGCCAGAGCACAATTTCTGTTCTTATCCTGAAGCAAAGTTCTTAACCTGAAGCGTATGTAACCTGAAGCGTATGTAACCCAAGGTACCACTGTACGTAATAATAATAAAAAAACAACCTGGCAATTTTGCACAGATTCCTCAAATGCATTTATTTGCATCGTACCATGTAATGTAGTGATGCTTCTAATACATTTAAAAATATGGTCGTTAACACAAGTATTGTAAAATAGAAAAAGAAATTGGTTTGTCGGAAGAGAAGCCAGATTGAAAAACAGACATGTGTGAACTGTTTCCATCACTTTAAAAATGTTTTTCATAGTTACATTCAAGCTTTTTTCTTTCATTCTTTAATTTTGCCTTTTTGTGGCTTTCCTGGAATTACTTGTTTTTTCCAGAATGAACTTAGTGATGGAGAAGATGACAGACAAACTACCGAACACCCCATGACAGACTCTGAAAACGAAGATACTCCAAGGCAGAAACATAGTGATTCTGAAAATGAGGATGCTCCAAATGATAATGTCAGTGACTCAGAAAATGAAGGGACTCATAGAGGTAAAGACAGTGATTCTGATAATGAGGATCGCCCAGTTCACCATGCCAGTGACTCTGAGAATGAAGATGCTGTGAATAACCAGGCCAGTGATTCTGAGACTGAGGAGCCTCCTAAAGGGCATGGTAGTGATTCTGAAAACGAGGAACCCCAGAAGCCCTTGGCCAGTGATTCTGAAAATGAGGAACCCCAGAAGCCCTTGGCCAGTGATTCTGAAAATGAGGAATCACACAAAGATCATACGAGTGACCTAGAAAATGAGGAGCCACAGAAACGTCCAGCGAGCGACTCAGAAAATGAAGAGCATCAAAAATCGCATGATAGTGATTCAGAGAATGAAGTAGCTCCAAAACCTCTTGCCAGTGACTCTGAAAATGAGGAGCCAAAGGTTCAGCCCAGTGACTCTGAAACTGAAGATATTACCAGAAACAAACCAGAAATAGAGACTGGTGATAGCAACAAAGAAAATAAAGAGGAGGAGGAGGAAACAGAGAATGGTGCTCACCTTTCAGACAATGAGCAACTAGGAAAAAGGCTTCAGGACTCTGACAGCGAGGAAGAAGACAGTCCTAAAAAACAGAAGCTAGTAGACAGTGATGAGGAAGAAGGGAAAGAAGAGGAAAAATTGACAAAGAGGAAAGCTACTGTCCTCTCTGATAGTGAGGATGATGAAAAAACACGTAAGGAAATACTAATTTTAGACCCCTTGATTATTCAGTACTGGTTGAATCCCAAAAGAATGCATGACTGGACTTTGTTGAAAAGGTGGTGCTTGTTCTCTGATGGCTCATTCACACCTGCAGTCGCCACTTGCATCATTCGTCCTGCAAGTGATGAATATGCATATGTGAAATAGCTTAAGGATGGCTGGCTGAGTTTATTTCTAGTCCATGCCACTTGGTGTATGTCTTAGTTCCCGAGTTCATTCTGTCCCATTTATATTGCAGTTAATTTGCCCTAAAATATATATTATAAAATGTTGCTTAATTTTACAAGGTGATCCGAAGTCTGCCTTTAAAATATGTTTTTTATTTAAAAAGTTAATTTAAAACCCCAGCAAGGACAGTACAAAATACACAATTCACAATGTGCCTTTGAACAAAATGCTCCTGGGACATGATGACATGCTACCCTCTCAGGGACATTGCGTGCGGAAAATAGATGAGTGCCCCCATGGACCTGTACAGTTTCCCTGCAACGGATTTCATGTCATGTCCCTTTCAGAGACACTGCTACAGAAGTGATACTCCAGCCTTGGCAGGATTTTGGATTAGATTATCTTTGAAGTCCCTTCAAACTGGATTTCTGATAATGATATTCATACTAAATCAGACAAATATATGGGGGAAATGGGTGGGACTATATACTACGTGTGCTGTAACATTTACATTAGCCCAAAGTCATAGCAATAAATTGCAAAATGATTAAAAAAGGGCAGGAAAGAAGCTGATACCAGAAACAGCAATTTTCACAAAATATCCAGAAGTAAGTAATATGTGTCTATTTACGTTAGAACTTAATTTGGATGACTTTCCCAAAATAATTAATCTATGTCAGTTTACCAAGCAGACCTTGATCCAGTTTTGGCACCTGAAGCTTCCATCTTCTTTCCTTTTTACCTAATTGGATCAAGAACAGAGGGGAAATTGCTTCCTAGGCTGGTGCAGCAAAGAGGTTCAGAATCAGGTCTACTACAGTCACATGACAGGAGCAGCGCTGGCTCAGCATCCACTGGGACCATGTGCTGAATCTGCATCTGAACAGCCACGTTTCACGAGCTTTTGCTGGCTATTGCCCCTTGGGGTGGACAGATTGGGGCTCCTCATCAGCAGGGATGAACAGAGGGACACCTCTGCCCCATCCAAACCCCCTCTAGTACAATGAATCAGAGGTTTGGTTTGCTGTGTTAGTCTAGCAGGGAGAAGAAAGGGAGGGAGGCACCGAAGTAGAGTGTGCAAGTTTTCCTTTGGTGTTTGCATCTGGCAGTATTTTAAGAGCTGTGATTGATTGTGCCTTCATCCAGGAAACTGTATGTTAGGTTATTGATTCCATGTTATTGGTGATACATGAGTCTTAAGATAGGTTCTCTGAAGTGTAATTGGAAGTTGATTGAGTCCAAAACCAAGTCCTAGAGGAAACAGATAATTGCTTCATAAAATTATTGTGACCGCTAGGTAAGAGATTTGCAGTACATCTGTGATGGTTTGTTTAGCCACAGGCTTATTTTATGATTTATTTAGTTTTTTGCAAAGCTGAGGTTGTTGACTACTAACAACTTCTTTGAATGATAAGTGAAGGAGACTTTCCCGTCTGCAAGTGTTGACTGTTTTTGGCTCAATTATTGATGCACTTTTTACTTCGTTCACCTATGTTAGCAGCTGCAAAAAAAAGCCGCATAATCTCGGATGGTGAAGAATCTGATAGTGATGCTGCATCAGAGAAATACGAGAAGCAAAAGAAACCTCTAGCGTCCGATAGCGAGGATGAGGGTGACAAGGCTGACGATGGAAAGAAGAAAGAAGAGAAGGATCTTTTTGGGAGTGACAGCGAGTCAGGAAATGAGCAAGAGCAAGAGTAAGTGTCTGTCGAGTAACAAAGTGATACACTTAGGGCAGGAGTGGATGGGACATGTATGTTACATGGAACAAAGTTGATAAACTGGGTGGGGAAGAGAAATGCAGTTGCTGGAGTTCTCAATTCTGTTAGAACTGAAGTGAACAAAGCTATAGGGAATTAATAAGAAAAACAAATAGCATATTTTTCTTGCAGAAACCTTATTGCAGATATATTTGGAGAATCTGGAGATGAAGAAGAGGAAGAATTTACAGTAAGTATGTTGAGAACATGTTTTTTTTCCTTGTCTTTCCCATCCTCCCACCTTTTTTTAAGGCTTCCTTTTCTATATCCATTTAGTAGACCTTGATACTGTTAATTGTTACTGAATTAAATTTCACCACTTCATCAGCCCTACTATGTGTTGGATGCAATGTAGACATCCTTGGAAAGTTACAGGTAGGTAGCCGTGTTGGTCTGCCATAGTCAAAACAAAATAAAAAAATTCCTTGCAGTAGCACCTTAGAGACCAACTAAGTTTGTTCTTGGTATGCGCTTTTAGAAGTGTGCATGCACACGAAAGCACATACCAATAACAAACTTAGTTGGTCTCTAAGGTGCTACTGGTAGGAATTTTTTTTATTTTGTTTTGATCCTTGGAAAGAGCAGCCTGGATTAAATGGTAATAGGAATTTTGAGAACTATTAAAAGGCTTATATGTGCGTTGTGGCAGACCTGTATTTGACTTGTGTTGCCTTTGTAACTAAAGGGATTTAACCAGGAGGATTTGGAGGAAGAGAAAGGAGAAAGGAAAGGAGCAGCTGACGATTCAGACTCTGATGACAATATCAAAAGAGGAAAGCAGTAAGTGTTTATTGTGATTGTTACAAGAAACCAGATTCAATTTGTATACATATTTGCCTTAAACTGTTTATATACTTTTTGTATTTTATTACATTTATATCCTGCCATTCCCCTAGGAAGCTTGAGAACATACATTGTCCCCCACGCCTACACCCCATATTATCCTCACAGTAGCCTTCTATACTAGATTAGACACACAGATTTCAACACCACTTGTAGGCTGTTGCTTTGAAATGTCTCCTACACAAAGCTTCAAAGAAGAGACTGCATTAGGAATGAGCAGCTCTCATTCTTATCAGAGTTCGGATGTTCGGCTTCCAAAAAAACGTTTGAAAACCGGAACACTCACTTCCGGGTTTTGATCGTTCAGGAGCCGAAATGTATGAGCACCAAGGCGTTCGACAACCAAGGTATGACCGTAATGCCTACAAGCAGATAAAGTGCTTGTGTCGCTGCTGTTTTAATTGACTGAAGTGACTTTGGCACACACACTCGTTAGGCTACAGGGTGGCTAGTTCCAATCTGACTTCATTGAAACCTTCTGCATTACAGCATGGACTTCATGTCAGATTTTGACATGATGTTACAACGGAAAAAGAGCATGAGTGGTAAACGCCGGCGCAACCGTGATGGTGGGACATTCATTAGCGATGCTGACGATGTAGTCAGCGCTATGATTGTGAAGATGAATGAAGCAGCAGAGGTACGTTCCTTGCATTCAAGGTTCAATTCACTCAAAATAAACTCTAGGTCATGCTTCCTCAAACTCGGCCCTCCAGATGTTTTGAGACTACAATTCCCATCATCCCTGACCACTGGTCCTGCTAGCTAGGGATCATAGGAGTTGAAGGCCAAAAACATCTGGAGGGCTGAGTTTGAGGGAGCCTGCTCTATGTTATGGGTAGCAATTCCTTTTGCAGGAGTGGCAATGAACAATTTGAGCCGAATGTTTCTAAATGCTGAAGTTTTCATCTGCAAATACTGAAAGCACTTCTTCAGTACAAAGCACCATAATGCTGCTTGCAGAGCATTGTCCGCATCTCACAGTCGTAGTGGCAGAGAGGCAGGTGGAGGCAATGGCAACACAGGAGCCAACTGGCAGAAATTCCCTCATTCAGTGCAGAAATAGCCCATGTAAGAGTGGGATGATTAGGTGATGGCAGCGGGAGCAGCTAATTGGTGGAAGCACATCAGTTTTGCACAAATATTCCATACAAATAATTACAGGTGGATAAAACAGGGGGAATGGCAGCAAGAAATTGGGATTTTGAGCATTAGAGAGGTAATAGCTGTCTTGACAACAAGCTAACCTCATCACAAAGTTGAAGAATAGATCTAGGGCATATGAGGAGATTGCAGTAGCAAGGCACTATCCAGAACAGAAGCTGTCGCCAGTGCCCTGCAAGCTAGTAATTAATAGACACCTTTCCCCCACCCCAAGATGCAGCAGGAGGGCAGTGAAGTTGTGCACACAATTGTTAAGCGCTATGTTTTACACAAATGCAGATATGTTGTCTTTGTGTTGTGAAAATGAGGAAAAACTGACACTTCTGTCATGAAACAACTGCAGCGAAATAAGGTTTCTGGACTGTGCATTGTAACCAAACAATCTCACTGTTTTCAAGACTCAAATATAACATGTGTATAATCTCTAAGATTTTATTTAAGGCCATGGCACCAGGCAGACAAAAAGGCCAGCGAAATTTATACAAATGAAATTACTTCCTTGGTTTGCTTCTTCCTAGTTATTCTAGAGGAGAATAATCAGGTTGCTTTACAAGTCTTCTGAACTGGGATTTTGAGTGTTCTGCTTTTTTTCTGCTTATTTTTAATTACATCTATAACTTCCTGCAGGAGGATAGGCAGCTGAATACACAGAAGAAACCAGCACTAAAAAAGTTAACTTTGCTGCCAATTGTTGTTATGCACCTTAAAAAGTGAGTAAAAGCTCATGTAAATTATTTTTCCACATGATGGGAAAGAGGGAACTTGAAGTGTTTCTAGGGCTACTATTTCCATGTTAAAATGTCTCTTGTATTGGTTTTAGAACAGGAATGTTTGTGGGGTTGATGAATTGCCAAAAGGTATTCTCATTCCTGCTTCTGATAGATTTCAATTTGAATTTCCAGGCAGGACCTAAAAGAAACTTTCATTGACAGTGGTGTGATGTCTGCCATCAAAGAGTGGCTTTCCCCACTACCAGACCGGAGTCTACCAGCACTGAAAATTCGTGAGGAGCTTCTGAAGATTCTGCAAGAGGTTAGTTTCTAATACCTAGCTTGTAGAATCAGCATTACTGATTCAGTTCTATGCCTTTTGTGACAAGTTTCTGAGAGAGGATAGATGAATAGTCCCATATGAGGAAGGTATTTGTACATATCAGTAAGATGAATGGTACTGCAACAATAGCATCCAAGTGTCCACAGACGTGTTTTCATTCTAAATCCAATTTTAAAATGAAACTCCTCTAAAAGGTATAAAACCAATGTTCCATAAAAGCAGTTAAGAAGGAACAGAGAAAGCTGAAGCTCCTGCAAAAGTAGGACTCCCTAGTATTGAAATATTCCCAGTAGATTGAAATTCTCAAGTTTACCTGGGAAACTTGTCCCACTCTTTCTTACTATTTTTTTAAAAAACAGTTTGCAGGTATTTAAGTCCACTTTGCTGAAACGTTTGCATCCTATGTACAGAATGCAGTCTTCAATTCTCAAGGTTTAGTAGGTGATGGTTTCCTGTGTGTGTATGTCTTCAGTTGCCTAGTGTAAGCCAAGAGACCTTAAAGCACAGTGGGATCGGACGAGCAGTGATGTATCTCTACAAACACCCTAAGGAGTCACGACCCAACAAGGACATGGCAGGGAAGCTAATTAGTAAGTAAACATTGGCTTTCATGAGATGCACTGCACAGCCGTCTCATACTTCAACATTTGCAGTTCACAGCCAGCATCCCCCCTCCCTGTTAAGTGTGTGTGTGCTACAAAAACCTGCAACCTTATACCTGTCTATGGTGCTATATGAAGGCTATATTTATTTTTCAAAGCTTGTATATCTCCTTAGCTTTCACTTCTTCATTAATAGTATATTGCAGTTAAGGGAGATAGGTATGACTTTAATGTAACTTTTGTCCTAACTAAAGTTAGACTAAAGCCAAATTAAGTAGAAGGGGCTTGACAGCAACAAGTGTGTATATGTCAAAAATGTATATATTCTTATCTGTTCCAGTGACTATCGTTTTTGCTGATAGTGTCATATCTTTAAATATGGTATGATGAGGAATCTTTGGCCCCCAAACTCAGCCACAGCCAGAATAGTCAGGGGTCAGACATGATGAGAGCTGTAGTCCATCTGGAGGGCCATACCTGTTTAAATCCTAACTTAAAGTTCCTGTTTCTTCAGGCTACATTTTAGACTGTTAATTTGAACTAACTTCTTAAGTATATTGATGAACAGGGAGGATGTTAAACTGTAGATACGGTGCATACTCCCCCCCCCCCAAAAAAAAAATTTTTAGCCACAGTCATTAGGTCTAGAAACACTGCTTGGAAATGGAAACCAGAATTCTGGAGTTTGTAGGGTGAACAAAGATAGTTAGAGAAGCCATTCACCCACCCTGCATATCTTAAATGGGCTCAGTATCTGTTTTAAATATTGAGCAGTGCAATTGAAAACCTAAGGCAAAATTGCCTGTTGGATAATAGGAGCTCCTTGCAGATGCAGTATATACGTGCAGTGCTGCTGTTTGTACATTCACTTTTTATTTTTTATTTTAAAAACAACAGATGAGTGGTCTCGGCCTATTTTTGGTCTAACATCAAACTACAAGGGAATGACCAGAGAAGAAAGAGAACAGAGGGATCTGGAGCAGATGCCACAGCGAAGGCGGTTGAGCAGGTATCTTGAGCAATATTCTGCACCGCTAACTTAATAGCCTAGGCTGATTTTCTTTCACACTCTGGACTCCATTCCCTGGAGTGTTTGGAATCGTAGCTGGTAGAGAGTCTTGCTGTTATTAGTATTCCGTTTATTTTTACTGAATTTTATGAATACCTATTCGTTTATAAATACTTACTAAATTATTTCAATTTGTGTGAGAGAAATGGTGGTGGTGGTGATTGTGATGATGATAATAATTCTCCCGCAAAACAAAATCTCTTTGTCTTTACAGCTCTGGTGGTCAAACACCCCGCAGGGACTTGGAGAAAGTATTAACAGGGGAGGAAAAGTAAGTCTTTTCTTTTTTGCCATTTTAGTATCTCTAGACTTTTATTTTGCAGTTCTCAATACAGAGAAGCTTTGAGCTTTAAGTTGGGTGGAGCAGGGAGATGAGGAGAGAATGATTTGAGAGAAGAGATGCTAATAGCAATCTCATGTTACTTAGAAACATCTCTTGTCTTATTTCTTCAGAGCTCTACGGCCTGGCGATCCAGGATTTTGTGCTCGTGCAAGAGTTCCAATGCCCTCCAACAAGGATTATGTGGTCAGACCCAAGTGGAATGTGGAAATGGAATCTTCTAGGGTAAGTGATTGAGAAGAAAGGAAATAAGTTTCTTCTGCAACATTGTGCCCAGACCAGTTCTAGTTGAGATATTGTGGAAATCAGTTGAGCCTATCCTCACTGTTGCTTTCCATTCATATATATTGCATATGCCTTAAGTCACTATCCTGTCCAAAGACACTGCATGAAAATCTATCCAAAATAGTTTAGTGTCTCAAAATATCACTGGTAGTAAGAACCAGCAGTTCTATATTGATCTGGTTATGTGTAGTCTTGGACCAAGTAGCGAGAAGCAATCTTCTTCAATACAATCCTTTACTTCAACCCACAATATTTTTCTGCACTACTTTCCCCCCTAATAGTCTGAGGATTATGAAGTCAATAGGTTTCCATCCTCCAGTATTTTACAACATGGCACTGGATAAAGTCCACATTGTTTATTTGCAGACTTAGACAAAGGAAGAGAGCAGTTGTTTAAATGTATTGAAATTTTCTATTATTAATTGTTAGTCCTTTGACTGAGATGTTGTTTCTAGCCCGGGACTGTTAAGAAAGGTATTAGTCGGTTGGAAAAACACAAGAGGAAGTTTGCTGAACAGAAACGACTCAGCAAAGTACATCGAGCTGTCAAATTCAGCATTGAAGGCAACAGGATGCCCTTATAGCCCTGTAATTCTGCCTACCCCAGGTCTTGAGAGGTATCCAGAAAGGATGTGTGAACAATGCATGTGCTTTAGCTGTTGCCAGTGTGCACTGTCAGACAAAGCAGCTTGTCTCCACTAACTATAGCCTAGGAAACGTTATCCTTCTGGCACTGTGATTCACAGAGCAAGTCAGGAAAAACAGCTTTAATGTGCTAATTTAAGTTTCCACAACTGCATGATCTACTAAAATAGGGAAATCACGTCGTCAAAGATCATAACCCCCCCCCTCCAGCAAAAAAAGTGAGCGAGCATTAAAAAATTACTCAACGGGTACAAAGTCCCATCACATTTTAAAGCATGACTAAGCTTCCCTAGGGATACCTACCGGTAAGATAATTTCAATACAGTTCTCTAGTGAACTGGTGATGAGTTTGTCTCCGCAAGTTGAAGCATGAATATCTAATTTAAGCGTGCATATAGTACAATTAGACTACTTTGGGATATGAAGATGACAAATTGTGTAAACTTGCATTGCTGTTTTAATGCACGTAGATGATAGAAGAAACATGAAGTGTACTTACTGACTTTCACAGAGTCCATGTAATAAATGGGGAAAGCTGATCAACTAGTTTTCATTAGTTAAATTTGAAAGTGACTGTGGTCAGCGATCTGGGGTGAAAAATTTTCTGTTTCATACGCTTATTAGCAGCAGTGAATGGGAAATTGCAAATGCAGTGGGCAGTATCCAACTAACTAGTTGTATTTCAAATCAGGGCATCAGATAATTTTCTGATGCAAACTGAAAATTACACTTCAGTATTTTCTAGGAAATCCTGATCACTGACTTTGTGACATTGGACAGAATGCTGTCTATTACTAGCTGCAGGACATTACTGCCTATAAGATAAGAAACGTAAAGTGTGTAGCATTCTGAAATATGCTACAGAAATAACCAAACTTTAATATTTGGAGAGAAATGTTTAGAGAGATGGATGCCATAGCAACAATGGTAGATGGTTATTTTTAGATTTTGTAAGCCATTTTGAGAAATACTTTTTTGGAGGGCAAAAGTTAGATATATTTGTTGTTGTTGTTGTTTAGTCGTTTAGTCCTGTCCGACTCTTCATGACCCCATGGACCAGAGCACGCCAGGCACTCCTGTCTTCCACTGCCTCCCGCAGTTTGGTCAGATTCATGTTGGTAGCTTTGAGAACACCGTCCAACCATCTCGTCCTCTGTCGTCCCCTTCTCCTTGTGCCCTCCATCTTTCCCAACATCAGGGTCTTTTCCAGGGAGTCTTCTCATCTCATGAGGTGGCCAAAGTATTGGAGCCTCAGTTTCAGGATCTGTCCTTCCAGTGAGCACTCCGGGCTGATTTCCTTAAGAATTGATAGGTTTGATCCTTCTTGCATTCCATGGGACTCTCAAGAGTCTCCTCCAGCACCATAATTCAAAAGCATCAATTCTTCGGCGATCAGCCTTCTTTATGGTCCAGCTCTCACTTCCATACATTATTACTACTGGGAAAACCATAGCTTTAGATATATATGTTTGTTTGTATAAATAAATAACAGAGGGCATAAAATGGGAGAGTTGCTGAGTTCACATTGTAATCATTGCTTTAAAAAAAATGGATGCTGGGGCTCAACCTGCCCTGGTTGTCCTAAACATGGAAGTATATTTCTTTCAGATGTGTTAAGGGTAGTTACAGGGGCTGACGGTAGTTATAGTTCAAAACATCTGGAGGGCACCAGGTTGACAGAGCCTGGAATAGAGAGTGCATATCCCTGTTATAGTCTTGGTTTGAAAATGTGCTGTTGGAATTTCCTGTGGCTTTATCAGCTTGTGTATAGAAGGATTGCAGTTGCTGGAAGAGTTTGGTGTGCATGTTTTGTCCTCTTTGAAAAAAAGCAAATCTGGAATTCCTGCCTCTTCGTAAAAGTAAGCCTAAGTTTTCTTTTAAGTTCCAGGCAAGCTCCAAGAAAGGGGTCAGCCGCTTGGACAAACAGATGCGGAAGTTCACAGACATCAGGAAAAAAAGCAGAACATCCCACGCTGTGAAAATCAGCATTGAAGGCAATAAAATGCCATTGTGACTCCATCCAAGAAGGATATTCTCTGAATATTGCTGTGAGAAGTGCACCTACAGACTCTTGGAAAGATGTCTACATTTTTTTAAAACGAACTCTGGGTTTTTTTTAAAGTGTATCTTCAGATTGTTGGTTCAGATGGTAGTAATACATGTTGGCGGAGGGTTGTGAACCCTGGATGTTGTTCATTATGATTGTATTTAACCTGGCATCTTGTGTCCTTTGTACAGATGAAAGCTTGTATTGCTACAGACCTCAGACATTAAAATCTTTCTGATGTGTGGGGCTGTGTGGTGCTTGGTGCAATGAATGTATATTTAGACGGTTCAGCACAAGCTGCTGAATCCTGCAGATTGATAGGTGTGACTACAGTATTTTTTTATACAAATACATAGTCTGCTGTTGTTATATACACACGTCTAGTGACTGACTTAGTTACACTAGGATGCCGGAGTCTTTTACTTCTCTCTTGGTGCTAATGAAAAAGGTAAAGTCGTCTGTTCTACCTTTAAAACCACACTAGGAACAATCTTAAGTAATGCTGTTTCATTTTAGAGATAAGGGGCATAACCAGCTGAAAGATTACTGTGCCTAAGTCTAATTGGACTTGAGCATTTAACTGAACCTTTTTTCTGGGCTGTAGCCTATATTTTAATGCTATCAACAAATGTTTTAGAATGGGTCTGTGTCACTTTGATCAAAGCAAATGGTAGTGACTACAGTAGTATTAGGTGCACTTGGAATTACATTTAGTGATTCATGAGTGGACTTCCTCTTCTCTCTACCCTGCACCCCTCTCAGAAACCTGATCCAGAGGGTTGGGAGTGCATGGGGCACTGATGTTCTGTTGTGCAAGCAGGTGTTTGCTTGTACAGCATTGAACAAATCCCCTTCTTTATACATTACTGTAAGTAAGAAAAAGGCACATGTGGGATACTAGAAACCTAAGTGGACTTGAAGAAAATACTTTGTTACTGTTTTTGTCTGATGGAATTCTGCTATCAGGTTATATAATTGCCTGTTCTTCTTTTGCTCTGTAACATTGATTATGAGAATGAGCCTTTACTGGGGGGAAATCGCTTTTAATTTCAAAAGCTTTCTATAAGCTATCTTTGTTATAAAATATACGGTAATTTACAATAATTGAATAATCGTGAGAACGTCACAAAAATCCATGTCTTAATGCAATACTTATGTCATTTGTTGAACCAGTTTCCTCTTCGTTATATGTAAACTGAAAAGCAGAGATTAAATCAGTTTTAGACCTGGCATGTAAACAGGGGCAAAGCCATGGCTTGAAATCTTGGTTTATTTAATCCCCAGTTTCCTGGATTGAACATAAGTGGAAACAGTAGTTTCCCAGAGGGAATTACCTTAAGAGGAGAGTGGCGGCACACTACTTAGTACTGGTCCAAATAAACTGGTTTATCAGATGCAAGATTGTTATATCTGAAATGTGCCTGAGCACAAACAAATACTAGTAATACTTCTAATATTAGAGACATCCATCCCTGGCCTGGTGGCACAGTCCACCCCCGAAGACATTGCTAATATATTTATAGAAGCAAAACGAAATTTAGACACAACACAGTGGTGGGTGGTGAGATCAATGCCTCTGAGCAGCTCCCTTGCTGGGGATGTAAATTGCGCCTTCATTGTTCATCAGTCTCCATGGATCAGCAAAAAAGAGAACATGATTATGGACTGGCTACACCCCATTGTGTGAAAATGGCCCTTTGGCCAAAGAAAGCTAGCTATTCCTGCACTAGAGAATTTAAAGGAATTCTACCTCTCCTGTGCTGTTGAAGCCAAAAAAACATAGTAACATGAGTGGCTAAGTGTATGCCAGAATAACTTTCCATATTGGACACTTGAAAAGTTATTTAATGATGTGTTTTATGCCAATAATCTGAATGGATGCCAGGGAGAATCCCTGATACGACAGACCAAGTGTACCTACAATTCCCATGCAAAACAGCAATTGCCTACAATTCTTAAACGTTAAAAAAAAAAGTCCCAAAATATGACTGTTAAGTATTTGGGGTTACTTAAGTCACCATGCTCAGCAAGGTGGGGGGCTGCAGACTAAATACTTAAGTTGTTTTAAGTTGGAATAATTATGAGAAATAAATTGCCAAGGCTAGGTAACATTGATTGCTTGAGTCCTCTTTCACATCCTGGTTACTGCTTCAAGACTACTGCAAGATGTCTGTGTGTGTGTGTAGAACAGTGAACTAAACTTTCTACACACTATTACCCAAAGGAAATTGTCTACAAAATTTTCATTTAAAAAAAACGTAAAATAAAGTTCTTCCCAGCTGAAGATGTGTGTGTAAATTCTCCCATGCCTCATATTTCTGGATACTGGAGCAACTTTCAAGAACAGTTGAGGAAGCAGTCCTGCAGTGGTAACTGTGTAGACAAGTACTTGCAAATAATTATCAAACGTGCAAAGAGTATACTAAAAAATTGCTTCCGTTACAGGGAACGTGAAAGTCCTTCAGAATCAGTTGTGCTTTCAATGGTTTCTTTTATCCATGAAATGTAGTTGGATACTCTTGTGTAAGCCCCATATTTTCCCACTTCGGCACAGCCTTCCCCCCAACTGACAATCCCCAGGAGATACCAAGTGCTGCGATAAGATACAGCAAAAGGTCCTCCACTGTCTCCTTTACAAGCGTCTTGTGCTTCTTCAGCATAGCCTGCACAAAACATGTTGTCAGTGATGAGCTTCTCGGTTGACGGCCGGCAAGTGTCTGTGCTCACGACAGGCAAGCTGACTTTCATGAGGAAGCGAGTTGACTTACCCTTGGCATGTGTAGCACCCCATCCACTAACCATTCCTGATGCCCCCTCTCCAATCAGTAAAGTAGTTAGCTGAGGGTTGGGAAGGCAGATGGGGAGTACGTGCTCGCTGAAAACCACACTGCTAGTCAGTTGGATCAACGCAATATCATTGTTGAAGTTCATAGAGTCATACTGAGGATGTTTCCAGTACTGTCGAACTCCCACCTTTTGTTCATGCCGTTCTCGCTGATGTTTGTCAAAATCTCCTGAAAGGCAAATGAAATGTAAGAAGAGTGTGATACCTTTGTACAGTTAGTTGTACCTAAAGGAAGCAGGGTAGGGGGCAGGGAATTAAAGCTGATTTTTAAATAGCCTTAGGAGAAATAGGAAAAGGATCCAAAGAAACCAATTTTAGTGTGCAGATCCAAAATGTTTCAAGTCACAGTCTCTTATTCAATTAATGTTCCGCCATAAGCCTGCAGCTTATGTGGGTATTACCGGTAGGTTCCAGGGATCACACCAAAAGGCCAAACTCTGTACAGGCATCTCCCCACTTACGCAGGGGTTACGTTCCGGGACCCTGGGCATGTAAGCGAAAACGCATAAGTGGGGAGCACCCTCTAAAAATTCTCTAAATGCCCATTTTCTTCCTGCTCTCCAGCTCTCCCCAATCCAGACCAGAATATCAAGTTGAAGCTCGGGTTGGCTGGAGGCTGGAGTATGCGTGGAAACAGCTGTTAGGTGGGGCAGCTAAGCAGCCTAAACAAAGCCCCACTATGCATCCAGTCTCTTAGGGCTTCCTCCACCCACACTGATGTCCTCTTCAGACTCTGGGGAGGTTTTCTGTAGCCCTCTCTTGCCATTTCCTGGTATGATTCTTTCTTTCTATATCATCTATCTATCTATCTATCTATCTATCTATCTATCTATCTATCTATTTCCTGGCACAATGAACATATACGCTGTCACACGCAGGTGGGGGGTGGGGGTGCCTGTGTAGTAAAAAAACATTGGGTTCAATGGCAAGAGCCATTGCCAAAGTCTCCCCCCATACATTGCAGGTTTGCTGTATTGCACTTCAATATCAAGTCTTCCATGAAACTGCACCTACAAGCTTAACTTAAAAACTGGGAATTTGTTGGGTGCTGATAACAACATTGGAAAAGTTTGTAATTACATGCACTAATCTCAATGACCTTGAAGGCTCTTAAAATAAATAGTGAAACAGTGATAGATGTAAGAGTCCATTGTATCTTCTTGGGGGCATGCTTGGAAAAGAACAAACCGTGCAATCTTTTGATCGTCCTTGTGGCTCACCTACAGTAACTTGATGTGGGATAACGGTATCCAGGCAGTGTGCCGCAGTGAGCACCCACCGACTGCTGATCAAGCTGCCACCACAAAAACCGTAACCTCTCTTATTTTGGAGCAATACCTGTGGGGAGAAGTAACACTGTTTATTCACTCAATCAAATATGCATACACTCTACACAGCAGTCGTGCATGCCTGCCTTGTGGAACGCCCTCCCATCAGACGTTGAGGAAATAAACAACTATCAGACTTTTAGAAGACATCTGAAGGCAGCCCTGTACTGTATAGGGAAGTTTTTGATGGTTGATGTTTTACTGTGTTTCATGTTTTAATTCCTGGAAGCTACCCAGAGTGGATGGGGCAACCTAATCAGATGGAGGCATATAAGATGGTTGTTGTTGTTGTTGTTGTTGTTGTTGTTGTTGTTGTTGTTCTACTACTACTACTACTACTACTACTACTACTATTACTACTGCAGGGATGTTCAGATAGGAACCTTTAACAAGTTATGGAAAGAAAACAATAATCCAAGGAAAGGAGATCAATAACCAGCAATGTAGGGAGAGGTGAAGGAATATATGTATGGGAATTTTCTTTAAAGGCAATTCAGTTATTTAGCAGTGAAACAAAATGCAAGAAGGGGGTCTTATAGAGAGATAGAATGATGTGCAGCAAATGTCTCTATGTATGTGCATTACATTTGCAGCTTCCCACAGGATCAAGCAAACAGACATTGGGGGACAGTTCTCAACACCGTTAACAAAGTACAGCTCCCAGGATTATTTGGGAGAAGCCATGGCTCTTTAAAGAGCTTTAAATGTACAGTGCAGATGGAGCCATGCTGTTGAAGGGGAGGTGATGACAAGATGCTCACTGTGCACACACAGTGCTATTTTGCTGTTTGTTTAAAGTTAATTCACTGGTCATATGACCTGGCCCTGCCATTGCACAACTACAACAATGTAAGTGAGGCAGTTTTGTCAAAACAGTATCTCTACCTGCCAGGGACAGCCTCCTGGGTGGCAGAGTGAGCCTCCAACTACCCTGGAACCATCCATTTCAGCACTGTCATTGAAGTTGAGCCAGCTGAAGGAGTCTGTGAAGTTTCCTTTCATCTCTTCGGTGCCTTCTTCCTCAGCCTCTCCCTCCATCATGTCATTCAGGCTTGCTGAGGAGTTGTGAGCCAATGACTGATTCCAGTGGGCCACGTTCTCCTGAGCAACTCTTGTATCCATCCCAGTCATATCCCAAGCATTAGTTTGGTTGTACTCTTCTGATCCTTCCTTGTTAGAGCGTGTTGATCTCTTAACCAGTCCACAGGGAAAGCGATCTTTAAAGGGGTGGGGGGTGGGATTAGACAAATTTGCTGTGTGCAAAGCAGTCTGTTTAGACAAGTAAATGAAGGTGGCAACACCACATGACATTTCCTGGCATTTATATCCCATTGCTTGTAACATGAAAAGTGAGGAGCCTAAGGAAGAATAATCACTTTCAACACCTCAGAGGATTTCTGCCCCAACCCCTTCTGAATCACTGGGGGGGGGGGAAGGGGGCATTTCCTACAATGTTCCCCACCTCCTTAACTGTACCAAATCCTTAGAGATAGGATTGGGAAGACCCAGGTTCAAATTCCTCCTCAGCCATGAAGCTCATTAGGTGACCTTAGGCCAGTGGTTCCAGCCTATCCTACTACCTCAAATGGTTGGTATGAGAATAAAAGAGAGAACCATGCACTCTGCCCTAAGGGCCTAGGTGGAAAGGCAGGATATACATGTAAATAATAAGCATTCAAAAATACTGTAATGTACAGATAGGCCAGCATAATTGGTTCCCATTTCTGAAGGGTGTGAATTAGTATTGGGAAACAGAGAGCCTAAAGGTTGGTGGTGTGGTGCATCCAGTGCTTTTTTTCTGGGGGGAACAGGGACGCAGGGGTACGCATACCCCAAAATATTTTGTGAATCTAAGTTTGGCCTCATTGAGGGGCAGTATTTTAATATGAGTAGGAAAAGGAGAGAACCCCTAAACATTTTTTTAAGAAAAATAACACTGGATGCATCAGAGGGGAATCAGCTGTTTGGTAATTCCTTACGGGGATGGAAAGCTGAATTAATAATTTGGAGTAGCCATTAACTGGCAGCAGGGGCAATTACAATTCGGGGTGTGATTGGCGGCTGCTGGCGGCGAGTGGGCAGACAATTGTTGGCTTCTGTGATGTGTGCGATTGGTCAGTCAGGTTAGTGATTTCAGGCAATCCCCTCCAAAAAAACTCAACAACACTGGGCAATCTCCCCCCCATTTTCTTAATTTTAAGTCCCCCAAAATAGGGACTCTTATACACGGGGGCGTGTTATACACGGAAAAATACAGTATGTTGCTAGAACGATAGTGCTGGTATGAATGTAGGAGATACTTTTCACAGCCCTACAGAATTATAAACTCTAAGTGGCTATGAGCAAGCCAACATTGCTTCAACCTTCAGCAGCAGAAGGGAAAAATGAGAATGAAACGTTTCGTAAGATGGAAAGCGCTATTCCAAAACATGAGGGGCATCTAAGCCCACCCTTCTCAATCAGTATTAAGTACCTGACGGTGTGCACCTCTCCCGATCTTCACTTAGCGTATATCCCAACGCACAGGAACAGGTCACTTGAAGCGAACGTTCATTATCATGGCAATATTGCCAGCAGCCACCATTCTTGTACCAGCATTCAGATTTCTCTGCGTTAGAAGTATACATTTTATTTTGGGTCATTATTTATCACGTGTAATGGATGCTATGATATGGCTGCATAATAGGCAGTCATTATACGTAACATGTCATAGATACTATTACATAATAGCAACAGGTGCTGTAATGCAGCTACATGGGCAACAGAAGGACTTCTGCCAAAGAAGTCTGGAAACTCTAATACATCCCTCAGAGATAAGAGTTCCCAGCACCCTTAACCAGGGGTAGGCAACCTAAGGTCCATGCGCCGGATGAGGCCCAATCGCCAATCCGGCCCGCGGATGGTCCGGGAATCAGCATGTTTTTACATGAGTAGAATGTATCCTTTTATTTAAAATGCATCTCTGGGTTATTTGTGGGGCCTGCCTGGTTTATTCATTTATTTATTATTATTATTATTATTTATACCCCGCCCATCTGGCTGGGTTTCCCCAGCCACTCTGGGCGGCTTCCAACAAAATATTAAAATACAATAGTCTATTAAACATTAAAAGCTTCCCTAAACAGGACTGCCTTCAGATGTCTTCTAAAAGTCTGGTAGTTGTTTTTCTCTTTGACATCTGGTGGGAGGGCATTCCACAGGGCGGTTGCCACTACCAAGAAGGCCCTTTTACATGAGTAGAATGTGTGCTTTTATTTAAAACTCATCTTTGGGTTATTTGTGGGACATAGGAATTCGTTCATTTCCCCCCCCCCCAAAAAAAAGTCCAGCCCACCACATGGTCTGAGGGACGGTGGACCAGCCCACGGCTGAAAAAGGTTGCTGACCCCTATCCTTAACAAACTCCAGTTCCCAGGATTCTCTGGAGGAAGTCATATGTTTTACATGTGCATTGAACTGTTTTCAGTTTTGTTCTCAAGCCATTCAGTGTTATTGGCTGGCATATAAATATCTTAGGGAAGCAAGCAAACAAGGTAACAAGTGTTCATATCAGCCCATATTCCGTACTCACCTATTTCACAATGGCTCCCTCCAAATCTGGGAGGACAAGTGCAAACTGTTATATAGCGCTTAACCTTGCAGATGCCACCATTCTTACAGGGATTCTCTTTACAAGTGTCCAAATCTGTATGTAAGGAGAGAAGCTTGTGATAAAAATCAAGGCATTAAAAAGATGGACATACAAAATTAATGTCAGTAAAACTTTGTGACACTTAAACAGGGAAGAAGGGAAAACAATCTAACACATATCAGTATACATTAAAAAAAAACCCTCAGCCTAGCAAGCCAAAAGCCTGCCAGAAACAAAAATGTATTCAATGAGCAATAGAAGATCAAGAGGGATGAGACCAAAGGAACCTTCTGATGCCTTTATTGGCCTTCACTTTGCATTAGGAACCAGCTGACAGCACAAAAAAGAAGGAAAAGAAAATCTCTTACTGTTGTACATGAACCAAAACTCCACCTGCAAATTGGTAAAAAATAAAATATTGGGTAAACAGACTGAAGAACACTAGGGGAAAGGACTTTCCATTTTTAAAAAAAATTATATAAATGATTTTCTGTATTAGTTAAATTAAGATACTTCTGATGGATGAAACAGCCTACTTCTATATATTGCCACCCCCCCCCCCCATTGTTCCAATGCTACAAATCTTTGCCTTACTAACTCAGGTTCTTTCATAGTACACTGATCCCATTCATACTGGGTCTGGGTCATAGGAGAGAAAATAGGCAGGGACTCCACCTACCTCTTTAGTATGACATTCCGTAGAAGCTGTGGAAGTTGGTGTAAAGCCCCATCCATCATACTTGAGAGTATGGGTAAGGCAAGACACTTTCGTATGTTTAATCATTGATTTTATTTGTTGATTTTAATAAGTTATGAGTTTGAGTTATATATTTTCTAACTATTTCCCCCCTCTTCCTTCTCATCCTTTCTTCCATACGTCTTTTAGATTGTAAACCTGAGGGCAGGGACGGTGTTCATTTTTTAAAAATGTGCAAGTTGCTCTGGTAGGTTTTCCAGCTAAAGAGTAGGGGTAACAAATAATTACAAACAAACAAACAAACAAACAATTATGATGTTGATCCATATGAGTGGGACAGCAGACTATTCTATGTCCATCTGATGTGATTGGCTCTGTGGGGTATTTGGATAGGTATATCTCATTGTATTTCACAACTATCCAAACCAGCATTAGATTTCCTCAAGTTCAATTCCTCACCGTTTTCTCCTCTGATTTGAAAATCTCTCTTGCCTCTTCGAACGAACACCTTTCTTCATTGCATTCTCTTTCCATATTTCCTTGGCGAACCTCCTCCAAGAAATGGTTGGCACGTTTATGAATTCTCAGGATTTGGCTTGCCTCGTCTTTTCTCATAAAAACTATGAAAGCAAAATGAGCTGGCACTGTGTACCTTGATTCTTCCATTCAGGCTGCAATCCTGCAGACTTCATTCAGCAGTTTTATACCAGCAATTTAGTAAATAAAAATAGTTAAGTAACTGACCAACAGCGTCACAGATAACTCAGTTCTCCCCCCCACAAACATAAAACCTGCCCCCCCAAATAAATTCTGGCTACACCCACGTCTCTCAGCATAGCAAAATGCAGTTCCCTGCTTCTCTTGACAGCAGCAGCAGCAGAACCAAACACAAAATGAATGGACGCCCAGGAAACCCAGAGGGAAAGCACCAATCAGAAGAGCCAGAAGGAGAAGGTAAACCAATCAGATAAGCTGGACGCAGGAAGACCCCTGAATAAGTTGTGGCTTGGTCTTTTGGCTTCTTTTGATCTAGGTGCTGCTCCTCTCCGGCTTCAAGTGCTGTTGCTGAGCTGCTGGAGCAGACGTCTCCCAAGGAAGGCCGCAGGCATCAGCACTGGCATCAGTGCCAGTGGCAGTCACTTCACCTACAGACAACTGGCAGGTTCAGTAGCAGGATCTGCCACTCCTGGATCATAGAATCATAGAGTTGGAAGGGACCAAAGTGTCATCTAGTCCAACCCCCTGCAATGCAGCAATCTGAGCTAAAGCATCCATGACAGATGGCCATCCAACCTCTATTTAAAAACCTCCAAGGAAGGAGAGTCCACCACCTCTCGTGGGAGTCTGTTCCACTGCCGAACAGGATCCTGCCACCTGAGGCAATGGCCTCATTGTTGTTGTTGATGTTGTTTATTGAGTTTATATACCGCCCTATACCCGGAGGTCTCAGGGCAGTTGATCATAGTGTTGGCCCTGGACCCGGTACCCTTTCATCACATACACGACAGAACATCAATTATACAGTGACATCCACTGGACTCACATTTGAAACTTTGGAATAATGTTTCCCCGCAAGGCGGTTGGGTAGAAGAAACTGTTTAACAAGGGGTGTGTGTGTGTCTTGTGTTCCCATGTTTCCTTTGAAGACCCAATACAAACATATTTTTTTAATCAGGCTGAAATCCTAAACGCATTTACTAGGAAGTAACACACTCAACACAATGTTACTTAGTTCCAAGTAAGCATGGATAGGATTCTGTTGCATGTCTCCTTGTGTGTAGAGCTAAGAAGTTAGGTAGGAGACACACTATGTCATTCCGCCCCCCTTATGTAATACAGTTTAAGTGATAGGGGAAAATATTTGCTGACAGTGATACAACTCCAGGGTTAATCCCAGGGTAGCAATTATGCAATTAAAATGGAGGCCACAGCAGTGATTTAGGATGGAATTCCTCTTGTGCTTACAGTTAAATACTGATAGTGTTAGGTCTTAGCCATGGTATGGATATTCATATTGTCCTCTCTTTTTTACAGTAGGGACAGCTAACCTGTGGCCCTCTAGCTGTTGCTGGACTACAACTCCCATCAACCCCTGACTAATGGCCATGCTAGTTGGGGCTGATGGGAGATAAGAGTCCAACAACATATGGAAGACCACAGGTTAAGCCACCTCCGATCTACAGTCACAATTGCACTCTGTGGTTAATAAGTACCTACCTGACAATGAACTTGGTAGGCTGCTGTAGAGGGAGTACGCTAGTAAAAGGAAGGCCACACCTGAGGAAACTTTAGCCATTATACAGCTGAAGTGGGTAGACTATTTAGCAGGATTTGGCGTATAAATTGCCTAGACGGGAAAGAAAAAGAACACCAATGTATTGCTCAAACACAGGAGATGACAGATAACCAGGAAGGATGGGAGCAAAATCAGGGGAGTGGGGACTAGATTAAGGGAGAAACAAATATAGAAATAAATGGATTAAAAGGCAAGAAAAATTCACAACTTTGAAGGATTTTTAACTACCGTCTAAAACCATTCAGTTAATGCATTGCAATAGTAACTCAGATGCTCTGCTCTTACTGTCAAATCTGCATGTGGATAAGATGGAAGCCTCTATTAAGTTCAAACTCAAATAGCGAAGAATAGTTGCATTTTATTGGTAAAGAAAATATTTCAGCTAATATCTTGAGCAGAGAAGTCAGTTCCTTTGACTGACCTGTTTGAAGTCTGAGGAAGGCATCAGATTGGCATAGCTTATCCGTTGACTTTCTTACAGTTACTGATGGATGCTAGATAAAATTTTCAAGTAACACATTTACTTCCAATCTTTACAGGGTAAGGACATCAAGCAACTGAAACCTCATCAGAAATGAAATGGTATGGATGTTGAAAGGAAATGTGCAAAATAAAGAATTCCAGGTTCCATCTAACACCCCTTTTCCTAAAGGAAGCAGCCCCCAGGCAATGTAAGATAAAAAGACTGTGGTCTCTTACCTGATTAGGAAGGACAAAGTGCTATTTAGATCAACAGGAAAGAAAGCTATGGGAATTTATCTGTCAATGATTAATCTACCACAAATATTGACAAAGTAGCCTGGGCCCTCTGGATGGGGCACCCTTTCAGCTGAAAGAAAAGAGTATTTAATTCAAAAGCTGATCAGATCCTAAAATGCCATTACAGTGGTACCTCAGTTTATGAACTTAATCTGTTCTGGAAGTCCGTTCTTAAACCGAAACCATTCTTAAACCGAGGCTTGCTTTCCCTAATGAGGCCTCCCACCGCCAGTGCCCTTCCACCGTTTGGATTCCGTTCTTAGACTGAGGTAAAGTTTACAAACCATGACACTACTTCTGGTTTTGCGGAGCTTGTAAACTGAATCATTCGTAAACAGGACTGCTCTTAAACCGAGGTACCACTGTACTCTAATCATGGTGCTTTTTTAAATATAAATGTTCACACTTCAAAGGGGTGTGCCCACCATCTGAGCTAAGGCAGGTGCCTGCCAGAGAGAGGGCCTTTTCCTACAATTTTTACCCGTATACTCTCAATCTGCTTTTCATGCTCCAGGTCATGGATTTCTTCACAAGTGTACACATCCTTTATATACAATGCTACTCCTCCTCCCTTCCTGTTTGATCTATTCCTTTTGAACAGGTTATACCCCTCAATTCCTACATTCCAGTCATGAGTATCATCCCACCAGGTTTCAGTAATGCCTACCAGGTCGTATTTGCCATCCTGTATTAAAAGCTTCAGTTCAGTGTATGTGTGTGTATGTGTGGCTTTCGTTGGTGTGTGTGTGTTTTGTGCTGCTTTTTGTTTTGTTTTTTCTTTCTTTCTGTTTTTACGGGGGGCATGCAATTTCGTTGCACTTGTATAGCGTTGTGCTTGTACTTGTGCAATGACAATAAATTATCTTATCTTATCTTAATCTTGTTTGATTCCCATACTCTGTGTATTTGTGTAGAGACAACTGAAACCATGAATTGTTCCCTGCAGCTGCTTCCTTCCTGTAGTTTCTTGCCCTTTAGCAGGTTTCTGGAGTGCCACCTCCGTTTCCTGTGCATCAATGAAGCTATTATCCCCAGTGCCAGGTGCTCTTTTGTAGTTCTTATAGTTTTCTCTCTCCTCCTCAAGATCTATTTTAAAGCTCTCCTGATCAGATTCCCAAGACACATTCTTGCCAACTGCTGTGAGGTGCAGCCCATCTCTCGCCAGAAGTCCTACTTCAAGGAAGAGGAGACCATGAAGTCCTACTTAAAGAGGAGACCATGATCCAAGAAGCCAAATCCTTCCTGATGATACCACCTGCACAGCCAGTGGTTTACCTCAAGTATTTTCCTCTCTCTTCTTTGGCCATGACCTTCAACAGGAAGGAGTGATAAAAAGACTACCTGTGCCCCAAATCTCTTTAGCTTCCTTCCCAGTGTCTCATAGTCCCTTTGTTATGTGTTGCAGGCTATGTGTGGCAGTATTATTTGTACCCACATGAATCAGAAAGGAGTAGTGGTCAGTGGGCTTTAGAAGACTTGGCAACTTTTCCATCACATTGTGAATCTTTGCACCTGGAAGACAGCACACCTCCTGTGACATCCTGTTTCCTCCACACACTACTGCCTCTGTTCCCCTCAGTAGGGAGTCACCTATCACCACCACTCGTCTCCTCCTCCTCCTCCTCCCCTCCTCCTCCTCTGGAGAGTAGCAGGAATCATTCTATGGGATGGGCCTTCCAAAGGCTGCTTGGAGTGTTCTGAGGTCTGCTTCTGTTGTTCTTGAGTCTTCCCCTCTTGTTTATTGGAGCTTATTTTGATATTGTTGGGATAGGTTACTAACTTATGGTGTTAGTACTTCCTACTCCTTCCTCCCAGCTTGTCATCTCAAGGCTGCAATTCCCTTTCTCTAATGTTGTCTCCACAGAAGGTAGCAAGTACGTTATCAGCATACTCATCCACGGTCAGTAGCCTTGGATCTGATGGGGTTAGATCAAGAATGGAAAAAGATTCCTCCAAACCCATCGCCTCCTGTCTCTTTCTCTACTGGGGTGGGGGTGGGGGTGGCAATAATCGTTCTGTGCACTGTACCTTTCACAGCCACCTTCATGTCTTCTGAGGTTGGCAACTGCTGTCCTAGCTCCTCTGGCCCAGAATCAGTGTCCAAGGTGAGAGCATGGAAGCGATTTTGCAACTCTAATGACAAAGTGTGGTTTGTGACTGTCCCTACTTCTGTGCGTCACATTCCTCCAGGGGTTAGACTCTTGCAATGGGCAATCTTTCTCCACCCTGGGGGCACCCCATCTATCTTGGTGCTCAATTTCAGTCAACTCAGCTCTATCAAGTAACTCTGCATGTTGTCCTGTTGCTTGAGGTGTGGCTAGGCAGGCCTCAAGTTGCTGCACCTTCTCTTCCAGCAATACAACCAACTTGCACTTAAGTGTACTGTTGCTTGTTTTTTGGCAGAATGACAAACAAGGCACAGGTGTTACAGGTCACCACAGCAACTCCCTTCCCCTCCAAGTCTCTGGTCCTATGCACACCAAGAGACAGAACTCTGGGCCTCCCCCTTAAACTCCCTGCTAAACGAACTAAGTTTGACTGCTGCTGGTTGCTAATGCCTCCCTCAGTTTGATGGTGCTATTATAATTTGGTGGCTTTTAGCTGCTGCTTCTTTTGGTATTTACATTTGAATTGTTTGATTCTTTTTTGTGAACCACTCTAGAAATATGATTAAGATATCAAGACTTTGAATGAATAAACCATTGTCTGAAATGCTTTCCACAATCAGCTCTTCTGAAGGCATTGTGAACTTTTGCACCAAAATTTATATGCATCTACTATTTGCAGGCAAAAAAGATGTTTTCTGGAAGGCAAATGTACTTCCTCCCCAGAGCCACAGTTATTTATTTTTATATTTTCTGCTTATAGCAGAAATCCATGCTGTTAAATATTTGATATTTGGGAGCTGGGGGACAGAATATATCATTTACTGTGTGCTGAGACACAGTCTTTCCCTCAGGCACTCAAGGCAGATATTTATATTATATTATATTATAATTATTTTCAAAGCATTTTCAGAGGCTTGCTCAGTGAATAAGCAACTGGAAAACACAGAAGATGGAAACAGGCAATAGAAATCGAGCATAAAAGCAAATCACAAAATTAAAAAGGCCCAGGAAAATAGAAAGAGAATAAACATGGAGCCAGTCAAACCTCTCTGGGGAGAGAGAGTTCTAAAAATACTACAATGAAAGCAAGAAATGTAAAGTGTAAACATTAAGACAACAAAATTCTTTTGGCTCTTGGCAGTCTCTTCAGGAACAATCTGACCTTCCCCTCTTCTGCCCTCCCCGCAGGGCTCACAGTTCTTTAAGTACAGTAAACACGCAACTTGCATGGGGGTTACGTTCCAGGAAGAGCGCATGAAGCCAAACTCAAGTATAGTCGAAATACACTGGTTGCAATGGCAGGTAGGATTGCCAAAGTCATTTTTCCCAGACACCCACCCTATTTCCTCCTCCTTTTTAATTTTAATTTTTTTTTGGCCAGGCACATAAGGCTGAATATACACAAGAGACTACCTTGGTCAGCCTGACCAGTGATGCCAATGGGTTACAGGGTGGTCAGTAGAACAGCAGCATCTCCAATCTGTCTCTGTGGCTGAACAGACCTTGTAAGCCTGTTCCAAGGTCAAGAGGTTTCTGGTTAAAGAGATGGTGTTATGGACAATAGCAACAAACTCTGTCCCACGCAGGTGTTATTATGCAGGTGGCTGTGGCTGCAGTGATTGGCATGTGGCTTCCAACAACCCTGCCACTCCTGCATGTGGCCTTGGAACCAAAGAAGGTGTAGACCTCCTGATTTAAGAAATGCAACACACAACACATACCCAGTTTGTATACTCTGTATTTATTAGCAGAAGACAATGAGCATACTGAGTGTACTGCCAAAGTGGTCCCTCATCCTTCTTTTGTAACAGTGTTTGGCGAGAGTATGCTATCTTTCATTTGCTGATAGATCCAGTCAAGATATGCACTGACTTTGGTGTAGATTCCAAAGTTATCAATTGATCCACAGCCTTCTCCCCAGCTCACAAGTCCAATTAGGAACCAAGTCTTCTTGAATTTGGTGACCATAGGGCCACCACTGTCTCCATGACAGGAATCCCGGTTATCTCCCAGTATCCCTGCACAGAGCATGTTTTCCGAGACAGTATTCAACATAGAATTGACACAGTCATTCCGTGGTGCCACAGGGATTTCAATATAGTTGAGAACAGAGGAGTAATTCAGCTTGGAGTCCTCACTCTGGCTCCCCCAGCCTGTCACCACAGCCTGTGTCGCTTCTCTCTCTAAGTGCTCTGCCAGCTTCTTGGAAGGCAGGCAAATAGGAACTGTGAACTTGTTGACAAGAACCGGGCGTTGTAGGTGCAGCAGTGCAATGTCATTTTCAGAGGTCTGTTCAGAGTAGTTTTCATGAGGCAATAACTTGTCTGCAAAAATAGATTGCTCACTTTCTTCTGTTCGCCGGCGATAATATTTACCTGTAAGGGCAATAGGGAAACTTGGAAAGTGTCCTTTCTCTTGGGATCTAAGCCAACCTTACCTCTCTCAAAATACTTGAGCAGAACTCATAAAGAAGAGGTAGTATTTCTTTCTTGCATTTCAGACTCCGCAAAATCCAAATCCATAACAGGAACAAGTGGCAGTATTAGAAAGGGCCTGTATGCCTGCAGAATTTATGTGTAGAGTATAAAAGGCTCGTGTCCCTGCAGAATTTGTGTACATTCAGCAGAATTGTATACCACACTGTACTTGTAACAGTGAGGTTGTACCATAAAAAGCACATAGAGGAAGAAGAGGAGAGTACAAATATATATCCAGATTTGGATTGGATCATGGCCAGGGAGAGGCTGGGGGAAATAGTGTGTGCAGGATTCTTACAGTTCATAAGCAAGTAGTGAATGAGAAGAATGGTTTTGTGCACTGCAGGGCTGTACTACTTAAAACTAGAGGTCAGAGATCATATGCTTGTACGTGCCCTTCCTGCATATAGAAAGCAATACATCAGGGAGAAATGCCTGACTAGCTGTCTTCCAGAAATACTGTTTTTTGTTTTTTTAAAACTGTGAGTACATTGGGATGCAACAAGAGCTCTGCTGGATCGGGCCAAAGGCCCGTCTATTCCAGTATCCTGTTGTCAGAGGGGTCAAGAGATGCCTACTGAAAGACCACAAGCAAGACTTAAATGCAACAGCACGCTCCCCTGCTGCAATTCCTAGCAACTTGTATTCAGAGGTATACTGCCTTCTACAATGGAGGGAGGACTTAACTAACATGAATTTGTTTCACCTTCTTTTGAAGTCACCAAAGTTGATGGCTATCACTGCATCCTGTGAGAGTGAATTCAATAGTTTGAAGATGCACTGTAGTATTGAACTATTTTGAGAGAGTGAGAAACACTCTCTCCTTTCTACAGCATGCAAAGGTTTATAACCTCTAACATGCCCCCCTTTGCTTGTCTTTCCTCTAAACTCAGAAGGCCTTTGTCATAACACCAGGAGTCATGCCAGCATGCAGAACCCATAGCTGCAACCTAAGGAAATGTTTTACCATGTGATTTGCTGATGTATAAATTCCATCCCTACTCAATACAGATTCAAGAAGGCATAGAATTTTCAGAATTTAATTCCTTCTGCTATCTTTCCAAAGCAGCAGAAACCCAAGATAGAATTTTTATTCTTTATGTCAGTTCCATATATCAGGTTTGCAGTATGGTAACTTCCATAATTTCAGCAAGAGGTGGCCAGATCTTTATATCTAATCACATGTGTTAGTACCAGTCACCATGTTTAGCCTTTTCAGTCTGGACTGGACCATACTCCCTGCATCTATGGCTTGGACATTACTTAGTTTGAAAGAATTTAAATAGTATCGATTGAGGGTTTTGTTGTCCCATATTAAAAAGGAATGCAGTCATGATTCTCCTCACCAAATGTCAGTTTGACTGTTCGTAGGCTTTTCAAACAATGTGCAGCTGTCAGCACCCAAGTGGGGTGAATGAGAACACCACCACACAAAAATCTGCCTGCACTATTGCTCAGCATAACCTGCAACAAAGAAGAGGAAGAAAGCTATTGACTTCATTCATGCATCCTTGACTGCATATGTCCAATACATCTGTGCTGATTATTCTACCAACCAGATGAGCTATTTATGCAGCATTCCTCCTGACTTGCTTGCACAAAGTTTACGTGGAGTTTAGATTGTATCCGACCTTTACTGAGTATTTGTTCCAATTTGTTTGTGGGAAGGTTATATGAGCATTCATCATCATTCATTTATTCTGATTTACTTGCAAGGCATTTATATGTCTTCCCATTAATCATTTGTTCATCCCACACTTTTCAATGCATTTCCTAACTGCAAAAAAGTCTGTTTCTTTTTAAAAGTACGCTTGTTGTGCTAGGGCGACAGAACACTTTAATCCTATATAATAAAGAGCCTGTGTCCGTACGTACCACTTTCCGTGTGTCACAGGAATTCGCAAGTGTGCGTGCGTTCCAGTGACACACGGATTGGACGACGGGAGAGGGGGGCGTGTCCGAGAGGCAGCGGCGGCGCACGCGCGTCTCAGTTGGGGCAGCGCCGCTGCCTCGCACGGAGCTCATGCCGCTCTCCTCTCTGAGCGATCCGCCGAGGGAGCGCCGGCTCCTGAGGCTGCCCATCCGTGCTGCTTTCAAGCAGCACGGACAGGCAGCTCCAGGAGCCGCCACTCCCTCGGCGGCAGCGGCGCTCCCTCGGCGGATCGCTCAGCGGTGACTGAGCGATCCGCCGAGGGAGCGCCGGCTCCTGAGGCTGCCCGTCCGTGCTGACAGGCAGCTCTAGGAGCCGACACTTCCTCGGCGGGAGCCCGCGCTCCCTCGGCGGATCGCTCAGTCACCGCGGGAGCAGACTGCTCCCACGGTGACTGAGCGATCCGCCGAGGGAGCGGCGGCTCCTGAGGCTGCCCGTCCGTGCTGACAGGCAGCTCCAGGAGCCGCCACTCCCTCGGCGGGAGCCCGCGCTCCCTCGGCGAATCGCTCAGTCACCGCGGGAGCAGCAGCTGTGACTGCTCCCGCGGTGACTGACCAATCCGCCCAGGGAGCGCTGGCATTATCTTCTAGCCCCCGCCCGTTTTTCAACGGGCTTAATTTACTAGTTCACTATAATTGTGCAAACCTAAAATTTTCAGTATGCGTATGAATCCCACCAACAAAATACTGACAATCTGGAGGCATCCCCCATATACTCAAGTTGCTGTTCTAGGTCTAGAATGACAAACATTTTCATATGTCTTTTCAGATGTCTTTCTGATGCACCTCATAAACTTACTTACAGAGATCGATGCATTAAAGTCTTTGGCAAAAACTGAGCTGAGAGTCCAAGTACAGTACTGCATCCACCAGTGAAAGCCAGGACAGGAGAGGGTAAAAAAGAGCACTTACCTGATGAAATAATACATACAGGTGGGATCAATGATCATATGAGCAGCCAGAAGTATGAGAACAAGGGCTCACCAGGTTGTCTCTGAAAATAAGAGACACCCCTGGGGTTCTGACAATCATTGAGACTGACAGAAGCAGCAGGGCCTGACAAGCCCATTCAAAGGCTGAATATTTTTAGTAGTTCTTACCTGCCAGGGACTCTGTCCTTTTCTTCCAGGTCTTCCCCCAATTACTTTGGCAGTCTTATAGCTGAAATCCTGGACTTTTCCACAGGCAAACTCCACTGTAAAAGAAAGAAAAAAGAAAGACAAGATGAAGGATAACCTAGGAAGGTCTGTACAATTTCTATCACTTTACATCAAAAAGAATCCAGCCCAGCCTTCAAAGCTACTTTGCTGATTTCTGGAAGTTGTATAAATTATCTAAGCAATCTCCTTCCTAATTTCTCATTAGCTCAAGCTGTGAGAAATCCTGAATTCTTTTGGCTTTATAAGGAATCCGTAGCAATAATATAACACACTAAAATGTTTTAAGTTGTGTTTGTTTGTTTGTTTGTTTGTTTGTTTAACACCTTTGGTACCTTGAGGCCAGAACTAGATGTTATGCCAAAACATACAGAAACTTAGCCTCTTTTATGCCAAATAAGAATGTTTTATTATTCATATGTTTGCTGTTGTGGGCTTCCTTGGGAGGAAGGGTGGGATATAAATCTAGTAAATAAAACAATAATATATTTATTATAGGATCTGTGCAGTTCATGCAAGTGAGCTTTCCCCCCTGCCACCAGCATCCACACAATGTTGTCATCAGAATGCCATTTAACCCAGAGTTACCCTTTCAGGGGGAAATCAAGTAAGTAAAAACATGACAACCTTGTGTCCAATTTTCTGTTCCCAAATTGAACCTCCACTTGGAAGCATCCACAATCCAGAGAATGTGAAATATGCCTCAGAGCCATTCAACATGGTGGTAAAATTCTGGACTCTACCACTTCTGATTGCATGAGGACTTTAATAATTTTCAGTGCACCAATTAAAAAAATATCTAATTGCATATTGTATATAACCTGTCAGGAGATATTTTTAGCAATAGCCCATCACCCGAATGTGCCAATTTACTACATGCAGGGAAGTTGCTGTTCTTGCTATTATTAGAAACATGGGGGAATACATTACCCCACCTGAAGTCTTAGATGGTAGAGTCCAGAATTCTACAACCTAATTTTATATGTATTATTATTAGTTTTTTTTAATCACAGGGTGACCCAAATTAAAGGCATCCAATAAAATTCTAAAAACACAGCTATACAGATAAAAGGCAGGACATGCAGATCCCACCCCCCTAAAGGCCACCATGCCACCCTTCTTTTAACTCTAATTTCAGCAGGGAGAGGGGACACTGTGGACATCATGGGAGGCTTCTGTGGGCACCTGTGCACATGCCAACACCATGTTGGCAACCACTGCCCTAGTACACATGTTTAGGATGCAATGGAACTCATCTAAGCATGAGCTAATTCCTATTTGCAAAATGCCCCCCCCCCCAATCTAAGTGCATTGTACTTCCTGAACACATACCCCCGCACGCACGCACACACACACACACTATGGTTGTACTGTGTATTTTGGGTCTCTGGACCACAATAAAGCTGTGTGTGTAAAAAAAAAAGTATGTTTTTTTACGCTCTCACAGCAGCATAGCATGGGTTGTGGGTACTTGGCATCCACTTGAGTTGGCTCCCTCATTTTGCCTAAGGGCAGGACTGCCCTAATTTCCTTTCTTATACTTCATAGTAACAGTTAAATACTTGTGAATGCAACTAGAGAGGCAATACTACTGAATAGTATTTAGAGGCCCAGTATACCTGAAGGAGCGTCTCCACCCCCATCGTTCAGCCCGGACACTGAGGTCCAGCTCCAAGGGCCTTCTGGCGGTTCCCTCACTGCGAGAAGTGAGGTTACAGGGAACCAGACAGAAGGCCTTTTCGGTAGTGGCACCTGCCATGTGGAATGCCCTCCCACCAGATGTCAAGGAGATAAATAACTTTTAGAAGACACCTGAAGGCAGCCCTGTATCAGGAAGTTTTTAATGTTTGATGTTTTATCGTATTTTTTATATTCTGTTGGGAGCTGCCCAGAGTGGTTGGGGAAACCCAGCCAGATGGATTAGGTATAAATAATAAATTATTATTATTATTATTATTATTATTATTATTATTATTATTATTATTACATGGCTATTCCACAATGCCACAGGCCACTGAAGAGGAAGGTTGGGTGGGGGAACCCACAAACCTGATATTGCAAAGAGACTGAATTATAAAATTATGCCTTAAATAATGTGGCTGCCTCCGATTTGAAAAGCCAAGCTCGTGCTTATCCATCTTTCTTACCAACAGGTTCACAAGAAGTATAATTATCAGCCAGCCGATAGCCTGAAGCACAACTGCAGTAGCGGTATTGGTCATTGTCTTGTTGGCCCTCATTACAGAAATGTTCACAGCCACCATTGGAATTTGAACAGTTGGTGTAGGCAACCACTGGGCATCAAAAGAAGTAAAATACATGTTGAAAAGAGGCAGTCCTATTCCTTGAAAGAGCTATTTATGTCACTCAACCTTCTCCTCTTAAACTGTGCAGAAATGGAACTATTTGATGGCTGAACTTATTCTTTTTATTATTGAACATTTGTCTCCTTCCTCTCTTATGACACAGCATCCAATTAAAGGCAAAAGCTACTGAATTCTCACTTTCCCAAACAATATGCAAACAGAAACATCACTGAGTGAACCTCTGTCACCACAAGCTGCAGATTCATAGCTTGTCCTTCAAGCTCACCTGAAGTGAGAGGCTGCCCATTACAGGCAGGCATCCACCTAATGAGGGGCGCCTTTGAACTGTGGGTCAGGCTAGGATCAGGTGGCTATCAGGTAGGTCAACCTGTAGTTTCAAAACTCTTCTCAGGCCAGATAATTGCTTTCTACTTGTATGCTGCCCCCCCTTTTTAGTGGGTCTGTGGCTCCTGCCCCAATACAATACATAGATTGAACAGCCTATATCTGAAGAAGCACGTGTACTGAATGAATTGGAATACCAGTCACAATATACACCTCTTACAATGAAGAAAGTTGCCACCACCATGGCCCTTAGCAAACACAAATCTTTTGCTTATTTGTTTTTTAAAAGTGCCGAACAAGTAAGACCTTTCCCTCTGCAGCATTACCTTGGGGACAGGCTGACATGCCACAAATGCTGGATTAGAGAGCTAGTATGTGTTGATAACTGAGCACTAGTAGTATGTCAGCCTGTGTGTCTCCTGTTCATGGAGGGGAGGGAGTACCCTTTTCACTATTTAAAAAGAAAGAAGCGTAACTTTTCCATTTGCAAGTTCTGTAGTTAGTGTACATCAAGAAAAGGGCTTTAGAACAGCATGCATATTCTATACAAAGTTGTTGTATTATCAATCTGCACTCGAAGGAATAGAGAAATCCCTTACACAAGAACAATAGCTGCATTTTGATAGTCAAATGGAGAATTGAAGATTATATTACCATATTGGCACTGGCGCCCCTCCCAGCCTTTGTTACAAATGCACTCAAATTGCCCAATGCCGTCCCGACAGGATCCATCGACACATGGGCTGGATTCACACATATCTCCATCTGAAAAACACATTTGCAGGGAAACCCAGACCATATGCCGTATGTCTCTTTGCAAGGGAAGAGTTAACTACATCACCCCATTATATAAACTTGCTCTCTTGGTTATGCTTCATCTACAGAAAATATTAGCAGACACAAAAGCATTAACTTGCTTAGGACACAGGGGAACTTTACAGTGAAATTCTGCTTCCAGACTACAGAAGTAATAGGCTAATCTGTGACCTCAGTGCTTGTCCCAAGGGTTAAATTGTAGAGATCTTCCGGCGTGCTGCAAACCTCGCTATTAAGGAAATGTGTAGAAAAGTCCTAATAAAACATATCTAAATATGGGGACACACAAATACACAGTAGAAAAAAAGAGACAGAGATTTTTTAATTGGGAAGGGTGGGGTATAAATAAATTATTATTATTATTATTATTATTATTATTATTATTACTACTACTACTACTACTACTACTACTACACTCAAAGGGGTGAAACTTCTTTACTTACCAAGATACTTTGTCCAAAACTCTTGCTGTAAAGAAACAAAATCTAGGTTAATACTTGATTCGATATGGATTCTGTCACACAACCTTTTGGTGCAGATAGGAAAATCATCACCCTTGGAACGAATTATTATTGGAGATCACCTACCCAATTTGGCACAAAAAACATGACAGCTGAATAGATTGAGCATTTGGGGAAGCATATTACTGCTTTACAGGGATGGCCTACCCATTAGCTTCAGGGAGGCAGTTGCCTCAGGTGGCAGGGCAAGCTGGGGACAGCTGGGAGGGGCAGGATATCGGGGCCCACAAGGAGCACACCGCTGCCATTTCCTGCATTTGCCATTCACAGCTCCCACTTGGAAAAGTGAGGCCACAGCTGCTGCCACCTGCACCTCTCCAAGCTCTTTTTTCTCTCTCCCACTGCCTACAATGCGCTGGGGCTTCCCTGGGCTGCATCTAGTCACCTCAGGTGGCAACGGGGGGGGGGCAATGGAGGAGGAGGTGGTGGTGGCAGGGGACGCCATTTTCTGTTTTACCTCAAGTGGCAATGGGATTCAATGCTTAGTTCCCAGTCTTTAGCAATAACTTACTGTTGCTTCCTTGGTTTCAAATATTTCACTGGCTTCCTCAAAATCACATACTTCCTCTCGGCATTCCCGTTCCAATGAGCCCTGCTTTAATTCTTCCAAAAAACTATTTGCCCGCTTCTGGATTTTCAGCACTTGATTTGCTTCTTGGCTGCTATAAAACACTTTGGGCAGAAAACAAAACAAAAATATCCATCTGGGCCATTAATAGCAACATCGTGCTGTCTGCAGTGTATTCACAGTGTATTCCCCATTTTTTAATGATTGATGTAGAGGAGAGGGAGAAGAGTTTTTAAAATAGTAAACACTAAATACTGAGGGATCACTAAAACTTGGAAAGGAGAGGAAAAAAGTTGACTTTAGCAGTTTGTTTATTTATTACCGGTAGTCACTTTTCAGGGTTAAACCCTCACAGAGAGATGTGACTCTGAGAGAAATAAAAGGAATGGAACAGCAATCAGAGTATGAAGCACTGAGTGAACGGAGTCAAATAGACATATGAAAGATGCTGAATTAGATCACCAACATTCTCTTAAAGGAAGTCAACAGTGAAAAATGAAGTTTTTAAGGTCTTGGATGCCAGACCTGAAGGGGCCAGGGAAATATTAACTGAAAAGATGTTTCACAACTGCAGGGTCAACACCAGGAAGGCCCTGCCTCATGTGTTCACCAACATAACCAATTTCACCAGTGAGAAGAGCCATATGGGTAAAGGCAATCTTCAAAATAATCCAGTTCCAAACTGTTTAGAGCACCAGCACTCTGAACTAGGCCCAGAAAAACACTGGTAGCCACGGCTGCCGCTAAACTATCAGAACAGTGTTGATGAATGCTGGGGCCTACCTAACAATGCTTTGCAAATGAGATATACTCTGTTGTACACCCCTCCTTGCCCAGACTGGCTTCCATGTCAAGTGAAAGCACTGACATTCTAACTCCCTATGTAATCTGAAACTATTTTGAAGAGAATTGTATAGAGAGAGAATGCAACTGTCTCTGGGGCTTGTGCCCTTACTATCGTACCCTTGGATATTTCATAGGACACAGTGTATTTGATAAAGAGTAATGCAGTCCCATGGACTGCAAGATCAAACCTATCCATTCTTAAGGAAATCAACCCTGAGTGCTCACTGGAAGGACAGATCCTGAAGCTTAGGCTCCAATACTTTGGCCACCTCATGAGAAGACTCCCCGGAAAAGACCCTGATGTTGGGAAAGATAGAGGGCACAAGGAGAAGGGGATGACAGAGGACAAGATGGTTGGACAGTGTTCTCGAAGCCACCAACATGAGTCTGACCAAACTGCAGGAGGCAGTGGAAGACAGGAGTGCCTGGCATGCTCTGGTTCATGGGGTCACGAAGAGTTGGACACGACTAAACAACTAAACAACAACAGCAACAACAACAATGCAGGAAAGAAGAAGGATATACCTGAGGCTTCATGTCCACTAGGCAATATGAAGGCAGCTGAAAACACCGAGAGGGTAAAGATTCTCCACATTGCACAACACATTACACACCTAAGAGAATAACCACCGAAGATCTGACCATTTGTTTTAAGGAAATACAAGCTCCTATAACACTATATATTTGTATTCAGATTTAATACAGTTCCACATTTATAACTTATAGTTTACACAGGCATATATATAGTATGGTGGATAGTTTCATACTTAATATTTAGCCTTATGTACACTACAGACATTGGAACATTTTTTCTGCAGCCACCACTCCTGATCCCATTATATAATTAACTAAATTTTGTTTAGCCTTCACAGTAGCACATTCATCCTCCTAAAAAAAAAATCCTATGCAAAACACAAAGTTGCTTTACTGTCTTTAATATCATTTTGTATTCCCAAAGCAAAAAGAACACCACACTCATGTATTTGGGGGAGAATGCCACACTAAATGTACTGCTGATTCTCTTTCCAGATTTCCCACTGTTATCTTTCCCACTTTTTACCTCTTCTGTTTTTGACTAGGTTAAAAAAATGTTTTTAAAAGGAGAATTAGTACTGGAAAAAACCCTTCCAAAAGACTTACTGATTTCACCAGCTGAATCACAGTTGTCTACTTTTCTGCCATCAGACTCTGAGAATGCTAGTTAATCCCTAACCTCAAATATTTACTCAGAGACACACTCAGAGAGCCTTTGTTTCAGTCAAACAAAAACTGCTTCTATGGTATTTCTACAGAGCATTAAGGAAGACCAGGAATCACTTGCTTTCAAACATTTTCCCCTCTCTGGCCTTTTTCTCCAATTAAAGTAAATGTCTAGCTGAAGTAAATGTTAGCATTCCATGAACACAGCTATGCTCATAATCCTTGTGGGATTTCCTCCTTCTTAAAAGAAAGAAACCTAATCCACTTCATTTCCATTTTAATCATTTGAAGTTCCATCTTTATCCACTAAGCAATTTCAGGTTGAAACCAGAAGGGAGCACTAGAGAGCTACAATTGTCCGTTTACATCCTTTTCCCTCAAGGCATTGGAATTGCACCCATGCCTGTGAAAGGATGATGTTGGTGTACTGGTCTCTAATTTGTGTGTGTGTGCACCCCCCCCCCCCGGGTGTGTTTTTATTGCCTTCAAAACAGTGTACCATTTTATTTTGGTTTTCCCATGTACCATGTTCACTTGTTCAGTGTTTCGGCAGAGGAAAGCCACCTGTTGAATTTTCACACAGCTCTTATCACTAGTAAGCTGATCTTAAGTGTTTAGCCAAAATCTGTCCCTTTGCAATTTCCACCCATTGGTTTTAGTCCTGCTCTCTTCTGCACCACAGAACTTCAGGTATTTGTAGGCGGCTATCAGGCTTCCCCTAAAACTCATCTTCACTGAGATAAAGATAACCTCCTCCTTCAACCATTCCTCACACAACCTTGTTTCCAGACCCCTCACCATCCTGACCATTGTTAACGTTCTTCTTTAAATGTGGTACTCAGAACATGGTGCTCTGGAAGCAGGCTGGCCAATGCAGAACAGAGTGGAAATGCTACTTGGGATCTGAACACTGTGCTTCTATGAATGCAGCTGCATCATATTGCTGGCACCTTGATAAATTTCACATGCACTGTTACCAAACCAGATCTGCTCCATTCCTTATGTGTGCTGTTGACTTTTAATACCTTTTACATTTCTCTCTGTAGCATTTAATCTTAATAGTTTTGGCCCAGTGTTCCAGCCTGACAAGATTATCCTGAATTTTGTTTTTGTTTTCTATGGTCAAAACAAAATAAAAAATAAAAAAATTCCTTACAGTAGCACCTTAGAGACCAGCTAAGTTTGTTCTTGGTATGAGCTTTCATGTGCATGCACACTTCTTCAGATACACTGAAACAGAAGTCACCAGACCCTTATATATAGTGAGAGGGTGGGAGGGGTATTACTCAGAAGGGTGGTGGGAATGGGTGATAGGCTGATAGCTGTGGTAAACCTGTTGACTGTTAATGACTGCAATTAGTCTTACAGGAAAAAACAAGGGGTGAGAAGGTTTTCTATGGTGTTAGCGATACCTCCCAGCTTTGCATCATCTGCACAGTTGATAAGCACCCTCTCTTCGTCATCACCATTTGATGTGCAGAACAGGGCCAAGGGTTGAACACTGTGGCACTCCATTCAAGACCTCCCCTCCCGGCTGATGCAGAGCCATGAACACTCACTGGGTATGGTTTTTCAATCAACCTCGGATCAACCTATAAGTAATACCGTCCAGCCTACATTTTAATCATCGTGTAAACAGATATAATAGGAAATGCTTTACTGTTCTCGCTGTACTGTTGCACGCCACCCCAATCTCCAAGTGCTGTAAGATTCCAGAGGTTCCAGGCACTTAGCCAGGGTTCGTGTTTCCTTTCGGAAAAGAGGCACACTGGAGACTGTGGTGTCTTTATGATATATGGAGGCTACAATGGAGGAGCTCACAGCACCAACACCCCAAGGAGGTCTTGTTTCTCCCAAACATACATCAAACTTTGCTCTTTAACTTTGTTCTCCTCCTATCTCTCCAGCTTGCTGCTTTCCTTCCTAGGTCACATAACTGGTCTTCTCTGGCTTTATCTGTTGAGGGAGTGACCCCCACCCATTTGCTGTCTCACAACAAGCCCCTTAATAGCCCCTCACCCAGGTTATCACCCTCAGCAGGCAGCTACCTTGGCTATTCCAAGAATTAAAAACCTTGATTAAATTCTAACACTTGCTTGATCCAAGGAATAGGAGAGTCCGGCACACATCTTAACAGCCCAAACTTACAACACTATTTTCACTATCTACCAAACCTGTAAACCTTTCTCTAAAAAAAGAGACAAGAACATTCATTGGGCATGACTTATTCTTGATCAACCCATGCTGGCTCCTGGAAATAAATGCATTATTTTCTATATGCTAAAAAAACCCCTCCATTTCTTTGTATTCAATGATGGAAGCAGGTAGACAAATAGGAGTGGGTACTGAAACAGTTGCAGTCAGGAGAAACAAATGGTAACCAACAGGATAGTGGATTTTTAGAAAGTATTGTCTTAAAAATTGAAGTGAGAGAATTACTTGGTACAACCAGTTACATCTATATAATGATCCAGTTACTAATACTGGATCCAGGGCAGGATTATGAAAGGTCATACTCCATCCTGGACTGCAAGGAAGTCTTGCTTTGCTAAAGGGCCATAGGTGCAACATCTGGAACCGATGGTCAGATTGCACAAGGCATCCTCACTCATAAAAGGGTTGCTCTCGACATTCTGTGACCATGACATGCAGGAAAAAAAGTGAATATGCATTAGACATCAGTGAGATGGCTTGCAGAAGGGAGCTTCTCAGCAGTATGAGACACATTGAGCCTCAGGAGTGACATGCCTCATCCCAGGACATTTAAGAGTGACAAAGAGGAATCAAATGAAGCACCTCGTGACGATGGCCCAAGTATAAAGCTTTGCCCTTGGCACTCTCTCTTCCAGTCACATGTTGAAAAAAAAGGGTGCCCAAGACATAGGAGGCAACAGCTCTGTCCACAGAATGGTAAAGTCAGATTGCACAAATGACCCTTGGCTCTACTTATAAGAGCATCTCTTCCAATATCAACCATCTCACATCCTTCAACTGGTCCGTGAGGCCTTGTTGGTGGTGCTACCACTGGGGGCTGTCTGGTTTGCACTGACCTGTGACAGGGCCTCTTCAGTGGTGGTTTCCTGTTTGTCAGATGTCCTGGTGAGGTGCATCCATCTCCTTCATTATTGACTTGCAGGAAGAATTTGAAAACATTCCTGTTTTACCCAGGCATTTGACGGCTGAAAAGATACTGTTCCTGAAAAACCCTGAAATCACTGGCTGAGAGAATGCAATTATTTGTAAACTGTTTAAAGACTGTTTTTAATGATAACTGTTTTAATGTGTATGATGCCCTGGACTCCTTTGGGAGGGTGGATGGGATATAAATCGGATACATAATAAAGTGGGGTACATCTTATCGCATTACGATTTTGGTATATACCATTCTTAAACTTTGTAGTTCATTGTGGAAAAACTGCCTTAATGCATCAGTGCTGTCCCTGATTACTCCTCAGAAGAGCAGGCTCCTGCTACAGTGCATCATAGCAAAAGTAGACAAAAAGCTGTCCACGGTAGGTCAAAATGAGTCCTAATGAAGGTAGTTAAATGTTTACGGACAACTTGCAACACCTCACCTCATTCCTCTTGTTGCTATTCATGACTTACCTCAATTTTGTTTATATGTTTATGGTACTCTCATAATGCATCTCATATAATGGGCAACAGTCACAAGAAGAGAGGGATATGCCAGCTCTCATTTAACAGAGTCATTCTGTACCTCTGTCTACCTCTCATTGTAGGTGCAAATTGGCCATATTTGTTATGGCTGCAGCCCTTGTAAAGACAGAGATAAGGAATAATATTTATTGGAGATTTCTGTGTATCCTAACATCTCAATTACCAGAGTTTCTTGGGGTAGTGATGAAAAAATATGAAAAGGAGGGGAAAGCCTTAAAGAAAACAAATGTTTTCATTTCTAAAGAAGGAAAAGTTCTTCTGAAACATATTGGGCATTTTATACAATAAACCTTTCTTTGGGGCACTTTGACAATTCTATGAGTCTTTGATTCATGCCAGTGTGGGTAGTGTTGGCCTATGACTGAAAAGACCTGGGTTCAAATCCTTGTTTAGTCATGAAGTGCTGTGGGTGGCATTAAGCCAGTCACTCCTCTCAGCCAAACCTATCCCATAAAGTTGTTGTGAGGATAAAAATGGAGATGAAACCATATATGCTACCCTTGACCTTCTTGGAGGAATGGCAGGATATAAATCTAATCTAATTAATAAAGAGAAAACCCAAAGGGACAAGATATACTCTCAAGTTCTCTGTTTTCTGTTATGCAGAAGACTACCAAAAACTACTAAAATCAGAATGATGGCTTTATGGTTTTGACCATGATGTTTTAAACATATAAGAGTTGTATCCAATGTTGTGAGCAGACCCACCGAAATTAATGAACATTGTGAACTTGAACTCATTAATTTCAATGGATCTGTTCAGTGTGACATTTAGTTGGATGCAACCCATACATTGCCAATTCAGCAAAGTCAACTGGATGAAATATAACTATAATACCAAACAAAGGAAAAAAATTCTTCACTTGAAAATAAACTCCCCCTGCACAAAGTTTGGGATTGGTCTCACTTTTTTACAAGCTGCTATTAAATTCCACTCCCTGCTTGATAAATATAGCAACAGATCCATTATTGATAGGAAGCTCGGAAACAGGATTTTCTTTATATACAAGAACAATATATTTACAACAATCAACTGCAAAATATGTACATACAAGAGGTGTCTCCATGGTAATCACTGTATAAATTAAAATAATAAATAGCACGTTCTATTCTTAAGGCACGAAACCTTCTTCCCAAGACTGTACAGGATTGAAATGCCTCCCTATGCTTTTGACAGATCACCGGAATGGTTACAACACCCCTGAGGGAACAGTCATCAGTGGACAACAATACAGACATCAAATGACTTATAAAAACATTTTTCTTTCTTTTCTTTTTTTTTACATCACAAATATCTGTTAAGATACAAGGAGTTTTGTGTAAACAGTATTTAATTTACCACACATACTATATTCACCTTTAAATAATACTCAAAAAACAATTTTAATATGATATAGGTGGTCAGAGCTTTTCTTTTCAAGAGATACTGGCACTAAGTGCCTCTTTACAGTTCCTATCAGAGATGCAAAATCTAGTGGAATTAATATTTCTTGAGTGTCCATAGACTGAAAATGTGAATATATCCCACTAAGATTAAACAGAATAAATAACTTTGGCTACAGTCAACCTATGCACATTTACTTGGAAGAACCATCCAACTGAGCAGGACTTATTTCTGGAGTAAATATGCATAGGATTGTGCTGGACATAAGTCTAGTGTTTAATAGCTGCACTGAGCTAAAGATGGATATTTTGGGCACTAAAAAGAAATGTCAGCTTTAAAAAAAACATACTGAACCATGCTATTAAGATACAATCCCTTTTTTCCAAAGGAGTTCAGGATTAGCACTTTCTTGGATAAATTCTTTTACATATATTCAATATACCCTTAATGAAATTTAATGGACCTAATACAAAACACTAGCCGGTAAGATTCCAGTGTAGCGCCAAGCAAAATAGGCATTAAACACCCTAAGTGTTATATTTTTTCTCCAAGTCTTGTTTCCAACTCAAAATATTTCAAGGATGTAAAATGTCTGATGACAAGATAGTAGGGTCACCTTACGCCTTAAGTGTCATCGTTTACAGAATCATAAACTATATAATGGAAGTTCTTAATTCTCACAGGTGAGATGTCTAGCTTGCCATGCCATTGTGAACAGTGTGCCGTTCCTCCATAGTATTTTCATAGCATTTGCTTAGCTAGCAGACACATCTTCCAATAAATACAATCTCTCTAGATACCAGAGGCACAACTTTTGGTAGTTACTCATTTTGCCAACCTGATGCACTGACATTTTTATAAAATGTCTGGGATCCAGGACTCCTGTTTTGCACAAAGAGACCACCATGTTTCCAGTTGCAATTAATAGAGTTAGAATGTGTCTTGGAAGTTTCTGGCCCTTAGACCCAAAATGTCAAGTGATCCTTACAAAGAAATGCATGCGCTGAAGGGGAAATACAAGTACAGAAAGTTAATTCCTTGAGAGCACTGCAATGATGCAATCCAGAACTCCTTGCAAATATAGCTCTTATCAAAAGGTGATGACACTTGACTGCAATACAGACTGCATCCGAGTCAACGGAGTATAGCCAAGCTGGTCCTCTTAAGCCATTTATCTACTCAGGAGCTAATAATGAGAGCATCTTTGCTTCTACTTGAGATTTCTAGGAGAAGCACAGAAACAAGCACTGTAGTTCCTCCACAACAAAAGAATAGAAAATATCCATTTGTTTTTCTGCATCTTTCTCCCAAGTTATCATATGATGGTTTTGCTCCCTGAGAAGTTCACCAGGAAATGAAAGAGGCTTCCATGTGGTTATCACCAATAATAAAGTGCAGGAATAATTTTTACTATCTTCTGTTTGATGGTGGCAATTGCAAACCTACATTAACATAATAGAAAATGAAAGCGCTGGGAAACTGAGTTTTCTGGTGAGTGAATACCTGTGTGCCTTGCCATTTACAATCCTCCAGATTCAGTACAGGGAGAGTAATCTACACCATTAAGGCAAACTATATCTGCGAAACTGTGGTAATGGAACAGAGCCAGAGATGTAGGACCCAGGTTCAAGATTTCCTCTGTAAATCATATTATAAGTTTGTCTTCTTTATAGAAAGCTATAGTCAATGTTCTCCTGTACTGTAAAAGAAATGGCCCAAAAGAAGCAAGACTTGATGGAATGATAAAATAACCACATAAGGGGGAAATCTGTAAAATTCAGTGGATCTACATCAGAATTTGGCAGTGGTTCTCCTAAAACAGAGAAAATGTTATGCACTGTATATCTTAAGCAACGATACACTGGCTTTGCAAAGTCCAGGAAACAGTGATGAAAAAAACACCTTATTTTACCCTGCCTAAATCTATGCACAGAAACTTCCTTCATTGTTTCCAGAAGTGAGAATCCTATTATATGTTTCAAAAACTTAGTAGAATCAGAGGCAAAGCAATGTCATAAGGAATTAGTATATTCTCCCATGTTGGATGTACTTCTGAGATTGTTCAGTATTTCTAGGCACTTGATGTTTTAAGCCAGAACATGCAATCCCACTCCTTTGGCATCCACAAGCATTACAGAGCAGGAACATAGGAAACTGAGAAAATTTTCGTTTAAGGATAACTTGTATCCTTGGAAAGGAAAAAAAAAAAGACTCTGCACTGATATATCACGCCACTGTATCTGGCACCACTGAACGAGCACAGACTGAAAAAGAATCTTCCTAATTTGAGGTTGTCCCAAACAGTTAGCTTACAATCTTCTCAACAGCTGATTTTTATCATCTTGCATGCACGAGTGCTTTCATAGCTCTTAATATTTGGCGCAATCCTTAGATCATAGGGTAACATTTGCTTCTGTGATGGTCCACAAAAAGTTTTTGGTCCACGGGCTAGTATACTGGGGTTGGCTGAATGAAGTCTAGCATGTAGTGAGTGTGCCCAGGCCTGAGTAAAGGTGGTGAGGAGGTTGTTGTTAAGGACAAAGTAACACTGGCTTTGAATACAAGGTACCACTTGAGTGAATTGTGGTGTACCCCACATCAGAATGGTAGCACCAAGAGAAGTTGGATATGAGCTCTGAACACTGTTAGCGTTTGGCTGATCCCTTGAGACGATTCTGATCAAGTCTGCTCTGTGAGGTGTCAGTTGTGCAGACATCAGGGGGAATGGTAGATGCAGGCTCTGAAAACAGAAGTTAAGCCTCGCTGGCAGGAATATTCCTGCTCAGTTCCTTGATCCCATGTAATATCCTCTTCATATGGCCCACTTTGGTCACTCCTAGGTCCTGAAAAAAGAATGCGAATAATAATCTTAGCCCACAAAGAGCTAGTCAAGAGCAGAACACTACGCAGCTGAATATAAAAAATGGAACTAAAGATAAACGACAACATGACAAATGTAGTACCTCAAACACAAAGCAGTAAGGTCATAGAGCTTGACAAAGTAGCAAATAATTATGGAATAAGCTCGAAGCAGCAAAAATCATCCAAACTACACAGACATTCATAGATGCAAAACTCAGTTACTAGCTATGATGATTTGCACAAATCTTAGAAACAAATCCAGCACAACCAAAAACGCAGGGCAGTAGTCAACTAAACAGTCAAGTCAGCACAAGGATGACCACTACTGCAACAGGATTATGCCACACCCCCACACCACTCCCGGATCTGCTCCAGAATGTTGGGAGAACTCCTGCAGCAGATTAAGGGGGGCAACAGTCCATTGTACAAGGAAAAATCCTTGTGCTGACAGAACTGTAGCCTTTGAGCCACACTGAATACAACCCACAATTCAGAAAATGTATTTTAAAATACAGTTTCTCCTGTACCAGAGACACATAACAGATACAATACAGTGGTACCTCGGGTTAAGTACTTAATTCTGGCCGTTCTTAACCTGAAGCGTACTTAACCTGAAGCACCACTTTAGCTAATGGGACCTCCTGCTGCCGCTGCGCCGCCAGAGCACGATTTCTGTTCTTAGCGGAGTTCTTAACCTGAAGCGTACTTAACCTGAAGCGTACTTAACCCGAGGTACCACTGTATACAGTTTGTAATTACACACATCTTCTATTAGACAGTTCTACTTCCACATCAGAAGGGCATCACATTAATCTCCTCTAGCAGAAACAGCATTTCCCCAATGCTAGATAAAGCTTAGCAGAGAATGCTTCGTTGGACCCAGTGTTGTATTGCCTAAAGTCGTGTCTGCAGTTTTTGCTGCCACTGCTTGATCATAAGCAGTGGAAGCAAAGCTTGAAAAGATACTTTGATACTGCAGGGCATATGGTCCACACAGTTCCTGAAACCATCCAGATCCTGGAACAATAAATCACATTAGCAGTTGTGCTGGGCTGCTGCGTGGATCCTGCTGCTTATGCAGGTTCGGTTGAACTCTGCATGCATCCAATCTGAAACTGTTCTACATAAGAAGAGCCAATGGCCCATCTAGTCCAGCATCCTGCTCTCACAGCGGTCAAACAGATGTTTGTGGGAAGCCTGTAAGCAGAGCCTGGTAGCTATTGACAGCCTTATACCCCATGAATATCTCTAATCCTTTCTTAAAGCCATCCAAACTGGTGGCCACCACTGCCTCCTGTGGGTGTGGGTTGCATAGTTTAATTATACACTGGCCGTAGTTTGCACCAGTGCAGACACAGCTGGCTGCAATGCCATGTATTTCCTCAGTTCACTCAAAACTGTATATGAACATTTATGAAAGAAGGCCAGAATATTGATATCTTTCAAGTAACAGTATTCAGAAGTTCAAATCATATAATTCAATGATTAACTGCAGGCCTTGTCTACAACTTTAGAAAGCTTGGTTTGTGGATTTTTAAAGGCTTGGGGTTCTGGATGGAGAGTTTTCCTATCTGATCTGACCTTGCTAGCCCACAGCTGTAAAATACTCGTTACTCTGTCTAAAGCCACCTAGAACGGAGAGTACGCAGACCAGCTCCAAGCACAGTCAGCACAGACGGCCATGCAAATGCAGATGGCTATTCTTGATAAGTCGCTCATGAAGTACCTTGAGGTCTCTCCGTTCAAGATGCAGGAGCTCAGAGCCCCGGACGTCATGCCGGATGAAGATATCCTTATACTCACAAAGACTGAGGTGCTCAAGCCAGGCCGCAACCTCCTCCGTTCCCCAGAGGTGAACTGTCAGAGATGGAAAAGCAGGAGTGTGTTGAGTACCCAAAAGCCCAGAGGAGAGAAAAAGGTGATCACCAGCAAACACCGAAGTAGATCAAAAGAGAAGGGGAAACAATACTAAACCTCATAGTAGAAGGAATGACAAGTGATTCAACAATTCCAGAGCAAGAGAAAGGAAGCAAGATTACAAGACAAGACATGGTTTTAAATGGAGGCTGGATGTAGTGGAAGCTGTTTTTACCTAGGACTGATTATATGCTACTGATAGTATGCCTGAATGGATGCTTGCCACACTGTCTGACCAGCAACTTAACAGGATAACATGTGTGAATATGCACTAAACTATCAAGTAATTCAGCTAAGGTGAGTATCAGTTTGCCACAAGACAAATCTGGACATTCACAGAAATAGTGCAAAATCCAATCTTTAAAAAATGTGTGCTCTGTACCTTTGGGTCTGTTCAAATCGATAGAAAAACATACACCCTGGATTTTCAATGCACAGTGAAAACAGAACCTGGTTTCAGGCTTATGCAACTTCTTCCCTGCCTTCCCCACCTAACCTGCATGGAAGGCAATGCCCAAATGGAGAAAGACCTCAGAATTATAGTATAAGATATGGAGAAGGGGAGCAGAACTAGACTCAAGAAAGTAAGAAAAGCCCTGCTGGATCAAGTCAAAGGTCCGCCTGGTCCAGCATCCTGTTTTCACAAGGGCAAATGAATGGGAAGCCTGCAAGCAGGACCTGAGGGCAACAGCACTCTCCTCACTTGTGGTCCCCAGAGACAGGTATTCAGAGGCATCCTCCATGAATTTGTCTAATCCTCTTTTAAAGCTGATGTATATAGTACATCTTGTGGGAGTGCTCTCTATAGTTGTGCTATGTGAAGAAGTACTTCCTTTTGTTTGTCCTGAATTTTTCAACACTCAGCTTCATCAGGTGACCCTTAGTTCTAGAATCCACTTTGTAGCATACTTGAATTAAATGTGGAAACCGAACAGGGAAACTATGGCTACCAGCTTTTGAACAAACTATGGTTAAGATCCTGGCTTGATGGTAACTATAGTTTCCTGGTTAGAACAGATGCCTCCTAATTAGAAGCTGCAGTCAGCTGGAGACTTGGGTATATTATTCTGGTGTGCTGTGAAGGGAGAAGAGAAGGGACGGCATGCATGGGGAAAGGGATCATTCAACACCCCCCCCCCCCGATCTTATTAAGACAAGATACAATAGTCAGAACCCAATTCATCTGTTCCCTAATGAATAAAGGTTAATAGAAACCCTGATACTTTTGTCACTTCTTTTCAAGGCAACAAGTCTTATTGCACATATTCTTGGTTAGCAAACTCATTTGCGTCCCTAATAGGCACAGTGGCAATGCCTTTTTGTTCCTCTAAAGGGAAAGAAGTTTTGCCATGATCACACACAGCCTCTCCACTAGCCTCGAAATAAAAGAAGAGCAAATAGAACCTCAAAGTCCAGAGGAAAGCGAGAGAATACAGATATACCACAAAATTAATGGGAGAGAGGATGGTACTATTAGCACCATGGAACCAACAGAATTTACAGATGTAAAAGCCAGAATGTTTTCATAAGAAAGAATAGAAGTCAACAAATCAACTAACCCAGCTTGAAAGGAAGTATTCTGATACCATTTGAATTGATGATTTCAAGGGGCCGTTTTTAATATCATACTAATCGATAAGGATTAAAGCTAGGGATGCACCAGTGATGATGCAGAATCCCCAGACATTTAGACATGAGGACTTGATTGAAGACTGAGAGTGAATCAATGAGAGAAAATCATTAACGAAATCAGTTAATTAGCAGTGGGAGATCTGGAGTTATGCGGACTTGGGCTCCACAGTCCTTTTGCTATCTAAAACTACAAATCCTTGAATTAATTGCCTTTGAAAGTCACTGAAGGTCTCTTTGAAGGATGTTCTCAGTTTTTTAAAAAATATTTTAGTGCTGTACATCTTCTAGGAGAGAACCCAGCAAGTGTGTTATTTTGCTAAGGGGAAAATACTGCTATGGGAATGTAAGATACCTGATAAAATAAATGAAAGGTCAAACACAAAAGAGTGTGGGAGGAGAAGTAGGGAGTGTTCAGAGAGAGGCAGAAGAGAAGGGTTTTTGCATTTAGTGGGGGCGCAGATGTGCAGGTGCACATATGGCTACATGTGTGAAGAAGGGCGAAGAGGAAATACACAGACTGGCGGTACCCGGCAATCCCAAGCTGCTACGAGTTTCTTTATTCTTGTTGTTCTTCTCCTTTTTAAACTTTGTCACCAGACGAAATTTGCCGCTCCGGCTGCGTTTAGAATAATCCAGCATTTGGTTCTGCAGGGCGGGGAGAATAACAATATAGATATTTCATGATAAGGAATGTGTATGAGTAAGGTTTTTTTAGGATAGAAGTGAAAAATTGCCATCTCAACTAATTAAATTTCATTCAATTTAGTTACATTAATTTTATTCACATTAGCTCAGGATGCTTTGAAAGAGGAAGGCACCAAGCCGATTACTCTCACTTTCCTGTGCAATCCCAGTAACAAATCACAACGAAAGGCTCTCAATAGCTCTACCCTCCTCATCTGACATTACCTCTTCATCACTGGGTTCCATTAGCTGCCACAGCCAAGGAATGTCTGCTAGCTTCCTCATATGAAAGTCCATTTCTGCCAGCGCTGCTAGGAGCTGCTCCTTCTGTGGGGGATCCAACTGCTGCATCAGAAATAAAGCACACCAGCACACCTAAGAGCTGCACAGCCTAATGGAGAACTATCTAACCACTATCAAGACAACCAGAATCCCTAATTAACTGTAATTTCCTATTTTGTCTAAACAAGGGAAAATATGGTTACCAGGTTCAAATAAGCCAGGATTTTATACCAACTTCAAACTGTAGTTTAAGATCAGGCTTGTTCAAAAGTTGGTAACTATAGTTTCCTGGTTTAAATGAAACAAGGAGCTATAGTTTAATTGTACCTTGTGTGAAGGAAGGACTGAAGGAGCTCTGTGCACAGGCAAAAGCCTCATTCACATCTTAGCCAAGATATGATTGTCCAAATGTAAACTCATACCTTCCAAGCTGTGACCATCCTCGTGCTGTTATTTGGCTTTTTAAAAAAGTCTTCTACTTTTTCAAGCCCAACTACAATGGAGATGTTATTTTGCTGGGTTGAGGGGCAGTGGTGGAGGATCCTCACCGGCACCCGGGGCGGGACACCGAGGGGCGGGGTGAACTGCCCGGTGATGCACACGTGGCATCTCGTACGAAGTGCGCACGTGCGGCATCTCGTACGGTCGCCGTGCAAGAGGCAGCCCGTATGGACGCCCGTATAGACGGCGCGTGAGAGCGGTAGCCCGTATGGACATATTGACTGTGTGTGCCCTCGGCCACTCTACAGCTGGGGGGGAGGCAGGGGCCGTCTTGTCACCCCCCCCCCCCCGAGTGGCACCTGGGGTGGCCCCACTTCGTATGCCCCTGTGGAGGGGTGCTGCGGCAGCTAGGTTTGACTTTGCCTTCCCCACCTTTCATCCCTTCTTCTGGACAAAAGATACTTCTGCCACAATTAGGCTTAAAAGAAGCTTTCTTTTGTTCCAAAAGAAGTCTAATTGTTGCAGGGTGTGTTATCTTCCTGGAGATTGGAGTGGAGGAAAGGTTAACTCTGGACTTCTCAGCTGCACTGTCCAAGAAGATCACTCCTCCACTATACTACATTTTGCAAAATACACACACATTGAACCAAACTTCTGGCAATGGGAGGAATACATGTGGTTGCAATGTGTGTGTGGTATGTATACAGTTTCTATGGTTTGCAAATATGCCCATGGCCCATTTTTGTTTACTGAATATCCAGGCAAACTATTATTCTAAATAACTGCTGTTATTTTTCTTCTGACAAATGGAATTATATTTCTAGAATATATTGGTATGTATTATTCTAAAGAGCTCTAGCATGTGCTTGCTGCATCATGGAAAATAAAACCATGGATCTAATGTTGCTAAACTGCAGAAATAGGAAACAACAATATTTAGGGACCGGATGAGGGAGGTAAAAGCACTGTCAACTGTGTGAGTGCCTAGCTGCGGACTTGAAAAAACAGGGAGAATTATGTTCTCAGCAAGGGCAAAAAAGGTAACAGAAATAACTAAACAGACACCTTTCCTGCTATTTATCCCTTACCAGGGCCATTTTGCCAGCCAGGAGCAGTTCTGTTTCATCATGCAGAGCTTTAATATTATTCACCATCTCTACAACAAGGTTGCAGTTCAGGCCCTGTGGAAAGACCATAAGCATTAGGACTGGAGATCTGAAACTCCAAGCCAATATAAAACTAAATATAATAGTCACAGAGCCCAAGCAATAGGAAGAAGTTGGGTTCAGGCAAAGAGAAACCCCCCATACCTCTGTAGACTTGGACTTGGCATATACTTTGTCCATAGACTTGGAGCTAGCATTGACTGCATGAGCAAGTTCTTGTTCCATGTCTTGGTATGACTGGGCTATTTCCCGAATGCTGCAGGTGGGAAGGGGAGGGGTTAAGAAAGCAATAGCATAAACCTTCTGGGCTGTTATCTCATTCTGGCACCACCACCTCCAAATGAACCCGAGAAGAAAAGAAAATGGCCTCACCTGTGAATTAGAGTGCCTGCTGCTTGGCAAAACTGATTGATCTGGGTGGACTCTTCTTCAGATATAATCTCTGGATGCAGGGAGAAAGAAGCAGGGCGGGGCAGCTCACATTTTTGTTTGTCTTCCCAAGACTTTAGGGTGCTCTCAAATGCCTGGAAAAAAGGAAGGCTATTACTATTCCATGCCATCAGTGATTATTTAGGAGAAGCTGATATATTTATACTATACTTTCTGCATACACAGAAACATTTTCCCCCATCTCTATCATGATTTTATTTACCAGATTTTTAGACCAACTTTCATCACATGTAGTGATCTCAGGGTAGTTTCTGACATAATTTATTCCATTCAGCACAAATATATCACATTCATGAACAATAATATGCAATACTTAAAACCAATCATTAATAAAATACTACAGGAAAAACCTAAAATATAAAATAAAGGTAAAGGGACCCCTGACCATTAGGTCCAGTCGTGTCCGACTCTGGGGTTACGACGCTCATCTCGCTTTATTGGCCGAGAACCGGCGTACAGCTTCCAGGTCATGTGGCCAGCATGACAAAGCCGCTTCTGGCGAACCAGAGCAGCACACGGAAACGCCGTTTACCTTCCCGCCGGAGCGGTTTCTATTTATCTACTTGCACTTTGATGTGCTTTCGAACTGCTAGGTGGGCAGGAGCTGGGACCGAGCAACGGGAGCTCACCCCATCGCAGGGATTCGAACCGCCGACCTTCTGATCAGCAAGCCCTAGGCTCTGTGGTTTAACCCACAGCGCCACCTGGGTCCTCAAAAAATATAAAATAGCATCCACTAATTTCCCTTAAAGGCCTGGGAGAACATATAAGGTTCCATTACCAAGTGATAACATAGCAAAACTGTTTCCATCTGCACTTCCATGGGAAGGGAATCCCACAATCAGGGTCCTCTCCCTTAGTATCACACAGCAGACCAAGCCCACTGGCAGGATGACAAGAGCAGCCCTCCCAACCACAGAGTCCAAGACTGACGATATTCCACATCAGCCTTGGAGTGGAGGAGCTCAGATTTCTCTTTTGCTTGGCAGGTTTATCTCTCAATGTATAAGAAGGTTCCTCTTACCCTATCTCTGGTTAGTGTCTGTGCCCTGTTTTTATGAACAATCCAAATATATCCTGGAGGTTGGATCCAGGCCTCTCCATCAACTTGCACAGGAACTCCTTCGTCTCCCAAGATTGCTATCTTCACTGTCCGGCACTATGAGAAATCCTTGTGTTAAACACATCCTAAATCATACAGCATGTCATGTTTTGTTTACAGCAGCCCAAGTATCTCCCTATGTCCCACAGTAACTAACAGTTTTCCCAGCTTGTTTCCTCTGGTGCTGCTAGATGAGAATTTGAATTTGTAAGTTCTACCCAGCTCAGTGCAATATTGAGAAACCAGCCTATGCTGAATGCTGTTGATCACTGCCTTTATTAGCCTTGAACCTTATATCAACCACTGAATGCAGAGTTATAGGCTATAGGCTTTATAGAACAGACAATAACTCTTTGGTTCTCTCAAAGAAAAACAGGTAATGTGCAAAATCTCCTGTGGACCGCAAGCAGAATAGTAAGCAGCATGGACTGGCTAGATGCAGAGGCGGGGTGGGAGGCACCAGCAGGGGAACCCACAAGGGAACCCAAGGAAGAAGGTTCAGAGCCAGGGGATTGGTGGTGGGACAACAATGAGTGGTCAGAGGGAGAAGAAGGGGCAGACTAGGAGGAGGTGGTGTCAGAAGCTGAAAAGGCAACAGGGTTTAGTGAGCAGGAAGAGGCTGGGGCAGAGATCAGTCCAGAATCAGAGGCAGGAGAGGTGGGGGGCCAGGAGACAGAGACGAGGCAGGCTGCTGAAGAATCCAAGGAGTCTCTCCCTCCTGCTGCGACCAGCTCCCCACCCCTCTGGTCTCCCAGAACACACAGAGGAATGAAGAGAGCAGAGCAATGAGAGAATAGATGAAGGAGCCTGAAATTTCTTTGGAAAGACCATGAGGAAGAGGAGTCTTAGGGAGTGGTGGAAAGGCTGGGACCTTCAGTCCTCGCAACTCCCTCCTTGGGGCAAGACCTACTGGGAAGAGTTGCTGTGATCACCAAGCCTGCACTCTTTGGGTTTCTTTGAATAAAGAGCTAACTTCACTGACATTGGGTGTTTTATTGCTGACCTATGCATGACTCCGGCTCCTGAAAGATACCTGGGCAATTCGGTGATGCTGTAGGTTAATCACACGTGAGACAGCCATTTGCATACTACCAAACACTGCTACCACTTCCAGGATCTTGTCATCGAAAGAAGGAGCTGTGAATGTCTAAGAGAAACAAAGAAAGAGAAACTAATCCAGCTTGAGCTTCAGTTATAATGGCCTCCTTTGCATCTCAATAATGTCAGGGCAAGACACAGCTATATATCCTCCTGACATCTCTCCCTATACCCCAATCTAGTTGCTGCTAGTATAGTAATAAATCAAGTAGTGCTGCTGCCTAGTGGAGAAGAATGATGAGAGATAATCAGCAGACACTGGCAATCAACCAAACGAACATATCAGCATTAAAAACCAGGAGACCTTTGGCTGGACTGGTGGATACATTCCCCTCAATCTGACCCATTTTGTGGTGGCAAGTGAGAGTGTGCTTGTATATCCCAGGATCATCTGCCCCAACTCTGGCATCTGTGGATGTTACATTTGAGTTTACACACACTGAATTATATTCATATAGGCCAAAATCATGCAACCAATTCCTCAGAAAAACAGCATTTGTGCAATCTTAGTCCATACCCATAGATAACATTACAATGTGGCACTCATATTGAAACAAACAGGTATCTAAAACTCTCTAGGTATGAGTGTTTCATTTGAAGGTTTTGGGTACAAAGAAGAAGAAATGGAATGTGAATGCCACCTTCATTTGCAAAATTTTAAAAGTACTCACATCATCTTCCTTAGTGCCCCCCCAGAAGTTGGTGCCTCCTGCATAGCTGGGAATGTTGAGTACGGCAATTCCCTGAAGACTGGGCAAAGGAATTGGACGTCCATCACACTGCATTATATAAATAAAATTGTATATAGTGTGTAAGATTCTACAGGTTTCAAGAATCAGTAAGTTACCTGCCTTTAAAAGTGCTTAAGAGATTGGCAATTAATCAGAGTTTATCTCAGGGTGAGAAACCTCTTTCAGACACAGGACCTCGTTTTCTCTTGGTCAACCTTCCAAGGGCTGCATGACAGTGGTTGGTGTGGCTGAGACAAATGTGGGTGTGGCCAAACTTCCCCCAACACATAGGTATATACACACAGTGCACATACCCACACATACACCCCCTGGCCCCCAGCAATTAGACTTGAAAAAAGCATGTATTTATTTAGAGCATTTGGAAGCTTTTTAAAGCTTAATAGCAAGGGGGAATATTGTTGGAGATTGCATCTGGGGGTGGTTATTCCATCCCTTCCCAGCTGCATTATTCAAGAAGAACCTTCCGCCTGCAACAATTAAACTTAAAAAAAACCTTTTGATTGCAGTCAACAGAAGACTTATTTAAGACCTAACTGCAGTTGGGGTGGGGTGATTTGGGGTTCACTACTGGAAAGGCATAATTAATTCTCCCCTCCTCAGCTGTGACCACCACTGTCAAAACAGCTCCTCCACCATTACAATTAAACTTGAAAGAAACCTTCTATTGTAGCCAATAGAAAGGATTTTAAAAACCTAATTGCAGTTTGGGGGTTTGGGTGTGCGGGTACACAGTTGGGAAGAGTTCACAAGCAAACGGAGCCCCAGCTGATGAAGTATCAGGGCAAGTTAAACAACCAAGCAATAAGAGGCTAAATAACACCCATTCAATTATTTAATTAAAGCAGCTCAGACTAGTAAGAGAACAGTGAAGTTGCTGTGCTAGCAGACAAATCCTGTAATAACTCATAACTCAGGAGCTAAGCTCTAGGGTTAGGAAGCAGGGAAGCATGAATCATACAAGTTAGGCTAATGGTGCATGATAGCAAACAAATAATTTCATGTTTGCATAAACCAAGGAGGTTAAAGGCTACTCATTACCTCTAGCAAAACTTTTTGTTCTAAGTTTTTGTAAGTTCTGTGCAGCAGCTCCTTTGTTCCAAGAACTCCGTACCACATCATGTTCTTCGTACGACTTCTGAAAATGGAAAGCAAAGAATCAAGTGGTGCAATGGACCACAAATTGCACTGTAATTTATACTATGATGTTCAAATGAAACCTCGCTGCCCGAAAGAAAACAAAAGCCAGACACTGAAATACTTTATCCACTATCCTACAGCAAGAAGTATTAAAGGAGCAAAAAATGTGGTAAATTATAATTGGTTTCTCTGGAAAGAAATAACTTTGGGGGAAAAATTGTTGGACCTAGCAACACAAATCATCAAAGCACTCAGCCTATGGTTTGCAGTTCTTTAGAAGTAAAAGTGGCCTTATAAGCACATCTGCCAAGGCAGTTGTGAAATAAAAGAAATGCTGCATCCAATTCCTATCAAAGCCTGCTTGTTACGAAGAAGCTGAAGAAATGAATTACCCAGTATGCTGAAATTTCTATTTAGTTAAATGCTACCATTGAATAGTGCATTGACACAGTCGAGTAGCTTGATGAAATGTGAAGGAGATTTATAACTGTAGTTGACACAACAGGATACAGGTTTTTAAAATGTATAAAACAGCTCCACAAATGATTGATTACCTGCACTTTTCTGGATGCTCGTCACGCTTGTTGTTGAAGTCCAAAGAGATCTTTGCATCCAGTCCGATTCCAAAATAGTTATTCATCACACATTTCTCTACGTAACAATCACTATAAAGAGCAAGAGAGACACCTTTGATTTAAAGTGGTGGGGTATTTCAGCATTCTCTATATGCCCCTGTGGATAAGCCCATTTTCTGCAGCTTCCCAATATGGCCTGTGTATATGAATGAGCTGTCCACCTGTGCACTAGGAATAAAGCTTGTCAAAGGGGGCCTCTGGATTATGTCTCCTATTTCAATAACAAATGACTCAATAACCTAAAACAAAGAGAAGCAAAATAAAATTCCTTTCCATTTCCTTCTTGGGATACAAAAATAACTGGATAGCTCAGTTGGTTAGAGCATGGTGCTGATAATACCAAGGTTGCAGGTTTGATCCCTGAATGGGACAGCTGCATATTCCTACATTGCAGGTGGGGAACTAGATGATCCTCAGGGTCCCTTCCAACTCTACAAGTCTATGATTCTAGGAAAAGTTTTAGAAACGTCTTAGCCAAAAGAACATAGTCAGCTTTCTCATCACAACTGGCAGTTTCTGTCACTTAAAAAAACTGAAACATATTACAGGCAACTCCCCATATACATGTGCTCTACTTGTGTCCTCTATTTGCGAAAAGGGTGTCCTCTTTGGGCTCCGGGGAGGGTCTCCGCACAAGCCAGAGGGGCAGCAGGGCTTCCTCAACTGATGTGTAGGGAAGTGGCAACTGTTGCTGTGCTATCCCTCACGTCAGCTGTTGGGCGGTGAGGCTGAGCAGCTCAACAAAGCCCTGCTGTCCCTCCAGCTTGTGATGAGACCCACCTTGGAGCCCGAAGAGGCTCTGGGGTGGGTCTCCTCATGAGCCACTAGGACTCTCCAGGGTGCTCCCTATTATAGGCGGTTTCGTATATGCTCATGTGGGCCTGGAACGGAACCCACACATAATGTTTAATATGAGACCAGCCATCATGATGGAGGGAGACTTTGCTAGAATTCAGGTAAGCATGTTAGTAAGTAAAGTCATCTCTTCTAAAAAACAGGGCTGTTTTCAGTGTGACCACTTTCTGCAAAATCAAAATACTAGACAAGTTTCGTAGAGACTGTCTTGCCTTGTCTACTTGCTGTTAAAATGATTTATTCTTCAGCAATACAGTGACAAAGGGAATTCAATTCCCTTCACTCTTATTTGAATACTCACAGATTTTCTGGCTCGGAGTTAAAAGGGTCTGCATTGATCAACAACCGGCTGATGACAGAACCTCCAGGTAGAGAACCAGATGCCCCAGCACGGATATCTGTCAACAGAATACAAAACTTACAGGAAGCTGCAAGGAGTTTATGAAGCATGCAGGACACAGCATATTTTCAATTGGCAAAACAGGATCTATTTTACCTCCAAAACCAACAAGATGTCACTTCTGGAGCATGAAACATTATCTCACACTTTCACTGTTGCTGAACAATGAGGAAAAAACAGGAATTTAGACCTATGAGTAACTCCAGCATTAGTCCTTAAATCCTACACAGAAGCAGATTCAAGCAAATAGGTTTTCTAATTCCTATGAACAATTTATGTGTGCCTGAGAAAAAAACAGAACTTTCCCTACCATATGTTTTGATTTAATGATATCAAACTAGATATGATGTTAAATACGTATGTTGTTTACCTTTAACATGCATGTTTTTAGAAAATTTAGATTGGGGCAGCAGCTGATAATTATTGGGATTGCAGTACATGGGGAAGGGGGAGTTTAACCCTTTCTTCTCCAACTGTGGTCCCAACAAAAATAAATTTCAAGCTGCAATGGGTGGAAAATCCTCCGCTGGTGCGAATGGTAGATTTCCTTCCAATACAAATAGCAACTTCAAATGAAAGATTTTCTTCAGGACCACAGAAGGGATGAAAGGGTTAACCCCCGAATGACCCAAAATCCTTGTATTCTGCAATCCACATTTATCAGCCACCTTCCCTTTTTAGTAGCTATCCACATTTTTAAAATGCACATTAAATGCAAACACAAATTTAAACTCATGTCTCGTTTGGTTAGAAAGCTGGGAAAAATATGTCCAAGATTTTGTTCTGAAGTGGGACCCACTCAGCTTCCCAACTTCTATAAGGAAAATCCTCAGAATTTATATGGAAATGCATGCATGTGGCCCCAAAACAGAGATGTAAGTAAAATGGGCCACTATAAAGCAGTAGCTTGTAAATATTGCTTCAATCCTGCAGTTATTAACATGTGCCTCTAAATACTGAATAACAGACCTCATTGTTCGTATAGCATAGCTCTTGTTCAAAACCAGTTGGTTTACTTTTTTTTCTCTGAACAACAATTAGCTTTCCTGGTGATGATCAGTCCATTTTAGGAGTAAGATTTTGAAAATCTGGACGTTTTAAGCAGTATACCCTAATTCCATACTTGTTCTCACAGATGGGCTATAGCTTTACCATACATGCCCCCTTTCCAGTAGTAGATAAAAGGAGATGATACAGAAAAAATATCTTAAGCTAACAGAGAAGACAGGTACAAAAGGAGCAGGGGTTACGCTGGAGAGAAAACGAAAAAAATGGAAAGGAACTATTTGTGTGCCCCTTCCGCAAGAGGTCCGGAAGGTGGAAACACAAGAACAGGCCTTTTCTGCAGTGGCTCCCCATTTGTGGAATGCTATCCCCAGGGAGGCTCACCTGGTGCCTTCATTACATATCTTTAGGCATCAGGTGAAAACATTCCCAGGCCTCTGGATAATAAAACGATCTATGGTCTTTTAAACAAAAGGGGGGGAAACTGTTTGTTTGTTATCACATTATGTATTTTTGTGTTTTTAAACTGTAAACTAGCCCTGTGATCCTTGGACGAATGGCGGTATATACAATTAATACATAATGAAAATATAAATAAAATAATAATAAAGAGAGGGATGCTGTACTGGGCAAGGCAGAGAACTAGTCTAGGACCCAAAAGTTGGCTATGTGTTCCCTGACTTTCTGGGGTGGTAGAAGGAGCTAATCCATCAGTAATGGATTACAGAAAAACCAAGTTCTGTCCTCAGTACCAGGAGAGGTCATCTCTGGTTTAGCTAGACGGGAAGAGTGTTGTTGCACTCACTGGGGTAGATGATCTTTGCATTCAGCATTGGCAGATTATCCCGATTTCCTGCCTGGGGAGGAAGAGAGGCAGAGCTTCCCACTGATAAAGTTCCTTTACTTATTAATCTTTCACAAGGAGACTTGATAACTATAAAATACAACAAAAATCACAGGTACCATTAGAATGCTATGAGACGACGAACAGAAAACTTAGGTGTAGTGGGACATATTGTTTGTTAGTTACAAACTGTGCTATGAAAACCAACATTTTCAGCTAGGTACTCTTCATCTGGGCAGATTCTTTATGGGTTTTTATATTGTAGCCAAAGAAAAAGCCTTAGCTGGAATAAAGATGTTCTGAAGTGCTCCCAGTTCAAAATACTGTATAACATCTAACAAATACTATGCAATTCTCTTTGCCATGATTTCCTGTGCCTTTCTGTTATTTTCTAACATTTTCTAACCAACACTGAAAATGTTCCAAGAAAGACCCATCATGACGTTGAAGCCAATATTAAAATATATTCAATCTAAGAGATCGTTGTCATAATTAAAATATCTGAAAGTCCAAGGAGATCTGTAAGTATATGAAATTGAGGACAAGCTTCTATTAATAACTAAATACTGGGTTCTTTTGGAAACTATATTAAGTTATGCTTTTAATTAAACAAAGGGACTTGTGAAAGAACTATTAATTACTTAAGTTTGTTATAAATATTTACAATTCCACAGACTTTGTGAAATTTTGATGCTTTTGAAAACTAAGGTTTTTACCTTTCCGATGGCTCCTCCCTTTTGGAAATCCATAGTTGCCAGTGTGTGAAGACTGTAAGGAGATTTTATTTTCACTCCTTAAGTCCTTTCCCTCTTCAGCGGTAGAGAGACCCAAGAGGAAGCTCTCCTGTTCTTGGGTTTGAGCGTTTTGTTCATCTACAGCTAAACAGTAAAACAGTAACAGAGTCAGACAAACTTGCTTGGTTCTTTAGGAAAGCCCCATGAACAAGTATTAAAATTCTTTCTATTCACATATCTTTTCTCAACATAGATAACCAATTTGTATATAAAATTTACACCTCAAAGCATTCATACATAGAGCTGGAAGGGGCATCTGTAACCCATGTTCTGATGAAAGTGCATCATGATCCACTCAACTTCAATGTCACAATGTAACTTCAGTATTGTTTATAAATAACAGAAGTCAAATGACTACTGTAACTACAGTGGAACCTCGGTTGTCGAACGTAATCCGTTCCTGAAGACTGTTCGACTTCCGAAACATTTGACAACTGAGGCACAATTGCCGGTCGGCAAATTCCTTTTAAAAAATGGATAAATGCGCCTCAGAAGCCGTTTAACTTCCGAGGTCCATTTGAAAACGGAAGCATTCACTTGTGTTCGGCTTCCGAAGCGTTTGACAACTGAGGTTCCACTGTACCAATATAAAATATTACTTTAGAGTAATTCAGCTGACTTGCACATTTCACACTGTAGTTCCTGCCCACAAACTGCATCTATGTTCAAGAATGAAGATAAGGAACACTTGCAGGAGGAGATAGGAGCCTTTCTAATCAAAATTAAAATGGTTCTGCCAATATGGAAAAAGGTGCAATGGTTGCACTTCCAAGGATATATTTGTCATGTGACCAAAGCCATTTCCAGAAGACCTGCCTTTATTTGCAAGAAGCATTTGGTAACCAAAGAAATGATACTAAAAATGGAAAACAAATAAAGGACACTAAAGGAACAAAAGGATTTATTCTGCTTATTTACCCTCTGTGTAATGACAGAAAAAGTCATGTGAACCTGGTCCTAAGCCAAGCTTAGAAATACAGCTCCTCAGTTTTCAAATATTTATTGTTAAGGTCAATGACCATCAGGAACAAAAGGAAACAAAATAGGAAGCACATAAAACACATACTCCAAATATGTAGAATAAGAGTAAAATAAAATAGACCCCAAAAAACCACAGAGCATGGTTTTAACTGTAGAAAGCCAGCATACAAATAAAATTATGCATGTATGTATGCACGTCTGAAAGAAAGAAAAAACCATGAGCACTCATTAACATGTTACAATAAACTCTTGGTTTGTTACTCCAAATTTGAACAGAGTGAAATGGGAGTGATTCAACAGCATGCACTACCACGCTGCTTGTTTATGACTTAGCATGACAGGTGAACATGGTCAGAGTCAGCTAACATGTTCGATAAGGCTGATCTGATAAATGTTTTTATTACTTCTGAAAAGCTTTTGACATCAGAAAAAATGGCAGCTTCATGGTAAAAACCCTACATAGTCTACAGAATTCATTTCTGACTTTTGAAGGAATTATACAGCCTACTTAAAATTCTCGTATGTCTTGATAATACAGTAGCACCTTTCCTTTCATATAGCACTTGAGGCGCATACAGGATTTCCCCAGTCCTTACCTTTTTCTGCATGCTCTATAATCTGACGAATAGCTTTTTTCAGACTGTTGGCTCTCAACATCAATTGCTCACGTGGACGAAATATCTGAGGACGGGCAGTGCAAGAGGAGCCTACTGAACGCTCACTAGAAGAATCACAAGCACTGCCTGAACCATCGCCATCTTCGGTCTCTTCTGCTATGGTAGGAGGCGGGTTTGGCAAAGATGACAAAGCTTGAGATTCTTCATTCAGTGTTTTCAGAAGGGAGTCGAGCTTCTCTTTCAAAACAGAGCACTACAAGTACAAAGCATAAAGTTTTATAGAAATTGTTTAAAGTTGTGTGCGTGTGTTGGAGAGAGAGGGAGGGAAAGAGAGAGATTTGAATTTCGTTTCCCCCCAAATACCTTTCTGGCCATGACTTCTGACTCCTCAGAGCTTTCCGGTGCTTTCTCGTAGGCTTTCCCTACTCGAGCTACAAAATCCTTCACAGTCTCACAGAGCACCCTAAGTGAAGTAGAACAGATAAGCAATAATTATTTCCCCAACACACATAATATAGCAGACTTCTTTATACCACCTCTCTCTGGAGTACTTACTTGGCTGATGAAATGACCACTGAGTGTTGGTCGGATGTCAAGATTTTGGATAAATGAGCAGCCACAGAATCTTCATAGAAGAGAATCTGCTGCACCTTGTCATAGTCAGAAATGGATAATTGTTATCATTTCATCTGGACTTGCACATCACAGGGTCAACATGGAGCAGTACATGCTGTATTCTTGGCTCCCCATAAAGGTGTAGCCATGATTTCAGTTTACTCTACAGTGAGCAGTCACAAAACATACAAACAAGTCAAGCAACTTGGTATTCACTTCACTGTGGCATCAGACAAGGGAAATGATTGCAGTAAAACTTAACATTTGTTTGAGCTATGAAAACAATTAAAAATATTTTTTAATCTGGAGAATGCTTTAGTTTTTAGCCTCTCTGAGTCCTTTCTACATATCTGAGTATAGAAGCCATGCCTCCTCTTAGAGCTATTTCCCCATGTATCTATCTCATAGGTGTTTTGCTCTGCTATCATCTAACTTTTTTAGTTCATTTTCATGGTCCCCCCGATGTATACAACTACCTCAGAATCTTCACTGAAATCTTCAGTGACTGTAGAAGCAGATGCTTGCCGAGGAAGTTTTGTTTCATACACCATAATGCTCCACCTATTGAAAAAGAGACATCACAGCATTTAATACAAATTAGATACCCTTAAAAGGGCACACACGTTTTATGAAGAAGCAACAGGGAGTGAATGCTTAAGGCAGATGATTCTAGAAGGAACACACTTTTCCTTCTAACATCTCTGTATTAAAAATGAACAGAGGAAATTGATCCTTTTGACTGTTTTTTTTGTTCAGGTGTAACATGTGCAATGAGGCAGGGCCAGCATGCATAGATGCCTCACACAGAGACAAATCTCATCTCTTCAAACTCACAAAAATACCCTTAAACTATTGGGAAGGAAGGAGAGCTATCCTGAAAAAGCAACTCCTCCTAAAATTAGGGAATCCTGGGATACATAGGAGGAACTATTCAGCATAGTTATTACTATATTGACTGATACAGAAAACAGCTGCTGTTAAAAGAATGCCATACAAAAATCTTTCAGAGATGCCTTCCTCGTTTCCACTGCTGTATCACACAGCTCGTTAAACACCCACAACCCATTAAACAGACCCACCGCAGAGTAAAACAGACCCACTGACAAAAAACTTCAGACTTTGGGCCATATATAGCACTGAAGCTCCAGAAGTGCAAGGGACTTCCATGTGCACATTTGGTGACTCTGACTATCGCTGTGTTAGGGAACAGGACCAGAATAATAGAACAGCACCTACCTGTCAAGCATTTTGGTACTGGCCCTTTCCAGCTTTTCCAGTATCTGAGGAAGTTGAGTGTCATCATCACAAGCAGATCCCCAGCCCAACACACGGGCAAGATCATTGCCTGTGCCCAAGGGCAACACTCCCAACTGGCACTACATAGGAAGGGGAGAATAAAAATAAGACTAGCCAAAGGGATTCACTGCCCACACCAACTCTGAACACTGAATGTTTTCTAGTTGATTTCTTACAGTAAAGACGATGTGAGAAAATTACACAGTAAAGAGTCCAAAAAGAAAATACGTCGTTAATATTTCACCCACATTGTTTCACCATTTTCAAATTATTATTTTTGTTTTATTTTTTTGCAGTCCTCCCACCCCAGATCCTTATTTAAGAATTCCTACCCATTAAAAAAAAATATTTCCCCAGCTTTCCATTACAAGGAATGGTGGTTATTCCTATTCAAAGCAATTATTTAAAATCTACTTTTTCTTCAAATCTTGCCTTTCAGCATCTACAGGTCTTTTTTAAAAAATATGGAGACCCACTGTGTATGTTGCTGGAGTTTACAACAATAACAACAACAAGGATGCAATGTAGGGCTGGCAACAGTCAAAAATAGCTGCTAAGAAATCTGTTTCTAAAAAGTTAAAGTGTGAGAAACAGAGTTTAATTACAGCCATGACATTGAACAATAGTTGGAGGCTTTGTTAAAGATAAGTATTTCAGTTAACCACAAAGTGGTGCTATTGCCATTTTGAAACAAGAATTATTTGTTATCATAAAGGAAATACTTCCATTCCAAGCAAATAGCTTATTTCAAGAACTAGGCATGATTTATATCATCAAGTATCAGCCCAACGATAACTTCAAAACTGCCTGCACAGAGGCTACTCTACATGGTTTGTGCCATGAAACTGTGAATTGGAATAAAGGGTTTGAAGACTGCAGTGGCACAGTGAAAGCTGAAAGTTACGCATGGTGAACATCTACACATGAATGAGTTCCTATGCGGAACAGCACTGCTGGACTTAAACAGGGCCTTGTGAACCAGCCCTAAGCAAACAAATACATAAAAGACTACACCCTTTAATACTTCCTGAGACCAGAACGATATTTGGCTGGGGGAAGATATTGTGATAAACACTAGGTGGGGGCAATATCTACTGCTGCTCTCTTGCAAATGAACCTTACTCACATTCAGTAAACACTGAGTTGGGAATCCCATGTTTGTCATGCAAACTTTCAGTCTTAGATATTTCATTATTCTAGGCAAAATTGTATTTCATAAGTCCTCCTTGTTCCCTTTTGTCATTTAGCCAATTCACATGTAGAATGGCAACTTAAGAGAAAATACCTGTTTATGGAGACTAAGGCTGTCAATTTCAGAGAGAACCCATCCAACGCTTCCATCCCCACCACACACCAGAATTCGGAAGGTGTCGAATTTCTGGAATAAACGTAAACTGCACAGGAAAAAAAGGTGTATCTGCTATAATGTATTATTAAAATATGAGAGAGTTTAACAACTAAAATCTATTTGACAGGAGTAATAAAGGCTTTTGTTGGATTTCAAATTAATCAGAATCTGTATTTGCAGGGGCAAAGTAACAGCAGTGTACCAGTTAAAGGTAGATAGCCGTGTTGGTCTGTCATAGTCAAAACAAAACAAAATAAAAATTTTTTCCTTCCAGTAGCACCTTAGAGACCAACTAAGTTTGTTCTTGGTATGAGCTTTCGTGTGCATGCACACTTCTTCAGATACACAGTGTATCTGAAGAAGTGTGCATGCACACGAAAGCTCATACCAAGAACAAACTTAGTTGGTCTCTAAGGTGCTACTGGAAGGAAAAATTTTTTATTTTATTTTGTTTTAGCAGTGTACCAGTTAGCCATCTATGCAACACAAAGACATAAGTTTGGGTACTAGAGTATTTGGGGTTTTTTTTAGCAGATACTAACTTCCCGAACAAGAACTACAGATAGTGGTTTGCAATTCAACAAAAAAATGAAAGGTTATACGGGGCTTCATAAGGGGTACCATATCCCTGCAGTAAATGTAACAGAATGAACATATATATTTTGAGACCATAGCTCAGTGGTTGAACATGTGTTTACATCAAGAGGTCTCTAGGCTCACTCACCTGGCATCACCAGTTAAAGCAGCAGATAGCTGGTGATGTGAAGGACCTAAGCCTAAAATCCTAAAGAGTCACTGCCAGTCAGAGTAGGCAATAGTGGATTAGATGGACAAATAGTCTGACCTAGTAAGGCAGCTTTCTAAACTTTAAAGGCGTTCTTATTCAAAGACACAGAGAAGCATAAATTACAGCAAGTCTGCAACTTGTGTGCATTTAACTTGTGCACATTCAGCTGTATGCGCATGGCAAAAAAAAAAAAAGATTTAAACATTTTAAAGGGCGTGGGGTTCCAAGAAAAATGACTTTGGCAATCCCACCCACAATTGAATCCAATGGGTTCTGACATTATGCATTTTGGCTTTAGGCAAGACCCCCAGAATGTAGCCCCAACTTAAGTTGCAGACCTATCGTACAACACTCAGGCATAAAGACTTTCAACACAATTTTCATGCAAGGAACACAACAATCCTAAGTGGAGAAGACGTCCCCGGATATAGTAGCTTCCAAATCTACTTATAAAATGAAATCAAATCCTCATATATCACAAGCTTACTGAGAACAGCAGCCTAACTTTTGTTGAAAGCAGCAACAGAGCATTGATACATGAATGTTAATCAATGTGGATATACAACAGATACCTACACCCCAGATTTTGAGAATATTGGCACAGATCACAGATGGATACATTAGAGGTTATATTCTATACCTACATTATACAGAGCACCCACCCAGTGAGCATTAGGATTCTCTCCGATCCCCTCCTCCTCAAGTAATACAGTCAAACCTCAGTTCTGGAATGGCTCCGCTTTTGAACGTTTCGGCTCCTGAACGCTGAAAACCCGGAAGTAAATGCTCCAGTTTTCGAATGTTTTTTGGAACCCGAACATCCGACATGACTTCCACTTGAGTGCAAGAAGCTCTTGCAACCAATTGGAAGCCGCGCCTCAGTTGTCAAACGTTTCGGAAGTCAAACGGTCTTCTGGAACGGATTACATTTGACAACTGAGGTTTCACTGTATACACATTCTTTTTCTCCAATACTGCCACATTATATAAACTCATGCTCTGTCCCTCATGAGTAAATACTCTAAGTATTTGCAGGCATCTGTACATCAAGAGAGCATCTCTTACCCGAGGTGAGGTCCTCCATTCATAAGATCAAAGACCTGTGCAGGATTCAGCAGTTGCTTGAATCTTCGTAGGAACTTTACTCCCTGGTTGTCTCCACTTTTTGAGTTAACAAAGACCAGCAAAGGACTTGTGCAAGAAGGGGGACAAGTGGCTTTCCAGAACCCTGAGAGGGAAAAGCAAAAATTAAGAATAATTGAGCTCTATTACCACAGGGTGGCTAATAGTCTGCAGATCTTTAAGTGATCTTTAACCAGCATATTACATGGAACCATATGGCTGTTTCAATATACTAACTGTTTCCCCCCCCTTTTTTAAAAAATGAAAGATTCCAATGGTGACATTTTAATGCTGACTTTTAAGATTTGGAGAATGGGTTCATTATTAGCATAGTGGCTGCACTAGGTTGCATTTAGTACAGAATGTTGTAGCATGATGGCTGATAGGAATGAGATTCTCTCAGCATATGACATTCCTGCTCAAAGATCTGCACAGGCTGCTGTTTTTTTACTGGGCCAAGTTCAAGGATTTACTAATGGCATATAAAGTCTTTAACAGTTTGTGGCCAGTTTACTTGATGGACTGCATTGCCCCAATGTGCTTTGATCTGCGGACCTTGCACTTTTACAAGTACCTTAACAGGGTTTGTTCCAATATCTCAGTATGACAACACATACTAAATTTGAGCTCTACAAATTTGCAGTCTAGGTCTCCCGTCTTTGTGAATGTAAGAAAGAAGATAAGGAATGAAACAAGGAAGAAGGAAAGAGAAAAAGATTGTGGTGCACATAATGAGCATTAGGCGCTGTAATGAGAATAACTGCTTTATGCGTTATGCCAACGTAGGTTTTCTGAGCTATTTGCTTGATTGGCAAAGTGTGAAAGAAACACTGAAAAGCATTAGCTGATACCTACCATCTGAATCAATGCTGTTGAGAGCTGTAGGAGGGATGACAGAAACTTTGCAAAGGCCAAGCGGGCATTTGGTTGGTAACAAGTCTCTGCATGAGGTATGTACCTGGGGAAAAAACATACTAGCTAAAATTTTGCTTTGCTTTTGCTTCCATTCAGTTGTTTTAATGATGAAGAAATTCACAGAAATGGAAAGGAAAAGAAATATACACAGAAATCACAAACTGGCTTAATCTTGGGAGTCCAGCCCATGATCTGTGAAAGACAGTGGTTACAAGTCCAAAATTAAACCACAGTTTCCAGTTGGGACATAACACAAAACCGGCCAAAGCAAGCACACAAGGAAAGGAGCAGGGTGGGAGTTCCCAAAGCAGGGCCATTACATCTGATCAGGCTTTAGCCTTGTAGTGTTTTGTTTGCATGCATTTACAAACCTGTGTGCATAACACAGGATGAAATGGTTGTATCAACCCTTAGTCTATCCAGCTCAAAGGAATATAAAATCAGTTCCCTTCTTACAATACTTGGGACACTTGATTCTGAAAGTTGTATCCTAAGAATACTGACTTATGGATCAAGAGATTGGTGAAGAGTAGATTTGTTAAACTGGAAACACTGACGAAAATGTAGGAGTAAACAAGAAATTCTACAGTTGACAAGAATAAATAAAGAGAGCAGTACATAAAAAAACAGGCACAGAAAAACAACTGATCTTTCACAAAGGCCCAAGGTGTTTTTCAAAAGTTTTGTAGTTAATTGCATATCATTTTCCTTAAATAATTCTGTGAACAACTATAAAACAAACGTCAGAGGCCAAGTGGTTTATCTGGATATCTTATGCCTCTCTGGCTATCTGCTTACATTTCAAACACATTTTCCACACACACTCATGGACATGTAGAATGCCAAGAAATTCATTATCCTTAGGATTTACACTTAAGAATCAGTGAAGTATCCAAAATAATTCAGTGCTATTCTGCTTGACTGTCAAGGAAAGGCAGGCCTTGCCAAAATAATATATGGCTTGTTAATAAGCAATTCCCAGGATACAAGAAGAGCATATATTTAGGACTCTACATTCTGCATCAGAAAGATCCGTAATACATTTATTATTGCTTTCAGATGTGACCTTTATTTTCTGGCAAAGGACCAGTAAGCAAGCAATCTCTATTAATCTAATTCTGTTTATTCAACATAGTGAAGTTTCCTTATGCTGCTGTGGTAACATCATGGCAGATCACCGACATTTATCCACTGATTCTAAGATGGGTAAAAAAGAGCCTATGGATGGCTACACATTTTGCTATGCTTATCCATGACTATGTAAAAGACTGGTAATTGGCAAAAGCAGCATAAAATCTTCTAAAAATATCTAACATCTGGCTTATTTTAGTTGGAATCTAATTAGCAAAAAATTAAATAAATTCAGTGGGATGCCTCTGAAACTTTCTCCTTACATAGTAGCATTATCAGAATACACAGTCACAGTGCAGAAAAGGGGAGTAAAATTGAACAGCATTGCAACATTAACTGACCATTGCTTTGCACCAGAGACAGCGCCAGTCTTGCAAGCGCAGTACACTGCCACATGTTTTATCACACACTGTGCATTTGGCACTCACAGGCAGGTTTCCTTCAAGCCACTGGTGTGGCATTGAAATCTGCAAACAAGCAGAAAATAAATCACTTTCATTATAGGGCCGTTACTAGACTCTATGCCCTCTTTGAAATATAGAGCAACACTCACCCTTCCCATTGCTTTATTATTATTAATATTTATTGAATTTGTATACCGCCCTATACTTAGAGGTCTCAGGGTGGCTCACAGAACAAAATCAAAATATACAGCCACAAAATATATAATCAAAACAAAAACAACAACCCAATAACCCCTCCCCTGTACTTTAAAAGTAAGTATACATGTTCCTCTCTGAAGTCTCTAGAGAATCTTAGCAGAAGCAGAGGTGTATGTGAAATGCCTTCTATATGCCTGTTAACCTTCCCCACATGAAAAATGGCCTCATACATACCCCGTCTTCATCCTCAATGATATCCTTCCCAATAGATGCTAGTGTTGTCCATTTGCAGTTATTAGTTGCCCGGACAGCACACCTCTTGTGGGCTTTAAATTTGCAGACTAGAAAAGCCAGGCGGAGAGGGAAAGGAAGAAAGAGAAGAATAGATATGAGGTGAGGTGAGCATTTAAATCTACATGAAACCCAGTGTTACAAAACCCATTTTTTCCTTCTGCTTTTAACATCACTAACCAATCTAATCTAAACAAGACATGTACAGGAAATCTTAAACCTGTTCTAATTAGGAATTAATTATCTTCAGGAAACACTACATACACATTATCAAACTACAGATTATTTCATTTGAATCAGACATATTTTCTGAAAAATATTCTAAAACCATCCAGTGTTGATGAATTACCTGCAGAGAAAAAACAATTCATGTCATATTTCTAAAATATTCATGAATTTAATGGTGGACCTTAGATGTAACACCCTCTAAGGATCTACATTTATTTAAAAACAGATTACAACACCCAACCTGAGAAAGGTTGCTGACCACAAAGCCCAACCACAGTTATCTTTAGTAGCCAGGTTTCTGAAACATGCAATGAAAATTTGTGAATGTTATACATTAACTTAAATGTTAGATGCAGATTTTTTGATTACTGATTTTATTGTACTGAACCCTCCTGGAATCTTTTATATATGCCAACAAAGTTTAGATAATTTTCAAAAAAAGAAGTTATCTTTCTCATTCATAAGGTTTTTAGCTCCTATAATTTAACAAAAGTTATGAAGCACAATAAATGTAGAATCAAACCTAACCAGTTTTATTTTGTACTGTAGCTAATCCTGTTTTAGTATATTTTTTCTCAATCAATGCATAAGCAGGATTTTTAGATCAAGGCCTATTTCATTTGCAAGATGTCAAAGTCTGGCAGGGAACATTTCAGGATCATATAGTTATTCCCGTCTTGGAATGGTGACTGACCAATGGGGTACAAGTCTGACCAATGCCTTCTTGGAAGCCTAACAGCTCTATGTTCCAAGCACAAAATAATGAAAGGATTTTACCTTCACAGGAGAGTCCGTGGGACGTGACTCCAGATAGTGCCTCCCGACACACATTGCAGTATGTTGGCCGAGCATGCGAACAGGCGTACCAGTTATGCATCCCTGAGAAATGGTCCATACTGTACTGTGTAGACTGAAAATGAATTTATGGTAAACAAATGAAGATGACATCCCAATGGGACACTGATATAGATATTAAATTGTGCAAACTATATATTTCTGAGGCAGAATCTACACCTGTATAATGTGGAGCAATGTAACCATGGAAGAACAGAGGAACAAGAATGCCCTGCTGTATGTGGGGGTGGGGAAATGAGCAACAAACTGAAAAGTACATCATGGGGTGAAATGGTAAACTTCATCCCACACGGTACAAGCACAATGAGAGGAATGTAGTATTGAGGCTGTAAGAAATGTAAATGAAATGCCCACCAAGCGTTTTTGCACAGAACTATGGAGTACAATCGGCTTGAAATGGTCTGGATTGGGAATTCACAAATTTGTCAGCTGCAAGCAAGAAAGATAATAGAATCATAGAAATGTAGAGCTGGAAGGGACCCAAAAGCTAATCTAGTCCAACCCCCTGCGATGCAGGAATCACAGCTGACAGCTAAGTCCACCACCTTCCAAAGCAGTCCAGTCCACTGTAGAACAGCTCTTATCATTAGAAAGTTCTTCTTAATCTTTAGTCGGAATCTCCTTTCTTGCAAATGGGAGGCATGAGGGCACCAGTCCTGACATGTACTGCAGAGTGGGGCAAAGCCACTTAACCCCCACATCGAGGTTCCAAAATGGATCAGGTACTCTGCACCTGCAATTTGCTAGCTGCATGCATGGAATCATGCCTAGTTTTGCCCTTATTAATACAGTAGTGAGAAATGGTGTCAATATACAATATTCAAATATTGCATTCTTTCTCATACATGTTAAACATTTTTACTATCTTAAGTATTTTAAGCTCTGAATTCTCATGGCATTTATCTGCTTGGAGTTTTTTTGTGTGTGTTTACTGTTTTTTAAATTATGTAAATTTAACATTTTTATGAATGTTTTTGATTTTTATTTATCAATCTATAATTTTTCCACTGAGGACACTCCAAAAAACAGCAGCCATTACAAAATCACATCTGTACCTTAGAAGTGGTGGTTTCCAAAATAAAAATAGTACTTTTGGAGTTCCAACTCTTTATCATAACTGTACTAATCACAGCCCACCTACTTTATAGTTTGTACTCTTGCAAAATCAAAGACATCACTCCACGTAGTACTCACTTACGGGAAAGTGCAACTTTCTTTCCTGATCTTGGATTACTCATGATGACAAAGCCTGAATGACTAAAGTGAGCAATCACTTTAAATTCAGACAGTTTATATACCGGTACATGTTCTGATGACCACAGACTTCAGAGAATATTTAATCATAACTGCTGAAACAAGCAGCATATATGAACAGTAGACAGTGTATGCGTTGGGGGTGAGGCTGCCACTGCATTTAAAAATAAAGGGTAGATATACATCTATACCTAACCTATTTCATTACCTCAAAATGTTCACGATTCTGTACAGTCTTCAGTGCTGCAATCCAGTCCTCCATTTCTTTTCTATTATCTGCACACAAGATGAGTTTCCGACATGGAGTAATGACCTGTAAGGTAAGAGAATAATCTGGTACTCCTAACTCCCTGAGATACTAAGAGAAGAGGAGGATAGCAAAGAATGACTGTTTTATTCTGACTTAAAGGTTTCTGAAGACATGAGACTACTTCAACAGATTGCAGGAGAAGGTAGAGAACCAAGTTTTGCAATAAAAGGGAAATAAAACCTAGGGTCTTTCCAGGTGACCAAAATAAAAAATCCTGTGCCAGAGACCACATCTTCCAAAACACTTTTAAAATGTGTATTGCAGTGCTCTTTGCAACACATAGACCATGATTCTCTGTGCTTTGATGCTATGTGGTTTATGGAAATTATAAGCACTGAAGGAGTCTATTCAAGTCCTCCAGATGTCCTAACTTTGAAACATTATTAAAGTTCTTAACTCTAGCACAGATTTCCCCAACCTTGGTTCCCCAGATGTTGTTGGATCACAGCTCCTATAAACCCTGATTACCAACCCTGCTGGCTAAGGATGATGGGAGTTGTAGTCCAGAAACATCTGGGGAATCAAGGTTGGGAAAAGCTACTCTGGGGTAGTTGAGCGACTGAAGAACTTGCAGTAGGCACATTATTCTCCTGAAGTTTCTTAATCTAAGACAGAGGTGTCCAACCAGTAGATCGTGATCTACTGGTAGATCCCCAGCTGATCATTGTAGATCACAGGATCCTTATCGTGTACAAAAAGTTGCGGGGGGGAAGCTTTAAAATTCTGTGCAATCCTCCCCCCAAAAAGCTTAACAACTCTGGGCAATCCACCCACCCCACGCAAGCTCCTCCTCCCTCCAATGACAATGGGTAGATCACTGCCTTTTTTTTTTTATACTGGGAGTAGATCACAGTCTCTTGGGAGTTGGACATGCCTGATCTAAGACAATGCAAGTTGGACATCTTTATTTCATAGTTAAGCTGCACACACACAAGTCAACCTAGGATATTGAGCCAAGTGATATTAAGAGCTCTAACAATAGATTTATTTTGATTCGTTCTAAAATCTACCCATCAGTAATGCCACTATGGTTTTTTTGTTTTCATATAATGAATGGGAAAGCATTAAAACAAGGCTCTGGTTAGATTAGAGATTGTGCAAAATGTCCAGACTCCTAACTGCAAACAAATCCTTCAAAAAGTCAATGAGAGAGTTCTTGTGAACTTTCTCTACTCACTTTATAGTTGATAGCACTCATACCCTGCTCACAAGTTTACTGTATGTCAATATTTTACAAAATTAAATGTCTTTTCTACCCAATATGAAAATGACAAGTTCTAAACAGTTTTATATACACTGAAAGCTGAAGTTTTCTAGCTCTTGGGTATGATTGCTGCTGTACCAAATGCCTACATTTATATGTCTGAGATGCTATGCAATTAAAAGTCCCTGCTGTTATGTGGGACAAATTGTCCAATGTGGCCTAAGGAAGCATGGCTAGTTGGAGAATTAGTTGGAGAGGATGCCTTTGTCTAATATGTACTCACAACATTCCCAGCTGTTCTGTGTCTTTTGTCCCATTCCTCCCCCAAGTGCCCAAAGCTTTCCCAGCCATTCCGAAGACAATTGGAGGCTTGTAATTAGCTTAAGTAGAGGTGCCTATTACACTTTCAGCTAAAACAGATTCAAACTAACTAAAAACAGTGAAATTAACAGAGTAACCGAATTATCTGAAACAATACAATTAATTAACACCAACTATTATTGATAATACGGGAGGCTTCATATGACAGGGAAACCATATACAAAAATACATTTTAAAAAAGAAGAAAAAAATGTATTGAGGATATGGTATTAAGTCTGCATGCAAAGTAAGTGATCTACTACTAAGCTATTCTTCCTCCAGTGAGATATACTGGTCCTTTATAGGGTAAAAAAGGTAAAGGACCCCTGACAGTTACTGGCCGAGGGAGCCGACGTTTGTCCATGTCAGCAGCCGCTCTTCCCACCATTTCCCCCCCAGCAGCATTTTAAGTCACTCTTATTTAAGTCACTCTTATTTATAACTTAACAAAATAAAAACTGTTTATAATATCATGCAAAATGTTTAGTATTATGGACATGTTTCTTTTTTAAAATTTGTTGGGTTTGCATGGAATCCTCAGCATCTACGATAGGGCATTATGCGTTTAGTAACATCATCTTAGCCAAGTATGTTGAATGAAACCATGGCTACAAAAGGCAGACTAACACTTTTCACAAACTGAATTAAAGCAGCTACTGTTTCTTTTAGAGCTGTTAATGGGGTAAAGATAAGATAAATCATTTGAAGGAGTAGGGTAATAAATGCAAGGAAAGGAGAATACCTCTACGAACATAAGCAAACAATTCCCATGCAAAGAGTTACTAATGCATATTGTGTGCCTGCTACAGTAACATGTCATTGAAAACTGAAGTCATTGAAAACTGGATAGAATGAAGACAAGGGGAAATGGAAATATGCTAAACCACAGCCTGGAGAAGAGCAACTCTGGCCACAAAATGCCATCCACATAAGTACATCAGACCTGTACAATCAGAAAGCAGGATAATGCATACAGAACATACAGAAATATAGAATCATAGAATTGTAGAGTTTGAAGGGGCCACGGGGATCATCTAGTCCAGGGGGTCCTCAAACTTATTAAACAGGGGGCCAGTTCACTGTCCCGCAGACACTGTTGGGGGCCGGACTATAGTTTGAAAAAAATATGAACGAAATACAGAGCTACAAAAACAATAGAATAGAATAGAATAGAATAGAATAGAATAGAATAGAATATTTTTATTGTCATTGTCCCCTTCAGGGACAACGAAATTATTTGGCTGCTCCATCCACCCAGATAGGGCACTCCACTCAAAAACAAAACAACTACAAAAACACTGATTAAAACCATACACACTGATTAAAACCATACACACTAATTAAAACATAACTGGTAAGAGTAGATGACTTCAAAGTCCAGGCTTCCCATTCAAGGCTGTGATTGCTCTGGAGAAGAAGCTGTTTCTAAGACGGCTTGTTCTTGTTGTCATCGTCCTGTATCTCCGTCCCGATGGCAAAAGTTCAAATAGACGGTGACCAGGATGCGATGGATCTTTCACTATGTCCAGTGCCTTTCTGTGGCACCTCATGGCATAAATCTGCTCTAAGGTGGAGAGCGAGCAGCCAACAATGCTCTCTGCTGCCTTAACAACTCTGTCCAACCCCATCCTGTCCTTAATAGTACAGCTTCCGTACCACACACATAAGCCATAAGTGAGCACGCTCTCAATGGCACAGTGATAGAAGGCAAGCAGCAGCTTCTGTGGAAGATGGTTTTTCCTTAAAACTCTCAGGAAGTACAGTCTCTGCTGCGCCTTCTTCACAAGCCCCCTTATGTTTGCACTCCAGGACAGATCCTCCTGTATTTCAATGCCCAGAAATCTGAACATTGTTACCCTCTCCACACAGATTCCATCAATCAAAAGTGGTTGGACATCGTTCTTCTTTCTCCTGAAGTCCACCACAAGCTCCTTTGTTTTCTTTGTATTTATGAGCAAGTTGTTAGCTCTGCACCACTTCGTCAGCTGCTCCACCTCATCTCTGTAGTTTGTTTCACCCTCCTTATCAGAGATGAGCCCAATCACGGTTGTGTCATCTGCAAATTTAACAACCCTATTACTAGGGTGAGCAGCGACACAATCGTACGTATAGAGAATATAAAGGAGCGGACTGAGAACGCATCCCTGTGGTGTTCCTGTGTTAGTCCTGAGCATATTAGAGGTATAAGGGCCCAACCGAACCCTCTGGGGGCGATCTGACAAAAAGTCCAGTATCCACCCACAAAGTGATAGCGGGAGCCCCAGATCTCCCAATTTAGACATCAGACGTTGTGGTAGAATGGTATTAAATGCCGAGCTGAAATCTACAAAAAGCAGTCTGGCATAGCCCCCCCGCTGCTCCAAATGTGCTAGAACAGCATGAAGGGCAACAATAACAATAACAGCAATAATGACTAATAGTGATGATGCACATTGAATACGGGGGAGCCCATTTTCTAAGAGGAGTATGTGTTTCAAATGTATTTTAAGGCATTGCACATGGAGCTGAGAGACATTTAAGGATGAACAACATGCACAGGTGGTCCAGACCAAAGCCCTTTAAAGTCTCACCTGTCCAAAAATCCTTAAAGAGAATTTATGTCCTAAGTTTGAGGGTCCAGGGACCTAGCACTTGCAAGCGGAACAAACAAAAGGGGGAAAAAACCCCCACTGAGATTGGACATTGTGTGAAAAACAGCTTTTTTAAAAATAGCAATTCTGGGAAGCGAGGGAAGCGGGCTGGGTGGGTAGAAGTGTATATTGATGACGGGAATGGGAGAATGAAAAGCAAAATGTGGCGCTCAAAACCAAATGACTGTTGAGGGAATAGTTGAGTAAGAAACTGCCTTTGCGCAAGAAAGACGAAGGAAAGGAAACCGGGGAAAGAAAGGGAAGTGAAAGGAATGGCTTTTCGGTTGAAACTGCCAGGAAGCAAAGCAGGGAAGGCGGGAAGTGCCAAGCGAAGAAAGGAGCGTGGAGTGAGAGAAAACCTCGGGGTTCAGTCCACAACAGCCTCGCCACTCCTGGGGCTCCTCCGTACCTCGTCAAGCTAGAGCAGCCTCTCTCCCGGCCAACGAGGCCTCGCCTTCCCTGGCCCTCTGGACCCACATGTTCCCTGGCACCGCCCACCATGTTCCTGTGCCACTAAAGTTTTGGGCCAAGACCCATTAGACAGCGGCGGGTTCTGCAATTGCCTGGTGGGCCAGGTTCAGGACCCTGGCAGGCTGGATCTGGCCCGTGGATCGTAGTTTGAGGACCCCTGATTTAGTCCAACCCCCTGCAATGCAGGAATCTTTTGCCCAATGTAGGGCTCAAACCCACAATCCTGAAATTAAGAGTCTCATGCTGTACTGACTGATCTATATGATGGCCATAGGCCAAATCAGGCCAATGCATATCATCACAGAATTCAGCACAAAAAACGAATTTTAGGAAATATTTTCCTGCTTTACAGATATGGAACTCTATGGCTGAGATTACTCTCAACGTCAGCGTGTGAATCTATGATAGAAAACTCAAACATAAACATAAGTGCCCTTTATCACTATTCCCACCCCCATTTTCAGCAGACATCACAGACACAGGAAACATAGAGACACAAACATTCTGCAAAATAAACACAACCCAAAACTAGCTGAAACTATCAAAAAAGGCATCAAAATAATCAATCCTATTATAATATAAATTATCATAATTTCCAAGTACAATTAAAATTCCAACCCTGTCCTGGTTAAGTGCAGTAAAATTGGTGGGATGACACACTGTCACCTCTCCCACTCACGAGCCACTGCTGCAGCAGTGCGTGAGCAACACACATGCACACACAACACACTGGTGAAGAGAGCTTACTCACTGTTTTCTTTGCCACTGTCTAGTTGCCAAGCTGCCGCAGTTCTCTTCATTACTAAGATGTCCAGAAATAGCTCACTCTCCACTCACCGCTCACCCTGGCATCGCCAATCACAGATAAGGCAGACAAGCCCACAACTCCAATCACAGACAAGGTAGCTTGCATAAAACTACTACTGACCTGTCCAGCTATTGCCACCACCACTAAGCTCAACACGATATGTATGCGGGCTCTTCATGCACCCATGTATGAATTAAATAATAATAATATTCGTATTTCACTTTTCCAACCACAATATTGATCTCAAAATGGCTCACAATAATGCCAATTGCATTTGTTGCAATTATCTGAACCTTGCTGTGCCTTTGCAAGGGTCGGAACTCAAATTAGATCAGGTTTAGGATAGACCAACTAAGCATGATATGAGAGCTGCATTTAAGGAAGGGTCAGCAGTCTACCACAACCCATCCTACAGTAAATCAGTGGACTATCTTGCCCCTGCCTTAGGCAAAGTCCTGTCTCTCTAGATGGTGCCCACAATGAACTAATCTTCATAAATGTATGCACTAACAATTTGATTTTCTCACTTCTCCTGGCTAGCTGTTATCTCTCAGTACTAAGACATAGCATCCTGCTCTTGGCAAAACACTATTCTCATGTTAAAATAAATAGGTTATATAAGCTAGATAACAACTAGTGAAAATAAGGAATAACTAATTTTACTTAAGAGCAGACTAGGTATTCTTCACCAATGAGCAACTGCAAGCATGAAAATTCATGAAAGCAGCTGTTTTTATTCAAAAACATTAAGTAAATCCCCATGCTTCAATCTCTCTGGTATTTGCTACCTTTTCCTTCACTCATTTTCACTATGCTGTTTATATTAATTTCCTCACTTGATTTATATCAAAAGGAATCCTTACCCATTGTTGTCTCCAGGTCTTTCCCAACATTTTTCAGCTGCCCTGAAAACTCTCAAAATGAAGCAGTGACTTTGGCCAAGCATGTAGTGAAATGTCCTTTTATCAGAATAGATGTCACATTCACCACAACAGGCAGAAAAATAACTTAATGATACACTGGCTGGGTTTTAGATTAGCTTGAAATACACAGACACATACCAAGAGATAGAGGTGGTCTCAGTGCATCTGCTAAATATAGCTATCCTGATGCAGCATTCTTCTGCAAGCAGCCAACACTGGAGTGTGATAGGGACTGATAACTATAGCTGTTTCCTCTTTACTCACATCCTGCTTGAAAACAGCCATATGAACAATTTGTCAACCTTGAGCTCCCCAAGAGACTGTCAAGTATTTATAAACAGCAAGAAGCATAAAGGAAGCTGCTTATTTTTGTAAAAATCAGTACATAGATCCCATGTTCATAGCTGGTCTAGACTGACAGAATCCCATAAAACTGTGTAATATTGTCTTTCCGTATTAGCTACTGTTCCTAGCAATGCAAAGCAATTGCAAGCACTGTTGTCACAGACAGAACTTTTATTCACAGGTGACATAAAAATCACATAGCTACTGGCGGATTTAAAAAGATGATACAAATACATTTAAATTGAATTTCTGTTTTCACAAGGCATGCTAACAGTGGATGAGACATGCAAATGTTCTTTAAATAGCATGTGTGAAATCAGTATTCAGTTCAAAATTTCACTCATTTGGGGCTTTATGTTCCAAGAAATATCAATCAATTGTAGCACTTGGATTCTTTCCCCCACTCCTGTTCACTTTATAGGCCACCCCAATAGGGTGTGATTTTTGGGGAAGAAATGGGGAGATTTCCCCTCTGTGCTACCATGGTACAAACCCTGATCTTGCACCTGTAGCTTGAGAACTGTACAAACATAATGGGGAAGAAAAAAGGGGAGCCTGGCTGTGTCTGTGGAAAAGCCAGATACGTCTGTTTTCCTGTTTTCTAAATGCAGCTGCTTCCCTGGTTCTATGCAAGTAAATGTTGTGCTAACAACTGACCATCTGACCAACTGATCTTCACAAGCAGATTCTGGATTAGTAGTGTGTTTTACTAGAAAAGATGAAATAAAAGCTGAATTTAAAATATAGGAGAATGAAAATGGTAGAGCATTTCTCAGTGGAACTGGATAGCCTGGATTGCCTCATTCAGGTTCAGTGCACATGCCCTTCTTCATCTCCCACCTAAGGTGGAGGCCCTGCTGATGTCAAGGGTCTTTTCAGTACCTGGCCCATATTGTGGGACACCTTTCCCCATGAAGCATAGATGCCCCCCCACCCCCCGCTCTGCCTGTCCGCCTTTGGCTAAGATTATTCTGGCAAGCTAGCTTGCTAAGGTCATTTGCAATCTCTGCTGTTGTCACTTTGAAATTTTGTGCATTTTATTGTTGCATTTTAATTTTTTTATTGCATTGCGATTTTAAATTGTTGTAAGCTGCTATGAGTGCTGCATAGGTACTAGAACAATGGAACAGATGCATGCAGTATATAGTAAGCCCACAGCGCGTGTACATTTAAATTGTGCGCATTCAGCTTTATGCACGTGGGGGGGGGAATAAAAAATAAAAAGGGGTGGACAGGTTCTGGGGAAAATGACTTGGGAAATCCCACCCGCCATTTACCCCAATGTGTTTTAACTATACAGTACATGATTTTGGCTTTAGGCGCAATCCCCAGACTGTAACACCCACACAAGATGTGAGCTTACTGTAAATATAATATAAAATAAAATAAAAGTAGAGGAAAGGTAATATTGGGAAGGATCCAGACCAGGGCATGTGGTCATTCTACTTGTGGGCAAGAGGTTCCAAGCTGCCTCCTCTAAGAAGCAGCACCCCACACCTCCTAAAAAGCCTTCACAAAATTTGGGAGGCCCTCCAGAGTGGCATCTCATAAAGGATGTTATTGGTAGGCATCTGTGCTTGCACTGAGAGCAGAAGTGTTTCTGCTTGTAATAAGATCTCTCCTTATGTTACTCATCATTATTTATGTGATAAGTGCTAGCTAACAGGTGCCCACAACAGCTTTTACACACATCTATTTCAGCACTGCTGACCACACACTGCTGGGAAGTAGTTTCATTTTTTCTTCAAAGCACTGCTTGAAATGCTGCATAAACTTGCAAAACTGGTTTGACTGAAAATATGGCGGGACAAAGGGGAAATTAATGTTTGAACAGTAAGTAATGAGGGCTGCACAATGCTACCTTCAGGTCTCTAAAAAGTTATTATCTGCACACTGGCAGAAAAACAAAGGCAGTTTTCTTAAGACATTCTAGGAACAAGTGAAGTAACTTCATGGTTGCTTCCCTTGCTAATATTTATATGGCAGTCATGTCCACAGATACAGTTTATATTCCATCTTGCTGTCTCTGTCTCTTTATCTTTTCTGAGGTTACCGTGGAACAGCTGACACGAGACTGCTTTCTCTGGGAAAAAAGTAATCTCCCAGCCCAGGGTCAAATTCCTTTCTCCATCTGGAGGTTTATTCTGAACAAGTCAGAATTTCAACAAATCCAACAACAGATTCGTATTTGCAAAAGTGCAAGGAAAAGTGAGAAGTTAGCAAAGCAAAAGAAGAAAAGATAAAAGCAACTGCACTGTTCCCTATCCATGGAAACAAAAATTTCATTTTCAAGTCCCCAAACTGTATTTTGCAACTCAGTCTGAGTAACATAAGACCAATCAGGGTTTTTTTTTTTAATGGACTCAGATGTGACATATTCATCATCACACTTCATAAGCATCTCTCCTGCATTCTCCTTTTAATCTCAGCCCTGACCATGAGGGGACCACCCAGACCTGTGATCATAATCTGAGGTCCTTCTTCATGCGCAACACAAGAATCGGCCCTTTCTGCAGTGGCTCCCTGCTTGTGGAATGCTCTCCCCAAGGAGGCTCACCTGGCACCTTTGTTACATATCTTTAGGCGCTAGGTGAAAGCATTCCTCTTCTCCCAAGTGGTTGACTAATTAAACTATCAATGGCCTTTTAAACTGGGGGGGTATTGTTTTTGTTAGTTACCAGTACTATGGGTTTTTTGTGTTTTTATATTGTAAGCTGCTCTGTGATATTTTGGTGAAGGGCGGTACAGAAATTTAATACATAATAGTAACCTATTGCTTCCAGCATTCATGGCCAGCATTACAGATCACTGACATTTGTTTTGTACTTCCTAGACAATGATTCCAAACCACTAGGCCACAGAATCTTAACAGATGAAGTCCTCTGGTACTGGTTATAGAAGATTGCCTGCTGTGTAAATCAGGCATAACCAAGTGCTAGCAACTGTTGTTGAGCTGTTGAAAACACTTTCACTGTCAGCACAGACATGCCGAAGCTCAAACATCACTACTGAAAACTTGGTTCAGAACAAGAGGTGTTATGGTATCTTAGATGTATCTTTAACTGGTTTACTGGGCATCCTTCTTATGGGTAGTAGGTTTATTTGAACAGAAAATGTGGCAGACATGGATAACTCCTAAAATAATAACTCAAGACTTCATATTTGGGTTCGTGGTCCAATGGAGTACAGTATAAATGAATAAGTGAGAATGCAAAACAGACAACAAATAGCTGAAATGTGGAACGTGAATATGGTATGTAACTTTAACCAAACTTTTGCAACAAAAACCACTGGGGCACTACATTTACCTCATTTGGACATAACTGTAAATAATTGTTTAGAGCGATGATGGTGATCTCTCTTCATTTACTCCATCCTGCATGGCCACAAGAAGATCAATAAGCATTTGCTTCCATTTTCAACTGCTCAATTTTATGTCCAAACTGGGAACTGCAGTTAGTACTTGCTACTGTTTATCTGAACAAGCCAGGACCGTAAACCAGTTTGAGGCTGGTTTGTTCAGACAAACTTTAATTAAACTAACAAAAATAAGTTCCTGTTTTGAAATATTAATAAAATGGGGTTAGTTGAAACCAGAAAGCAAATGCTTCTGATCTCATTCCCCTGCTTTGCTCAATCTTGTATTTTATGTAAAACCTTTTGGAAAAAAGAGAAATCCATTGCCATCATTGTAGTATTTCTGTCTCAAAATTCTAGTTGTTGCCTACCGGTAATGAAAGAACTTCAAATTTTTATCACATTCACCTGCTCATATAAAGCAAACAATTGGGACCAAATGTTTTGAAAAACTGAAGTACCTTAAAGGCAGATTATGTTGAAACATAGGTTACCAACCAGCCAGTCATGAACAAAGGCAAAGATTGGGTGTTGAATTATCTACCAGTAAAACAACTTTCCTTTCCAAGCGAACAAAATCTTTCTACAAACAATCTCAATCTCCTTTTCCTTTTCCTTCCCATTTCTTTACTCAGTGATGAATAACCATGATCCATCTCTTATTCAGTTTGACTGTTCCTGAAATGTGTCAGAATGGATGATTCTGAGTTGCAAGTTGGATATGCATTCATAGTAAACTGTACAGAAACACCCTTTCAACAGTAAATAATTCCATAAAGTACCAGTACTATAATCGGAGATCTAAAACAATCCACAGAGCAATTCTTTGGTAAATACTGATTAAATATTTCAACCTTAACTCATGAAACAAGAATATGTTTACCAAAGGTCTGCCTCTTAAGTTACACCTTCAACAGAAACACTGAGCTATTGAGACTTACTATGCAAATGATAAAACAATATCTAGAAATACTCAAATTTACCAGGATCTAAGCCACCTGCACTGAAAACCGTGTAAGATGAAGTCATCTATTTCTAGCCCTATTATTTATAGATGACAAAAATCTTGTGCATATCTTGCTACTGAAGTTGTTAATGCTAACATCAAGGATTACCAAATTGGAAATCGCCCCAAGGCAATTTTCTGTGGTTCCCAGTGGCTTTTTGAATTAAAGCCATTTTTCAGGTGGTAAGCAACTTTGCTGTTACATCCATCTTTCAAATTTGAATGTAGCAAGTTTGTACACGTGTACACAATGCTATGCCTGACCACAGAGGCTCCAATGGCATCAAATTTATTATGAAACTTGGTCATTTTTGATGACCCCCACACTACAGAGGGCAGAATGTGCTCCCATGCAAGAATCTATAACCTGTCCAGTCCTGTTCTATATAACATTACCATACTGTCAAAACTACCTTACATCTTCTCTCTTTCTCCAGGAGAGACTGTAATACATATTTTCTGGGGATAAAATACTTGAATGTTTTATTTTTAAACAGAGAACTATTCTATGGACTTAAAAAGGAACAGGAAAATGCCTCTGAACAGCAAGGGGCCACTTCCTATCTCTAGACTCCCAGAATTAGGTCGATTCACTGGCCAGCTCCACCCACTTCCCTGTCCCCCTTCCCCAGCTCCCCAATAATGTTTCTAGAGTAGTAAATCAGAACTGCTTAAAGCAAGTAAAAGATTTTTGCTTGTTTAACTAATTTAAGGTATGCAATGTCCATTTAAGATTCCATAGAAGTGTGAATGCTTCATGGTGGCAGAGCCGATACTTGAGTCAAATAATACTTCCATATCCATAGGCACAGCCTGGCAAACAAAGCTATTCAGGAGAAAATTCCACGAACTTTGTGCCAAACAAGGTGACCAAAACCAGCCCCAAAAACAGTTTTGCTGAAGCCTGTCAACAGTGTGATCCCTACTGACCATTCTCCTTCACAACAGCCAAGGTAGTGTAGCGGTTAAAATTCATTCAGTGGCCTTGCATAAGCTAACCTACCTCACACAGTAACCCGTAAGGTACCCTAAGCTACATTATAAGGGAGACTAGAATGTTACTATGAGTTCCTTGGAAGAATGGGATACAAATGTAACAATAAAAGAAAAAAAAAGTAATATGTATAACCAAGAGTAAATAACAAGTGTACTAATTTGTACAGAAATGTGCTCTGTTTGCAAGCTTGAAAACAAATTATCCAGATTTGCCAGAAACAATGGAACAAATCAGAACTTAATGCTCAGTGCTACTATTTAACATAAAGAAAGAAATCTTTAGTACCGTATATTCCGGCGTATAAGACGACTGGGCGTATAAGACGACCCCCAACTTTTCCAGTTAAAATATAGAGTTTGGGATATACTTGCCGTATAAAAAATACGGCCCGGCGTATAAGACGACCCCCGACTTTTGAGAAGATTTTCCTGGGTTAAAAAGTAGTCTTATACGCAGGAATATACAGTATTTGATTTCTCTTCAAACAAAGCAGAACATATCCATTTCATCAGAGAAGTACTAAAGACCAAGGTCTAATTCAAATGTCAATATACTATATTGCCTACCTCATCCTTACCTAGTTAAATTACATTCAAGATAAGATACCGGTAAACAGTGAAAACAAAAATGCCTAAGTCCAAGAATAAAGCAATATATAACTTATTCAAGAGAGGGAAAAAGTAACAAATTTTATTGCTACAGCCCCTTACGTGGAACTAAAACTATGGCTACTTAACAACAAATGTGCAAAACAGAAGTAGACCCTCACCAAATAAGTGTTTGAACATACCTAAGATTCTGAAATTGACAGACACAATGCCTACCCCAATGTAGGAATAAATTAACACAAAAGTAGTCAAACAGTCAGACACCAAGGAAATAGCCTAAGTGTCACCTCATTGCTTATTTTTAGCATTTGTGAGTCATTTTGAAAAATATTTTCAACGTGACATGCAAAAAGATAAACCAGTAACATTATATGATTAAAATACTAAAAATTAAGCATTATATAACTAGGAAGGAAGGAAGGAAGGAAGGAAGGAAGGAAGGAAGGAAGGAAGGACCAATTTAAACAGCAAACAGCAATCCAATCAAGAGTGGATATTAAAATGCACTAAAACCCAGATCATTAGGGATCAGTTAAAAGCCACATTGAACAGAAAATCTAGTGTCTAAATTAAAAGAAAAGAAGGTATCTCACAGATCTGTTTAGGAAAGGGTAGGGAACCTTTGGCCCTCCAGATACTGCTGCACAGGAACTCCCATAATCCCTTGCCACTGCAGTTCAGCAATACTGGGGTGGGGTCTGGTGTCAAAGCCTACCCCACTCTGATTTATAAGGTGTCATCACTGAAAACAACCTCTCTATAGTAGCCACCAGATCAAGTGATATATACCACTGATCCCTACTTCTTAGCAGGTATATTTTAAGAATTTATTTTCTCCATATATTACAATGAGTGGTTATATATACAACCAGTATGTTTTGGTTCAGCCTGTTTCCAAAATTTGTTTTTCTCAGATTTCTCCCTATACTGCCCAGGGACTGTACACTTTCAAGATTATTAAGTGGGTAACTTACCAAGTCAAGGACTATTGATTGGCCCCTTAGCAGATTTTGCAGAGGATGAGGTAGGAAACTCAAGCTCAGGGGATAGTACTTCCATGGTGTGGGTGGGCAGGCGTTTCCTTCTTTTCCTACAGAATATGGAAGTCAGCTAAATGCTGTTGAGATTGACTGGCTCTGTAGGCCGGAGTGGTAATTCTGCAGGAAGTAGAAATGCACGCCCCTCCCTGTTGGCAAACATACAGGTAATGGAATGTGCATTATTCTTTGGTGGTGTACAGGATGTGGGCAGACTGAAGGATTTCAATTGAATGGCAACAGCTAGAATAAAGAATTTAGTATTCTGGCAGACATGCCATTTATTTTAAAATAGGGCAAATTGCATACTATGGAAGTGGGTGGGTTCCCATGTGTTTGGTAATAATGGAGGACGCGGGTGGCACTGTGGTCTAAACAACAGAGCCTAGGGGTTGCCAATCAGAAGGTTGGCGGTTCAAATCCCCGCGACAGGGTGAGCTCCTGTTGCTCGGTCCCTGCTCCTGCCAACCTAGCAGTTCGAAAGCACATCAAAGTGCAAGTAGATAAATAGGTACCGCTCCGGCGGGAAGGTAAATGGTGTTTCCGTGCGCTGCTCTAGTTCGCCAGAAATGGCTTAGTCATGCTGGCCACATGACCCGGAAGCCGTACGCCGGCTCCCTCGGCCAATAAAGCGAGATGAGTGCCACAACCCCAGAGTCGTCCGCGACTGGACCTAACGGTCATGGGTCCCTTTACCTTTACCTGTTATTCTATCACTTGTTACAACTCTTATCATCTCCCCCACTTGATGAATGTTGGGATTGCTTTCACTGCTGCAGTGAGATTTGGGCATACTGAGGCAAGCAAATTCTGGTCCAGATTTATACTTGAGTGCCATTGGTGACTGGTAAGGGGGTGAGCCACCTTATAGAGAGTGAATGGCTAAGCAAGACCTTTCTTCCTCCATGTGTCTTTTGAGGACTAGATGTGTTCCCATATATCCTGCCACAGCACTTTACAGCTGGAGTCACAAACTGGTAGACCTGCTCCTGTGTGACAACACAATAGTCTACCCCACTCACAGCCTGTTTCACACCATCCCATTCCCTATTCCCATGCATACCTCAGTGCCTGGCTCTGTCTTAAAAGGTCCAGCCCCAGCCACATTCAGTTGGCATTTATGCTTAGAAGTTGTGGGCTAGGATATCAGTGGTATTCTAAGATGCCCTGAGCCTACTTTGATCTCCAGGATAACCAAGCCCCCTGAAATGCAATTTCATTGCCTTTCTGCAAATACACCAATCTTTTCCTACAGCAAATGGTTAAAAGCCCTGAGTATACTCTCATACGGTAAAAGGTAAATGACCCCTGGACAGTTAAGTCCAGTCAAAGGCAACTATGGGGTGAGGCGCTCATCTCGATTTCAGGCTGAGGGAGCCAGTGTTTGTCCACAGACAGCTTTCCAGGTCATGTGGCCAGCATGACTAAACCGCCTCTGGTGTGACGGAACACCATAATGGAAGCCAGAGAGCACAGAAACGCTGTTTACCTTCCTGCCGCAGCAGTACCTATTATCTACTTGCATTGGTGTACTTTCGAACTGCTAGGTTGGCAGAAGCTGGGACAGAGCAACAGGAGCTCACCCCATTGCACGGATTTGAACAGTCGACCTTCTGATCCGCAAGCCCAAGAGGCTCAGTAGTAGACCACAGTGCCACCCGCAAGTAGATAAACAGGTACCGCTGTGGCGGGAAGGAAAACGGCATTTCCGTGCGCTCTGTGTTCTGTTGCACCAGAAGCGGTTTAGTCATGCTGGCCACATGACCTGGAAAGCTGTCTGTGGACAAACGCTGGCTCCCTCAGCCTGAAGTTGAGTTGAGCGCCACACCCCATAGTTGCCTTTGACTGGACTTATGCGTCCAGGGGTCCTTTACCTTTTTTATCTTACTCTCATAGGGAGAGACTGAGGTGAGACATGACAGTTTTTAAAGTCCCAGTGAGAGTAAGCAAGGCGCATAGCACACCCTATATTTAAAGCAGATAAATTAAATATTAAGTCAGGCTTATAGTAAACAAACAGTAACAAATATATCCGTATGCCTTCAGTTTTATTTTTTAAAAGGTAACGTATTTAACATTTTTGAACAAATAAGCAACCACTGATCTTGACTTATTTTCTGCCACTAATGCATTATTAACACAATGCTACAGGATCAGGTACTTCCAGAAAACTCAGGCTGCAGTCCTATACATACTTACCAGGGAGTAAGGCCCATTGTTTACTTCGGACTTATGGTCAAGTAAATATGCATAGGATTGCACTCTCAGAGAGTGAAGTACAGAGTACTCACCCACTAGCCTCTTGGGGGAGGGGAACGGGGGACAGGACACAGCATGTCAAAGTACAGCTTCAGTTTCAAGTAAGAAAGCAAATATTTACTTGCAAGGCATATATACCCACTTCTAGCACCACTAAGACTGTGGCAGACATTTTGTTTACTAGATTAAAGATAATGGGAAGTCTGCAAGAAGAAAGCAAGGGAGAGCAATTCCAGAGCAGGACCAACTCTAATGAGAAAATTCTAATGAGAGAAAACAACAGCCACGTGTTTTTACTTACACTTCTTTCCACAAATGAGGAAGCTCCCCAAGAGTCTGCTATTTTATAGACACTTTCATACACCTCTAAATCTATAAAAACAACTCTTCTACTTTATCTCATCTGTATGAGAGAAGAAACAAATAACACTGCATAACCACAGTGTTACATTATGTGAGACCCCAAAACTCCAAATCTACAACCTTCCTGTGCTGGAAAATATGACAACATTTCTAATTTTACCTCGGGCAGCAAGGTCTCTTCCTGTGTACTTTCAGCCCATAAAAACATTTACTTATGCAACTGTACAGAAGAGTGAAATGTGTCTCTATTATTAATTTCACTACAAATAAACAGAAAAGAGTCAGAAAGAGCCTGATCAACTTACTCTAAAGTATCTGAATTTCTGACGGTTTCTAATAATAAAGAGCAGATGCAGTCTTCAGCAGCGTCTGGTGCAGTACTTTCAGTCCACTTCTCTCGTCTTGTTTGTTACCATCTCACACACAGTATTTTTCTAATCCACATGTCTGACCTCATCTATATCTCTTCTTCACAATGAGCAAGTTCCTCAGAATTTGATGCAGGTATTAATAGGATTATTCCTGCATTCAGCCAAATTTGAGGAATTCTGTGCAACTCCCCACAAGCTGATTAGCTGTCTGCTTAAGGAGGAGCAGGGACAGATTTGCTCCTACTGGCAGCGAACTCAGGAGACAGGCACTGACTGTGAAAACATGCTGTTTCCGGTCTGCGGTAGAGCTATGAGGTACTTCCTAACTCAAGAGGGTGTATGGAAGTCTCCAGGAGTCTGAACTCCACCTCTTCACCAACTCAGTAATTAGAAAATAGGTCTAAGGTAACAATTATGATTATTGACAGATCTGCTGCATGTCATGCATATGCAAACTCCAAATAGCACAGGAGTACCAAGCAAACTATCCTTCCCACTCACTTATTACATGTCTCAGTTTTTATCTGGGAACTTTCTCCTACATGATCTCCAACATCAGAGAATGTAAATGTGAAATTGATGTTGTCTTAAAATAGTTTATAATGGAGAGTAAACTGCATTCCAGACAGTAATTTTTGCTGAATTTTTTTGAAGGAATCATATTTTAGAGTGATAGCCAAAAATGAATATTTCAGATGAGGATCTGATGCTGGATTAAATGGTCATCTGGTTCACCCACTATTTGTAGCAGTTGCTTAAAAATACCTTATAAAAAGGTAAAGGGACCCCTGACCATTAGGTCCAGTCGTGACCGACTCTGGGGTTGCGCACTCATCTTGCATTATTGGCCGAGGGAGCCGGCGTACAGCTTCCAGGTCATGTGGCCAGCATGACTAAGCCGCTTCTGGCAAACCAGAGCAGCACACGGAAACACCGTTTACCTTCCCGATGCAGCGGTACCTATTTATCTACTTGCACTTTGACGTGCTTTCGAACTGCTAGGTTAGCAGGAGCAGGGACCGAGCAACGGGAGCTCACCCCGTTGCGGGATTCGAACCGCCGACCTTCTGATTGGCAACCTCTAGGCTCTGTGGTTTAACCCACACCGCCACCCATGTCCCTTAAAAAATACCTTATAGCAGGAAATATATTTAGCTGCACAAAGGTCTCCTGTTCTCTAAAACAAACTCTGCCCATTCCTCCATGTGGCCTCTTTTAACTAGAACTCCTTACCCAGAACACTTATGTGGTGCCACTTCTCACTTTGAATCCCAGTTCAAGAGTCACAACTTCTGCGAAGCCTTTAACCTACATCAGTGCCAAATGAAATGAAACCTAACTACATGCTACTTCTTAAATGAATTATGTCCTTGTTACCTTCACTGTCCCATTATATCATTATAATAAATATTACTCTAAAAGTCTACATAGAGGAGACAACAGATGAAGTGGAGTACATAAATCACAGAAGTGATCACCAATCCTTTCCTTTATTGCTTCATGGGTGAAGAGAATCTTCATAAATCACATCATCTAAGTAACTTCAGAACCCCCCACTAAAGAAATCTAAGAATGGCCTTTATTTTAGTCATTTAAACATATTTATATGTCACCTTTCTTAGTGTAACTTTTGCGATATAATTAGGATATCAACTATACAAAGCATAAAACTGCTGCCAACACCCCATAATCAATAAGCTAGCAGTAAAACACATTTCTATCATTAAAAAAAACACAATTGCCACAATATTAACAGTTAGGAAACATCCCAGTCAAGTGGATTCACTAAGACAGCATTCAACTTCCAGAATCTAGAAGGGGTGGTTTTTAACAAAGACTCCTGGCACCCTGCGTCTCAAGGATTCTTCATCATGAGCAACCCAAGCAGACTGAGGCTGATGTTTCATGGGTGCCGTCTAGGCTATAGTACAACCCTGCCTAGAATTCAACCTCTGAGCCCAAGGGACAATATCTGTTTAGCATGCCCTATAAAGCTGAAATCCAGTGTTCTAATTTATTTTGCTAAGCTCCCCAGTCAAGAAAAAAAGTAAGCTTGGTATCTTCCCCTTTCTCTCCACCAACAATTACTTCTAAGAGAGTCCCATGAACAGCAATGCAGTAGTAGCTCAATAAGAATATTCTACCAATTCCAAAATTAACACTAGAAATGACTTTTAATATCAATGTAGTGTTCTGGAGAACCCAACATGGTGCCAATCAGTGCTCCTGGGCATCTCCCTCTGCACCTATAAAGCTCTTTACCCCCCCCCCCATAAAAAAACCTAAAAAGTTCTTACTAGCAGTCAAGGTGCACTGGAAAGTCAAGCACAAGCCTCTAGTCACTATCTTCATTTCCCAAGAATACCTCTGGGCACCATGCACGGGAAGTAGTGGGAGTGATAGGGATCTAGAAGCAACCATAGTGGTGGGGAGGAAAGCTTGCTTAGGAGAATGACAACTTATGGGGAGCATGAGACGAGAAGGGAGAAGACAAAGACAGAAAGCAGAGTGGGTTTTTTGTGGGGGTCTGCAGGGTATGGTTCTTGTGTGTAAACAGTGTGTATGTTTGTTGGGGTGTTTGGAATAAACTGATCTGGGGTTAGCTTCTATTACAATATAGTGGATGTGTATTTGAGGACTGAGAGCCCACCTTTGTGTTGTACTCAAGTTATTGGGTGAATTGCTTGTCTTTTAGCTTCACTGCTTTGCCTTTTGTGAAATGGGTGTTTTATGGTTGGTCACCCTTTCTCAATAAAAATCATCCTGTGCCCATGATATCTCACAGAATTCCAAATAGGCCCACCAACCCGAAAAGGTTGGGAAATCCTGGTATTGTTCAATCTCTGCACTGAGGCAAGAAATCAGCACATTTATAAGATTAGCCCATATCATCCAAATTATTTAGGGTTGTATTCTACTGAGTTCAACTCAGAGTTAATGAGCCTAAATTAGTAATGTCCATTAATTCACTGGGACTACTGAGTAGGACTAGCATTGAATACCACTCTCTGTGTGCCATAGCAGAAAGGATAACCAGATTTATCCAGATAATATCTAGTCACCTCCATCATACCCCCCCCCCCAAAGTCTGGATGAATAAATATGTTTTAACACGATGTGTAACAATGGCCAAAATTGTTTAATTTCACTTGGGAGTTCCATGAACTTCAGTTTATTGGCCTTCATCCAGCCCATCACTACCTGCAGACATGAGTCAGCACCTACACAACTTCTCCTGAATGGCATAGAAAAGAGTGATATAGGTGAGTATCATCCCCATATTGACGACACAGCAGCCTAAATATTTTTATAAACAAATAATAAATCTGAAAGGGTAGAAGAGTTTTACAATATGGGTGAACAATACGATAAGAAATATGAAGAAGCAGGAAGTGATAGTGATAACTTAGAAAAATAATTTGTAAATATTGTCTGAATAAAATGAACATTTAATATACCAGAGATAATTTCATGCTAAACTAATGCATTTTATGTTCCTAAAGTAACAAAGTGACTTTCTGTATGTAAAGAGTACAGTATTGCATTTTTTCGTTTTTCCCAAAAATAAATTTAAAAAAAAATGCTCCATTTTGGGGGGAAATTTTATATTGCTAAGCTGGCCCTAAAAGGAATGTTATCAACTAGCAGTGGTTATCCAACTAGTCTTGCATGCTTCCCTCAAATAGGAGAGAAGAAGAAGAAGAGGAAGAAGAAGAAAAAGAAGAAGAAGAAGAAGAAGAAGAAGAAGGGGAGGAGTTTGGACTTGATATCCCGCCTTTCACTCCCCTTAAGGAGGGGAGCGGCTAACAATCTCCTTTCCCTTCCTCCCCCACAACAAACACTCTGTGAGGTGAGTGAGGCTGAGAGACTTCAAAGAAGTGTGACAAGCCCAAGGTCACCCAGCAGCTGCATGTGGAGGAGCAGGGAAGCGAACCCGGTTCACCAAATTACGATTCCACTGCTCTTAACCACTACACCATGCTGGCTCACTCTCTCCCTCCATGAGGCTATTCCCCATCCCCTGGACTCACCCTGTAGTCAATCGCTCTCTGCTAGATTTCAACACCCAAAATGGCCACCCTATCTATATGATCAAGCTACAGCAACTGCAATTGGTTCTATAGACTTGAACCAGATGTGCTCTGGACATGTCTTCCAGGTATGCATCAGCTTTGGTGTTACAGTTAACCAACAAAATATACTAACAATACAAATGCACAATGACATGGTCTACCACAGGATTATAGAAAAACAGGCCTTTAACTTGAATAAACTATCCCTTAAGTATTCTTACAATACACTTTGGTCTGTGAACCTCCAAAATTCTACATACTATAAAAATCCATCATCCTTTAAAATACATATATACTGCACAGATCCCAAAGGCATGCAGAACATTCAAATGCAGCAGAGATAAAAACAAAATAAACTAAACCAATTTCCTGCCAGCATAAATGGAAACTAACAATATGACCATATTGAACTGGCTGGAAAAATTTGAGTACCTTCTCTTTTTCTAGCTTATGCTGCTTACATTTGGCTATCTGTGACACCAAGAAACTCCCAGAGGTTATGGCCAAATGGGATTGCTATGTAAATTTATTTCTGTCTCTTGCACAACCCAAGAAGATCCATCCAATATTTGTTGCAACAGGAAATGATGCTGTCCTCTTACAGAAGTGAACATCAGTAATAGCAGTACATTTTGGCCAAGCCTTTAATTCTGTTTAACTCACATTCAATCATCTGATATGTCACAATCAACATGTAAAAAGTATTATGTAAAATTCTTTGGAATTCATGTCTATCTATTTGGAATTTATGACTAGCACCAAAGCATGGTTTATCATCGTGAAAACGAGCTTAGCCCTCCTCCCTCCTCTGGCATGGCCACAAGGAGGTTGAAAGCTTTCACTTTTGACTTTCCAGTTATAGTGTGTTCAAATCCTAAACGATGGTAATTTTTACTACAGTTAGGTAAAATACGCCATTTTCATAAATGATGGTTTGAGGTTAAGCTTGCTTTCACTAGCCATTGACCTGGACTCATTTTTGCAATGCTAAAATGTGGTTTAGCCTTGCTCCTGAACCAGAACATTCAGTGGCACATACAGAATTCCAGCTCCCATGTACAAAGGGGAGAAACAGCAGATTTTGACTTGACCCTGGCTCATCTACTATTTTTTTCTTTGCAACTCTCTGCCCTAACCAATTTCCCTACCATCAAGTCTAAATTTTATTGATTAAAATGGGGAAAATTAGCTGGGAAAAGATGTTGCACATGGAAAGTTTCCCCCTTTCTCCTGAAATGCCACCTTCTGCTCCCATTTTGCACATAGGAGGCAAACACCAATAATCAATACCACTTGCTCCCACTATCTCCTATTCACTCCAATAATATTTGCCCATTACAGCTTCGTATATTATTTGAATAGTGCCTAAAATTCACTTTTACTCTATCAACAATGGAATTATTGTGAATAGAACTAAGATACTTTTATAATTTCATTCCACAAAGTGATGAGAGTAATCCTACCGTGAAGCTGTTGTTGACATTTTTAGTGCTGGATTCTGCCACGCTGGCATCTGTCAGATCCACCTCATCAAAAATGATTGACTAGAAAAATGAAAAATAAATGTAAAACTTCAATTAGGTTGTTTGTTTATTTCATAACTGTTACAAATCAAATCTATATAATGAAGGGTTAAAAGAACTGCCTCTGGTGGTTGGTGCTGGCGAAGAATAAGACGGATGCTGCAAGACAAACAATCAGAGCTTCCTCAAAATCCTGCATGCTGTGTGTGGATGAGGGCAAGGCGAAGAATTTGCACAGCATCTCCCATAGAGGCAACCTATAACACTCCATTTCCCTGTCAAGCCACTGCTGTTTGGGGGATTCCTGACATGACTAGCCATCCCTCTAAACTGCACTTCCCAAATTGCACAGTGAAGGTGCACCTTTTTACCCTGACCTCTGACCTCATAATATATATAGTTTTAAATTGATTTTAATATTGCATTTTTAAGTAGCTGTAACCCACCCTGGGACCCTGTGGTGTATGGTGGGCAAGAAATTGAAGAAATAACAATTCATTATTCCACAGGAACTCCAGAAATAAGTACCCTATATACTCGAGTATAAGCCTAGCTTTTCAGCACATTTTTATTGCTGAAAAAACCGCCCTCGGCTTATACTCGAGTGAGGCAGGCAGTGGCTCCTATGAAGCTTTCCCAGGTTTTTTGTGGTAAAATTGGGTGCCTCGGCTTATATTCGGGTCGACTTATACTCGAGTATATACGGTATCTGCCAGATGCTTTTAAGTACAAAGAAGCCCGTTGATTAAAATTAAATTACCGTAAAATTAATTGGCTATGTACTTTTTGGAGGTTTTGATCTGGGGGCAATATAGATTAGGAGATGTCTATTTCATGCATGGGGAGCCTCCACCCCACATGGGTCAAATTAGGTCTGGCAAGCATCCTGATTTGGCCTGTGAGGCTGTATTCTCAAAGGCACACCCTCCTGTTCCACATTAGACATATATGATGTTAGGTGTGAGACAGATAAAGACATAGCTGAAGTAGACCAATGGAGGAGCCTTAAAATGTGCTCCTGACACTTTGTTGGCAAGCAGGGTTTGCATTCAACACCTTTTAAATTTGGTGCCAAACACAAGCAGCCCTTGGTGCCAAACACGCAGGCAATCCCTACTACAAGCAGAGCTTCTATGTAAGCATGGCTTAAACCCAACCTGCATGTGCAAATTAACCTTTTCCCTTGCATCCTGGCTTGAACTCAAGTCACACTGCAAAGGAGAAGCAGGTGACCTGACATAACAGTAACATCAGGTGCTTGACAGGTGAGTCAATATGACCTACCAAGGGAGGGGGCAGGGGAAATCTCCTTCTGGCTGAATCCTAATCCTCACACTAATCCTCTGCTATTGAGGATCTCTGCTGAGAAGATAAAGGCAAGGGGCAGAAAATAAAACAAGAGAGAAAGCAGCAAAATGATCCTTGGGCTTGGTAATGGACACACTTGGTATACATAGTTTTGGCTGAGGCTCTTTTGAGTACTAACTTTCTCAGCGAAATCCATGTATATCAAGTGCTTTCACTATCCAGTCACAAGAGACACCTATCCTTTCTGATCCTATGGGTGTTAGGATCAGTGTCAACCAATGTTATGTAGAAAAAAACTTGGGGGAGATCCAGCCTCCTTTTACTCTTAGCAATATAGGCCCCCTTGAATACATGTAGAACTTCTACTACATATAGAAATGTGATGCCAGTTTTTATTATTTAATCATATCTTTGCAATAATTTTGGCATCAATGTTCTGCTCAGTGGTAAAGCATCTGCTTTGCATTCAGAAGGCCCCAGGCTCAATCCCCAACATCTCCAAGTAGGTCTGAGGAGAGAATTAATCTGCTGCCTGTCAGTGTAAACAACACAAAGCTAGATAGTCCAATGACTTGACTCTGTATAAGGCAGCTTCCTGTGTTTCTAGCCCTCATGGACACAAAGAAAAACAATCTATCAGTACTTAAGTAAGGGATAACCAGTTCCTATTTTAGAATAGTTAATAGTTTTACCAAAGTAAAGCAACAATTATGAACTCCTGAGTAGCAGGTTTGCGAGTGTAAACACTCTTAGTAGCTAGTAACCCTTGTGCTGTATTCATATAAACTGGATGATTCCTATTCCTTATTACCCTCCTATAATTTCATGGACAGCCACATACCTTTGCTGTTTTGGCATAGTATAGAGTTCGTCCTCGTAATTTGAAGTATCGTCTCTTCCAGCGCTGAAATGAGCTGGTCTGTTTCATCAGCATGCCCTCTTTTATAATAGTCTAGAAGTCAAGAAGATATCACAGTCATGGAATCAAAGAACTGTAGAGTTAGAAGGGACCCCGAGGGTCATCATCTTATCCAGCTCCCTGAAAACTAGGTATCTCAAGTAAAGCATCCAGGACATCCAACCTCTGCCTAAAAACCTCCAATGAAAGAGAGTCTACCATCTTACAAGGGAGTTCATTCCACTGCTGAACAGCTCTTACCATCAGAAGGTTCTTCCTGATGTTTAGTTGGAACCCCCTTTCTTGTAACTTGAATCCACTGGTTTGGGTCCTAGCCTCTGGAGCAGGAGAAAACAAGCTTGCTCCATCTGCCATGTGAGAGCCCTTTAGATATTTAAAGATGGATATCTATCTCCTATCAGTCTCCTCTTTTCCAGGCTACACAGCTCCCTCAACTGTTCCTCATAGGGCTAAGTTTCCAGACCTTTGATCATCTTGGTCACCCTCCTCTGCACACATGAAACATTTCTTTATGAACAGCCATTTTTTCTGATTTTACCCCTCCCCAACCACAAAAAGAAGGAAAGTACTAACTTTGATATCAATATTCTTTATTGTTTGACTGCCCTCTGCTGGAAATATCCAACACGTTCATAAAACTGAGCTGCTGATCCTATCTATATCCAAGTGCAATAAACAACAGTCAAACACACAGTGCAGAGATTCCTTTCCTGTGTGAGAGAGATATTATCTTGGTGTGAGAAGGATACAATTCTTCAAGCTAGTCAAGGTGATCTTACCAAGCTTTGATGAAGATACAGCAAACTTTTTTAGAAAAACCTCGGTGTATGAGGTCAGAGCTCTGTCCTGTCCAATTACGGCTTTGATCTCACCTGTTTGACTAAAGTGAGCACACAGCAGCCTGTCTCCTGTAAAGCTATCAGCATCTGACTACCACAGGAAATGGTCTGCATATTTAAGGGAGTGTGGAGGGCAGTAATAAAAAGACAGGAATAATCCTTCCAGCTTTTATATTTGGTATTTCCCCCCCAGATACTCTTGGCTCTGACTCACTGCTTACTGGCTGGCTGGCTGGCTGCCATTTCCCAAGGCTAAAGTGCCAAGTCTGTCTACACACAGTTCTGGACATTTTCTCACTGCTCCACATCTAGCCCCACACACTATCATTCACGTAATATGCATATCCAGGTTACAAGGCTATGTTTAGCTGACATTCATTTAGTTGCTCTTTATGATACACATTTGTTAACCCAGCTGAAGAACGTAATAAATACCAAATGATACATTAAAATGCTACCAACACAGAATCTTAATAATAGCTGAAGGACTACAAAACGAAAGCAAAGGTTAGAGCTTTAATTCACTATGAATACATAGCTCCTGCCAGTAGCAAGTGACATAATATGGGGTTTTAATGCTCCATTTAATACTCCCCTTTTCCAAGGAAAGCACCATCTACAAGTACTTCAAGTAGTCCAATGTAGGAACACATCATTAGGAGAAACTGCTGCAGGGATATCATAAAGCTGTCTGTTAGGTCATTCTGTAACCAAAGGCTACAAAAGCAACATACCGTATATAGAGCACAGCAGTGAATGTATTCACTGGAAGCCAGTATGACAATCAAGATACAATAATAACCTTGTTATACAGTCCCTACTAACTTAACATCCCACTTGAGTGATCTGAAAATTCTTCAAGAGATATTAAAAGTTGAAGTAGCTAAGTCTGCTGAAAAGTCAGATTGCCCCCCAAAACCTTTGTTAGCTAGAAATCAAAAGTCAAGTTTTTCCCAACTAGCAAAAGCTTTCCTTCCTAGCTGGCCAGAGGCAATTCCTGTTCACCATAGATTATTAGGCAAATGTCTATTTGCAACCATAGGATGTCATAACTTAAAGTGCCTGCCCTCCCTAACAGTTGCAGATTTATTTAAGCTTTTTCATATTTTCCTTTGCCAAACTGCTGTTCATCAGCAAAATGCTATATGCCAAAAAAATGTCATCTTGGCCTAGCATGGAACTTCTCTCTTCAAAATCAGAATGACCTGAACTATAAAGTGAAATTGCGAGAGAAAACTATTACTGTTTTCCTGTGACTTTCAGTGAGATTCAACAGATATACAGTGAGGAAATAGGAAAGGTTTGGTACAACACACTCACCACACACTGTATAGAGAAAAATACAAAACAATTTGCAGACAAGTAAATTCTGAAATAATATAGGAAGACAGAACCAATAATCTCTGGAGGATGGAATCAATCAATATTGGCATCTTGACTGTGGAATGCTCTCCTCTCACATATTTGACTAAGGTAAACCCTACACCAACCCTAATAGGTTTTCAGTGTCAGTTAACAACTCATTTATCCATCCAGCCTGTGGCTAAACTGGATGTGGAGCTGGGCAGCTTGCCCTCCTTGATTTACTGAACTACTGTATTTCATTATAATGCTATACTTTTATAAAACAATATCCAACTAAGTCATACTCAGAGCAGTTCTGCTGAAATCAATGGATTTAAGTTCACTGATTTCAGTGACTCTACTTTGAATGTACCGGTAACTAATGTTAGATATCAATTCTTGTGTATTATGTATTTAATTTTATATTATAACCTGCTCTGGGATTATTTTAACGAAGAGTGGACAATATATTTTGTATAAATAAATAAAATCACTGGAGTCCTCAAAATGTTTTAGCATAATACCGGTAATTGGGGTAAATAAAGTGTATCAAAGCATGGTTTCCATACAGAAAGGTTCTGCTTCCATCCCTCACAGCTTCAGGAATTGATACTTCAGTACCTCACAAAGCAGAAATCCGAGAATTGAAGAAGAAGAAGAGGAAGAGGAAGAGGAAGAGGAAGAGGAAGAAGAAGAAGAAGAAGAAGAAGAAGAAGAAGAAGAAGAGTTTGGATTTGATATCCCGCTTTATCACTAGCGGCTAACAATCTCCTTTTCCCTTTCTCCCCCACAACAAACACTCTGTGAGGTGAGTGAGGCTGAGAGACTTTTGTAGAGGTGCTCTACAAAAAAAAAACCCAGCTGCATGACTCAAGCAAGGGAGCCAATTGATGCACTACAGGGAAGAAGCAGAAGAACAGCTGAGCTTAACTATACCTAATTTTCCCATACCTGTCTCAAATCAGTCACAGCATAGCAGAGGAGTTTCACAAGAGCTCTACAATATCAAAGACGATAAATAAAATTGGGGAAAGTCCTAAGTGATCAGGAGAGTTTGTGCCTTCAAACTGCTACTCCTAGAAAGATAATGAGCTGAAAGTAAATGAAAGAACTGAAAAAGTGGCAGTGATGGACTCTACCTCAAAGAATGAAAGTGATACGTTACTGGAAGTGGAACTACCATTTTGTGAGTTCCATGAGGTATCAGGTAAGTTACAGAGATACTACTATGGCAGGTTTGAACACATCTTCTAGTTCATACTCTACACCCATGAAAAAATGGATATCTTCCAGAAAAGAAAAGAAAAACGTATTGGGCAGAAATCTTGAGAATTTTTATTGGTGAGATCCTGTGAATATGCGGCTTCAGGAAATTATGCAAAGACTCCCAAACTTGGTCTGCAGAATAAGATGATAAATGCCACTGAGGCTCTTAAAGAAACAACTGAAAATTATTATCCAATAGTCCAAAGACTTGGCAAGGTTTGTGTGGTAAACATGAATAATACCGTAGTTTGAAGTACAACTGAATGGTTCATGATTTGATGAACTAAAATAGAAACAAATATCAGCCCCCAAAAGGGTGACAACAGATCCTAAATTATACAGTTTAGTTTGTTTTCTGGAACTTTCCTACCAACGCATCCTGATCAAAGAAATATTTCAGGCTCAACCAGCAGACTGCTGGTTTGATTTTGTATTTAATCAACCTGCAGTTTAAGCACAAGTTTGTAAGACTGATGCTCTGTACTCAATTCCCATTCTATTCTTTTTATTCATATATTTGTGAACCGATACCCCAACCCTGTTTCCAGTCTATTCAGGGACTGAATTCACACCTACAGAACAAACTCACCTGTGCAAATGATGAGCACTCCTCCATCTCTTTTAAATAATTCTCTTTCAGAGAAAACACCACCACCCAAAAAGGCTGCCAACATTCTTGTCCCCCAAAGTAAAAGTAAACCAATGCATTTTCCTGCATTAGACTATCTACAGGAACCTCATAGGTACACGACTTAGACATGAAAGGCTAGCAAAAAAACCTGACATAGTTGTTGGGCTGCCTCTCAAACAACACAGATGCTGCTGGGGGAGAGAAAAAGCCTGTAGTTTGCAGCTGCCCATCTCTGCAAGAGAGCTGCTGTTCTATTTATAGGCAGACAGCTTAGTAAAGACTTTGGTGGGTTTGGGCGGAAAGGGCTTGAGATAAGATCAAGATGACTTTATAGCATGTTTTCTTTTTCAGGCATTGCTGCTTTTCTTTGGCTTGATGTTCACTTCCCAGCTAGCATATTGCTGAGTCCTTTTGATACTGGTGGATGCTTCTGAGCAATGAGATCTGATGAAATGGTAACGGTTGAAAGCAACGTGACATTTTCCTTATCCTCCCTTTACAATCCTTACAAGAACTTAGAATCTATCTTCAACATCTGGTCATGTATCATTACGTGAACAGTGATCCACAGCAAATGGCTAAAGGGAGAAATCTTAGTCTGCCTCCTCATTCAAAAATAAACAGACTTATTATAGGAATTTATTCTTAAATCCCATAGCAATCAAGTTGGTCATATGAGGCAATGATATTTTAATTATCTGCATCATTACTGGGAATAAATGCATGTACCAGTCAACTAAAAGTTAAAACAATTACCAGGAATTAATTTGGAATTCAATGACGTCACTTGCCTCCCAAATGATGCAACGACTCCTTAAAAAAGGAATGAGTAGTTGCAAAGAGTTGTTCCAACTGCTTTCTTTCCCCTTCCTGGCAGCTGAGTGACATATGTGAACTAAAAGACAGAGGCTGCATGGGATTTGTGCCTTCTACCACTTCCTGACAATGCTCAGGATCTATGGTTGCTTCCTTTATTTTATTATTGCAGGTCCATGAGGTCCTGCTTTCTGCCATCTGCACAGGAGTCATCAGGATAAACTTAAACTTAATCAAGTCAGATGGCTCTGATTCAGCTGGTGGTTTTTGTAGACCCATGTACATATTACTGGCTATACACATCTTATCAACAATATCCAGTTGAGTTGCAGGACTTTGCTCGTCCAGCTAATGTAGAGGCAACATTGTAGTGATAAGAGGGAGAGTTGTAGAAAGAGGGTGGCAGATTCTGTATTCCAACTGACACCTGAAACCTATTCATTTTCCAACCAAACATTAACCCTGAAGTCAATAAGAACAAAAAGACTACTATTATATTTTATAATATAATAGTATTTTATAACCATCATATTTTAAGAAGAGTCTGTCCATTCAAACACGTGTGATAGATGTGTAAAATGAAACAGGGAATACACCAAAATTGTGAATGTGTGTTAAAAAGTGAACATACTTCAATAAGTACTGCCTCTGGCATGCATGGTGAGCAGCAAGCCTTCCACCTAGATGTAGAAGTGGGTGGAATCATTCAGGCAGTTGTGTGGCAATCCCTGTCATTTCCAAAGGTGCGAGGAAGGCTGGGGATCGTCCTGCACCTCCAAGGTGAAAGCTCCTGAAGATCCTTAGCTACACAGGGCCAAACCAGTAATTACTTCCCACTCCCGTATTCCTGCTTTGGAGCAGGAAAGGTGGGGGGAGTATTAGGCACTGCGACCTGAGGGTGCTCTGTGTACCTTTGAGCACTGGCACTCAGTAACACACATTCCACAGTGGCCTTACCTTCAAGAATGAACGGATGCCACTACAAAGCACTTCTGGGAAGCCGTATGCAAAAGCACACACTTTCCTCCACCACCCAGCTTCTGCCCCTCAGGAAAAATTTAGGGTGGATGAGCTGGAGACTGCAATTTTTGGCTTGGCCAGCAAGACCAGCCAAAACTTATGGACCCCAGGGGCTTGGAGCTTTTGCTTTGTCCTCAAAACAACCCTTTAAAGTAAACTGGCTGAGACATTGTAACTTGCACCAAGTTACCCACTGAACACTATAACCATGTGTGGTTCTGAATTTGGGTTTTCCACATGATCCAAGTCCAACACTGTAGCAACTACACTAGCTTTCGATTACAGTCATGAAAGCTGCTTTCTTTCGCCTTTCTGCTAGCTTAGTGGCCTATGTGAACCAAGAGAGGGAGGCTGTATGGGACTTGTACTCATCAACTAATTCTCAAGCTATCACTAAGTCTTCAGGCAATGAGGAATCATTACTCTAAGCATCACATAATCTTTAAAGGAGACTCACAGTTAGGATACTAACTGCAATTATGATAAGAATGTCCCTTTTTGCAGTGTGGTAAAGATAAGTTAAATATTAGATTTCAGATATGATGACATCTTGGAAGATGTACTACAAATGAAATTAATCCGGTGGCAGCTTTTTTTGTATTTCCATATTTATTTTTTTCCCATATTAAAGAATGAGAATGCACACTATGAGCAGGATCCATACTAGCTATGGATAGAACTCCACAAGATGCTGCGCTGGAGGAGAAGCAATGATTTTTGCAGATTCCCCCTTCCCTCTGCAGACCCCTGAAAACATGCTCTGGCAAGAACAGCATGGGAGGTGGAGTTTTGGACTATAAGAGAAAGTTATTCTCTCCTTCCTCTAGCAGGAGCCTTCACTAAAGCTCAGTCTCTTCTGCTTTTGTTCACAGAAATGCAAGTTTGGATCCAACCCCATGCTGTTTGTGGGTTTGGAGGAATCCATTTGTGAACATAAAAATAAATAATGTCTGCTTCCAGACGACAAGTTTACTGTGCAATTGCTATGGCTTGTTAACTCATATTTAACAGGGGGTCCACATGATGCAGTCATCATTCCATATACATTTTCCCAGTGCTCATTCAACTTTTTTCTTATCAAAAAAATCTGACTTTGAGTAAAGGAGTGAAATAGAAGAACAACCTCTCTGCAGTTGTGGTCAAAAAAATGTCGAATTCTGAGCCACATTGGGAGGAGCTGACCTTGGGGTAGGTGAAATGGTATGCTGGGAAAATCCCTCCTTTCTCTATCACAAACTTTACAGTTAAAGGTAGCTCATACCAAGAACAAACTTAGTTGGTCTCTAGGTGCTACTGGAAGGAATTTTTTTATTTTATTTTGTTACAAACTTTACAGTTTCAGTTACAGAGCTACAGTATTTCTTGTCCTGCAATGCAGGTCCTTTTCCCTGAAGAACACAATTCCAATATTACACATTTTGTAAAATAAGTAAATGTCTTGAGGTGCTTAAACTTCAAATGGGAGGGACACTGCAAAACAAGAGGCACATGAGAATTCTGTTCTCCCAAACCACATGTCTAGGATTAGAAAGAAGAGATTCCACTAAAAATAGCAGTGTTTACTTCTGAATAAACATGTGTAGGTTCTGGCTCTAATCCTGTAAGGCCTCTTGCCCTGTGCTGCAGGCTTTAATTTTTTGTTGCTGTTGTTAAAAATAGTTTGGAATTATGGAATTGTGCTAAAGTGAGTGGCAAAGCACAAGACCAGAAAGGTAGGTACATTTTTATTGGAGCACCCATGTGGCAGCAAAATATTACAACTGTCTACTGCCCATTTGAGCAAATCAAATAATATTTTAGGGAATTGTTTCCTCATCTGAAATGAACTGTCCCCAAACTCCTTACTAGTTTTTTTTTTATGGTAGTAAGGGCACAGTTATAATGTAATGAAATTCTAGGTACGAAACAAACAAAAAAAGCAAGTTTTTTTTAAAGGGTTAAGTTTCCTAGCCAGGTTGTGAAGCAGAACAAAAATACAAAAACTTGCAACTTATGCACATTTAACTTGCATGCATTCAGCTTTACACACTCAGCAAATTTGAATAATATATAATAAAAAGGGGCAGTCATCTGGGAAAATAGACTTTGGCAATTCCACCTGCCAATGAACCCAGTGCTTTTACTACGTACTACCCCTGGAATGTAACCCCTGCAAAAAAAAATGAGTAAAGGTCATGGATGACTCTGGGGTTGCGAGCTCATCTCGCTCTATAGGCCGAGGGAGCTGGCGTTTGTCCGCAGACAGCTTCTGAGTCATGTGGCCAGCATAACTAAGCCGCTTCTTTTTCAGGTGTGCAAGTTGATGTCATAACCTTCTGAAACTGAAGGAAGTATTGCCAGAGGCACCAAAACACTTTAAGCTAGTCAGTGAATCCATTCTGAAGGATGTCAAGTTCCAAATGATTGTGATGTGCCCTGAAAACATTAATTGAGCTGCACATAATGCAGGTGCATGTAATGCAGGTGAATGTTATGCATAATGCTGATGGATGAGGAAACCACAATTAGCACATCAAACACCTGGGAGTAGAGAAACATCTTGACCTGGGGCTGAAAAAAATGACAAAGTCTGCACCAGGTGGGTCTCACCAGGTGAAGCATTCCACAAACCAGGAAGAAAATGGGACTACTGAAAAGGTCCTCTGTGGTTTGTTGTTATGTCTGAATTCATATACTATTAACAAATCAATTAGGATCATTGCTTTGCCTCAAAAGGCTGCTACAACAAGGAGGCAGGAGTGAACTTGTGAAGCTGGATGCTGAGCCAGTGGGAAACAAGTGGGAAACAAGCATACAAGGCTTGTCTGCTACACATCTGGAAACTCAAACCATGGATACTTGACTATGGTTAGCACATACCACGGTTTCATATTATGCCTGCATCCGGCCATTTTTTCCACTTTCTAATCATGAATGGAAAATACACTTCTACAGAAGAGGAACCATTTGAGAAAATCTGGAGCAAATATGACTGAATGTGTCATTGCTTCATTAGCCCTGGTCAACAACACACATACAGCAGCTCAAATGAAAGATATTGCCTGAACTACTTTGTCTCACATTTCTATTTTTAGCTAGGTGGCAACTATTTTTAAGGTCTTTATTGCTGCTGGTCCTCACCACGTCCTGTTGCACTGCAAACTACAGGTAAACCACGCTGTTAAAAATAGGACAAAGTAATGATGTAAAGAAGACTTCTTCTTAATAAAACAACACAAGCTCCAGAAAAGAGTGAATTCTAAAGCAGCAAAATATTGCAGATTGTAAAATATTGTAGATTGTAAAACATAATTAATACTGGTTTAATTTTATTTTAAAATCTGCATTCACATTTCTCATTTATACATTTTAATGCACTAAATGTTTTATAATATTTACCTTCCCATGCAAGGGAAGTCATCATTATTCCCACGGTAATTGATGCTTAGGATACAATCCTACCCTCTATTTTGAACCACAGCCAAGGCACACTTATAGAACACGTGATCTGCATGGAAAAGATCCCAGGCTCAAATCTATGCATCTCTGGATTAGTATTACATCTGAAAACAGCCATGGTGTGACAACATGACAACCTCAATGCAATGGAACCTGGCTTCTGCAACACATTGCCCATTTAAGTTAGACAAGCTCCAACATATATTGTATATATTGTGTTGATGCTAAAATCTTTCCTACTTCCACAGGGTTTCTCGAGAGGCTTTTCCAGATACTTGTGGGCAGTATCGGATTTCCCTTTGGAGAATGTGAAGGCAGAAATGCTTTTGAATACCAGTTGCTGAAAACCACAGGCAGGGAGAGTGCTCTAGTGCTCCAATCCTGCTTGCAGATTTCCTACAGGCATCTGGTTGGCCACTGTGAGAACATGATGCTGGACTACATGAGCCACTGGCATGATTCAGTAGGCTCTTTTTTATGTTATTATGAACTGTTGTATCTGATTTATTTTGTTATATTTTTATTGTTATTATACATTTGCTATGGTATTTTGTAATGTTTAGTAGTTTGTAAATATTCCAAATAATAAGTAAACTCAGCCAATGACTAAAGGGAAGTCAGGAGCAACATGGAACCAGTGTTGTGTCTATAACTAACTTTGTACAATTACTTCCTAAACATTCATAACAATTCACAGAAATGCTTCTCTGGTTCCTGGAACCTGGAAAACATAGAGAGCCATGGGTGTCAACTTGTAAAGTGAACTCTCTTTGGGAAAAATTGAGTCTTTGCTGATCCTTTTCCCTCCAGTCCAGCTTGTGCATCAGCAAAGGTCAGTAAAGACAGGAGTATGAGCAGGCTGTACTACAAAATTCAGTGTTTCATAACACCTGCTAACACCTCTCCCAAAATCCTGTCTCTCTCTACAGGTCTGCTGGAATAAAGGCATAGTACAGCTTTTAATGTACAGTATAATGCAATATTATGCTTTACTGAGTTTCTCTCTCACACACAAAACTCTGTTATTAAAGTATTGTACTTCAGATTCTCAGTTTTCTTTAACACAGCCAGTCTGCCTTCAGTTTACTGCTTCCATCACTAAGCCAGGCTGTCACTTGGGCTTAGTCTAAAAGGATCTTAAGCAGCAATGTTATATGCTAGAGCAGGCATAGGCAAATTCGGCCCTCCAGATGTTTTGGGACTACAACTCCCATCATCCCTGACCACTAGTCCTGTTAGCTAGGGATGATGGGAGTTGTAGTCCCAAAACATCTGGAGGGCCGAGTTTGCCTATGCCTGTTCTTTAGCGCACTGCTAAATAACAAGAACCTTTGATTGCTTTGTGAGCGTGAATAAGAAACTAAAGTAAAACAGAATCTTCTGGCTAGTCATGTTTCAGGCCTTCAGGACACTTTAGATCATCTTGCCAATGGTTGAGATGCAAGCAAAGCAGTGCCTTAGCACTTGAGATTTATTGCAATGAGCACTTAAACTGTAATTCACTAGATGATTTAGGAGACTAAATTCATAGCTGAGAACTAACACTATTACAATTCCAGAAACTCCTCAAGGCCAGTAATTATTCAGAGTAACAGCAAGAACAAACCTAAGGTACCTATGTGGAAATATATTTCTAGAATATATTCTTGTGGTTTATTGGAAGCATACTGTCATGTGCATATTTCTCTTTTATTGTTCAGGACCTTTTGAACCTTAAATAGCCAACCTTATGTGACTGAGCAGCTATAAAGCTCAAATTAACACCAGGGTTGTCCTTTTCCCTGGAATTGCCATCCTTTCTTCACTCACTTCCTATGGGGAATCCTCACAAACCACTCTCAGATTATCACATTCCACTGTTTTCTGTGTTGTTGCACGGTGTTTTTTCAGGCCCGACTTGTGGCTTTTTCTTTTTGCAGCAGCAGCCTGTTCATTGTGGACAGGCAACATGCGATTAGAGCTTTTAAGGGCAACTGTTCCTTTAAGCAGAAAGCTCCCGTCTGCAGATTCAAGCCCATTCCATTTCTACCCTGGCCAGTGCAGCTGCAGGAATAGTGCTGAATTGCCTATTTGGCCAATTTCCCAACTCCCAAAGTGTGCATTAAATTAGTGGTTTCTTACCATTCCCCACTCTTTTCTTTTCATTATAGTAAAATAGCAATACTTTACTGTAACGGAAAGAAAAGATAAAAAGCTACAATGGAAGAGAAGCCATTAATTTAACACATATTACCGTCAGGGGGTAGGAGCTGGCTAAATAGGGAACAAATGAGTCTTAATCCCCAAACCACACTTCCCAGAAAGCAGTAACATGTCTGAACCAGCAAACACTAAGCTTTCCATTAGCAATGTAAAGCATCTTAGCTAGCTGAACTTAGATATGAGTAAACATTAAAGAAGCATCTTGGCCAAGATACTGGATAACATAATGCTGTATTGAGTGCTGTGAAGAATCTGCCTTACTTCCACTACCACCTAATTGCAGAAACGCAATTCCTCAGCAGCCTTAAAGAGTTCTAGCGTGGAAGCAACCCAAGTCAGTTTTGAAGAAAACCCTCAAAATGGCATGCACAGTATACACATTAATCATGCATTTATCTTCCATCTCTCATTGGAAAAGAAAAGGTGATCAAAAGCTAGAGAGGAAGTAAATGAAGAAATGTATACATAATTAAGATAACAAGTCACAAAATAGAGCAATTGGTAATTCTAAAATTGTTATCTTGAGAATCCAGTACTGCTTAGCTAGAGGTTTTTGTTAGATTAAAGCAATGGAAGCTTAATGGCTATACACAATTTCTGTTTATAATCCTTGTACTTAAAATGTTTATATTCACATAGCACAAGCAGAGTGTTTAGGCTTTTTACAACCACATTGACGTAGGAAATGATGCAAAGCATGGCAAGTGATTAAGTGGGAATTCAGAGCGGAGTTTGGCCTTATATGAACTATGGCAAAATATCAAAGGTATCCATCTATGTCATATCTCTAATTATTGCAATTAAAACATTCTAATTTGGGAAAGGCTCATACTTTGTTTTTCTGACTCACACCAATGCTTAGAGTCCAATTTTACATATTTGAGACTGCTGAATCCTTCCCTATTCCTAAGGGAGTCACTGCAAGTGTACTATTTAAATATGATAAAAGCATTTAAGGAAGCAGAATTTCAAATGCCCATCTTCAAACAAGTTGAAGTTCAGGAACTTTCTCCAATTGTAAATGTTATAATCACCTACTTCAAAGTATAGATAGCAGCTCTCCATATACAAAGAATTTGGCTACCTGAGGTAAAAAGCAAGTAATCAATTAACAGTTTATGATGTCACTGCCAGTGACTTTAAATAGTACCCCAGAAGAAAATACTTCAGCATTAATACTACGTCAATAGTGGGCTTAACTACCGGTACATGTTTTATGAGGTTTCCTCCTGTTTGTTTGTTTGTTTGTTTGATTAATCAATCAATCTATATATACTATGTATTCATAAGTTTGACCAATGCAGCAGAAATTAGAAGTGATTTTTCTATCTGTTTCTATGCTGTTTCCAGTCTTAATTTAATAAAAAAAAAATGTGTCACTCAGAAACTTAATATTGGTTGAAACCCCAGTTTCCCCACAGAGTTCTCTCCAAATATATGTTAACCATGGGGCTCTACTCACCATTCCCTCACTAATACATTTCCATTTGCTGAAAATTGTGCCTAATCAAGCAATCATCCCAGCTTTCCCCTTCTAATCTGCAGCCCCATTTTGTACCAATTTTCACCTTTCCTCTCAGGCCTTCTCTCCCCCCCCCCCTTTTCTGCAACCCCTATCCCAGAGTCCACCCCAAAGTCTTCCTCCTCCCACACATTGTAACTACTAAACACCCTTTTCACCTTCACCCAGTAATGAAGCCACCATCTCCTCCTTTTCTGCAGCCCCTTTTGTATCCCTGCTTTCATCTTCACTCCCATACCTATGCCTACTCCTCCTTCCTTTTTCTACAACTCCTCCTTTGCACACATCCCTCCTCTACTGTCATTTCTTACAGTAGGCACTACCCCCATTTCCATGCCTCCCCTTTCCTCCTATTCTGCAGCCCATCAGCTTCTGCAGAAACCAAAATCAATGTTTGAAACCAAGATCAATGGTTTGTACGTAACAAGGAAATATTAGTGGAAAGAGAAACGTGAACACTGTGCAAGTCCTTAGTTCATCCACGTAGCAGAGGGAGAGGGGTGAGCGAGCCCAAGGCTTCACTCCAGCCAATTCCAAATCATGCACACAGCGCTAAACCATGCTGTTGGATTGTTGCAGTTTCCATTATCTCTGACCACAGGCCATGCTAGTTGGGGCTGATAGGAGTTGCAGTCCAACGACATCTGGAGGGAAATAGGTTCCCCATTCCTGGTTTAGCATTATGTGTGAACCAGCAGAGTTTTTCTCCTCCTGAATGTGAAACACATTGCTGAGCCATTTCAACGTCACACGACATTGTATGATGTAATGAACCTTCATAAGGCAATGATTTTTTCATCCTTCATTTTTGCTGTTATCGCTACCCAACCATACGGTATGACGACTTCCAGTTGAAGTACATATAACACTGCATCAAAAATACAAGTAGCATCCTAGAAGCTTTATAGGCAGCAAATGCTCCCAAGATGCACAATAGGGATTTTGAATGCTGGGTTCACAACTTGAAACATAACCCATTATTTGCAGACTTCTGAGAGATACCAGGGGTACCTCCAATAATATTCTAAATTTTTTTCTAGTATGGCTTCATAACCATGTTGCAACACATAGAAATTCAGTGGTTGCAGGTTTTCCTGGCAACCAGATGCAGCAATAGGAAAAGCTTCCCTGGCTGAATTGCGCTGGTCATTCAAAATAATCAAACCCGTGCCAGAATAATGGAAATGTTCATGAGATACACAACAAGGACTGCAGATGCACAGTTCAAAGCACAAGATGCAACACCCTTCTAAATTTCCAAACTCATTAAGGAACAATAGTTTTTGTGGTAGTAAAATTAAAATGGGTATGGGACACTGCAGGAAGGCCTAGGGAGGGTTAAGTGGGGACATTTAAGCAGCTCTAAGCATCCGGATGCAGCAGAGGAATTTGTGTGTGTGCACACATACAAAGTTTGACAAAGACATAGGGCCTAGCATCAGGACTCAGCACTGTCGGGAAGGTGCCAAAGCCCCAACACACTTTGGGAGAGAACATGGGAATTGACCAACTCTCACCGAGGAGGAACTGCCACCTCTGACAGAAGGAAACCCCCTTGGGAGGTTTGGATCACCTTTGGATAGGTAGAGTCCCTCCTCCTTGTCTCTTTGCAGAAACACCTTCTCTTCTCCACCTCCACACAGACCCCTCTGCCCATGACTTAAAGCAAAAATGTGACAGTTACAAGAAGGAGCCACCTCTGCTCACTCACCTGCACTTTTTCTAGGCTGCAGTAGAGATTGGACCCCTAAGACACCTAAAGGGTGCAGAGCTGAAGTAGCTGTTCTTTTCCACTTCACTACCCAGAAGAGGGAGAGAGAGAATAGAATTGAGCTGGACTAGACCTACCATCAAGGCAGAGTGAGGTGACACCCCTCCTTCATTCCTCCTGAGCCCCTGCCATTTCCTTCCTTCTCAGTTACCAGGGAACAAAGCTTGCTTGTTTGCTAGGCTGGATGAATGCTAGGTATCCATTGTATGCTAGGTGAGCATACAATGGAGGTCCCATTAGTTGCTGCCACCTGCAAAGAGCACTCACTTCTCATTATCTGCCAGCAAAGACCCCCACCCCACCCTCTCTCTCTGGAATGACTGCTTACCGTAACTTCTCACCTGCACATAACTCATTTACCTGCCCTTTTACCGCCAGGTGAGATGAGACCATTGCTCCTTACCAATGTCAGTAGTTGCTCACCTATCCAAGTGATACCTCTGTTAGGCCTAATCGCAACCACCATGTTGCCCAGAGAAAGATTGTGCCTTCTCTTGATCACTGTTCCTACTCTTTCTTAAAAGTCCACCTCTGCCCAGTGGAGGGCAAGATAGCAGAGACAGCCACCAACTCCACTTAGTTGCTTACACTTTGCATATGGGCTGCACCAAAGTTGGATGCACTAACTTTGGGTGACATGGCAGCTTCTTAACTTACCACCTAGATAGGGAGAGTGAAGGAGAAAGAGATGGTGCCTTGTCACCTCTCACCTGCTTACTTAGTAGCCCCTCTGGGCAATATATTTGGGGTATTACTGCCACGTCAGAGAGAGAGAGAGAGAGAGAGAGAGAGAGAGAGAGAGAGAGAGAGATAGCGTGCAGGTAAATGGCTTACTTACACTCTCTCTCTGGGTGGCTAGAGCTGAGCCCACCACACAATCCACTGAGAAAGAGAGAGACAGCATGCTCAGGTAAGAAAGCTGAGATGATGACTCCTTGCCGGGACAGTTGCCTCCACTCACTCCTCTGCCTTCTCCCTCAATTCAGTGTGACAGTAGGGGCTGGGCCTATACTATTTTTTATATATGCAGCTGTTTTGTATATGGTTTTTATTGTGTGGTGAAACCGCCTCCACGGGAAGCCATTCGTCAACGAAATGTACATAGATACGTAACTATCCTGGGCCCCAATCCCAACTACTGCATTGCCCAGAGAGCAAGCACAGCTGAGCACACTGAGCGAAGGCTGGGGTGGCAGCACGGAGCCACCCACCTCTATTGGCTCCCTCCTTCTGGGTGTCGCAAAGCACGCTGCCAACCCCTGCGCCACTCAAGAAGGGTGCGCTCGCTCGGGAGAATGAGCAGAAGCATCTTCTCCTCCAGCCCCACCTCCACACCTTGCTCACCCAGGTGGAGGAAATGCCAGGGCAGCGCAAGGACCAGCTGCTGCCTTGGCCCTTGCTCACCTGTGTGCCCTCTCGCCCTCCTTCATTGGGAGACCCAGCAACTGAGATAGATGGGAGGATGCAAGAGGTGGATGAGGGGTTCCCCACCACCACCACGGGCATATTTTTTTTTTTTTTGGCCGAAGGCCCTAATAAAACCTGCAAAGCGCAGTAGCGGGGGGGGGGGGAGGTGGTACAGTATAGACCATGAGGGGAAGGGCAAAGGGCGATGGAAGTGCCACCCCTGGTGGCGCCTGCTGCTGACGAGAGGGCCGGGTTAGAGAAACGAGCTGAAGGGCTGCTGGAGAGGCCAGGCCCTGCACGGCAGCGCCGTTTACCCGGGGCTGGTCTGGGGAGGAGAGAGTGGGAATGAAATGGAGGATGGGAAGGCTGGGAGCAGGAGGAGGAGGAGGAGGAGGAGGAGGAGGAGAGGAGGGGGAAGCTCATAACCACCTCCTTCTCCTCCTCTCCCCTGAAGGCCCGACCCTTACAGCGCTCACCTTCTGGCGGATCTGGCCGGACGTGGAGACCTTGCGGATGAGTTTTTGCGGGGAGCCGGGCTCTTGCTCCGGCTCGCTGTCCGACGACTCCTCAGTCGCCACCGGAGGGGCAGCGGCGGTGGCCCCGGCCTGGGGCTGCGAGGCGCCCGCCGCCGCCGCCATGCTGCACCGTGAGGAGCAGGGCGGGCAGCACCACCTAGCGCCGCAAGCGCCGCGGTGCAAGCCGGCAGCCAAGGAGCCGGGAGGAGGGAGCGCGGGCGGGGAGCTCTCGCTATGGGGAGCGGAGAGGCGTCCGCTCGCATTGGACGTGGCCGCCCTCTGGCGGGTCGGTTCTGCACTGGTCCTGAGGCGACCTCCTCAGGCCCCTAAAGCGGGTTGAAGCGAATAGCGGGGAAGGAAAGGGATGGATGCGACGGCGGCCGCGGCAGCCTCTCCCGCGGGGCTGTTAGTTCGCACGCGGAGAGTTAAGAATGCGCGCGCGCAGAGACTCGCCCATCTTTTGCAAGGCGGGTGTATTTAGGGGTTGCTGACAATGTTAAAATATGTCGTGTCCTCAGTGAACGTCGCAGCACATCAATCTGAATCTGGGGTGGGAGGACTCAGGGGATAAGCCCCCGCCCCATTTATTTACTTCACCCTTAAAATCTCCCCCTGTGATAAATCATGCTCGTCTTTTTACAACTCAGTTCATATTAAAAACAAATATATATTAAAGAAGACATGAGGGGAAAGGGAATAAAACGGACCAGAATTTGTTCTGAATTCCCCCCCCCTTTTGCTAACAGCATCATTTTGTTTCGAACAGAAGGGAGCATTAAAAATGAAGTTATTGTAATCTGCCACCTCATAAATATACCATATCATTCTGGTTTCAGGTACAGAGCATGTCACAGCCACCTCCACTGTTCCACTGCCTTGTACACACATAGTTACAATAACACTCCTCTGAGATGTGAAGGCATGGCACTGTACCCTGTGTTCATAAGCTCATTTCAGAACTTGAAAGTCATAATCTTTTAGCACATAAAACCAAAAAAGCAGACAACCTGCTTGTAGATTATTACATCCAAGAACCAATACATGTTTATTTTGCAGTGTATGCAGCTATTACATATGCTGCATGTTAGAAGTGCTTTCTGTGTAGGAATTTCACAAAGTAGATGGCATTAATCAAACAGCATGAAAGGGCACTTCACACAACAGGCATTGTATGGTCCACACCATGAATACCACAACTTCTGAATAGGAGACATAAACCTAAATCATAAAATTGAAGAGTTGGAAGCAGTGGTTCCCAACCTTTTTTTGGCCATGCCCCACCTAAGCATCTCTAAAATCCTGAACCCCCCCCCCCACCATGACATATAATTCTTATTCAAAAAGTGAACTCCTATTCACATGGAGGAAGCCTAAAAGGCCATTAACTGTTATTAACTCATTTTTGAATTGCCTCCCTTAAAAATCTAATACAAAAACTAACAAAGATTATTTTCACTCCATTTATGTGCTATTAAAAAAACAGTGCATGCACACATATAATCTGTTTTACTGGATTTTACAGATCAGGCTTGTAAGGCACTGTCACAGTCACCATTCACCAGCACATACATTCTTCCAGATTCTTGCATTTTACACACAGTAAAATACTCCATACCTCTACCTCATAAGAAATGGCTGGGAACTAGGCCCAGAATGGTTGCATTACAAGTTAAATGGCAGCAAACCTGTATTTGCCACTATATGTATATAAAGCAAGGTGCTGTGGTCAATTGTTGCTCCCTCACACACACCGACAGATGTAATGCCGATGATTAATACAAACACATGCTTATTGCCTCCAACATATTTAATATTTTTATATGAACACATACAAAATGTAATAGATGAAGCACTTTCAAGTTCTTTCTTGTAGGGTGAATGGTTTCAGTTCCTTTCTTTTTTAAAGTTCAAGCAAACAAAGTAGCACCCCCAGCCTTCCATATAATTCAGGGATATGGGTTTGTTATGCTAAGCTGTTTTTTATTTTCCAAACAAATAATACTGGAATCACTCTTCCCGCTGCAACTAGATGTTTATAGTGAGGCAACTGATTTAAATAAAAACCACCACCACAATCATCTCAAGTATTCCGTTTCTTTATTCTAAAAAAGGGAGGGAAGACCAGTGTTAACTGACATAAAAAAGAAAACCCTCCTGCTGTTTAATAGAATTACTTCCCTCTGTGTTTGCCATTAGACACAAATTGTGTGGCTTCCATAGCTGGCTCAGCCTCCTTTTTCTGTCATTCATCATTTAGTGATTCCGCCTTCTCATCCTCATCTTTCAGCTGCTGGCGAGAGAACTCCTCAAACATGAGGTCACCTTGGCCACTAAGAAAAGATAAAGTTTGCTTTTAAAATTGCATTCTTCTTAGTATTTGGATACCTCTGCATCTATTTTTCTTTGGAACCTTTAGACTGGCACACAGTCAGTTTACACCGTTTTCACACAACTCAAAAGTGCATTTTAGCATCTCTTGCAGTATTCATTTATTTAAATTTTTAAGACTGCCCTTCATCTGATAAGATCCCAGGGCAGAGTACAAATAGCAGAATCAAATCGAACAGCACTTGCCACTATATGTAGTATAAATAATAAAACAAAATGATTAAGCCATGCAACCATTCAGCAGCAGACATAAAAATGCCCACATCAAAGCTTGTCCCCCAAATGCCTGTGTGAAAAGGTTTCTCATCCTTGGCTCAGCTTCAGTAAGGTTGCTGCACCTTTTCCTCACAATAAGCCATTCCCTGGAGCTTAGACAGAAGTTTAGCAGGTCATCCCACAGAACCCTATCTTCTGACTATAACTAGGGCATTGGGCAACTGGAGCAATATACTGTAAGACTAACAGTCCAATTCTATGCATATTTCCCCTAAATTATTATTATTATTATTATTATTATTATTAATTATAATAATACCTTTATTGTCAATGTACAACCTATGTACAATGAAATTAACCGAGCCTCCCCCCCCACAGACACTCAATATGTAAATCCCATTAGATTTCATGGAGCACATTCTAAGGAACATAATGTTTGTATAGACTTTTTACAGTCCATGCAATGTTAAGCATGCCCATTCTATGCAATGTTAAGCATGCCCAGTGGCATATAATTTTGCTATTAGACTGCAATTTAATACATGCTTATTTGGGAGTAGGTCCCATTTACAAATACACACATGTAGGGGTTCAACTATATAATATTTATCAACATTTTTTGAGACAATAGCTGCAAATACCGGTACTTCACTCTGCTATATCATACAGCTGTAGCTTCTCAGTGTTTGTATGCCTTAAAATGCAGAGAGCTCTGAGCTGAATCCAGCTGAGAAACAGAATCAATTTCCACTGTCCTCATGCTGCAACTTTAATAAAGTTTGTTTATGAACAAAGTCATTGCTCATGAAGGAATAAAGATTTCAGGTCAGAGTTGGCTAGAAACAAAATGAAACAATACTTACTTTTCTTTTCCTGTGGTCATTGGTGCGCATTGAAAAGAAAAGAGGGAGAAAGGCTCATCTAAATACGTTGTCTTGATTTTGATTCTTTAAAGTAGTTGGCAAATATTGTAAAGTCCATTTGAAGGGGAAAATATAAGTTACAAAATCTTAAGTTACAGTGCCCTACAGGTACAACTATGCAACAGGTGTGTGACCTGACAATAAGTCAGTGACCCAGGCTCCTCGGGCCATGCATAAAGCTTGGAAAGGAGAGATAGCAATCTGTGCCTCTCTGTGCCCTGAGGTGAAAGGAGGAGAGAGAAAGAAATAAAGTCATAAGAATAAGCAAACTTTTAGCCAGAGGAAGTTTCATCCTCTTCAATGGATTTTCATTGAACCACAAATTTATGGCAATCATGTAGTGGTCTCAAAGCTTGTCCAGCTGCACTCATTACACCAAAATATTCTTTAGCATCAACAAAAATTCAAAAACCACATTTGGGCGATACCTTAATCATGCCAGCTAAAATATTACAAAACAAATGTTCAGTTTAATCATTGTGCTGTGCATCATTTGTGGTAGTTGATTTGTAGTAGACGTCAAAATTATTGTTTTATTAAACTTTGAACATTCCATTCTGGTTTTTTTAGCATGAGGTGTTATTGTGTGCATTGTACAGATGCAAACTGAAACCTAACTGACTTGTCCAACGTCATACTAAGTTTTGGTACTAACTGTAGAAACTAATTCTAGAGGAAACATGAAACAAGCTAGGATTGCTCATATGACTGGATTCCAAATTGATTGATTGAACTTTGAATTCCACCAGCTCTGCGATGCAATTAGAGCCGAGCCAGAGAATTGTTGGCTCTCCAAGTGCTGCTGAACTACACCTCTCATATCTTCGATCATTAGCTGCGGCTGATGGGAGTCCAACAATATCTGGAGTGTCAAAGGTTCCTTGTGCCTGATTTTTTCGTAATAAGAAAGTTATTGCAAGCATAAATGTGAGAGCACACATCCACAAAAGATTTCAGGGTAGAGCAAGCCCCACTGAACTCAATGGGACTTTTGCGGAGACATGCATAGGATTGTGCTTCAAGAGCACAATAACTTCTACTGGAAAATATGAAAGGAGAATCATCTAATAGAATCCCTCTTTCTACTCCATCTGAATACACCCCTCCTTGTGATTAAAATCTCCCTTAGAGCTGCTTACCATTTCAATAGAATAACAATCTTCTAGCTTTCCCAAAAGACTTAAGGGTATCATCAGAATATTATAAACAATGCCCCAAGCAAGGGCAAGAATACCCTACTGACCTGTTGTGTTTACCTCCTCTCGCTTGGGGTGCATGAGACGGAAGGGCAGTTCCATGGCCACCTCACTGTGTGGAGAGAGGAAAGAAAGTAGGATGGTACCTACATAGCACCAAACAACCTTAGCAGTTCCCCCACACTATTTGGTTTATCCAGTCATTACCCAGATCTAAATCTATGGGGGCTATTTAACTCAGAGTAGTCCTGCTGAAATTAATGAACATGACTAAGTTAGGTCCATTAATTCCAGTGGGTCTGCTCTGAATAAAGCTTAGTTCAGGCATAGGCAAACTCGGCCCTCCAGATGTTTTGGGACTACAGCTCCCATCATCCCTAGCTAACAGGACCAGTGGTCAGGGATGATGGGCGTTGTAGTCCCAAAACATCTGGAGGGCCGAGTTTGCCTATGCCTGGCTTAGTTGAATGCTACCCTATACCTATAATCCTCCACAAGTATTTGGAAAACCAGCAAAGTGTTTCTTGTAAAGGCATAAGAGTCCAGGGTGCAGATGGGAAATGGCCTTAGGTCTATTTCTACCCCACCTTTCAATCAAATTGTTCCCAAGGTGATTGTTGCTAACACTTTTTTATTATGATTGCTTTCCTCCTGCTGCATTCTTTTGCTATTAATTGTTGCTGTAGTTTATATTTTTATTTGAAAGCAGTGTTAATTTTGCTATAGAAAGGTAAGATATAAATGTAAATAATGTGAGTAAATAATGATAGAATACAAATACAATGATTAATGACCAGTGCCTGGTTCCAGTTACTACACAAGTGCTGACAATGGGTTAACAAATGAGAATACTTATTATCTAGCTAAATTTGACGGAAACCACTACTGTACTAGCATGAAGGACTGCGAATAACTCTGCTCTTGCTAGTTTATTGGCAATTTCTTATACAGTAGGCAATTTGAAATGTTCTACCTTGACTGTCACTTTTCCATACTTTCTGTAACCACTGAAGGGGCTGGCACTGCAGTTTTCGTTTATTACCCAAGAAACTCCCACCAGAAAATCATGTCCTGTTGGTGAGGTCATGAAAAGCGAACACACTAAAGAAACTGGCCTAACAGCACTGGAAGTCAATGATTCGGAAACATAATCTGGATGCTCAATAAAAGGATGTGAACAAAGAACGGGAATTCAGAGAAAAGGTATATCGTAGAAGTAGTGGTGTTCACTCCTCTGTGAGTAAACATACCTCATACACCTAGAATATTGGACCTAGTGCAATATGGTGGAAGCTTATAGTTATTAAGCTAAGACTGTGTACACACTGTACCTTTAAAGCACATTTGAAGTGCATTCTTTCCCTCAAATAATTCTGGGCACTGTAGTTTAACTCTCACAGAGTTACAATTCCTAGCAACCCTTAAACAAACTACTGTATAGTGCCCAGAATTCTTGGGGTGGGGTGGGGTTAGGAATGTGCTTTAAAAGGTATAATGCAGGCATCCCCAACCTTCGGCCCTCCAGATGTTTTGGACTACAATTCCCATCATCCCTGACAACTGGTCCTGTTAGCTAGGGATCATGGGAGTTGTAGGCCAAAACATCTGGAGGGCCAAAGGTTGGGGATGCCTGGTATAATGTGTAATAAGAGTAAAAGGGGAAGATCCATTTTCAGATAAGCCTACCGTAACAATATAATCAAATGTTGCAAGAGCAAGGGGGGACAGAGAAAATCTTACAGATTTACCTGGAAATGAAATCTCCTAGCAGGCTAAGATATAATAATAATAAGAATGAATCAATCAATCAATCAATCAATCAATCAATCAAAGCTTACAAAATTCCATAGCAAAGTCAGACATATTTCATATCCTCTTCATACAGAATGTAGCTCAGAATTATCCATGCTTGCAGTGTAGCATTCATGCATTATCCCATTCCACATCACTCAAGTATATCTTCTTCATTTGGCTTGGCAGCATCTACCGGTACTTACTTTTAAGGAAGAACATTCGCACAAATATTCACCATTTTACAAGATTGCTAATTTATTAAGCATGGAACCAATGTGTTAGAGTTGGCTATACAATCTAAAGCAGGGATGTCCAAAGTCCATTTTGGAGGCCTAATCCGGCTCGCCGGTCAGTTTAATCCGGTCCCCGTGGCAGTTTATTTTCTGGGGTAAAATCCTAAAAAAACCTCAACAAACAACTTCAATCCCAAAAAAAACTCAACAATTTTGGTTGGCCCTTTGGTCGGCCCTCATGGCCCTTCACTTCATCAAATCAGGCCCTCTTCGAAAAAAGTTTGGACACCACTGAATTCTAAAGCATGTTGTCCCATGACTCATCTTACTCTAACAAAACAAAAGCACCTATTACAAAAACTTTTAACTACAGGATACTGAAAACCTCTCTTACCCTGAGACAGTGAGCTTCACCTTTATCTTGTAAGCAACCAGGATCCCCAGAACTGTCTTGTCTAGCCCATCTTTAATACTATTGGGGATAAAAAGTGTAGGATTATGACATGCAACTGCAGCAACTTACTGTCCAACAGGAAGGAGGATCCTCCCAGGGCAGTTACACTAATTGAGAAGGTTCCAAGGCAAGATTGATCCTAGGATGAATTCAACTAAGCATACAGGAAGCTTCTGCACTTACATTTATTGCTTAACACAAAAATAGAAGACATCCTATTTCCATACTCCACAGCCTGTATACACACAACATTTCATTCCAGAATCAGTGGAGATTGAGTAATTGTTTTTTAGTATGTAGTCCACGCACAGTTTAGATCTACTTTTTTTGTCCATGAAAAGTACTTCTGAGGAAACTGGCTTCATTTTGAAAATAAACATTTATTCTGCACTACCCTGCAGTGTGTCCATTTGAAAACGGATGTAGTCGGTACCAATGACGGTACCCAATGACGTTGTGGTCATATGTCAATATCGTAATCATCAAGTCCTTCTTCCTTCATTTGGGGCATGTGCAGGGATGTGGGTGGTAACCTAAGGTGTGGGTAACCTAAGCAAGGGGAGGATTTTCAAATGCATATCAAGGTACCATACTCAGGATCTAGAATCAATCTAGATGGAAAAGCAGCATGTTGAGGATGAGCATAAATGAATCCAGATTGAGGGGGGAAACCTACAGTTTTCTGCTGCAAATGAGTTATATGTCTATAGATATTCAACTCACATGGTACTAGAAGCCAAGTTGGTGTCTTCATCTTTTAGCTTCCCATCCAGGGCTATGCCTTGTTTTACTCGATTGTTTGACAGCAAAGGCAGAACTGTTATAGTCTTTGATATGATGCAGTTGGGCTGTACCTTTTCCCTGGAATACACATTGCAGGGGATTAAATAGAATACAAGTTTAATTCTGGAACAGAAAAATAGTTGGCCAAAATTCAACCTTCCAACTCCAGTAGAATCCAGATGAGGGGGCACAAAACATGAGACCACAGATGAAGAAGGGAGGGAGGCGGATATACATCTTAGCAGAAAGATGCAAAGTTAGACCTCTGCCAGAGAGAAATCAGGAAGCAACACAATGTATAGGTGTGAATTTCTATGTTCTAGTGAGGTAGGCAGCTAAAGGGAATGTAACAGAAGGGGAAACTAGCAGAGCAGCTTAGGATGCACTCACTCTGCCTCTTCCAGAGCTACTGTCTTGGTGTAGAAATCACTGGAGTACAGTACCACATTGGCAACTTGTTCCACTGAGGAGGGAACGAGATGGGAAATTACCAACTGGAAAACCAAGAAGGTCTAGCCTATTACCCATAATTCTTCCAAGCATTCTGAAGGAAGTTGTCGTTTCTCTTTACGCCTCTGTTTCCCCTCTACTCTCTTGTTTGTGGCATCATATACAAAATTATGGATTGGTAGTAATTTTTTTTTTTTTGGCAGAGTGCAGGGAAACATGTTTCCAAGGCAATAACAATAACAGTTGTTGCAAAACTAAGTGGAGATCCTTTCACACTGAAAGTGCTGAGTTATCCCAACTCCACCATCACTGCCCATTATTACATTATGGGCCCCTCTAGACTGCTTTGTTGCAGGTGTATTCTGGCACATATTCTTGACACGATACTGTAATAGTACATTAGCGGTGGATTGATTCTGCTTTAGTTTGTTTAGTGATGTTTCCCTAGGGCTGCCCAGTGGGGCTGTAGTGCAACAAAAGCAGGACAAAAATAAACCAGAACATTTGTGGTAAAAAAAGTTACAGGATATCAGCAGGAAGCTGTGGGATGTACACTGATTGGAAATGGAGCAATGTGACCACCCCCAAATGTTGCATGTGCAAACCATATTGAAAGTTGAATTATGTGTGACTCCCCTGATAGCATCGTGGGCATAAATAATCATGGATGCTCTATCCTTCTACCCTGCTATTACCTGATAACAAACATCTCATGGCATTATGGGGAAAATTAGCATTTTACCTGCCACACTGATCTTCTTAACCACCTTATCAGAATTGTTGATCACAGTCACCGTAACAGGGATTGCCTCACCGTGGTAAAAGACCTGGAACAATTGGACTGACTTAGCAGGAGGGTTCATCTTGTCTACATAAGATAACTTTCATCTATGCATTTGCATGGTCAGCCTCTGTAGCAAAGCCTTGGGCCTTGCTTATATCTCATGAGAGTCAGCAGAAGGCTTTAATACACCAGACATCCAGGGGCTGAACCATACCATACATTTAAAGCATATCCCATGAATGTTTAAAGCACATGGTTTCCCCCCTCAAAGAGTCCAGGGAAATGTAGTTTCTCCCCACAGAACTACAATTATCAGCACCCTTAAACTGCAGTTCCCAGGAGTCTTTAGGGGAAGCCATGTGCTTTAAATGTGCACTGGATGTCTTTTAAATGTATGCTGTGGATCTGTCCCCAGTTTCTCCCAATAAGAACTGTTGTTGCAAATAGCCTCAAAGCTCTTGAGCGGTGGTCTCTTACAATAGGAGATCAAATAACTCAGAGATGTAAAATGCACACTTTTTAAATGCCAGAGCATTAATTTCCAAATGCAAGACCAGCTCACCTCTTTGCTGAGGCATGCCTTCAGGTGCAACGGTTTCTTTGACAGGAAAAAATGCCAGCTGGTCTCTGCGTGAGGCTGGGGTCCTGGCACTTCTGGAGCATACTGGACTTTGCGGATCAGCAGGCGTGCAGAGTTCCTAAGGGGGGGGGAAACAGGTTTGTTTCTGTGCTGAACTGCTGGTGGTGGCGAGCAGTTGTGGAAGCAGTAGTGCCAAACTGTGAAATAGGGATGAAAGAGGTAGCACCAAGGGCAGTGGCAGAAGGTCTTTACTGCTATTACAAGTCATCCTTGGTAAAGCAGCTATAGGGTGCAGGGAGTGGTACACAAAGTAAGTAGCAGTCCCTCTTCTCCCCCTACCCAGAGATTCAGAGCAGGCTGTTAATTAAATATAGCTCCTTATTCAACTGCTCCATTTCCCCCATTTTCCATCCAACATCTGTCAAACAAAAGGTTACCTCTTGAGAACCTTCTCTTCCACATTTTCTGTCGAGAACGCTTTGACCTCAAAATCCACCCCGCAGCACTGCAAGGAAAGATGGGGTGACAGGTTATGGCTGTTGGGCTTGAGTGTATTAAGCATCTGCATGTAAAAGAACCCATCCAATAGCCAATTTAAGAGTCTAACTATGTGTTACATTAGCTATGTAGCTGTGCTTTTAAGTGCAGTTAAACAACCAAACAACCAAATTGCCATTGTGGGAATCCCGGTAATGTCCGGACGTATGGCAGCCCTAGTGGTGGTGGGGGTAGGGGTAGGGTGCTTTAACTCTCTGCATCCCAGTATGGCCCCAGTCCATGTCAGGGGCCCCACACTTTCGATTTGCACAGGAAGAAAAGCTTCCTATGCATCTGCCATGGGTCATATGCACAGACCTTTTCAATACAGGTGCACGTTCATTGAGAAATCCCATCACCATTTCTGCCTAAAGCAAGAGACATACCATTGGGCCTTAACTGGAAGGAGATAGGATGTATTTATAAATGGGTTTGCTCACTTGGTTTTTATAAACTTGTACTCCACCTGAGCACATCACAGAGCACCTTCACATGAGCTTGTTTTGCTGGGCCTGGGAAGGTGAGAAGCAAACCAAACACAGGAAAAAGGCCCTTGCTTAGCTATGCTTTCCTAGGGAGACCCACAATATTATCTAATACCGTACACAAACTTTCACATGACATGTTCCTTTTCAGTATTGCCTGATATTTTTTGTTAAGAGAGTGTTGCAAAAGTTATTGTCTTTACTTGCTATTTGTGTCTAATTCTGTGGGGCCAGCTGTGTCCAACATCCACTTGGAAATAGTTCCCCTGTAACAAACTTCCACTAGGGAGCATCATGTCACATCAGCAGCAGTGAGAAAACATGGGAGCAGATGCTAATTCTTGGATTTTACTTTCTTAGTAAATACATACAATCCCGTTCCCTCAGTTCTCACCTTCTCAACATCCTTGGGAGGTGGCTGCAAGCATACTGAGCAAGGTAGATAGTCTGGAAACTGTAAGGGTGATGAAGACATAAGACACTGGACATAGGTCATAGGTCATTCAGCTACATGCTACAGTTAGTTTAGCTGCTGCAGAAGTTTAGTTCTTGAGGGACAGCTATATTCTCCACTGTCAGAAGCAGCAGGTAGTCTGCCTCTGAATGCCATTTGCTGGAAATCACAAGTGGGTAAAGTGCTTTTGCACTCAGGTCTTGCTTTCAGGCTTCCAGTGAGCACCTGGTAGGCCATTACGAGAAGAGGATGCTGGACTAGATGGGCCTTTGGCCTGATCCTGCAGGGATCTTCTTACCAGGCATCCCCAACCTTCGGCCCTCCAGATGTTTTGGACTACAATTCCCATCATCCCTGACCACTGGTCCTGTTAGCTAGGGATCATGGGAATTGTAGGCCAAAACATCTGGAGAGCCGCAGTTTGGGGATGCCTGTTCTTACATTCTTAAGGTGCTACAAAGCACACTGCCTTAGGTAATATGAGAGACCCAGCTGAAGGTCAAACCTTACTCAAACCATCTCCTGTATTCTGCCCACCTCCTGTATTCTGCTGCTAGATATGAAGCAAAGAGTTGATATTGTGCGGGGTGGGGCGGGGCGGGGTGGGGCGGGGTGGGGGTGGGGATGAATGTATGGAGATACCTAAAGTGAAAATATGCTGTAAAGCCACTTTCTAACCACTTCCCTATCAAATTGTCAAGTCCATAACATAACTGAGAGAAGGAGCCCTGCAGAACTGCAAAATACTTACTGTCAACACAAAAGGGTGTGCGTTTTTACCCAGTTTATTCAATAGGCATTCCTGCAAGCTGGAGAGCGGTCTCTGTTTTTCTAGAGATGGGTATACCTGTACCATGCAAAAATATAGGTCCTTCCGGAAACTCAGGCCCATTATATCAATATCTTCTTGCCCATACCGAAAAGCACAAGTGAGTGTCACATACACTAGGAAGAACACACAACGAATGTTACAAACACTGTGCTAAACCAACTAGGGGTATCATCTGCTCACCTGGAAAGTCTGTGCTTTAAGGTCTGAGAGTGGGCACCTGGGACAAAGCTCAAGGTTAAACAAGCTCGCTTTATGTCTGTCTCAGCTAGCAAAAGACAGTCAGAAGAAGCTGGGTTCATTTGGTGGCTGTGGTTTTCAACTGCTCTCTTGGGGAGTGCAAGGTGCTGGGGTCACTAATCTTTTTGGGCCAGGGGGCACATTTGCAAACCAGCTAAAGTATCATGGGCACAACAAACACATGCTACAGCCAGGAACAATTTGCAATCTGTTATACTGGCTGCAATACCATGCTTCTTTCAAGCCTGATTTTAATAAAGATTCTGTCAGCATGCATCTAGGAGCAAACAGAAGATTGTATAAAATGGACATGTGAATGCATTTGGCACTAATTACTGTGGTTATACTAACATTTGGGACTAGAGGAATTATATATCTGGTCCAGTGACATAACATGCTTGGTAACCAACAGAGGCCTCCCCCCCCCCCCGAGTGGAGTTTATTTGTGTAAATCTACAGACATTTTAACTTTAAAGCTGGATATTAATACTTAAATCTCTAAAACACCAATTAAGTCATCTGACCTTTTTTCTCCTTTACAACATCAGGATCAACCAACACCACACCATCTGCATTGAGAAAGCACAGAAAGGAGCCACTCGGGGACACTGAATACGCAAACTTTATAAAAAGAAGTGTAAAAAAGATTTTAAAAACTTGAAATCACGCTGGGCTTACCCACAGGTTCCACCTCATCTCCATGGTCAATGAAATCTCGCTTGCCTATGTAGATCGTAACCTGGAAGACAGGGAAACTCATGATTGGACAAGGCCGCTTCATAACTCAACTTAAGGATGTGATTCAGTTGTAAACCAATGCCAAGCAAAACGTGCACCTTCAGGGCAGACAAGACTACTCAAACCTCTTGATGCATCAGGACTCAGAAATGTAATAGAAGTAGAGTGTCCGGATGCATTGTACAAAACAAAATGCCGTATTTCCCCGTCTATAGGATGCCCCCATGTATAAGACCCCCTCCCTATTTTTGCGCACTCAATTTTAGGAAAATGAGGGGAGATGGCCCAAAGTTGTTGAGCCTCTCCCCCCACGCAGCTGCGGGCAGGAAACACTCCCTAGATTATTTCCTGTGCACAGTGGCACCGGGGGAAGTTGTGCTCCCGGGAGCGCAACCTCCCCAGATGCCACCACGCGTGGGAAACAACCCAGGGAGCGCTCATCGCACGCAGCGGCATCGGGAAAATTTGTGCTCCCCCAAGAGCACAACCTCCCCCAATGCCGCCATGCACGGGAAATGACCCAGGGTGTGCCCGCCACGTGCAGCAGCATTAGGGGAAATTGTGCTCCCGCCAACGAGCTGGCTGGTAGCACACCGCTTCTTCCCCCCCCCCATGCCACTATCTGTGTATTGGACGACCCCAGTTTTTTGACGTGATTTTTGAGTCAAAAAACCTCGTCTAATACACAGAAAAATATGGTATTTAAAATTAAGAATCAGTATCCAGGAAAACATGGTTAAAAATACAGATTTGTAAGATGTGTGTGTAAGGGTCATTACTATCTCCACAAATTACTTGAGGGAGAGCATTTCAGAAGATGGGTGCTACCACCAAGGCGGCCTACTTCCATGCTCTCACCTAGTGACAATCTGCTGGTTGTGAAATGACCAGTAGGTTCTCCTTGGAATAAATTAAAGAATGGCTTGGTCTGTTCTGGCTTGGTATCAAAGATTGTCTTGGTCTGACATGGGGGATGAGGAAGCCTCCATTGGTGCCGATGGACTCTCCCTGCTGCTGCCACCAAACCTCCCTTTGCTGCACACTGAAATCTGAATGAAAATCCCCCATGCCTACTATTTAATTTGTTTACAACTCTGGTGTGCTTCCAAGCTTAGCATCTGTAGGGGAAACCTACGTGGAAGACATTTTGTAACATAGGTATCAGTTGGTACGATTCTTCCTCCCTGCTTATTGGTACCTTGGGGCTTTGTTTGATTTGTGGTCTGGACTCCAGGGATAAGTAGCAGCAGAATGGGGGAGAGCCTCTTGTGGTCTAGCTGCTGGCTGAGGGCCTGCAGGTACCAGTAGCAGTGCGCTGGAAGGCTGATTATGTTGACCCGGTATATTGGCCTAGCTTACCAGGTGGGAGGAATTGAGCTATTAGGCCAGGCCGCATGAGGCCACTAAGGACCTGGAGTATATACACCTCTCAGATGGGTCTGACCCTTCAGTTTCAATGTAAGCTCTGATCAAGAGGGTGCTGTGTACTGGCCAACCGGCGTCTCTCTGTTCTCAAACTCTGGAGCTCCTGATACAGAAGTATCCCATCTGGTTCTTGCTGTGTTGTTTCGCTTAAAGACTGCTTTGTTTGTGCTGTCTCTTTAATAAGAGCACCGAGCTTCCCTCCATTTGTGCTGCTGTTTGCCAGGGGTGGCCAAAGTCACTTTGGCTCCTGAGGCAAAGCATACCCTGTGATGGGGTGACGTGATGAGGCTCTGCAAAGCCTTGCAGGGGGTGGGGTATGTCAAACTCTACAAGTATGTCTGCAAAGCCTCCCTCCTGCTGTATTGGGGAGAGAGAGGTGTTATGGAGAGCTTTGCAGACATACTTGTAGAGTTTGACATACCCCACCCCCTGCAAGGCTTTGCAGAGCCTCATCACATTATGGCCTGCCTCCACCCCTAGCGATGGAGAGAGACCTACGGCAATGCTGTGCAGCAGAATGTTCTGCTGCCACTGAAGCCCCCCTTACCTGGATTGCTTCTCTGGCGGCAACAAAATTGGTGGGGCACCATGCCTTGTGTTTCTGCCACCTGAGGTGGCTGCTTCACCCTGCCTAATGGTTATTGTCATTGAATCCAAAAAGTGCCCTTGCATTTGGCAAGGCAGCATCACATGTACTTTTGTCTCTTAGAAAGAAGCACTTCTGTATCAGAAGCTGACCACTGAAACAACACACTGCTTCCGGTCCAAACCAATTGTCGTGCTAAGTACTCACAGCTTTGTCATGAGAGGTCTTCTTGTAGACATGAGTCTTAAAAGGCATAACATTCTTCACAGAAATTTCAGAAACAGAGACCATCTTTGGAGTGTCGGGGCAGCTCATCAATACGGTTACGTGACCTGGTAAGAAGGAATGTTTCTTGCATCAAGGGATCATTAGATCAGTGACACACAGCTACAAGACAAGCTGAGGATGATTTTAAAGCATACTGAGAGCAGGCAGAAAATCTTAGTCACCTTGTGTGGAGCATTCAGCGGTTGCCCATGAGTCAAAATAGCATGTAGAGCAGGAGTGGCTGACCTTTCTTGGCCTGAGGGTCACATTCACTTGTGGCATATCACGCCACCCCACCTCATTCTTGTACACATACTTGCATGCACACAATTCCCTCTCTGCTCCTCGGATGAGCAAGCAGGTCATCGGAAGGAGGCAATTTGTAAACCCATCATGATGCTGGGCTCCACCAACCTCAACCCTCTATCTGATATATATACAGAAAAAATTGCTTGGGAAGTTGGATCATACTTCCACCCTGGGATTAGCCAGCCCTGTATTAGAGGTTCAAGCTTGAGATTTGAGTGGTGCTGTTGAAACGTTAATATAGGCTGCTTCCAGACTATCACTATTTTGCAGGACGGATTCAATAAAACCGGCAAATGTAGGTTTGTGTCATTAAACCCATTTCAAAAATATATTTTTTATTTTCTAGTAAGGCAAGTGACAGGTGTACTTTCTGTGGTGTATTCCTGATGAATTGTGCTCATGATGGTAATCGGGTGGTTATACACAATCCCACTTTCAATACTGGCTGTGCTTGCAAATGTTTTGGAGAAAAACTGGAGAAACATTGAAAAACAACTTTCAAAGCAGAATGATTTATGGACAGTCCTGTATAAATCCATTACGAATGCACTATTATTGCATCAATGACATGTTGCAGAATACGCCCACAACTCCCCCCCCCCCCAAAGTCTAGAGGGGCTGATAGAAATGCCCTTGAATGTGTGGAATGGCAATTGAATAATGGGGAGTTGTACAACCTCTGCGGCAAGGAATCTTAATAACCGCTCAATAAGCAGGTAATGTGGAAGCAACCTTAAAAATTCAGATTCAGGTAGGTAGCCGAGTTGGTCTTGACGCAGTCGAAATATATATAAAGAAAATAAAAAAATTGTCCAGTAGCACCTTAGAGACCAACTAAGTTTGTTCTTGGTATAAGCTTTTGTGTGTATGCACGCTTCTTCAGATACTTAAAAAATCATTTATCCTGCAGCACTTATGTTCTGCTCCAATACCGTATGAGCACTGTCTGTTTATAGTCTACACTACAGTGATAGCCCAGTTTGCAAAAGGGCTGGAACTTGCTTTGCCACAGTGAGAAATTTTATCGTCAGAATAATGCAGTTGAACATGACAGAAGGTGACTGTGCAACTTGCAAATTAACCGCTCCTCCCAAAGTGGTGTGTGTGCGCTTTTGTGTGTTTGTGTGTGTGTGTGTGTGTGTGTGTGTGTGTGTGTGTGTGTGTAGGCACACACATATTTTGGAAGGACAACATACTCAAAACAGCTTTTGAGGAACTTGTGACTGCTTGCTGGGATCTCATAGGAACCATCCAACAGGAGTGCTATGACCCTTGTGCCGCCGCTCGGCACCAAGGGAACTAACTGCAGTGGTCAGGACAGAATACTGGAGCCAGGAGCTGCTGTTTTTGCTATTGGCTAGCAATGATTTGTCTAACAGCTATTCCTTCTTAATGGGAGCTATTTCTTGAGCGATGTCATCAGGCTGGCTCAACAATTATGCTCCAATTAAGGTCCAATTATGATGGAGAAAAACTAATGAAGCAGTTCTGAACACATTATCTTTCAGTTACAATTCTATTAATTACAATTCTGATATGATTACATAATCTTATTAGCATACAACTAGTTAACCAAACAGTGTTACTGTCATAGCGACAAAAAATTGTGTTCGCTTTTAAAATGCATTTACATGCATATCTCATACCTGCCCCGTATATATTCTTTATTAGATTTTAAAGCAGTTTAGATAATATTATAAAAGATACTCTTTTTGAAAAAGTGAAGTACAATGATTTATAGAATACATTATTGTAATTCCCATTCCTTGTGTCAATGCCATACATTCAGTAAGGGGGGAGAGAACCATTAGTACCTGTATACATTTATGTTGTCATTTTCCCTCTCTCTTCGTCCCAAGATGGAAGCAATATTGTTGGTTAACAAGGGCATGATCCTCAAAGAATGAAATGAGCTTCTCACCTCCTTTCTATCTGACCAGGTGAGCCAGACAGGGGTGTCTCTGTGGGGATTCATTTGCCCCGACTGATTCTATATTCACATTATCTTATAAATCAACTTCATCACAAGATTTCTTACAGAAGCATCCCATGCATGCTTCTTCTGAAGTAAAGGTGCTTCCAGATTACCTATTTAGGTAATCCTCATTTGTTTGTAGGGAGGTTAGAAGACATTGTTTCAAAGCAAGCGTTATCCTACACTTCCCATGCATTTTCCCACCACTTTTCTTTTAGCAAAAAAGTCCAACCTTCTGGGGAAGCGGGATTGTTCCACAAGGCCTTCCAAGCAACTATAGTAGCACAAACTTGAATTTGTCGGTATGTGGTTGAATGCAAATGGGAAATGGCAACAGCCTGGAAGCACCCCAAGTCTCAATGGGTTCACTGGAGATGAGCATTGCTCGCACCAGAGAAATCAAGAGTAGGACATTTACACGACAATCGTAAACATTGCTTACTTAGAAATAGCTCACTAAATTCAATGGAGGCATTCTTAGGAATGCTGCCTTAAGTAGCAAATTTTCAACAACAAAATATCATACCTGGTGGAATTCCAAATACCCCAGTGGTTGAGGGAAAGAGAAACTTCCAAGAGCAGTAAAATGAAGACCCAACCTAACCCAACATACAAAACAGCATAATCCAGGCCGATAGAGCTTGCTTGGTCTTCTGTTCTCTAAGAAGGTGAAGCATTAGGCCCCTTAGAGGCCAGGATGGCAATTTGTAGCGGATCTGGAAATGGGATTTTAGTGCTTAGGGGGCCAAGTTTCCAATAGCGAATCCAGAGCCAGAATGTTATACCTGGATTATCAGATTGGAAACTGGTTAGATCAGCAGTGCTGGGCATTATCTAAGGGACCTCAATTCTACAATGTCAAGCTTCCCGATTTCACAATGCATATAGACAACACACAGAAGATTTAGCAAGCAGGTTATTGAAAGCAGCTTTCTTTTAAACCTCTTTATCCATCTCTTCCTTACTAGGGCTGAAAATCATCCCAGCCTGCTAATGAGCTAAAGATAAACACTTGTTTGTGCATTACTGATTCTGTAATAGTTTGTGCATTACTGATTCTGTAATAGTTATAGCAAGCACCTTACAGAACTGTATGTACCTCACTACCGACTCCCCAAACCAAAAATTCCTGCCCTTAAGACTTTTCATATGCTGTGTTGGAGATGGAAGACTTGGTCTATTTTGTTTCTGTTTCTCATTTTTCCAATCTTAAATTCATTTATCCACATTTCTGCAGCAGTTTGTTATGGAAAAAAAATCGTCATGAAAATTCTTTGCATTTTTTGGGGAATTTATCCTAATAAACATATTTTTCTGTTTATGTACACATTTATCTACAAATTTATGCAAGCAATTCCCCCAATACACCTTTGTATGTTATTTTCACACATATTTTCATTTTTATGCACACTTGCCTATAATGCATGTATTTTTGTGGACAGTGTTTGATTGCAGAACTGCATCATAACATTTGGATAAGTGTGAATTTTGAAGGGTGACCATGATTTGGTTATTGTTTCAGAAAGTACGAATTGGATAAATTTGGCTATAATGCAAACCGAATCAAGTTTCTCCCCACATACGGTACTAGGCTGCTGCCTAGTAGCTATTATTGTAAACCTAGCACAATGTTCACTAGTGCAGTCAGGTGTAATCTAACCTCCAATCTCCAAAGCTGCCATCTATGCACACTTTCCTGCAATATTATATTCCAGATATTGAAAACGTGTCAGGATTCTAGCATATGGAAAATGGTTGAACCAATATATGGGATTATAAACGTGGCTTAGTATGAGCAAGCAAACATGTCAGATGAAATATTATAGTTGCTGTGCGCCTCTTCTGGCCCTACTGTGGCCACAGTACCCAGGTCTGTTCCCATGGTTTGGGTTAGTGTTGTGCCCTAACCCTTGCTCATGATTAGGAGGATTTAAACAGGAAGCCAAGAACACAAGTCTTGGTGATACGATTGGGGAAGGGCTGTAGCTCAGCGGTAGAAAATTTGCCTTCCATGCAGAAGGTTCCAAATCAAGTCGGTCTTAAATTGCAACACTAAGCTTAGTCCTGCATAGTGTAGCAGAAGCAGGATGGAGAATCAAAACGGCCACAATCTTCAATTCAGAAACCCGCACATTTTATTGCTCGCAATAAGAAACTATGACATGTAAGCTAGGCCAATGGCTTTGAGTGCTTCGCCATACACTTACTGAATTTTCCAACAAAATAATACTTTTTAATTATAGGGGGAAATGTCTTTTGGATGTTATGAAATGAAAAAATTGTGCCAAGTATGTTTGCATGCAATAACCTTTTTCAGACGCAGACATAAAAATGGAGGAATGTGAAGCCCTCAGGGAGAGGGAAGTAAGGCCTGAAAGAGGCCGAGTTATCTAGTGTCAGATGTGAAAAGCCAATTTCATCCCACTCCAATGTTGTCTCCCATTACAGTGTTTTTCATTTCCTCGTATAAGAGGATAGCAGCCACCTACCTTATATGGGAGAAATTAAAGCAGTGCGTTTGTGGGGAAATCAGGGCAAGAACTATATGTACCTCATGGCTCTGTGTTCTCCCTGTTCTAATATGACGAGAACAGTAAGAACATTTCTCCTTTACAACTCAATGGGCGCTATGGAGAGCAAAGTCAGGCTCTATGTGCTAAGCCTACAATACATTCCATTTCTTTGTCTTGATAGACTGTTACAGAACGTGACAGAACCCAGGAACTGTTTTTTGTATATATTGGGAATGAATGTGGCACGTTTCTCTTTGAATAACGGATAGAAAGAGCATTTTGAATCATCTGCAGCCTCCTTGATATAGCTATCAGTTTGCCCACGCAACAGTGGATTTGGAAGCAAAATACTGCTGCACATGTGCGGAACTGTCATTAGCTATGAGCCAGGAAAGGTGGGGGTAACGGAGAGCACATTCTGAAATACATCTTCTGCACGTGCATATTGGAGGCTGCTGTGCACGTCAAGCTGAACTACAAAAATAGATCTGGGTGCACTCAGCATAGATGGCATTTCTCCCTCACCCCACATCATCTCATGTGGTCCCCGTTATAACTGCCCCCTCTGGATGAAGGTGTGCATCCACCTCACAACCTACCGGTAGTCAGAAACGCAATCTACTAATGCACCTTTAATAATGGCCCAAATTTTCACTAAAAGAGGTTGCAGTGACATGTTTTAATTTCTAATATTTATGACTGCTTGAGACAGTGTGAAGCATTCTGAAGAACAGAATGCACAGAGACTGTAAAAATATGATTCACTATATTTGGGATTAGCTGAAGAATAGCTAGCAACCCAAAAGTGATGATTGATAAGGAGGATGGCACATCTGAGAAGTACACGTTAAACTCACCAATGTGTAGTTTAATCAATTTTTCGGTGGCTGGAGTAGTATTTTTTATTGCAAACAAATTGGAAGTGGCATTAATGTTCAAAGATTATTTTGAGGTTATTTTGAAGGAGTCTTTCACTTTAAACCCCACCCCCACGTCATAAGGCTAACGACTCATCTATGGAAGGCAAATATGACTTAACTCAGGGCGAAAATGTATTAAGCCCAGGGATGTGGGGAGGGAAGCGCCTTCTAATTAGTGCAAACAACAGAATTTCCAAAGGGAGGGAGCAATTTGACATATTCCTAAGCATTCAAGTTTGTGCAGACCTCAATTCTTCTGAGTTTTATTCCAGGGCTTGTTGCTAGTATTTAATATAATTTATAATTCCATCATAATAAGACTAAACAATAATACTGAACAATAAAATATGCTCAGTATCCCCCTCCAGTTTTAACTTCCTCTAAAATGAAAGCCGCAGCTCCTTAGTGAGGTGGTGTGTGGAGGCAGGACGTATAATCATAACTCTCCCTGTGGAAGGTTGCATTGGGCCTCCATTTCACTAGATCCTCAGTTTGGTAGCACAAGACTAACCCTGCCTAGTTTATTACATTACACCTCACCACTCCCACCTCTGCCTGCGCCATTCTCCTCCTTTGGAAACAATGCATAATCCTTAAGTAATCCTTCATCCCACTGATTCAGCACTAGGAACTGTCCTGGGTATTTGCTAGATCCCCAAGGTCAACTATGCAGAGTGCAGATGATAAAGGGCTGTAGCTCAGCAGTGGAGAACATGCCTTCCTTACGAAAGGTCAAAGGTTCAATTCCCGGCATCCCCAGCTAGAATTGAGAGAGCCCCCACCCATCCACACGAAACCCCCAAGTGCCACTACCAGTCAGTGTACAATAGCTAGATGGAGCAACGGTTTGACTCTGTATAAGGCAGCATTCTGTGTTGATGCTTTCTTAGCCAGGATATGCAGATGTCAGATTTTTACTACACGAGGCGTCAAGGCACCAAACATACAGATTCCATGCAGTCATTTTGTTAAATCCATCTAACATTGTAACAGCTCTGTTGTCAGGGCTTGCATAGCTCTGTGCAATGCACTTTGCAAACCCTGACAATCCACTGAGCACACAGGTCTTTCCAGGTGACTGCATCTTCACCTGCCCCACGCCTGACATCCTGGTGGGATTAGGCTCTCAGGCCCAAAGTTCCCACTCCTCCTCTAGCAGGAGGAAGACGGAACACCCAACCACACCATGTTTCTCAGCAGCGGCATGAAACATTGCACAAATGAGAAAGGGGGGGAAATCCTCTTGCTAAATGGGGAAGACTGGCATTTTCTTTACTACTGCACAGCTGCTAAGGGCTCTGTACACAATGGAGAAGCAACAGGCAGCCTGTTAAGCAGGTGAAAAGACAAAGGAGTCACATTGTGGGAGTCCACAGCAGCAACTTTGTTCCCCCGCTGTTCCTAGCCCTTCCTCAACCTGGAGGGTTTAATTCTACCAGGTTTAACTCTCTCCAATCCTAGCCACTGTTGCATAAGGAACTGCTGTTGTGAGAAGACACCAGTTAGGTGCCCACCAACCTCGCTTACAGACCAGCTCAACCTTTTTTGCAGTGAGCAGCTTTTACTTTGGATGCTGCCATGTTGATGGACCTTGGAAGAGGATGTGAAAATAATTTGGCAGCTTTGCTATGGAAACCTGCTGTGCTCCAATTCGTAGACAAGAGACTGTGGAGGTTTGGATCAAGTGAAGGTGCTCCAGGTTCTGTGTGTCGAATTGTCTGTTCCAGTAGACCTGAACTTTGTCACGAATTTGTGTCAATTGTTAAATATCAGCTGTGTAGACATGAGGGAGAGAAATGAAAAAGAGCCACAATGTGTGCAAACTACACGGAAAGGATGCTAAACCTCTGCAAGCTGTGATATGAACTTTCCCCTTCGCAGTATTAAACAAAAAACTCATTTGACCTCCTTACAAACAGATTCCCAGGTAGAATGCTTAGCTAGGCTGCTACATTCAGGTGAAAATTACCTGAGTCATCCCTTCTTCTGCCTCCACCACCTTCCAACAGCAGCGAGACACAACGGACAGCAGCAACAAGCAGAGCCCACATGTAAAGAGCTTCCTGCTTCCCACCATCATGGTATCCCACCAGATTTGCAAGCCACAATATGGTATTTGAGAGAAAGCCTTCTGCCATCTGTTCAGACACTTTTCTCCACTTCCCCTGCCCAAACTGGATAACAGAAGAAAGGGAAAGCAGCGTGGATTTAGAAGCAGGACACAGGTTTATTTATAACCGGTCAAGTACTAGTGGGCGGATTAATACAATAAATAAGTTTTTTGTCCCGTGTCCTGTTTTCCTCTGCAGAAGTTGTCAAAACAAGAGGGGTCCCCTGGCAAAACCCCCGGACATGAATAATTCCTGCTCACCTCTGCCATTCAATACAAATACTTCCCTACAAAAAGAAGCTTAGGAAGGAAGCAAAATTAAAGTGCAAATTAAAAGGCAATTAAATGCTGGTGGCTTGTCTCACAGCCCACTGGATGTGGAAAAAGTGTTTGGCTGCATCAATGTTCAGTGCCACAAGCTAGCCCCTCCCCAAACCATATTGTGCATTTGAATGCCGAGGGGCACAAGCCAACCACCCTGCTCCATGGCAGAGAGAGAGAGAGAGAGAGAGAGAGAGAGAGCTCAAACACAGGAAGAATATTGCACATTTTCTCAGCGGCAAGTGATCTGAATTTGCCAGCACCAGGACGTTTACATTCAGGGCTCTATCCCCCCACCTTTGCTCCTCTGCACTCAAGAGGCTCCAATACAAGGAGGACAGCAGAAGTAACCGTGTATTTGGTTTTGGTGCTGAAGTCTTGCTAGTTGTACATTCCTCATCACAGCAGCAGTGCTTATCATTCTAGCTCACAATTAAAACCCAATACAAACTGGGTCACCTTAAAATGCTTCCGTTCCACTGCCACCTGGAAAGCCTTTGGAGGATGCAGCATCTCTGAAAAAACCAACAACCCTAGAACAGACAATTCCCTCAATGGCAAGTTATGATGATAAAGGGTGCTGTGATTTAGTAAATGCTAGTGTCTTCCTCGACGCAACTGCCAATGTCATGGGCTTGTTCACGTGAGATTACAGCCAAGCCCCCACCCTTCCTATGTTTCAGGATCCTTCACCTCGCATCTAGCCCACAGAAGAGAACACAGGTGACAGTACATGCATAACATCAGGACAAACAGGAACTTTGCTAGAACACTCCAGAGCTTGAAGTGCCACTGGAAATTAAGGGATTGTTTGGCACTGCTGTCTGGTGTGGAAACTCTTTCCAATGCAGAGATGGTACATCTTAAATGACTCCACCCAATGCAGTCAAGTCAATCCTTGACGGAGGTTGAATGCCAGCAACGTACTTTCGATGGGAAGGGGTTTTCTTCCTTGGCTGATGCATCAGCAGCTCTTTCCTAGACCCAAACTTTTGTGTTTAGCAAAAGACTTTTGCCTGAAGTTAGGCACTGGACTTCTGCCCTGTCCAGACAGACGCGGACCACTGCCCTCCCATGCAGGTTTTTGGCATGCTGGTTTTTGTGCTTTCAAGTCAAAATTCAGACCACAGCACAGCCTTGTTTCCTTTGTCCACACTGACCACATGGGCTCCAGATGGTGACCATGCCACAGCATTGATTGAGTTGCTGAAACGAAGCATGAAATCAGTTTATTAGATTGCGGAATAGACTCAGAGTCCAGGTTAAAGAAAGAAATGCTATTCAGTCTCAGCTGATTCATTTTTTAAAGCATGTGCTGCAACTTACCTGAGCCACTCAAGTTTGCTCGGATGTCATTTCTTAATCTCAATGTATACCAATGATACACTGAATTACAGGGTGATTCTAACAAAGTCTACTCAGATCTGAATTAAGACTAGCCTAAATCCTACTGAATTAAATGGGGCTTACTTCCAGGTAATTGGGGTTAGGATTGTTGCCTTAGTCATTAAACCAATCACTGAGGGAGTGTTAAACTTCAGCTTACAGGCTTCTATGAAACTATATTTTATTGTCATTGTCCCAAAGGGGACAATGACAATAAAATATATTCTATTCTAGTCTACCTCACCATCACACAAGATCTCTGGCATTCTGACAGCATCATCTTGCCTCACCTGTGATGCTTGGAGAGTACCCTCTCCACTTTCCCAGTAAGCACATTCCAAATATAGAGTGACCCGTCTGCTGAGCCAGCCGTCACATAATTTCCATCAGGGCTGAAGAATCGTGAGTTTGGTTCAGGGAAAGAGCAGAAAAAGATTCAATTATTTACCTTTTTGTCAAGATACTGGCCTCCACCACTAATTTATACTGTGCTCATAGTGCAAAATCACCATGTAAGCCCACCCATCCAAAGCCTCCCAGAAATGCAGCACAATAGCCATAGTTTAAACTAGAGCTTTGAAATCATAAGCTAGACAGACTCTCTTCAGAGAATCAGAAAGGACTAAAGTAGTGGTGTCAACACAAATTATTCAACACAAACTGCAGTAGATGAAAGATGGCAAGGTACCCATGTTGCAGATATTTGGCAATTAATCTGCACTATTACCAAAATTCCACCCGGCAACATGACTATGGTAGAACAGCTGCTTGTCTAGCCAGGTGGCAAAGTGTCATAAAGGAATAGAATGATGGGGACACCCCTTCTGTCAGCTTGGGGAAGTGGGGGGAAGCACACATTTAGTTGCAATGCAATAAAGAGTTGGTGCTAAATTACTTTCTTCTTGTCTAGAGCACCATAAAGAGTGTGCTCCACTCACCAGCACTGCAAGCTAGCTATGGGGTTCTATAATTCATAATTTTTTCAGGAAAATTAGTCCGGTTTAATGAGACACTCAACTTAAAATCTCTTCTTACTAATCAGTGGGAACAGAATCTTGAGCTTCATACAAGCACAGAACCCCTTATCTACCCTGAAGGGAGAGTACCAAGTTCATCTCTCCACTTTTGCTAATAAGTTTTATTATGTATTTATATATGCTAGAAGCTGCCCAGAGTGGCTGGGGCAAACCTGTCAGATGGGTGGGGTGCAAACAAACAACAACAAAACAACAAAACAACAACAACAACAACTATTATTATTATTATTATTATTATTATTATTATTATCCATTGATCAGATCTTTCACTATGTAGAACCTATCATCCGGCCCCAGTAAGCACCATGTGCAAAAATAATCACATTCACACAAGGAAGATAAGGTTCTGAAGCTAAAACTGGACAACTTAATTCCTAGAATAAAAAATTATTTTGGAACTCTGGTTACTTGGACATGAAAGTCAACATTACTTTTAATAAAGAGGATTACTCAGGATCTCAAGTGCATAAAAATGGAAAGTATCACATATCCCCTTCAAGTGCCCTGTAGTTCAACCAACACTGCTGCTTACCTGAATACAGCTCTGTTCCAATCAGACCCGCATTTAAACCCTTGAGCACTGGAAGAAAAGGAAAAAAAAACACACAAAAATGGTTACATAATACTCTTATCTTTCACATTTTACTTTTAGAGCAGCTATGAAATAATTGACATTTCATCTCTACAGATCCAAATATTAATAACCCAACAAGAGCACTCCTCACAGCACCTCCTTTCATCTTAGATACACAAACCTGGATCCCTCCTGGATTTAACAAGCTTCTATATTACTTCGAGATGTACAAAATAGAGGTTTTCCAGGACCAGACTAGCCTACTTACTACCTTTGCCAGTTATTATCATGGCTAACCCTGCAGTCCTAGTAGCAATGCTACACATACAGCAGGCTTATAACTCCACAACCCACTTGTAAAGCAGTACTCACTTGAAAGTCTGTTTGATAGCACTGACTCTGAGATCAATAATATTCAACACGTCATCTCGTGAACAGGTGAGGAGTTCTGTTCTCTCTGGGTTGAGATCTAGAGCCGTAATCCTACCAAGCAATTCCATTTCCCGTACCACACACTCCGTTCTAAAAAACAGAAGGTGACAAGAGTTAGCATTTCTTTTAAGAGTACTTTGCTTCGTGCTCACAGGCATATGAGAATGCAAAGCCTCACTAGTTAGCAGCAGCATACAATAATAAGGAAACCAGATATCATGGTTCACATGCTATACACAGGATTAGTTAAATTCTGCGCTGCACCACTTGCAGACTGGAACAGAATTAGTTTTTCCAAGCATGTGAGCAAGAATTTAAAGACAATCATATTTCTAATCTTCATGCATGCAGAGGAGTATTTTAAGTAGTGGTAGGTGAGCTCATCTCAGTTTGATTCAGAATTGGCTCAGCACCTGTGAATTTTCTTGGAGAATTCCAGAAAAACTCATCTATTGTCCAAGGGTTCTCTCCCTAGCTCATGTTGTTTTCAATAAAAATTATCACCTCCTTTTCATGCAACCCCTGACATTAATTACAACTCAGACACAGCTGTGCAACATCCTGCAGGGAACTGTGCAGTCTGAACTATTTGCATAAATCACAGCTCAAGGAATCTCCCATGCCCTGGAAGCAGTGGAACTTCACTGATCATGCTGCCCGATACAAATGAGCCAAAGCTAAGTCAGAGGGCCATTTCAATGTCCCCTTACCCCAGCGCATCCTCCATCTCAAATTTACCTAATATCCCAAAAGCGAATTTTCTTGTCGAAGTGCCCACTCATCACACACTGTTCTGTGCAGACCAGATCATTGCAGCTGGAGCCAGCAAACACTGTTTTTATACCTAAAAGAAGAGAGAAGACAACGACTATAACCCCCACACTCCAACCATACTCTTCTCTCATGCACCAGACACAATTACTGTCCTAATCCAATTTCACTAGAACTGTAACTGACCAGTAAGAATGCCAGCCCCATAAGCTAACCCCTCTAATCACAAGCAAAGTAGCTCCAAAGAAGTTGTAAACAACCTCACCCTGTCACAAGAATCTCAAGCAGAACGATGACGTGGTGCCCCCTTGCTGAGCATTATGGTAATACAACATGGTAGAACAAACTAGTTTTGATTCCAAGCAGATACCAGAATCTTAATAGAAGTGTGATCAGTACCAAGCTTGTACACTTTTGAGAAATAACAAGTCAATAAAAGTTCTGCTCTTGTGACCTTCAACACATGTGAGACACACAAAAAGCAAGGGAACTGCTATTGTATACGTGGAATAGCTTCCTTACAGACTTTGCTGCGCAGGTCCCACAGTTTGAGGGTTCTGTCGTGACTCCCAGATACAATGCGAGCATTGTCCAACAGGAATTTAGCCGACAAGACTTTTCCACTGTGCCCCGTGAGCGTGTGCTAGAAAGAGATTGACATCCTATCAGTGAAAAGGCTTTGCAACAGTTGCTCTCTCTAGCCATGTCATTCAACCATTTAGCAAGAACAGAACTCTGAAAATGTTACCCAGACTCAAACCCGGTTTGAGATCTAAACAATCCTAGTTTGGTTTGCCAAGTACCTGCTGTATAGAAGACCACCTCTGCATCTCTTAGTTGGATAAGGTATCGGGCAACTATAGAGGATGGACCTATGAGCGATGATTGCTAAATGGAAACTCAGTGTTCAGTGGGAGTATATCCCAACTTACCTGGTGCCAGGGATATACAACAGGAGATGGCTTTCACCACTTTGTCCTGCTTCCCAGAGATATATGGCTGGCCATCTTTGGAGATGGAATACTAGTCTAGCTAGACTTTTGTCTGATCCACAGGGAACTGCCTTACACCAAGTCAGACCATTCGTCTATCTAGCACAGTATTGTCTACACTGACTAGCTGCAGCATTCCAGGGTTTCAAGCAGGAAACTTCTCCAGCCCTACCAGGACTTGCTGGGGATGGAACTCGGGCCTTTCTGCATGCAAGGCAGATGCTCTACCATAGAGTCACAGTCTTTCAGCAAAGCAATTCCTAGAATCTTGAGTACTCCCCCCCCCCCAAAGTTCACACATATTAGTATTTACAGTTAAATGAAGCTCCTTCTACTGGGTCCCTTGGAGCCTCTAGTCTACTGTCAACTCCAACTAACAGTGGAGGCTTTTCCAGCTATCCTATCCTAGAAGCTTTTGAACTGGAGTTGCTGGAAACTGGGCCATCAGCACGCAGTTCGCATGGCAGAGAGGGAGCAAACTAGAGAATGAAAGAGATGAACGTGAAGTGTGTCTTTATGCATACAAAGACCAACTTCAAAATGCAAAGGGGAAATACACTACTTTTATCTGTTCACCTACCTAGAACTGGTCTGCTTCCACCAAAGCCAGTATCATTCTTCAGCAGTGTTTTAATATTAATGTTAAGCAAAATTCTGCAAAGTATAAAATTTCTCAGGAAGGTTCTCCTTCAAAACCTATCCTGGTTTGCTGATCTCTCAAACAGTACATTCTACCAGTCTGCGTCAAATCCTGCAGCACATCCCTACAAATTTCTAACACTTTTTGATATTTAGAAGACAAGTGAGAAGCAGGCATACATGCCACACCTGTGGGAAAAACATACTCACTCGTAACCGATGATCATCCACAGTCCAGATCCTACTGGCAAAGTCATTTGAAGCCGCTAATAAATAAGAACCCTGGGGAAACACAATTTTAAACTCTTTCAATATGATCTTTCTCTTGTAGAACAAGGATGGGGAACCTCTAGTCTTGCAGATGTTGTATGGACTACAACTTCCAGGCGACCTAACCCACTGTCCATGCTGGTCCACCACCAACTGGAGGGCACCTGGTTCTCTCACTGTTGTAGGAATGTTTTCTAGAACCACAACCACTTGCATGGTCATTTCCATCGAAGGAATATTGTATCCATCTGTCACCATCTTATTTCAGATCACTGCCACATCCTGCTACTTCTTCTTGACCTCCTATTAGGTCTCTTCCTGTCCTCTCTTTTGATGCTGAGACAGTGAGTACCCTTATCATTAAGATTCTGTATTGTCTTTACTCATCTACCACTGCTCCATCTTTCACACTTAGTGCCCCACCCCACCCCATTCCTTCTCCCACTTTCTTCCTGCCGCAGCTGATAACTTGACAAGAGCTCTTGAGAAAGATGTTTTGCTGCAAAAGAGGTCTCAGCTGAAAAATTGAGATCATATACCCATAAAGTGGCTCCAATACCTCAAAACCTCCATTATCTGTTTATGTTGGATAACAATGTCAGTCACGTCTACCCAGTGCTCTAGAGTAACACAAACTGAACGTATCTCTATTTATCAGCAAATACTCTCCCAATCATAGCATGTCTAGAGTATGATGGAAGAGAAAATGCTGGGAGCTGCGATGGTAAAGGAGGCAAAACCACTGGGCAAATCAGACCTTTTACTGTTCATCACTGACCTCAGCAAAACACTGTTAGATCTCAAAAGAAGCAGAGACTTATGCCATGTTCCTCACGAGTTATGAAACTGTGACATTTCACACCTTGGCAAAAAATCAGTGCATGTTACATACAAAAGGCATAAGCAAGTCAATCTTACGAAAAGAACAGTATTAATCAGTGCTAGAATGGCTCTAATTTTGTACCTATTTCTGGACGATTGTGTCATCCCCCCCCCCCCAATCTATTTTGTGCTTACTTCAGAGACATGTTTTGGGAAGTGCGGTGGAAAACAGTTGCAAAAAAAAGGGCTATAATAAATACTCACCGCACTATCAAACTCTATGCTTGTAATCCCTGCATTACTGCCAGATAGAGAGCCTTTAAGTTCACACTTCTCTGTGGTGCAAGAAAAAAGAAACGAGTTAGGAAGCAGGAAAAAGACTGAACCCATGTCTATTTCATTCAGCCAAAAGCAAGAGTAACATGTATTTATTTCATTTCATTATTTTATAAGGATTCAAAACTAGTTCTTCATTCAAAGAAATGTCAGGGCAGGGTGCAACAAAAATATACAATAAAACGGCCTGAAAAAATATCAAACCACATCAATTTATCAAGTCATGTATCATTATGGAGGGATACTTTGGGATGATTTCTGATATTGTTATACAGATATTGAAGGAAAGTATTTGAAAAAAGCAACATCATAATGAAAAGACACAGTTCTGATATTTCAGGATTAGCGACATACAACTGTAAGTCGTATACATTTTCTTGATGATAGGAAGCTGATCTGCAAACAAGACAGACTACTAGTCCTTCTGGCTTACTGGTCTCCCTTCTCTGAGTAGCGAACAGTTCTGGAGAAGACATTTATCATCACAGCTGAGTGGGGAGTTGAAGATGAGTTTCCTACATCCAAACCCAACATCCTAGTCACCATATGAGAATGGCTCTTTCAAATGTTCTCCACTGTAGCTGCAGATCTTCACAATTATTTTGAAGATGTCAACTATGGAATCAATCTTAGGAGGAAGCTCATTTGTACCTATTTAAGGAACTTACCTCCGCAAACTTCCCAGAGTTTGACTCTCCGGTCCAAGCCTCCTGTCGCCAGTAACCGAGAGCCAGGGCTGAACTGCACCGCATTTACCTCCCCATCATGCGCATCCTAGCAGGGTGGAAAAGAAACAGGACATGAACTGTTATAGATGGTATCAAGAGACACTCTAGTCTACAAGAGATACTGCAAGCTTGAAACATGAACCACACTCACACAGTGTAACACCCAAGTGGATCATTTGTCAAAACTATTTTCCTGTTTGATTTCAACTACATGAAACCAAGCATATATAACAACCAGATCTCTAGAATAAACATCCCTAGAACAATGGCTGTGGTCTCTCAACCAACTAAGATGGTTAGGGGACTACTGCCCATTATATTTTAGATGGAACAAATTTCTCCTCTCACTATTCACAATCACGAGGTCTCAGCTTGAAAACTAAAGATCACGCACATTAAGACACATCCCAAAACTACCAGCTCCTTGACTCACTTTGTCAGATAGCAGTCGGTGCCAAGCCACTTACACTTTGGCAGCATGCACTGACTTTATCCGCATATTGTCAGCAGCCTCATAACACCTCACAGCATTACTAAAGTGTGGATGGGAGATAGAAAGCATAAAGCTGCTGGAAGCTGAGAAAGTAGCGGGTGTGCAATTCACCAGTGCAATCAGAGATTTATGACGTCATCATTGACCTCAGCAAAACATCTATTAATGAACAAGTTTGTGACTTGTTTTAGAAAACTCTAAAACAGGGGCCCAATTCCAGGATGCCCTTGTCAGCCAAGCCAATTATTGTGGGCATCAGGACCCAGCCTCTCCCTCTGCCATGGACAATCACTTGGCTACTCTCCTAGGGTCCAGGTTTGGAGCTGAAAAGGGTGGGGGTTGCTGAATGGCCTGTTTTGCACAGCAGCCAGGTTAACCTCTAGCCTTCCTCCCAACCATGGAGCTGGGGAGGGGTCAGGGATTCCCTCCCACTTCTGCTGCCCAAAAGTTGCGAGAAGGCAGGCTGGAACAGGTCGGGCTCACTGCAAGCACGGTGAGTGAAGATGGGAAAGCAAGAGAGGGACATCTGCATAAATGGTTACAATTACATAATGATGACATCAGTAAACAAAAACAGATTTACCTAGAAGTTAGGCTACTAAGTTCTACATCCAAAGATAACGTCTCTCAAATATACTTACAAAGACACACAGAGCGGTGGTAGGGACTCGCACCTCTTTGCTTGCGCCTGGATGTGCCTCCACGTTATCTTGAGGGGTGGGGCACGAGGATAAAGAACGTCTCCTGAGAAAGGGCACAATCAATGCATATAGTTAGGCACAGATGGGAACCAGCTCTGTCTTCAAATTATAGGCAGGGAGATGATCCCGACTACACAATAGGGTAAGAATGGGAGGGAAGGGGCAGAGAGACTTAAGCCCGATTCAGGTATAACAGCAGTTGGGTGGTTACACCCACAGAGATGGCTTTGCATGGTTGGGACTCCCCTGGCTGCTATAATCTTTGCAACTGGCTTCTCCCGTGGACCTGTTGGATGGCATGGTAACTTGAGGTTGTTGTTGGCCTGGGAAAGGACTCACCAACATTACTGCAGCCTTATGGAGTCCTGAATTAAAACTAACCAATTCAAAGTTCACTGCTAGGACAAGTTCCTGCAGCTTTTCAATTTATTTTAAAGAAATGTTTATTTTTCTCCCATATAAGGTAAATCCCACTGAACTGAAAGGTACATACTACAAATACTCCTCAGTCTAAAGCTCACATTGCATTTCTACACCTAGACATGGTCAGTGCAGGAAGGAACTACAATGAAAGGACACAGCACAGTCATTGCAACTACAGTTAACTTAGCAATTAATTTTGCTCTCGCTTTTAACCCAGCCCTCATCTAAGAGGGTAAAGTGCACCTTTTAACAGGGAAGTCTTTTCACTGCTACAGTTAACAACATCAAAACAAGGCAGTTACTTCAACATCCCTCACTCACATGCTGGATTAAGTGTGAATAATTTCAAGCGATTTTTCACCTGGCAGTATCAGAAGAGTGATGTCCCAAAAGGGGAGACTCAGACAGACTGGAGGGAAAGATCAGAGGTCAGCACACAGCAGATGTAAGGAACAGGAAGTTGAAAACAAAAGAAAAAAAGGGGGCGGGGAGGCAGAAGCTAGAAAAAAAGGCTGAGATAAGGACAACGGTTTGCAATCCTTGCATCACTGAAATATTGGTGCATATTGTACCGATATGTAGCAAAAGAGGCGAATGTATTCTAACCTACCCAAATATATTAGTGATAGAGTCCAGAAGGCCTCCAGCTGGCTGGGAGTGTCGCTTACTAAAGAGGAGGGGAGGACAGATTTAAATCTTGTTGTTCAAGCAGAGATCAAAACCACACATAGCCCACAGCATGCAACAAGGAGAGCATTTCTCCTCGAACCCCAACTTCAAGCAGGAAATTCAAATTCAGGACAGTCCAAAAAGTCACCACGTTGGAACTGAAGAAATAAAAATGCTTGCATCACCAATTATGAATTGAGCGCAATTCATGTTGGCCTAACAGCAAGAAGAGGAGGCACCTTACAAAGGTTTAAGCCATTTAGACTTTGAGAATAAAATTAAGAGTTTGTATTAAGAAATAAGTTTTCAGAGCTAAACAAAGCAATCAGGTGGTTATGATCCACAAGAGGAGCTTCTACAGAAATATTTTCATAGCCGAATATGAAACTGAAAGAGTAGCTTCATAAGAAAAGGAGATATTTTTATTTTTAAAATAAAAATTGTGATAAGAGCTTTGACCCACCAAGAGTAGGGGAGATATAGATCTGTCTCTATCACTCTATCAGTCTTCCAAATACTTAAAGCCAGCCTGCTTCCTTCTTCCCTTCCACCTACAGTTGCTGCCACCATTACAGGGCTTTGCCACACCCAGACACAGAGTGATGGGTTAATTACAGCTCTCCAAAGCTGTGAGACCCAATTTAGGTAGCTGTGCCATGGTCCTTTCAGTCAAGGGAAGAACTGTCTGCAACAGCTCCACATCATGCCTCCTCTTCATTGGAACAGGACCACAGATCTGACCATACCGCCCGGCTCTTGGCCTCCCTTGCATTAGCGCTGCAGTGCTCCCTCCAGTTCCAGGAACAAGAACCAGCATGGCAAAGGGAACTTGTGGAAAAAAATGCAGCAGCTGCTCACACTCTGTTTTCCTGGGAGAACTTACAAGGCAGGAAATGGTAGTTCTGGGATACTTCCATTAAAGTATAATGATATTGTAAAAAAAAAAAAAGAAAGATCTCCCTAGCTAAAAAGGGTTCTGTGGAAAAGGGGGAGGTCACTCATACTAAAAACAATTCTGATGCTTCACAGGGCTTTATAACTACTGACATTTTGAATGGCATGGGCATAGTTCACGGCACCTTTTCCCAATGAAATGAATGGGAACACAGAACTCCAACCCAACAGGGACTGCATAGGATATATACTCAAGTAAATTCATTGCTTCCTCGGATGCTGGCATTTGTTAGCCAAGAAATCACAAATACATCCATACTGGAAATAACAGCTCTATCAAAAGTATTTTGCCTTTCAGGATACAATAGCAGCAGTTCTCAAACCGCTGCACCATTAAGGATAATGTGCAATTCCTCTCCCCCCACCCTTGGAATTCTTTATTAGCTTCTTGTGGGTCAGGGCGGGGGATCCATTATTTTATCCCCATTCTTCTTACCTGGCTGTTCGATTGACAGCGCGCACCGGAGATGTCTCATCAGCAGGGTCAGAGGTTTCGTCCGCCAGCACTTCAATATCGTCATCCCTGGAGGACAGGATCGTGCCTTTTTTGAATCATTTGAGAGTTGAAGGACATTCAGGCATTTGGGCTAAGCAACTCCCTGCCCTCTCAACAGAATTCATAAGCTTGCTTCCTTATACGGCTAAAGGGAAAGTGCACTTTTACAGTCACCAATTAGCTGAACGGTAAGGAGAGTTTTGCCACTGATGTTTTATTTGTTTTTATTACCTGTTGCTTTTCAGAGTATTTTTACTGTGAAGCATTGGTTTTGCCCAATCCAAACCTAAGTTGCCTTGAGCATCTAAGTAAGGTGGGATTCTACCCACTCTTTTTAGTCAAATTTTGCCTTTGAAATTCCCGCATACAACATTGTTTACATTTTACAAAGTGTGATTTCTGTGCATTCCAGGGATAATAAAAGAAAATGAGAGAAAGCAAATTTGGACTCTATGTCGACGTAACCTCAAGCACAGAACTGATCAGCTTTCACATACTAGTAATTTAGATCAATATTTTAAAATATTTTATTGTATTTTTTTTATTTAAAAAAAACTGTAGTAAGTATAAACTAACAGCAGCTTGTTACTTTCCAGGAAAGTAGGAAGTTCAATTTGATGTGGAAGCTTGAGGTGTCTTCCCTACCACTGCCTTGTGAATTCTCTCAAATCAGCAAGCCAAGGATAGCCCAGAATGGTTGGCTGGGGGTTCAGAGGTGTGCATGGACCACAGGTTAAGAACCCCTGATGTGGTGGAACATTTCTCTTTTCCGAAGAGGCTGATGAAGGAGGAGACGCACCATAGCAACAGTTCGCCAGCTTCCTTTTTTCCTGGTCCCCCACTGCATTCCCTAATGCTCACATTGCATGGACCTCCTGTTTCTTGACCTCACAGGGAAACCCTCCCCATCTCTTATCTATCTCATCCATTTCTACAATCAAGTAACGCAACACTGCCAACTTAAAAGTTGTGAACTTAATTTGCATTCCTCCGTTCTCTTACAGGTAAAATTAAGAACCTTTTCCACCACTTGACCGCCCATTTCAAAGTGCAGAATGCTAAAGCCAAAATTTAATGAAGAACATTAAAAGCTTGAACAGACCAGTAATGTTCATTGTGGGGTCTGTATCTGCTTCCTAGGACTGGCGCATGTAGTCATTAGAGAAGAATGAGGTGAGGGAAGACTTACTGTTCAATTGGCAGTGGCTCCTTTGCAGCTTCTGCTAGTTCCTTCTGAAGCTTGGCTTGCCGTCTTCTATGAGGAAAAACAGAAATGCTAGGAAACCCTGTCAGTTGCTGACATTCTCTGAAGGAATGTGCAAATGATTCAAAAATATCAAAAGAGTCCAATAATCAGAGGCTGAAATCCCAACTGTCTTACTGAATAAAAAAATTCCTTCCAGTAGCACCTTAGAGACCAACTAAGTTTGTTATTGGTATGAGCTTCCATGTGCATGCACACTTCTTCAGATACACTGAAACAGAAGTCACCAGACCCTTCAGTGAGAGGGTGGGGAGGGGTATTACTCAGAAGGGTGGTGGGAATGGGTGATTGGCTGATAGGTGTGGTAAACCTGTTGATGACTGTTAACGACTGCAATTGGTCTTACAGGAAAAAGCAAGGGATGAGATGGCGAAAAATAGCTTTATCATGTATAATGAGATAAGAATCCAATGTCTCCATTCAGACCAGGTCTCTCCATGGTTTTAAGTTTGGTAATAAGTTGTAATTCGCAACTACTCTTTCCAGTCTATTTCTGAAATTCTTTTGTAATATTACAGCTACTTTGAGATCTTGTATAGAATGTCATATTGATTTCTACTGCCTTTCGAATTCTCTCTCAAAGGAGGGTCAACCGATTTTCAAATTTTTTTGCATTGTATGTTTGTGTACCACTTAGATGTTTATAGTTAAGTGTCACAGAAATTGTTTAAATAAACAAATAAAAAGTACTCCAAGCAACTGAAACCACGTGGACCACCAGTGACATAGCTAGAACCAAGGATGCACCCAACCTACATACTTGCTCTTTCAGATAGAGTTCAATCCCATCTACAGAAGGTCACCTGCCCAATTCTGGGACATGAGAATCACCAACCCACAAGGATTCAGTCTCATTTTTTTGCCCCACCTCCAGCCCATTACAGTGCCCAGACATCAGTTCAGTATTCACACAGCCTTCCCTGACTCAGATGGCACAAAGAAATACAACTGGGTGTCATCAGATGGTACCCAGCTCCAAACATCACCCAACGCTTTCACACAGGAGACAAGATTAGCATTACAAGCATGCATGCAAACGAGGCTAGTGAGGACCAGTTGAACAGACACAAGCTGTATTACACAAACCATTCTTAAATTGCTCTACATTCAGATCGACTTCAATCTCAAAAAATGCCCTTCGCCATGATTCAACAAGTCATTAAGTGGCCAGGATTACTGGAAAAAATACTGAGATCTACACTCATAGACACAGAGTTTCTATGTTCACCCAGAAAAGATGGAGATAACGTTTGGGGAAAATAAATTTTGGGGAGGGGCTTCCATTGCATTTTTAAGCTCAACTCAAAGGTTTTAACTTGCTGGTATCATACCTGGAATCTTTCTCATTTTCTGCATTGAGCCGATTAGCTTCTTGAGCTTTCTCTGCCATCCAGCGTGTTACCAGCTCTTGGTTATCTTCTGTAGTTTTTCTCAGTTTTTCCTCAAGGGCAGTAAAGGTAATCTGGAGTGCATCATACTCATCCTTAAGAGTCTGATTGGCTCTTTCAAGATCTTGTAGCTTGTTCCGCAGGTCCTGGCACTCTGTCTCTACTTCAGATATCTTCTGCAAATATTCTACAATCCTTTAAGAAAGGCAACCCACATATTTATTATTTAGATACCTCTACCCCAGGCTAATGCTTAAACATGACTCAGGCAGCTCACTACACTTAAAGATCACTTAAATAGTATAACAAAACTGAATGAAATAAAAACAGGCAGGCAGGCAGGCAAAGCACAGTATTCAAAAAAGCCACCAGCTACCTGTCAGGGCAAAAACATGTCAGAATAAAAAGGTATTCACCCACCAGTGGTAGCAGGAGAGGTGGGCATCCAAATTTCACGAGAGCAAAATGCTCCACAAAGTTGGTGTGGCCACTGAGAAAACCCTCTGACATTATTACAAACCATGCTTCTGCTGTGGGATATAAATAAGGGCTTCTTCACCTGTTCTGAGAGAACAGGCAGGTTTGTACAGAATAAGGCAGTCCCTTCACTTATGATGGACCCAAGACATTTAAGACCCTAAAAGTAAGCACCAACACTTTTAATTGAGTCCAGAAGCAAAATGGTAGCGAGTGCCGGCTATGCAAGGCAGGTGTAATAAGATACCAAGGGCACCCACCAGCCTCCTTGCTGCCACATTCTGGACTACTGAAGCATCTGAATACTCTTCAACAATAGCCACATGTAAAGTACTTTGCAATAATCCAGTGTAACCAAGGCATGTGTTACCACAGCCAGGTCTGGCTTCCCCAGGAAAGGGCAGAGCACGTGCACCAGCCTAAATTGGGCAAAGACACTCAAATATAATGAGAATTCAACCAAAAATTGGCATCCAGCACCAAAATCAAATTCTGTAAATAGTAAATGGGTTCTACTCACTTTGTATTATTCGTTTGCATCTCACTGTCCTTCTGTTGTATTTGGTTTTTCAGGTCAATCACAGACTGGGCCAACTGTGAAGGAAACTATGTTACTGAGGGAAAGCAACTATGAATACAGTCTACTTTTTGTGTTTGATTTTCCTCTAACCTCAGTGTTTCATTTTTTCCTGAACACCCAAGTATACATATACCTGCCAACTTAGCATAACATTTAATGCATGCTGAAATCGTACTATTATTTATTAAATATTTATTAAAACATTTATTAAAAATATTTACTCTAGTCTTTGAAAACATATGGAACAGTATATCTGCTAGACCCAAAGAGCTGCATTTAACTAACTTTTACTTAGAGTACATCTACCAAAAGTAATAACTGTGACTAAGGTCTGTTGATTTCAATGGGTCTACTCTGAGTAAAAGTTAGCTGAATACAACCTAAGTGTCTTTATTGTTTTTGCTTGAAGAGATACCTGCGTTAATAATTAGTAGGCACCATGTTAATAATTAGTATATTAGTATACAGTCAAACCTCGATTCTCAAACAGCTCCGTTTTCGAACGCTTTGTCTCTTGAACACCAAAAACCTGGAAGTAAATGCTTTGGTTTCGAACATTTTTCAGAACCCAAACGTCTGACCTGGCTTCCGTTTTGAGTTTCCCTATTGAATTGAGGCTTCTGCTTTCAGTTTTAGAACATTTCGGAAGTTGAATGGTCTTCCGGAATGGATTACGTTTGAAAACCGAGGTTCTACTGTACATAAGTTAAGACACACCTCATCTGAAGTACATGACACAATTAAGGAACATAAAGACTAATCTTCTGGGCACAAAGTGTGATAAGAAAAGCTTATTAAAATCCCCTTTTGGAGATCAGTTTTCAAACTTCTGAATCCCACAGTAAGCCTATAATTACTCTGGTACCACTGCAAAAGAACAGTATTGAAATATTACACATGGATAAAATGGGTGCTCCTAACCTCGCCACGTTTCTTGTGCAGCTCTGTCAGCTCCTCTTGATGCTTAATTCTAAGATGGGCTATTTCTTGCATGTGAGAATCATTCCTTGCACCATCATGTCCTGGACTGCAATTTTCCAGAGGATGAGAAAAGAAAAATTCTGAGTTTTTAATTCACAAAGCATTTCAAAATACTTTTTATCCTTTTTCCATCAAAATTTTCATTTCAGATGGCTATCCCTATATTTAACATATTTCATTTCATTTAAAAGAGTAAAATTAATGTTTCAATGTAGAACTTAGATTATATAAGCAGAGCACCGTATCTCCATATCAAGATTTTCTTTTTTCCTGTTCGGTACACCAGTGATTTTATGTACTTTGTTGACCATTTTAGCTATGGGCGAATTGATCTCCAAGATAAATGCCTGCAGTTCCTACAGATATAGTGAACATCCATTCTCTCTTCATACCTTATAGATATCCTATATGGCTCAAAATCATACCAGCTAAACTTTTAAAAAACCTAGTATTATCAACACATTTAGCGTATCATTTCTATCACTGGATATTAAATAACATGTACCCTTCCTTGGGAGTAAGCCCAATGGTATTGAGGAGTTACATCCAAGAAACTATGTACAGGGATCAGACAATAAGCATTATAGCAGTTCTTAACAGTAGTTTTAATAACTGCTATACAAGAGAGCCAAAATATATTCATATATTAAGAACATAAAAGCCTTGCTGCATCAGACCAAACACCCATCAGTTCCAGCATTCTGCATTTACAATGATCAGCCGGAGGTCTATGGGAAGCCCTAGAAGGACATGCATGCAACAGCACTCTCTCACTAATACTGGAAGCAGTACATAGCCATTATGACAAATAGCCATTGTTGGTGGAAAGGGAACAACACCAGACACAGTAACCATCACTTGTACTGATTCAGCAAGTACCTGATCTCATGCCGGCTTGGCAAGTCATATTTTTCCACTTGTAGTTTGTCAGCCAGCACTGAATGGAAATCTGACTTCTCCAGGAGCTTGTTATCTAATGAGGAGGAGTTCAGTTAAAAACAAAGCAAAAGAAACCACCAGTTTTACAATCCAGCAATAAGATGATAATGTTTTAGTTACTATAACCTTTGCACCGGAAAACAACATTATAAAAGCAACGTTCTCCATACATGCACTTATATAAGTATAATGCCATTAAAGCAGGGCTGGCTACTTCAATCTGACTAAGAAAATTTCAAAAGACTCTCACCTAGACGACAAGTTGTTTACAATCCTGCCCAACTCAGGGACCTGTGTTTGCAAGAATAACCTTCCTCACACACTATGGCCTCTCACACACAATCATTTGGTTGGGCGGTCAGTTTTTAACAATGAACGCTGTTGGGGCTAAGCTGGAGACTTTCAAACAGCCACCAAAACCTTTACTTACACTGCAAGATAATCTCTTCAAAGGCCTGTCTCTGCAACCGGTCCCGTCGCCTCAATTCGTCCAGGATGTGCCGCTTCCAGGCGGGGAGGCTCGCTGCCCTGAGTCCAGAAGACATCTTGCCTTATCAGCCTGGCAGCACCTTCCTCCCACTGCGAGGGGCTCTATGAAAGCGAAACGACGAGCCCTAAGAAACAAGCAGCCAGCAGAGGAGAAAATTAATCAAGCGGGCGCGGCGGTCGGTTCAAGGAAAAGAGAGAAAAGGAAAAGTGAACAAGAAGCACCAGGAAAAGGCGGCGGGAACGGGCTGGGGAAAGCATGGAGGGGAAAGGGAGGCGTCCAGCTACCCTGAGCCGACCCGCGGGAGAGGGACGGGCGAAGAGCTCACCGCCGGCTACTGAGGAGGAATGGCGCAGCCGCGGAGCTTCCCTCCTCTGTAGGGGCCCTTCGCCATTCTTCCCCCGGGCCGCAGCCCCCATCCAGCCCCACGGCAACTTCCCGCAGGCGCTCTGTCGGTCCCGGTCGTATAGCGTAAAGGGGGACCTTCCACCCCAGAGTCGCAGGTTAATGACGTCAGCATCCTAGTTCGCTGCGCCTGACTAGTTTCAGCGCCATTAGCAGTGGATGACGCCGCAGTTGCACGCCCCTGATTTTCTCTATTACTGTGTTTCCTCCTCCACGCGCTCCATCCATTGCTGACTCTGCCTCATTTAAGAGAGTCGATTTAACAGACTGGCAAATGCGAAGGGCGACTCTGTAAAAAAAATGGCCGCGGGCAGAGGGCTTCCCTAAGCCGCTTCGTTTTTTTTTGTTTTCTTTTTTAATAGTCTGTGCACACCGACCGCCTTCTTGGGAAGGGATCATGGGAAGAGGCGTCTCCGACGCCGCCATCTTAGGAAGGGAATTGGGGTGGGGAGGGGTGGCAAAACAGATTTTGAGGGAGTGGACAATTGCGTAGTAGGGGAATTTCGACACGTTCTTCGCCTCGCCCGTATTCTAGCCGTCTGCAAATGAAAGCTGTGGTTTGTCCATCTCAGTTGGGCAACTTTTCCCCGTTTCAAAACATGCTTCAAAGTTATCAACTCCCCCCCCCCGCGCCGCCCAAAGGCTCAGAGCCCAGACAGCTGCTCCACTGATCCTCCTCAAGAGAAGGAAGCAGTTTTTCCACCCCCACCCAGGTCATTGCACATTAGCCACACTCTCCGGATGAGCACGAGTAATGTTTACTCAGAAGTAAACCCTAGTGAGTTTCATGGGACATAGTACCAGGTAACGGACTCCGAAGGGGTGACCACCGTGTTAGTCTCTTGCAGAAAAAGCAACAAAGAATCTCGCGGCACTTCAAAGACGTAGCAGGGCTGAAGTTTTCGTGGACTACAGTATACTGCACTTCGTCAGATGTATAAAGTGTTGTCCTTAGCTGCTGGTACATACCGGTACTTACACTAGGGAAACGCGGGGGGGGGGGGGGAGAGATTGTAAACAGTGTGGTCAGAAGGAAATGAATGTCATAAACTACAGAGATTGTACTAACAGTGGCATTCACACAAAAACAGTACAGATGTATCTCTGCTCCTGAACGCCTTGGGAGTTGAACGTTCCGGAGTTGGGAAGTTGAACGTTGAACGTTCCGGCTCCCGAACAATTGAAAACTGGAAATGAGTGTCCCAGTTTTTGAATGCTTTTTTGGAAGCCGAATGTCCGCCGTGGCTTCTGCTATTGTTTCCGGTGTGCCTGCGCCTTGGTTTCTGAACATTTCAAAGTCGAACAGACTTCCGGAACGGATTCCGTGTGACTTCCAAAGTATGACTGTAATGGATAACACAGGCGAGCTAATGAACACACGTAGTGTAATAAAAACCTACTGGGCCAATTCAAACCACAAATTACAGCATTTAAACCAATGGTGCACTCAATGGTTTCATGTCACAGTCTCTCACTTTAATTTTTCTATGTTCGAGGTTGGCTACCTTAAGGTCAGTTACAGAGGGCCTGATAGAAGGTAATGCGTATGTATACAAAAGTTCTGCGTTATTGGCCTGAGGTTCCTGTGTTTTTAGGCCATCAGGTGTAGGGCAGGTGGGCATGACTTGGCCTGAAAGGCCTGGTTAGGCTCATAAGGCCAGAGGTTCCCCACTCCTGCATTAGTGAGTGAGACAGTCGTCTCAGGCAGCAGAAGCTGAGCTCCAGATAATGGTAGTGAGATGTTGGAGGACAGAGCTGTGCGCTCCTTCAGTTAGTCCGCTGCCCTCAAATGTGGTGGAGAACAATGTCCCATTGCCAGTATTGAAAGAAGGTTCAGCTGCCAGTATTGTGGGTTTCTGTATGTGGAATGGAGCAAAGGCACCATCTTGTTCTTTGCATGTCTTCAGCCAGGCCAAACCACCATTTGTAGGTTCTTAAGAACGGACCAGGCCAAACATTTAATATAAAATGGGATTCTCTGTTATATACCCAAGCTTATTGGACTTGATTTAGGAATCTTTTTATAAGCTGTTGGGTAAATGAAGCTTCCAGTCCTATAAGTGTTAACTGCAAGAAAGCCTGATAGAACACAAACAAAGGATTGGACAATGTATGTGTGTGCGCGCATGCACACAAACACACACCTAGATCCTTGGCAAGACTTATGTCAGTGTAAAATGGTATACTAGAATTGTATTGTGCATGCATTTTTAATTTGCCAAACAAAAAGTTACCTTAAACAGAGGAAAGGGTGACACATTTCTAAAAGCGTTGCTAAGTGAGTCTGAATGTTGCAACGGGAGCTGCTCAAAATGTGTCCTGTGATGTGCAAGGAAATCTTAAAGTGTGTCTGTTGCAAAGCAAGCCTCATCGTATTCAGTATACCCAGGTGTGGGTGAACACACTTGCACCCTATATTGATTTTGAAATCTTTGTAATTTCAGTAGGACTCTGAAACAATGAAAATGTTTCCTTCCTCCAAGGAGCCAAACAGTGAGCGCATGCAGTGGCTTTTGTAGGAATTAATGATGCTTCTAATTTTTAATAGGTGGTGAAAGAACACCATTTCAAGAATCATGACTCAGAGTGTATAAATAGCTCTTCTGTGAGCACAACAAAAGCATTGTCACTGTCTTGCACAGCAGAGTCAGAGTACATGACAGTTTAATGGGTGTTTAGTGCAATAAATAGCTAATGCATGTGTACCATGAAGCATGTGCTACTTTGCATGAGTTTCAGAGGAACTGGGGATTTTTGTTGCTACCTTCAGTCTATAATAATATTAAAATATGCTCAAAAATACTTGTAGGCAACCTGCAAATAAAAGTCCCACATTTTTTTAAATGTCCGGTTGGTACCAGAAGAGAGAACCTCACAGGTATACCCACCTGTGTGAGGAAAGGAATCTTGCTTCCTCCTAAGACATTGCAAATGTGGGGAGACAGCAGGGCCTTGACAACACTGACCCCATTTTTCTGGATATTTCTGAAGCTCTAACATGCATGTTAGCCTTAATAGAAGCTGCAGTTTGTTTACCTTCGAATAACTCCAAATGAACTCAATGGGACACAAATAGGAATGGCTGTGAGTTACTTGGGGGGAAATTGAGTTTGCTTGCTGTTAGTAGCTGAAAGCAAGGGGTGGAGGAAATTTATTTGCCTATGGAAGGTTGCCAGGCTCCAGGTTTGTATGCTGGTGGTAGGCAGGGGTACCAGCTCCTGGGGGTTGAGCCCTTTTGTGACCCCAAATATTTTTGGAGTAGGGGCTGGGCCCTCCCAATGTCCCCAAAGTGCAGAGGTGAAGCACAGAGGTGAGCGTAGTACAGCTCCAGTGGCTGGCTCCTCCTCCTGCCACCAGGCTTATGAGAATAAGTAAGAGAGGGAGAGACGGGGAGAGAGAGAGATGTTAGCCAGTGATGCATTATTTTAGTTTTGATGTTTTTTATTGTATATATGTTATGCTCTGATTTCCCCCCATGAAATCTCAGTGCATATAATTGTTTTTATAAATAAATTGTGTGTGCATGTATTGGGAAGGCTGTTTGGGCATCTCTTCTTCTTCCCCACATTGTTTGGGTCTGGACAATCAATCTTGCTTGGTTAGAAAAACGACATGCCCAGCAGTGCTAAGATGGCACTGGAATCAACACTACAGCAGTTCTGGACAGATTTGGAGAGGGGGTAGAGTGCTGGAGGTGGAAAATTAAGCAAGGAAGCAATTCTGTTCATAGTTACAGCATCTTCCCCTTTGCATCCATTCCACTTCTGCATTTCACATTTTGGACTGCAGCTGGATGAGTGTTTGCCGATTGCAGCATGAGTAACATAATTTCATTTTTAAAAAAACATAGATCCAAGAAATTATAGACCTGTCAGCTGTAACCCTAGGGCTAGTGCTAGGAGGGGAAATATAGATAACTAAAAATAAAGCAATTTGCAGATTAGAAGTACAAGATCCATAATTTCTTTGCAACCAGAAATGAAGTGATTTAGGGGAAATCTTAAAACTGAGGGCTTGCCTTACAATTAGACTTCAGGGCAGCAGGACTCATCACCTGTAAGTCTGATTGTGTAAATTAATTTAAGTTACCCATATTTTAACTGTACTATGCTGATGAGAAGGGGACGACAGAGACGAGATAGTTGAACAGTGTTCTCGGAGCTACCAACATGAGTCTGACCAAACTGCGGGAGGCAGTGGAAGACAGAAGGGCCTGGCGTGCTCTGGTCCATGGGGTCACAAAGTAGGATATGACTAAACAACTAAACAACAACAACATGCTGATGACATGCCATGCCAATTAATGGACTGCAAATAGATTGCAAATTCTCTTTTTTAGCCAAGTTCCTTAGGTGTACAGGTAGTCTCCACCATTATGGAGCTCTGATTTCACCAATGGATCTAATGGTAGAAGTGTAATGTTCACCATTTCTTTTTAAATGAGAGGGGGGTGTGCATGTTTCAAATTTATTTATTTAAATCAATGACTAGGACAAATATGTTCGGGCATGACGGAGTGCTCCATATGCTTACTTATATACAGTCTAATTCTGTCAAAATTTAAGTGTTTTTTAACAACAGCTTTGAACTACACTTCCTTTTTATGTTAATTGTGTAATTTTGATGATACTGAAGCTCTTGAGTGCATTATATCCTTAATTGAGTTACTTGGGGCAAAACTGCTTTTGCTTGTTAGGAGCTGAAACAAAAATAAAAACAGAGAAAGAAAAGAACAATTGTAATTAAGCATAAATTCATGCATATATCATCCTAAGGAAGAGAATAAATCTGTGTGGGTGAATGGCTTGTATTGTGTGAATGCTTTTATTGTCATTCTCACAGCTTTTGTTGTGCTGCTTATTGAATCCACTGTAAATGTGAATTGTAAATACAATTTACAAGGAAAAGAAGTACAAATTAGCAATCATGGTGTGGATTGGTTTTGTGTCCTGGCCTATGTTGTGCTATACTGACTATATGCTTCTGCAGTATTTGACACAGAGCAAGAATACACCTTAAATTAGGAGGAGGAGGGACGGACAATGCTTTCACAACAATGTATTTTGAACAAATGTGGCATAAGATTTGTCTTTTAAATTATGTCAAGGTTTTCCACATGCCTAATAAAACTCTTTGATGCTTTCATCAACTGAAGTAAGCCACCAAGAGGAAGTCTCTAAAAATTACTTATACACTGAACTGTTATTATGAATAATTGCAGAGCTTATTAAGAGAAACTTTAAATGGAGCTCTTTACTAATGGAGAAAAGGGCATGCTAGTAATGGAGAAAAGAAATACTTTGGAAACAGTGGTTCTACATGGCTTTTAATATAGCACATTATTAATATCTGTCTTCATGTCCAAAATCTTTCTATAACATTTTCCCATAAGTCTCATTTAGCAAAGGTCCCCTGCAACTTTAGTTAGAAGCTTCCTCCTTCCAACTCCAACTCATCTGATTACTTCTGTTCAGCACAGTGTTCCTTAATTTTTCTGTAACTTGTCAGTTGTTTCTTATAGGGTGGGGCGTCAATTACTAGCTTCCAGGCTTTTTTTTTTTAATCATTCATTGCAAAACAGTACTAGTGATTAAAGCCCCTCCCTTCTCCTTGCACTGTTTAAGTCTCACAGTAATAGCTGGCAACATGAATGCTTGGACTGGGCAACGGCACTTGTCAAATATGAGAGAAATGGGTTTTCCATTAGAAGAGTTTACCTCTTTCCCCATTATGGACTCTGAAGAGCGCGGAATTAGTAAAGTGAGAGCCAGTCTCTTTTTGTCCTTGTTTTTAAGTTCCACCTGTGTATTTGTAATGGGATGGATAGAGATGCAGAAACGGATCTTCCTACATGTATTGGATGAAAGGGTAACAGTGTGGGAGATTTTTTTATTCTCTCGTAGCCAGCAATTTCTTATTTTGAGAACTTCAAAAATTCTCACTAGGCCTGAGAGTGATCACTGCCACTGCCAGTCCAATAATAATAATTTTTTAATCACTTGGACTAATACCACCAGTGATAGTTCCTACAGTGTGTGTGGTAGTGCAGATGGGCCACTGCTGCTGCCTGGCTTCTGATCACAATGTGTTGCTGGCCCTTAACAGAGGGGAGGGATAAGACATGGGGCACTCGGTGCTGTGTGGCATGGGATGGCACAGCCCGTTTGACTCTCTTGCTGTTATGTGTCTGCACAGCACCTCAATCCCTACACCATGCCCCTCTGTCTCCAATAAGCGCCAACAATGTGCCATATTCAGAAGCCAGCAGAGCAGTGGTTCCTCCACCTACTTCACTGCATGGGCTGCTACTGTTCAGATAATTTGAGTCCAAGAAAGCAAACGTATTGGAATAGAAAAGTGGAAGAAGGAATAAACCAACTTGCAATGTTCCCCCAGGATATTTTTCTTCGACAACCATTTTTTTATTTACCTGGATATCTTTGACACAATAGCACAAATAATTAGACTCTTTGTGGTTATCACTAAAGCTGCCTACCCAGTTAAACAAAATAACGAGAGTGTGCTGCTCAGAAATGCACTTTAGCTGGAGTGATAAGGAAATGGGGGCAAGACGATTCGCTAGAAAATGTCACCTATATACATGTGCACAGAGTGTATAAAAATTCATTGCAATCTACAAGGAATTTGATTTAAATCTTCTAAATTCAGAACATAGCCCCATGCTCTACAACTGCTTTGTCAAGTCTGATCCCTGATTTGGGGGACCTCTGGCATGCAGGGTCTCTGAAAAACTGAGTAGGAGTGGATATCTCTCTGGAACTAAAATCGTGAGGGCAGAACTCCTCAATACCTTCTTTGCCTCAGTCTTCTCCAAAAAAGAAAACAATGCCCGACCTGAAGAATATGGAGCAGATGATTCAGCAGGGGAAACACAGCCCAGAATAAGTAAGGAGGTAGTACAAGAACACTTGGCTAGTTTAGATGTATTCAAGTCTCCAGGGCCAGATGAACTACATCCCAGAGTATTAAAAGAACTGGCAGAGGTGATTTCAGAACCACTGGCAGTAATCTTTGAGAATTCCTGGAAAACAGGTGAAGTTCCAGCAGACTGGAGGAGGGCAAATGTTGTCCCTATCTTCAAAAAGGGGAAAAGAGAGGACCCAAACAATTACCGCCCAGTCAGCCTGACATCAATACCAGGAAAGATTCTAGAGCAGATCATTAAGCAAACGGTCTGTGAGCACCTAGAAAGGAACGCTGTGATCACTAAAAGTCAGCATGGGTTTCTGAAAAATAAGTAATGTCAGACTAATCTGATCTCATTTTTTGACAGAATTACAAGCCTGGTAGACGAAGGGAACACTGTGGATGTAGCCTATCTTGATTTCAGCAAGGCCTTTGACAAGGTGCCCCATGATATTCTTGTAAAGAAGCTGGTAAAATGCGGGCTAGACAATGCTACCATTCAGTGGATTTGTAACTGGCTGACTGACCGAACCCAAAGGGTGCTCATCAATGGCTCCTCTTCATCCTGGAGAGAAGTGACTAGTGGGGTGCCACAGGGTTCTGTCTTGGGCCCAGTCTTATTCAACATCTTTATCAATGACTTGGATGATGGGCTTGAGGGCATCCTGATCAAGTTTGCAGATGACACCAAATTGGGAGGGGTGGCTAATACCCCAGAGGACAGGATCACACTTCAAAATGACCTTAACAGATTAGAGAACTGGGCCAAGGCAAACAGGATGAATTTTAACAGGGAGAAATGTAAAGTACTACACTTGGGCAAAAAAAATGAAAGGCACAAATACAGGATGGGTGATACCTGGCTTGAGAGCAGTACAAGTGAAAAGGATCTAGGAGTCTTGGTAGACCACAAACTTGACATGAGTCAACAGTGTGATGCAGCAGCTAAAAAAGCCAATGCAATTCTGGGCTGCATCAATAGGAGTATAGCATCTAGATCAAGGGAAGTAATAGTACCACTGTATTCCGCTCTGGTCAGACCCCACCTGGAATACTGTGTCCAGTTCTGGGCACCACAGTTCAAGAAGGATATTGACAAGCTGGAACGTGTCCAGAGGAGGGCAACCAAAATGGTCAAAGGCCTGGAAACGATGCCTTATGAGGAACGGCTTAGGGAGCTGGGTATGTTTAGCCTGGAGAAGAGAAGGTTAAGGGGTGATATGATAGCCATGTTCAAATATATAAAAGGATGTCATATAGAGGAGGGAGAAAGGTTGTTTTCTGCTGCTCCAGAGAAGCGGACACGGAGCAATGGATTCAAACTACAAGAAAGAAGATTCCACCTAAACATTAGGAAGAACTTCCTGACAGTAAGAGCTGTTCGACAGTGGAATTTGCTGCCAAGGAGTGTGGTGGAGTCTCCTTCTTTGGAGGTCTTTAAGCAGAGGCTTGACAGCCACCTGTCAGGAATGCTTTGATGGTGTTTCCTGCTTGGCAGGGGGTTGGACTGGATGGCCCTTGTGGTCTCTTCCAACTCTATGATTCTGTGATTCTGTGATTCTGTGATTCTGTGATTCTGTGAGATGGAAACTGGAGTTTTCTTGAGTGGGTAGAACAGTAAGGAATTCCCACAAAATTCCAAACCTGAAGAAAACAATCCGCCAACTGTGGCATCTGTTGTCCTATAAAGGGAATCAGAAGTGCAGTTTTTACACTTTTGAACCCTACAGTCCAGATATGAATGATGCTTCTGTCAGTGTTGATCCACACAACTTACAGTGAAAATTGTGGCAGGCTCCTACAGCGGTGTCCTAGGAAGAAGGTACCTGGACTTACCCTTGGGACACTTCCTGCTTTTCCTGCCTTACATGCAGCACTCAGCCAAAAGTCTGGGCAAATAGATATCTAGATGGGACCTTGTTTAAGAAGACATATTCTACCTAGCATCCCATCCTTGAGTTGTAGATATGGCTATAAAATCAGGCAGCTCACAGATAAAGCTGATGGCACAGCTGACATAGGAAAGGGACCATTTAAGTGTTTCAGATTGACTGGCAATCAAATCTGGGACCTGCGTTCTTTAGGACTGACCTGAGAGTGACAGGTAAAGCTGTGCAAGCGATCTCTGCTGTGGGGAAAAGCAATCATGCTTTTAAAATGTCATTGCATTCTACATGTTACAAACTGTAGCTGAAAACCTTCAAGCATTCCTGACAGCTGGATCTCCATGGAAATACAGCACACTGAAAGAACACAGCTATTTTAAGAACTGGGCTAAAGTTGGGAAGTGTATCTGTGGGAAACAAACTGCGTTAGAGCACTCACAGTAATTTAACAGGGAAATGGCTGGGATAAGTGGTGGGAGTGTGTGGCAAAAGCAGCGGTATTTGATCCTGGAGTCTCCTCTCAATCAGATATGACCTTTCTAGGCAAAAAGCAGCAGGAAAGAAGAAAACTGATTGTCCTTAATATATATTTCAGATGGCACTTTGAAAGAGTCCTAATCGATCTGCCAGTTGTTTACCTTCTTCTTTTCAAAGCCAACAGCGTATTAGTAGGGCTATTTATGGATATTATGTTACTGGTACTGAGCCTTTGGCCCAAACTACACGTTTTGTGAGAGATCCATGGTTAATACCTTTCTCAGAAGAGCTGACTTTTGTGACTTATGGGGTCTCTAAGATTCCCCATACCCCTCATTCCTCGAGAAACTACCTCCCCATAGCTCTACAATTTATTTCCTCATGCTTTCCCCCAAGTTGTGTAAGCAAATGAAATAAATTTTAAATGAGTATTGATCACCATCAAGGGGGGGGAGTCAATTAGTTTAAGAGCCATTACTTAGGAGGCTTATGGAGATATTAAATAATGAGTGCTAGCAAGAGGCTGCCGTCCTTGGGTCTGAAGCTCAAATGCTCAGCAGGGCTGGGAACTGATAGCACAGGTGACAGCAGGTTTGTTGAACCATGACAATATATAGCTAGCTGTGATCTTGATGCATTCGATTTATTTTGAAGTGGCATTTCATTTACCTAATTTCCACACAACTTTTGATTTCCTCCAAATCAGCTAGAAGTGCTATGCTGTCAAGGGGTTGGGCTAGCCAATGTTGGTCCCACAAAAGATGGCATTCCTGTTTTCATTACACTCCCTCTGAAGGAGCAGATATGTAGCTTGGGGGTCCGTCCTTCTGTATCCATCACGGTTGCTTCAGTTGCTGAGTGCCTTCCCTGAATTTTGGCTGGTGGTCTATCTATGCCTGAACAGTGATAGACTAATTTATGTTGTCTATGCTATGGTAACCTCTAGGTTAGTAAAGCAACTAATTATTATTATTCATAATTTTCATGCCAGTCATTTAATTCCTGGTGTTCACACTACATTTTCTGTTAATGTAACTTATACATAGCCCATTAGGTAAGTTCACACTCTCTGCATGGAGGAGAGGGAAGATCACTGCCTTTTCCTTTCCCTGCCTTGGCCTTCACATCCTCTCTACCAGTATGGGGACATGGCATTAGCTAGTACTAGGAGTCTGCCCCTCAAATGCTTTACCTAGAAATGTGGCTGTCCCACTTAACAAGGAAGACTGGCTACAGGGCTAGGTCTGGGGGGATCACCTGAATGATGTAGGATAACAAAGAGGGACAGGAAACTGTCCTCCTGTGAATTTCATTACAAGTGCTCCAGGGATAGGTTTATGATGGTTAGCCAGATGCCTGTTGGAAATCCACAAGCAGGACCCAAGGACAAGAACACTCTCCCTTCCTTTGGCTTCCAGCAACTGGCATGCAGAAGCATACTGCTTCCTACTGTAGAGGCATAGATAGCACAGCTGTCATAGCCTTCGATAATCCTCTCCTCCATGCTTCTGTTCCATCATGCAGAACCAGCTTTTCTCAAGTTCAGCCATGGAGAGAAAACAATTCATTTGGATGGAACATGGCAAGCGTTCTTCCCAGCACCCAAATAATGCTACATCTGTATTTACTTACTTGATCATTCAGTATATTTTATATCCAACTTCTCTCCCATTGAAGAACCCAAGGCAGTGCATCCTGAGCACCCAGGTGGCAGCTGCAGACCCTTTATAATTGTCAGCACATAAAAACAAATGATCATTTTTTTTTATTTTAGCAACACATTTTAACAAAGTAGACATGAGAAACTGCACAATTTTATGACAAAGCAGTGCACAAGAGTCTGAGAGAGACAAGTAAAAAGAAACTAAACATTATAGCTGACGTCATGTTCAATGAAGTCAGCATGTATCTAATGCCACTAAAACAACCAGGAAGACATTCTACTCTGCAGTAGGATTGACTTTAAAAAATATATATGCTAGACTAACTTCTAGTGGTCATTTTAATTTGCTTCACATTTGTAATTAAAAATGATATTTTTAAAAACCTCCACATTTTTTCCTACTTACTACTAAAAAAACCACGAGGACAGATCAGATTGCTAAGGCTCTTCTGGTATTAATACCTAGGAATCTTTCTGTACCTAGTAAGGAGCCCTTTTATCCCAATCCATGCTACCCATCAAACTAATTGGAAGAAAAACTCGGTGGCAGATTACTATTAATAGACCTGCAGTTTCAAGGGACACACATACTACCAGAAAATCCATACTCTTTCTGTCCTAATCCTGTGAAAAAGTACAAAGTTATAGCACTTTTGATAGCATTGTTTGCTCTTGCTTTTCCACTCCACTGAGGGGAGGAATGCCATGAAGCTCTGCCAATTTCAGGATGGTTCCTGCTGAGAAAGAATTGCCCTCATTCAGGTTTCAAATACAAGTAACCTACCTGTAACTACAAGCTTGTGTATGCAGAGCACTTTTTGGATGTACCTAACTTGTGCTTCTCCCCTTTCCCCATCCTTAGTACCTTTTGTAACACAAATGTTCACAACTTCTTTGCTTTCAAAAGAATTACTAAAGCTGCAATGTAAAAAAATCTATTATTATTATTATTTTAACCATTACGGCATTTGCTGGTATCGGACATCTTTGTGTATCTTGGTCTAAAGTAGTCTTGCATGATGTCTCAGGAAATGTGTACTGATATATATAGAGATTATCTCTTTCCAAAAAATTAAAAGAATTCCAGGGCTTTGTGAACCAGATCAGAGGATATACTGTAGACATGAACTCTCGGAAATGTCCATGCAGTTTCACTTCAGGGCTCATTTCAAGGTCTCATCTGTGAAGTTGCTGTTCACTGCAAAGACAAAAAGAACATCCACTCTTCAGCTTACCTACAGAATAATTATATAGCATTTACACTGCCCAAAGGCAAGGAGCCTACATCTTAACCTACCGGTACCAGTAATTCTAAATGTTAAGCCAGTCCCTCCACCAAGACATTGTTTGCCTCAAGCAATAGCTGTCTTGTAGATGACACTGGGAGCCATTGTTGGTAGATACATTTTGCATTAAGCCTAAGTTACTGTTTGCTTTGCAAAAGCACTATCTGCATCTGTTCTGGTGATGCTCCTGTGTAATACCTCAGCAGGTATTGTATCTCTGTGCAAAGGGACCCTCAGATATGTTGAAGCACATTTTCAACAAATGGTAAGTCCCTTTCACTACAATGATAGGTAAAGGTAAAGGTACCCCTGACCATTAGGTCCAGTCGCAGACGACTCTGGGGTTGTGGCACTCATCTCGCTCTATAGGCTGAGGGAGCCAGCGTTTGTCCGCAGACAGCTTCCGGGTCATGTGGCCAGCATGATTAAGCCGCTTCTGGCGAACCAGAGCAGCACACGGAAATGCCGTTTACCTTCCCGCTGGAGCGGTACCTATTTATCTACTTGCACTTTGACGTGCTTTCAAACTGCTAGGTGGGCAGGAGCAGGGACCGATCAATGGGAGCTCACCCCATCACGGGGATTCGAACCGCCGACCTTCTGATCGGCAAGCCCTAGGCTCAGTGGTTTAGACCACAGTGCCACCCGTGTGATACAACACTTCTAATAATCGCAATGCATCCCACTGGCTTACAGCAACAAAAAGCAAAGACGGTAAGTAGCTCAGCGGTAGAGCACCTGCTTGTTATGCAAAAAGCCCCAGGTTCAGCCCACAGCATCTTCATGTCGGGCTGGGAAAAACCTCTGCCTGAAGCGCACTGCATAGCAGCTGCCACTTCCTGCAGTCCTATCCTAAACGTACCGGCATCGTTGTCTGGCTTACAGGTCCATTGTCATTTTGGTGCTTTCTGTGGTGTGGAAGTTCTGAGCTGTCTCGATAATCTTTCCCCTTGGTGTTCTGCATGTCAAGCACCACTTGACTCTTGGATGGAAGAGGTGGTTTGCTGTGTCCTACTTCAGACCTTGAGAATTTGACAGGTTTCTTGAATGGTGGCACTAGGGGGTCTAAGTTGGAACAGGGCTTCTGCTTGCCACAAGTCTTTTCAGGCACTGCAGTCTTTCCCTCGGATTGGTTGGAATAGGTGTGACAACGAACTCTGGATGCAGGGACTGGGAAGGGTGGGGAGGACTGCTGCTTGTATGCAGATTTGCTACTGTCAGGCTCCGGTAACTTGGGGAAAGGGAAGCTCTGGTCAGGGATATTTGGGAGCTCTTTTCGAGACATCTTGGAGAATTCCTGCTCTCTCCTGGACGGCACTTTGTCCTTGGATTTTGCAAAGTCATATAGTGGGTTATCAATCATCTCTGGTTTAGGATACACTTCATCTGGTAGAAATGGCTCTATCATGCTTTTCCTCACCTCGGCATATCTGCAGTGGGAAAGGAGTGGGGGAAATATCAAAGGGAAAGCAAGGACAGGTTAAACAAAAGAAATTAAAAGAGGCGGGGAAGTATCAAAATGACTGTGATAAATACATGAGAATAAAATGCTGGTGAAGGCTGAACTTTATACAATAGCAGTGGTATTAAAAACCTGTGCTCCACCACGACAGTGCTCAGCTTTTAAAAAGTGCCTTCAGCTGGGCTGGAAATGATTTGTTGAAATTAGATGTATCAACTATGCACTCCAGAGAAGTTACTGTCTGCCTACCAGGAAGGTGGTGATGCTGGTGGCACCTCACTTAATATTTTCTAGTTTCTATGGTTCATGGGTGGGGAATCTGATGTCCTCAAAATGTTGGACTACAGCTTCCTTTATCCGCAGCAAGCATAACCAGTTGTCTGGAATGATAGGAACAACTGGAGTGTCATAAATTCCCAATCTCTGTTAACACCTGGCACCTACAGTAAAGCTGATGAATTACTCTGCTAAAGAGCAGGTGAATGAGGAGGAATTAGAACGTCTCTAGGGTGTGCAAAAACTCACACTTGATCCTTTCGATGAGTTGTAGACTGAGTGGGTGCTCTTGGAGATATGGGTGACTGGGTGGAAGGCGTGGTGGGAGACTCTAGTCCCATCAGACAAGTACTGTCTTTGGATTGTAGGTCATAGTTCCATGCAGCAGGCAGTTGGTCTGGTGAAGGGATCTGCTTAAGTTGGCCTGTTGCAGAGAACTGTTGAGAGGCAGCCGCCATCCGTAGGTAGCTGGGATTATTGATATCTGTGGCCACTGTACTTCTGAGGAGAAAAAGTTGCGGAAGACAGAAAATCAGTCAGGACCATAGAATACAGAGAAGGGAAACCCAACCCTTAGCATAGAATATCAGTAGCTGGGAAGTGCAGCTGGGCATGTTGCGCTCATGTCCAGTTTATAAGCTTCTCACAAACATCTGGCTGGCCACTGTGAGAACAGGATGCTGGACTAGATGGGCCACTGGCCTGATCCAGCAGGCTTGTCTTGTGTTCTTAATACAAAGTTAGAGAAGCAAGTTTTTTATCTAGAGCAGCTTTTCCCAACCTGGTGCTCTCCAGATGTTCTGAACTCAGCTCCCTATTGGCCCCAGCCACCACAGCCAATGGTCAGGGATGATGGGAGTTGAGAGTCTAGCAACATTTGGAGGCTGCCTGCATTTCCAGGCTCTTCTTCTAGGCAGGAAGAATTCTTTAGTCCATACAGCAAAGCACACTAAGGTAAAAATCACTACCGCAAAAGATCAGTCTTGGTCGGTTCATCTAGAGAAGTTGTCGCCGTTCCTCGATAGCGGGCAATAGCTGCTGCTTCTTTGGCCATTATGTGAGTAGATTTTCTGTTGGAACAAGGCTCCCTTTCAGGGGAAGGCAGTGCGTTAGAAGGTTCCATAATCTGATAATTTTCCAACATAATGGTAGCATTTTCTCCATGCAGCCATTTCTCACATCTGTTACTTTATTTGGAGATAGTTTTCAATGCTCTTATTATATTCTCTTGGTTTGCTGGGGAATAATACATGTAAACAACTTTCTTGTTTATTCTGCAATGCATACCACCTCTGGCAGATCCAGATCTGCCTGAGGGCAGGTCACCAGCCAACATGTCAGTCATCTTTGCACACATAAATTAACTGCTTATATCCTACCTATTCACCGGCTCCCACTCTTTGGCATAGTCTACACAGCTCGAGAACCTCACTGGTTTCTGGCAAGCAGCCTCATCCCGTTCAATCTTCACGAAGTCTAGAGGAAAGACACAAAAGAAATAACAGTGCTTAGGGCTGCAGTACAAGTTTGTAACATTTAGGTTCTAAATCCCTGAGGTGCGGTCTCCAACTAAACGGTTCCACAAGCACAAGGAATTTTAGCTATGCAATGGAACTTCCTCAGCCTCTCCTCCCCTTGTGTGACCCCTAAAACTGTTCCAGGGGTCCCAACAGGCGGGTTTCAAGACCAGGCCCACCTGCCTCATTCTCTAGTAACATTTGGGTGGTTAGCTGAATTCATCTCCCCTCACTGCCTACATAGGCCTGAGAGGGTCTCTGTACTTGTTAAGAATTAGGGTTAGGTATGGGGGAAAAAATCCATCCACCCTAGTGTAACACAGAGGTAGTTCATGGGGGTGGTATGGTGTGGACAGTGGCATTCTCTTGGCGGTACCAGGGCAAGGATGAAGCAATGTAGTGAAGGGGGCGGGTGAGCTCCAGGGCTGGCACTGCAAATGTGGAGTTCCTTAGCCCTCACCACCACCACCTCTCCTTGCCCCATCTCTGTCATGATGAGCACATTGCTGCCAGGAAAACATCACTGCCTCCACTACCCCTCACGAGCTACAGTAACATTGTGAGAACCACAACTAGTGAAATGGCCCTATGCTGGAGCCACTGGCACTACAGGGACAGGAAAAGCTGCACCTTGGAGAAAGTCCCCTTCCAAGTATCTCTTGAAGGTACAGATTGAATATTCAAAAAGGTTTGATATCTGCAGGTCTTTCCAAGCACTATAAGGCATTAAAACAGAGATATTTCTTTTTCTCAAGAAGAAGCAAAGCGTAGCTGCTTCTCATCCATGAGTGATATTTGATACCAATGTTTTTCTATCAGGATTTTAATTCTCTTTCAATTATGTTTGACATCCGGATCAACAATGCCAAAGTCCACTAATGTTTTAAAAAAGACATCAGCTATCTTTGCATTTTAGAGCTATCTTGGTACCCATTTTTCAATATATCTGATGAAAAGGAGAGGGAGGGAGGGAGGGAGAGGGAGAGGGAGAGGGAGAGAGAGAGAGAGAGAGAGAGAGAGAGAGAGAGAGATTGAGACCTGCCCCCAGATCCTGATCAGCAATCACATTTAATTTTTTTTAAATTAAATACTACACCCTGGAGCGGAGTGCTGATTGCGATTGGCACCACAGCACATGGGAAAGTTGAAGCCTTCCCGCCCCAGCCAAATTCTCAGTAAAAATCACACACAGCTCCTTGCACTTGCAGCAATTAGTACTGGGGTAGGGGAACATAGGGGGGAAAATCTTTTCAAATGCTTATTGCTGACCGTCAGGTAGAGGGCTCCCTCTCGCTGTTCATTTGGTTGGAAGCAGGAAAGAAGAGCTATAACTGTATTCCGTAGATCTCCTGTATATTTGTTTATACCACAGTGTGGGGGCGGGAATTACTTTTCAACCCCAAAAGCCACAGTGGTTTGTTTTTTTAATGCTTAAACACTCCATTATCAGAGTCAATCTTCTGGATCTTCACAATAAGGCTTCTTCACACTCTGATACTCTCCTTACGAGGAGAATACCTTCACACAGGAAAACATCTCTCCATATATATATATCTCAAAATATATAAAGGGCAACATGAGATTCTCCCCTGCCCCGTACAAGCGATTTTAGCAGACAAAGACACATGCTACCCGTCACATTATTTTCTGCTTATGGATTTAACACACAAGCAATGGTTTACCATTTTGTGAATGAACCTTGGATTCATGGCCTCCCCAATCCCATCTCCTCTGCTTGTGCAACTGTGAGAAGAAGATCAGAAGCATTCACTTCATTATTTTTTTTAACTAACTGTTGCTTTGCATTATGTCTGAACCCAGAAAAATTGTGGTTAGGCTTAACTATGGATTACCAAAACAAGTCAACTTCAAGCTGTGGTTTATGAAGCTGGTTTATTTTAATAAAACCTTAGTTAAGATTAGCCACTGTTTAGGGTTTGGGCATAACACTAAACTATGGTTAGTGAAATGAAGTGAAAGCTGATCTTCTTGCAGACAGGCTGAAACAGGAGAGGGGGGGAGCCCATGAGCCCATTGTTTGTTCATGTAACTTGCCTTACTTACCATATAGTTTTTCTCTCTGTTTCCCTTCAGATGTTTGCAGCTTGAATTCGCCTTGGAAGATGCCTGTCTTTTCCCCATGGTGTGTTAACATAGTTTGGATTGGGACTTGGGATTCTGTAGCTCCACTTCGAAGGGCAATGCAGCCTTCACCTAGAGAAAGACAAGGGAACAGATAATGCCAGAAGGACAGGTTTGCACAGGCAACTTGTTGGAGGGAGACTGGATAAATCCATAGCGATTATGTTCCTCATGTAAAGAACCATAGTCCTCAGCAATACTTAAAATTACATTTTAAAAATATATGCTGTTGTAAAATGTTGCTATCGCAGAAAAGAGATCCTAGAAATCTAGAAATTCATACACGCATTTTCTCCCACACATTAAACAACTTTGTGGGGAGGGGGAAATGTAAGGAGAGGTTGACTCATGTATAAGCTTTAGAGGCAAAGTCTTACCATAGGATTCATCACTATCTGATGATTTAATGCTGATCAGAATGTGCTGGTCTAGCAGGTACTCTGGATCTGAAATAATTGGAGTCAGCTGCAAGAGAAAGCTCAGAAAGGTCAGTAATACCAGAGAGGGGACTGTATATACAATATCTATCCCAGAAAGTAGCACATTTCCCTTACAAATGCAATTGTGTTAAAGTTAGCCTCTGTAGTCAGTCAAAGCTTATGCCATCAAAGCTCAGAGTACTACAGGACTCTTTGCTATGGTTTTTGTTACCCTTTTGGAAATTGCAATTAAAGTTGCTATCCTACTTGTGCTTTCATAGGAGTGAGTCCTATTGTGATCAGGGGATTTACTCTCAAGAAACAATGTTTAGGATCTTAGCCTAAGGGTAATATCAGAGCTGCTTTTGAATTCCAGCGTTACAATTTTTTACTTGCTAAACAAAAATGACAATGACTGAAGGACCTACACTTGATGGGGTGTTGTAGGCAGTCCTGGATTACTACATTTAGATAACTACATTTAGATTACTACATTTAGATAACATACAAGTTTTCCGATATGTTCATACGTTGCATTTTAGGTGTATATGCTTATAAATGTACACCTAAAAATATGGGATGTGAAGCAGCCCTCAGAGAAGGGAATGGTGGAAATCCTGTAAGGTATAGAGCTAGTGCAGTGGGAAAGAGACAAAGCTGGAAGTCCCCAGTCTGAGCCTTGCCTCTGTGAGATGAAGTCACAAGGTAGTCTTAGGTAGAGATGTCAGGAAATGTGAAGATCTTGGGGGGTTGCTGAAAACACCTGTACACCTAAAAGATAATCTTATTGCCTGTAGAGGGCATTCAGCAGATACCATCTTATCGGGAAGACTGTTTCACACCATGTTGGAATCAGGCCTTTAGTGTGGCAGCACCTTCCCTTTGGAACTCCTTCCCACTTGATAGCAGAAAGGTGTCTTCTCTATTGTCTTTTCAGCACCTGCTGAATATGTTCCTTCTAAACAAGGACAAGCCTTCTAAAATATTTATCCCAATTGATTTCTCTTGGATTTGAATAGCTTTTATGTACAGTATGTGCTGCTATTGTTCCAAACTGCTTCTATTTTTATATTTGTTTTTAACTGATTTTATATGTGCAATTCTTTTAGCTATTTTTATCTATGCAACTATTATACATGCTATGTAACCCTAATCTTCATAGGAAGTGATTTAATAATAATAAATAAAAATAATAAAATAATAATTAACTAAGTTCTGTGATGTGCTTTGAACGTTAAAACACACTATATAAATCATGGGTAGGCAAACTAAGGCCCGGGGGCTGGATATGGCCCAATCGCCTTCTAAATCTGGCCTGCAGACGGTCCGGGAATCAGTGTGTTTTTACATGAGTAGAATGTGTCCTTTTATTTAAAATGCATCTCTGGGTTATTTGTGGGGCCTGCCTGGTGTTTTTACATGAGTAGAATGTGTGCTTTTATTTAAAATGCATCTCTGGGTTATTTGTGGGGCATAGGAATTCGTTCTCCCCCCCCAAAAAAATATAGTCCGGCCCCCACAAGGTCTGAAGGACAGTGGACCGGCCCCCTGCTGAAAAAGTTTGCTGACCCCTGAATTATAAATGCTAAGCAAATGTATTAGCCTTCTAAGTGCCTTCTAAGAAACCACTGGTACGATTCTTTCTGACATTAATGACTTAGGATGATTTGCATGCGCACTTCTGATATCACAACTCTAAAGCAATTGTAGGTTAAAATATAACATTTTCAATGAGACACAGTTAATGCTGTGATAAAAGAATGTTAGAATTTCCCTGATGATATTACAACACATGTATTAGCAAAGGTAGAAGCAAATATTCCAGTTGACCAACACTGGTTTACATGGAAGAAATCCCTGTTATTTGAAGCCACATCATATAATCTCTTTCATCTTGTAGCTGCTTTAATATATTCTTCAGGATTTTAGAACATCTGGTTACAAATACGGGTTCTGTATCTGAAAGCGATGCCCAACTCCAGTTTCTGAACTGAAAATATGTGAAGATGAGACCATGTATGGCCATCACAGGGTGTCATCATCATAACATCTTGGTAAAGTAGAAGGGAGAATCAGCCATAAGGTCTTGTCCCTTCTTATGCTTGTTATGTAGGAGTTTGGAATGTAACACACCACAAACGGCTAACTGGGGCTACTAGATTTCTCTTGGCAGCCCTTAGCTGCAAGTACTTTTAAGGACACCAGCTGGAATGTCATTTCAACATGTTCTTCCAAACTATTTAATTACCCATATGTTCATTTAGTATAAGTATTTGGAGCAGGGCCCCTAAGAAAGCATTATAGCCTATCTATAGAGGAGAGAGAGAAATTCAAAAATTGGGGAGTCTGAGCTTTTGATTATGTGGAATCATAAAATGTTAGTGTTAGAATGGATCTGCACTGTGGGTTGTTGAAGAAGATCTAGACGTTTTTCTCCCAAGTAGGACTCCTGTTTTGGGGGAACTGCATTTTCACAGCAGTCAAATCTCAAAATGTTGGTGCAAGGAAAATGCAACTTTCACCCCAACCCTGTCATCCCAACACTTAGACGCACTGGAAAGTGCTCATCAAGAGTGACTTGTGACATAATAATATCTCTCCCACATGATTGTGTGTTAATTTTATTTATGTAACTTCATTGTGTACCGTGTTGTACCTTTTATTTCAGTATAACCTCCATCTGGCCCTGCAATCTTTAGAGGCAAAATGCTTCCCTGCTGTAGCACTCAAGCAATGGGGAGGGTGCTTGCTGAACTAACAAAAGTGGTGGTATACACTCAGCAAAACGACCTTGTAATTTTGAGGGTTTCCCCCCTAATTATTTTTTAAACCTCCTGTGCACCTCCTCCTCTGTTGCTGAATGTTAAAAAAGAATTTGGTCAATTCCACTTCCCTGCTGTTCAGCAGCAGGGAAGTGAAACTGACATAAACATTTCTGTGCAGCAAGATGATTCCCTTGTCTGTATATTGAGTACTGGATGTAGCACAATCAGAGACATGTGGAAGGATTGTACAAGCAACAATGGTGACCGAGGATGAACTTTGCACAATCTTTTGTGCTTTTATATAAACTGTAGCAAAGCTACAGATGGAAGACATTTGTTAAAGTAAGCACAAAACATACTGCAAGGCTACCTTAGGAAGGGCTTCAACAAACTTCACCACCAGTTCGCCTTCATTTCCTTCCTCATTTTCTCCCTCCTGGCTCTTTACAAAGCCTGCAAAAGTGTTAGAAAAGAAAATCATTTGCCAGCTGAGAAATGCACAACAAGCACACACATTTGCAAAACTAAAATAAAAAAACTTGGCAGCAAATGGAAACTGCTAATTATTCTGCTTTCTGGACACAAAAATGGGAAGCATTTGTGTGTACAAGAATGTGATTCTATCAGAATGTTTGCAAAGTCCATTTATTGAGTCCACTGAATGACCTTACTATCTTGTCTTTTTATTATTTCCTTCCCTTTAATAAAGGTGTTAGAAGTCTCAGTGCATGCGTGGACAAGAGGATAAGGAGAACATAACAGCTCTTCCTACGCCACTCAAGATAGCACATTTTTGAAATTCTAATTTAAGATTCCTAACACATGGTTTCCATAGAAATGTATGCAAATCTCTGTATATTCCCCCAATTTTTTTTGTGTGGAGCTGGATTAATTGATCTCTGTGACATGTGAATAAGAGTACAGTAGAGGCATGCTATTTTTCTTTGCAGAGGAAAGAATAGTCAACAGACTTTGGGCATGTACTCTCTCACTGCATAAATGGCTCAGATTCAGGAATTCATACAATTTCCAGCATTGATGTACAGTTCTGCTTACAAAACAAACAAAATGATTGTCTCCCAAGGCATCAACTGTTTTTATTGGCTGCAATTCACAATGCGATTAAGCTGCAGCATTCCAATTTAAGTTCTGATAAAATACAAGGCAATTCTACATGGCTACACCTAATATTTTTCTGTCCAAGTTGCTCTGCGATTGTGACAAAGGAGGCTCTGAATTGCTTGTCATGAAGATAGAAAACTGATTTTGCATGCCACTGCAAGCCTTCTAATTTAAGGTAGAGAGGTTTTGTGCAAAGACTATGCAATCTGGAGACAAGAAAAGCAAAAAAATGACTTCACACACTCTCTTTCATACACACACATGAGAGAGAGAGAGAGAGAGAGAGAGAGAGAGAGAGAGAGAGAGAACAAGTTCATTCTCCTACAGTGAATATAGTCATTCCACCAAATGCTGTGTACTACTATTGTGCAACACAGAATTAGGTTTAGGACTAGAAATGACATCTGTTGACTGCACTATGCTACCTTGAATGGGTTCAATATGTCCAATATAACATAGCAATGATGGACTACATCCACATCACATTTTCTTCCAAGCTCAGAGCAGCATGCATAGTATTCCCCCCTCTCTTCTTAACCCTCACAATAACTGTGTGGTAAGTTCCAGAGCATGGTCTGAAGGTGCATGATGCAGCAACCTTGTTGAAGCTAAGAAGGTCTGGTGAGTGCCAGAATGGGAGGCAACCCTCTGACAGCTCTATATGTTATACCATAGAAGGTGATATATAAATTAAAATACGTGATTTTTGGAGAAATATAGGGATTTGCCATGCAGCAGCAGCAGACTAAATCGCAGGGTCTGTGGCTAGTCTCAGTTGCCTGGCTGTCTTGTGCCCTTTGGATAATAGAATTCTAGGGCTTTTTTTTAAAGGTATACTGTATGTATGAAACTTAAGCGATAATAAGAGAAACAGCCCTGATGATGAAATTTCAAGGGAAAGCAACAAATAAAAATTGGCAAAATACAGCAATTAAGACCAAAGAGTTACTACAACAAAGAATGAAGACTTTCAAAAGACAAAGTGGTTATATTCTGATTCTCTCTCTCTCTCCCCCCGCTTTTGAGTTTGTCAATAGCCCCCTTCTGCAATATTGTCCCTTCTTGATAACCCAAACATCATTAGAGCTTCTGTATAATAAAGACAAAAGGTGGAAGAAACACTACTTTCTAGGCAGCTGGAGTAGAACTCAATGTAGAATTTTGTCTGAGACTTCGTCTTAAGGGTGGCACTGCAGCGCAGGAATTCAATCTGTCCCAGGGAGTCTGTGTACTTATCATCTGGAGAAAGGAGGACACTTGTTCAGGTTAAAGATAATAGTTTTTAAGCAATGAATGAGATTATTTTCTACTACATCTTTCTTTATTAAGGGCAGGGAAAGCTTGCATTGCATTTGCTTACCATTCTTTGAGACAAACTGAGAGGTGACAGCAACCTCAAATGTAGCAAAGACAGGACTGTGATCACTTGTCATGATGTCACTGGTGCATCCTAAGAGGAAAGTCAAATTCTAAGCATCTGTTTTTCTTGATCTCCCAAGGATGGAGAGAATAAAGCAATTGTCTGTCCTATACTCAGAGTTATCTATGGAAACAAGAAGCCTCAAGGGGGTTGTGTACAGTCCAGTAGATCAGTCCATCTAGATGGATCAGTCCATCTAGTACACAAAAGTTTTCTGACACCAGACTTGATGGTTACTTGAACCACCACATATTTCTGAACAAATCAGTCCAGGTGAGCCTTGGGGACCTTCTTCAGATTTCACCCCTCGCTGAAATAAGATAGCCAATTGGTGGCCAATTGTGGGGCCTTCCCTGTTTTGGCACTACATATTTGGAATCCCTTCCCTAGAGAGCTTTATCTTATACCCATTTTAATTTTTCTGTCATCACCAGGTCAAAATGACCTCAGATTGAATGTTTGCTGTAGAACTATAGTTGTACGACGTTTCACGTTATAGTTTGCTATATATCATGATTTTGATAAAATATTTCCTAACTGTTATTTTATTTTATTTTATGTGCGTCATTTTGGTAAGACTCTGACAGCATTTGCCGAAGAGCTGCTTATAAGCAATTGATTGGGAACACATTAAAAATACATTTAAAAGACAAACAAACCCAGAGGCCGGAACTGGGAGCCAGGATTAAAAAACACTAAACCACCAGCAGCCCTCTAATGCTACACTGCTTTTGACTCAGGGAAAATGGGATATTCTACAGGTTACTGGCGGTAGTGAGGTTCTTCCTGCTTAGTGACAGCGGGCTAAGAAGGTGTTCTAACATCTGCAAGGTGCATTCCCAGTTATCACACAGCCCATTCTCTCCCCACTACACATCCAAGTTTTAGGAGCAAGCATTCCAAGCCAGAAATGACAGGGTGCATCCATTGCTGAGAACTTGGCAGCGAAAGGCAATGCTACAGATTCAGCTCTGAATCATTTCCGTTTAAACCAGCTTTGCTGCTATTCCCAATCTGTTCTCTACCCACCATAAGATTGACACACCACATGCACCAGGGGATAGGATTTCCAGAGCACTCGATCACACCAGGATGGCAAATTGTATTTCACCTGCAAATAAAAGGAGAATCAATATCGAGAACACATCAGTCCATAAGAAGGAAAGCTCTGGTGCCAAAAAGCCAGCAGCTTGTTCCCAATTAGAGTTCTTTCACGGAGCTATCTATAGAAAGAGGAGCAGTTCTGGCAACAGACACCATTTGAAACATCGTAATATGCTGGAGGATATGGCATACCCCTGTTGCTTTCTGCTTGGTGTAGACATAATGCTCCCGGGTGTTCCTTTCAAAGCGATAGGTTGGGGCAAATGTTATTTCTTCCTCCTCTGAAAGAGACAGGTGGCTAGTTATTGTTTTAACCAAAACCTGGGTACACACGTCAAAGCACATCATGCAGGTTACTTCAAATCAATGATGGGGCAACTCCTAGAACACAGTTAGCTGTTAGTATATGGTCTGTCACCATATGGATCGGGCAATTTTCTTAATGCAAAGAAATCAACTGCATTGCAAAGAAAAAAAGGATTGTCACAAACAAAACATTTACCACATGTGTCAGTTTCTCTACAGAGCAATTTAAAGCAGGTAATCACTCTCTCTACTGAGATTACTCTCTCAGTGATTACCCCTTTAAGAAGTGTGTTTTTCAATGGCAGAGTAAAAAAGGGCAAAGGAATAGAAGCAGAACTTACCAAACTGCAGAAACACCTTTTGATCCCTCTTTTCAATGAGAAGCTGGTCGTAAGGCAGTAGCTCTGTGTACTGCATCTGTTTGATCTTATGGACGATATTGTCTGCTTCCTGATAACAAGGAAATGTCATAATGGCAGATGTACCACTCTCTTTTCTTAAAAACAAAACAAAAAAACCTTCCTGGTTAATAAATAGCACACTAGCGTCTGAGGCCACAAAAAATCTGTTACTGAGGCCCAGCTACATCTGATACGCAACTGGATCTCCTGACACTTTGGTTCTCAAAACTGGTTGATAGCAGCGGTACATTTTCCAATCCAATTTACATACATTTTTCAAAGTTGCTGCAAGGGCTAAGAGCAACTTGGAACAGGAGTGATTTAGATCAGGAAAATGGCATGAGGAAAAGAGGATTTTTAAGGGATTTTTTAAAAAAAAAAGGATTTTCAAAAGCCAACCCAAAGTGCTCCTGCTCTGATTCCATTTGAAGCTTCCTGTAGCAAGTTTTAAATAACAAACTAAGAACCTATCTGTTTTCCCCTGTGTCTTGTGTAGTTCCTATTCCTAGTTGCAAATACACCATCAAAAATGTTATCACCCTGGAATATAGTTCAATGGGGCTTACGCCCGGGAAAGTGGATATAGGATTTCAGCCCTCAGGTGTTTAGTTTCCTAGGACCAAACTGTATTTGCTATATTGATCTCTTGATTACACTGCACCCAGTATCAGCACCCATTACTCCTATTGTAACACCCCTAACCATTCCTGGGTGCTTTCCCCTATATCCCTAACAGTCTTCTTCCGGCTTTTTCTTCCTTATTGGTTACTCAGCAGCTGCAAATAGCCATGCTTTCCTTTAGGCTCCATGATACTTGCTTGCTTCAACTTCAGTAGCAACCACATATGCAGCGAAAACACAAGTCTGATTATTGGAAGAACAGGTTTCACCCAAGCTCAAGCTGGGGTGGTGATGGTGGTGGTGGTGTATGTGTGAGCAAAATGTATGGAGAATGATTGTAATGTAGGTTCATCACAAAAATCATGAATGTCTGCATGAACCCTAAGAGTGTGACCTACCGGTAATTCAAATCTCATCCCGCCCAAAACTCATTAGGTGACAGGGATTCTCTCAGTTTCAGGCCTTTGCTTGCTATATGAGGATGGTGTTATATGTTGGGGGAACCTTGCTAAACCCCAGAAATTAATAAATTGATTATTTGGAGTATTGAAGGGAAGATTGTATGCCAGTGGAAAAATACAAGCAGTGCCTCACGTGGGATAGAGGGATTAGCACTACGAAAGGTGTTGATGGCCCATCTAAGAGGAATCTTGGGCCTGGGCAGACAAAGATTGCCAAGGTGATGTTGTGTGGGTGTGAGGTGACAGGAAACGAGTGTCTTTAGCAAGGCGTGCTGGGAAGAAGAAGGAAGAGAACAAAGAGAGAGATCCATCTTGGGCAGGCTGGGAGAGAGATGCCTTTGACTCCAGCACTGCACTGCTGTGGGGAACAAGCCCCTCTTGAGATGACCAAGCTGTAAGATGGGAACTCCCTCCATGCAGAGTGAAGGTGTAAACATATGGATAAACGATATTTCTTAAAAGTTACGACCATCTCCGCCATGTCTTCAATCCTCCAAAGGGGGATGGGCTCTGGGTGAGCGCCTGGAACCCCCTGGAATTTTGCTACTGCTCGGCAGAGAATGGGAGTAGTGCCCAGCTTTTGTAACAATATAATAACAGAAGTCTACTTTGCAAAGTTATTGCAAGGATAGCCAGGTTAATGTATGTAGAATGCTCCACCAACACTCACAAGAGTTCTGCATAAATGCAAAGTACTAGTAGCTAGTAGCAGAGTGCTGGACTAGGACTTGGGAAACCACGGTTCAAATCCCCACTCAGCCATGAAGCTCACTGGGGAACCTTGGGCCACTAACTCTCTCTCTCAGCCTAACCTACTCAGAGGTTTGCTGTGAGGATAAAACTAGGAGGACAAGGGCCATGTACACCACCTTGAGCTCCTTGGAGGAAATGTGGGATATAAATGTAATAATAAAAGGCAATAATAAATAAACAGGCTCTCTAACCGCTGTGGGCAACTCTAGGCGATAGTTCAGGTCTCCCAGCCAAAAGAGATGAGTAAACCGGTGGGTGATGTTAAATGGACTCAACTTCTTGTCTCCCAGTGACAGAAACCGCAGAATACTTGTGTGGTTCTGGTTCCGCCTATTAAAACACAAGAACAACGTTCAGTATACCATTTTATTATATGGCCTCTCACCAGCAGCATTATCAGCAGAGACAGTTGCCTCAAGACAACAGTGGACTAGATAAGCCCATGAATCTTTCCCTGTCTTGGTTCTGGCTAAAGCCTCAGCCTCCCAAAGGCAATATACAGCCAGACAATCAGTTCTGTATAGCTATAGGAGTAACTTGTCTCTGTGCATTACTATGGAACTATCTGACCCAACTTTGGCCACTAGCTTGGCATTGTACACATTTAAATGGAAGAAGTAGCTGCTTGGTTGCCAGAAGAAAAGGTTTATGGGTTCTGTTTTTCTGTTTCCTACTGATAGTTAACTGACTGGTGAAACTGGTCTAAACTTGAAGGGTCAGCAGCTTGTGGTATAGTCTGTTTCCTCTAAAGGAAAGCTTTTTTTTTAATGGCATTCACTGTAGAAAAAAGAGAAAGCACATACTATTTAAATGTATTGAATAAAAAGTGAGAGCTATTTAAATGTCAGGGAGAGAAGGGAACCTTGCGCTATTTTTGCAGTATTTTAAAAGGGGCATCTTTAAGTGGATATATATACACACATTTCACTGTAGGACACACAAAAATTAAGAAAAACCTTTGAAAAAACAGTGGTACCTCGGGTTAAGTACGCTTCAGGTTAAGAACTCCGCTAAGAACAGAAATCGTGCTCTGGCGGCGCAGCGGCAGCAGGAGGTCCCATTAGCTAAAGTGGTGCTTCAGGTTAAGTACGCTTCAGGTTAAGAACGGACCTCCGGAACGAATTAAGTACTTAACCCGAGGTACCACTGTAGCTCTGTGTGTATATGTGTATGTACAGTCGTACCTTGGATCCTGAATGCCTTGGTACTCGGACGTTTTGGCTCCTGAACGCCGCAAACCCGAAAGTGAGTGTTCCTGTTTGTGAACATTCTTTAGAACCCAAATGTCCGGCGGGGCCAATCAGCCAATCAGAAGCCACGCTTTGGTTTCTGAACATTTTGGAAGTCGGACTTCCGGAACGGATTCCGTTCAACTTCCAAGTTATGACTGCATGTGCGTATTTGCCACCAGTAGCACTATACAACAGCTGTCTTAAACATCTCCATACAATGCATTGCAATAGTGCTAGCTGCATTTCTGAGAGCTTCTTGTATTTCCCTCCTGCCGGCTTCCAGGTAAACCTTGATTTAAACTCATTGACCAGAGAACATGGTACAATGCAAAAAGAAATGCGTATAGCAGCAATTCAACATTATTGCTTCCAAATCTCTGAACAGTTGTTGCCTCTACACAACCAAAAGGGCTCTGGGAATAAGATCCTCCATTCAAATGCCCTAATGCAATCAAATATGCAGAAAAAGTGGCAGCTTTAATTTACCATACATACTGTCTCTGTGTGAATTTATTTATTATTTATTTGTATTTATTTTCTGCTAAGTAGTCATGAGTGCTTCAATGCCTTCAGAGCTACTGCAACCTTGGGCCTTGCCCAAACAAATAATACGACACAACTGCCAAGCCTGGGGTACCTTGTTGCAATCTATGAGTGTGCCGGGGGACAGAAGGAAGACCTTGAAGTATGTGTTGCCATGGGAATTTGCAACTGCTTCAGGAAGCAAAAATTGGGGCATGTGAAGATGGAAAAGTACTGTGATATAACACGGCTCGACTCTTCTGCTTTATATTGGCATGTTTGCATGGTTTCTATTTCTGGAGCACACAGCAAAGGGAGGGCTATACATTGAGTCAACAAACAAGCGAGACCTGTAGGCACAAATAGTTACAACCCCTCTGTTCCTGTTTTACTGGAATGTTCCCTTCTAAACCACAGGAAGAAACAACAATGGAAACCCAATCTTCAGCTATTCACTTGTTGTTTTTAGAGAAAGAAGAAATTGTACAATCAGTTACAGATTCTTCAACTATCTAGCTACAGTTTGTAGCCTGTGTCCATGTCCATGTGTGTATATTACTGTTAAGTTGCACATGTTGGGGAGATGCTGTATAGCAACTGTCTGGTGCATTGAAATTTTCACCCCAGAAAAATGAAGACATGTTTAAGGTGCCTAGGGCTTACTTATTTGCCAATGTTTGTGAATTTTGTTTACATCACCAGCAGGACTGCAGCCTCAGGTCTTTGTGCCAAATAACCATCTGGGCCAAGATAAATAATCTGTGCCTCTTTGTATAGAAAAAAAGCTTTTTGAATACATTCTATGTGTTCCATACTTCAGTGGGGCTTCTTGTTCCAAAGAATGCAGCTCAGGGTCATTAACAGCATGCTTAGCACTGGCCACTTTCCTTTGTCAGAAAAAAGCAGCTGCACAGGGCCCCAATCCAAATTGGGACTGTGGTGCATGGGAAGAAGTTTTTCTTTTAAAAAAATTATTCCCTGTGCCAAATTCCACCCCATACTCTGGCTGCTATTTGCTGTCCAAATGTGCTATTTGCAGCACATTTAGTGGTGCAGATCTTTGTGAAGAGGTAAATAGAGGAAAGGATTCTCCCTTTCCATTGGGTTCCTCATCCCTGAACTAGATGGATTGTTGATTTGCTCCAGCTGGGCCCCATTTATGCTATTATATTCTTAAAATTGGCTGTAGGTACTAAATCCCTACACGGGACACAGGTGGCGCTGTGGGTTAAACCACAGAGCCTAGGGCTTGCCGATCAGAAGGTCGGCGGTTCGAATCCCTGTGATGGGGTGAGCTCCCATTGCTCGGTCCCTGCTCCTGCCAACCTAGCAGTTCGAAAGCACGTCAAAGTGCAAGTAGATAAATAGGTACTGCTGCAGCGGGAAGGTAAACGGCGTTTCCGTGTGCTGCTCTGGTTCGCCAGAAGCGACTTTGTCATGCTGGCCACATGACCTGGAAGCTGTACGCCGGCTCCCTCAGCCAATAACGCGAGATGAGCGCCGCAACCCCAGAGTCGGTCATGACTGGACCTAATGGTCAGGGGTCCCTTTACCTTTACCTTTACTAAATGCCTGGAGATAAGACATGCAAGGGGAACTACGGTATTTGAAATCCCTCCCATGTGCTTCTTTTCTTGTTCAAATAGTACCCACCACCACTACCAAGCTGTCACATCTCATTTGATTAGATAAATTTATTGTCATTGTCAGTATATACACAGTATACACAACAACGAAAATCAAACACCCAAAGACCGGATTTACCGTACACATTTGCACATATCTCCAACACTCTCATCCTATTAAGACATAATCTATTTAAAACTGAATACCGGTCTCCGGAGTGCCGAGCCGCTGCAAGTGCTTGCGCCGCCATCTTGCCATCTTTGAATATTTGTACTGATAGGAACCTCTCTATCAGCAACTGCAAGGCTCTCCAATGGCCCTCAGAATTTTACCTGTGTTTCTTCTCACTTCCTGAAGTCAAATGGCTGTTCACAAAACCAAAGGAGGTTCCATTAAACATGAATGACACCCCAACAGCTCCTTTGTTGCCTGAGAGGTAACACAAAACAAGAAACAGAGAGATTAAGAAATCAATCCAACCCCCAGGGCAAACTAGAACAGCAAAAGACTTCTAAAGTGGAGTAGCTGATGCAGAGAAGAGGAAACCAGAACAGCAGGACTTCGCATGTGTAATGCAGAGTTCCACTGAATATTTTCTTCCAAAAGCTTAGGAAAGAAAGTGAAATATGAATTTCCCTCTGCAACTGAACAAAGTTCTATTCTTCCAGTTACAAATTTTTCAGCAGAGCAAGAAACCCTACAGTTTTCATTGATGGGACAGTTCCTGCAAATTATTCCTGTGAATAAAATTGTATTGGAAAAAGGATTTTTATATATTTGCAAGGATGCAAGTATATTAATTCCCATCATACTCACATCTGATCTGACTTATGACAGTATCAATGGAATGATTTGTGGGAGCACATCGATGAGCACACCTCTAACACTGAGAGTACATTATTGCATGCAAGTAAAGGTAAAGGTAAAGGGACCCCTGACCGTTAGGTCCAGTCGTGGGCGACTCTGGGGTTGCGGCGCTCATCTCGCTTTACTGGCTGAGGGAGCCGGCGTACAGCTTCCGGTTCATGTGGCCAGCATGACTAAGCCACTTCTGGCGAACCAGAGCAGCGCACGGAAACGCCGTTTACCTTCCTTCCGGAGCGGTACCTATTTATCTACTTGCATTTTGACGTGCTTTTGAACTGCTACCGGTAGGTTGGCAGGAGCTGGGACCGAGCAACGGGAGCTCACCCCGTCGCGGGGATTCGAACCGCCGACCTTCTGATTGGCAAGCCCTAGGCTCTGTGGTTTAACCCATAGCGCCACCTTATTGCATGCAAGTACACTAGCACAAATCACTATAGGATTATATCAGCTATTATAGTACATTTCCAAAGGATACATACCAAACAGTATCAGTAATTTTGCTGACAAAGTTGAAAGAGGAAGCAGTGACTTTCAAGAGTGGTCATGAAAAGAAGCATATCTTATGATACTCTCTCATATTCTGTTTCAGTCTTTGGCTTCCTCTCAATTATTTGAATGTATAACCTTTTGAGATCCAATGTAGGATTTATTTATTCTTTAAAGGATCTATGTGGCCAAAAAAAGGTAAGCCTGCCCTCCATACCTTCTGTCCTGGTAAGCCAGCAAGGCTTTGGAAGTGGTGGTGCCACTTCACACACAGAGACAACCCCAAATCGCACCGTTAGAATAGTGCACAAATGAGTCTTGGGCTCGGGTGCATGTTTTAGGGCAGGAAATCCCATCGCTGGGAAGCAGGTACTGAAAACACCTCTCTGCATACCTTTCAACCTTGGGAGACTTGTTGTGATGTGAGTGTCTGTTAAGTACATTTTATCCAAGCCTTACCCAGTCTGTTTGCAATTCCTGTCTTCACATTGTCAATGCAGAGGTGGCTTATGCGATTCTCATGTTCTGGCTTGGCCAGGACAACAATCCTGATGTTCCAGAGGGTATGGATTGCTACCTAATCAGGAAAAAGGAAGTCAGCTGTAACATAGTTTGATGCAGCTGAACTGTAATATAGCCTAAAGCCATAGAAAAGGTTATTTGTATTATGACAGACAGAAATCTGTACTAAATCCTCTTCAAACATACCCCTGGTTCTCATTTTAGGGGAACGGCTGTGGTTCATTGACAAAGTACCTGCTTTGTATGCAGAAGGTCCCAGTTGAACCCTTGGCATCTCCAGGTAGGGGTGGGAATATCCCCTATCTGAAACCCTGGACAGCTGCTGCCAGTCAGTGCAGACACTACTGAGCTAGATGTACCAATGGTCTGATTCAGTATAAGGTAGTTTTCTATTGTCTAAGCATGCAACCCAAATGAGAATGCTACTGAGTTGTAGGCCACATCCACACTAAAGCACATTTAAAGCACATGACTTCCCCCAAAGAATCCTGGAGACCATAGTTTGTAAAATGTGAATGAGAATCGTAGCTCTTTGAGGGGTAAACTACAGTTCCCCTTATTCTTCAGGGGAAACTTTGTGCTTTAAATGTGGGGTGTGGATGTGACCCTCATTGCGTATAGAAAGAAACTACTGAATGGAAGTTGGGTTCAAGATATGCCCTGCTTTTTGATAACAACTGGCACAGCATATTCCTGCTTATGGGAAACAGCATTTATAGCAATAGCATAAATTCAAGTGAAGCACAGGGTGCCCCCCCATATTAGTCACAAACTATATTTTACCTAATATTAGAGATGAGAAGCAGAATCGATTTTGATCTTTAACATCCAGCGTAGAATGATAATTAGTGGCATAAGATTTTTGACCCCACTAAAATATGTGCTGTAGAGTGGCTGGGGAATTCCCAGCCAGATGGGCGGGATATAAATAATTAAATTATTATTATTAGATGTCTAATATATCTAACAGCCTTCAGAAACAACATCTAAATTTTCTTCAAGAAGCAAGTATGCAGGCAATGTGGATGATATACCTTACATTGCTAGTGAAGTCTACTATCCCTCTTTTGCTTTAAGCGTCAGAATAAAAATGTCTTTCCTTACCACTTTGAAGCTGATACTTGTAATCTCTTGCAAGTTTTGTCTCAGAATCTCTTGCCATTCTTTCTCTCCCAGGGAGTCCTCCTGTGTGCCAATCACATAGATGTCATGTGGAATGTAGTCAGCTGTGTCATCTCGGGTCTTCCCTTGCCCCTTAGAGAGAAACCAGGAGCTGATCTTCTTTGGTGGAGGAGCATCACCTAGATGGACAAATCCAAAACCAATATGAAACTGATCCATCTAGTGCAGTATTGTTTACAGAAAGTTTTCCCAGCCCTTCTCAGAGGTGCTAGGGACCTCTGCATGCAAAGCAAGAGCTCCACCACTGAGCTGTCCCACAACTCTCCACTAGCCCATGAGGAGATAGCTTTTATATGGTTTACTACAGGCAGAATCTCACATGGACATACACACATGGATAATATGCTTTGTGCCACATTTTATCTGCATTTCTCTGATGGACAAGTCACCACCTCCTTTCCTAGGTAAAGGTAAAGGGACCCCTGACCATTAGGTCCAGTCGTGTCCCTCTCTGGGGTTGCAGCGCTCATCTCGCTTTATTGGCCGAGAGCCGGCGTACAGCTTTCGGGTCATGTGGCCAGCATGACTAAGCCGCTTCTGGCGAACCAGAGCAGCGCACGGAAACGCCGTTTACCTTCCCGCTGGAGCGGTACCTATTTATCTACTTGCACTTTGAAGTGCTTTCGAACTGCTAGGTGGGCAGGAGCTGGGACCGAGCAACGGGAGCTCACCCCGTCGCAGGGATTCGAACCGCCGACCTTCTGATCAGCAAGCCCTAGGCTCTGTGGTTTAACCCACAGCGCCACCTGGGTCCCTTTCCTAGCAGATGTTTAATTCAGCAGGAAAATTACTGTGGGGAGGGTTGTCCTTGTTGATTCCCCCACCCTGTCACCCAGCTCTTAGAAATAGGATCCTCTGTCAGAAAAGGAGTAGCCATTGAGGTGCCCTTGAGATGTTGTTGAACTCCCAACTGCCATCAGCCCCAGCAACACGGTCAATGGTCAGGGATGATGGAAGTCCCACAACATCTGGCAAACACCATGTTTGGATATTCCAGGAATAGATGAATCTGCCTATCTTATGATTCTTTTATACAAAAGGCGGCAATACATTAAATGACAGAGATGTTCAAGCAATAAAGGAGTATAGCAATGAGGGTAGCTGGCAAAGCTGTGATATGGTTACTTTTGAACCAAGCAGCACTAACATGCTAAACTTCATCGGAAATTCATTGAGACAAAACTTGTAGGAAATCTAAACAGCAAAAATTGGGACACAAAACTAAAATGTATACCCAGGTTCCAGGTCCCAATGAAGATGGTGATCATATCAGGCTCTGGCTGCTCAGAATGCTTATTCTTCATTTGCTGTAAAAGTTGGCAGAAGCCTTCTCTCTTCTAAAAATGGAAGAGCAAAATACAAAGAAACCTAGCTAATAAGATTACACTTGCTACATGGAGGCTGGAGCAAATTCCTCCCACATGGTGGCGTGCCATGTGGCAAGGACTAGTCATGCTGGTGCTGAATTTTGAAAAATTCAGATTCTTCTGAAGTTAAAAACCAGGATAAGTATGTGAATGCTTGGGTCTGGGGCAGCCAGATGTTGTGGAATACAGTGCCCATCATTGCTGGCCACTGACCATCCGGCAGAGGTCTAATGACTATTATAGTTTGCAATATCTGGAGAGTACCACATTAGCTATGCATCCGTTCCAGTCATTCTTTTCCTTAAACTACGTGAAGATTGAAGGCAGTTCAACTAATTTTCACTAAGCTGCTCCAGAGCTGAAGCTTGTATTCTCCTTTCATCTATTACAATGAATGACTGAGATCTAATCTGCCAATTTCCTTGACCCTGTGCAAACACAAAGGATAAGCATGACTCATATTACCGCATAATTTTTATTACAGACTCACTTATGCTTAGGAAACGTTCTCTGGATATATTCTAGCTTTATTTGAACTGAATGGATGAGAGCCCTTAAAAGAATTCACTTAGTTTTCTCTTTGGTATAGGGTAGTGGGAGCCAATGTGGTGCCCTCCACATGTTGCTGGATGACAACTTCCATGAGCCCAGCCAGCATGGCCAATGGTCAGAGATGATGGGAGAGTACCATGTTGCTGGCACAGGGCACAGGGCACAGGCACACAAAGATGCCAACATTCTTCTCCAGAAACTCACATATGGAATATGTTATTGAAGACCATGTAGGGGTGCCATCTCCTAGGAACTGAGCCTTTATTGGGGGCCCCAATATTTTTTGGGAAGGGGCCAGCCCCACAATGTTCAAATGGGGTGGAGGAGACCAAGCCTGGAACCAAAAGTGGTGTGGCTTCAGTTGCAAGCTCCTTCTCCTCCTCCCGGGCACTGGCAACCGCAGCTATACCACTGGCCAGTTTATCTTACTGGGGATGGGGCCAGAACTTGATTGTTTTCTCTCTTTACATTTTTATCTTTTTTAAAATAGCAAAATAGTGTCATAAATAGCAATGCCTTCCCTGCGTTAAAGGGCTCAGTGTGCACAAGTACCCATAGGGAGAAATTTACCTTAGAATCAGCAAATACGTATTCTTTTCGGTGTGTTTTCTCTTTTTCTGTTTCCACTACAATTACCAGCTTGTTCGGAAACTTCTGAGACTTGATGAGCTGTAGAACTAAGAAGAAGCAAGAGAACACTGGTTCTGGCAGCACAAATTCTGAAGCGAAATGCACTACAATGCTGATACATGTATATGAAGTTGTAAACTCCAGTGCTATTTATAACCTCCTGGTCTATGATGAATAAGGTTAGATTAAAAAAAATATGACAGCCTGAGGTACAAGTTTGTTATGGTTTCAAGGCCTAACTATTGCTGGAACACTTTCTGGTCATGAAACACTGAAGCTGCTCAGCACAATATTGTATATTGTAGGCTCTATGGCCCCAAACACTTGAAGAGCTTGCCCACACTAGAGTTTATTGAGTGTTTGCAGCTGTTTACTGAATGTTTGCATTCCTCTTTAATTTGCGTAGTCCACATGACACCCTTAAACAACCTCAACCTTAACATTTCACCCCTGTAAAATTGGGTTTATCTGATATGCAGCTAATCCAATAAATTGGGGAAAACCAGGAGCTGAACTGCTCTATTCAGTGTCACAGATTATTTGTTTGGGTGGGGTGTTTGGGGGGGGCACTCAATATTCCCTTTCTGCTCTCCTCTTTCCACTACTTCCTCAAAGCTTTCATTTCTTTTCCAGCTGTGTTTCTACCTATTTCCTTTGCACTCATGAATGGAGGTGTGTGTGTGTGTGTGTGTGTGTGTGTGTGTGTGTTCCCCTCAGATTTGCTCAAACCCAGAAAACTCACAAGTAAACAACTTTAAAAATTGTGCACTGAGAATTTATAACTGCCATTGTAAAATACGTTTCCTGTACTGTTGGCTGCCAGATCTCTGGAATATCAGCAAAAATATTCAGTGAATCCCAGTGTTCTCACCCATCTCAAATGAGCCCAGTATCTTACTTTTATTGTGAGTGTAGAACTTGTCTTCAGGGCCATCCTTAGCTTTCTTGATAATGAGTTTTCCTAACTCAACATCAACCTTAAGATGTATTTTGGATGGAATTCCAAGAGAATCAGTTTTCACCTATGAGAAAAGGAAAACATTATTCATAAATGATCCCCCCTACCATTTTGAATGAGATAACTAGCTCTTAACACTGCATAATTACATGCAAACATAAATATATATATATCCAGTATGCAGATTTTGTTGCGGCACTGTACAGTACTGTATTGAGGAACTTTGGTTGAGTGAACATGGATTTTTTTTTTTTTTTTTTAAGGAGAGCACTGTACCCATGAATTAAAACATGGGGTTATAGTCAATGTAGGGCTAAGCAGATTGCTCCATCAGCACACAGATTTCTCATTATTCTATAGAATGACCTACCCCTCTTCTCCCACTGCACCCCCCTATTTGTACTGCGGTTTTCTCCAAGCCTCCACAGCAGATTTGGGTCTAGCGCAGGACACACATCCTGGGGGAAGTAACGGTGGGTCCTCTTATGATAGTCCTAATTCTTGCGCTAGCCTACAAATGACATTTAATACCACTCAACATGCTGCTCTGACAGTCATGGTGTTTCTCTATAGCATTATAAAAACTTACTATACTACTGGAGGGGGAAAATAAAATTCACCTCAAAAGTTACAGGAGGGATAAGCGAACGTCGATGTGTTGAGTCGGGCCCTTCAATCAACAATTTTTTCACCTGTAAAAATGCAAGCACATAGATTTCGATTTGAAAGTCCTAAACTGCAGTTGGAGAGATCCCAGATTAAGACAATCCATGTCATAATGTGCAGATCAGCAACGATAAATAAGCAGTCTGATTTAGCAACAGAAATTCAGATTGTCAAATTAATTAGGAAGAAACTGAGATTATTATTACTGAGATTAAATTACTATATCACCCTTCATCCAAGGTTCATAGGGAGGTTTACAATATACAAACGCAAAAATACGTAACACAATAACAATAAAAAACAATTAACCCCAGTTTAAAAGGCCATATACAAAAATACATACTAATGTAAAGTGTGCATTAAAATGCATCTATTAATGAAACTAGAATACAAAAATTCATTACATTAGGGGAAACTGCTTTACAAAAATGTATATATTACATAAAATGCATATATTAAGGAAAAATTGCACTAAAATATTGATGAATTTTCATGAGGACTTTAAAAGTAATAGTGATCAACTGATGTGGAAATGCGGATAATTGAACATAAGATTGGAAAAAATGAGAAACTTAGAGTCATTTGCTAAGGATGCTAAGAGTGGTTAGGGGACCCCTATTCCGTTCACAGAGATGCAATTCCCAGAGTGGTTTTTAACCATCTACCCCTTTCCCCATGAAACTCTTGTAATTGTAGCTCTGTAAGAGGATCAATTCTCAGCACCCTTTAATGAAGTACAGCTCCCAGGATTCTTTGGAGGGAAGCCATGACACTTTAAGGTGGTATGATACTGCTTTAAATGTATGGTGCAGTTGGGGCCCAGATCTATGGAAAGGAGAAGCTTGGGAATTTGACCTATGCATTGTTTGAAAGGAAGGAGGCTAGACACCTTACAAGAGCTTTTAGTTCCTGGCTAGCAGAAGAAAATGGAATTTCATGTCAAAAGGTTTCTGGCCTCCCCACTCCCACCCTATTTCCCTCAATAAGTGCTGGGATAAAGAAAACATAGGCATAAGAATGACAGGTGTGTGAATAAAGCTACTGGAAAATAAAAAGGGATCAATGTAGAATTATTGTTTCCAGTGTTGAACTCATTACTTGCCCTTCAGCAGCTGGTCCAAGAGTGGCTTACAACAGTTGAAAGTTCAGTATTAAAAGCAGTTAAAACTAATTAAAACAAACATTGCCATAATAATAATAATAATAATTTATTATTTATACCCCGCCCATCTGGCTGGGTTTCCCCAGCCACTCTGGGCGGCTTTCAACAGAGGATTAAAATACAATAATCTATAAAACATTAAAAGCCTCCCTAAACAGGGCTGCCTTCAGATGTCTTCTAAAGGTCTGGTAATTGTTGTTCTCCCATACCTTGTCTTCAATGGAAGAAAGCAAACCAGTCAACTGGACAAGTTTTCCACGGGTGGCGTCACAAGATGGCTAGTAGAAATAATGCAGAAGAAGCAAAGTGTTAGGTACCAGTGAAGTAACTCCCTCCCTCAGTGGAAGCTTGAAATTGTACCACAAGGATAGATCATCTGTGATACGTGTCAGAAAAAAGAAAGAAAAGCCAGCACTTATATTGCCTTATATTATGTCAGCAAGTCTCCTGCATCCTGAAACACTGCAGCCTGGAATTTAAGCGAATTTGCTGAACAGATAAATCTAAGACAATGCATTTTAAACTTGGCATGTTGGGCAGGGGAGGCTAGCGAGTGATGCAAAGGCAGTCTAGAGCCAAGCCATGTAGGAAAACTGAAATGGTGGCATTTACAGAGCCACAGGTGGAAGAAGTACTTGGAATACCTGATTTATGTGGGCTGATGGAAGGAACGTCTTCCCAGAGGAATACAGATAACCTGCTTATTTAACATGCATCCTGATTTGCTTACACGGAGGTTGGACGATACCTGAGGATGCCAGGGATCCAGAACCTTTTGCATGTGCTTTGTGTAGTCTCCATCTGCCCCTAAAATGCCGGGACCATCATGAAAACCCTTAAGCCGCCATGGCTTCTCACTATGTCATGCAGAGTCCAAAATTCTGCAAGCGGGGAAAGGGAGTGGGAAAGGGCAGGAGAAGGAGGTGGCCTGGCCCCTCGCAGTGGCAGTGGTCATAGCAGCCAACCGTAGAGACTACATTGCTGATGGAAGCCTCACAGAGTCCTGCATATAACCAAGACATTTGCTGGTACAGTATTGTTACATACTCCTCTTGGCAACAGCCATTGGGGCAGCTCAGCCAGCAAACCCTTTTCCCTATTCCATTGGCAGTACATGTATATAGGGGCTGCGGCGGAGCAAGCCGATCGGGCGCCTGGGGTGGCGCGCATGCCCTGCGCCCAGGAGCGGGGCCAGCCACCTGTGGGGCGGTGCGAGCCGGGGCAGGATGCTCCATGGGGCCTTGGAGGAGTCTGCATTCCTCCTCCCACTCAACCGCCCTACAGCTGAGGGGGAGGTGGCGGGTGGACCGTTTGGGGGCAGCGCAGAGCCTGCGGGTGCCCAAGCCACCATGTCACTCCCAGGAGAGACGTGTGGCTTGGGTCCGCTGCAGGCCCCGCAGTGAGTGCCGCCCAGCATTTTGTCACTCCCCTCAGTGGTGACACCCAGGGCGGACCACCCCCACCGCACCCTCCTTCCTCTGCCCCTGCATGGGGGACACTGTTGTAGAACAGAATGTCTCTATTTTCATCTGAGGAATGTTGGAAGGTATGCTATATCCCTTCCCCTAAAAGGGTGGTGAAAAACTATACACTGAGAGATGAAACAACAAACTTGCAGTCTTGGGTCTGAGGAACCTTGCTGCACTTTACCTTATAAAACTGAGGGAACTGAGAAAACAAATGCTAGCGCAGTGCAACTGACCCTGCTCCAAAGCTTGCAGTGTGCTCCATCCCTTGGAGTCAAGAAACAAGTTATTTGGCATAATTATGCAGTAAGTGCTTTCCCACATCCCCTGCCAGTTTGATGCTCTCATTTTGACTTGCTCCGCCTCCTGCCTCCTCCAGCAGATCATACCTGAGAATGTCGATGGATCCCTGGAGGCAGCTGCTGGTCAAACACCATCTGTAAGGACTCCAGAGAAGGAAGAGTCCGAGACACCTCACTGAAAGCAGAAATATATGAATTTGAGTTTTGTGGTCATAAGAACCTCTCTGTGTAGTGCTAGACAGACAAGCTGTTGCTAATCAGCCCAAAGGAGTCTGCTTGAAATTATGCCATGCTGATTTTCTGTAGCACAAGCTGCAAAGGCCAGTCTTTAGAAACTTGAATTTTGTTCAAGGATGTATTGCTAAATAAGCAAGAAGCTCTAAAAATGCAGGTCCTTCCAATACAGGATGTCACTGTGTGGGTAGAGCTGCAGAACTGATAACAAGAGTTAAGCTTATAGTAATTCCCATGTGTGCTCAAAAGGGAAAGGAACATCTATATTTGTTGGTCAGATTCTGCAGCAAACAGAGTAGTCTCCCACCAAAAGGGACATGGTTTGCAGCAGGATTGCTTCAGTAAAGGCTTAATTTACAAAATCTGTACATGCAGAATTTCCCTGTTAGCTACCAATCAAAATGTGCCTCCAGAGTCCAGACTAACTTGTGTTTACCTGAAGAGTCCTTTGCAAAGCGTTGCAAGCAATTTCTTCAGCTGAGGGAGATTCCAAGGCGCTTGCTGTACTGTCTCAAGATCACTGGTGACATGAACTCGCAAATAATCCTGGATGAGTTTGAAGTGCTCTTCTGAAATACTGTGAAGGAAAGGAGGAAAACTGCTTGGAAGACCACTAAGGCTTATGAGCTTGCAAATGGACAAAATAGCCTAGTGAATGAGAGCTAGTGTGATATCAGACCTGAGAACAAAGGGGAGGGAGGGAAGCAGGGGAGGAAGCTTTGGCAGGGAGAAGGTCCCAATTCTGCTGCCTATCCTTTAAAAATTGATGTTTTTTTTCTAAGGAAGGGAGCTGTCTGGGGGGAAAGCTGCCAACACCACTTCCGCAATAATAAGTCACAATCATATAGTGATTTTTGGAGTGTTCAAACTACTTCGTTAACATTATTTTTCAAGGTAGGTAAATATTGCAGATAACAGGGGCAATAAAAAGTGAACGAATTTTTTTTTAAAAAAAGTTCGTGCTTTATGCAAGAATCAAAGCAGGGGCACCTTGATTTGTAGCTCAGTGTTGGACAGCTTGATCCTATGAACCTTTATTCAGAAGTAAGTTCTACTGAGCCCAATGGGACTGACTCCCAAGCAAGTACACAGACGACTGCAGCTGTGACCATGATGCTCCACCAGCTATTTATCTCTTTCTTGTTCATTACTATGTTATGTATGAGTAACTCCTTATACAGAGGGAAGGAAGGCGTCCTTCCTGTCTGCAACCCACACAAAAACAACCCTTCTAACCTTTTCCTGAGAGGACTCCCAGCCAGCTCATTTAGCTGCCATCTGCAAAATAATTTTGAGCCCCACCCTCTTATCAGGTGGCAGATTTTTGTGTTTGCAGTATTAGGGTTGACAGCCTCCTGTACGTTTTAGATATGGACAAAAAAGAGAATTCCACCACATGCAACTTCTCCTGTTACTGCAGCACCTAGTCAAAGGATCTCCCTTGGGGGCCCTATTCAAAATGGCTGTGATAAGCAAAACATAGTAAAATAGGTTTCTAGACTTACTGTTTCTACTTCCTCAAATACGGTAAATGAATGACTAGATCTCACCTGCTGGTGTCTTGGTGCTGTAATCGTTGGAGCAGCGTCTCAGAAAGGGATGGTTTGCTCACTTCCACCACCTGGGCATGTTCATTTGGAGAAAGATCTTCTTTTGCCTCAGTTACCAGAGGTGGTACTGAAATGCTGCGTGGAGGTAATATAGGCGGCACAGGTATAGGATCTGTCACAAGGGGGAAGGAAAGAGTAAGATCCAAAAGCTCTCCAGGTGTCTTTCCATGCTACTTTTAAATGGCTTTTTGAATTTTCAGTTGGGTGCTAGTCTGAGGGTAGCTATGCTGTACTCTGTGTAAATCAACAGAATTTACACTGTCTTAAACTAAGACAGCATATGTTGCCCCGATGTCCTGAGCCTGGAAGAGGGAGAACAAACCTTTAAGAGTTATACTTATACCACCCTTTTGGCTGGCCTAAGTTCTGCTAGGTTGCCAGGTCACGTGATAGGACTGAAAGAGCTTTGAAATAGGTATAAGTCTCTCCTTAACCTGCCCCACCCTTGCCCCACCCCCAAAACAGTTACACCCATCGTTCTGCCCGGACACTGAGGTCCAGTGCCGAGGGCCTTCTGGCGGTTCCCTCGCTGAGAGAAGCCAAGTTACAGGGAACCAGGCAGAGGGCCTTCTCGGTAGTGGCACCCGCCCTGTGGAACGCCCTCCCACCAGATGTTGAAGAGAAAAACAACTACCAGACTTTTAGAAGCCATCTGAAGGCAGCCCTGTTTAGGGAAGCTTTTAATGTTTAATAGACTATTGTATTTTAATATTTTTTTGGAAGCCGCCCAGAGTGGCTGGGGAAACCCAGCCAGATGGGCGGGATATAAATAATAAATTATTATTATTATTATTATTATTATTATTATTATTATTATTCCACAGGCTTTCATTCCACTGGCTAAGCATTGGCTGAGCCAGACAGACCAGTATCTGCCTATTCCAAACTCGCTCATTCTGGAAGATCTTGGGTTTTGATTGCACTGTTAAGAGGATTCAAATCCCCACTCAGCCATGAAAATCACTGGGTGACCATGGGCAGTCACTGTCTCTCAGCCAGTTTATGCCACAGGGGTGCTCTGAGGCATAGGAACCAACTGTTAGGAGCCAAAGTCCCTTCGCCCCCCCCATTCAAATAAAATATTTGAAGGGGCCAGGCCCCCCCAAAAAAGTTGATGGGCATTGCCACTGAAATGTTGTGCATGTACCACATCATGTGATTAATTATCCAGAGTGGGGCTTACTTGCCCCCCCATATTTTATTCAAGTTGGTACCCCTGCTCTGAGGATACAAGGACTGGGGGGACACTCCATGTACTCTTGAGCTTCTTAGAGGAAAGGTGGGATATAAATTAAATAAATCATTTTACATCTCATGGTAGATTGACATCAGCAAACACATCCACCAAGCAGTGGAAAAATTTACATCCTTGCCAAATACATTCTCTTGGGAACCAAATATCAATGAAGAATTCACAAATTTCACAGCCAGAGCTAGTGCGGCTTTGAAGAGGTTTCATGTACAATGTACACCTTCTGGCCACAGTGGAAGTATACAACCTTAATTATCAGCTTCCTTTCTTTATGCTTGCACAGCAATCAAAATACAGCTGGCATATTAAGAAACTGAACCATTTAAATTTAAGTAGTAGATTAGAATTTTTTTAATGACCTTGCTAAATTCAAATTGTCAAGAACTGCAGCCATGGTTATGAAAACTTAGCTGGAAGCAATATGGTATTTTTAAAGTAGTGTGGTATTACGTTTCAGACTCTCTCCCCAGCTAACTTTGGTTGTTTCTACCTTAACTGTTTTGTCAGCAACTGCCAATCTTCATTTACATACTTTTTACACAGAATCTAGATGACCCATTTCATGCCAGGTTTTTCTGTGTTGTCGTTTTTCAGACCTGATTTGTGATGCTTGCTATCACTTTAAAAGCAATAGCAGTGTCAGCATCTTCATTACAGATTGGCAAACTGTTACTGGGTTTTTTCCAGGACTACTGTGCCTTTAACTATATAAGCTTTCTCTTCGTGACTTCTGATCCTGTAATTGCTTTCTGTTCCGTGAGGGCACAGCATTAATTGCCTCTCAATTAATCAGTTTCTCTTCCTGAAGAGGGAGAGGTGTGTGTGTAATTGAACTATTGCTTTCCTTTTTTTTATTCTTATTATTTTGTTTTAAAATGGTGAAATAGTAACTCAAGGCCCACATTGGTAGGACACATAAACAAAATATTAAACAACATTTGAAACAACTGTTTTAATTGCAGTTCCAAATGACTGTATAAAAACTATGCTTTAGCAGTACTAAATGACCCTGGTGCGGAAGCTGCCTTCTGCAGCTTAGAAGCACAAAATAACATTTAAAACTGAAGTACCGGTAAGAAACGTTAATGAACAAAGAACAATGAGTGTGCTGAGTGAATGAGAAAAATCGGAAATAGGAAAAGAATTATAGATGCAACAAAAGAAAATTGAAAACGACACCTCTGTGGAAGTACTGAACTAAATATGCCTTTGTTATAGAGAATTTAAAATGCACAGCCAATGAACCTTAAATCCATTATAGGATATGTAGCAGCTTATTCCTGTTACAATAGCAATTAGCTATTGTATAACATTATGTATTACCCTAAGCAAATCTAAGCAATGGTCAAGAGGGCAAATATTTAGAAAATTAAGAACAGTTTAAGCTGTTGTCCTGCAAACTTGCAATCATCATCATCATCATCATCATCATCATCATCATCATGCCTAGACCTGCACAAAACTTGTGCAAGGTGAATGCAAGCAGGCTGCAAAATCAGGACATTTATTGAGCCCCTAAGAGGCTGGTCACCATACATGGATGGTAAAGGTAAAGGTAAAGGTACCCCTGACCGTTAGGTCCAGTCGCGGACGACTGTGGGGTTGCGCTCATCTTGTTTTATAGGCCGAGGGAGCCGGCGTTTGTCCACAGACAACTCCCAGGTCATGTGGCCAGCATGACTAAGCTGCTTCTGGCGAACCAGAGCAGCGCATGGAAACAGCATTTACCTTCCCGCCGGAGCGGTACCTATTTATCTACTTGCACTTGACATGCTTTCGAACTGCTATGTGGGCAGGAGCTGGGACCAAACAACAGGAGCTCTCCCCGTCACGGGGATTCGAACTGCCGACCTTTCAATCAGCAAGCCCTAGGCTCTGTGGTTGGCTTATAGATTTGTGGTACTGCCCACCTGCTCCTTGAATTCTGTGTGTGTGTGTGTGTGTGTGTGTAAGAAAGACAGTCTTTATAGTGGGGCAAAGGCTAAGCATTTACAATTCCTTCTTCAACTGGCAGGTTTTATTGATTAGGTCTGGACAATTTTAACACTGTTATTTCCAATAAACTGACAATCTTGGGAGCACAAGCTTCTGTGTTTTGAATTTCTTACCCATATCCTCCTCTGGCTCCTCTGCTGCCTCCTCCTCTTCCTTCTGGACTGGAAATTTAAGGCTCCGGATCAGACCCATATTCTCTTTCTTGTAAAACTCTATCAGATCATCCAAGTTGTTGAAATACTGCACCGGAACACCTTCAGATGCCTGAAAACACCCCACAAAGTATAGATGTCAAATATTGCTAAACTAGTATATTAAGCCCGTTAAAATAACGGGTGCTAGAAGATATGTGCTGCCTGTCCGTGCTGCTTTAAAGCACGGACGGGCAGCCTCAGGAGCCGGCGCTCCAGAGGAGGAGGAGGAGGAGGCAGGAGGCGGCAGAGCCCCAGGAGGAGGAGGCAGCAGGAGGCGGAGGCCGCTGCCGCTGGGGACGAGGGCGAGGAGCCGCCGCCACCGGCGGGGGAAGCCGGGCCCACCCGGACCCTGCCACCGCCGCCCAGGGTCACGCAGCAGCCGGAGTCCGCCTCGGGCCAGGCTCAGAACGGCGGCGTCGGCAGCGAGAGCCGCAGTGCCAGGCAGGCAGGCGGGCAGGGTGAGCCGTGGGTCCGTGTCCACGCCCCCCTCTCCGCCCGCTCCAAGAAGCAGCAGCAGCCGCGGCCTCCATGCTGCCGAAAGGGCGAGAAACAGGCACCGGCAACAAACGGCTGAGGCGCTCATCCTCCGCAGCTCCGTGCGAGGCGGCGGCGCTGCCCCAACTGAGAACGCGCGTGCGCCGCCGCTGCCTCTCGGCCACGCCCCCCTCTCCAGCCGCTCCAATCCCTGTGGGCTCAGAGCTGCGGGGATGGGGAGGTAGAGGCGTAACCGCCATCGCCTATTGGGCTGTACGCTCCAATCCCTGCGTCAGTGTGGGACATGCGCAGTAGCGCATTTCCACTGACACACAGAACGTACGCACAGACACAGGCACTTTATTATATAGGATACCATTCCCACCGAAAGAAAGAGCATATAGAGGTGGACAATAGTAAAATGAAAGCTCAGTCCACACAATGTCAAATCCTTTGTCATCTTTCCAATTAAGTCTCTGGCACTACAGCAGCTAGGGATGATCAGAAATGGAAACAGAAACAGCCACTGCCACAATTCACATGTTCGTCTAGAAGAGTCAGGAATGGAAATCATGCAAATGAACACAAGCAGTATTTACTATCGTTAATTTTTTTTAGTCCTTAAATGTTATGTAACCAATTATCTGCAGTTTGTTAAGAGTTGCTCTGTGAGGGGTAAACTACAGTGCCCAGAATTATTTGAGGGAAGGAATGTGTTTCAAATGTACTTTAAAGGTATGGGGTGTGTGTGTATGCAGACCAAGCATGACTATTATCAGCTTTAGCCCATTGCCTCCCCAGGAACAGTTTTAAACAATGGACAGCTGGTTAACTTACTTACATACAGAGGAACTCTGTCTTCACAAATGAATAGCAAGATCAAGAGTGTACCCCTCTGCCCTCTTTCCTTGGAAACATAAAGCCCCATTAAACTTAGTGAGGCTTATTTCAGATGAGACATGGATAGGATTGCACCATAGGTACATCAGACCAGACAAGCACTCCTGTGTTTCAAATGATACAAACCTATGCAAAAGCTTTGGTTCAGATGAGTTAGGCTACATACACAACAAATATTTAAGCACCCCCAAAGAATCCTGGGAATTGTAGTTGCCCCCCCAAAGAACTGTTAACAAACTACAGTCCCTTGGATACAGCCTAAGTCAGCAGCGTACATTTTCCCTTCACACTTGCCTATGCCTTAAAGGAGAAAAAGTAGAAAATTTTCTGGTACAAACAGATTATGGAACAGCCTTGATGTACAGTGGAACCTTGACTTATGTACGGCTCTACTTACGTACGATTCCAGTTACGACCTTCAGTAGGTGCTTCGACTTATGTACTTTCCTCTAGATACAAACAGAGGCCTTGCCGGCAGTCCGGAGTTTGCCTGGCCAGCTGCGGAGCAGCGCTGGGGCTCCGCCAGCGGGGAAAGGCCTCCAGTTTGCCGGAGCTCACCCTGCCGGCTGCAGAGTAGCACTGAGGCCTCTACTGCCGGGGGAGAGGGCCCCCATCCCACCCCCAAAGCTGTGGAAGAGGTGCCACCTGCAAGAGGAACAGCAGGGCGCACTGCAGCCCCAAACCTCGCCGAGGAACTAACCTGAGGAAGTCCAGAGAAGAACCTGGCCTGGCAAGAAAAAAAAGTGACCCTGGCCAAAGTGAATCAGCTCTTTGCTGACCCTTGCCCCACCCCCAGCTTGTAGCCAGGTAAGCCCACCCACCCTCAGTGCATGTAAGAAAAAAAATGTTAATTTTTTTCATCTACAGTACTGTCTTATTTATTTTATAGTACAGTACATTGATTATTGCCTTCATTTTATGGATCTATGGTCTCGTTAGACAGTAAAATCCATGTTAAATTGCTGTTTTAGGGGGTGTTTTTCATTGTCTAGAACGGATCAATTCACTTTTCCATTACTTTCTATGGAAATGTGCGTCTCTACTTATGTACGTTTCTAGTTATGACCGGACCTCCGGAATGGATTATGGTTGTAAGTAGAGGTTCCACTGTATAGGCATTTCATTTGAGACAACAATCACAAGAGTTTCAGTTTCTTCAATTCATTGAGAAGGGATTTAATTCCTTGTCCCTTAAATCAGATCACTGTTGTCCTTTCCTGGCTTTCCGCAAACAGAAGTTTATAATCTATGCACTATAATCTTTCTATTCTGGGAAAAAGAGTGCTGTGGCAGCAACCAATCTGTCTGGGCTGATTTCCATTTACTGCAGGCACAATCATTTACTGGTTCGCCCTATACTCCCCCCCCCCCCTGTTTAGCTTCCATTTACTACTACAGTACTAGCATTTTCATTCCCCTTCCTCCATCACTTCTTTTAGACAACCTACTAGAAAAATTACCAGAGCTGGAGCCAGGAAGCGGATCCAAAAAGAAATCTCCTATTTCAGCCACTTCACACCAATATTCTTGGATCCTCTTACATTCCCACCACAAAAGAAAATTGTCAGCATTTGTACTCATGCATCTCCATCATGTCTTTGCATTCATTTTGCAAAACGAAATTAATTTTGTAGCCAAGAGGTGCCATCCATATGAAACCTTAAAAGAATTGTCTCTCAGACTTGTAGAAACTGAGTAGCTGCTTTCAGTGTGTGAAAATAACTTGCCACATTTCTTCTGAAATTACTGGTTCACAAATATTAACCCTACTTAACCTTCAGTGTCAATCCCTTTCCCCTTTACATTGGTTCCTCACTATATAACAATAGCTTGTAGACTGTTGGCGAAAGCACTTTGGGGGATTTTAACCTCAACAATATTTTTTATAGCATACATTTCTGATCTGCTTATGGTGTGTGTCTCCTATATCAATCACTCCAACCGCAGCCCATCTATTACGGAAAGTGGGGTACTGCTCTACCAACCTCAGCCAGCCCCCATCTATCTTCCTTTCTTCCTACTTACCTTCTTCCTAGTCTTAGTGTTACCCTTGTAGAAGGGAAGAGGATGGGGACAAAACTAGAATTACCGGTAGTTTATTCTCTCTCTCTCGTTAAGGCCACATTCACACCATAAATTTAAAGCACTGTAATACCACTTTAAACCACCATGGCTTGACCCAAAGAATTATGGGAGCTGTAGTTTGTTAAGGGTGCTAAGAGTTGTTAGGAGACCTCTATTGCCCCTCACAGACACACAATTTCCAGAGTTCCCTGTAAGTAAGATGGACTTTTAAGAGAATTGTAATTTTGTGACAGGAATAGGCATCTTGTAAGTAAACAACCCTCAGCACCCTTAACAAGCTGTAGTTCCAAAAATTCTTTGGGAGGAAAGCCATGACTGTTTAAAGTGGTATCATGTTGCTTTAAAAGTATGATATGAAAGCGGCCTGAGTCTGGCTTCACCTCCTGTTTGGGCTCCCTGCCTTGTACCTTACCAGTCACAATGGGCACCAGCCACCCCTGAATTCCCACCCCCACCAGAGAGATCAGTCCTTCCTCAGTATGGCTTGGAGACTGGAGTGCACATAACAATATCTATCCCATACAAACTCAGTGAAAATACCAAAAGGTGCTATTAGTGTCATCAGGGCTGCAGCAAAATCTTGGGGAAAATATTGATTACATTTAATATAAACCATCTATGTAGGAATGTGAAAAGTTGAGGGGGGAAAGTGAACAACATGGATTCTGGCTCTGGGTGTTTTTACTTTTTTAAATTTAATGAGGAACAGAAATGGAAACAAGCAGTGGAAGCAGAAGTGAGAAATGCACAACCGCAGAAAGCAAGCTGGGATGACGGCTGAGGTCCATGAGAGTCACTATCTTTAGCAGTCAAAAATCACAGTTTCAAAAGACAGTCTCTTTTCTCCCCCTCTGCTCATGTTTGAAATGCAAGCCCAAATACATGGGCACAGCACACTTGCTCAATGTATAGAATAAGGCTTAAAGCTAACACAGAGAAGCTGATCAGGTTTTCCACACTAAAATATAGTGGAAATGCTTCACCGATGTGTTTTAAGGTCATCTAGCCCAAGTAAGAGGGATGCGGGTGATGCTGTGGGTTAAACCACACAGTCTAGGGCTTGCTGATCAGAAGGTCGGTGGTTCGAATCCCCACAACAGAGTGAGCTCCCGTTGCTTGGTCCCTGCTCCTGCCAACCTAGCAGTTCAAAAGCATAAAGTGCAAGTAGATAAATAGGTACCGCTGCAGCGGGAAGGTAAACGGCGTTTCCATGTGCTGCTCTGGTTTGCCAGAAGCGGCTTAGTCATGCTGGCCACATGACCCGGAAGCTGTACGCCGGCTCCCTCGGCCAATAATGCGAGATGAGCGCCGCAACCCCAGAGTCGGTCACGACTGGACCTAATGGTCAGGGGTCCCTTTACCTTTACCTTTAGCCCAAGTAAGCCAGATCACACCCACATCATACATTTAAAGCTCATGGCTTCCATCAAAGAATCCTAGGAACTGTATTGGGTTAAACCACAGAGTCTAGGGCTTGCTGATCAGAAGGTCGGCGGTTCGAATCCCTGCGACGGGGTGAGCTCCTGTTGCTCGGTCCCAGCTCCTGCCCACCTAGCAGTTCAAAAGCACGTCAAAGTGCAAGTAGATAAATAGGTACCGCTGCAGCGGGAAGGTAAACGGTGTTTCCGTGTGCTGCTCTGGTTCGCCAGAAGTGGCTTAGTCATGCTGGCCACATGACCCGGAAGCTATACGCCGGCTCTCGGCCAATAAAGCGAGATGAGCGCCGCAACCCCAGAGTCAGACACGACTGGACCTAATGGTCAGGGGTCTCTTTACCTTTAATTCCCAGCACCCTTAACAAACTAGAGTTCTCAGGATTCTCTGGGGAAAGCCATGTGCTTTAAATGTATGTTTTGGATGTGATCTGACTTACTTGGGCTAGCCGTGCGTAGATCACTATATAACTGTGAAGGTCCATACTCCTTACCTAAGACATGCATAGGGATATATGCCACATGGAGCTGGGAGCCAGTAGCAGAACCACTGATTGGCAACTAAAAAAACCTCATCACTTCCCACTCCCAATATGCCCCTCTTCCACCACATCTTGCCTACTAAGAGCTCTTCAATAGCAGTCCCAGGTTTACAGCTACTTACTATGTAACACCCCCCCTTCTACATGCCACTACTTGCCCTCCAAATTCCCCAAATGCCAGCATTTGATTCACCGGATCCACTATCCATTACCTGGAGACCTTTCAATCTGACTTCAAACTAGGTTTTGGAACAGAAACTACCATTCAGTGCAGATGTAAAATGCATGGCTCCACACATTACAGCACATTGCTCCCCCCCCCACTGCATAATCTTGGGAACTGTAGTTTGTTAAGGGTGTTGGGAACTGTAACTCTGTGAGGGGGAAACTACAGTTCCCAGGATCCTTGGGGAAAGATATGTGCTTTAAAATGCATGGTGTGGTTCTGCCCTTGTGGTCACTGGATGGATTGCAGGGGGAATTCCACACTCTCTGTATCATTGAGACCTGCACTGTAAATTTTAATAGAATGGGGTGGGGAGTTGATGTTGAGGCGTCCACTAGCAGCCAGTTTTCATGGCCCCAAATAGCATCTCTGTGGAGTGTAGCTAAACTGCCACAGACAATGATGCTGTCAGAGCAGGACTTTGGGACAGAGGTCAGGTCCCCTCAGCAGAATAAGCAGGAGGGATCCCAAATGCAGCAGAGCTGTCATACGACATTCTGAAGTGAAGCAATACACATTAACTTGCTTTAAAAAAAAAGAATCCCTCCCCGAGTAAGGCCACTGAGTTTAAAATTATCTTACTGCACCACAGGCCAGAGAATGCACTTTAGACCTCAGTAAGCCCCTTGGGCAGAACCCCAAGAGCTGGAGAAGGAAGATCTCACCGAAAATAGCTGTCACCACCCACAACTCATGTACAGCGGTGGGATGGCAGCTTCCTGATTCGCCTCAGGTGGCTAAAATGGTCAGGCCATCCCTAGGTGACCGCCTCTCCTGGTATGCCCCGCAGAGGACCTTAAGGTCCACAAATAACAACATTTTGGAGGTCCCCAGCCACAAAGTTGTTAGACTGGTTTCAACCAGGGCCAGGGCCTTTTCAGTACTGGACCCAACTTGGTGGAACGCTCTGTCACAAGAGACCAGGGCCCTGTGGGATTTGACATCTTTCCACAGGGCCTGCAAGACAGAGCTGTTCCACCTGGCCTTCGGGTTGGACTCAGTCTGATGTTTCCTCCCCTTGTGGTTTTGATTATGGGCGAAAAATGAAGCGGCTTTTTAAATTTTAAACTGTATTTTAATCTGTATTTTAATTAACGTTTTTTTCTTTCTTTTACACTTTATTGTAATTTTATTGATGTTAGCCGCCCTGAGCCCGGTTTCGGCTGTGAAGGGCGGGGTATAAATAAAATTTATTATTTATTTATTATTATTATTATAGGTGCAACAAGCTCCGCCCCCTACTGTGGGTGGGAAGCACTTGAGATGGCATTTGATTGGAAGTGCTCATGTGTGGGTGAACATGCACAAAAAGGCCCATGCGCATTAGTAGTCTGGTGAGTGTGCGGCCTCAGTGTGTGTTTGAGCGGGTGAGGGGGAAGGACTTATAGCTGCCTGTGAAGCAAGGAAGCTGGGGGGTGGGGAGAGAGAAAGCTGTTGGGGAGGGAGAAAAGGTTATGCAGGCCCTGCTCCCCACTCCCCTGCCAGATCCAGCCCAACATATGAGTTTGCAGCTCCCTACAACCATATCTGGCAAAAAGCTACCCACCCCCAATCTAATGAACACAGCGTGGTATTTTAAAGGTACTAAAGCTTTTGTAAACATCATTTACTAAATCTAAAAGCCCTGAAACCCACTCTGGGCAAAGCAATTCCAGAAGCCTATCACAGTAATGTGACCTTAATATGGGACTTGCAGCTGGAAGAAAAAGCTGTTTCCCAAAATACAAGCCAGTCGCAAGTTTAGACTATTTTAAATGCAACTTTGCGGGTGGAAAGGAAAGTGGAACTGAATGAGGATGACAGGGGGAGTGTGAGCTTTGTTGGTGTGGCTGACAGCAAGCTGTGCTCATTACTTGTACCGAGGTTTAGCTGTTCCTGAAAGCCAATGTGTCGAAATCTCATGTTCATCTTCTACAAAAGTTCTCACTAACAGCAGATGAGGTAAACTTGTTTCTGGGCTGTACCACTGTAGACTGGAGGTGCCAGTTCTCATGGCTGAATGCACAAAAATGTCCCTTTAGATAGAAACCTAGCTTTCTAGAAAGAAGTCTAGGCCAGAAACCTTTCCTTTGACATCTAATTTTTCAATAGGGAGGGGATTTTTGTATGCAGGAAAAGTCTGTCATATGAACCCCCGATCTGCATGTACAACCTGAAGTGGGCACAGATGGGAAGCATTTTTTACCTCCTCTGCTGTTCATGGTAATTGGGACTAAACACGATGTTTCCTCACAGTGCAAAAACAGCATCAGGGGCTGAGGGAATGCAATTTTAACTGGGACCATAACTGGGGTGTGGGTTGGTAAGAGTTAAACTCTTCCTCCCTGTCCGCTGTGGCCCCCAGTGCTCTTAGGATCCAGCTGTGATGACTACTTGCATTTTTTTTAAATGCTCACATTAAAGATGGATATAGGCAACTGCCTTATACCAATAAGACCATTGGTCCATCTAGCTTAGTACTGTCTACATTGACTGGCAGCAGCTCCCAAGGTTTCTGATGGGGACCTTCCCAGCCCTGGTTGGAAATGCTGGAGTTGAAGCCTGGACATTCTGTGTATGAAACATATACCATACCTCTAAGCTACAGCCCTTCTGCATTTTAACATCATATTTAATCTGGGCCTGGTTTAGCCTCAAAGCTGCCTTCCCTCCCTTCCAAAGGGCAGATGCCCGTGGGGGGCAAGGCCAGAGGCAAAAAGTGGTCTGAGCAACAGATGTGCCTGCCTCCCACCTTTGCACATTAGGTACCATTTGGCCATGCAGAGGTTTATATTACCCACCCAGACAAGTAAAATGTATTATCACAGTTCAAATATACATATATTAGAGAAAGATAGAGAATGCAATAAACTCCCTTTTGATTTTGTTTTGATTTAAAGGCAGTCACATTTATCTATCAATGCTGGTGCTGTTTTATTTCTTCAGTTATTCACAATAATCATGTTCACAGGATTGTGTGCAACAAAGCTGTACCATTAGTACAATGATTTCTACCTGCACAATAGGAGTTCCTCTCCCATTCCTCTTCCCATGCCACCCCCGCTCCAGAAAATTATATTCTAGTGGTTTCCCCAACCCTCTGGAGCAAATCTGGGGTGTGGGGTGCATGTATGGAGAATGGAGAGGGAGAAGTCCCATTGCACATGGTGTTTTTTTTGCTAGTGGGAGCATTTTGTTGGATACAAACCATTGTTTTCTACTAAAATAAATTGCATGTCATAATCTTCTATCATTTTCAAATTTCCCATTAAGAGTACATCATGTAAAATATATATCTTAGCTAATTTCTCTTTTCACAGTTTCTCTAATATTGACGATTACCATCATTGCCTTTCCTTTTCCTGACGTTAGAGATGCCCAAGGGGTAGGGGTCATCCCCAAGTAGCCACATGCAGCTGTTGTTAGTGGTATACACTGCATTTCCTCCCCATTCATAAATGCCAGAAATTTGCTTTTAAAATAAATGTTTTTCACAGGTTTCCAAATAACATCCCGTTGTTTATGATAATGTTCTAGTTGCCCAGGGTTACCAGGAAAATGGGTGCTTGCATGCTTCTGATAAGCACCTAAAATTTGAAAATAAGCTATTTAGAACACTCTATTCTGTGTATGCCCTAAAACAGATATGCAGGAGACTATGTGTGTAGTTGAAAAATAATTAACTGCCAACATATGCATTATAGTACAAGCGCACAGCATTTACGGAACATACCATGCCGACATTGTCTAAAATACTGTACTTAGGGAATGGGTAATTAATTTTTAAAAAACATACTGTAATTGAATAACACATGGTACTTCCTCTTTTCAACAAGTGTTGGCATAAAGACAAGTAACACCACTATTCGCGTTTTCAAGCGGTTCTGTCATTTGAAAAGCTAAAATAGCAGTGGGGTGGGTTTTTTGGCATGCTGTTAATCTGAACTCCTAAATGCAAGGCATGAAAAGATTTATATGTAGTAACAATAGCTGTAATGCACAGTGACATATGTAATCAATTGAATCTCATAAAAGACAGAAGAATCTTCCAAAAGCACTTTGAGATTATTTACACAGTCAGTATCCAGAGGTTATTATTGCAAGATTGTCATACTGAAACAGCAGCCTAAATCTACACGAACCAGGAATGTTTGAGCTGTGCAAGGTTTTCTTTTTTTCTTTTCTTTTCTTTAGTATATCTATCCTTAGGCCCCAACTGCACTGTGCATTTAAAGCACTATTCCATGACTTTAAGCAGTCATGTCTTCCCCCAAAGAATTCTGGGAACTGTAGCTTGTTAAGAGTGTGGAGAGTTGTTAGGAGACCCCTGTTCCCCTCACAGAGCTACAGTTCCCATAATTCCCAGGGATTGGTTGTTAAACCACTCTGAGAATATAGCTCTGGGAAGTGAATAGGGGTATCCTTACAATTCTCAGCACACACACACAAAAAAAGTGTAGAAGGTGCATACAATTTTAATGCATTTTTGGTGCTTAAAAAAAATCCCACCAAACCCAGGTTGGAACAGACCTATGATTGAGTGTATGCAGAAGTAACACAGAATGCAAACAATTTGATCCATCTATCCCCAACTGACAGACAGGCTCAGGGGGAGAAAGGCAATCCTATTTGTATTCCTGCCTTGGGTCATGCAAATCTTTAAAAGCCAAAATCAGCCATGCATTCTCTTTGGCCATTAGCAGGTCACTATGTTCTTCTATGTCTTCTATGCCTTCTATGTCTTCTGGGACACGGGTGGCGCTGTGAGTTAAACCACAGAGCCTAGGGCTTGCTGATCAGAAGGTCGGCGGTTCGAATCCCCACGACGGGGTGAGGTCCCGTTGCTTGGTCCCTGCTCCTGTCAGCCTAGCAGTTCGAAAGCATGAAGTGCAAGTAGATAAATAGGTACTGCTCCAGTGGGAAGGTAAACGGCGGTTCTGTGCACTGCTCTGGTTCGCCAGAAGCGACTTAGTCATGCTGGCCACATGACCCAAAAGCTGTACGCTGGCTCCCTTGGCAGTAAACCCCAGAGTCGTCCGTGACTGGACCTAACAGTCAGGGGTCCCTTTACCTTTACCTTTATGTTCTTCTATGGAACTGTGCATCAACTACCAGAGGGATGGATCCTACTCATCTTTTGCATGGCTATTTTCTCCAGGACACCAGAGAGATAAGCCAGGGGTTCTTGGTCTTGCTGTGAGTAGCTGACTTTCTCCACTCAGTTCAGTTCTCCTTTGCTCCTTCAGCATGTAAGCAAATGAGCATAATTGGTAGCTGTGTAAAAAGGCTTTCAAATGTGACATTTCCAAAAATGATGGAACAGAATGCCAATACACACAAGCTGAAAACTCTTGGTTTTCAATACTGAAAATATGAAACTGGTTAACACAGTGCTTTGGGTCCCCATGGGAGCATAGCAGAGTTGTCTCCAGGTGTTTGTGCTCATATGGACAAATATTGTGAAATGGAATTGGTACAGACAGCATTCTTGCTTGCCTGGGTGCCATATTACATATGTCACCATGAAGGTGTGGAGCTCTGGGAAGTGAACAGGGGTATCCTTACAATTCTCAGCAAAAAAAAAAAAAAAGTGTAGAAAATGCATACAATTTTAATGCATTTTTGGTGCTTAAAAAATCCCACCAAACCCAGGTTGGAACAGACCTATGATTGAGTGTATGCAGAAGTAACACAGAATGCAAGGAGAGAATCAAAACAGGAGAATATCACACAAATAATAATTGTGTGAGCCAACTCAGTTACTGCTCCTACATGCTGTAAGGTTACACAGGGTTGCCATATTTCAAAAAGTCTTCGAGCTACAGTGGTACCGTGGTTTACGAACTTAATCCGTTCTGAAAGTCCATTCTTAAACCAAAACGGTTCTTAAACCGAGGCACGCTTTCCCTAATTAGGCCTTCCACCGCCGGTGCCCTTCTACCATTTGGATTCCATTCTTAGACCGAGGTAAAGTTTCAAACAGAGACACTATTTCCGGTTTTGCGGAGTTTATAAACCAAATCGTTCTTAAACTGGACTGTTCTTAAACCAAGGTACTGTACCACTGTATTTTGAACTATTATTTACGAGAATCTGCAAAAGTGGCACTGCCAACATGGCTTGCCATATGTCTGGAATTTCGTGGAGATATAGCCGATTTCTGCCCAGACACTGCTTTTGACCACAGTATTCTGTGTATGTCCAGGAAATTCTGGACGTATGGCAGCCCTACATTATCTCATGTCAAACAGCCATCAGCTGTGTGCAGGATAAGTCACATAATTTTTAAACAATGGAAGGATAGCTTCCTAAGGTCATTATCAGATTGTTAGAACAGCAAGCTAGGGAGGGTGGACTGGCAAAAATTCCAGTGCAGGAACTGGCATATTTCCCAGTACAGTCCTTATTCCCATTTCCACATACTGTAGAACTGACACTGGAGACCTGACACTGGGTCTCATTTGCACAGGAAAATAAAATAAAATTCTGTCTATGACGTCAGTGACAAGGCCAGTTGCAGGAAATACAGGATCAATTCCAAGCTGCCATACTAATCATACTAGGGGAATATACTACATATATCTGCACAGACCAGGAGGGGGGGGGGGGGAACTGGTGTGATTGTTGACGGAAACTTTTGACTTAGGCAGGAGCAAAATTTTATAGCTGTTTTGTAAGTTATGTTCTGTATGTTTTATATTTTAATGTATTTTGTTGTTTGTTTGTTTGTTTGTTTATTACATTTGTATAATACCTTTCTGCTAAGGTACCCAAGGAAGTTTAAAGTTTAAAAATACTAAAATTAATAAATTGGAAGGGCCATAGCTCAGTGGTAGAAGGTCCCAGGTTCAATCTCTGGCATCCTACCTAGTGGATGCTAATATTGATATGTCTGCAAGACGCTTCCAGGACTCTCATAAAACATCAATTACCATGGCTGACTTCATGGCTTTAGCATCATGCTATCTTTCTCTTTAGCTTGTGGCTATATAGCTCAGTTGGTAGAGCATTAATCTCAGGGTTGTGGGTTTGAGCACCACACTGGGCAAAAAAGATGACGACCCTCGTGGTCACTTCCAACTCTTTAATTCCATGCTTCTATGCTCTTACTTCCCTGTGGAGAGGCATGGGGTTGAATTTTTCTTTTTTACATAGGTAATTGGAATTAGTGCACCTAAACCTGAGAGTTATTCAGAACATTCATTTGGAGAAGTGTGTGTGTGTGTGTGTGTGTGTGTGTGTGTGTGTGTGTGTGTGATATCCAAATAGGTTCTGAACACAAGCTCCATTTATTACAATGTGACTTGCAGCCTGGCCCTGTTAACATGTAGCACAGTTCTTATGTTTTCAGTGGGGACTCCAACAGGAAAAGCACCTTCATGTTTATCAGGCCCCATCAACTCTCCAGCAAGCTGATAGCTTCTAGTGTGATAAGAATGCATAAGCATCCTACAGTTTCAGCTTCATCTGGTGAGCAATGAGTCACAATTGCTGGGCTGCTTTCGAACTACGCACTGTGTGTCATCGATTTCCTGTTACACAGAGTCCCGACCTCAGAGGCGGAGCAGGAAAAAAAGTGACCAGATGTGCAGAGCTTTCATCAGTCTGTGCAAGGCCAGAAACTACCGTGGAATCTTGAGGTCAGGAAGTGCTGAAGGAGAGCAAAATCAGAGCCCCTTTATGCAAGGAATGGGAAGGATATCCTTAGACGACACTGGATGAATGAAGTGCTTATGAATAATGCTGGGCATAAAAGGCAATTATTCAAGTGTATGAGCAGCCCAGTCACATCCCTGCTTTAGGTCAAATGATGCAAGCAGGATGCATGGCAACAGGTAAAGTAGTTTCCCATCTCACATAAATGGACCACATGTCTGCAACTTTGTCATTATTGTAATTAAAAAACACACATATAATTCCCCCTGTACTCAATCACAGTATAGCACAGTATGTGAATGCCCTTAGGATGTGCCTAAGGCATTCTCCTTCCCCCAGAAGACTCACTGGGCAGAAAAGCTGGATTATATAAAGGCCTTTCCCAAAGGGAAGAAAATACTGCATCTGGAAATCAGAGGCCAAGTGTAGTCAGTGGTTTCTGATGTCCCATGGTGAGGGAAAGGTAGGATTGTGGATGGTTCTACAAGGAATGGTTGAAAGGACTGTGTGTGTTTAGCCTGAAGAAGAGAAGTTTCTAGGCTGACACTTATTTATTTTAGATATTTATATACTGCTCAATTATCTGAATTTCTAAGTGGCATGCATAAAAAATAATCCACAGAAAATGGGAGAATAAAGCAATATAGAATTATCACAAGACCAAACACTACCTTAAAATGCCAGCTGGAACAAGAAAGTTTTAGTTATTCACCTGAAGGTCAGCAAGGAGGGTCCCTGCTGTCAAATCTCAGTTGGGAGTTTGGGCCCAATTCACTGAATGCATGGCTTCTGGTAGTTATGAGCTGCGCACCTGAGCCATGGGGGACCACCATCAGAGACTCCCCTAAAGGTCTCAGTGGATCAGGAACAGGTGTCCCTTAAGTTAACCTGGATCCATACCATTAAGGGCCTTGTTAATTTATACAAGAATGTTGAACCTGGCCTAGTAACATCTGGGCAGCCAGTGCAAGCTTTTAAGTGCCAGAGTTATGTGTTGGTGATTGTCTCTCCCCATCAACAGTCCAGCTGCAGCATTTTGTCCAGTCATAAAGTCTTGAGGTTACCAATGCATAAATCACCACAGCTGGGCTATTCCATGATAGCAGTCTTTCTACAATCATAGAATTATAGAAATGTAGAGCTGGAAGGGACCCCAAGGGTCATCTAGTACAACTCCCTGCAATGCAAGAATGACATGTGAAAGACTGTCCTGCAGAAGACAAAGCTGTTTCACAGCGGAACATACTGCCTCAGGAGGTGATGGGCTCTCCATTGCATTCTGCACTGAGCAGAGAGTTAGACTCGGTGACCTCAATTCCACACTGTGCAGTAGAGTGTAAAATGAGACTGCATATGGCTTTCCAGAGTAATCAGCAGCATTTATTGCATAGCCTAGGAAACATCTCCATGGTAATCGGCCGCCCGCAGTTAGGGAATCCACTGTGAATAAATTAAAAATACCTGGAGCTACTGACACTAGGGCAACAGTGCACTTCCACTGCACTCCTCAACATTTTGTTTACCAACACACCACTCACTATTGTCTCTGGTTAGTATCATATTTGAGATCCCTCTACAACAAGAATGGTAAATCTGTGGCCCTTCAGATGTTCTTGGACTAAAGCTCCCATCATCCTTGTCCTCCCTCTTATGATATATTTCTCATATAAGACAATAGAATGTGAAACTAAAGTGCCATATTTAGCATTAAACGGGGGCTTACCTGGATAACTAGCTTATGTTCTTTATTTGGTAGAATCCTGTAGGTATACACACAGTTCCGATACCTGGGACACATAAGAGGAGAGGATGTTAGAAGAAGAAAAGGTAACTCTGGCGAGATACATTGACCACAGTGTTTATTGTTGTGTTGATAGTCTGTAGGGGTAGAGAACCCTATCTGGGTGGATGGAGCAGCCAAGTAATTTCGTTGTCCCCGAAGGGGACAATGACAATAAAATATATTCTATTCTATTCTCTCCCGATGTTGTTGAGCGCTCATCAGCCACAGCCAGCATGACAAATGATCATGGATGATGGGAGTTATAATTCAGCAATGTCTGGAGAAGCAAAGGTTTCCTGCTTCTGGTCTGAAGCATACAAGGCCAACTTGATCAGTCTGAAAACTTTATTTTTATTTTCCCCTTGATATCTAACTGCCTCACCCCATTCCTGACTTGAGGTTGCAAAAATAAGCTTGAAAATGTCATGTCGATACGTAATGATCAGGAAGGTTGTACAGTGACCCCACGTTTATTGTGTTTTCAAATGTCACCATTATTCAAGTCCATCTTGTGATTTCAAAGGCTGTTTCTGGAATTCCAAAGTTCTTAGTATACCTGGAATATTGAGTCTGAGGGCCTAATCAGACTCTACAAGCTACACAGAGCTGTTCAGTATTTCTCTTTCTCGTTTCCACTGATAATGCCTAGTGTTACATCAAGTAAGAGTTTCTCCTATGCCACAGATGACAGCTAATAAACCGAGCTGGGGGCAAGGAAATGTTCAGCAAGCAGTTAGCAGTAAGAGAGGGAAAGAGATATGGTGTTGGAATGGCTCCATATGTATTAGTTTTAACATATTTGAGTTTTAACATCTAGTTGGCCTGGAATTCTATGGATTGGGGCTTCCAGGACAGATGGAATGGTTTCCGCTTTCTGGCTTGGACTTGGCATTTATCTCTCTCCATCCATTTCCTTCTCTTTTAAATTTTCCATTTTAAAAAAATAACCTCTAAGGGCTTGTGCCTTTGATTGCAAAGCTATGATGCCCATAGACATGGGGGGGGGGCAGGTTTCCATCTTATCGAAAAGTGGAATTAGCAGAAAGACAGATTACTTTACAAAAATCCACCAAAGAACCTAAGATCATTTTTGCATCTGCTACTTTTTTTTGCCATGGTCATGCTTAAGGATAAAAGTATCAAATCACAATGTCACTTAGGACAGAAACTGCTGTTTAGCAAGGAGAGAGGAGGTTATTTGTTTCAAAATGGGAAACTAATCACTTATGCAGCAGAGACATACATATACGGTAATTGAAAAATTTTCTGTGGTTGCATCAATTCTAATCAAAATACTAGCTGTTGAATGTGCCACTTGTCATAAAGTGCATCATCTGTCTCCAGCCATAATCACATATTTTGAAAGACACTGTCTTCTGCAAAATTTTCAGAGGCAAAGCAGAATTTCTGCTGAGAATGACTAGCTGTTCCGTAAGAGACCATTCTATTTGCTTCTTCATCACTTCCAGAAAATAAGAGCAAGCAGATCATCTCAGGATTTGTCAAGACAGTTTTCAGAAATGTCACGGGAAAACATTCTACACAAATATTTCTCCAACATTGCTGCTCTCCCAGTGTGATCAAAAACAGAGGCAAACACCTCAGAAACACCTCAGAAAACAGAGGCTGAACACCTCAAAGCAAGGAACCCCTAAAAGTGAACTAGTGGGTTTCACTTTCTAAGACATGGGTAAAGAAAGGGCTTCTCACACAGAAAGCATATCCATGCCATACATTTAATGCACATTTAAGCACATGGCTGCCCCCAAATAATCTTAGAAACTGTAGTTTACCCTTCACAAAGCTACAATGATCAGCACTTTTAACAGACTACAGTTCCCATAATTCTTTTGGGGGAAGCCATGTGCTTTAAACGTATGGTGTGGATGTGGCCTTAATCCCCACATGAACAACTGCAGGCTCTAAGCTTCTCCCCTTGCTCACTACTAGATCACTCCCATCTGTCTGTGAGCAGCTGAGGTAAATGAGGGGAGAAGTATGGAAGGGTCTGTTGCTGTATATACTGGGAGGAACTAGAATGGCATTAAAGACTTTTGTCTCTCTGAGGTGCCTAATAATATGAGGGCTTAATTAAAACCTCTGGTTATTGAAAATGAAAGGGCCAGAAGTCCTTTGAATAAGGAGCTACGCAGGGGCCAGATGAAAGCCCTCGGTGTATTTGTGATGGTGCTTATTTTCTTTGACAAAGCCATTTTGCTTCTTGTTCTTTTTAAAAACTTCTCTAAATTCTCTAAATTCAAGCATTCTTTTCCTTGGAATTCACCGTACATCTCTGTTTGTGATTGCCTACAATTATTTTCTTGCTTAAATGTGCTTTAAAGTAACGTTTTGCTCCACTCATTGAATGCAGCGGGGCTTATTTCCAGGTTTACAACCTTAGGCTGAGAATTGGAAGTAATTCATTTGATTTAAATCATTTATCTCATACTTTTCTGCCGAAGAACACAAAGTGGCATATATAGTTCTCCCTCCGCCCCTCCCCCCGCATTATTCCCACAAAAGCCCTGTGAGGTAAATTATGCTGAGAAACAGTGACTGGCTCAAGGTCACTCAGTGATGGATCTCTAGCCTCCACGATGCTAGTCTGACACAGTAACCCATCCTTGAGTCCCCAAATGTTGTTGGACTACAACTCCCACCATCCCTAGCTAACAGGACCAGTGGTCAGGGATGATAGGAGTTGTAGTCCAACAATATCTAGGGACCCAAGGTTGGGAAAGTTTGCTCTAACCACTACACCACACTAGAAGTGGATGAATCTGTCGATCTCATTTTCTCTATTTCTCTCTTTTGTTTTCAATCTTAAATTCAGTTCTCCGTATTTCTGCATCATTCTGTGAATTTATTTTTAAAGTGCAAATGTGCCAGCATTTTTGTGCAAATTTCTCTCAATGGGCACATTTTTGCAAGCAATTTTCCCTAATAAATTGCATTTTATATGCTATTTTCACTAATGTACGCACACTTTTATACACCTTATTTGGTTGGAGAATTGCATCATAAAATTTGAAGAAGTGTGGGTTTCAAAAGGTAGCTGTGTTTCGGTTTGCATATTGTTTCAGAAACTGCAGATTAGGTAGGTTCTTCTTATTGAAGTTCAAACCAAACCCAGTTTCTTCCCCATCCCTACTCCCTACCAGCTCATCAGTAATATGACTGAAGAGTTGAGGACTAGGGAGGGAACTGGTTTGCCCACAGGCCAAGATTAATTCTACCCACTGCTCTTTACAGAGAGACATTCAAGTGTAAACAACAACATGGGTGTGAATCAGCATCACCTCAGCCAGATCCAAAGAGTTTGGGCTGTTTCTGCAACTTCAAGAATAATAAAATGTGGATTGTGAGATTTTATGGATGCAACTATAGTATAGTCATTGGAAACTTTGTAAATGTCTACAGAATTTCATATAAATATTTTGGAAAGATCTTTACTTGAGTCGTTTGGGAGTAGAAGTTTCATTTTTCACAAACTTATTTCAACCCTAATGAGAAAATTTAATTGGGTTAATTTTTGTGGTTTTTAACATCCCTTTAAAAAAAATTCCATATTTTTAAAACACACCATATGTTTTGCATCCCATATTCAGCTGCGAATTTATCACATCAGCTAGTGAGCGTCTTGGTTGGTCTTGAACCACTCTCCCCAAATATGCTGCTTGATTCTGTGCATGTTTACTTAGGAGTATGCCCAATTGACTTTAATGGGGATTTCTTCTAAGTAACTAGGTATCGGATTGTAGCTCAAATCTAACACTCATTTTATTTATTTTAGGCTTTGCCTTTCCTCTTGTGATAAATTCAGCTCTCGTTAGGTAAGTACACTGAATATGTAGAACATCTTTCATGAGTCAGTTTCCAGAGTTTTTTAAAGAGGATGTTGACTTATATTGGCCCATAACCCTAAGCATTTTTATCCCTGTGCAGTATACTTCCCAGTATCAGCACCAGACTGGGGGAGAAAAGGATTCAGAGAAATGGATTTCAGGGATATAATGGGGGTGGGGGTTCAGCTCCTTTCATCCACAGGACACTTTTTAATGTAAAAATCAGACCTATTACCACCCTCCCTTTATATGCAATCCTGGCAGATATGTGATTCAACAAATGCAACATTTCACATCTATTTAGGCTCTGAATGTGTGAGACTTGAACTGAATGTGTGTGGCTGCACTCTGTCAATTCAGATGCATTCATGCTTTTGAAAAACTGATATAGTGCCTCTAGTCTGCATTGTTAATAATGGTTATTTTCCTCGATGGATAGCCAAGTAATTAAATGATCCTTAACTGAACACAGAATCAAAACACCACCCAAGAGTATTCCCCTTCTGTTCTCTTTCTGTTTATTCTTTTTTTAACTCAGGGAAGAAAGAGCAGAAGATAGAGCTTTATCTGAAGAGTAGACATAATCAGAAAGAGCCATTAAAAAAAACCCAACAGCTTTTCGGCTTAATTTCCAGACTTCTATAGTAATGGGAGTGTTGGGAGTTCCAAGGACATCTCACCTCCAAAAATGATAATTAATTGGATGGTTTGCTTGGGGCTGGAACTATTGAACCAGCATGATTAGAATATCTGAGGGATTCTCACTTCTGACTGTGGGCTTTGATGCAGACAGTTTTCTGAAGGTATTTTCACACATGACAATTAAATATCTTTTTGCAGTTACTGTGGTTCTGTTTTAAATGTATTAAATGTAAACCCTCCATATGCCCTATAATGTCTATTCACTTTCAGATGCGGCCCTCTTCCATGCTCTGTTCTTTCCTGACAGTAGTGTAGTCAAAGTGCTAATGAATCTTAAAGGCACTTATAAATACATTTTAAAAAAAAAACACCAACCTAATTTTATTTAGCTACAGGCAGTTCTGTTAAAGACAGGAAGAGCTCAGAGAATATACTAGTGCAGCTATCTGTCTCATCTGTCTTTATTCAAATTTTTATTTCCATCTCAGATCATGCTAGGAAAATTACTATTTCTTCCTTCACGGTAAGCACTATAGGACCTTTATTCTCTCTTCTAATTTAGTTTGTTGTTAAGCTTTGAACACTTTAGCTAGAAAAACTAGTCCATTGAAAGGGTTTAGTTAGCAAGCTGTCTCATCCCCCCTTGAATTCTTATCAATAAGCTATTTTGACGTATGTTACAAAACCACATTTTTAGCTTACGCTTTGCTTGTGAACTTTTACAAGAACTGCTGCATTCAAGCATGATTTACGTCACAAACTGTTAAACACTGAATGTCCAGTCTGTTCAGTTCCAAATATATTTGTGTCACTCATTTGCTATAATGATAAAAGTTGCCTACCGGTACCTAATTCGCAGTTTCTGTAACAATACGCAAAGTGAAACACAGCTACCTTTTAAACTTCCACTTCTTCAAATTTAAGGATGCAGTTGTTTAACCAAATAATGCATATAAAAATGTGTGTATTGAGGCAAGATGTGCATAAAAATATATATGTTAATGAAAATAACATATAAAATAACATAATAAAAAACATGCCTTGCATCCATCTAAGTCCTGCACAAAGTAGGCCCATTTAAATTCATGAAACTGATTTAGACATGTCTGCTCTGAGTAGGGCTAGCATTGGCCACAATCATAGATGTAACCTAAAAGATCATATATATTCAGTTTCACATGGGTGACCACATGATCACCCAGAAATTGCTGTTATGGTTGTACAGTAGCCAAGGCAAACATAGAAACATTTCTGTGACTTCTTTGTTGTCATTCCAACTAAAATGCTAATTCCTCTGATTTTGATCAGTTGATGTGCTCCTTCAACAGCAGGCAGAAGAAGCTTTTCTCCTGCTTCCTCACCACAAACACAGCATCTTAAATTATATGGGATATTGTGATGTCCCATATCAAAAAGTAGAGGGCATAACTGAAACATAGCAATGTACTGGTATACGCTTTCCTTAGTGCTAATCTAGACAGATCAATGAAATAATTTTGCAGTTCATGGTGAAGCTATCAGGAAGCACTCTTAACATTTGCCGTTAAATAAGATCACTAAACAAAGATATCTCGTACCCACATAGCAACTGACACATCAGAATTTAGAAATCTTGATATCTAGATAAAAGTCATATAACTTGACCACCTGACTAACAAGTAAGCAGTATTGGTTGCACAATACAATTGAAACTGTTAAAATGATTCCTTGAAAGCTTATCCCGGCCTTCCTCAACCTGGTGCCCTCCAGATGGCTAGAGTCTTGGACTAGGCTGGAGGAGATCCAGGTTCAAATCATCACTCAGCCATGATACTCACTGGATATCATTTGGGCAATTACTATTTCTCCATCTAATCTACCTCACATATGAAATATGAAATATTTTAAATCTATAATATTAAAAGGAACATAATCATATTCTTATATTTACCGGAAGTACTCGCTTCATAATATAGCTGGTGGGTGTACCCCCTGAGTGCCAAAAATTGCGTTTAGAACCTTGTTTTGATTGAAATTATTGAAATGATTTCAAGTCAGGAAGCCCATCAAAAGCCTCAGACAGCCTTATAGATTCTGTGGGTTTAGTTTAAGCTGCAGTTCTTAACACATATATTAGGAAGTAAGTCCCATTGAACTTGGTGGGACTTGCTTCTGAAGAAACATGCATAGGATAGGTCTTTTAGTTTACAGGATTTGTTTAAAAATGAATTACTTACAACCACCCATATGCCCTCTAACATTTCAGGACCCCACTAATATACTGCTCATTGGATCAAGTTTTTTAAACATAGTTACCTAAAGCTGGGTCTCTATATCCACATTTAAATGTTAGCATGCCAAGAAGTGTTGATGCGTCAAGCAATTTGTAGATCATATGCTTATATTCTGGTGTCTATAAATGGATTTCGGTTGCTAATTTAGGCCTTTTTTCATATCTTGACTGGAATTTTTTGTTCCAATGCATGGCTATGGCTGTGCTGCAAAACACAAGCATGGTTCCTGAGAAGCCCAGTTTCCCTTTTTTTTAAAAGGAATACTTTTAGGCTTCTACATTTGTGCAGGTAGGTTTTAGAAGGCATGGGGGGAGGGCCCACTTTGCAGACGACATTCCACTCCTTGAAAGAGTGCCCAGTCCAAGTGCAGTTTAAAGTTAAATAGCCATAAGGAAGGAGAGCAGGGACCTTGAAGTTCCTCACTTGGACAGTAGACTGGACACCTCATCACCATTCCCCCCACTGTGGTAAGATATATTTGTAGTTTTATCATAACAATTGTTTCTAAATTTGCATATATGCACACAAATTAGCATGTGCACATTTTATGCAAATCTGTGTCCTCATTCATCCTTCTTCTTTTTCTTGTAATGCATTTCCTCTTCTTTGGCAATCTGTAAGTGGCAGCTCTAAGGATATGTGGTTATGCTGACATTTAAGATAGTGTTTTCTCCACTTCCCCAATGCTACAGTGTTGTGTTTCATACGGATGAAGGAAAGCTTGTGGTATTTTTCTAATATTTGTTTTATGTAGCAGAGCATAGTGGAAGCCAATAGGCATCTGTAGCAGGGAACAAATTTACTGACTGATCTCAAGATTCCCAAAGCAACAGTGTAGACTCCCCACTTCTAAACTGCTTCCAGTCCAGCTAAATTCTAGCTCAGAAACTGACCAAGAGAAATTGATGCATGTTCTTTGCTGTGAGTAGCTGCTGAATTAAGGATATGAAAAGAATAGGAGAAATCAAAGATGGGTCATCTAGGTGACTGCAAACAGGCCCTTCACGGAGCAGCTGATGATCCATCAGTCTATACCATCAAATAATATTCATATTTCTTTATGATTGGGGATTTCTTTCCAAACTTCTGAGGTGCTACCTTCCAGTTTCCAAAGTCCGAGAAATTCTTAATTCAAACTTCCTGAATTTTGCCAAATGTCCCATTCATGTTAAGTCATGTTTTACCTCTACAACCACAAACTTGGCTTGGGAAGTGTCTGTCTCTGCAACTCTAATTTGAAGTGCCTGTGATTCATCTCCATGCTTCAGCCTTTGCTGATGTCAACTACTTTGTATCCCAGACAGCGACAGTCAGTTGCACAGTCCATATAGCCGATTTCCCACAGTAGGGTCATATCCAAAACATTCATTTAATGCATTCTCATGCCTCTTTTGACTTGGCTCCTTCCCCCCAAATAATCCAGGGAACTGTAGTTTGTTAAGGGTGATGAGAATTGCAGCACTGTGAGGAGTCTCCTAACAACGCTCAGCACCCTTAACAAACTATAGTTTCCAGTCTTCTTTGGGGAAGCCGCAGCTGTTTAAAGCGGCACAATAGTGCTTTAAATGCATGGTGTTGATGTGACAAATAAATGGATTGCACTCAGGTCCTGCTTGCGGGCTTCTTGCAGGCATCTGGCTGGTCACTGTAAGAACAGGATGCTGGCCTAGATGGGTCATTGGCCTGAGCCAACAGACTCTTCTTATGTTTTTATGGATGATCATGAGGTAAACAGATTTCCCCTTCACATCTTCCCAGTTGTGCACTGCAGCAGTGGTGGGGCACTGCAGTTGTGCTCTGTAGCAGCGGCCTGCGTGCCACAGTTCAGGGTAGGAGACGGGTGAGGAAGCTGCTGCCCAATCTCCTGCTGTCTGCTATCTGGTCAGGCCTGATCTGGGGGCAGAGCTGCGCCAGGCACAACTGCGGCAGCCAAGGCGGCCCCTCTCAAAAGTATGCCTGGGGCCGCAGCACCCACGGCACCCCTCACGCTATGTCTCTGCACTGCAGTAGACTCCGAGACTACGTACATCCTCTAAATATGTCTGAGGAGTTATTCAGAAAACCAGCATGTTTGTAGTACCCCTTATGCAAAAAAAAAAAAAACCCAAACAAACAAAAAAACAAAAACAAAAACAAAAAACACCACACACCTGTTATGGTTATATTAACTAGAGAGACAGAGAGGGAGAGAATGAACTGGTGGGCTCCAAATTATCAGTCAATCCTGTACATGCCTACTCAGAAGTAAATTTCATTAAGTTCAGTGACACTTACTGTAAAGGACTGCAGCCTCAGTGACATAATGGAAACCTTTTTAAAACAAAAAACAGAAAACAAACCATAGGTGCAACAAGATGAAACCTTACTGCTACCTACATAATTGTTCAAGAATTTGCACTTTTGGCACTGTCTCTCTTTAAATCTGCTCATGTGTAGCAACTATTCTCATGTAGCTTATTCTGTCATGCCAGCCATGCACCCAAGTTCTTTTGCTGCCTCCAGTTGAGCACAGGCTTCACCTGTCACATACACAGAGATCAGGTCATACTTTAGCTCTATGCACAGCTTGCTGCAGAAGGAGGAGAGGAGCCGCTGAGTACAGTGGAGGCACAAGCCATACTTACAGCAAGCACAGGGCGTATGCTGAGGGGATGGACTCACTGGCCCGCACAAGGAAGCTTCCATCCTTGCCCACTTTAGAGAGCAGGTCCTCAGCTCTTGAGCGGGTGATGGTTCCATGGTACCAGCACTGATCCATGCCTTGACTCACGGGGGAAGGAGCCCGTCCCGAAACGAAATGAAAACAAATGTTAATTTAAAAATAACGATAACCACCCAACCGGCAACTTGTGTGGAGATCCCAGAGCTGTCTGTGTGTAGTGCTCAGAAGCAGAAGCAGCTGCTCACTCAGCTTCCTGTTTCAAATTGTGCAGAGAGAGGGAAAGGAAACAGAGCTGAACTTCCTCATAGAAATCGAGAGAAAGAGAAAGAGAGAGAGAGAGAGAGAGAGAGAGAGAGAGAGAGAGAGAGGCCACGCACACCTCCCTGGCCCCTCCCTCTGTGCCATGGCACAGCCCACATCAGACGGAAGCCCATTCTAGCCACCAGCTTTGCACAAGTCTGATGGGTACAGTTTACATTGCAGCCTCATTTGTCCAAAAATGAATCCGACCCCAGTCAACATAGCATTCTTCCTCCTTTCTCTCCAGCCCACCCCCGCCCCATTTTGCATGTCTCTCTGTCACTCTGTCTCTCTGTCTCTCTGACACCTCTGACTTAAAATACAATTGTCTTTTATCTGCTTTGCATGAAGAAAGGCCCAGTTTCAATTCCTAGCATTTCCAGGTAGGCCTGGAGGAAACATCTGCCTGGAACTCTGGAGAGCCATGGACAGTCAGTATAAAGCAGGGGGCCAGCTCCAGGGGGCCAAACCGTTTCGCATGGAGGCAAAGTGTGGAGCTCACCATGGTGCGGCTCCAGTGGCCGGCTCCTTCTCCTCCTCCTCCTGCCATGGAGGGGAAGGTTTGAAGCAGCCTCCTGCTGCTGGCAGCACCTAGAGGAGGAGGAGCCACCATCTCCTCCTGACATCCTGCGCGTAACATTGGGATGTCACAACATCACAATGTGATGTTGCCCCCCACCCCCAATTGCCTACGTAAGCTGGTGCATCTGGTATAGACAATACTGATTAGATGGACCTATGGCCTGACTCGGTATATGGCAGCTTACTATGTTCCCTCAGTACACCACTGTATTGAATATCAGGGGGGTCTCAGACTTTGCCGCAGCTAATTGTTGAGAGGGGAGAAATAGTTTAATCCTCCACAAATACAAGCTGTTGCTGGTAGTGGGGAAATTGTGCAAATGATTCTTGCCCTTGTCCCGAACATGTTGGAGGATTTCAGCATGTTGTTCAAGGCTGATATTAGAGGGCAATCTCAGGACCTTCTGACTTTTGTGAGAATTGTGAATTATTCCATATAATAAATGGACTGACATATGTGAAAGAACATTCATTAAGTTGTGAACATGTGCTCCAATGATAGGGATGGGTGAATCTGACCATGTTGGTTGTTCCCAGCTTTTTATTCTTCACAGTTACATTCTCCACATTTCCATATCATTTGTGGCTTTTAAAAAAAAGTTCTCATGAACATTCAGCAGCATTTTAGTGCAAATTCCTCATATTTTGTATGCAGTTTCTCATAATATGTTATTTCCATGAATATATTTTTATGCACAATTTATCCTAGTATATGCATTTTGTACACATCAGGAGAACTCACTGCAAAATTCAGAGAAGTGTGAATTTTTGAAGGACAGCTGTATTTTGGATCACATATTGTTTTGAAAAGAGCAGATTCTGCAGGTTTGCCTTTAAATGTGAATTGAATTTGTTTCCTATCCAGTGACTGAGGGCGTGTTGAGAAGACACTATTGTCAAGATCAAAATATGACCTTGTGAAAACATAGGTCCCTACTCTTCAATGGCCCTGTTAGCAATGTATGGACTCTCTTTCACCCCCATGCCCAACCATGCCTGTTTGAAAATTTGGAGGATTGGTAAGAGGCCTTTAACTCCTTGTGGTCCCTTTGTGTAAGCTCCTTATATTTCTGACTGGCTAATTTTTATGTATAGCTCAACATGGCTGGCATATATGAATATTAATTATTATACAGCATTAGCAAATGAGCCTTAGATGTGAAACCAACACCTGCCTTCTGTGATGCACCTACCATCCACTTTTTTGGGCAAAATTGCTTGTACATATGGCTTGCCTGGGAGCTGCTTAATTACAGTATTAGTATTTGAGGTATCAGCCTTGCCTTGTTTTTAACCCATTAGTTTCAGCTGGTGCACTTAGAGGGCTATCTGAACAACCACTTATGAACCAATTCCAGAATGTCCCTCCTACTGGTTGGGGTAAACAATGCATTTCTAAGAATAAGTGCCAGGCAGCCTCAAATAGTGGATCAATGTATCCACTGTCTTGTTCAAAAAGCCATATCATTATATAAATTCAGCAGCCATTTCATGTCTTCTCTCCAACTTTCCTTCTTGGGGGGAGGTTGTGTTGGAATTCGAGCTCACCAGGTTACTGTTCGCATTTTAGATCTGGGCCCAAACATGGCTTGTGGGTTTGGTTGATGGTGCCCGCCTGCCCTGCTAGATCAGACTAAGGCCTGTGCAGTCCAACCTTCTGTTCTTGCAGCGGCCTACAAGATGCTTATAGGCAGCCCACAAGCAAGACATGCATACAGTTGCACTCTCTCTTTTAGACTAGTCTCTTGCTTTCAGTTCTCTGAACCATGAAGCCTTGGTGACTTGTATGCAAGAACTGGCAGGTGTTTATAAAGTCACTCTTGATTTGAGAGGTTCCACAGTTATTCTTGGTAGAAACATCTCAGGGTTGCTGAAAGGCTGAATACTTATCCTCTCCCAGCAATTCCCCAGGGAAACTCAAGAGGCCCCATCTTATCCCTTCTCCTGTTCAGTGAGTGTATAAGGCTGCCAGGCAAGACCAGACATTGACAAATAGGTTCCATAGTGTGCTTGGATTTTCAAGCAAAGGTGCTATTTTGGGTATGGACATAGGCAGATCAGTAGAATTCATGTGACTGTAAAATCTGAAGCAAGGACTCTGTGCACTATTTAGACATGTGTATCAAACAGTGGTCCCACAGCATAGAATAAAACTACCGGTAGCTTTAAAAATGCTGGGGAGAATTTTGGCAAAGTATATTTAGTATTATCTCTGAGATAGTACAGCAATCTACCCAAGCCTGATCTGTCATCGACTCTCCTGTCAGTCACTTAAGAACCCCATAAAAATATTTTCCACAGGGAATTCACTCTTCTGTTTAATCGCTGCTCCAAGAAAGGAGGTTGCAAAGTATGTATGCGTGTTTCCGCGCCTGCATGTTTGTGTATGTGTGAAATGCCGCAGTCACTAGAGATTGCTCACTGTTTTTATAGGAAACAGCACTGTACAGCAACAGACCAATTCAGTCTCCGAGACAGTGATCCAAAACAAGCATAAAGCAGAACACCAGATTTAGTTCATCATAGCACCTGTAATATTTCATTCTGATTGAGGGAATTAGGCCATACCTAGAGGCGGGGAAGCTCAAAACCTTGGGATAGTCTCTTTTCTGCAATTCAGTCTAAAGTCTCCATTGTCTGTTGACAAGAGCATAATGTCCAATTACTCAGAGAAAATGCACAGAGCAAGCTCTTTGTCAATAGCATCTTGCTGTGGCTGTCACAAGATTTAATAGACAAGAAATACCGGTACCTATGTGTATATGTATGTGATGTGTGCATGGGATGCGGGTGGCGCTGTGGGTTAAACCACAGAGTCTAGGGTTTGCCGATCAGAAGGTCAGCGGTTCGAATCCCCGCAACGGGGTGAGCTCCCGTTGCTCCTGCCAACCTAGCAGTTCGAAAGCACGTCAAAGTGCAAGTAGATAAATAGGTACTGCTCCTGCAGGAAGGTAAATGGCATTTCTGTGCGCTGCTCTGGTTCGCCAGAAGTGGCTTAGTCATGCTGGCCACATGACCTGGAAGCTGTACGCAGGCTCCTTTGACCAATAATACGAGATGAGCGCCGCAACCCCAGAGTCGGTCACGACTGGACCTAATGGTCAGGGGTCCCTTTACCTTTACCTTTATGTGATGTGTGCATGTATATATATAAAGGAGCAGGGACCGAGCAACGGGAGCTCACCCCGTCACAGGGATTCAAACCGCTGACCTTCTGATCGGCAAGCCCACAGCGCCACCCGCATCCCTTATGTATATATATACACACCCATATATAAAATACATACTTTTAAAGGAAGATTTCAGAATATTTTTGATATTTTTATTTTAACAAAATATTTACAGAAGCATTCTGATGCTGAATAACTATTCTGGTACAGAACATCTTTTAAACGTTGAAAACAGGCTTTGCGAATTTCTAGAGTGGGACATCAACACAGGTATGACATCTGGCCACAAGAGGGCGTTCAGACCTTTGCCCATCCATATATGGCGAACTGTCATCCATCCAGCAAAGTACCATGTGTTATATAATGTATTTATCACCTAGCCCAGATTATAAATGGCTTCCTTGGGGAGAAGGGGGGGGGCAGACTGCGGTGAGATTAAACTGTTATTCCAGGTGGCATAATAATGTAATGGATGTAATGCATCCAACAGCCTTGCTCATTCTGTGCTTAGATTTTGCTTTGGTTCTTCGGTAGAAATGGGATTGCAAACTGTTAGGCTTGGTCTTGTAGCTGTCCTTTGTGGGAGTATAAGGACTTTTTTTAAAGGGTATTAATTATTACTATTATTATTACAGTTAAAATGAATATAATCTGATCAAAACTAAAAGGGGGAAGGGGGCGGGAAAAGGCTTCATCAGAGTCTGCTGGGATGGGAACTTCATGCAACCAATTCCAGGTACACCCCCCAGTATCTAAGTGTTTATTCTCTTCTTGCCACCTGCTGAAGGTAGCTTTCTTTTTCATATGTTGCAATAGTAGATTAGTCTTCTGACAGCTAAGCAATGGGGAGGGGGATATAGGATATAGGTAGCAGCAGTTAGATAATCAATTAACAAATTATAATGTCTGCACATTAAACCTTTGTTAAAGGCAGAGGAGCTGGCTAAGCTGCATATGTCCCATACAATTAAAGCGCAAGCGCGCGCGCACACACACACAAACCCTGAATCCTGGGAACAGTAGTTTACCCCAAAGAACTGCTGCAGTCTCTTAGCACCCTTAGCAAACTACAGTTTTCAGGATTCTGTTGAGGTGCTTTAATTTGCTTTAAATGTATACTGTGAACACAGCCAACTGTTCTTTTTCTGGCCACCTGGCAATCCTGGGCAGAACTGGAGTTTTGACTTTTGTATTTTTTGCAATGCTGTACCTGTCTATCTAATCAGAAGTAAGCTCCACTGAATTTAGTGGGATTTAATCCCAGGCAAGTAAGTATAGGATTGCAACATCAAGCTGCCGGTATAATCAGTTGAGTGTTAAATGTTTTTCATTTTTGATTTATGTTTCTGCTTTGATTTGTTAGGATTTTATCGCATTCTGCTTTTTTATTGAGAATGCCCTGGGAACCATTGGTTGTAAGGGCAGTAAAATATGTGAAATAAATAAATTAATAGAATAGCAAAAAATAGATCTAGCAGCTCTTTTATAACAGTTCTCCTGGCAGAGAATGTAGGGCTCAAACATTGTCTTTCAAAATATACCGGTATGAACGTAATAAGGAACAACGGAGGAATAAACCCAGTAAGTAATGTTGATTGATGTACACTCAGCCTTATCCCACATGGAACAATTAGTCTTATGTGTGACATGAAATGGCTCCCTGTGCAGCAATCATGCTTCTTCATGTTGCAGAAAAGCAAATACATTCCCTTTTCCTGAACTTCTACTTAAGCATGTGTTATTTTAAACCATTCCAGGGAGAGTTGCCAAATCAGAAATGTAGAAGAAAAACTTTGAAAAAACAACAGTAGGCTCCCCTCTCGCCACTGTCTCTGGCACCGAATGAAACCTTATCTCAATTCCAACCTTTAAATCCCTGTAGCCAAGAATTTTCGCAGTTTGTCTTCTCATTGTCTCTAGCACACGCCTGTATTTTACTCCAGTTAAAACCCAATTCGCAGGATATCCCCTGCTTCCAGGAATGGATGGGGGGGTAGTCACAGCAATCGGAGTGCTCCATGCACCCAGTGCCTTTACCTGCCCTCACATTCCATAGGGAAGCGGGTGCCAGACTGCAGGGCAATCCACAGGTGAGAGGCCATTCCTCTCCCACCCAGAGAAGAATTCAAAAAATGAGTTTCCCCATCATTCTTTGTTTATCTCTGTCTGTCTCTCCCTGCAATGCCAAGGGAGACCTCCATTCCTGGCGCAGGCAGAACAGGAAGCCCAGAGAAGGGTAAATTTTGAAGGATGGCTGTGCTTTTCGGTTCATCTGTTGTTTCATACCTAACCCCAAGCCATGAAAGATCTGAAAAGCCACATCCAATATCTTGAATTGGAATCCACACTGGACCGAGAGCCAGAGAGAATGATAAAACACTGGCATGAGGTACTCAATATCCAGTGGGGAAAGGCAGGAAATGGAGCAAACTTATTTTCCCTCACCTGTATCCTCCATTTCATTTTAAAAAGAAAAAACAATACACACCCCTTTATATGTGAACAAGTAAAACATGTAAATCTTATAAAACATTGCTGAACCTGGCTATGCAACTCTTTCCCAACAAGGAGAGGCTGATGATCAGACTGGAGGAAGGAAGCACATCAGGGTCCTCTATAATAATAATAAATAATAATAATAATAATAATAATAATAATAATAATAATAATAATATAATAAATTTTATTTATACCCCGCCCTTCCCAGCCGAAACCGGGCTCAGGGCGGCTAACACCAATAAAATTACAATAAAATATAAAAGAAAGAAAAACAGTTAATTAAAATACAGGTTAAAATACAATTTAAAATTTAAATGCAGCTTCATTTATCGCCCATAATCAAAACCATAAGGGGAGGAAACATCAGACTGAGTCCAACCCGAAGGCCAGGCGGAACAACTCTGTCTTGCAGGCCCTGCGGAAAGATGTCAAATCCCGTAGGTACGAGGGTCCTAGGACGCATAGGGCTTTAAAGGTCAAAACCAGCACCTTAAACCTGATCCTGTACTCCACCGGGAGCTAGTGCAGCTGGTAAAGCACTGGATGAATGTTGTCCCGTGGCAAGAACCCCGTAAGGAGCCTCGCCGCAGCATTCTGCACCCGCTGGAGTTTCTGGGTCAGCTTCAAGGGCAGCCCCGCGTAGAGCTTTCTCTAGTCTGTGGTTGTTCCTTTCCATTGGCCATGATGACTGGGGCTGATGGGAGTAGGAGTCCAAAATGTTTGGAGAGCTCCAGGTTCAGGAAAACTGCTCTATAAGGTTGCTGCCTTTGCACCACATCCTTTGTTTGGTTGCTATTGGCTGCTACACTCCCCAGCAGCAGAGTAAAAATAAGGCTTAAGGTCAACATATGCACAATATGTTGGTACTCAAAGTCAGATACGGTATTACAAGGGGACAATGCACACAGGACTCTGTAAATATCCAGGTTGGTCACTAGATGCTTCATTTTTTCTCAAGCGGGGAAAAAAATTGGCTTATTTGTAAACCCAGGTCTTTTGAACAAAGCATTGATGCTGCTTCTATGAGAAGCTTAGCTGAGCAAAATCCATAGTTACATGCAAAAGATTCCTCCTCTCTCTCTTTATGCCCAAAGAGATGTTCCATTGGGATTAACTAATTCTAAAAAGAGGAAGGCATTTTAAAATGTATTGTGAGCAATTAGAGCACTAATGTGCATCTGTAATGGATAGCTTGAATAAAACAAGTGAAATGGTTCTGTTAATGGCTAGCATTTCCAGCTGGGATAATTTCCTTTGTTCTCCTGTTCTTTTAATATGAATTGAAATGTTTGCTTAGTCTAAGGCAGCCTTTCCCAACCTTGGGGCACCAGATGTTGCTTAACTACAGTTCCCATCATCCTCAGCCAGCAGGGCCAGTGGTCAGCAGTGATGGGAGATGTAGGGTATTTACTCACCCTTCGAAGTAATCTTTGATGGCTTTACAGAATTTTTTCTGTCTTGAATTTTGGAATATTAATTTGGAAGTTTCAATGTCTCCTGTAGACCTCAAGGACCCAAGTAGCTTGGAAAGATTGAATTGATTGTAAAAAAGAGGAGCCATTAATATATAGACTGGAGTACCAATATAGCAGGAATTTCTGTTAATTAGCTCCACTGTGTAAAATGAACAGAGCTACTCAATAGCCTTTCCATTTGTTTTAATGGAGTTTGCACATAACATGTTCCCTGGAACTCTAATTGGATTGTGGCCTGAGGAATATGAATATGAGCTTCAAAAGAGTCCAGTTGGGGTGTATTAGAGATAGTTTTGGACTTTGGCCAGGGTGATCATAGTTCAAATTCTCACTAAGTCACAGTGACTTTGGTTCAGCCACACTCTTTCAGCTTACCCTACCTTACAAAGATTCTGTGTTGATATAACAGGGAACGCCATGAGCAATTTTGCAAACACGAGAAATCGTTGGGGGTATCCCTTACACACCACAACCCCACATGCAGCCCAACCGTGTGTGTATGCACACACACACACACACACACACACACACCTCTTTCCTCCACCCCGTCAGCATTTAGGCTTGAAAAAATGGCGCAGATCCTCCCCCCCCCCCCAGCCTGGGGAATAGGGGGATGTGTGATCTTCCTGGACAGTAAAGTTGGGGAAGTAAAAGTTAACTTTTTCCCCCCAGCCACAATCTACAGGATGATGCCTCCTGCTCTCTCCTCTGCCTGCCTGCAAAAATCAGGCTTGGGGGGAAAACCTTCCATTATAGCCAGTAAAAATTCAAGCTGAAACTGCAGTGGGGGAGAGGGCTGATAGCAGGCAGTCACAACTGGAGAGGATTTGTTAACCATTCCCTCTCCAGTTGTGACCCCTCCCTCTGAATCTCTCCCCACACTGTATGTTCCAAATGCAGTTCCGAATTCAATTCAACACAGTTCCAAATTCTACCATTTTAAAATCGAAGATGCAGAGTTCCATATATTTTGGCTCTCTGCGTTAGTCAACCATTATTTATGGTCACCATTGACCCCTCTCCTACTTTGAGTCATCCAGAACACACAAGAGGACTCGGGGAAGCATCTTGGGCCATCCTTCATCTCGCTCCAGAATTTGAAAACACTTGGAAGCAACAAGAGAGATTCTGGTTCCCCTCTGAATGTTGACAAAGCACAATGCAAAATGAACATCTTCAGATGTTCTCTGCCTGTGCCAGAAAAATCAGAAGAGGAATGGGGGTGGTCTGTTGCTGTGTCACCAGTAATGTAGTGAGAGACCCAGAGAACATTGGCAGAGATGTGAAGGGATTTCGCACCGTGCTTGACATTCACAGGCAAATGCACACTGAAAATAATGATATTACTACTACTACTACTACTACTATTCAGTTTATTACACGCCCTTCATCAATAGGTCCCATCTAGACTTATGAGGATTCCTGTTGTTGTAGGAATTTCGGGGGGGGGGGAACTTCCTTTCAAAACACCCCATTACACTATTTGAGACATGAACAGAGAGGGTGTCTGAAAACAGCACAGAAAGACAGGCCTCACACCATTTTGACTCCTGACACCATTTTTGACTCTCAAACTGACCAGGTGTTTCTCTGCAAGGAGGAAGGGAGTGGGAAAATCTCCCCATTGTCTCTTTCCTCGGAAATCCTGTCTTGAGGGCACACTCAAGATATGAACAGGGTGTGGGCCTGTGACCTGTGACCTAGATTCAGGAATTAGTGGTTATAATAACAAAAGAGTGGACTGCCCAGGAAATGCAATCAGATAAGACATTATCATGTGAAGTGGCAGACAGGAGGTAAACAACTCAAGATTTCTCCTGGGCTGGAGACCGCCTTTTTCTATGATGTAGCTGTGATGTATCTGAGGGGTGGTCCTGCGTTACACCCCTTTTAGTGATGTATGTATGACGTATAGGGGGTTGGTCTTGAGGGGAAAGGGGGGGAATTTCAAAGTCTATATAGGAGCTTGCCCACCATTGTTGGGGGTCCTTTTCCTGCTCCTGTGTGAGAGGAAAGCACCCTGTTGCAACAGTGAAAATAAAGGCTTTGCTTCTCAATTTTTCTCTGGTTGGCCTCTGTTTTTACTCCTACCGATGGAGAACCTGCAGGGAACTTGCAAGGGCTCTTGTGTACCCCATAAGGGAATAAGGGCAGATTTTTCTACAACAGATGGTGACTCTGGTGGGACTTCGGTTACCCGGACTCTGGGGGCAAAGGAAGGATTGGTGATCCCGTGCACACCAGGCCATTTGCCAGGAGGAGCAACCAATCTTCCATTGATCCCAGGGTCTGGAAATAACTGGAGTTCTAGCGAGGCTTTTTAACCAGAGGAAGCAAAGTTTTTTTTTTTTATCAGGCCGGCCTTAAAACAACCAGTTAAAAGATCCCAGGATCTCCAGGAAACAGCCCGTGCGTCGACGTGAGTATAAATAGGAAATTTGGTTCAGGGGTGGGTTCTGCCACAGCAACAAAACTTACTGTTCTCCTTTCCTTCTGAACTACCCTAACCTACTCCCCCCCCCAAGCTCAAAAGCCCGTCGGAGTCTGCCCAGGTTGAGAGCTTGTGGGTCCCTTTCTCCCAAACCTCTTCTCCTTCTGTCTGCCTCCAAGGCTCAAACTCTATCGGAGTCTGGCCAGGGTGAGAGCCTTGTGAGGACCCTCTTTCCTAAACCTTGACGGGTGCAGCCGCAAACCGCCTCGTGGAGACCTTAATTGGGCATGACCCACGAGAACGGGAACGCAAGGGCGCCCATTCCTTTCTAACTTTTAAATTTCTCAGTCTTGATCTGGCATTGCAACACTGCAAGCGTTCAGTAAGGGCTGATCTAGATTGTAAGAGGCAGGGAGTTGCTGTGGCTCCAAATTAGTTAATGTGGGTGGGTTAGTTCCCTATCTTCCCTATCGGAGTTTGTCCATCCTTCCCTATCGGAGTTTGTCCAACTTCCCTATCGGAGAGTGACCACCTTCCCTATCGGAGTTTGACCACTTACCTGTCGGAGATTGTCCACTTCCCTGACACCCAGAGATTCCCCAGGTTCCCCGGATTCCCCAGGTTCCCCGGATTCCCCAGGTTCCCCAGATCGGAGATTGACCAGAGAAGCCTAGGTAGAGAAATGGGTGCACCCCTATCAAAGAGACAAAGTTCCCAGGCTCCCGATGAGAAAGAAGCCCAAACTGGTGCTTATTTCCCATCTGGACTCTGAAAGACCCCTTGAATTTGTGTTTAAGAAACTTTGTGTCTGTGTTTAAAAATTGGTTTGTGTTTAAAATTGGCTACAACTTCTCTTAACTGTGCACAGTGGGGGAAAGAAATGATTTAAAGTTTCATGTAAGGGCTTGATCAACCCAAAAACATGGCAAATATTGAAAAGTGTGGAAGTGATGTGTACATTTTTTTAAAAAGAGGCTACAGAAGGCCAATTTTTCTCCAGAGAGTAAGCGTTTGTGTATATTTGTTTTCCTGCAGTAAGGAGAAGCAGGACACAAAAGGAAATGGGAGATTGGTAACTTTGAAAATGGTTCATTTAAACTTTGAATTTGTGAACTCACAATGTTCAAGGTCTGTGAAAAAGGAAGGCTGTGCTCTGTACTTAATTTTTCCTGCTGTAAAGTTTTAAAAGTTAAGCACAAGATGCTTTTCAATATAAATTCAGTATCTGGCTTAAAGTAAAAGGTCTTTTGAGGAATCCTAAAACTGCTTTTAAAATGCTTTCCCACTCCTCTTTGTTCTATCTGAGTTTTTTCCCCCCCTTCCTTTCCCATCTTACTTCTGTGCTTAAACAGGTAAATCTACTCCTGAGTAAGCTTTGGTTGGCAAGGGGGGGCAATGTTTGCTAAAGGTACCCCCCATTCCACTTTCCTATGTGTGGTCATTTTAATTCATTGGCTCACCAGGCCTTAGGAAAAATTGTTCAATTATTCTCTTTTTAGCCTTTCTAAAAATCACTTCTATCAAATCTATGGCTGTTTTATTATTTGTGGGTGGTTATATTAACTCTTGAATTAAACCTATTCCTTATAAAAGACTCTCTTCCTATCTAATCATTTATCTAGGTTAAGATCTGCAAAAGGTTCTGTATAAAGTTGGGTACTCTTATTTTCTCTTCCTTGTTTTGATTCCTTAGAACATGTGCTCGCTTACATGATAGGGGAATGATAGTGTGTCCTTCCCCAGATGTGTCTGTGTACATAAGTATGTGCATCTCTCCAGTAGTAAAAATCTTGCTTTGAAAGGGGGGTGATAGTGTTGAGATCCCTGAATTTCAGAAGGATTGGACTAAATTACTCAGGGTCCCTTCCAACCCTACAAATCTCTTCCTGAGAAAGGAATTAAATGGTAGAATGTATTTTGTATGTGGTGTAAAGGTGCTAAGTAGAGAGAGAGAGAGAGAGAATGTGTCTTACAAGCATTGGAGGGTAATTTTTAAATCATGGTGGAAAGATTGGTTTTCAGAGTTTAGAATAGAGTGTGTGTTGTTGTTTTTTTTCCTTTAAGGAGTAATTATCTAAGTTTTACCATTTAAAGTTTTATCTAAGTATCATTTAAAGTTTTTTAAGCACATACAAAATTAATCAATCAGAAATGGTAAAACTTTAATGAACAATAAAATATGAATTCTGACCCTGTAGCCATTTTCCCATATATAAGGGGGGCAAGGAATTTCTGCCCATGGCTGAATTTGTTAAGAATATTTGACTTTCTGGGCCATTCTTACTCATAAATAAGAGGGTGGGGATTTCCACTAAATGGCCAGAGAAAAGAAAAGACAAAGAAAAAAGATAGCCCACATTTTAATAGAAATCTGTACCCCAAATCCTGTAGATAAAGGAGGCATTGGTCCCAATTTCTTTGCCTGGGGTGCAGGTATGTTTATTTGATACAGTAAACATGAGTCATTAAATTATATCTAGTTTTGGTGGAAGGGTGGTCTGGATGTTGCAGTCCTATGTAAAGTTTTAAGATTTATAAGCCTATCTCCTAAGCAGCAATAAACAGGAAATAAAATGTGTCAGAAATGGCTTTAAACTGACCAAACCGGAATTTAATTTGACTAATTTATTGCTGATTTTGGTAATAGCATGAACAACTGGATTTCTGTTTAAAATCTAACTTTATTCCTAAAATTCTACTCCCCACGCTTCTCTCCCTTTATTCAAATGGTAATTTAGCCAACAGATGCTATTCTTTCAAATGGTACAATAGATTTATGAGTCATGAACTCTGTATGTGCACAGAGGCTATGTCAACTTTAAAAGAAAAGGGGGGGGAAGGTTTTTTTTTTAACTAAGAGGTGACAAGGTCATGCTCTATGTAAAACTTGGAGCCCTTTGCTCCAGGGGCTACTTGAGGAATAACAAAAGAGTTAAGTATTGGGCCATAAAAAATAACATGCCAAAATCTTTCCACAGGTAAAATGGGAGGGTAGTGATTTAAATGAATTTTAGAACAGGTTTTCTTTAATGCATTTTAGGAACATCTCCTGACAGAGATTTCCACATGAAGCAATTTTCTCTTTCAACAGGATATTCAGGTCCAAAAGTGTGGAGAAAGAATTTGCAGTTCTTACTGCAAATTCTATCTCCAAGGGGGGGAGGAAAAGGAATGGGGAATTGTTCTCTCCAGGTGACAGACAGAGCAACCAAGATTCCATTGTTCTCTCTCAGTGGGCACTCAAGATGTGTTATCTCACATTTGCATTTCAACCCAAAGCATTTACCTCTGTTAATCCTTCCCTTCCCTCAATCTAACATGCAAGATTCTTCCACAGCTTTTAGCAGGATATTTGAGAAGCCTCAAACTACTTCCCTCATAAAGAAACATTTTTTTCCCTTTTCTTTTCTTTTTATTTGGGATATTTAAAATTAAATTTGTGTGTTTTAGCATTTATTTATTTTTGGTTCCTTTTAAGTTTTTTTCTCCATTATTTTACTATTTATTTATTTTTTTTTGGAAAAATTATTTAACTGGTGATCTAATTTTTGTTTTTGTTTCCTTTTAATATTTTATCTTTAGGGTAATCAAATTTTTGTTCTTGCTTCCCTTTAATATTTTTATCTTTAAACAGCAGAAGATCACAGAAGTAATTATATAGAAAAGTGATAATAATATTGACATGAATAAAATGCGTAACTCTAAAGTTTTATTGTTTGCAGCTTCCCAGAAAAACTCAAGGAGATTCTCTCCTTTTTGGCTTTTGCTTCTTTCCTTGATAACTCTGTCTTTTAGCCCCAAACCCTACCCCGTACAGGATATCAGATGTTAATGCAGACCCAATGATGGAAAACCCTCAGCCCAATTCCTTGTGACCACAAGACTATCACCTGCAACAGCAACAGACACCAGAGTTTTAAAAGTGGCCACGGAAATCTCATTCAAAAGGACAGACTGGGGGGGGGTGAACCTGACAAAGGGGGGAAAGTTGCTCTTTAAGGACATTTTCTCTCTTTTTTTGACCTCAAGCCCTTGTACCTAATGGTTAAGGATACGTGTAAAACCAAGAATTGTCTCAAAAATCTCATGACTTCCTAAAGGATATCCAAATAGTCTGGAATTAATAACTGTATGTTGTGTGTGTTATGTGTTATTATGTAAGAATTCTGAAATGTGCTTGATAATATGTGATTTCCACAAATGGGGAAACAATTGAATTGTAAGGACGTTTTCTCTCTTTTGACCTCAAGACTCTACCCTAGGATTGAAAAGATATATTATGTTTTATGATATTATGCAGAAACATTGAACCATGTCTGACTGTATATGTGATTTCCACAAAAGGGGGGGAAACCAATTTTGTGTTTGTTTTATGTCTAATGTACTGCTTTAATTCTTATTGCTTACACTAGTGCAGGAATTCTCATGCATTTTATGCTTTCTAGTAGATCAGGCCATTTTATAGTCCCATATTTATATTATTTTATGACCGCATCTCCTTATCGCACCTGGTACTCCAACCTTCTCTATACATTTTAATTCTACCAAGGAGAAGCTTCAGGATCCATGAAAGCCCAGATAACAGAAAAATTGTATATGCTTTGATTTAGCAGGAAGGATCCCTTATAGAATTAAAATTTACCAATTTGGACAACGTGCCCTTTTTATAAGGTTTCTTTGGAAAGTAACAACCATGGGCTAAATAAATTCTAATTTGGCTCAGTTCTGATTGGGCGTGTATCCCAGGTGCAATGAACTTTCTTTGGTCCCCTTAGAACAACTGAGCAATTTTCCCATGAGTGCAAGACCAGCCTATAAAATAAAATTCCATAGGAAGGTTAGGCAAGGACATTTCTCTCATGACGTGTTCAAAGTCTATCCAAATCTATGGCAAGTGCCAGGCGCCAAGGTCAAGAGGAAAGCCCTTAGGGGATTCCCCAGGGATTGTTGCGGCTGTGGTATGGAGGTGAGACCAGAGGAAGCTAGATTTGTCACCTGGGAACATATAAATTGGCAAACAAAAACACTGCACTTTTCAGTCACTTTCCTGCTGAGTGTAAAGCATAGACCACTATTGAGAAAATGTTTATCCCAAAGTCCTGGACTACCACAAGTAATTTAGTAACAAAATGCAACATGTGTTATTTTTCACATATTTTTTATGTCCAGCTATGTGCACTTGCAAATATCCCTTAGGGGCTTGACTTGCAAGACTTCAGATTTACACAAAGGTACCCATTTCATTTTTCCCGCCATGATGACAAACCTCCAAACAGCCCCCACCTTTTCCGAAGTTGTCCCAATGTACTACCTGGGAGAAGGCGAATACGTGACCACAGATTGTGTGAGGCAATGATTGGTTGTTACACAACAATCTTGCCTCAGAGAGGGGGATTGTTGTAGGAATTTCGGGGGGGGGGGAACTTCCTTTCAAAACACCCCATTACACTATTTGAGACATGAACAGAGAGGGGTGTCTGAAAACAGCACAGAAAGACAGGCCTCACACCATTTTGACTCCTGACACCATTTTTGACTCTCAAACTGACCAGGTGTTTCTCTGCAAGGAGGAAGGGAGTGGGAAAATCTCCCCATTGTCTCTTTCCTCGGAAATCCTGTCTTGAGGGCACACTCAAGATATGAACAGGGTGTGGGCCTGTGACCTGTGACCTAGATTCAGGAATTAGTGGTTATAATAACAAAAGAGTGGACTGCCCAGGAAATGCAATCAGATAAGACATTATCATGTGAAGTGGCAGACAGGAGGTAAACAACTCAAGATTTCTCCTGGGCTGGAGACCGCCTTTTTCTATGATGTAGCTGTGATGTATCTGAGGGGTGGTCCTGCGTTACACCCCTTTTAGTGATGTATGTATGACGTATAGGGGGTTGGTCTTGAGGGGAAAGGGGGGGAATTTCAAAGTCTATATAGGAGCTTGCCCACCATTGTTGGGGGTCCTTTTCCTGCTCCTGTGTGAGAGGAAAGCACCCTGTTGCAACAGTGAAAATAAAGGCTTTGCTTCTCAATTTTTCTCTGGTTGGCCTCTGTTTTTACTCCTACCGATGGAGAACCTGCAGGGAACTTGCAAGGGCTCTTGTGTACCCCATAAGGGAATAAGGGCAGATTTTTCTACAACACTGTACATATACCTGAGTTGCACTCCAGCAATGGAGTTGCTTGCCTTCTGAAATGCTCACCCATCCACATTCACCAGCTACTCCATTAAAGAGATGAAGTGAGTATGAATCCCCTTGCCTTGTACACAAAAGGAAATGAGCAGCTAGAGTTTACAGAGATTCAACAATTTCCTTTGGAAGACCACCGACAGCATAAATCATCCCCGTCAACAAGTTACCTTTCCTGCAAAAGAGCAACATGCTGAATGCTGTAATTAGCCCTAAACTGTTACTTAAGCTGCTGAAAAGCAGCTTTTGGCTTTCTGCTGTGGGTCTGACTCCCCACTTGCTTCATTGGCATAAATCAGGAATGAGTCATTTGGAGTTGCAGCGGCATGGAAGCCAAGTGAGTGAGGGCAGAATCAAGCCCTTCAACGTCAATTTGTTCCTCTGTTGCTCTTACATTATGGTAGTTCCAATGATTTCCCCCCCCCCACTTATAAAAAATGCAAATAAGATGCGTGGGTGCACTAATAAAGGGATTCAGAAATAATCTGGAACGTAATATAATGACAGCACATTGAACAATGAAGCACTCATTTGGAATACTGTGTTCCGTTTGTAGTGTCACCTCTTATGAAAAAGGTATTGGTAGCTCCCAAAAGAAAGAAGTGGGCTGGGGTATGGACATAAAGTATTGATAAGCATCTGGAAATACAATAGTAACCTATTTAGAGACATAAAGCTATTTACTGTAGATCTATAATACTGTTTAGATCTATAATGCACCATATCCCTCAAGTTGCATTGACTTATTTGGATTTTTCTTGGAACCTTTCAATGCTACAGATTTCTGGATCTAAGAGATAACCCTTACATATATTTACTCTGGTTGTATTATTGTGATGGCCATGTTTTCCAGACTGTTGTAGCACAACAGTCCCACATAGAGCTACACCTTTCAGAGTTGTTTAACGATCCATCCCTCTTCCCATGGAATTCTGGGAAATGTAACTTTGTGAGGGGATTAGGAGTTTCCTAACAATTCTCAGCACTACGGTTCCCAGGATACTTTGGGGGAAGCTATAGGCATTTGAAGTGGCATGCTACTGCTTCAAATGTATAGTAGGGTTCAAGGGGCACAGGTGGGTGGCTCCAGATGGGTGCTTTTTGTGTGGGATCAGTACCACTCACCCATGCAAAATGCCTATACCCCCAGCTTCTGTTTAATCTGGGTTTATTATTTCTGTGGGAAATCCACAAAGCGAAAACAATGTGTTGTCAACAACCTGCTAGTTGCATCTGAAAGATTCAGTTGTGATATTAAAACCTCCATTTGGAAGCATGCAAAAGAGAGAAGCACTGAATAAACCTCGACTTTAGCTTAGTTGCAATGATGCTTACTCACTTCATGCCCCTATTCATAAAATGATTTAAAAGAAGAAGCAAAAATTCTAAATTTGAAGGAAGGCTTGACCATTTAAACAATCTAATTGCATAACTGTCACATGGCATAACATTAAGTGGCTTTTAGCCAACACTTTGCCACACCATAAAGCTCTTTACTGTTTGACTCAGTCATTTTGCAGCTGTCTCATGTTGGCACAAAGGTTTCATGTCCTCACCCAGATATTTTTACTATGGGTGTTTGTCTTGACTAAGCCTTGTGGCTATACCTTCAAGCAGCACAAATGACACTTGGCATTGTGTTTGCATTAACGTGCCTGAATAAAAGAGATCTGTTGCTTTAAATCATGTTTGCTGTGACTCTGGAAACTAAGTAAACATTATCTTGGTAAAGCCTTGCATTCTAACACAGCAGGTTGGTGACAGAAGGTGCCGGGGCTGAAGGTCGCGGCTGTTTCAAGCAAGGATTTTCCCAGTCCAGGCCTCAGAACTTCACTGTAAGCTCCCTAAATCACTGTAAAGACGGGGCAGAATTTGCGACTGTGCTGAGCTGGATACCCTGTTGGTAAAACTGCCAGGCTAAGAGAGTAAACCAATCGTACGACAATAGGTGAGTAGAACAACAACAAATGGAAGAAAGGTAAAGAATTATTTGTTCTGTGGGGGAAAAGAATCATGGGTCGGAGGATGGAAAGAAGGATATAAATCTGGAAACCCTGGCAGAACATTTGGTGAGGTAAATGGGGCCACTGCATCTGATCGGGCACAGGAAGCCACTGGGAGTTATTCAAGCTGTGGAAATGCCAGTTAAACGGAGGGGGCACACCACTGGCAAAATTATAGTAACTGGGTCACCACGACAAGTAAGTAGAAGATCCAGTATTCACAAACTGACCGGGATAACACAGCTCACCAGTTCATACGAAGGAGGGGCAAACATTCCTAAAGAAACATTCCAAGAAACAATCTGCCAAATTATTGTAATTTTGAAGAGACAACGGGATGGCAAGCAGTGACTGTTCTTGGGTGCTCTTCATCACATCTCTTTTTCAAAAGAAACAATTGTCCTTTTTGTTAACGGAAATTATCTTTCCCATTAGGGAGCTACAGTATTGTTAGCCCAGCAACAAAAACCATTGATCTTCAATTGCCTACAATCCTGTATAATACTTAATGCAAATGCAAAACTGAGACATTCCATCTTTTAAAAAATATTCAGGGATTACTTGGGTTGAAATAAATCAAAAATGGTTTGTTTGTTTTTTGTCAAATGGGCAGTACTTTCAATATCTGAAAGCAGGAGGGTGATTTAGTATGAAAATAGAATTTTGAGAACATGGTTTTGAACCTGAGGCCAAAGCAGTCAGTTGAATCCAGATTCATTTTTTATATATGGGAGGAAATAGGCATACCTTCAGATTCCCCCAAATGTTAGCACCTACCCTTGCTATTAAAGTCGATTTTATAGGTACAGAAGGCCATGTATGTTAACAATAACATGTTAACTGACAGAACAGACAATGACAAAGATATTTTGAGAACATAGTGTTCTGACAGCTCTATGAATAATAGGGATTTTTCAGTCCACGCCCATTAACATTGTTAAATAACCCAAAGCCAGGTATGAAGAAAGCCACGCCTTTGAAAAGCATTTGTCTGAAAGCAAAGCAATTTAAATTTTTTAAAAGGTCATTATTACTCGGATTGAGATTTTAAAACTGCACCTGCTTGGACAAGATCAGTTGCCAGCATCCTCTTAACTGTACCATTCATAAATCAAGACCGATGGATCAGGGCCACATAAAAAGGGTGCCCTTCCTTTGGGATCTTGCCTAAATTTTAAGCCCAAGTTCTTTCCTCACAAATGCTTTTAAGTGGCTTGTCTGGACAGAGTTAAACCACCCTGGAAGCATTTTAATTTCTCATACCGTATTATATTTTATATATGCATTTTATTCTGTTGGGATGAAGTGTATTTTTTTTTAGAAAATCCAAATAATGAGATAAAAATGGCCCACTACTATGCTGCTGCTTCCTTCTCCCTGCCATGTGCCATCTTATCACCCATTTCCTTCTCCCTGGCACATCTCTCTGTGGCTGTGTATACACCAGGGGTGGCCAACTCCCAAGAGACTGCGATCTACTCAGAGTTAAAAACTGGCAGTGATCTACCTCCTTTTTGGGGGTTCAGGTCAAAGTTGTTGAGCTTTTTTTAAGAAGGAGGAAGGCCCATTTTGGGGGGATTCGGGTCAAAGTTGTTGAGTTTTTTCAGGGAGGAGGTAATGTTGAGCTTTTTTAAGGGGAGCCACTGTTGTTCAGCTTCTTTGGGGGGAGCCAATGATCTACCACAGATGTACAGTGATCTACCGGTAGATCATGATCTACCTGTTGGACATGCCTGGTATACACCATACATTTAAAGCACATGACTTCCCCCACATGACTGTCATTTGTTAAGGGTGCTGGGAGATGAGGAGTAAACTACAGTTCCCAGGATTCATTGAGAGAAGCCATGTTCTTTTAAATATATGGTGTGTACAGTCCCCCCCCTTCCATTCCCTTCTCACTCATCTCTTTTTCTCTCACCTTCCCCTGTCTTCCTCTCACCACATTGTCTTCTGCCTGACCTCTTTCCTAAGCGATGTGCTATTTGCAGCAAGGTTTCATTGCGACAGATGAAATGCAATATCAGAGAGATGACACAGATCACAACGCAATGTAGTCTAAAGTCTTGTCACATTAACTCAGGCATAGGCAAACTCAGCCCTCCAGATGTTTTGGGACTACAACTCCCATCATCCTAACAGTGGTCAGGGATGATGGCTAACAGTGGTCAGGGATGATGGGTGTTGCAGTCCCAAAACATCTGGAGAGCCGAGTTTGCCTATGCCTGCATTATCTGAAGAAGTGTGCATGCACACAAAAGCTCATACCAAGAACAAACTCAGTTGGTCTCTAAGGTGCTACTGGAAGGAATTTTTTTATTTTTTATTTTGTTTTGATCATGTTCAGTTTCACAGAAGGCAGCCTGCATTTCCCCCCCCCCCATTCATAAATTTAAGGTGCTGCTTATTACCTAAATGGCTTGGGACCACACTACCTAAAGGACTGCTTCTTCTGGCATGGGTCAGCCTGCCTTAAAAGATCATCCGAGGGGGCTGTTTTGTGTGTGCTACTGCCTTCCAGGGAGAGTCAGTGGTGGCTACAACAGGGAGGGACTTTTCCATTAATTGGAACCAGTAGTTAGAACTCTCTGCTATGGAAGGTCAGTGTGGGGCAGCCCGCATTCAAGCTGGTGTTCCGTCATTGCTTGGAATTTTTTTCTTTTTCAGCAAGCTTTTGCTGCTTACATTTCTATTTTAGTCTGGCTCTCTGTTGATTGTTATGTTACACGCAACCCCAATCTCGATGAGTAGTGTGAGATGTCCATAAAATGGTGCAAGATTCTAAGAAAGACACACCTGTTCCAGATGCACATAAGAAATAAGTTAATACCTGTACAGTAAAGGCATTCAGAACAAATCATCAAAGCAGATCACAACACAATGACACTTTTTAGCTCAACACAGCCCAGTAACAGTCTTTCACTTTCCAGCAATTTCCAGTTCATCAAGAATTAATAAGGCTTCCTTCTACCTTCTTGGTGCATACTCCAGCCAGATCTGCATTTCAAAAGCAGCTTTCAAACACACCAACAGCAATTCTAAAAAATCTTTAAAGGACAAAAACCGTAAACATGCTGCAAAAAGCACAGTGTTTCAAAATCCATTGCTACCGGTAAGCCTTGCAGGAAGAATCCCTGCAGCAAAAGTAAACAGTCAGAAATCTGACCCAAACAGCTGCTTCTCCTCCAGCAAGGCAGCTACCTGCATAGCCCTTTGTCCTGGGGCTTCTGGTTTTCATAGAGTTCTCAGTTCAAGTAAACCAAACAGCTACACAGAATTCCTTGTTGTGGAATCTTCACAAAGTTCAAGCAAATTACACAGCTACTTCTGGGCTCCACTCACAGGTTCAGTTTCTCCGGTGCCTGTCTATTTCGCTTTGGCCTTCCCTTGGGTTGTGGGTTAGAAACTCTAAACTCACACCCCAGTCCCAAAACAATTCCTGTAGCACAATTCCAGGACCAGATATCTTGTTTGTTGCAGTCGGCGTTTGGTGCCCGGATCTGGGGAGAGAGGTTGGGGCACACTCAGGCACAGTGCACCCTCTCCAATAGCAGTTCACCCTCAAAAGTTCAGCACCGGAGGAGAGCTTGCAGACCTTCTCTTCTCGCCTCTTGACTTGAGGCTTGCTCCACCCTCTGACATGGCTCCACTCCTCCCTCTGATACAGTTTTTACCACCTTCCTCTGAGGCAAAGTGGAGACTGTGGCATCTTTATGATAAATGGTTTATTTGCACATATATACAATCTGAGCCTGTGATGGAGGGGCTCACAGCATTAACACTCCAAGAGGGTCCTGTTTCTGCCATTGCAGCAGCAGCCTTGAAATTTAATCCCTGCTGGATCCAGGGATTCAGGGGGCTTGATTAAATTATAGCACTTACTAAATCCAGGAATTATGGGGAGTGTGGCGTCTCCAAACCCTGGCACCTACAACTCATAAAAATATTGTATTGGACATCTCCAACTGGACCTGGAAAGCAGGGCATAAATCGTGTTACAAAATAATATAAATAAAACATACTGCAGCTATCATTTGAAAAGCCAAATATGACACTAGGATAAAAAAAATGTGGCTATCACAACAACAAAAGCTAAAAGAAGAACCTCATATTTCCCACATATAGTTCCTTGTGTTTTGTAATCAAAATAGCACGCCATTAAGATGACTCAGGGATGGTAGTTCTTTGAAAATCTCCTCCCATTACGCTGCTGTGCCCTTTGTCACAATAACAATATGAATATTCATGAGGAAAGCTCAGGGTACTTATAGCTTTGCAGTGTTACTGATAGGAAGGTTTGAAATATAATGTGTGACCCCCCCTCTCAAAATGATCATAACCCTTTTCTGGCAAAAAAGAAGAAGAGGAGACCATAAGCCAAATGCAATATATAAATAATCGGTTTGTGTGATCACAGTATAGAAAGGACCCGTGTCAGACTGGAGCTTCTCTGTTGTCAATGCATCTTCCTGCAAAGGGGTGTTTGGGTGATAAATGAGATGACGTCCAGGGGGATTTCTGAAAGGCGGCTCTTTGTCCTAGATCTTAGGCAAGTCAATCAAAAAACCGTGAAAGCTCAAGAACTTTTGGATTTGTCTAAAAACAACTTTTGGGTTTTCCTTAAAAGAGCGCATCAATTCTGTGGGTTCCCTTAAAAAGGCACAACAACTTCTGGGGTGTCCTGGTTTTTACTCGTTGAAAATTAGCAACCCTAGGATATGGTCATCATCAGCACTTATGTAGCACATTTGAAATTTCACAGTGCTTCACATGCATTGTCGCAGCAGTCTTTACAGCCACCCTGCAAAGTGGGCCAACACAATATCCCCATGGTGCAAATGGGCTAAAAATAAGAAGAGTAAGCAGTTTGTACACTAATAATATACTACATAAACTACTATTGCCGTTGAAACCTTTCACAAGCACCCATTAAGGTTCTTGTGCTGCTCTGCAGAACAAGCAGACAAAACAGGAGAGAAGGAATGCATATGCCATTCCCCAAAGGCAACTGAGGCAGAAAGAGAGATTAAGACAGTTGCTGTTGCTCCCAAAGGGTGCCAAACTGGAAAAATATCCACAATTTACAGGCCAGTGTCTTAATCACTGAGTCTTGATTCCTCTCTCCCTTCCTTTCTTATTATAGAAGAAAGTACAGAAGAAAAATAGAAACTGAGGGTGTTTCTCAGAGGAACTGCCATGTTCTAAAAATAGGCTGAGACAGCTCCTAGAAATGCGCCGAAGAAATGACAGTAAAAAAGAAAGAAATGAGAGGCTCACTTGCGAACCTCTTGCCATTTGGGTGTCGGACTGGCAGTACAAATTCTGACCTTGGGAAATAACCCAGCATGACAGTCAGTGGGTTGACACTATCAAATTTGATGCAGTCTAGCATCTCTACAGTGTGATCTTTCCACCATACTGAGCACCAGTTACTAAGACAATTCTCTGCCAACCTCATTAAATTTATACAATAGGTCACAGAGCCGTAGATGTTTGCTCTGTGACTGTGGCACTGTAATACAGGACGCTAGTTATGTCTATCCACCGGTGCCTGTAAAATAGATACAGATATTTTCCTTCAAATCATATTTGTAACACTTTAGATATAGGCAAGCCCACACAAGAGAATTGTGCAGAATAATCTTCCAGGTCTCAATCAGGTTGGGGGGGGGTTGAGTTATTTCACAGAGTGTCTGGAAAGTAAAGCCCCCCCTCCCCTAAAATAGCCCACAAACCAGGCTTGCCTATAGAATGCTAGCATGCACCAAAAATATCCTTCAACTACACCAAGGTCTAGGACTGTGGGATAAGCAGCCTCATATAACCAACATACTTAAGTGTAATTAATGTATGAAGGGGTTAAGACCATAAAGTAAACTGTCCTGCCAGGCTTAGCTCACCTTGGGAGGGACTAGGACCTAGGTAATCAAGCCTTTGTTCCACCTCAGTCTACCTGTGAAGACATCTGAGCTGGTTGCTCCAAGCTCAGACTGCATGCCTCTCACAAGCCACTCTTGACTAGGAACTTTCACCACTGTGACTGAGCCAGGTTTTACTGCCTGTGCAACTATTTCTAAATGTTGTATTTTTTAAAGCACAAGAACTTGACCTTTGGATAATTTGTAAGTAAACCATTTTAACTTACCAAGCATGTGGCCTTTTTCTGTGCTGGGGATGAGGGCAACTTTGGAAGGAACTTGGAAGGACATATTTGAAAGGTCTAACTGCCTATATTTCCACACTTTACTTTGCTGCATATTTTGTGCTTTAAATCTCTGCTGGGGTTCTCTCACCAAAGAGTACTTGCCCCAAACTTGAATCTTGGCATCCAGGAATTCTCTTTTTGTACCTATTTTTTCCTTGAACCAACCTGGTGCCCTCCAGATGTTTGAGACTGCAACTCACAGCAATACAAGCTAGCAAGTGTAGTTGGTGAAGGCTGGTCTAGGCCCATCCTTTCCTGTGGTTCCCCCAGGAGTATACAAAGATGGGAACCTCCCATTTGCCAGACACTCCTAGACAGCTCAAAGGGCTTGGATGCTCCTATGTATGTGCACTATATTCAAGGACAGGACCATGGGAACTGTATATGTAGAACCCACTAAGTCTGTAGAAGTATGTGATTATGATAATTTATCATTTATATGCTGCTCATCTGACTGTGTTACCATACAGACTACAGCAGCTGTAGAGAAGAGGTAGCCAAAATGGAGGTGCCTCCCAGATATTTTGGACTCCAAATTCCATCATCCCTAACCATTGGCCATGCTGCCTGAGGCTGATGGTTGGGAAAGGCTGATCTACAAACACCTGACTCTTTTGTTATGGTACCATCATTGCTATTGTGATTTAACATAAACTTAATATGCACTTTCTGTTATGTTTCTATGACTCCCCAACCCCATTTTATCCTCAAAAGAAACCCTGTGGAATAGGCTAGGTTGAGAGATAATGACTTGCCCAAGGTCACCAAATGAATTTCCTGTATAAACAGTGATTTGAATCTGGTTCTTCCTAGTCCAGTGATTTATCCATTATATCATTCTGGATTTCCCAGCCCCATGGCACTACAAAGCGTGCTCCCCCCAAAAAAAACTGGAAATTCCTAGAAAAGCATTTCATCCTATTTTAAACTGCATTGTGGACATGTATATTAGAATCACTGTACATAGTGGGCTAACTCCATGCCTGCTGGAAGTTGATCTTTCTTGTTGATCTTTTGCGTGTGGTTTGGTGATTGTGTACACACCCATCCAAGCATGATCATTACAATTATGGGTGCTAGTGGGGGTGTATGGTTGCCGAGCTGCTTTAATTAATACAAAAATGGATACAATTGTGAAGAGTGCAAAGAGGAAGTAAAACAAGCATATTTGAGTATTATTGAGTAATCAACTCATAAATATTTGTGTGGTAGAAAGGAATGATGGGCGGTCAGGTACACACTCATATCCAACCTACCAAACACTTTTTTATCACAGGGGTGTGGACAGGGTGATAAGCAATGAGACAAAAGCATAAACTTTTAATACTTGTTCCACCCAACTGCTACCAGACTGTGGAAAGAGAGAGAAAAACCAGGTTGAGAATACAACTAAACCTGTATAGATTTATATTTTTTAATTCAGTATATTACCTTCTTATAACGACTAGTCTGATTTTACATGTTGAGGACCATGCCGGACTAAACCAGTAAAACATTGTAAACCCATAGTTTCTGTTTGGTAATAATCAATATTAACAATATTCGATTAAATTGTAAAATGTAGTTTACTTTGAGGTGAAGTGAAGTTCTTTTCTTTTCAAGTACTCTTTTGATATGCTGTATGGACGTAATTCAATAAATGATGCTCAGTTTGGGAGTAGAACTAATCCAATTAGTCATCAACTCAACCTGTCTTTGTTCTTTTAGTTCAGCTTTCACCAGATGTCTCGGACTACAAGGTCCATCATCAGCCCCAGCCAACACAGGTGATGGGCATGTTAGTCCAAAACATCTAGAGGGCACTAGGTTGGCAAAGGCCTCTCTAGCCTAATAAATTGTCTTGGTTCAGCCATTATGGCAAACACCCACACTTTATCAAGCCATTTTAAGACATAATATTACAAACAATCTCCACTTCCCCACAGAAATATGCCAGCCTTATTTTTTTTAAAAAAACTTCTTTACATTCCCACCTCACCAGGCCTTCAACTAGTTCATTAAGAAGAACATCAGAGCTAAAGAATTTTCATATCCTAAACATGCTTAGATGTTGCTTAAGAAGTACCAAGAAAGAGAAATAAAGTGACAGTTAATAGCACACCTGTCTTCAGTTCAGAGATCTACGCCCTCCCATCAGATGTCAAACAGATAAACAACTTTTTGACTTTTAGAAGGTATCTGAAGGCAGCCCTGTTCAGGGAAGTTTTTAATGGTTGATGTTTTCCTGTGTTTTAATATTTTGTTGGTAGCTGCCCAGAGTGGTTGGGGCAGCCCAGTAAGTTGGGTGGCTTATTATTATTAATACATATAGTTAGCTTTTTAGAATTCTAATTATTGCCTATACCTTCTGGGGCTCTTGCAAGCTGAGAGTATTGTTGCATTAAGGCTGGGGTGGTGAACCCCAGGCCGAAGAAGAAGAAGAGTAGTTTGGATTTGATATCCCGCTTTATCACTACCCGAAGGAGTCTCAAAGCGGCTAACATTCTCCTTTCCCTTCCTCCCCCACAACAAACACTCTGTGAGGTGAGTGAGGCTGAGAGACTTCAAAGAAGTGTGACTAGCCCAAGGTCACCCAGCAGCTGCATGTGGAGGAGTGGAGACGCGAACCCGGTTCACCAGATTACGAGTCTACCGCTCTTAACCACTACGCCACACTGGCTCTCTTAGGCCAAATGAAGCCCTACATTTCTGTCTATCTGACCCTTGGACTCTATCCAGGCCACATCTCTTCTTCCCCAGGTTATACCCCTCAGCAGCACTGCTTTGTATCCTCCTTGAGAGCTTTTGCGTTGCTGGAATGTGTAATTGAACTCCAATAATGCCTCTTGCTTGCATTCATGGAGGATAGAGAGGGGTGTGCAAGTGTGTACAAAGGTAAAATTTGCATTAGTTTGCTCTGCTCAGTTTTGCCTCCTGCCTGAGTGGTACTGGCATCTGACCCTCCAAAAGGTTGTCCTGAAGGGAATATGACATTCAGGCTTCAAAAAGGTCCCTCATCCCTGCACTTAAGGCACAAAAAATCATATTTAATTGTGTTTTGACTAGATCTTGGGCATTGGTGATGTAAGCTAACAGCAGCCATATGAGGAAAAGGTGTTAACATTTGTCCCAGTGAAATCTGGAAATCACCTTGAAGTGTGTAAGATTGACAGCTCTGGCCAATTTAGATTGATTGATGTTTATCCACACAACAAGGAAAGAAAGAATGACATCGAAGCAAGCTGTTCTCCTGACAACTTTTTTATCCCTCTAAAATGGAAGAGGCTTATGCTACTGTAGAATGAGACAGATCTGGGTTCTGGAATGCGATCATGTTTTACACTGAAAAATAGGCAGAGGAGGTCAAAGCTTCCTTTAATCCGTCTTTACATTTCATGATAGATTCCCTTAGGTATGGGAACTCTTTACAGAGAAAAGGACCTTCAGTTTTTCTTATGAACTAGCTTTAGGAATGTGAATAAAATAAGGTTAGCCTATAGTTTAATTAGTTCTGAAATCTTATAATGGCAGTGAAAAGGCCTTCTGTTTTCCTTAGTTTTCAATATACCGAAGGCTGACTTTTCCGACATGACAATGACTGCTTAATAGCCCCAAAGGAGCAATCCTTCTCTAAGATAACTGCTTTTAGCTGCTTCTCCTCGATGAGACCCATGAGACAAAGCACAGATTTGTGCAGGATGTGAATGATCTAAGTGAACTTTGATGTACTAACTATTATTGCAAACATGTTTTATGAACCCTGGGTATCTGCTTTTATTACATAATGAATCAATAACAGAAGTGTGAAAAAGCACTACCGTGTTAGCACAAATAGAGCAATTCTAACTATAATTTTACCTTTAAATATGTAACACTTATATGTTCAATTGTTAGCCACATGTTCTAAGATACGGCATTTTAAGAATTCAACATTTTAAGATGGATTTTTAATGTACTACGTACCACTGTTTACTTCCTTTGTTCTATCAACTATGACAATCACAGGCACACATAACTGGCCTAAAACCCTCTCAATAAGAGTATGTGAAGCACTTTCACAACAGGCTGTGTAAAGCCGTGTCTGATCCATAGGCAGCACCATGGGAAAGTGCTTTCCCTGATCCTCAATAATCAGCCCTCTATGACTTCTCTTAAACTGCAGGGGAAGTAAAGCTCCTAGTTTAAACCAGGGGTTGGGAATGTGCGGCCCTCCAGAATATGTGTTGCTGGAATCCAACTCCCATCAGTCCCATTAGGGATGATGGGAGTTTAGCAATATATGAAGGGCTACATGGCCTCTACCTTTGACAAAGTATCATAAAAGGGCAAGAAAAGTTTGGAGTTGTGTGCCATGAAGTGTGTGTCCGCAGACTCTGCTACTGCACATATTGGAGACAGGTGTACCAATCCATTGGTACTTAGACTTCCTGCCTAATCTCAAACTTTAGAAGTCAGATGTCTCATGCTATGGTGCTATGTAGGGGTGGGATTCCCCATTTTTCATACCTTTCAGGACCCCAACTTATACATTCCCAGGGATGGTATCCAAATAAGTCATTTTCAGAGCAGACCCTCTGAAACGAATGGAGTTGAAGTAATTTAAATCCAGTGATTATAATGAGTTGTCCATCAGACATAGCGCTATCATATGAATCCAATGAAGATCTTCTAGTAACTGAAATCCAGCCACTTTCCTCCTCCGAAATCAAGGACAGCTCACGCTTTGTTTTCCCACATCCATGCATCTGACTTTGTCTTTCTTCAAGGAGTCCTTTTGTAGAGTTATTATAAGCCTTTTGATGTTTTAACTGATGGACAAGAGGAAGCCAATTCAAATACAGCAATACTTTCATTGAACAGTAAAGCATATACATTCTCCACATTCTTCAAATTCCTCATCCATTGCCTAGCCAGCCTTCAGCACTGTATTAATATTTGACCTTATTAGCCTCTCTCTGTATATTCTAGAATGACAACAAGAAGCTTTCAGTATGACTGTCAGCACAGGATTGCTAACCTAAATGCAGTATAAGCAGTAGAACACTCCAAATATCATAATACCGGTATGCTACCGGAGGAGTCACTGAGGGATTTCCAGTGAAGCAGTAGCTAACCAGCCACTTTTCACTCTGCAACTCCTTCCTCCAGCCACTTTTTTCCAATATGATGTCTGCTACTGGCTAGGGGTGGTTGTGTTAGGGAAGGAACCTTGAAGGATAGGCTTGTTAAGTATAATTGGTTTAATTGACATCGAAATGGGAATGTCTATCTATTGGTGAAAAGATTTAACATAGGGAGATTCCATTGAAGCTTTAGAAAAGCAAGAAGAGCACTCTGAGCTCTTAGTGAGTTGATAATTAACTGATTGTTGTTTTCTGCTAGTGAGTAGCCTTAGATCATGTGATTAAGGTATTGAGTTGCAAATTTGCCATCTTGGAAAGGTAGTGGCTGCTTCTTGGTTCTCTCCCAGGCCGCATGGAAGGAAGATTTAAATCAGGCTTCCTCAACCTCGGCCCTCCATATGTTTTTGGCCTACAACTCCCATGAACCCTAGCTAGCAGGATCAGTGGTCAGGGATGATGGGGATTGTAGTCTCAAAACATCTGGAGGGCCAAGGCTGAGGAAGCCTGATTTAAATGAAGCTTTCCAGGAAAACAGATCTAGGCAAAATGGATGTTGAAGGAGCGAGACCTTTACTTATAGGTCTTATTTCATATTTTGTAAGATGCTGAGCCTATGACTTCGAATAGCATATGTCTTATGGAACTGTTTGGATGTATCATTGGATGTTTTAATTCTGTTGTGAATAAAGTTCTGCAAGTAAAGTTTTAATAATATTTTTGAGTCGGGACAAAGTTTCCTTCCAAAAGGAGTCAGTTCTTTTGCTTCCAGTCGCTTCAGACTGCACGATATTAATATCTGCAACAGGGCTGTGGTGATACAGATAATGGAAAAAAGAGTTCAGTACCCCTCTTCTGCCCTCCCTCATTTTTTACTGTGGTTTGACAGCAGTCTACATTTGAAGATAAAGATCTTGCATCATGTATATTTCCACCCCCAGAAGGCTAATGCTTCCAAGTCTTCCAAGTTTGAATATTATACTCCCTTCAGCTGCGCTCTGTTGTTCTTCTTGCTGCATTTCTCCTCACCTCTCTTGAGAGCTGTTACACTGTTAATGAGTCATCTTCTCAATTTCAGCACTATTTGTTTCCTAGAGGTGAAGCAAAATGTCTCTTCTGAAAGCACATCATTCATTTTAGTCTTTATGTAGCACCTTCATGCCAGTGCAATTCACCTACTCAATCAGACAAGAGTGTATTGCTTCCTATGAGGACATTTTGGGGCTGCCATATCCTACCGCCGCTCTTAACAGGATGAAAGCCACCACAAGCTGACTGATGGCATGGTGACTCATCCTGTGAATGCTCCAATAGGTTCCATCAACCGATGCCTAGCTACTGTATGAAAGCCCTCTCAAAATGTGAGTGGAAACAGGAGATGAAAGATTATGGTCTCAATAAAGAATAATATTCACAAGGCCAGTCACAGCATTAAAAAAAATCAGCTTGAGTGGCTTTAACAAATCCCCACTTTGCCAAAATGGTTGTATGAATGAGTCTTTTACTTGCTTTATGTTCCTTTACCCATGGCTTCCTAGAGCACTGAATGCAGGGGAAATTGACAATAAGCTTGATTACTATTCCGAAACTCCACAATTTGGTTTAATTATTTAAAAAATAAATAAATCATTGAGTGGTATCCAACTTCGGTTCTACTAAGAGTATATCTATTCAATTAAATCGACTAACTTATGTACAGAATGTGGTTGGATACAACCCACTATGTGCAAAGCATTAATATGACACTGGTGGCAATTGTTTGTCACAATAAATGTTGTTTTGGGAACAAGGCTGACCTCCCTGTCCTCCATTACCACAGTCACATGCAGTTTGGAAGCTTTTCCTACCATTTACTTGGGAGTAAGCCCCACTGAACTTGATGGGACTTGCTCCAGAGTGAGCCTGCATAGGATTGCACTGTTAGACTTCCATCACATTTGCACATTCTTACTATGTGCTTGGGGCTGTACACTGTACACAATCCTCTTGTTTTTTATGCCTATTCTGGATAATGACTGTCATTTTTGTTTTGTTCTGCTACATAAATGCTGCATAGTCCTAGATTAAATTTGATTTTAGTCTTATAGGGTTAGGCTGCCAGTGTTGTAGTATGGCCTTTTATATCTCCCAAGGAATTATTGTGATATGTAATTGTTCAGCATGTGAGTATGGGTGAATGTGTGCAGGTGTAGGTTGACTGAGGTACAGAATATCTGCTAACCTGGGGCTCTGGGGGAGTGGCATTTGCTGCTCAGCATGGCCGTGGTTGGTCCGGGGGTGTCACCATCTTCCTGCATGGCTGGAGGAGATGGTCACTTGATGCCACTCACCTCCAACCACACCTGTTAAATCATCAAGACAGGAGTGAATTTATGAAGCTGAATTAAAAAAAGAAGAAGCAAGCAGCTCTATACCATTATTTACTTAATGCATGTAGGGAAACTCAGACCATTCATCAATCCTAGACTATTTATCGTTAGCTGAAACAACAGCTTGGTGTGATGTCTGAAATGAGCTATATTTACATACAGGTCCAGAAAGAAACAAGTTCTGCAGACAACTGAACATTGGCAAAAGTTAAAAACAAGACTGGCTGTTTAGATTATAACTGGATTTAAAAGGTAATTTTTAGTATAAGTGTGTGTATATATATATATTGTCTTAGGCCATTAAGATGTATAATTGATGTAATTGTATACTCAGCTTTTTCTTAATGTTTTATATATTTACTGGAAATGTGTTATATTTAATTTTCAAAAAAGATTATTGAAAAACAGAAAGGTAGAGTTGTAAGAACCAGCATGGGTGGGTCTTGTTAATAAGTTAATTCATAACTGTTTCTTGTTTGTATCTGAAGCTTTTGCAAGTACAGGACGAGTGACAACAGGTCATAGCTAGTCAAGGAGGATATTTATTTCATGCATTGGTGGTGATATATGCGGAAAGGGTGGACATACAGCAGACATTAAACTGTCCTGTTGCTCCAGATCCAGTTTTAGTTAAGAATTATGAAGGGAACAAGAGAACTAGCTTGATTTTTCCTATCTTGTAAAACAACAGCTTCCTGTTTGCCCTTCCTGTTTGCCTTAAAAAAACTCCAGCAAAGCTCTGAGAAATCAATGACATCTTTTTGCTTGGGGGGTGGGGGTGGAATTTGATAATGACATTGAATTAGAAATGTGCTAAATTTCTTATCCTTGATACTGAAGCTTGACAGCTACTACTAACGATTCTTCCTAGAGAATGGCAGTTACAATAATATATCCACCCCACAGCATTTGAAAGTTGTGAATAAGCTAAGAAGATCAGACATGAAGTTCATTGTATGACCAATCTGAACCTCTCACAGTCTTGTTCTAACCCTCTACACAAAGGTTATCAATGATAAAACTTTATTTTTTTATTAAATTTATATTTCACCCTTTCTCCCAAAGGAGCCTAGGGCAGCAAACAACAAGTGATAAAGCTATAAGAATGCCTTAAAAACAATTCTAATAGAGATGCAAACTGGGAAAGAGCTCAACTGAAAAGGGTTGTTTAAGAAGGAAGGTCTTTAAGAGGCACTGAAAAGACAGCACTTATTGGCACTTGTCTAATATTTAAGAGAATTGAATTCCAAAGGGTAGGTGGCTGTCAGGGAGTCTTGATATCAAACGAGCGTAGTTAATTAAATAGAAGATTTATTGCAAAAACAAACAGAGTTCATCGGAGTGGCGATCACAGCCGTCTGTCTATAAATCAAAGATGTCCCTTCTAAGGAGGGTGTTTCTGGCAAGACCAGAAACAGCCGAACTTCCTCTTGTGACATATTCTGTCCCATACACCTAGACCTAAGACTAAGGGGGTCAGCTCCCACCCCTTCCTCATTCTCTGAAACAGTACTTCTGTGGTCCTTCCCGCTCTCTGAGCTGCTTTTGTTTCTAGCCCCTACATTTTGTCCTTCACTAGCGCCCTGGCAAGCTGCCAGCCAACTCAGACTCCGCAATTCTGCTATCAGTTGACATTCCTAAGGGCGGGGGAGTTGGCTCTGGCTATAATCATCCTGTCTTGCAGGTAATCCTCTCTCTTCCTGGCTACTTCCTTCACTGGGAGCTGGCTGCAAACTTTCCCTGAGGGGTGGCTCATTCATGACAGTGGCACAACAGAAAAGGCCCGATTCCTATGCTGAGCAGAGAAGAACTCCTGATATGATGGTATATGCAGGGGGATCTTATATGCAGGGCATAGAGATCAATTGGGTATATAAGAGGTGAGCTGTTCAATGAGATTGTACATACCCGAAAGAAAGAGGAAACAGATCAAACAGGTTGGGGTCCTGGGCCCCACTGACAAAACTTTTAAAACAAAACTTGTCTCAGCTACCAGTAATAGCTGGGGTCATCCAAGACCTTATGTAGTCCAGCAAGGCCTATAGAGCAGTTGCCACCACCTCACTGAGGAGCTGGCTGTGGCAGCTTAAAGGGTCCTTGTCCAGTTCTGCAGGTGTCAGGCTGGAGGGGAAAGGGGAGGTGCCAAAGGTCCTTCCTGAGTAGAGCTGAGTAGAGCTGCTTGTATTTTCCTTAGGGTAGCATAAGGGGTCATGTTCTGGGATCATTGCACTTACTAATCTCCATCTAGATCCTTTTTGGTGCTTTCTGTTTGTACCATATGAATAGACAATTTAAATGAAAGTGTAAAATTGTGTCTTCAAGGGCGTCAGATAAGACCAAATGTTTCCCACTCAAAAATAACTCTATTGCAGAGGAATTTGGAGTTTAGCTTGAACAGTTTTTCAAGGTAATCATGACATACCATATCCCGATGCAGTTTTTTGAAAGCATGATAACTCTAATATCAACATTTAAATTAATGTTTCAGACAGTTTGTTAACACCCTTGCCAATAACAATGAACCATAATCAGGAACATCCCCTAACCTTCACCCTTACCATCCTGTGTGTTTATGTATCTCCAACTGAAGATTACACTTCCTGCATCTGATGAAGTAGACTTTAGTCCATGAAACCTTGGGTCATAATAAAATTTGTTAGTACTTAAGGTGCCACAAGACTGTTCATTTTGCTGCAACAGAATGATTAATATGTCTCCCCTCTGGAAATTCTACATTGTTATAGATGAAAATTTTCCCTTTACTGTTTAAATAAACTTTCTTACACTTTGTTTTTAATTCTAAAGCCAAGAGACCTGATGGAATTTATAAAGGTTCCTCGTTGTCTGCTTTGGTGTTATTAAACAATCCAACCTGTTGCCATGGAGACAGAAGAACTAGAAGAGGTGGAAAGACACAGTAGGAAATCAGTCCATGGTCATAGGAAGGATAGTTCTTCACAGGCAGTATCATGCGTGGACTTGATCTGCGATGATGAGTCAGAGGCTTCCGACCATGTGACTGAGAAGGAATCACAGACGCACTACATTCCTATTCGAAGAAATTCCAGGTACTACCGCTCCATCAGACTTCGGAACAGAGGGAAAGGGAGGAGCAGCAGAGAAGTTCAAACTGAAAATGTTGAAGGTAAGTAGCTGTCTAAGTAGTTACTCTCCCTTCTTTGCCCACTGAGATTGAGAGTTATGGGTAAAAGTAAAGCAAGGGTTGGGGGAGAGGGTTTACAGGAAGAACAGTGACAGACTTCTTAAGACTCTAGAATCTGGGTCCCTGCCTTCACACACCGGCTGCGCCTACTGGATATCAAGTTGCTGCAAGTCTGAAACTGCAAAAACAAGAGAGAATGCCAAATGGGATGAGATCTGATGCCATTTCACTTACAATGAAGCTCTGTTTGGTTGGCAAGACCCACAACTAAAGAAGGAACGAACAGCAAGAACAAGCAAAAGATTTTATACAAATGAGAGTGTCTGCTGGAGCAAGAGACATATTAACAGCACAGTGCTAGACAAGTTTACACACAAGTCCATTAAGTGCAATGGAACTTACTCTTTAATAAGTGTGTTTAGACTGCAGCCACGAGAACCAAACACAACAAGATTATTGTTGTCTAAACCACACAGCAAAGTAATTAATAATACTTAGCATGTATATAGCACATTTTAACCATTCAAAATTCTTCCTCTACATTATATTGATGATTGTTGTGCTTCTGCCAATAAACTTTTCTTTGCCGCCAGGTAAAGACAACTTTTGTTGTCAGCAAAGAAATGGGTTTCTCCCCAAAGAGATAGCTGTTTTTTGTTTCTCCTTCTGGAAATTAGATAACAAATTACCCCATCCTAATGCCCTCTCACAGAAGACTGGGCCCATTCTTTCTTGCAATATAACGCACAAGGTAAGTCTCTTCCCTTTCTCCAAGCAGATATCACAAGACTAAAAACTTCTACTTAATATGCTGCTCCAGTCATCATAGTATGGTTTATGGACAAAATGAGCTCTTTTGTATGCTAGGGCAGACATTTCTCCACCCAGTGAATGCAGTATGCAGCAAGGCTAACAAAACAGATTTTCTCATTAAGTCACCTGAGCTCAAGAGAGCCTCTGCACCAAGCCTGGTGCAGATGAGGAGAATCTGACCTACACGCAGCACAGATTCACAACAACTGTAAAGAAAGACATCATTGCCTGTTTCAGTCCCAGCAGAATCTATTTGAAAACAAGCTGATCCTCTACAAGTTACAACTTAAATCTGTGTAGTCTGACTAGTTGCGGTCCTACCCACTCTCTGCTGTTCCATTGCTGAATCAGCAGCTGCTCACCTAAAGAACTGGAAGAGGAATTCATGACGGCTTCAGAACGTAACAGGACTTTATGAAGAGCCAGGGAATCTCTCTTTCACCTAAGCTAACATTTATTCAGACAACTAGCAGAGAATTTTCTTCAGCCTTCATACCTCAATGGGTACTGTGCGTCTCTGTAAAGCCTAAATCGGGCATACGGAGAACCTCATCTTGCAGCATTAGCTAAAGTACACGGACAGCAACGATGGGTGAGCTCTTTTATCTTACATTTGAGATCACTGAGGTATTGTTTGTTTACAGAACTGAGCCAAGCTGATCCTACTCTGTTTATGTAGAACCGTGTCTGGGCATTTGCCCCTTGCACATGGGCTCTGTGTTCACCTGCCCCCTCTCTTATTTTGGGGTTCTGGTGAGAGAAAGCAGTCTGGAGCCAAGTGTGGTTATGGGTTTGTCCTCCTATCCTACCCACCCAAATGAGCTAGCTTGGTGTGAAGAAGCTGAAAAGGCAGAAGTAGCAGCATGATTAGCTGCTTCCTGGCTGTATTGTGCCCTAGTGTCAAGGTCAAATGTCTCATACATCAAATAGCAGACTGGCTCAGGATTTACACTTTTGCAGGTAGAAGAGGGTAGAGAAGGGCAGACAGGAAAAAGCTCCACAATCCATTGTTAGAATGAAATTTGTCACAGAAAAAAGGGCAGAATGGTAACTAGAAATTGTATGTAAACTGAATATAGTTATGTATCAAACAAATAGCCGGGGAAAGCTGGGCTGCTTATCACTAATTTCATCACAAAAAATATTTACTTGGTCCCCATTAATCCCGTGTAAAAATGCTCATACAACCATGTTCAGTGCAGCAGCCATAATAGCAATCAATGCACTGTCTGGGAGAAATGCTACATTTTCCAAATAAAAAATACTGCATTTGCGAAATGTGACATTCTTGCTACGTGAGTGTATCCATCAAACATTAAAGTGTGCAACAAATGAGGGAAAATGCATATTAACAGCAAAGTACATTATGCTGATAAAATGGTATAGTGCATCATTTTCATTCCCATCCTCCCAAATTTTAACAAACAGCCATGAAACAGATGAGATCATGTCTGGTTTCTTGTGGGAACTTTTTTTGGCTCATTTTGATGGAAGTAGAAACGCTTTCTGCAGCATGTAGGACTTTTGTCATTCTGTTCCTGGAACAAAAAGCAAACTTAAAGCCAATGCCTGAGAACATATCTCTGAGCCTTCTTTCTCAATAATGAAACTAAGTTCTAGGAAAGCTTCCAGGAAACTAAGGGCTGGGATTTCTGCAAGGTAACAGCCACAAGCTTACCTATATATGTATCAAGTAGTCATGTTTTTGTTTGTTTTTTTAAAAAAACACTGCAAAGAAATGAATCAGCCAGAAAACAAAATTCTCAACCTCTCTTTTTTCTTAATCGCAAATATTTTATAGAACTGACAGAAAACATTTATTTCTTTATTTCAAAGCCTCACTAAAAAATGGTAATGCCAGAAATGAGCTTCTGAACAAAGATGAATTGTTACGCATATTTCACAAGGGCCTGTCTCTACATGTAAAACGAGATATGACAGCCGCAGAAGAACAATGGTTGCAAAGGTAAGGAAGAAAGCAATTTCCCTTGAGATACAGGAGGCAAAAAAAAAAAAGATAAAATGGGTTTTAAATGAGTATCAAATGGATTGGTCAAATTGGATGCAGCACTTTCACATTTATTACTTTATTCCGCAGTTTAATTTTTCCATTACTCTATAAATATGTACAGGCATCAGTTGCTTGTTTTCTTTTTTATGCAGCACTTGTTGGATAATGATGGCTATAGGTTGTTGTAGAGCTCTTTCTCGCCAGTTAAGAGAAGGAGCACAGGAGCCAGAGGCCTTCATAGTAAAGCTATGGAAAGCTCTGTGAAAAGTATGGGACAAAAACTGGATTCTGGGCATGAGGGAAGACTCCACAAGGAAGGGTGTTTGAAAAAGGGGCTGCCAGCTCTGCAGGCAAGGGTTGACATAACTGAGCTCCTAAGCTCCGCAAAGGTGCCGCAGAAAGAATGTAGGTGGTCAAGGGAGACGTGGACTCAAAACAGTTGGACAACCTCTGGTTTAGGAAGTGGCAGTTCCTTCTCAATGGACTATCCTCTCCTCCTCAACCTCTGTAGACCACATACATTGCAGAACAAAGTGTTGGCCACAGACAAGCCTATCAACTATTTAAGATCAGAGAATGTTAGCTTTCTATAGTCCACTTTATAGCTCGATGAAAATGTTGACCCAGTGTGTGGCAGCTGTGGAAAAGGCAAATCCCATGCTAAGGCTCATTAGGAAAGGAACTGAAAATAATACTGCTGATACCATAATGGCATTATATAAATTTATGCTGAGACAACATTTGGAATAATGGAATCCTCAAAAAGGATGAGTTTTCCTTGCTTCCTTTGAATAAAGCCATTTGCCCACCTCATTTCTAATTCCTTTCATGGAAAAGGTCTAGAAAAAGGCAACCAAAATGATCAATTCATCTATGAGGAAAGGTTGCTTTGGGAATGGGAGAAGTTCCATGTGCCCAGTCACTTGGTGGGTGGTCTGTGAGTGCAAACAATACTCTGCTTGTTTCCCTCCACACCACTTCTTGGCTGTTAGGGGTCATGGAGTACAATCACCATGTATTAAGATTTGTAAGCTGCTTCATGGCTAAAAGCCACCAAAGCCGCATACAATTAGATAAAATAATGATGTCCCAGTTATCTGTTTAGTAAGGCGAAGTGAAGGGGACTCTGAATACTGCTACAACAGAGGGTGGTGGTATCAAGGCTACTGTATTCTTGAATATTTGTATGAAAAATAATTACTAAAGATTACAAATATTTGCAAAATTGTTACACCGTTACGGTGCAGAAATCAAGCCATTAACTTACTGGCACACTAGGTGAAACTATTAAGCCTAAAGCTAAAATACAGCAAATAAAGAAGCAAAAAATAAACAAATTCTGCCCACACAGCTTAAAGATAAATACAGTACACGATATATATCATGCTCTGAAGGTCAGCAGACTTAGGCTTTATTGAATTCACAGGGGGCATTAATCCTAAAAGAAAGCGTTTGTAGATAAAAATACCATGCAGTATTTCCTTCTCCATTTCAGATGTCAAAATATGATTGTCTGTGACCACATGAACATGTTCTGTCTTTAAGCTGCTTCATCTTAAAGATATCTGATCCCCATTACATATAAAGTTTTGCTTTGATTTCAATATAAGGCCGGATTGGCATTCTGCTGTCTTAAACCCAATGGCCAAATGATGATCAAAACTCCACTTCCCATGCCTCTCCCATCTGCCTCACCTCTATTCCCTCCATCATTTTCTTTTAAAATTGTGTTGCAAATAAATGTAATCTTAACTATACTCTTCAGCATAAATGTATAAACTGTTGCCGGAACATGAGAGAAAATCACTGCTAATTAGATTTGAGTGAACCCATGGATAGAAGTAATCACACCAGTGCCCAGAGTGCTTGCAAAGCTATGGGAACAGGAAATAGGAAACTAGGAGCTAACTTCAAATTTGTTGCAGTTTTTGTCAGAGACTGGAGAAGTGCAAGTGGAGAGACTTGTGTTTCAACAAATTGTGAACACTTATGTAGAGTGTCGGTGACCAAATGCTCACAGCCAGAGACAGCTTTGCCATACAGGAAAGTCAAGTGTCCTGCTTCAGACAGCACCATAGTGGGAGGATAAGTGAAGGCAGAAATTGGTGTCTGAGTGATCAAGCAAAATCTTTGGCCCAAGCAGGCAGATGGATACATTTGGGGTCTGCTTCTGGCAGCAAAATGTATTGATCTGGCACTGCACACACAACTTGTTTTAAATGACTGGCAGTTCTGTATTAGTCCTTATAAGGAAGCCCTATAACATGCTCCCTAAAAATTTTCTGTTCCTGATTCATTGACTAGTTACAAGAATAAACAGTACAAAGTTCATACATACTTGGCAAGTCCAGAGAACTTTAGCTGCATGTCACATTTACTGCAAATCCAGCCCAGTAACCGCTGTCCCTGCCTTGAATTAAAGACAAAAAAACCTCAGTGCCTTCAAAAGCAAAACCTGATTCCTCCTGTGGTGTTTTTTTAAATAATGTATTTGCCCACAAAAAAGTAAGGACAAGAAAAATGCTATTAGCCATATAAAATTCCTGCATGTTATTTAGAGAAATGGCAATGCCACAATTACCGGTAAGTATGCAGGAATCATACACAATTACCGGTAAGTATGCAGGACCCAGGTGGCACTGTGGGTTAAACCACAGATCCTAGGGCTTGCTGATCAGAAGGTCGGCGGTTCGAATCCCTGCGAAGGGGTGAGCTCCCGTTGCTTGGTCCCAGCTCCTGCCCACCTAGCAGTTCGAAAGCACGTCAAAGTGCAAGTAGATAAATAGGAACCGCTCTGGCGGGAAGGCAAACGGCGTTTCCGTGCGCTGCTGTGGTTCGCCAGAAGCAGCTTAGTCATGCTGGCCACATGACCCGGAAGCTGTACGCCGGCTCTCGGCCAATAAAGCGAGATGAGCGCCGCAACCCCAGAGTCGGACGTGACTGGGCCTAATGGTCAGGGGTCCCTTTACCTTTTATGCAGGAATCCTCCTTCCCAATAAAGTTATGCTATATATCCCTAGCTAAATGTTTCTTTCCACATAATTCCCCAGACGTTTTGCAAAAGCAGGAGTCTCCAAATTTGACTTGAATTGAAGGCATAATTCAGTGCCAATATAGGGTTATGAGTTGACCCACTCCCCATTAAGGAAGTTCATTAGACTAAGGACTAAAGTACACCATCTTGGCAAATCTCATTTCTAACATTTCCTTTCTTGCAGGGGGAGGGGGCTCAAGGATGCTTTCCTCCAACAGGGTTTACTTCAGGTTTCAGAAACAAGACAGCTAGGAGGAATGATTAAAAATGGCCTAGGGGCAACTGAAAGGAGACTTGGCAGGCAGGGAACTGCCTCCCACAAGCTGATTCTCCTCTGCAGTTTCCCTAATCCAGTCCCTATATTAGCATGAAAGGGGGGAAAGGGGCTAGGAATGTGCTGTAGCATCCTTCGAAATCCCTTGATTCACTTCATTTGGACTGTCCAAATTCACCTCCAAATTCTGCTTTCGGCTAACTTTAGTAATGATCCTTGTTACATGATGTAGATGGAAATGTTCTCATTTAAAAAATAACCAAAAAACCCAACACAAATATTTTAGCATAATCTGAGGTGTATATTTCCTCTTGGTTTGAATAAAAATTGCTTAGAGGAAGTTTTTAACACCTTGTAGGGTGTTTTTTCCACCCCTACTAAATTTTTTTTTTGCTATTATATCATGGCAGATATAAACGAGCTAACCTCAGCTGCTAAGAGAGCTACAGCAAATTACATTTAGCAAATGTAAATAGGATTTTAAAATGTAAATAAGCTGTCAGTTTCACTTTTGCATTGGAAAGAAAAATCCCACATACCTGAAATACACAGGAACTGATGTCAGAAGTAACCGAATTGTGAAGGAGCTTAAGGACTTACATGCAATCATGGGGGGGGGGAGGATAAATGAAGATTTTTAAAATATGTATTAAGAAAATTAGTAGGAGACTTTGAGCTTCTCTGCTGAATTATTTATATAGGTCATATTTAAGCAACTGTATAGTACAGAACCCAAGCAAGAGCATCATAGCTAGTTCAGCTTTCCCAGCTCTGCCTTACTCTTGAGAGCTATATTCATTCCCTAAATCTATTATGGATGGGTAGAATATCACATTATTGTCACTTACAAGTCACTTCATATATCAAGTAATTGTGGGATAAGTCTGTTGATCATGCAAAAAGAGATGCCTTTGGCTTTGCATAAAAGGGTAGGGTAGATCTGGAGTCAAAGACAATACCGGTAATTCTTCTAGAAGCACTAGTTATACCAATTTAATTACTTTTTTGAGGTGACTGCTGTCTAACCTGCAATATTTATGTATAATAGAATTTAACAGAAAAAAATACATTACAAAACCATAAAAAGTTAAACCAATTTAGTAGTACATAAACCAATTTAGCAGCACATTGTTAAAGAACTGGCCAGATGCACTGAATTGTTATAAATATAAAAACTAGGCACCAGTGAATTGAATTTTCCATTAAAATGTACTCAAGTGCAGAGATTAAAGTTAACTGATCACTTTGCTCAAAAAATGTGTTACTGGATGATAACACAATTCATTATTATCCATTTGTGGTACAAAGGAGTAATAAGGCATTTTAGAAGTAATTCGTTCAAATGCAATGATGGGATAGAATCTTTAAAGAGATCAAGTATCCAAGGTCTAAATAATTTTAAATTAGGTATTGGAAACGATCCTGCTGTATTTTGCTGTATTGTTTTGCAACAGATACCTGGGTAGTTTCAAATTCAATCTTCTACTGTGCACATTTTTATTTCTTCTTCTTTACTGTTTCTTCCCTTTTAGCTGGCAGTCCATTAGCACACAACTTCTATTACTACTTTTGCTTAATCAAAGTCTTCCTGCTTTCTTTTACCTCAGAAAGGAAGTGGTATACACACCCTTTTCCCATTACCCTATGCAATACTCCTCAAAACCCAAATTCAGGTTCTAGACATTGAATCCAGGTTATGCATTGCAGTCAGGTTGCTTCCTAGTTCATATAATTGGTACTTCGGTTTATTCATTTATTTAGTAGAGGATTCCTTTCTGTTTAGATTCTACATAACCTTTGCACAGCTTCACTCATGCCTATAATCTGAGGTTGGTTCTAATATCAGGAACGACCCCCACAACCCTCTCTTCCATCATACATGTGACTTGGCATTATCTCTGCAGGAATGCTGGCAATATTATGAGGGAGTCTTCATATCTTGTGACTAGATCATTAGACCAAAATGCTCTGTTTTTCAGTCTTTTCTAGTAATCAGTGCTTTGAATTGATTGCCAAATTTGAAGTTTCTATATTTTGTGGAAACACAAAGAATTTGGGTACCTTCATCAGTGTACGTGAAGCCCAAGCATCTGTATGGAGATATACATTGAATTAATGTACAAATCAAGAAGCACAGTAGCCATATTCAATGAGTGTACAATTCAATATGTGCTGCAAAGTAAGTACCGGTAAATACTTCCCAGTCACAGAACCTTTAATTACTAATACAGAGATTCATACAACCTTTTCCTTTGAGCCACCTTTTTCAAATATTAAAGATAGTGGAAATCTGGCTCTGTTCTCCTGCTGAGGGATTGAGGTTTACCACCACAATTTGTCTCAACCTGTCCAAAATTTACGTAAGAACAGCCTGCTGGATCAGGCCAGTGACCCATCTAGTCCAGCATCCTGTTCTCACAGTGGCCAACCAGATGCCTGTGAGAAACCTGCAAGAAGGATTCCAGCACAAGAGCAGCACTCTCCCCTCCTGTAGCTTCCACCAACTGATACTCAGAAGCTTTACTGCCTCCAACTGTGGAGGCAGAGCATGGCCATCTTAGCAATACAAGACAAATACCTTTATTGGCATTGCAAGTTAAGACATTTCAAATCCTTGGGATAAATTTAAAAGGGACAGGAGTGAGGCTCCCGAGGGTCACAAGGCACTCGATTGTTCTGCTTCACCCTGTCTATTCCCTAGAGCATGGGTAGGCAAACTAAGGCCTGGGGGCCGGATGCGGCCCAATCGCCTTCTAAATCCGGCCCGCAGACAGTCCGGGAATCAGCGTGTTTTTACACGAGTAGAATGTGCCCTTTTATTTAAAATACATCTCTGGGTTATTTGTGGGGCATAGGAATTCGTTCATCCCCCCAAAAAAATATAGTCCAGCCCCCCACAAGGTCTGAGGGACAGTGGATCGGCCCCCCTGCTGAAAAAGTTGGATGGAGATTAAAAGATGGAGATTAAAAAGGAAACCACTGAGTCAGTAACGTCCTTGTCCCTGTCCGCTAGGAGGAACCTCATTTGACTTTCTCTCGGAGCCATGGGTCGCAGGTCCAGCATCTTGCTCAGCATCTGTTTGCGGAGTTTGCAGTCACCTTAGCTAGCATTCATCAATAGCGCTCTCCTCCATGAATTTGTCTAATTCTTTTTTAAAGCCATCTAAGTTGGTAGCCATCACTGCCTCCTGTGGGAGCAAGTCCCATAGCTTAACTATGCGGTGTGTGAAGAAAATCTACTTTGAATCCCTGGCCTCTTCATATTCTGTCCCTCATACAGGGTGAGTCCTTTAAAAGAGGCCCTGTGGATACAGAGCTATAGCTACCCACAAACTTGGGCATGCACATATACCCCTCTATACATAATGCTTCAACAAGCAGGCAAATGTACAATGTACCCACATGCTCATGTTTTCTGTTTTTCCTCAAATGCTCCTCCCACCTTACCATGTCCTATGCCTAGGGTGAAGAATTTCAAGTTTCCCATCAGCAAGAATATTACTAGGGCTGTCTCAATGAAATTTCTTCAACTTAACCATCCAATATTTAGTTCCATCCACTAAAATTAGCTGACTGGAACATAAAACCCGCCCTGCCCTGCCCCTTTTATGAGCTGTCAAACCCCTCAAGTAGCAAAATCATTTTAACCTCACCACCACCCCTTATTTTTCAATTGCACATACAATATGGGTCAAACTGTGTGCTTAAGCAATACCAGTATACAGCTAAATTGTTCATGTAACTTGACCCAAGTGGATACCAATTTAAGTGTGAAATAATTTTATCCAAACTGTTCTAATACAGTGTGTGTGTGTGTGTGTGTGTCTAAAATATTAAAATATATTTGAAAAATATTTTTTTCTTTAAACCCAGGAATACAGATATAGGTTATGTAACACTATTGCCTATATTTCATAATTCTTATTTCATACTGTTTGCATAATTTCCAAAGAGGCAGATGAGAACTAACCTTTATACAAATGCCCCATTTCTGAGTTTTTCTTTCAGTTCTCAAGCTTGGCATAAATATCTAGAGGAATATGTGTTTGCTCCAATTTGGCATATGAAATAGAAATTCAAATGCTGATGTTTGAAAAATATCCCTGAATCAGAACATATAATATTGAAATCCAAATCAAGAAGTGTTTTTGTAGCATGTATTATTTTCCGGTGTTTGTGTGAAATTTCTGCAGAGCTAGGAACTCAGAGGTAATGAGGGAAGAAACTGCTGAGATTTTCTAAAATCCCTAGAATTGACATGTCTTTCCGTAGTTTAGATCTGGTTTTCTTTGTATCTTTGGATGACAGTGAATTCAATTATTAATTTTCATTCTTTAAAAATAAGTGCACCAAAATAGAAAGAAACAGAAGAAAATAACTCTCCTCCTACACTCCAGCTTGCAAGAGAATGCAAACTGGACATCAGATGAACATTGTAATCTCCTTGCTGGATCAGAGCTAACATCCTTATTATAATCCAGGATTGTGCCTTCAGGGTGGTCAGGCAGATAGCCCTGAGAAACTCATGAGGAAACCTATCTATTGTTGTTTGCCTGCAGATACCGGTATGTTCTCTTGGAACATGGATGTCTCATTTTAGCTATCATGACTAATAACCAGTGGTAGACTTCTATAAATTGTACAGTCCTAATAAGAGGCTAACTTCATTCAGGATGAAAAGCCATGTCAATTCATGTGGCAAACGCCACAAACCGTATCATTGGTTGAACTGCTGCAGTTGGAACATTTTTATATGTAAGCCACCTTGCGTTCCATCAGGGGAAAAGGCAGGGTACAAACAAATATTTAATAATAACTACCATTATTGCCCACTTTTCCACACGAAAATACAAAGGGGGATCCTGAACATAAGAGTGCAATGAAAGGGAGGGGGAACTAAAACCCTTCCTTTTACCATTCTGAGTGTGACTTGTAAAATCATTGAAGCCTTTATAGGGTTAAGTGTTCCCGTTAACAGCCTTATACAAGTTGTCTGTTGCACAGGAGAGCTCTCGGGTCCAATCCCTGGCACTACAGGATCTCAGGTGGCAGAGCTGACTACTGAGTGAGACCTTGGAGAGAGGCTGCCAGTCAGAGAGGACAATAATGGGCTAAAAGGGTAGGCTAGTTTCTAAGGAACACTCACTCACAACCCCTCCCAAGTGTTTTCCAGACTCCTAGAGGGGAAACAGGTGTCCGCTCTTCTACGTGGAGATTACCTGTTTTGCCTCTGCCTAGAGCTCTCTTTCGGGGGGCGGGGAGGGGGTCTCGTTAAAGACCAGTGCGCGGGGGTGATTGGGGCTTTCTCTTGAGTTTTGGGCGCAGCTGCGAGGGACACCTCTGCTCTGCATGCTGTTCTCCACCGTGTGCGCCCGAGAGAGGGAGGGGTCTTTGTGAACAGGACAAAAACCGAGGGGTGTGGGGAGGTCACTCGAGACATTTCGCCTTCTTTAGGAAAGTGGCTGTTTGGGGAATGAGCGGAAGAAGTGGGCGCTCGGGAGCTGCGAGGGAAAGAGCAGAGGGGGCGGCGGCTGCCTCCCTCCCCCTCGCGCGCCACCGACCTTTCTTTTCTCTCTCTCTCTTATTTCCCCCTCCCGCGCAGGCTGCTCCCTTCCTACCCCGGTTACCGTGGCAACCGTCCGGACTCCCCCAGCCCCGCGCCTGCTGCGGAATCGCTCCGTAGCAGTAGCAGCCGCTCGCTGCAGGACTCGCTGCTACTGCCGTCGGTTTCGCCGCCTCGCATGGAGCTCCTGGCTGCTGCGCTCAGCGCCGCCTGCGCCCTGGACCATGAAGGCTCCGCGGAGAGCGTGGCCGGAGCCCGCCCGCCCGGCAGGTGAGCCAAAGAGGAGGAGAGCCGTTCGCCCTCCAGAGCAGAGGGCTCCCCCTTCGACGGCGACCTCGGCTTGCTGCCGGGCTTTAAAGACTCGGGAGCGGGAAGTTCGCTGGTCTTTGGGCCAAGCCGCGTGCCCCGCGTGACTGCCCGCCCCCTGTAGGGAATGTGGGGCAGAGAGCTACCCTCTGGACTCCCCCGCAGGCACCCGTCGCCAAGTCCGGAGGCTTAGTTTCCAGGTCTTCTCTCGCGGCTGCCCTACTCGGCTCGACCTCCATTTCTCTTCCCGTCCATTTCTCGGACGAGGGAGCGAGGGTTAAAGTAGCCGCTCCCCGTCTCGCCCCGCCTCGGCCACTCACTCCCCCGCTTCTGAGTCGGGGCGTCGAAGTGGTTCCCTCCGCCCCTCCCCTTGCTGCTGTGAGGGACCAGAGCCCAGGACTTTCCGAGGTGGAGGGGGGGTATAGCACAGTAGGGAGTGTGTGAGTCCCGGCACATCTCCTTTTTTGCAATGTTATCATTGGCTTGCACCTCCCTAGGAAAGGTTGCTTCCTCATTTGCCCTCCTTTCTGTTGCCCCTCGTGAACCCCATCCTTCCTTTCCTTTAGCCTGCTTCACTTCAGCAGGGGCTTACTGGATTTTTCCTTTCTTTCTGGGAGGGAGCCCAATGCGCTCAGTTTCCAAGGACCGTGGCAGTGTGAGGGCGTGATAGATCCCGGAGTCTTTTAAGTTTGGTTTATTTACCTTGGTCCCTTTAAGAGCACTTGCAGCCCATGTAGTCGCTGCTGTTAGCCCGAACTGATTCTGCCAGTAGGGTGGGAAGGAAACAGCAGGCATCCATACTCCTTGGTTTGTTGTTGTTTTTCTCACCCAAAGTGAGTCTCCTTCCATGGCTGGACCAGTTTCTAGTTCCGAAGAAAGCCCCGTGCATCCCGACTGCCCGGCTGCTTTCCCCGAGGCTCTGCAAGTGATTCATCCCATGACAGCTGACTCTTGGAAAAACTTCATTGAGCAAATAGGTAAGGCAAACACTCAGGCTGCAGTTGTGTGTGCTACTAGTTACAGTCAAATGTTCCTCCTTCTGGGAAAGTTATTTTTATTTTAATTTTAAAATGGTATTGGAGGTTCTAGTGTGTGCAAATGAATCTCACATGACCTTAGCCCCTAAGTCATATTCACCTCAGTAAGACTTATTACTGCATAAACATGCATAGGATTGTTGCTGTACTATAGATAGCAAAACATAGAGGCAGAGGAAGTTTGCTGCACATTTCCCACTTTCAATAAAACTGGATAACACTCTTTGTTTTCCTATGGTTGAAATTAATGAGTATGTGTTCATATGTCGTTAAGAAACATAATGCACACCAGAAATAAATTTGAGATCTGTAAAAACACCTTCCCCACCCCAAAGACCCTTGACACTTATGAGCAGTATTTTTGGAGGACAATTTTTCCTCCAAAAATAGGCCATCTAAGCAAGATCATTTCAGAGCATTATTCCTGAACTATTTAAGGCACCACCAGCAGCAGTATATGCTATCGTTTCTCATAAAAGAACTGAGCTGGCTGTCTTTGCTAGCATCTTACCAGCTCTCATCATCCTTACGCTTGTTGTTATCACTTGCAGTGCAGTAGCGTTCATTTGGATGGTGTAAATAAAGGGGGCTTGTGAAGTGGGGACCAAAGCTTGCCTTTCCATGACAGCAGTATTAAAAAAAAAACATCCCATTTTACATTCAAGAAAATGATATCTGGAATATCTGAGCAAGTTGATAGCATATATGACTAGGTAAGGTCCTGCTTTTTGATGATCTTCTGGTTCCATTCATACAATTGTAGAACTGGAAGGGGTCCTAAGAATCATCTAGTCCAACCCCCTGCAATGCAGGAATATGCAGCTGCCCCATAAGGGGATTGAACCGGCAACCTTGGCGTTATCAGCACCATGCTCTAACCAGCTGAGCTATCCATATCCCTATAGAGGCATAATTATGTCTTTTCAATATTGTGACTTGTTTATTAGCTCTCTTGAACTTTATACTGCCTGACCAGAAAATAGTTAAGGTATATGCTTCTCTTTCAGAAAAGAAGTCTTCTCGTAGTCACTTGGTATATATAATTACTGTCTGCAACCAAAATCACTAAAGTATTATTTCCCCCCATCCCATTCCTTTACCATACTCATGGTTTTGTTTAATGCTAAGCATAGCCTTGATTATATACAAAAAGAAATAATCAGCTTTTGAAAATATGTAGTAACATAGTTCAAGTGGAATTATGCAAGTATAATTTCACTAGAACAGCACAATACATTTAAGTGTAATCTCTCATTTTCAGTTAAGTGTGGGAAGCTAACAGGAAAGTACATGGTTTCCAAGGTACAGTTTCTCCTATTGCTATTTTAATCCCATTCTGAATAGTGTTCCAGAAAGAAGCGATTACTGAATATACTTACACTATGGGAAAAAGCTCGTTCCTTATACCACTTCCCCATTATAAATCATATGTATTATCTAAGATTATAAGCTAAATATAGTTTAGTATACAGAAATATTAAAGTACTTGACACAGAGGTATGTGAAGCAGCTCATGAGTTACAATTTTGATTTTCTTTACATTAGATAAAATGTAAAATTGTACTGAAATAAATATACTTTTTTAAAAGTCCATTCTCTGCTTACTGGAGCTGAAGGGGAAAGCAATTTTAAATTGCATTTAACTTTCAAATAAAGGGAGTAGATCGCAAGAAATTAGCACAAACTGGTGTTTTGATTTATTTAAAATAGGATTTATAGTTTTATCTGGTGCAAGATTTTATTCTCTTCTTATAGGGCAGGCCCAGTGAAAATCCAAAATAAATTTTGTCAGACGCTGTGGTATTCTTGAAATCCCACAATCTTGAAATTCTGCAGCGATCTTTCAATGGCTTGTATGATGATACTGATTTAAAACACAATCCTGGAGACTAGGTATTTGGAATCACTACTCTAACATTGTTTCAGATTCCAGCTCTCCTTTTTCTAAACTTTTTTCTGGCTGAAGTATCCAGGATACACAATATTCACAATTTGTGCAGTAGCAACTACTGTTGCTCGATCAGGACATGACTCTAGAGGAGTAGACATTCAAAGAACAAATCTGTGTGCTTTGGTGCTTTGTAGGGCTCTTGTATCAAGAATATCGGGATAAATCTACACGTCAGGAGATTGAAACCAGGCGGCTGCAGGATTCACAGACAGATGCAGAAGAATGCACAGCTACTGAAGACACAGCATCACAGACAGAAGCCACAAATACCAAAGAAAGCAAGGCTGTTCCCCAGATATGCTTGCTCAGGAATACCACTTCCAGGTTTAATTTGTGGCAAGATCTTCCAGAAGTGAGGAGCAGTGGTGTTCTGAATATTCTCCAGCCAGATGAGATCAAACTTCAAGAGGTAATACAGCTTCAGGGAAGGGTGGATGAAAGGAGCATTGCACTGCTGACATTTTAGTGGAAAACTCTGTGGGTTGACTCATTTAATACAAAATGACACAGTTTAATGTTAATCTCATTGATATTAGTAAAGCGACTGTTTTGTGAAATCTTTAATTTACTTTCCTTGCTTTTGAAAAGTCATGGCCATTCTGTTTTTTCTCAATCCCTGCCTGTTGCTGCCTCTAGAACAGGGTTGGGCTGCTATAGTAACAATTAATGGAAGACAAAGCCAGGGCTAGAGTTGCTAAAACTGATAATGCAAGTGTCTTTAAGGACACCAAAAGCAATAAAGCAGACAAAAAGGCATGGGAGAGCTGTAATAAACTCTACGGAAGTGTGACTGAAGGACCATTGGGTTATCTGTATATCCTTCTCCATGGGTGGAGATGGAGGCCTTCTCACTGTGGTATAAAAAAAGCTCTGCTGTCAATAGGCTGTTGGGGCAAGGGATGGACACACTCCCATTCTCCTGGCACAGCCTTAACAAGCAAGAAAAACTGCACCAGCCCTGAATGTGGCATAGCAACTTTGCTTCCCATTGAATGCAATTGGGGGGTGGGGGTGGTGGGGAATAAAAGAAAAAACCAAAACTGATAACCGGGTACAAAGAAGGAGAGTGGAAGGAAAAAACTGCCTCTCAATTTCTGTCCTTCCCTTCCCTCTTCAACCTCTATACGATTGCTTTTAGAAAGAGAGAAAGAAATTGCAGAGAATGCAAATTAATTAATTGCATCAGTCCTTATTGTGAAAGATGTTGGAAGAAGCTCCCTTTCTTTTATTCAGAAATGACAGTTTTTAGATGAACTGAGAAACTAAACCATAATTTACTCATTCACTGGGAATGGATGGCTTTCACCAAAGAGTCCTTCAAAATCTCAAATGATAGAATTGTTGATCTGATAATCAAAATACTGTACATAACTTATCAGTTAATTATTTAATAATTGGGAGGTAAACAATGTCATATCAGTTTTTTCAGAAGCATGTCAGAGGCTCCAGGAAATTACTAACCAGTCAGAAATTTCTGTGTAGATTGCCTTAATACTGTAGTTCTTTCCACCAAACATCTATTTATTAGTTGTTCATTTTGGACTATGCAGCTTATAATCAAAGTAAAAGCAATAAAATGTAACCTATGCAGCAAAATAAACAAGACAGAGAGCTAAAAATAGAGCCAGCCAAGAGAAAATAATAGAGCTGTTAAACGTATACAAGAAAAATCTTTACTTGGGGGCAGGGGGAATCAAGGGGAAGTTTTTGTTTAATGTTTAATGTTTTGCTGTGCTTTTCATATTCTGTTTTTAATATTCTGTTGGGAGCTGCACAGAGTGGCTGGGGCAACCCAGTCAGATGGGCAGCATGCAAACAACAACAACAACAACAACAACAATTAATAATTAATAATAATAATTAATAATGTAGCAATTTTAATACCTGTGTGAAAGATGCAATTACCTCTCTTCTGCCTAACTATTAAAGGTGCAGAAGCCCTGTTTTGTTTTGTACCTCACCACCTGTTATACATTGAAGTACATATGCTCTTCAATACGGATAATCGAGTGAGCACATTTGGAATACTCTGTATGGATGTAGTCATCTGAAAAAGAATATTTAGGAGCTGGAGAAAATACAGTCTGCAGGCTTTTACAACAAGTGCTGGGCTAGACAGATCTTTGTTTTGATCCAATGTGGCCTTTTTAATGTTCGTTGTTTTGATTCAGTAGAGTCTTTTTAATGTGTAGAATCATACATAGTGTAAATGTAGAACAGCACAATGCAATTTTTGGGAATTCAGCATCCTGAATATTTCAGCTGTTATGGTGGTTTTTAAAGCAAATTTCTAACCTTTATAGTTGTACACATACAAAATAGGCTTAAATTGTCAGAGTTCAGCTTTTCTGGGCACAGCATTTTGGTTACCTTCGTGCATTATTTTTAATGGTTGAGAATATGCATACTTCCACAAGGCACAAAACTGGAGCAATCACTATATATGTCCCCATGGTTGACATATAGCTGCATTCCTATATGCAGTTAGGTAAAGGTAAAGGGACCCCTGACCATTGGGTCCAGTTGTGTCCGACTCTGGGGTTGCGGCGCTCATCTCGCTTTATTGGCCGAGAGCCAGCGTACAGCTTCCAGGTCATGTGGCCAGCATGACTAAGCTGCTTCTGGTGAACCAGAGTAGTGCACGGAAACGCCGTTTACCTTCCCACCAGAGCGGTTCCTATTTATCTACTTGCACTTTGACGTGCTTTCGAACTGCTAGGTGGGCAGGAGCAGGGACCGAGCAACGGGAGCTCACCCCGTCGCAGGGATTCGAACCGCCGACCTTCTGATCAGCAAGCCCTAGGCTCTGTGGTTTAACCCACAGCGCCACCTGGGTCATAAACTTCATTGGACTCAATGAGGGTTATATTTGAGTAGTGGAATATGACTGTGGTGTTCGTCTGATGTTATGCCTTGCTGCCAAAACCACAGCATTCTTGCCATAGGGACCTATTTTTTCCAGTTTTTGGCTGATTTCATTATTAAGTCTAAAAATAGCTGAAGAGTTGTAGGAGTAATGACAGGCTCCTAGCTCCAAGAAAGGATTTTAGCTCCCAGGAAAGGTCAACCATTTTTTATTTACACTTTGTACGACCAGCCTGAGCGTTAGTATCATTTCCTATTTAGTAATTCTTAGTCTATAGATGTTTTAAGTTCAAAATCTGAGACCTTTGAAAGGCAGATATTACGGAATTAATGATGGTGATTATTTTCTTCGCCTTGCTTTCATATCATAACTGGGGCAGATTGAGCTGAAATATGGCTTAATTTAAATAGCTTCGTGCCTTATGCTTGTTTATAGTATGTGCTGCAGTTAAAATAGCAAAAATTTTAACAAGTCTATTAAAGTATAGCAATTCAAAATGAATAGATGTCAATAGAGGCAGAAGAGATGCTAGAGCCATTTACAATAAATAGCAGAGTAATACTTGTAAAATAAATATGTATTGTATAAATATACCAAAAAATGCAACAACCCAAAAATGGTTGTTGAGGTGTTGATATTGTTTTAAAAAATAAAGTTTAAAGCTCTTTTAAAAAGGGGGGGAAACTTGACGTAGAAGTATCCTTTTCAGTGACATCATGCATAACATGTTGTTCCAGCCTAATACGTATGTCAGTCAAGAGACGTGGTTATACAGGTCCAACTTTTTTCAAGGCCATAACTTAAGACACTGTGATAGTCCACAAAGAACAATGAAACTAGAATGGTGGCCTATAGCAACAAATCTTTGTTCTAGATCAGGCATAGGCAAACTCGGTCCTCCAGATGTTTTGGGACTACAACTCCCATCATCCCTAGCTAACAGGACCAGTGGTCAGGGATGATGGGAGTTGTAGTCCCAAAACATCTGGAGGACCGAGTTTGCCTATGCCAGTTCTAGATAGTACATGAGAGCTTCCTAGTATGGAGGATGAGGGCTGCTTTTTGTTTAGGTGTGGGGAAGAGCCAACTTTGAAGATGAGCAATTGCAACGAAGTGCAATAATCAAGGGTACTGTTTAAGGTTTCATAGGGAGGTGCACATAGCGATAGGGGAAGTGGGTAAGATTCACAGCAAGGTGGAAAGGTATATATTCATTATCCAGGATTAAATTAAAGTTAAAAGCATTTGTTATTTTTTTATGCCTTATAATAACCAGATGTGGTTGCCATATGTAATCTGGCACTGACCCAAATGTTGGCCCTAATGGCAACAAGAAAGGTTCTGGCTACTCTGAAATGGGTCAGCATTGAGTCCAAGTGGCACAGTGACAGCACTGGCACAAGGGGGCTCTGGAACTGACTGATTAAAATGATGGGAAATGAGGTTTTTTGGAGTGGGGTGGCAGTTTGCTTTCAAGCCTCTTATACTAAGGTTACCAGATTTTTTTTCAAAGAATCCGGGGACACTTTTTAAAAAAAAAAAGAGGAAAAAAAGTTTTTTAAAATGTTTATTTTTTAAAAAAAGTTTTATCTTCTCTTTTGTGGTCTCCTCTGTTGTGCGGCCTTCCTCTGGGCCCCAGCCTGCTCTCTTAGAGCACTAGCCGCCATGGAGTAGGCTCAAGCTGGGCCTGGGCTCGGCTACGTGTTCTTGCCCTCCCGGTGCTCTCCTACGTCTCCTCAGCAGTGGCGGCGGCACGGCAAGGTCGGGGCTCCCCTCTTTTTTCTCCTTCCTCTTTCTCTCTCTTCCTTCTCCTTCTCCTTTCCTCCTTTTCCCTGCGTCGGCTCCGAGGGTTTTATTGGCCCCGGAGCGCCGCAGGGCAGTCAGCTGGGTGGCCAGGACCTCTCGCTCCCGGCTTGATTTGGGTCGTGGTGTGTGTGTGTGTCAGTGGTTTCCCCAGTTGATGCACTGGGCATCCCCAGTTCCCTTCGGCAATGGCAGCAGCAGTCTCAGCAGCCCAGAGCCAGCCTGGTAGCACAGTTGGCTCTGACTGACTTCAGGAGCTGCTCGCTGCCGTGACACCCGCCATTTTGCCTCACTGCAAGTCCCCATATGATGTGTCTTGTGCCGTTGAACCAATCACGCAACATTCATTCCCTACTAATAAATCTACAACACTTAAAATATAAATCCGGGGACATTAAATGAAATCCAGGGACATTCCAGGGACAGATTTGTAAATCTGGGGACTGTCCCCAGGAAACGGGGACGTCCGGTAACCATATCTTATACCCTATCCCACTAGGGAGTGCTGACAGCTTCTAATACTGCAGCTACTGGGAACTATTTACCCTTGTTTTACGCAGGGTGGCATTGAAGCAATTGTGGCTCAGGCCTTTATGCGTACTGCAACAACTACAGAACGAGACAGAATTAGCGTGCCCAACAAAGATTTATACCTAAAACAGTACAGGCCATACTTAAAGCAACATAGGCAAATTTTGGTTGATCAATGCTAAGAAAAGGGAATTATATATAAGTGTTCTAAGTTATAAAGCGACAAAAGAACATAGGCAACGAAAAATGAATTGGAATGGATGTTGTGTCCTCAAGTGATGGAAAAAGTAAACTGCTTAGAAAGTACCTGTAAGTGATAAAGTTATTTTGATAAGGTTGACAAAGGTGAATCTATCACTATCCATATTAGATTAAATAGTGAAACACACACAAAGGCTGAAAGAATTGACTACGCATCTGTAAAGCAAGCAAGCAAATGTCTGCTAGTACAATGTTCCTAAATCTAGATCTGGATCACCATATTTCTGTTTTTAAGCCTGTCCAAACAGGTTTGGGTGTGAGACAAAGCAGGGGGAATTAGGGATATAGGTTTCCAATGCTGGTTCTAATTGAAAATTAGAGTAACTGCACAGGATAGTGGGCTGAACTATTTTAAACTGTTAGGGGTTATAAGGAAGGAAAAGGAAAAGTAATGGAATACTGATAAAAATGACTATATCACTGATGGATAGCTTTAATTATCTAAACATCTGTTGAGACTGAATCACCAACGTCATTCTTGAGCTATATGGAAAATAATTGAAAGATGCAGAGGAGACAAGCCAGAGAGGAGACATTACTCAGGTTCTTGTACTGGTCTGGCATGGAGAATGTGACTGTAATGGAGAAGACTCAGAACAACTACCTAGCAATTATATGAATTCATAAATCTATTACTATATCATAAAAACACTTATTCATGATGATGCTAAGCACTGAGCTGTTCAAAGCAGTGAGTGAGCTTGAAGGCAATAACACTTATTTTGGCAATTCTAAATATATTTCTTTCTTCTTAGTGATTTTAGTCTTAATACTTTGTTGTACCCTATTCCAGTTCACATCCAAACTCTGGTCTTTGCTGTGTGCATTGATTTAAAACCTCGTCTCATCCTGGACTTGTAGCATTTTTTTTTCTGCCACAGAGGATTATCCTTGGAGGAACACATACATAAGATACTTCACCGGAATGAAAATCCAAATAGATTTTTGCAGGGAAGTGTGTGAAAATGAGGCTACTAACACAGATTCCCCCCCCCCCTACAAAAGTCATGTGCATTTTTCACCAGTATTTCACTACAGAAGACAAATGTTATGTAAGAATTGGAACTTCAATGTTACATTAGGAGTTGGACTTCCTTTGCTGCTTTTTCATGACCGAGTGCAGTTATGCAAGAAACTGATTAATATGAACATTTATTGAACGTTTTTGGAAGACAAAACTATTAGGGAAAATTGATATATTCAAAACGTTGGTTGTAGTGTTGTACCACAGTTTTTGCACACCACTGTTTGTTGAAGTGGAAAGTCAGGTGTCAAAAGCTCTTTTTTAAATGCCCTCCCTTAGTTGTTGTTTTTTGCAGTTTGGCACCATTTTTCCACCAGCAAACATGATAATGATGCAGCACCATATAGCCTGTCAGATTTAGCTGCGTGACAATGTCACTGACAAAGTCTTTGCAGTGTCGTCACTGATTGGAGAGGAAAGAAGGAATGAATCCCTGTTGTTGCCAAGGAGATTGGCAAAATTCACATTCCTTGCTGTGCTTAGTTTTGCCTCTCCCCCCCCCCACTGGCATGTGGCCCCCAGAATGTGGTGGCCCAGGAAGGAATGTGGTCCTTGAGTTCCCCACCCCTGTTACAGTATCTTCTGTACAGTTAGAAAATTAAGTATTTCAGGTAGCATACTCAAGTTTCATCTCTTTAGAAAAAGCATTCTGAGGTGGTTGTGGTTGTTTTAAACTTACATGTTCTGATTCAGCTGTAGCTGTACTTTGAATAGCAACTCCAGATGGGATGTTCAGTCCCATCTGCATCAATTCTGCACCCCAAAGTTCGTTGTCATCCAGATCCATATGGTGTGGTCTGGCTTGGTAATCAGGGTGGTAACTCTATAGAGCTGTGAGCTTCTGCCCTGTGACTGTGAATACTAGACTTGCGTACCTGTCACTGAGGCTTTCAGAGCCTTCACTTATATTATGCATCATTCATATACAATTTTGGAATTCTTCTGCAGGCCATGTTTGAACTGGTTACCTCAGAAGCTTCGTACTACAAGAGCCTGAACCTCCTGATATATCACTTCATGGAAAATGAGCCATTGAAAAAGTTTCTACATCCTTCAGAGGCTCACATCCTCTTCTCCAATGTCCTAGATGTCATGGCAGTCAGTGAGCGGTAAGTCTTTTAGCAATTAATATGTGTAGGAATTAAATCTTAGTTTTGTTGTTGCTGTCCCTGGGGAGGCATAGGTGGGGCCTGTTGGTGTTTTCAGCTTCTGTAAATTATCTTTATAAGTTAATGTTTCCCTTTTTATACAGTAGAGAAATGTACCATTGTCCATAACAACTATACTGACTTAAACAGCATCGTTGTTGAATCCCATACATAATCCTTTATTTTGTACCAAAAGCGATTACCTATAAAAGGCCTTAAAATCAGGTGGAAACACAGTTCCCTCCCTATTATAGGGATGTGATTGTCCTGGGTGGAAGATGTGTGGGTGTCATCGTAGTGAGCTGCGAATTTGACTGGTCACGGCTGCTCTTCAGCATTACAATTGTGCAGCCTTGCCTCCCATTTCAGTCCAGTGCTACAGGCCTCTCAAAGCAGGCAAGATATAGAGGAAGGATGCCAGGATCAGAGGCCCAAGCATGTGTTGTGTCATATTCTGTCCTGCTCACCTTTCTTTGGTAAATAGTAATGCCTAGGTATGCACTCATTTTGTGCTGTGGTGACTGGATAAATATGCCAGGGAGAAAAGAGTACAACTGATCCTTCACATAGCAACAACAGTGTCATGGTTATTATTCAGCTTTGTCCTCATTTTTGGCATTATAGGCTTTGTGGGAAATCTCACCCTTTTCAAGATAATAATACAGTGAGAATTTTGTGCATACAAATTCTGCTAACGTCTTCATTAATATATGTTTTCAGTGTATATTCTACTAGTTAGTTGAGGACTAAATTAATTTCAGATCAGTGCTGAATTAGAGACAAGCCATATTATTTATTGCTGTTATAACATGCAAAAGGCAAAGGCAAAGGACCCCTGGACGGTTACGTCCAGTCAAAGGCGACTATGGGGTTGCAGCGCTCATCTCACTTTGATGCCGAGGGAGCTGGCGTTTGTCCACAGATAGCTTTCCAGGTCATGTGGCCAGCATGACTCAACCGCTTCTGGCGCAACGGAACACTGTGACGGAAACCAATGCTCATGGAAACACCATTTACCTTCCTGCTGCAGCAGTACCTATTTATCTACTTGAACTGGTGTGCTTTCGAACTGCTCCTGTTGGCAGGAGCTGGGACAGAACAATGGGAGCTCACCCCGTCGCTGGGATTCGAACCGCCGACCTTCTGATCGGCAAGCCCAAGAGGCTCAGTGGTTTAAACCACAGTGCCACCCATGACATGCATACCACAGTCACTTGCATGCATTTATCTACATGCTTATTCCCTTCCTCACCTATACATAGGAAAAAGATACATTCTCTTCCTGGAAATCAGGCACTTTCTGTCTCATGTACAGATTTAACTTAAGAAGAGCCTGCTGGATCAGGCCAATGGCTCATCTAGTCCAGCATCCTTTTCTCACAGTGGCCAACCAGACACCTGTGGAAAACCAGCAAGCAGGATTCAAGTACAAGAGCACTCACCCCTTCTGTGGTTTCCAGCAACTGGTATTCAGAAACATTGCTGCCTCCAATTGTGCAGGGCAGAACATAACCATCATAGCTAGTAGCCATGGTGTGTCTACAAAAGCGTACACATAAAGCCACATATCCCCCATTTTGCCTGATCTCCATTGTGGCGGGGAGGAGGAATAAAGTTTTCCTTCATAAAATGTCATTGCCAAGGATTAATCAATAACTATTTTCAACCACGTGAAATTCTCCACAATTCCCCTAGAGGGTAGCATGTCTCACTCTGAGAAGCCGGTACAAGATCAAATTATTGCTGACGTTGTACCATTTATTAGTTTAATTAGTTTCTTCTGTTAAAATAGAATGAAAATAATTGGACTGGTCTCAAAACTGATAGCCGAAGATTAGCTTGGTTGATACGCTCTCTGAGTTTTGGAAAAACTAGCAGAATTAATTTTGAACAAAATGCTTCATTTGGTTCATAGCCAAAAGTATTTCTGAATCTGTTTTTTATATATAAAAATAAAAAGAGGGGAAGCGGAATGTGGCAGAAGCCTCTGTTTTAATTATTTGTGTTTGTTGGCCATGTCTGTTGCCGACACTGATGTCAATGATTAATTCTGGGTTTCTTATTTAGTTTCCTCTTGGACCTTGAGAAGCGAGTAGAAGAGAACATTGTGATCTCAGATGTCTGCGACATTGTCTATCAGCACACTATTAATCATTTCTCGGTGTATGTAACCTATGTCTCCAACCAAACCTACCAGGAGAGAGCTTACAAGCAACTTCTGTGAGTGCAATTATTCAGTCATGGCTTGGTTATTAAAACCAATCAACTGCACATCAACTGAGACCGACCAATTAGACAACAGATGCCAAATGGTTTAGCACACCAGGGGTGGGGGGAGGGAGAATTTTCACCCATGCTTAATAGGAACTTTTCTCCAAAATGTGCGTGGGTGTTCACAGTGTAATCCCATTCCCCACTGGAAAGGAGATAACTAGGCAGAAAGCTGGGATTTGGTATGCTATCAGTTGTGAGTTATTTTTGTCATTTTGCACAATTTTCAAACGTGCATCTTCCACTGGGTGACTATGTCTAACCATTATAAATGATCTATTGCACTGGAAGGATAGCTCTGGTTGATTCCATCATTACAAGACAAATGTATGAAATTATCCATAGTTGTGTCTGTTCTAATGGTTTTCTATTGGGCAAGATCATTTTGAAGCATGTGAATGCATTTATGGCATGTGCAATTTGTCTAAAGATTTTTCAGTGTTGAACTGCCAACCTTTTATGTCCCCCTTGCTTATGATGAAGTGGAAGCAATTTAAAATTACAATCCACTTACAACCTTAATTTATTTCAGCAACCTCACTTCCTCCAAGTTCCATTCAAAGCCTTAAAAAAAGGTGGAAAGAGGCAAAGTTTCTTACAATAAAGGGAATAATTTCTGATCTGTAACAGATTTCAGATGTAAAACTTGTGGAATTCTTACTTAAAGCTAAGCTTGCTCTATGAATAATGAGGAATCTTGAGCAGTATGATCAGGTGCATGTTTATTCAGAAGTCTTACTGTATTCAGTACCGTTTACTCCCACCAAGTAAATGTGCATAGAATTGCAGCCTTTCTCCTTGCCAGTGCAATCCTGTGTGTGTTTACTTGGAAGTAAATCTCACTCTGTTCAATGGAACTTACTCTCTAGTATGTGTGTTTAAGTTTATAGTCTAAAAATTAAAGATGCTCATTCATTATAGTCCTTGTGTCAAGTGTAGCTGAATTGGATTAGGGAATCTGCTTTGGATGTCTTCATAATTTAAATGTAATGGTAGTAGTCTGCTAGGATTTGTAATGAGTCTTCTCAATGTACCCGCATTATATATTTGGTTCCTTGGCAAAGGAGAAGAAGGGGTCTGGAAGCCTCCAAAGCATTAAGATAAAAATACTTTAAAAGGATCATGAATGCTGGGAAATGTTTAGCTGCTTACTTGAATGCTCTGAATGTTTCAGAAATTTTCCACTGTTTGGCTCAATACTTTTTCTTTTTCATGTTTATTTTGGCCACTTTGTCTCTTCCGAGAAAGTGAGCAGAGTTAAGTAAGCTATTAAGCTACAACTATTCTAGTAAGGTGGGGAAAAAACCCTAGTAACTCATCATGCAATTTAGTCATTCCTAGCTTTCATTGTATAGATAGAATTTTAATATGCTCAAAGGAAGAGATAAATCCTTAAACGAATTAATTCCCTATAGAAGCAGACCTTGGTGATTGCTTCTAACCAGCAGCTAGGCTGTTTTATGAATGCTCGGAAATGATAGCAATCTTGCTCCTTTTCTTCTCCTCGCCATTCAGTCTCTGTTCTCGCTAAAGGAACTCCTAGTCAATTATTTAATAGTAGGTGACTAGATCAGCATACTTAGAGGTCTGTGATGACAAAGGATTAGAATCCCATTTGCCTTCAGTTTGACAGACTGAATATAGACAATACTGGAAAGGAAGTATGGTGGAGAAGAAGGTGTCAATAAGGCCAAGCACAGACTTAAAAGTTAGCATAGTGCAAGTGCTTCAGCACTCTTTGATATCCTGGTCAAGGCACTGAAGGACAGTGAATTGATTTTCAAATTGTGAATGTGAGAGGCACCAATCTGCTTTTGGGAGCAAAGCAGAAATTCACCTGTGTTCCACCGTTAATAGAAGGCAATAGCACAACAGGACAGGAATGTGGAGTCAGCTTGAACTCTTTCAGAAAAAGCTAATGTAGAAGTTTGGTTCAGTATTTTCTCAGTCACATATGGTGAATGGTCATACCATTCTCAGTTCCAGGGCCAATTCATAGGCCTGTTGCTAGTTCCATTCTTTCCTCCCTCTGCTTCAGGAAAAAACAAAACAAAACCTTAGCTGGACCACACCAGGAACAGCATCCTCAGTGGTTATTGCTATGCTGTTAACAGTCTTGTGTGCCCCAGGACCACAATATCTCAAGGGCTGCCTCTTCCCATGTGAACCCAGCATTCATCATTGGAGGCCCTTCTTCATGTGTTTCTTCTGAGGGAGTTGTGGATGGAGGCAACACGAGAACAGGCATTTTCAGTGGTGGCTCCTTGTGGAATGCTCTGCCTAGGGAGGTACTCCTGGCACCATAATTATCTATTGTTAGGTGCCAGGCAAAAAGGTTTATTTCCCCTAGACTTCCAGCCCTTAATTTGGAGTGTATTTTAGGCATACTTGTGCCCATTTGTTGCTTATTTTTAGTGGGGTGTGTTATGTCCTTTTTATGTTTATTATGGATAGGGTTTCATTTCATTTCCTTTTTTTCATACTTGGTTTTAATGTTCGTAGCATTTGTGAGTTGCTTTGGGTCACTTCTCATGGAAAAAGCAACTAATAAATGCAATAAATAGAGCTGGAGTCTGATTGTGGCCTGAGTTGTTTTATCATGCTGGTGCTTGGACCTGTATGCTTCTTCCTATGAACTGTGTTAATTAATAATTTGTGAGTATGGGGTGTTCCAGAGGCTTCTAAATATTTGGTATTAGTTATGAATATTGGTATTAGTTATAAATAGAAAGTTCCCACACATTAATAGCCTTTTTGTCAGTGAGAAACCGAATAATCTGAGCTAAAGAGTGTGTGCCTTTCTGTAGCACTGAATTCACACTAGCTGTAGCTGTGACAGATCCTGGCAGGTCTCCAGTAGTCTGAGATGCTTCCAGTTTATGCCAGATGAGTTTTTCCTCTTGTCATTTCCAGCTAGGCCTACCTCGGTTAAATCACTTGATGGAAGGCCTTGTTCCTATGACTATATGTATTTCACCTTACTGCAACAATCCAACTGTGTAAAGATATATAATTATGCCTCTGACTCATCTACTTGGACACACACCCCATTCACACCCACCCACACACCCAGCATATGCTGCTAAGTCTGTATGTGCTACACATGTAAAAGCATTACTCTGGCTTGCACATTAAAAGCCTATTTTTCCATTCCCAAATACTATTAATAGACCCAACTTTAACCCAAAATCCACTTAGTGCTAATATGCCCCTCCCCAAATTGGAGAGAGAGAGAGAGAGAGAGAGAGAGAGAGAACAAAGCCAAATTCCAACCCTGAGGGGAAGGTAGTGTTGTGAAAATTAAAACACACATAGAACATGTCGGTTACTCACACAAGTTTAAAACTCAAGGAAATAACAAAACACCACTCTCCATCTGTCTCTGTTGTCAGCCAGGACAAGCCAGCTTTCCGGGAGGTGATCTCACATTTGGAACTGGATCCGAAATGCAAAGGCCTGCCTTTCTCATCGTTCTTGATTTTGCCTTTTCAAAGGATCACTAGGCTGAAGCTGCTGGTACAGGTATAACAGGGTTTTACTCTTCCCGTATATCAGTACCACCTTGCCATGTCTTAAATTGAGGTCACTGAGAGACTGAAGAGCTTTAATGGGGAGGGAAAAGCCACCAAGGAACATTCCTTGTGGGGAAATGTATCCTTTTATGCCCATAATGTAATTGTCAAAAGGAAGATTTTGCCTCCTCTCTCCATTTTTCTACATGTGTTCAAGTAGAGCCTGTTTAGCAACATCAACAACCTACCACTCAGTAACAGTGGAGTAAAACAACATTATTTTGATAGCTTTCTGAGCTGGAATTTGAAACAAAAAATATATATGTAAAGGTGAATGATAGTCGGGCCTATTAAAAGTCTCCTAACCATAGTCTTAATCATTTGAGGATTCTGTTGACTGAAAAACTCTCTTATGGAAATGTGTAATAACAACCTTCCTTCATCTTGTACAGAATATCCTGAAGAAAGTGGAAGAGAAGTCTGAACGTGAAATCACTGCCCTTGAGGCTCACAAGGAATTGGAAACAGTAAGTCTCATCTGCCTTGTCAGAATATTTAGGATTTTTCGGAGCAAATGGGACTTCTCTGTCTCTGTGCAGAGAAAGTTGATGGCCATTGCCATTCAAATGTGTGTGTGCCGTGTCATGTGATTGATTATGCAGGGTGGGTATTTTATTTAAGTTGGCACCCCTGCCCCCCCATGTGTTTTGAAGAATCCCCTCCAGAGTGAATTTGGAGGTGGACATGTGGAGAAAAGAGAGGGAGAGGTAGTCTCACTGTGCAGGCATTAGTCCTTGCGTTAATAGGATGACTTTGAATTTAATGCTTAATCATATGTATCTGGTATACGAGGACATATCTGGAAGAAATAATATCCAAGGAAGAGTTGCCTCAGATTTCAGAGTGCAAAAGCTGTAGTCAGACACTTGAAGGTGATAGATTCCACAGAGAGCAGTGATTTAATTAGCTGCCACCTGAAGCAGACTGTTAGTAGGTCAGACTTTATCCAAGAGTACAAACTTATTTTTCTGACCCAAAATCACGTGTGCCATAATATACCTTTTTATTGGTGCTTCAGCTCCTTTTGAACTCCATTTCTACGAAGCTTCTTATCATGTGTGTTGCCTGTCTAGTTACGTATTTTGAGGTTAGGCCAAGTACAATATACTTTTAACATGAGTCTGAACCAGTCTATCACATGCAGGGGATTGCATCAGCCCACACAAAGAAGCCACCCGACCACCACTGTCCCTGCATGTTCACATGGAGACAGAAGATCTTCATACAGCCAATGCACCTAAACCAAACTCATATGATCAATCCCATGGAAATAATCTGGAATGGACCATGTAGTACTTGGTATACTCACAAATGCAATTAGAGAGGCAACACACAAAGATGGTAAACACATGTTCCCCTCCATGAAGTGGGCTAGATCATAAGTCCAGTCCAGTGTCATTGGGATCAAGTGGATCCTGATTCCTCTCAAGGCAAGTTTTAGTGGACCCTCATTTTCTATCACTATCTGTCTGCTGAATTACATAGGCCTCAGTTCCAGACTTGAACCTAGTAGAATTGTTCCTGAGTCTTCAATGATGCAGCAAGCTGGGGTGGGATGCCACTCAGAAATGTACTTCGAAGTGAAGGCAACGCCTTCACCTTCCTTCCATCTGATGTCACAAATTATGCCAGGGATGGGGCAGATGGACATGGTTTAGGGAAAACTATATTGTGAGCTAAAGTAGGGCCCCTGCCTGGTCTCATTAGGTCCATGGGCCAGAGGTCCCCCGGCCCTGCTGTGAGGCTGCCAAAATGTGATGGTGTCATCAGCAATTGATAGCACAAATACCTCTATGAATGTGAAAAACAACCACCTGCATTGTTGAAAGCTTCTGAATTTGTGATAGACCTGACCAGTCTAGTAAATCTGAGTTCCATTCTATTTTGGCTTGGTTCCACCATTAGGACTATAGTAGAATTTGAAAGCTTCTTTAGGGTTTATGTTAAATCAGAAATTTATTGACTGTATAAAACTAGAAATCCACTGAGCTATAGCCAAAGTAAGCATTAGCAAGCCTCAATTCAGGTGATTCTTGCTTACTATTTTATTAATAGTAATTAATAATAATTACTTATTAAGTAATAATAGAGTTGGAACCTATTTCCCTTCATCCATGGGTCCATGTCCCCCCTTATCTTACTGGGGTGAACAATGCTTTGATTTCCTTCACATGAGGTTGAGCTAATGCCTCATCATTGACACTTACTTTGATGTGAACAAGTTTATTATTAAAATCTTGTCAAAGTTGCACTTTTATTTACAGAACTACTTCTGAATGAAGTTAAACATGCTTTTCTACTTCCACCTCATTCAATCTGTTCTCGGTGGGGTTCCAATTTTCAACCCTGAGACAAGGAATCATGTTTCTGATACACTCTCATTTCTTGGTCTCTTCTAGGTGGTGAAGGCATGCAACGAAGGTGTTAGGAAGATGAGCCGTACAGAACAGATGATCAGCATCCAGAAAATGCTAGAATTTAAGATCAAGGTAAAAATGTAGGCTAAGTCCTAAGGAGAGGAACAGATATATGTTACAGGGCAAAATCATTGATGAATTTAGCAAAACCATTGCCTCTAATGATTATATTAAACAATCACTGATCTAATTTATTCCTGAACAGATCAGTCCTAGCTTTGGTACCCTTTTTTAATGCAAGTCAGGGTTCAGTCTGTCTGGTTGCTTTACGGACACTAAGTTGCCTGGCTACCCGTGTTTCTTGCTCCACTGACTGGATCAGGCATAGGCAAACTCAGCCCTCCAAATGTTTTGGGACTACAGTTCCCAACACCCCTGGCCATTGGTCCTGTTAGCAGGGATGATGGGAGTTGTAGTCCCAAAACATCTGGAGGGCCAAGTTTGCCTATGCCTGGACTGGATCATGCAGAATGCATTCAGTGATTATGCGTGCTGAGCCATTCCCAGTCACTTGTATTATTTGTAACTCAGTGCTGACTAATATAGCTCTGTGGAGCTCTCCTCCAGCTCCTTTATCTGTTTTTTTATTTGTATAATTTTCTTACCAGTGCTACAGGCCAGCTGTGTGGTGTGAATTTTGTTTAAATTAACCCTAAAGAGGCTCTTGAGGCAAGATATGCCAAAACATATCCCACTCGTCATTATTGTCCTTTTGCTTAGAATTATCAATTGGAAAGTTTCCAATTGATAATTTAATTTCCTTTGATGATCTGCAACGACCATGTATTTTATTCCCATTATATACATCTTCAGAGAGACAACTTTTAATGTTACTTTTATTAAGCATTTCACAGGGTAAATAGGAGAAAAATGGTGGAATATGAGCGTGCCAAAAAGTTATAACTTTTACAATAAAGAAAAGACAACATGTAGTTGGCTGCTGTCGTTAAACTTCTCATTGCTGTATTGAACAAACATCATCCACAAAATTATCTACTTGGAATTACTCCCTGAGCCTGGTATAATTTGTAATTTTGGCAATCTCGACTATTCGCAGATCCTCTTTAAGCAGATTTTAAGCCAAGGAGTGACAGCTTTTTTGAAATTCACTGCTAAACTAATTTTGGCTATGCACAGATGATTTGTAGTAAGTTCTAGGTCACATCTCTGTCTTTCCCTTCAGGTCATACTGAGTCTAATAGTGTTTTATATACTTTAATTCATATCATTTTAGTTGAATCTTCTCTTCCAGTACCTTTGTATTGCCTGATAGATGCTGCTAAATAGGAACGAAGTCGTATTCTTCTCTTTATATATGAACAAAGTCCTCTGCAATAAAGCCACTTCTCCAGACTTTGACAAAACCACTTTCTCATATTTTGGTATCTTAAAGGGATGTTAAATACTCCTGATCAACATTTTACATTTTTTCCCCAGTTGACAGACACAGGAGAGGATAGTGCTCTTGTGTTTGTGGTTTCCCCACAGGCATCTGTTTGGCCACCGTGAGAACAGGATGCTGGAGTAGATGGGCCATTGGCCTGATCCAGCAGGCTCTTATTAGGTTCTACCTGGAACCATAGCTTCTGTATAGTTTCTCTTTAAAGCTTTCCTTTGCAGTGAATTCAGAGGGATTGCCATAATTGCCAGAGCACTAGGTTGCAGTGCTCCTGATTATTACTTTATTTCCTTCATTAGTCTGTGCCCATCATCTCTCACTCCCGTTGGCTGCTAAAGCAGGGAGAACTGCAGCAAATGAATGGCCCCAAAACATCACGTACCCTCCGCACAAAGAAACTCTTCAGAGAAGTCTACTTGTTCCTCTTCAATGATTTGCTAGTGATCTGCAGACAAATTTCTAGGTGAGTTTGAAACAGAGAGGAACAGAATTTGAGCTGTACTATGTTTATTCAGTCTCAGTTGGATCGGTCTCAATCCTGCCAGAGATAGTTTCTGATTGTTAATTTAATCCAGTGTTTCCCAACCAGTGTGCCTCCAGATGTTTTGGGACTACAACTCCCATCATCCCTCGCTAGCAATACCAGTGGTCAGGGATGATGGGAATTGTAGTCCCAAAACATCTGGAGGCACACTGGTTGGGAAACACTGATTTAATCTATTGATGTGCTGCCCAAGCAGCTGTAGACGAATTTTCAGCACTCATAGTAAATAATTAAGCAAAGGCAGATGTTTAATCTGTTGTTCTGGGTTTTTAAAATAGACAATTCTTTACCTTTGCGTTCTCACCCCCTTCAAATTGTTAGGCAAGGACTAAAGCCAGCAGGGACACTGGTCAGGGTTGATGTCCAACAGCACCTGGAGGTCACATGTTCCTCATCTCTAGAATAAAGATATGATGCATTCTGTCCTTGAGAAGAGAAAACTTGCATCAGAGGAGGGTCATGAGGGAAGCGTGTTCCCAGCTTTCCCCCTTCTAATCACTTCATATTTGTAAAAAAAGGGGGGACTATGGAACACTGGCAGGGGGTTAAATAGCTGGCTTGGGGAAAGTTTCAGAAGAAAGTATATGACTCAAGAAAAGTTAACCCCTCTTTTCTCTGCTGTCCTTTTTCAGATGCAAAAAATCTTAGCAAGATTTTGTTATACCCAGATAACAGTTTCAGGTGTAGTTTACTCCTTTGACTCTAAGCCATACATTCTTCAGAAAGAATATTTTGCTTATGAGAAATGTAGTCACCTATTTCTCTGCCCCAACTTTTAGACCCTGCTTATACCCCAGCCTAGGCTATAACTAGTGTTTCTGACACCTTTCTTTTCTCTCTCAGTGACAAATATCAGGTGTTTGACTCTGCACCCCGAGGACTTCTACGGGTGGAGGAGCTGGAAGACCAAGGACAGAGCTTGGCAAATGTCTTCATCCTGAGACTGCTGGAAAATGCAGATGACCGCGAAGTCAGCTACATGCTAAAGGCATCATCACAGTAAGCATAACGAGGCAGTATCTGGAACAATTGTAGATTGTGTGGATGATCTCATTGCACTTTCTTACAATAGATTCTGAACTATTCTTGCTCTTGGGATGACCTTACCTATCTTTATAAGTAGGCACAGGCATTGTTTAATAGGCATCATGTTTGATGGGGACCGTCTTCTAAATGACAGTGTTGATTGAGTTCACTTGCCCCTTGTCAACATCCTGTGTAGCTCTGTCTTCTGCAGCACTTTAGGGTAATTTGTTTCCTACCACAATTCTTTACTTACTGGTGATTCTGTCATATGGTCTGCTTCAGTGGCTGCTTGTGTACAGGAAATGCAGTCTCCAGTCCCTCCCACAGAACTAGAATGAATTTGCCCTCCCTACTGCAGACAAAGAGGGAAAGGCAGGCTGATGTCAAAGGAGGCTTCTAGTTTGTCCTATGAACTCATACTGTAGCCATGAACAAAATATTCATGTCTCCACACACACTCCAGTGTTGGAGAAAACACCCAAGGGAGAGAATATATTGAAACACCCAAAGACTGAATTCTGGCCCATTGAACTAATGACAAAAATATTGCCCCAGGTTTGTTGACCATAAAAATCTGCTCCAAAACTGCATTCGAATTCTGCCTTCTCTCACCTCATTTTGTCCTGTATGAATGACAATTTGTAGATTATCAATGCATGGACCCCAGGAAATACTGCAGTACGTTTTCAAGTATTCCTATAGGAATATAAAATGTAACTGCCTATGTGCTAAGCACAATAAATGTTACGTACATAAAATATACCATTTTGGAAGGTACAGAAGTTTAGAAACTACCGGTATCTTGTTAACTCCCCTGAGATCTTTTGATGAAGGACGGTATGTAAATATAATTAATAATATCCATCCCCCCAGAGTGCAGATGGCATATTCAAATGGGTTCATCCTTCATACGGTTACCCCAAATCCTGCATGATGCAAAACTTTGTATTTCTTTCCAGCACTTCTTCTTTGCAAAATTTCACACCTAGCAGTGCGGGAAGCACTGTTTCTGCTCCAAATTAAGTATGTTGCTAACGATAGATTAAGAAAAGTTGGCACTCGAAGTGTTCTTTCTAGTTCAACACCCATTTGAGCAGAGAATTTGTTCAGTTAACGTGCATTACCCACAAACTGTTGTAGATGGAGAACATGGGAAATAGGAGAAAATATTTCTTCCTTTTATTGTAAAAATCTTGTCCCCCGCTCCCTTCTTGGTTCCCTGGAGTAAGCGACAAAGACAACCACAACCTCAGCAGCTTAAACCCGGAAGTGCCTGGCTTGAGCAGAGAAGCTGCAACAATAGCTGTCCAACCTACACAATGATTCCAGGAGACTGAAGAGGTTTCCCCAAGCTCCCCCCCCCTTCTTTTGACCCTAAAGCATCTCTTTAACTCAAAGAATGAACAAGGAAGGTGGCTTCACCCCTTGAGCTCAAATTTCATGACTACAAAAGAACGTGGAGAACATACTCCTTCTCACTTTTGTCCACAAAGCTATTACTGGAAGGGGAATTTGGCTCGGGAAACCCTGCAGTCACTGAGACTAATCAGAGACCCCAAACCTATCGTTCTTTAAACTGCAAAAAGGGAGACAAAGAGGGGGTTAAACTGGGCTCTTTCCTCCTGAACCCCCGTTCTTCTCAGGGACATAAGCATCCCAGATCTCCCAGATCATATCCACTTTAACCCTAAGAAAGGGGATGACTGTTCCAGTATTTATAGAAAATAATACATGAAAAATGAAGGTGAAAAATGGGATAGAGGAATGAGTCTTCTGTCAAGGGATTCTGAAACATGGCTGAGCTCTTTCAGTAGAGTTCATGGATTTGCCTTGAACTCCTTATTGTCTTAGCTTGTGCATGACTTTCTAACCAGTGAGTGGGAGCACATGAGTCAGGATGCGTGAATGAGTGACACTTAACTGACTTGGTTGACAGGAAAGGGAGAAGGAACACATGGATTTTACCATTAAAGTAGGGGCAGGGGCAGTAAGACAGAAATGCAGGAATGGCACAGAATGCAGAAAGTGGATTTATTTATGCTTTATGCTTGTAAATTTTTGCAAGTCACTTGTAGACTCCTATGTGGCAAGTCACAGATTCCACTGACCTTTTCCAAATTACATGGAAAACACTGATTGCCGTGCTTTCTCCTGCTTTATTCCCAATGCAGAAGTGAAATGAAGCGCTGGATGATCTTGCTGGCTCCGAATCGGCGAACCAAGTTTTTTTCCTTTACATCCAGGCTCATGGGTAAGGAGGGCAAGGGAATGATAGAAAGCTGTCATCCATATGGATTTTAAGAGCACATCACTGCTCTTGGTTGGGTTCTAGCAGTGTCAGTTCTAGGATGCAAAGGCAGATCAGGTCCTAATTACAGAACAAAATTCCATTCTAAGCTTCACTTTTGAATTGTGCCCCCTGAAGCAATTTTTTGTGAAGCCGAGAAGTCAGCTTCATATCCCTTTATCAAAAGGTTCAGTAAGAGATTACCTACCCTATTCTTGTCTACTGAATTTTATGCAACATCAGTTTTCCATATTTGTCTGCTACCCAGTCATCTCAGTTCCCCATCAGTACCATTCCATGTTACACCCAAGTGCAAGAAGCTAATCTGAGATCCCTTCCCCTCTTCTATGAGATTCCATGCATTTCTCAAAACCTCTGACTGAGGATGTAACTGTCCCCAAGATCAGCCATTGCACTCACTGGCCCGTTGGTTGAATTATTTGCTGAGATGACACAGCCTAACTACCGTAGCTTACCATTTTTTCCTCTAAGTTGGTTCCTTTGTAGCTACAGTAATACAGGCAACAGAAATTATCAAGGTTATGCTACAGACTTTTGCTGTTCTAATCCCTTGACCAGAGAGGCAAAAGGCCTGGTCACTATATATTACAGCAGTTGGACACACACACACACACACACACACACACACACACACACAAACATTTTAGTAGCAGACACCCTCCCATTTCTCCCTTATAGTATTCATAAAGGGTCCTGCAAACTAGTAATTTCCCTTTTCCACTTGCAGATTGCCCTCAAGTACAGTGTGTCCATCCTTATGTGGCTCAGCAGCCAGATGAGCTGTCGCTGGAACTGGCTGATGTACTTAACATCCTGGAAAAGACAGACGATGGTAAGAAGTGTCCATATTTGGTTTTTAATGTAGGCACAAATGCACAACAAAATCATAACAGGGGAACTGTGTAGGAAGTTAATATCTTGCAGCATTAAGGACTGATTGTACAGTATGATCCAGTGCTCCTCAGATGGTGGTATATGACCTGTTAATTGGGTTGTCAGGAAATGAATGAGGGCCAATGCATATTTTTTGTTATTTTTCATACTCTTTTTTTCACTTGCTGTCCCAGTGAAGCAGAATTCTTATAAGCCTTTGTAAATTGCAACATCTGTTTCACATGGAAAATATTATGTAACCAGCTTCCCTTAATATATTCTGATATGATTGTTGTATAACTTCCCGTCTTGTACCAGTTTTGAACCTTGCTTGCATTAACTCATCGCTGCTTTATTGAGCTGCCACTATTATGCTTTCTCCACCCACAATCATCCTTTTTCAAAAAATCTAGGTTGGATATTTGGGGAGCGTTTGCATGATCAAGAGAGAGGATGGTTCCCCAGCTCCATGGGTGAAGAGATTATGAACCCCAAGATTCGATCTCAAAACTTAAAGGAGTGCTTCCGGGTACACAAGTCAGATGACAGTCAGCGGAGGAAGATGGGCAGCAGGAATAGACAATGATCACTGCACACAGTTCTGGGCAGTTGTATTTCAGAGACAATGAATGTCAGATGCTAAGACAACGGAAGGTGGCACAAATATCATTTTTTGTCAAGCATGTCCTCTCTCCTCCAAGCTAATGAACTTCTTTGCATACTTGATGCATCATGGATAATATCTCTGAAGACAAACTTGAAAAGAGGTGAGGCTGCCATGTGCCTGTACAGAACTAGGAGCTGTAAAATGTAATTCCCTGTTGTATTGCAAAGAGTGTAAATCTCTTAACTCTGCATGGTAAGGAAACAGTGAATGCTGATCAACTGGAAAAAGTACAAGAAGGCCCAAGAGGTTAGCAGCCTGATTCTTTAATACTCCATCAAGTGGCACAAGGTGTAGCATTTGATTTTCCAATGCGCAATCCAGGCACACAGGAGCGCACCACCTTTGAAAGTGTGTCCAGTATCGGTATCCACACTTCTACACTCAGGAAGTTTCTCTGTAGGAACTGAGTTTGGAGTACCCACACAGGCACACCAACAGGTATCCCTTATAAATAAACACATTGGTGATTCTTTAAATGCATTGGTGATTCTTTAACAGAGGTAAAAAAATAATAATGGCAGCGCATAGTCTTCTGTGCTACAAAATATTCCACAGAAATATTTACACTGTACTCTTGGGCTACCCTGTAGAGGAGAATACTGACGTAGAGAAGCTGCATGGTTTAAAACAGGAGTGGGAAGCCTATCCTAGCTCAAGGGCAGTATTGCTTCATGAGCAACTTCCAGGGGGCCATACAACAGAGATGAACATGGCTGTAGACAAAAGTGGGTAGAGCAAAAGCTGGGATGAACCTACATTCCCACTTTACAGAGGTCAGAGGTCCCCTACACATGCTGCTCTCCATCCAGGCAAGGAAGAGGAATTATCGCAGTTGAAAAACATTCCAAGCCAGGCAAAAGCAGTCAAGGGGGCCATGGCTGGTGAGAGTCCCAGGGGAACAGAGGTATTCCACCCCCCCTCCCCTCAAGCATGAGGTTCTCCATCCCTGACCTAAAATAGGAAAGGACTGGAAATTCAATGTTTCTCATAGCCGTGCAGTTCACCACCTGGACCCATATCCTAAGTGCAAACTATAAGAATCACTAGCAATGCAATCCTATAGATGTCATTTCAGGAGTAAGACCTATTGAGTTCAATGAGCCTTACTCCCAGCTAAGTGCATATAGGATTCCAATCTGACTGCATTTAAGTTTTACAACAAAGTTCTTTGAGAGAGCCAATGGTAGGTATCGTAAACTATGTCTAAATATTGAGAGGGTGGCTGAGTGGATAGTAAAGACTTAGGCCCTGAACAAATGCACTGACAGTATCCCATAGGTATGTTTCACTACTCAGCTCTGTTGCACATTCTAAGGAATTTTTCATCGGGGGGGGGGGGGAGACCCAAAAAACAAGGACTGGAGAGAGAGAGTCAGCTCAAGACATGCATGACATTCTATAGTCATGCTAAATCTGGAGAGCTAAATAACTCAGCTAGTGCCAGCAAATTTCTGTGTAATTTCCCTTTTGTATATATGGACTCTGATAACAGTATTTCAAATAATATTTCTGTCCAGTTCAGAGAGTTTTGAATGAAATGCATCCTTGTCAATACAAGTGGATTAAACTGATTATGGACCAAATGCTCATTCAAAGAGGAACTGAGACCACTAGGCAGCAGCAACAACAGGCTTGAGGGACAAGATGGCATGCTTTTGTACTAAATGTTGTCTGCAAAAGTTTTACTAAAGCAATAGGAAGGCCTGTTGCATGTCAGCTGAGCATTAATCCTCAGCTGTACACATGAACTCTATGTATAATACTTTCAAGTTGGTGTATATAAATGCTTACAAAGCCAGGAAATATCTTCTCCTTTGCTGCAAAAGTTACAACTGGCAAACAAGATGCTTCTCTGGAAGCGAGAGAGAAGATTCACAATAGAGAGAATTTGACTAAGGACAATTATATAGTCAACCATGAGACAGAGATCAAGAAATTAAAGATTGTAAAGCACTTTGCATATTAAAAGTGTTACATAAATAATAACGGATAAGGAGTATTTATTTAATAGCAACACTCCCCGGTGCTCTGTGTTAAGAGGCTCCTTGCTCAAGGGCCTGTGTACACTGCATTTTTCTTTTTCAAACTAGTTCACAAGGCTATGAATGTATGAATCACTTGTTCTTATACTGTCTTTATACTGAGTCATGCTGTTCCACCCAGCTTTGTACTATCTGCTCAGATTGGTCACAGCTCCTCAAGGTCTCCTACATACCTGCCTTTCAGCTGGAAATGCCAGGGATTGGACCTAGGACCTTCTGCAAAACCTTTGATTCTGCTCAACTATTGCTACGTTTTTTAAAAAGATTGCCTTTCATCCCAAATCAGGCCTTCAAGGCAACTTCTATAAGTACGTAAACTGAGAAATAAAGATGCTATTTAGATTTGTCCACAAAAAATGTAACAAAACAGTCTTCCCACATCTTTTTGGCCCAGGTAAAGGCAGCTGCTAGAAAATGGCAAAGCAGCCAAGGACACGTACCTTGTATCTTGCTAACTTTTATTTGGAACACTTTTTAAACCTCTTTCAGCTCTTACTTACATGCAACTAACTTAATTTAAAGTCAATCCAGTGTGGTGTGTTGGACTAAGACCTGGGAGACTCTGCCATGAAGCTCACCAGTCACTGCCTCTCAGCCTAACCTACCTCACAGAGGTGTTCTGGATATTAAACGAGAAGGTGGTGGAACCTTGCGCTCCTTGGAGAAGTGGTAGGCTAGAAATGCAATAAAATACATAACATTTAGCAGTAAGGCAATGATAGTAACTAACATTCCTGATCATTCAGTCATGCACAGCTTTCACTTACGCTGTTCAGCCATGCCCCTAGCATTACACTATTGCCAGAAATTGAGATTTTTTTTTACAAATGAATTTTTAACACCTACAGCCAAGGAGTAGCATATTGAACTGTACAAGGCTAAGGTTACCTGATAGCTGAGTTATGGAAAGCAAAAAGCTTCTGGCATTCACCAGACTTAACCAATCCTGCTAATTTAACAAAACCTCTCAGAGAAACGCAAAAGCAGATTGCTGTAATCCTGAGTGCCGAGTTACACAGTGTACCAATTAACTTCCTTCAGTTACCAGAATTAGGTAGCTTGGTGTATTTTTACACACAATGGGATCGCAGGCCATTATGACACCACCAGAATGAAATGTAGGAGAGGGAGGTAATATTTTGTCTTACTATGAAAACAGAAATGGCCAAACAAGCAGCTTTCAGTACTGTACTTTGATTTCTCCAGCAGCTAGCTCTCACCTACTCCACCCTGTAGTCATAAACATGAATGTACTAACTAAACACATGCACATAATGACCACAGACTTAATTACATTGTATGGGAACGTGGCTTGTTTTCCAAATCCGCTTCTTACATTCAGACCTTTAAAATAATATTTTATTGAAGCACAAGTGTACATATTGCAACATGACAAAACGAAGGTGGGTAAGCACATAACACATACAAATGACTGCAGCCACAAGTATTTCTAGACTAGAATGCAACGTAATTACATTATAATCTTTCTAAAAGAATAAATACAATGATGGAAAAAGAATCCCTGGCACATATTTCTTGACTTGAGAGATGAAAAGAAACCATGTTTTGAAGGAATCTAACTGTGCCCTCTCCTGCCGGTCTATTTCGATACATTAACATTTTCAGTTCTGTGGATTCAGTTCTGGATTGAACATCTAGAGAAGCTTTTCCAGTAACTAGCAGCCTTCATTCTAGTCATGTAAACAGAATAGGATGATCTCTTTGTAGAGAAGCTGCTGCTAATCCTCTCGATATAATACAGGAAGATCTACTAACTTTTGAGTCATGCAGGGTGATCTATATGTACAATGTGCAATATATAATCCCCAAAACCTCTTTGCAGAATGTTTTAACAGCTTTATGTGTCCACATGTTTATCGGAGAATTTCTGTCCTTGCATCACCATAGCTGTCAACCTTTCCCTTTTCTTGCGAGGAATCCTATTTGGAATAAGGGAATTTCCCGCAAAAAAGGGAAAAGTTGACAGCTATGTGCATCACTCTCTATTAATGCGATGAAGATGGATGAGGGTAAGAAACAACTCTATTCAGTTCGTTAACAAAGGGCTGTGGAATCACACCTTTAGCCCGGCCCCCTTGTTGTACTTGCTCCTTCTGGCTTCGTACGTACTCATAGCAAATGTGGTGGCGCAGGCTGTACTCATGTAGGCTCCCCACACAAGAACCCCGATTGCACAGGGAGCCTGCCCATCAACAGGGCTGAAGGCAGGGCCACACTGGCGCTTTGTACTTGAATGACAACTGAACAGGGCTCAACTGAACAGTAAAGCTGAGCTGGACCTAAGCAGCTGCTTGGTCCATACAGGAGACCAGTGATGTTCTGCCTTTTCAAATCCAATTGCTGCCTGCCATTGGGCTGTTTTTTTTTTTTTTTAAATATTTACACTTTATTTAAACAAACATTGATAAACACAAGAGCCATCCATGCATTTTTCCTCTTGTAACCTGAAAGCTATTCCTGACAGTGTAATATACGGATAGCAGGGCTATAGTTCCTGAATTCTTAGCTATGTAGAAAATGAAACAGTGCCAAGCTTCTCCAAAGTCATTGTTTAGCCCCTGGCCTCTCTGAATTGCTTCATATATATTTTTGGCAATGCCTGCTTGCCAAACATAACCATACCATTTATCCAGGTGAAAATCCTCACTGGTTTTCCATTGACATCCAACAACTTCCCTGTCTGCCATCATAAAAAAACCACACATTAATTTGCTTTGTTGTTAATTTTTTTTTGCTAAGGTTGATCTAGTTGAGGCAACATGTTCCTCAGCCACCCCTGTACTGCATATTTGTATCTAAGTAAGCAGAGGTGCCTCCTTAACACAAACAGGAGTGAGTGTCAATGCAGGTGGCTTTTTAATCTCACTTTCCCCACCTCCCTCAAATATTATATCCAGGTCATACTAATAAAGCTTGTTGGTGGCATGAGCCATTAAACGAAAGCCAGAGCAAACAGGGTATTTTTTTAAAAACAAACAAAAACAAAACATAAGACCAGGCATTCCACAAATAAATAAAATATACCAGGCTCCCACCCCCAGCTACTGCTACAGAAGCTAAAAGTCAATAATCTGATTACAGTTTTATTCTAGCTGTAGCAAGAGCTTGGAAAGATGCATACGAGCACACGTGCCAAGTTAATGTGACTTTTAAAACAATGCACACAATTTATCGCATTTGGATTAGTGGCACAAATACACACATACTTCACAGCAACTTCTCAATTTGTGTACACGTGTTTCTCAGTCCCCACTCTAAATCCCACTTGTGCCATCACTAATGTTTTCAAAGCATTTGTATTAGAAAAGGGGATCTGATCCCAGGAGGCTCCAAAAGCAGGCTATATATCCTGCAACATTCGGAAAACGCAGGTGCTAGAGGAACTTATGTTGTTTTCTCCTTTTCACGGACAGAAAGCAGTAAGTGCAGAAGAAGGAAAGGGCTCAGACAGGTGTATATTAGGAAAAAGAACCTTTTTTTATTGATTTCAGGAAGCAGAAAACTTTCGCAGGGTGATGACGATCAGGGCCACAATCACAGATGTGCCCAGCAGAGCAGCGATCACTATGGCACCAATGGCTCCAGGACCCAGAGACCCTGCAAGTGACAAAGAAGAGGGGGGAAAGCAGACAGGTTCAGGAGAACAGAAAAGTGCCTCTGAAAAATGTGCAGGAAACACACAGTCTTTCCCACCATACATCTTTGCTAACAAGTACAGCACCAGGAAAACAACACTGGATTGTACTGGATCATTCTCTTAAGTAATGCCGTGTCTAAAGCCCATGTGCTAGATCCCCTAAGCCAGTGGTTAGCGGTTGGGCCAATCTAGGTCAGAGTATAAGGATAAGGGGCCATATATGGCTCTTCCCCTTCTTGACGCATTTGCTGACATCATGCATACTCTCAATTGCTGGTTGAGGGGGAAAGTCCGAGACTAGAATGCTGCACTGACATTCCTTGGGGAATAGCTGCACAGAGAAGGTAAAGAAATGGCTCTGTTGTGTCATTCTTTACATCTACAGAAGAAACAGATTTAATTTTGGTTGCAAGCAGGAGTGAACAATAGATCCCTAATTATACCAGGAGTTTTAAGAATTTAAGGCAGATATGCAGCAGATCGCTGGGGTTGTATGTGTTTTGTTCTCTCTATTTATCAAGGATCTTACATTATTTATTCAGAAAAATCCAAAATACTAAGCCAGGTTGGGGGTTGGGTTATTGTTTTCTTTTGTCAATGTTCTGGCTTTTATCGTGCTTTTTTTTGGTTTTATCCTGTAATTTTTCCGCTGTGAATCGCCCCGAGCTCTTCGGATGAAGGGCAGTATACAAATTTAATAAATAATAATAAATAAAAGTAGTGTCAACTTTAGATTGCCTGTTTCCTTATGCTATAGTTAACACGAACCACAGTTTGGCTGGGTTTAGATATAGTGAATAACTGTGAGTCATTTAAAGTGGCTGAGCCAGAGGAGGTGAAGGAAGAACCCGAGACTGAGATTTTTGCACATGAAGGATGAACTATGATCTAGTATTAAGAGTGAATGCAGCCATTATCCGGCACCAGGAGTGCCAACTTGGCACCCCATGTTCTTAGGACGTCTCTTGGGCCTGCCAATTGGAAGGTTGGCAGTTCGAATCTGCACAACAGGATGTCAGAGAAGTTCCTTCACTGACACGGGGTGAGCTCCCATTGCTCTGTCCCAGCTTCTGACAACCTAGCAGTTCAAAAGAATACAAGTGCAAGTAGATAAATAGGTATTGCTGTGACAGGAAGGTAAACAGTGTTTTCATGCACTCTGGCACTCGTCACAGTCCTCCATGCGCCAGTAGTGGTTCAGTCATGCTGGCCACATGACCAGGCGTTTGTCTGTGGTCATCCCAAGGGAGCTGCCATTTGTCTGTGGACAAACACTGGTCTGGCTCCCTTGGTCTGAAGCGAGATGAATGCCACACCCCATAGTCACCTTTGACTGGACCTAACCGTCCAGGGTCCTTTACCTTTTTATCTTTGGAGCCGAAAATGACTTTCTTAAATGCCAAAGGAATGGTATTGTTTATGGTGCACCAATAAAATGGAAATCTGTTCTGTGTGTATTTCTGCGTTACAGACCAAAGCAAAACTGCTAGTGGTTGTTGTTGTTTTAGTCATCCATTGCAGTGTTTCATGAGACATTTTGCTACTCTTCCAAAACCGTGTTAAAATTTGTTGCATTTAGAAGGAAATGATGGTTGCCAATACAGCCATCCCAACATAACAAATTTTTGTGACCTCATACAGCGCGCTCCCCCCCCCCACAAGCCGTGTTGTTTAGCACCCCATCCCCAATAACATGTACCGTTCCCATTATCCAGTTGGTGCAGATGGGTTGTGTCCTCTGGTTCATAATCAGAAGTGTAAGGTGGGAATCCTGGAGAGTCGGAGAAGCGGGCTGTGGTGGTGGTCTCTGAGGGCCCTCCTCCTGATGGCAGCTCTGGTGGGTCATTCCATAGCGTTGGGAGAGGTCCTTGGGGGTATTCTGCTAGAACAACACACACAAAAGCCCAGTTAATCATTTCAGACTATCCTGGCCACAGCCTTTTAAATTCTGGCACTAGAGATTCAACAGGAACCCTGTTTCAAATTTTGAACACCAGCTGAAAGCTTTTCTATCCCATTAGACTTATGCAGGCTTTATCTTTCCATAATAGACAATTTCTGATTTTAACTATTTAATATGGATTTATGCACAATTATTATTAAAAAAACCCTCTGATTTTTTTAAATGAATAGTGGTATATAATTAGGTTTGTAAAATAAATAAATTAATTAACACTGGGATGCTGAAAGGCTCATTAAGGCTTCCTCTTTCCCTAGGCAATAACAAGTACATCTTAATAAGTGGTAGCGAAAGAATGGGTTGCATTGCCCTCTGCTGGATAAAGTCATCAGAGCTGTTCAGTTCTCCCTTGGTTCTGAGCCTGCAACCTCCAGCCACACCTAATGGCGCTTTGAAATATTCATTCTAAACTTTACATCATCTCTGCCCATCTTCCTTCTGTTCGCTCTATTGACAGTTTGACCAAAATTGGCCCCACAAGGCTTGCAATTTGGGCACAGTCAGTTACAGCAGTTCATGTGGTTTCATGCTCTACCTTTCAATTACAAAAATATGTATTAGCATGATGATCTTACCCATACATGTTGTGGGGGGGGGAACCTTGTTGTACTTGTGTTTGCTTTTTGCTTAAGTGGAAAAATGGAGAATAAGCATGGCAAAGCTGAAGAGGGGAGTACACAGTATTCATATACTTAAAAAATTCAAACCATCTTTTTAAGAGACAAAAGGAACCCCAAGTGGTCCATTTATTGGTCACTAGAAACCCTTAAGAACCATAAACCTAAAACGTCTTCTACCATGACATATCATGCTTTGCCCACAAACAGTTTTTAAAAGCTAGGAAAAAATAATGCTGCAATAAACAGGAAATAAGGAAATATGATTGGATAGAAAAGGGTACAGCTTCAGGTAGTTTTGCAGGCTACCTAAACTTAGGTTGGGGGCTGTAGGTTGCTCCCCTGTGGCTCATTTTATGGTTGTGTTGTTTAGGCTCAACTGTTTAATGCCTAGCATGAGCCCTTGGAAATCTAGATGGAACTGGAGGGCTTGAAATACACCTTGGATTGGTGGCAAATGTGTTTTTCCACAGGGAGGGGGCATATTTGTCACTTACAACTTTTTTCACAGCAAATGACTTGAGAAACTGGGCCCCGTCTTTCCATGCAAGGCCTATTTGCAATCTAGAGCCAATCTATTTGCAATTTTAAACATCTGGTGAGTCCAAGGAGAGGCCAAGCACTGAGCACAGTTGCAGGATTAATGGAGCCTTTGCGTTGTTGGCAATCTTCTCCCTGCCCACAATGTTAGCTTCTCACTCCACCGGCAGCCTTTCCCTGCCAGGACTTTCACAGGCAGGACACACAGGCCTGGAACTAGGATAGACAGGAACCCAGACCCTCCCCTGACGGTGCCCCTCAGATGCCTTCTCAGGTGAGATTCCAAGAAAACTACATTTTCTTTGATGTTGCCATTCATGTCCTGTTTCCCCCCCCTAAGCGGGCTCTGGAGGAACTCAAAAGGCCCTTTCTGTTTATATGTGGCTGGACCCAGAAGGCAGCGATCAATGCTCATTTTGTCTGAGCAGGACGAGGCAGAGGCCCCAGCAAGAACTGGAGACATTCTGCAGGGCTCTGTCAAAACCACTGGAAATGTCACACCAAACTGAAAATGTGGAGCAAAACATTCAAAGCTATCTAATCGCATAAGATGATCCCCTGGCCTGAGGGGAAATGTAGCCGAGGGCCAAAGGTTGCAGTAGCTTGCCAGTAGACAAAGAATGTACAGAAGTTTTGCTTTAACAAAATGAAACAAAAATGCACAATGCTGTATAAGAAAAGTGGGATCAGGGTAAGTCTCACTTCAGGCTAGTAGATAAAAAGACTTATCAGTGATAGGACCAGTGCTATTTTTCTAGAAAAAGAGGTTCCAAAGCTCACCATTAACTTGTCCTTTGTTCTCTTAGAATGGCAATGATACCCACCTGAGCTTTGGCTGAAAAAAAAAGCCATAGGTAGAACATTCAGTCTTCACGTGTGGAAAAACTTCAGTCCACAGCATTGCTGCTCGAAGACTCTCAAGTAGAGGGCTAACCGGTCAGGGTTGATAGCATAGGCTTGCATGGATTGCTGCCTTAGTGATCCTCATAAAGGGGTCATTTAGTCTGCCAACAGGACAGTCCGATTTGGTGCACCACATAGTCAATAAGTGTGAATGATACCAGTGGCATTTGGATCGTGCTGAAATTCCATCTCTAACCTACCTTGATTAGTAGGGAAAAATCTGCACACCACTGAGTATAAATAAAGCTGTGGTCAGCAACTGGCCAAACTGACAGCTACGAGTCGGCCTGCAAACTAATGCTGGCCCTTTCTAGATTGTGCCTCACACCTTAATGAAGAAACTACTGTGTGCAGAGGAGATAAAAATCACAACACATGAAAGAAAGAAAAAGTCATCTCTAAAATCTTGTGGATAAAGTTTCTTCATAGTTCCCCTCACAAACAAGTATTAAGGTTACTGAAGCCATGTGTTGTGCAGCATCTGTAATAACGCTAGACTGAGGTGAGGAAACTGTGCTCCAAGAAGCGCATGCGGCTCTGAGTCTCATTTTGTGTGTCCCTCAGCCTAGTTTCAAAACTCCACCCACTGCACAAACCCCGCCCACTTTGGCTCAGCCCACATCACCTATGACTTCAACCACTTTGGCACTGCCAAGAGGTCTAAATCTGATTACCTCAAGGATGCAGCCCTTGGGGGAGGGGAGGTTCCCTTCCCTGTGCCTTAGGCAATAATCCTCCAGCTAGTTAACAAAATTAAATCCTACCACAAACGATGTAAAATCCTTGTTAACTTGGTTCTTAAAGTGAGCAATATACAGTACTCACATTTGGAAAGGTGCCATTTTTGACAACCTTGTGAAGGATCGCCTTACCTCACATGTGTCCGATTGACTGCTTTGATCTGTGGAACTGCCACTTTTGCCAGTGCCACATAATGTTTGCTCTGCATTTGCAAGGAATTAGTCCTTCAGTGTGGCAGCCCCTGCACTCTGAAACTCATGATCTGTTAATATTAGGCAGGTGTCTTCACTGTAATGCTTTCAGCGCCTGCTAAAAACTTTTTTGTTCAAGCAAACCTACCCAGGTGTGTAATTTTTACATGGCATTTTATCTTATGCTTTTTTAAAATGCTGGTTTTATGTTTTGAAAATTCTTAGATCAGTTTGTGTTAAACATCTGATTTTATCAGTATTTTTAATGTGTATTTATCCTGTTAACACCTATGTTTTTCAGATTCTGCCATAGGTTGGGGTAAGTTCCCATTGCCAAGGAAATACATCCAAGCTAGGTTTTCCTTAAGTAGGATATTTGCTTGAAGTATTTTCTCTGCTTTATTAGAAAACCTTCGTTAAAAAACATCTGACATAGCTTCTCTCTATGTTGTATATTATCTCTCTGTGCTGTATATAGAACATAACATTCACTTTAAGGATGTTCCTAGTAATGTTTCCTTCAGTCCCAGTCATATGACATGACTTGCCTTACGATATTTACTTGCCCCGTGACTAATATATTGGCATAATTTTTTGTAATGAAGATTCATATTCTTTAATACACAGTATCAACGGTCTACTTAAGTATCCAAACAGACATAGCTTTTTCTTCAAGGCTCCTGCTATCAGTTTCATTCAAGATAAACTTTAACTCACTCAGGAGCAACAGGTTGGAGCTGAAGCCTCAAGTGCCTTGGCTAAAAAATCTTCACCCAAAGCAAGCAACAGCTGGTTTCAGGCAAACCGGTAGTATAAAGATGCTTGCCAGGCCACTGCTGCAGTTACCCTGAGGTAAAAGGTAAAGGTAAAGGGACCCCTGACCGTTAGGTCCAGTCGTGGATGACTCTGGGGTTGCGGCGCTCATCTGGCTTTACTGGCCATGGGAGCTGGCGTTTGTCCGCAGACAGCTTCTGGGTCATGTGGCCAGCATGACTAAGCTACTTCTGGCAAACCAGAGCAGCGCACAGAAACGCTGTTTACCTTCCCGCCAGAGCGGTACCTATTTATCTACTTGCACTTTGACGTGCTTTCGAACTGCTAGGTTGGCAAGAGCAGGGACCGAGCAACCGGAGCTCACCCCGTCGCAGGGATTCGAACCGCCGACCTTCTGATCGGCAAGCCCTAGGCTCTGTGGTTTAACCCACGGTGCCACCTGCGTCCCTCAGCCTAAATTACCTGCCTTTCCTTCCAAAGGAGCCCATGGAGGCAAAAAACAACTGATAAAACCATTGCAATGCAGATGTAGACTGTACTGTTGAAGAGACGATACCTGTCTAATATTTAAGGAGAAGGAATTTCAAAAGGTAGGTGCCACAACACTTAAGGCCCGATTCTTTACATTGTGTGGGGCAGATCTCCTGCTAAAATGGTATCTGCAGGAGGCCCTCAGCTGCAGAATTCAGTGTTTGATTGGGTATATAAGAGGTGAAATGATCTTTCATTAACCCTAGTCCCAAGCTTCATACACCAAAACCAGAACCTTGAATTTAGCCTGGATGGCAGCCAAAGGCCAATGAAGAACCTGAGCTAAAACCTATTACTGACAAAATGCCCTTCCCTTGAGAATAAACAGCCATAGTCTGAGGTTGGGGGCTTGAGATATTCATAATCCTCTCCAGAATTGTCAGAGTGTTTCATTAAATAAAAATTATACCCACTTGCACAGGAAGTAGCAATCTGACTCCTCCCTTTGAGTGATCTGCCCAGTTTGCTAAGGTACGAATATCCTGCTTGCATCCCTCCACTGTATGTTCTAATGACCAAAGGAGGGGAAAGCAGCTGGAATGCCTGTGCTTTCCTCCCTTGTCAATTATAGCAATAGTTTTGCTCAAATTCGTAATGGTTGTACATTGGTTTTCCTGGCTTGAAAACAAATTGGTCAGCAAATTGATTGTTAGGAGACATCTACACCCCTCACAGAGCTACAATTCCCTGGGAAGAGGGGTTGGTTGTTAAATCACTCTGCAAATTGTAACTGTGAAGGAAATAGGGGTCTCCTAACAACATTCAGCACCTTTCAAAAGCTACAGCTCCCAGAATCCTTTGGGGGGGGAAGCCATGACTGTTATCATAGTCCTTTAAATGTATGCTGTGAAAGTGGCCTTTAATTTGTAGACTTTCAAATGTAACAATGCTTAAATCACAGTGCTGTGAAAAGTTTTGACTTGTGATTCCTCCTATAGATCAAGCTGCTGCTGTTCAAAGCCCAAGGCTAGGCCTGTTTCCCATCTTCATCAGTTGACAACCTTTTCCAATTTGAATGCTGTGAATATAATTTTCCTTCAAAGTGCTACTAACAAGAGACAACTGCAACAACAGATGGTCTACTTGCAGTTTAGGCAGCATATTAGCATGAACTCTGATCTTAAACAACCAATCTCTTCTCTCTACCATCCCCTCCCCTCGCCCTGTGCTATGTGAAGTGTTGTGATTGGCATTTATAAGCACAGGATAGGAACATTGACTTTGTGCCTAAAGTCTGAAAAAAAATATGTTTTTGTTAAAAATGGCCAAAGACCACCAAAAGATGACATTTCCAACTCAAATTGCACCCAGGAAGAAATTATATCCCACATAATTTAAAAGTAACAGAGTGGTTGGGATAAGCAAGAACCTACACTCTCTCAAAGACTTCCTGATCAACAGGGATTGGTGTTTAATTAGAGTTGTTATAATCTCCCTTTAATTTGAAACTTGTCACAGGCCTTGAACACTGATCTAAGTTAATGTAGCTTGTCAAAGAAACTTAAACTGGGATGACAATTTAATAATGCTGGCAAAGAGATCGTGCTTGGAACAAAGTGCTAAAAGGTCCAGGTTATGTAATATATACTCTGCTGAGAAAACACCACAGTAGTCCCCATAGTATCAGTTTCAAACCAACCATGGTACAAGTAGTCTCTGAAAATGAGGATGCCTCTGAACAAACTGACATATTTTAGTCAAAAATGGGGGTGCTGCAACATACCAATGAATCATTTATTCCATTTTGACACATGAACAAAGGGGAAAATAAAACGTCTGAGAACACGATTAGAGAACCACTGTGACTCAGAGATATTTTATTTTCACCTCACTTCTTTCTCTGGATCAGTTATAGGCTACTTTTTAAAAATGAGGATCACTTTGCAGCAGCTCCTCTGGAGAAATCAACTCCTCTTCCAAAGCACACCCTATCTCCACAGCCACTAGTCCATCATCCATTTGTACTGGGATGAGTGAAAAAGCCAGCATGAGTATTTTAACTGGGGCATTAGCAGATGCTATGACAGTGCAGAGTCGTCTCAGGCCATCTTGTCCCTGCTCTTACAAACATTAACGTCCCGGAAAGCTTGAAACCAAGCTCCATTGCTGTCTTGCACGACCCATACACAGAGTTCAAATCATCAGTGTTAGCCTTGGTTCAAATCAAGAGACATCTGCAGCAGAAAAACTGGTTGATTCTATGCCATGCATATATGAAGAAACATCTGCATGGCCTCCCGATTCCATCCCTTTCATGTAGGTTTGCAGGAAGATTGAGGGGTTTTGACTGTACTTTCCACGCGGATAGTTGTGAGGTGAAGGTGGTCAGGGAGTAATCCCTTGGGTTGGTTCTCAGCTACTAAAGATTTAAAACATCAGTAGTACTTGGGGGCTGAGATCAGTATCTCCTTGCTCACTTTGGAGGTTTCTGTTGTGGAAAGCCAGAGGCGCCGGCACAGAAAAGCAGGGACCCATAAGTGTTCTCAGAGACCAAGACTGGGCTGTACGGACTCAGGTAGCCCCAGTGGGCATGTGGCCAGTGTGTGGATGAAAGAAGCCCTTCTTCAGAGGCACAAAGGGAAGTCTGTGATGGTACAAGCTCAAGCATGGGTCTACACAAAGCACCACGGTTGCTCTGGATGTTAAATAAACTTGTTTACAAAAAAAGGCCAGGGCTATGTATATAGCTAAGCACACAAGGGGACTGGCTGTACCCCTTTCATCATTTTGTTGGGACACATGGCAAGGAGTTTTCTTCCTGACTCATACGTTGAAAGGCAAATTTAAAAACAACCTCCAAAAGGCACAATGGGAATAAAAATGAATCCTCTTTCACAGGGTGTGATATCCAACACATATGTCACTTTTAGATTTTGCAGCTTTTATATGGTATGCTTCACAGAAAAGTTACAACCATATTATAGAATGTTCATTCACTGCCATTTTCATCAACTGAACTGGGCTGGGCTCCTCCCCTTTCAGAGGCCATCGGAACCAACCGCTTTGTGAATAAGAGAACGTTGGGTTGGAAAGCTGTTTTTTTTTAGGTCCACAAAGACCTGTTGCAGAACTGTGAGCAGCCAACAGCAGCAAGTCCATATGTTCTAGACCAAGATCTAGTGCCCAAGTTTGCTTCTCCCTCCCCAATCCTTTTTCCTTTTGTGTCACATCTTTTAAAATTGCAAGCCTGGGGGCAGAGACTGGCTCTTTTTTTGTACCCTAAAAAGAGCGAGGTAAAAATGCTTTACAATTATAAGTAATAAATATTGTATGTTGACCTTCTAAGTCACCCTGAAAGTTCTTTAGCTTTTTAAGGACAGGATAAAAATGATAAAAGTAAATTATCAAAGTAAATAAATAATGGAATTTAATCTGGGTTTCACCCATTACCTTTTTAAATGCTATTTATGTTCTAAGGCAGTTCTAAGGTAATAGGGAAATCTAAACAGTCCAATGCATTAACTGCCCTGAAATCTTTTGATGAAGGGTTATTTATTTATTTATTTAGCAAGCAAGCAAGCATCAGACCGGGATTCAAATTTGAGCTCATCTGCAAAGTTATAAGGCAGAAGTTTCATCCTGGATAAAAGAAAAAAGGGGCAAGTTCCTAAATGCCTGCTCATTACATCACAAATGCAATATTCAAACGATGAATGACTGAGCAATCACAGATAAAATACAACAGAGAAATTCATTATCTCCTCCAGCACAAAGCACTTCCAAGGGTCAGCTCATACATACAGCTGTGAGTTAAGTGTTGAAAAATGCGGGGGTAAGACATCAAGGGATGTACCAACAATATGAAGAAACAGAGAGAGAGAGAGAGAGAGAGAGAGAGAACACAAAGATGATTGTGTAAAGAAAAGTTATGGGATTGCCTGTGTTGAAAGGCTCATTGCTGGATACAGAGCTAAACCAAGAAATAAATTGCACTTTAAAGCAAAATGAAAATGCTAAAATCAATAGCAAGTCCCTTAAGGGGTCAACACTTCCAAATATTATCAGTACTGTGGAGACAAAGAAATGCAATGTGGCAGCATCAAACAATGTTGTTGCAACCATTCTGCCAAGTTCCAATAAGGAAAACCAATGCAATTAAAATAGTGCAACACACTGTAGAGAAAATGATTAACAGATTTATCATGTATGAGATTCTTTTACCATCTATGAAAGCCAGGACTCACACCAGGACTATGGTAAAAATATAATACCCTTTTTGGTCTCATAAGCAGATGACTTTTTCTGCTGCTTCTGGAAGCGAAGAGTCCTCACACATTAAAACAATATATTTTATTGTATGAAGGGGTACAGATGATGTTCCTAAAGAGGCAATGTTGTTTGTGCCAAGTCCAAGATGGGGATATCATCTCATCTTCCCTGCTGTTAGTTAGCAAAGTATATGTTGACTCCTTTGATGCAACCTACTGAAGACAAAGCATTGCCACTAATGCTCATGGTCAAGAATTAAGCAGCTTCATAGCTCCAGTACCGACAATCCAAATGCAACAAAGATAGGATGAACATATTGATAATGGCTTCTCATTATGGCTTTGGAAACTCATTAGTATTATGTTACCATTTATATTTGTAAGTGAAACACCACAAGCTTCTAACAAGCCCCGTGTAGCTTTTGTATGGCTTGTGTGTTCTACGACTGTCTAAAATGTACTGCAATGGTCGAGAAGTTTTCTGCCCCTTCACTGGGCAAAGAACTTTCGAAGTTTGTAATGAGCAAGCTAATGGTGGAATCCTAGGCATGCATGTCTACTCAGAAGTAAGTCCTTTTCAATGGAACTTCCTTCCAGGTAATGGATATAGGATTGCAGTCTATGAGCCTTGAAACATTATTAGCAGCATTCGTACAAAAATCCCCCTCAATAGCAAGGATGCATGGGCCCTTGCTGTGGGCAGTGGTAGCTGCTTTTGACTCCAGAGGTCCAATTTCTTTAACAATCCAGTTGAAGGATCCCAGGTACATTATTATCTCACATATGGCTTTGTCCTGCTCCAGGGGTCCAATCTGGAGCCTTCCAGATATTGTTGGACCACGGCTCCCATCACCCAGAGCCAGCAAGGCCAATGGTCATATAAGACTGGAGTTGTAATCAAAACTATGCTTAGGGCCACAAGTTAGCCATCCCTGTTTTATTCAGTTGTGACACAAACAGATTGCCTAATCCAAGAGTGTTTTTAAAAGGGATTGGGGAATTGCAGTTAGGTTATGTTTAAGCTTACACTTTTAAAATCGTATTTTGCATAAATGTTTTGCTGACTCTAAATTCCACTGGTATTCCCAGCATTGAACAAACAGGCACACGTGGATCTTTCCAAAGAGAACACACTGATTAGGACTTGTGTACACACACGATCTCTCTCTGTGTGTTTAATAATTAGAATTTTGTACTGATGGCTCAAATTCAGCACAAAGAAAAATGATGCCCCACTGTTTATGTATGATGTAAGTGGTTGTGTGATGCATCTTGTATATATGCATCTTGTGATGTTTGCCTACTTCACATAATTTCTTCTACAAATCAAGGGTAGGGATAAAGACTTGGAAAAGACACTAAAACCTGTCTTCTGGGCCACTGAATCTCTTATTCTGCCACTTGCCTAGAGATTTCACCAGTATTCCCATACAATTATCTTCACAGACAGAACTAAAAACTTCCTTTAAAAAAAGTCATAATTCTCATGGTGCTGAATTATATATCCAAAACCAAATTCCACATTTGTATGGTGCGCCAGCACAAGAGATACAGTCCTAAAAATGATAATTCAGGCCTAAGTTTGCTGCTGACAACTCTTCAAGGTTTTAGGGCACCAATGTTTTTCCAGGTGCACACAAACTCATTGAAACCCGCTCCTCAGTCCATAAAATGCTACCTAGATTTTAGATACTTCTCTTACTCAGCACTAGCAATCAATACTCTGATTGAATTCCACTTTGCTTGACTGAAGAAGGAACACAAGGTGTTTGGGAGAGGTGAGGGAACAAGTAAAGAGGTCAGGGCTGCAATGGTAGTTCGGAAAGAAAGAATCCAACTTACCTGTTACCACAAAAGGGACCAGAACTCCAGACAGTGTCAGCAGGATGAGACGAAGGACCTTGGTGTGGGGCATTGCCTCCTTCGGGAAGTGATATGCCTTTGGGAATGCTCAGACTCTCTGAAGCCTTTAATGAGGAAGCAACCTTTCCTGGAGCTAATGAAAACCTTGTCCAGTTAGCTCTCAAGCCTTTTCACATGTGTCTACGACACAGAGAGAATTGCAAATACTCTGCAGAGGCTCAGCTCATTCACACACAGATTCAGACAGACCTACCTCTTCATGCCAGAAGACAGCTCCACCCATGTTGTCTTCCACCCCCACCCTACCCCAAATTCTACCGTTGGTCCTTGGAAACCAACCCTCCCACCAGAGCAAAGCCCACACCCTCTGGCAGTTAGCTGCGAAACCCAAAAGGCGCCAAGGACTGCACCGGGTTTCTAACAACTGGCATACACATCTAACATCACCATATGTTAAGGACAGTGGTGAATAACAGCATTCATTAAAAATGCTAAACCCGAAGTAGACACATATTTGGATAAGCTGTAGCATACATCCTGCGAGTATTCAGCCCAACATTTAACTGGGGAATAATAATGACCACAGAACCTTTTGGGTTATCAGAAGTGTCCAACTGAACACTGACACACTCTCAAGGCAAACTGGGGTGAAAACAACTGATATTTGCTGCATTTTATGAAATCCCAATTGATTTAACTCTCCTCTGATGCAGGTTTCTGTAAAGGTTTCCTCTTGGTTCAAACAACTGAACAGTTTCTTCAGCCAGAGACATGAAAAGATTTGTACAAAGACCTGAACATTTCAGAGATCACTCACTGTTGCTTTGAGATACTGATAGGCTAATGATCGCACACATTCACTCTGAAGTTAAGCACCACTGATTTAAGTATTTCTTATTGAATGAACACTTAAAATATAGAGACGGGGTGGGGGACATTTCCAGAGACAAACCACTTCAGGGTGAATAGCTACAGAGCCCAGTTTACATGTAATCTCAAAGCATCCAATAATATTTTCCAGTAGTTGGGCACTTTGAAATTCTTAGCAACGAACAAGTTTGTCCAAAGTTAACATTCAAACTGCAACATAAACATCTTTGCTCAGCCCATTTTACTGGAAAAACAAGCCAACGATTCAAATGGTTTTCTTTCCCGGGTAACTGTAGTCACTTTTCATTTTTGAAAAAGGGGATGGGGAAAGACAGAGAAATCAAGAACCAATCTACAACCACATTATAAATTTACCTGCTATAGTTGTGAAAACATAGATTGGTTCTAAACTGTTGTTTAGAGGTATCTTTGTAGATGGGAAACCACATCTGATAGCTTTTAGAAAAGTATTTACTTCATTATTTATATTTACTACAAACTCACTGATGATATATAGAGTTCCATCTTGTTCTTTAAGAGGCTGCCAGCCCCTTTTGAAGTGACAGTACTATTATATTAAACCCAAATCGTGCAGTTTGTTTCATGATCATGTATTGGATTGTAATTAAAGTTGCACATTGCAGTACAATGAAGGAATAGTGTGACTGGGAGAATTTTTGGAAAGTGACAGATGTCTACAGTTCTTTCCATCAATCAAAACTTATTTTCTGACAGGATAATTATGTGCACTGAGCCTGTCAATCAGAATACTTTGCACTGTGTCACATATGAACTTTTGGGATGGCTTTTCTGAGCTATGCTACAAAATAGAATTTTGCAGAGACTGTGAAAATGTTTTCCATTAAATTTGCAGGCCAAATTAACAGGAATATGGTTTTCTTAATTCCTGAGATTAAATAGTATCTAGTGCACCTCATTTTACTCTTATGTATTTCACAGGAATACCATTATACCTTTCCAATGCACACAACAGTTTGAAAGCACAGTGGGAACAAACAGAACTATTAATGTAAACACAGGTGGTCATTTGCCAAATTTTAACTATCCATTTTGTGTATGGAGCCACTTTGGCAAAAGTCTGTGTTGTATTTGGTAGTCTGTATTGCCTTGTCAAATGGTCACATCTGCACATACCATGGTATTTTAAACAAGCAATTTGAAGTGATTTTTTTTTTATCTTACCCTTGGGACAAAACCATGTGGTAAGCCAGCCAACATTGCCCTGCAAAGTAGTGAGGATAATCTTGCATTTCTAAACCTAATCTGAAATTCAAGGCAGCAGGGGAGTGGTAAAGTTTTCCCCACTGCTTGGCCGCACAGTAAGAATACCTTGACTTATGAAGCTGTTACCATGCACAACACCGTTGCATTAAGTTAAGCAAATCTTTAACACGGGCAGTACACTATAGATGGGTGGACACAGACAACCATTTGCGTAGATTGTGCATATGACCAACAGTAAGTTGCACTGTCCTCTCAAATGGTAAGGAGAAACTAGTCATTCCCATTTCCACGGATTTCAGGGACAGAAATACATGTACAATTCCGACCAACACCATCATTGGACAAGACAATACAAAGTGTTGTTCCAAGTGGATACATGTACACTGGGGTTTTATATAATCTATACCCCATTTTTCTACATCAATGTGTACTCGAAGCAACTTACAAGTTTTGCTTGAGAAAATGTTGTGACAAAACAATGCACTTAAAAAGCATTGTTATGCTTAAATTATTGAAAGGCAAATGGTAATCTGAAACCATGATACCTTGCCTCCCAAGTGATTTTATTCACATTGTGTTAAATTACCACTTGGTAACTGATTGACTCCAGACCAACGTACACAATCAGCAAACAAAATCACCACATACCCATCCTTTCTAAAATGTCAACAAATGTGACACAGGCCATTCTTTTCCTCTTTTTACAGCAAAGTGATACTTCTGGAAAAGCTATTCATATATTGTGATACCATTCCATCATGGCAGAGGCTGTGCATGTGTGTGAGCAATAGCAATCCTACAAAATTGTTGAGTTCAATTCCTCAATGTTGAGACCTAGGAGGGAATCGCCTGTAATACAACTATGTGTACAAAGCTCAGCTCAGCATGTTAAGGCACTTGCATAAGCAGCTGACCATATTTGGTTGGTTTTAACCATGTCACTGTAGATAGCCTGAAAAGAAGGGCTGATCTGGGTGTTTAAAATCTGCTCAAATCCCGTGAGAAGCTGTTCACACAAACAATTTACTACATGTCCATGCATTTACATTACAGGATGTTTTATGTACGAAAATGGTCTTGAAATAAGGCACATTTGTGTTCTTACCTTCAATCTCCCACCCTGCTGCGAAGTTTTACTAGAATAAATTTGATTTAGCATGAATTTTAAATTCTTCTATGGCCCAAAATTAATCCTATTCAAGTAAACAAAATGTGGCTACTAGAGCAGAGCCATGTTCCTAGGTATGGTACAAAATAAGCTATACTTCAATGGTTTTCTAAGAAATAGATGACCAAGACAGATATTCAGTTATAAACTTATAAATACTGGAGGGGAATGTTTTATAGGAAGCCTGACACTTAGGGGTTGATCATTTGGTTTGGTTCACTGATCATTTCCTTCACCCCATTGTCACATTTCAGTGTAATTACCGGTATTTCGAAAACACAAAAGAAGCAATGAAAACTATTCTTGGAAAAATGTGAAACAAGCTGCCTATGTCTATATTTGAGAGCCACATAAAATCCCATCTGTCCCTAAAGGCCAGTGTATTCTCGGCTTGGGTTACAGAACCATTGCTTTGGTTTGCAAAAAAATAAAAAATGTTGGGGTTGGTATAGTACTTGCTGTTTTGTTCACAGTGGGCTTATTAATATTTTTTTTTACATGTTTACAGCTTAAAAAAGAACTAGCCAGGCTTAGTCCTCTTGCATAAACAACACAAGAACATGAATGGGTATGTGTCTGCAGATGAAAGAAGGGAAGAGTGAAGATTTGTCGAACATTTCCAATCTCAACTTAACTGATGTTTATTTTCACCTCTAAAATTATCAAGTAGCAAAACCACCAACATTCCTCCAGGGGTATGAAATAAAGCAGCTGCTGTCCCTCCATGTCCTGTGTACTTGATTGTTACTTGATGGAACAGGCACTGGTAGAGTTCCAGGTCAAGTTTAGCACCGGAAAGGATTGCCAAAGCTGGCTTTGACAAAAGCAAACAATGTGTGCTCAGGTATTAATACAACCAGGTTTTATTTAAGTTCTCTCTTCTTCTTTATTACCCCCATACTAGCAAGAGTTCCGAGGGAATTTAAAGTTCTGTAAACATTAACTACCCCCTTCCCCCCTTTGTAAGTTTACAAAGCAAAGGAGATCAGGAGACCAGATTTGTGACAGCACCTAGCCTCACTGAGCTACCAGATCCAAAAACTATATACAAATCTGCAGCTGTCTCTGTAAGAGTTACTGTACACGTTGGGGGTGGGGGGTGGGGGAAAGGGGTAAGAGAGAGGAAAATCAAAAGAAATAAAATCTAAATTAATCTGCTCTGGAGCAACTTCAGTTGTCTTCTTCAGGTGATGATGGCAGACCAAGGTCTTCATACAGCAGCGCAACTTCCGTGGGCACATTGCAGCCCTGTGCAAGTGGGAGCGTGGAGGGCGGGGGCTTAGAACTAAGTGCATGGCCATTTCAGGCTTTTTAACATTCTGGGGTAAGGAATGGAGAAGGTGGATTACATAAATATATAAGCACAATGGACTGGAAGTAATGGGAGAGTGTACTATATAGTAAAACCAGCACACCTCGCTTTATCCCCCTCCATGTGATTTTTATAAAGAGACTGCCAATGCTCAGATTCCTTGCCTCATTTATTTCACTTTCAAGACGATAGCTCCCTGTTCCTTGGCGTTAATGCTGCTGCAGAACTTACAAAACTCTGAACCACCATCACGTGTGACCAGATGAAATCTGGCTCCGTTTCAGGTTCCAAAGGTAGTGTCAACTCCCACAAAAAAAACCAACTGGTGAAGATACATATGGTAAAGATCCTATGCGTCTCTGAAACGAGACAAATTCACAGCAGAAGGGTCCAAAATAACTGGCCCAATCACTTTGGAGGAAATATAATTAAAGGAGAAAATCAGCCTGAAGGAAAAGATGTGTGCCTCCTCCCACAATTTGAGTCCCCAATTGTTCAGGAAGGCTGGAGTGTGCTGAAGCATGAACTCCAGCATCTTTGACATCACTACCCAATGAAGACAGACTTGAACTCCTCCAAATTCAATGTGCTGAAGAAGGGCTGGCAGGGATGTGCATTGCCAAACCAATCCAAGCTGAATGCTGCCCACCACCACCATTCCCTGCTGTTGCCAGTTCTACAGTTATGAATGCACTTCCTGGTTCGGAAGGCATCTTTTGCCCTGATGGAGCATGGAAGTCAGTATCTGCATGGCATTTTGGTTCTGAATTACATCTGTTAACCATGAGCTCTCCACTATGATTGCACCAGTTAAATGTGACGAGAATGACAAGAGAAGGAAAGGAAGCTACCATATGTAGACCTCCAAATGGCTTTACAAATAGCTTGGGAGAAGAAATCACAGCACCGTGATTTGCACTCAGCCTCATATATAAATCTTCTTTCCCACCTATCCAGAAGAGAGAACCAGAGGCTGATAAAAATGAAGGTGGTTGTGCAATCCTGGGCAGAAAAGGGCTTGGTTGAGGCTAGAAATAGCAGCCTGAGATGATTTGATTCTGTGATCCATTTGCAAGGCAAAGATGACTGCAGCAGATAGAAAAGACTCTGTCCAGCAGTGGAGAATGCATGGTTAACAGGACACAGGAAAAGCCAGGCGAGTTGCATATACTCAGTAGTCATCCAAAGTCTCTATTTCTCCCATGTTGAGCCGCTCTGAAGAGGCATTGACAGAGAAACCTGCAAAACAAGACAGATTTCTTAGTGCACAGATGTGTACAGCTTATTCCCAGATCTTACATGTCTTCATAAAGTAATCCATATACAATAAAGACAGTATTGAAGGCAGCCCTTGCCATCAATCCAGCTATTTTTCTGGTGCTTTCAGCTCCTGGTTTAAGGATATTTACACTATAAAAGCATGAGTGAGTGATCTTACCAATAAACCCCCAAGTTATACACAAATATTCAAGTAATTTTTATCTTTTATAAATCTGCTAACCATTTCCTAGCAATTTGAGAAACAAGAGAGAAATGAGCAAAGGGGGGGGGGCGCTAGTAATCAAGATTAAAACAGCCTGACAGGCATGCACAAAACCTTCAACGCTTATTAGCCTGTCTTCCCCCACAACCTGAGTGTGAATGGAACTAACTAATGATGGGGTAAGCAGAGGTAAGAGCAATACCTAAATCTGGCTACAGCTCCAAGAGGGGAAGAAAGCACCCAGCAGTCATCCCTGATCCTGGAATCTTAGCTTTTATTTCCCCCTTCTTACTCTTGCCCCATTTATTTAATGTACCACAAAACTTGCCTAACAAGCTGGGATCTGCTCGAACCATTTTTTGTTTCTTCTTCTTTTTACCACTCTGCACTGCCTCAAAGTTGGATTGCTGGTTGTTGCTCTGATTAGTCTGAAAGACCGAATGCAGTGAACTGTGGTTCATCCCCCACACAGAATCCTGGAACACAAATAAATAACGTATTACAAGCTGGAATCATGCCTTGTGCACTCAGTAAGAGTATAAAAATAACAATGAGCCACTGTCTCAATCAGTAACATTTCTGTTAGCACATTCGCTGATATCTCTGTTAATTACCTGAACACACCCTCACTCTCATACCCCTATTCTATGTTACTTACAGAAGATTTTAAGGTCAGCTGCACATACAACACAATAGCTATCTAATAAGCAAGGGGTAAGAAATATTCTCTCTATGAAAGGCCTTGTTACAAGCCCCTTGGAGATGTCTTAGAGGGAGTGGTCTGATGGGGAATGGAAAGAGATTGGGAATTTGGTGCAGTCTGACCCTGGAGATGGACCTAGTGGATTGAGAGGTGGTGATGAGGACCCAGGAGATCCAAGTGGGTTGGCAGGAGAACGCCCCACTTCAGTGCCACTGGACACCCCAAGTGTAGAGTCTTGGCTAGTTGATGAGGGCTCTGGCACCACTGAAGAGTCATCCCTTTCAGGGGCAGTGCACCGCAACACATCTGATGGTGAATTAGCTCAATCATCTCTGTTTCCATAAAGCAAGAACATGGAGACAACTGTGCTGGCACAAACAGACTTCACACGTTCAGCCCACTTGGAGGATTGCTTGCTTGCATGCCCATTCCCAGCCTTGGTACATTGACCACACAAATGAAGGTGCCTGTCCCGCTCTTCAGAAGGAGTGTTCAGGGGCATCTCAGTTGTTGGGTCAACGTCTTAGTTTAAGTCTAACCATGTGTCTAGAACTCTGCTGTGCTTCCTGCCTTTGCAACTTATAAACTGACTTATGTTTGGACACTGTATTGAAGTTTGGAATAAAGCCTTTAATTCCAACAACCAAGTGGAGTTTCAGCATTGCATCTCTCTCTCTCTCTTGCCCCCCCCCTCTCTGCCATGCCACCTCACTCCTCACTCTATCCCATCCCACATTCCCTGTAGCGCCCACCCTGCCCTAAGCTACACTCATTTACTAGGCAGTAAGTTTAACTGACCATAAGGGGACTTGCTTTCAAATAAATATGCTTAGGATTGCATTGTATATAAACATTAAGGCCACAATCCTAGGCAAGTAAGCTTGTCTAGGAGTGCACTGTCATAGGGAGAGTGTTTTTGTCCTGATGACTAGATAGTTGTTGTTTCTGAGGTGGTTGCTTAACATTTTGAAGTGGCCATCTGGAGCATCAGTCTGCCCTGAGAGGCGCTTGTTTGCCTCTCTCCTTCTTCCCCACTTGTTGTTATTTAGACATGTCCGACTCTTTGTGACCCCATGGACCAGAGCACGCCAGGCACCCTGTCTTCTACTGCCTCCCACAGTTTGGTCAGACTCATGTTGGTAGCTTTGAGAACACTGTCCAACCATCTCGTCCTCTGTCATCCCCTTCTCCTTGTGCCCTCAATCTTTCCCAACATCAGGGTCTTTTCCAGGGAGTCTTCTCTTCTCATGAGGTGGCCAAAGTATTGGAGCCTCAGCTTCAGGATCTGTCCTTCCAGTGAGCACTCAGGGCTGATTTCCTTAAGAATGGATAGGTTTGATCTTCTTGCAGTCCATGGGACTCTCAAGAGTCTCCTCCAGCACCATAATTCAAAAGCATCAATTCTTCGGCGATCAGCCTTCTTTATGGTCCAGCTCTCACTTCCGTACATCACTACTGGGAAAACCATAGCTTTAACCATACGGACCTTTGTCGGCAATGTGATGTCTCTACTTTTTAAGATGCTGTCTAGGTTTGTCATTGCTTTTCTCCCAAGAAGCAGGCGTCTTTTAATTTCGTGACTGCTGTCACCATCTGCAGTGATCATGGAACCCAAGAAAGTAAAATCTCTCACTGCCTCCCATTTCTTCCCCTTCTATTTGCCAGGAGGTGATGGGACCAGTGGCCATGATCTTAGTTTTTTTATGTTGAGCTTCAGACCATATTTTGCGCTCTCCTCTTTCACCCTCATTAAGAGGTACTTTAATTCCTTCTCACTTTCTGCCATCAAGGTTGTGTCATCTTCCCCACTACATGGTGGAATTTAGGTTTCACTGGAGGGATCCAAAAAGAAGAGCTAATAGCTTCTTAGCAGCCTGTTTTGTCATTCAGCCAGTGCCACTTGTTTTTCTCAGGCACACTTGAGGGCAGCTTACCTCAGTCAAACAACATGCCCCCTCTCCTGTAAATTTTTGCCCAGCCTACCATGCCTAGGGGAAATCCTGCCATTTCTGGAGTTTTCCCCAACTCAGTGATCTCTCTCTTCCCCCATCCCTTGCTTTGAATCATGCTTCCAGCCAGGTACTCAGAATAGCTCCCTTCACCAGAATTCCTGGGATTCTAAAATTCAGGTCAGAACATGGGAGGGACTGGAAGAAGAAATCTATTCAGTCAAGTTGCAGTGAGGGAGAAGAGAGCATGTGAGAAAGAGACAACAGTCACAGTGATAGTACACATGGCAATCTCTCAACAGGAGTGCCCAGAGCATTTCATGGAAGGGCATTTTGTATTTTAGGATGCATCCAGTCTATGAGCCAGGAGTTCCCTGCCCCAGTTGTAAGCCATTCCATAGTCAAGCTTGTCCTCGTTTCAAAACAGATTGCTAAACTCTACATCAACCAGAGAGACAGTAATCACAGAAATTAGCTTGCAAATATTCTCCAAAGACAGAAGCACGAACCTGTTGCTGCCGCTGTTGGTTGGCTTTTTGTTTGGCACGGCGCTCAAGAAACTGCTTGGCAAATTCCTTGGCTTCAGGGGTATCTCCAAGGTAGGCTCTGATGTAATCATGGACCTCGTATGGAGATTCTACTTCCTTCAAGAAGGATACAAACGTGGGAACTGCAGCCGGAAAGGAAGACAAATCACGAGATACTTACAAAGCCTACAGGTGCATAAGCAAAAAAAAAAAAAAATCCAGAGCTTTTCAATATCATACATTTCCTTACAAACTTTATGTAATACAGTATTATCTTTACCTGCAAGAAAACAGAGAGCCCTTTCTCCTTATTCATTGAGATATGGGATAAATTAATTTCCTCACTAAGACAACAGTCTCTGCTGGACTCCTAATGATCATTTCCTATTTAATCTAACTTTTTAGCAATGGTGTATGCCTTATGGTACAACTTAACAGGAAAGATCAGCCCTGATCTGTGTAAAATCAGGAATTTTAAATATTTCCCAAGAATACTGGGGATACCAAACCTTTTGCAATTTCCCCATCTTCCTTAATGCTTTTAAATACAATTTTGGACAACGTGCAGTAATGCATCACATGATAATTTGCAGCTATGATACAGTTTCTCAGTGTGTAAGACTGAAACTTTCGCACTCCTTTTTCACTGCTTACCATCCAAGTTGTTGGCTGTGTTGAGTGCATGAAGCATTTGTTCACACCATTGAGTGAATCCATCCTGGGCTTTATTAACCCCCTGGAACAGCTTTAACAACTTTTCTTCTTCTTCCACCTTCTTATTCTGCCTGCTTGTAACACCTATAGATTTACTAAGACGGGCAAAAAGACAGAGTGTGAGGAAGAGACACAGGTTACCAGGAAGAAACATGCAAAGTATACAAGACTAGAAAATTCAAGCAACTTCACAAACATTTCTGCCTTCTGTCAAAATCACAAATATGAAAGTATACTGAGACGGGAGCTAACAGAAAACAGAAGGAATGGAACCATAAGAGATCCTGGCTGTACTGATACAGCACACTGCAGGGTTTGGTGGAAAGGTTCCATCCACAAGACTCCAGATGTTTTGGACGACAATTCCCATCTGTCCCAGTCAGCAAGGCCAATGGTCAGGGATGATGTAGCCAAGACATCTGGAGGGCACAAGGTTGGCAAAGGCTACAGTAGAATAATTTTGAGGGCCTGCAACAGGCCTGAGCCTCTACAATGAATTGAAGGGAAGCTCACTGCATCCCAATTCCTACCTGATGCTAGCATTGCTCTTGTTTTTATTGGTTGCATTACGAGGTCCAACTTCTTTGACTGCATCGTCCCAGAATCCCATGTTTGAGTTTTTTGTATCAGCATTGCTCCAAATGCTGCTGACAAGGTCTGATGCCCATTGGCTGCTAGGATTCGTATTTAGAGAGCCCCATACTGAATTGCCAATGCTGGTGTGCAGATTAGAATGTTGCTGGAACAACAGTAATGGAGATACTGTTTATTATCACCAACAGAGGAAAAGCAATACAAATAAAGTTTTGACTTCAACAAGAGTATTATTATTATTATTATTATTAGGAACTGTACTCACTGTAGTGCTGCTGCGGGACCTGCTTTGCTGTTGCTGGTGTTGCTGCTGCTGCTGTTGCTGCTTCTGCATCTGCCTTGCCTCCTCCTGCTGTATCTCCAAGAGGGATTTTGTAGTACCGGCAGGTTTGGCAACATTTCCCCAGCCAGACAGTTTTTGTTGCTGCTGCTGCTGCTGCTGTTGCTGCTGGAGGGCTTTCATTAGTTCACGCTGCTGACGCCTTTGCTGGAAAACAGTCAATGCAGGATATTCCAGTTCTTAAATGTACACGTGACATGACTATCATCTACTGTTTTCCACACATTTTCCTCAAAGCTGGATAAATCTGATTAGATATGTGTTTCACTGAGGGTACTGAAATTTGCCTCAGACACACTGATCAAAGTCTCTGGTCTTGGAAAGTGCACCTGGACATAAATACTTTCATATTCTGCTTTGTTTTCCAGTCAAGCAAACATTACTCATAGAACAAATTACTTTTCTACCCACCCCCTTATTTTTAAATTCCTAACTAAAACTAGATGGGCAACGAATCTAATTTTAGGCTTTACATTTAAAGAGAATCAGTAGAATTAGCATTTCTATCAACCACGATTCTAGGTCTTTAACATCGTATCATTAAACCAGGCAAATTTGCAGAAAGAAAAAAAGAAAGAAAAGAAAAGCTAGCTTATTAAAATCTCTGCTTTTTCAGTCTTGGTAATCTAAGACTATGAGATAATATTTAGGCAATTACAACTTGGGTTTATTAAAATGAGACATGTGGAAGCTTTTTGCCTGCTTATGCTCTCCTTCTTCTCCCTTTGTAGCACACAGCAGTTATACTCAGAAAATAGTCAATTAAGCACAATTTCTACTTCATCACTGGGAAATCATAGTTACCAGGTTCAAAACCAACTAGGATTTTAACAATGCTTTGAAGTTGGCTTCAGAGCCTGCCTTGTTCTAAAACTGGTAACTGTGTTTCCCAGCTCAGATGACACAGGAAACTATGCTTAATTGGCAACTTCAAGGTTTAACTGCTGTGTTCCATGAAGGCAGATGAGAATGAGCTGTGTAAAGCCTCCTAGGTATCTTGGGTTAAGCTTATTAAGTGTTTAGAAATTGTCACAGTGACTCCTAGCAGTGACAAGCCACAACTGCACACAAATGAGCAAGCCATGGGCTTTCTAAAGGCAGAAAGTGGTGGGAGGTCACCAGATGAATATGTCTTTCACAATGGGTGAAAGAATATGTCTTTCATAACGGTGTTATAGCAAGGAAATTTGACTATTCTATTTCAGCAGCAACCTAAAGCCTCTTTTCCAAACTATGAATTTTACCTCTTCTCGAAGCTGCCGCTCTCTCTCTTCTTCAAGCTTCTGGATTTCTGCTAATGATAACGCTGTTTGGGACTGACATGCCCTAGAATTTGATTGCTGACCCCATGTTGAAGAAGAAGGGAGCTGGGAGGAAAGACATACAAGAAACAGCACTTAAATTCTCTTAATGGAAAGAGTGAATACATCAGGATATATGCTGAATCAGCCACTCAAAAACATGCGAACAGTTGTTATTGTCTGCCACAAAAGCTGCTAATATGACACAATCTTTATTTTGTCTCCTTGTACTGTAGAACTGCAACCTTTTCCTGCCAGGTGTGTACCCAACCTCCAATTAATCTTTATAGTACCAACAATAGTCATAATTTCTACAGCAATGTAATAGTAAGATTCAAGCACCTGACTGTGCTGTGAATGAAATGGGAATTGTTCAAAGGAAAGGAAATGAAGCAAACAAAACAGCTGAGGGAAGAAGGCAGTAGTAGCATGGAGAAACAATGAAAAATGCATTTTAAAAAGTCTGATGCAGAGACCCATGCTATTCAAAACCAACAGCTTCAGCCTCCATTTTTATATGGCTCATCCTCCCAGGACCTGTGTACATGGTATTGACTTCATTTTATCTTCACACCTACCCGGTGAAGCAGATTAGACTGGCCCAAGTTTATCCAGTAAGTTTCATGACAGAGTGATTATTTGAATCCAGGTTTCTCTACTCCTAGTTTTATGCTCTAAATCAGGAGCAGAGAACCTTTTTGACCCAACCAGAACATTATTTCCCCCACCCCTGCTGGTCAACTCTGGCAGTGAGACAGGGGGCACCCACCTTTAAATCATCTGCTGCCATTATGATGTCAAGTCACTGATAGCTGAGTTGTCTTTAATTCAGTGGACAACCAGCAACACTCCTGCTAATGGTCTCAAGTGACTGAGCTGAGATATAAAAGTTCAGGCAGTTGCTAAGGTACCCCGGACCTAAGTTGTTTGGGTCTTGTAAATTAACAAAAGGACCTTAAACCTGGTTCAGTAGATGGGCAGCTAATGCAGATGTTTTAACAATGGTGTCACATGTTGTGGGCTATGTGCCCCCACCAACAGACTGGCCACTGCATTCTATACCAGCTGAAGCTTCTGGACTACGACCAAGGGCAGTCCCACATAGAGAGCATTGCAGTAATCCAGCCTCAAGAATGCAACATGGACTACAGTAGTCAGGCTATCCTTGATGAAGGATAGTTCCAGGTAGCACTCTGGAAGGGTTTAGCAGCTTACTCAGGCTATGTGCACCCATATACATTTTCGGTAGCACAGTTAATAGAGCACAGTTAATAGAGCACAAATTTTAGCACAGTTAATAGAGCTTCTCTGCTGGCTTGGGCTGTGAGCATAACTTGTGAGAGTGGGTTTATGGCAGTGAGAAAAGAGTAACATTATGAAGAATCAGTACCTTCATCTGTGCAAGTTGCTGCTGCTGTTGCTGCTGCTGCAATCGACGCAAAGCCTCCTGCTGCTGCTGCCTCTGCCTCATAATTTCTTTCTGGCGTTGGAGTTCCAGCTCTTTACGTTTTCGTTCTTCCTCTTCATGCCTCTGTCGGGCTGCTTCTTCTTCCATGCGCAGCCGGTTTTCTTCTAGCTGACGCTTTGCCTCTGCTTCTTCACGTGCCCATTTGGCAGCCTCCTCTTCCTTCCCAGAACAGAAATAATATGCAGAGTCTCTAAAGTGGACTAAACTAGATTAAAATGCTTCCTTTTTGTTTGTTTCAAGATACATAGGATTGCAAAGAATCCTTTGCTTCTAAGAATGCAACCTGTGCTAGAACACAACAATTTGATAAAATATAGCTTTAGAAAATGCCCCAGAGCAGCCATCAAAGCTCTTATTACACTCCTTATGTGACTTTGTTTCAGAAATCCAAAACTTTAAGACCTTTTATCAGTTTTGAATTCGTAGTCTTAAACAAAATGAAAGGTCCCTCTGCTCTGTTTTATCTAATAATGGCTCATTCACTTATGCATTATCACTTGATGTAGTCAACAAGTGAGCATACATGTGTGAACCAGCCTCGGATTCTTGCAGGTCTTAACTGCAAAAGATTTCCTTTCTTTTCACCTGTTTACGAAGCAACTCTTCTCGCTGTAGTCTTTCTTCCTCTTCTCTTCTCCTCTCTTCCAGTCTTCTAAGTGCTTCTTCTTGTTGTTGCCGTTCTTCCTCTTCCCGCTGCCGTCTTAGTGCAATTTCTTGTTCCCTCTGCCGCCTTAGGGCTTCTTCCTGCACATAGAAATAAAAAGAAAGAAATTAGCTAAAAGTGTGGCTCTGCATTTAAATTCCTATTCATGGGATGCTGGATAGTAAGGGCCCCCTGACCTGGCTGCTCTGATTCTGACCTAAAGCCAGAGGTCTTTTAAATGAAAAGCGTAGCTTCCAAAAAATAAACATGTATGATTGAGCTAAAAAACTGAACACACTTTGGACATAAAAGGTGGAAGGAACAAAAATAACTTCCTTCACATGAACTGAGAAAATGTGTTCTCTTAAAGATACTGAAATAGTATTTATGTATTTGAGATGTCACCTGCTTTCTGCGTGCGAGCTCCTCTTCTTCTCTTCTTTTTCTTTCTTCTTCTTGTCTCCTGATCAGCTCTTCCTGTTGCCTCCGTAGCTCCTCCTGTCTTTTCCGCTCTTCTTCTTCTCTTTTGGCCCTCAGTTCTGCTTCTCTCCTCTCCTGCTCTAGCTGAATTAAAGAAGTAACATTAGAAGTAAAGACCTCTTCAACTAGCACATTATTCCCGCTAGTTACAATCACTCTCATCAGCGTCCTCTTCTACAACTACCAGTTTGATTGGTCTTCCCTAAACCGTGTCCTTGCAATGTCTTGTTGTTGTTTTTTTAAAAAGCCCAATTAAGAATTAGTAAATTGCACCCAAATTACACTAAATCAGTATAAGGCATGTCAGAGTTACTCAGAAAACAAATGAAAATGAAAATGAAATGAAAAGCTGCAACTGGAATGGTTTCTACTGTTTCTTACCTTAGCAGTTTTGGCTTTTTCAAGCTGCTGTAACTGTTCTAGAGCTGGTCCCTGAGCTGTAGTGTCGATTGGGAGATCCCAGACACTGCTTCCTTCCCAGACTGCAAAAAGGGGGGAAATGTAGGCTGTTGGTTAATTAATATTTAAATTAGGAGACCACAAAGCCAAGAAGTTAGTAAATTCTGTGCACCCAGGCAAATTCACTGGTAATTAAAAAATATCACATGCACCACATGTTTTTGTTCAGTAAGAATGTTAAATGACCTCTTTTGTGTACCTTTGGTTTTTCCTTTTTTAGGAGGTAAAGGGGGAGGAAGCCTGCTAAGGATGTGTAGCTAGGCATAAATTAAGGAGGTAGAAATGAAGCTGCTGACAGAAAGAATGAGAATGAAGAGACCACCACTTAGGGCCTCTAAGATACAGCTTTTGTATTTTATCTGCTTTATACTTGTATCTGTACCTCTCAAAACAGCAGCATCCCAAATCATGGTTTATGGGCTTTGAACCAGGAGCCAACCATAGTTTTGTCAAGATGTAGTTTCAGATCCTGGTTTGGCAATTATTCACAAACCGTGTTTGTAAGCGACATGTAAGTGTTTGGGGAGGGGGGGAAGGGAGGTTCGGTTAATTTCATTGTACACAGGTTGTACAGTCACAATAAAGGTATTATTATTACTATTATTATTATTCATTTGGGTGTCATTTCAGGGCAGTTTGTTTTGCGTCTGAATGTAGTCAATATCAAAACACTGTTTCGTACCTGTAGCTTGTGGGGCTGATGACTGAAGCTCCCAAATTGAGCCAGTGTCTGGCACTGACACAGACCTTGTTACAGGTGTCACCATGTTCTGCTCAGCTTTTCTGGAATATAAAGAGGAAGATTCAACATGCTACACCAAAAAGGTAGTTCTACTTAGAGGTCCCAGGGGTGCTTTCTTTTTATTTTAAAATACAATGCTTCTCTTTTTTCTCCTTCTTCTTCAGAACCAGTATTAAAGTGATATTAGGCATAACTTCCTAACAATTCCAATACTGCTGAGCAAAATCCAGAACTCTTGAGATGCACAAAACCGTTCTTTAATACTGACCAGAATTTGAATGAAAATTTTTGCTCTGGTCAATTAACAGAATAGACTTCAATGAAAACAAATATGAGATGATGAAAAATACAACCAAGATAAATGGACAAAGTGACAACAGATCTATTTCACAGTCTTAGTGACCCTGACTTGAAGCAATTTTGAACGGGCATAAACAGAGTGCTATATATTCAATAACCACTATCATGAGTAAACTCTATAGGGGCCACTTTATACATTATATTCAGTGTTATATTACATGCCCTTTTAATAATGTGAAGTATGAACACGACAGTTATGTGCATGCAAACATTTCCAAAGACATGTTCTCAGGAAACCATCCATGGTGGCCTGAAGTTTACTTTCAATGTACTGGATTTACTTCTGCATAATGTGTGAAATGGCCCTGAAACCTGCATTCTTACCTCATTTTAAGTGCCTGGAACTGTTGCAAAAGGAGAGCCAGCTGCTGCTGCTGCTGTGATGAGAGAGCTGCTTTTTGCTGCTGTGCCATTACCTGGGCATACTGTTGTCTGGAAAAGAGAATGGGGAAAGTTCACTCTACTTAGTTAAAGAATGACTATAAAAACCCAGAAGAGAAAAGAGCTGCTAGTTCATACCACAACTGACATTCAAACACATCAGTGCAAACCAGCACCCACCCACCAAAAATAAGAAATTTTAAAACTGCCATTTGAAGTGGCTATTCAAAACAGCGACACACAACATTTACCTAAATTATAGACTGGATTCTAACTATCCCTTTGCCGTATAGGATTCCTCCTTTCCATGGAAGGTTTTCACTGAATGGAGGATCATCATGGTGGAAAAGGAGTTTATTGGAGCCAACTCTCTCTACTATACAAGCCCTCCAGGGGACACATGGGAATGGAGTGGGAAGGGGAAATAAGTGAATGTCACTTTCTCCCTTCCACTGGCAGGAGCATCCCATGAGCAAGTCTACTCATGAAAAACTCCTGCCAGTAGAAGAGAACTCAGGTTACAAGCCTTTTATTTAAGCACTAGGCTGGCAGCCAAAAGCAACCAGGAGTTGCAGGCAGGCAAGTGAATGGGCTGGAGGAAGAGGAATAAAGTGCTCCATCCCTTCTCTGTACCCAGAATAGAAACCAAATAGGCTGTTAACAGAGGAACACCAAAATGGAAGCCCTCCACCCTGGATATTGTGGACCACAACTCCCACCAGCTCAGCCAGCATGGCCAATGATGAGAGTGGTAATCCAAAACATCCGGGCAGCACCATGTTGGCTAGCCCTGACCTACAAAAAACAAGACCCTATATTCTCAACTCCTAGCCCACATACTTGCAGTAGACCTACTGCTGTCTACAGAACCAGAAAGCAATGACTGGTGTTGGGTAACTGTGACAAAGAGCAACTTGAATCAAGAGCTGCCACCATCTGCCAAAGCTCGTCTTTGTCATAGCCACCACTTTCCCACTGTTCCTCACACTTTTTTGCTCACTCCCTGTCCTGACCATCACGGGCAGCTTGTGCCCTATACTAGCAGGATGGTGCAAGACAAACCAAACTATCTAGGAGAAATTTTGTGAGCCTACTTACTCCTCTTCCTTGTCACCCAGAGGGAGACTCTAGGTAAGCAGATTGACTGCTGAAGATAAGGAGCAGCAGTAATAAGTGAGCTGGCGGAATTGCCGCTGGGTAGTTTAAGTTGTCCCATAATGGGTCCTCCTTCTGCTAGGTGATAGGGGCATATGCCATCATCAGGGATAGAGGACTTTGGATGGAGCGGGTGGTGGCAGCAGTGGCTGTTGTTCCTCCTCCTCTCACCACTCAGGGGGAGGTATGTGGCTGGGCAGTGAGGAGAAGGAAGAGCTGCCATGCACAGGGATGTCTTGCAGTCCACTTAGTATGAAAAATTGGACTACCCTGCTCCAGATCATTAAAACAAAGCAATATGGCCATTGAAAGATATTTATATAGACCAGGGGATGCTAACCTGTGGTACTCCAGATGCTGTTCCAACTCTTATCAACCCCAGTCGGCATGTGCAATGATCAGGGATGAAGGGAATTATAGTCCAACATCTGGAGGGCCACAGGTTAGACATCCCTGATGTAAACTTACTGTAACAAAAATTGCTGGTACTGGAGGTGCTGCATTTGGTACATGGCTGTGAATTCCTGTTGTCTAGTCAGTCGTTCCTGGTCCAACTCTCCCTGTGGTTGTAAACAAATCGATAGCTGAACTTGCATTAAATGTTAGGATTCATGAGCATATGCACAACTCTGATTACAGTGACCTACAACATTATGATTATGAAAGACCTTTTATATTAAAAGTTATTAAATGGAACAACATCTTTACAAATTACTGTGTTTAGTTAAAAAAAAGTATAAAGGATTGTGTGAAGTGGAAAAAAGGGGTGTAGATAGTTAAACTGTGTCTAGGGACCATTCCTTGGCAAAGGAAACTGGAGCAAATATCCCCAGTGCATAAGATACATGCTCATCTACCTCGAGGAAGGCCCTATGCTTTCCTACTTCACCTCTTCCAGATATAAAGAAAGAGGGAGCAGCTGTGTGCCACATGCTAAATCAAGCCACAGCGGCTGAAGCAAGGCAGGCTTGTTAGTGTGTGTGCTCCAATCCTTTGGGGTTCATTTTACTGTCTCACAGCAGTTACCCAGAAAGTCTTCCTGTGTCTTCACAGCAGCAGCAGTCCAGCTCTCTATCGGTGAATGCCCGTGAAGGAATAAACACCTCACCCATTCAGTTCTTCTCCAAAGTATTTATTTATATTACAAGTTGCATAACTTTATATCACTACTGGTCTACATAAATAAAACAGAACAATATACAGAGATTTCAATCCTCTCTGCTCCCTGCAGCAATCCAGCTAGAAAGACAGGTTCAGAGACTCTCATAGACACAGGCAGACACTGAATCTCTCTTCCCCCAGACATGCCTAGATAAAGACACCTGTTGCTGGGGAGAATTCTTGTTGCTAAGCGGAATTGGTTCAAGGACAAATCTGATTCAAAGATCGTTTCAGGTTTACCTTTGGAATACACTAACAAGGCTGGAGTCAGGACTACAACTAGTAACATGCTTGAAAAAAGGAATAAGTGTCAGGAGTCTCAGTAGGAGCTACCTTTTACTGATTGAGGCTTAATTTCCTTCTGCAATTTGCTGTGCATAGAAAGCAGTTCAGCCAGATCCAACTGAAGCAGCATTCAAAGGCCTTTAGGTAAGTGAACTAGTAGCAATGAGGGTTTTTGCTATTTCACTGCTAGGTACAGTAAGCACTTTTCTCTTCCTGTATGGAAAGCCTGTTCTATTGTGGCTCAGAGTATATGTTCAACATACAGGCAGTCTCTCTAAAGGTCATTGCTGCTCTGTGCCCCTAAAACACGAACCCCTAAAACTGGCATGTCTTAACTTTCTAATTTAAAGAACTGTTTTACACATTGTCATATTTACCAAGTGCAGAGGTGGTGCTGGACCTGGAGTGAAAGGAACCCTGCCCCACATTTTCATGATGTCTCCAAGTGGCTGGAAGCTCTCATCACATGCTCTTTTCACCAACAGTGACATTGTGAAATACCCGGCCTGGAACCACTCTGTCATCTCTTGGTTACTGAACGGACCTGCAAAATCATCAAGGGATGAAATCCATGAAGACAAGAGTGAAACCTCTACTAAGTGTTGCACCCAACAGTCACAGCCCATATAGAGCCTGGTATCTGGAGGACTAAGTATGTGCTGTATATGTCTTGATCTTCCTTATAAAAGCTAGATTTCTGGTGCCACCCTAAATACATAGGCAGTGTATTGTAATTTCCCCTAATATTCCAGTGAAATAAAGTGAACATAATACCTAGACTAGTTTATATCTTAAGAGGAATTCCAGTTCCCATACCGAGCAAATACTTTCACAAAATTAAATCTTTGTTTTAAAAAATGCCTTTGGGTTTCAGTTCCAAGAATATCTATGCAAAAAAATGCAAATACCAATAAAAGGAGGAGGATTTGGGATCCCTGACTTAGAATTGTATCACCAAGCATATTTACTGTCAGGTACACAATTCTGGAGACTCATAACTGAAAACAACTGTCCAAATTGGGCTACTTTGGAATATTCCTATGTAGCACCTTTAGAAAGATGGGCAGCACTTGGGTCTAAATACATTAATACTCAAGATGCTATTGAAACTATAACATCAGTTCGAACGATATGGCACCACATGTCCAGAAAATATAAATTTGACCTTTTCTTCCACAACAAATGACTTTGTGGGGAAACCTGTCTTTAAAAATCGGGAAAGAAATAGTTGTATGGAAGAGGTGGATGAATTTGGGTATATTAACGTTAGAACAGCTGATAAACGAAGAGGATGAATTTTATACATATTCTGTCTTAAGAGACAAATACAGATTACCTACAAATGCTCAATGGCAATATCTCCAGATAAAACACTTGCTAACCACCATCTACGGACCAGCAGCTTTTACAGCCAGAGAGACCCCAGAGATATTGAAGCAACTGATTAATTCTTACACAACAAAAAACCCGGCCATCAACATATATAAATCTATGTCACTAGCAAACCAATTTGATATACAGGTACTGAGGGAGGAATGGAAAAAAGAATTAGAGATCTCAACTTCGACCCCACAGTGGGAATCTGTGTTAAGTGCTATAACAAGGATGTCTCCGGACCTTAAATTGAGGCTCATACAACAAAAAATAATATTTAGAATATACTGGACCCCATTACGTTTGTTTAAAAAACGGCTATCTAAGGGATCTAACTGTTGGCGATGCAACAGGGATAATGCTTCTCTAAAACATGTTTTTTCATTGTCCTATACTGAAAGATTTTTTGGCAGAAGGTAACTGAAACTATCAACAGAACTGTATGGAACAACCTTACATTTACAGAGCAAAATATCCCTTTGAATTATATACCCAGCACATAGACCCTTACAAAGGGACAATATGAGTGGATTCTCCGTGCCCTTACCACAGCAAAAAGACGGAGACTGATGAATTAGAAAAAAAAAATGCGGCTCCCTTCTACGATTGGATGGAAGACTTATACAAACTTGCAACATATGAACAACTTGCATATAAACGCAGACTTGCCACGGACAGATTCAATGATATTTGGAATCCATTCTTACAAATACTGTAATAGGTTAATATCTGATGGAGTGCAATAACAACTTTGTAAAGTATACAGTACACATGGATTTCCCCACCCCACCCCCTTTACTTTGCCTTCTACATGGGTGCTGTTTCTTTTTCTCTTTTATTTATGTCTCACCATGTTTAGTGCACATATAACTAAAAAACAACAACATTCCAGTGAAATAAAAAGCGGTAAGGATGAAAGCTTACCCTGAATTTCTCCCTGTGGATCTTTGTAGAACCACTTTTGCATGGCCTCGTGGAGTAATGGTACTGAAGTACCCTTTACTCTCTGCTCCTGAAGTTTGGCTGCTAGCCTTTCATCATCCAGGGCACTGTCCTGCAAATATGCCACCATTTTTTCTGCTTGCTGCAGTAAGAGGAAGGGGGAGGGGGGGACATTAAGAACGACTGAGGTTATGCCAGGTCAGTGGAATAAGGTGAAATTCAGCAGAAAGCCTTATGAATAATACCATCATGGTTGGTGGACTCAGATACAAAGGAATGAAAAAATAAGTTTAAATAATTATGCAAAAAGATAATAAATCTTGGCAGAACTGCTTGCCAGGAAGCAAGTCTTATTACGGTATTTGGTAAGCAGTAAGGATGGTCAGCTTCCGGAAACAGCTGAGGACATTTTCGTTCCAACAGGCTTTCCCAGATGGATAAATGAGTCTTTATCAAAAGTGTCTGCTTGTTAGGGTTTTAGTCTTGTTTGAAATGTCTTTGTTGCTTTTGTGCTTAACTGCTTTTCATTATTTTACGTGTAAATCTCCTTGAGATGGTGGTTAATAGATTAATTGTAATAATTGTAATGATGATGTATACATTGTGGTTGGAATTTTACAAGAAATTATTGGTCTTTTGAAATTCAAGTTTCTTGCAACATGTTTAAGCAACATTCAAACTACTGGAAAACGAAGAATTGTTTCTGGAGTCATCTTCAGAATCTATGTTCAGAGTCTTTTTTCAGTCTGCATTTTCACTCATTTTTAATTTACAATTTTTACACTGAGGGGCTCCTATATAAAATCAGCAGACTGGGAAGGGCTCTGAAGATGATCATGTGTAATTATCAATGCTTTACCCTTAAAACACATGTGACTGACATGGAAAAGGACTGGCCCTCTGTTCATGTGTATTTTGAAGGGGGGAATACAGTGTGTGTATATTTTGTACTTGACGCATGTGACGACTCTCATATTCTCTACTGTGTACACGCATCTGTCACAATGCTCATGAATGAAGTCAGGTGATGATCTATTTATATTAATGTCGGGGGGGATCCATTTTTCAACTTGATTCACTTAGTACTCACAAAGTTAACCTACTGGAGTTGCATACCAGACAAATATACAAGATAGATTCGACTTAATTTTGGCAAACAGGAATTCTCCTTCTTTAATTAACAAAGATATTAATTTTCCATTTTTGTTTGAGGAGGAGATGGCAGGAACATACAGGTTGAAACTGTTTTAATGAAAACTGATTATCTGAAGTATTGTCAAACTGCAAAATAGGTTTCATTTTTGCCCATTAATACATCAATATAGTTTTGCCCATTTTCATGATCAGTTGCAGGAAAACATTGTAAAAGCAATTAGTTACCAGTCCTGCCCAAAACTAGTTTTCCTCTGCAGTTGCCAACTGTTGGTCTATGTGAGGGGTGTGCTAGTCTATAGCTGACTAGGTACATTAGCTCTAGGTTGCATCTTGAACTCCTATCTCCACCTTGGGTGCATAAGCACTGCTGACTTGTAAAGGCTATTGCTATGATATTCTCAGCAACCGGTCTAAATCCCAAAGCTTTCTCCCACACTCACCTGAATCAGGTAGCTGCATTTACTAGATAAGTATACAAAAGAGTGTTTTCTTCCAGCCTTTGAAGCACAAAAAACCCCCAAAAACAAACCAGAATTCACGAAGATGCTCTACCTGTTCTAAATGTTTGAGGCCCTCTTCGTCATCAGGGTCAGCAGGAATATTACCCATCCCTGGAGCAGCTGTGACTGATGTCTGAACAGGCCTTAAGGCAGGAATTGGATTTGATTCTGGAGGACGAAGATGAACAAGGGAAGCAGCATCTGGAGAAATCTGTGGTAAAGGCTGGACAGCAGAAATTGGATCTGGGGGTGGGGAAGAATGGACATTAAATTCCTTTAAAGCCCTTCCTTCTACCAGAACTGTGTTATTATGTGATAAAATGTATAATCAGACAATAAGCAAGCTGGCATGCTTTCAACAATGCTTAAACAATGTATGAATTATCAGTTCATCCTTTCCACCTTGCTTTGTCAATATAGTCTTTTATTTTATTTTTGTTTTGTTTTTTGCATACTTTACATATACATTATGCCAAACCTGAAATATGATTACCTTCTCTGTTGGGCACTTTGGCTGATGGGATATCCTCCATTTGGTTTTCTTTCTCTTCTCTTTTTTCTATTACTTCTGGAACACAGTCTTCCCTTCTTTCAAGCAGGCTTGTAGGTAATGGCTCCTGTGACTGGGATTTTGGTGGAGTACCTGACCTGGTGGATGGTGAAGATTCTTTGACTGTTTCTTCTGTTACTTCTGAAATGATTAGTAACTTTATTTAACTGAGCTGGAAGGTGGAAGCAAAACTTAAAGGATAGACCTGAGAAATCCTTCTTACCTGCTGCTGCTGTATGCTCCGTCTTAACACTTTCCCTTCCATGTGTCTTATCTACTTCTTTGGCTTCTTCATTGTGACTTCCTTCTGAATCAGACCTGTCTTCCCCTTCCTCTACAGGACGGAAATCCATTTCCTGTTCCTCAGGAATTGGTTCCTTTTGAACCTTCTAAGGAAAACACACATGCAAACAACAAACTTTATACTACTGGTTATAAATAATACAGTTAATATTATGACAAGTTCACAGAAAGTTTCTCACTTTTAAGGAGAGGAATGCCCCAGATGAGTCAAAAGTCCCCATTTCTTCTTCTGCATCTTCTAAGCACCATTCAGGAAGGCTATCTCTATCATCATCCATACTGCCACTGCCACATCGCACTCTTCGATAACCCCGCTCATCATCCCGGTCTCGGAAGTCAAATTCAAACCTTCGCCGTCGCTCCATTTGTTCTCTCCAGCCTGCAGAACGAGGGCCGTCTAAGGGGGCGGGAAAGTAACTTTACAAGAGAGTCCCATAGGGCAAGAACTTATTTGGAAGGAGAAAGGGATAGAGGAAAAGAGGATAGGGAAAAGAGAGGACAAAGTGACAGCACTTCAGAACGCCACTACAGCTTATGGTCCACCTTGAAACACACAAATTATAAATATATTATCACTGTTTCCCCTTTAAACCACTGTCTCTTTGAGCTATATTATTAATGTAAAGGACTGTGCAGCCCAACTCCATGCAAGTGGGCTTAAAAGAACTAAAACAATTTAACTATGAGTTAATCCCAGGGCAGTTTTACTTTCTGAATAGCAGCTTCACAATCTGTTCAACCACAGGGGGGCAGCCTTTGCTAGTAAGACCATTCTATGCGGTTCTATGAATCCAGACAAGTACCACTTTATGGGGATTACCATATTTTTATGCTTCTCTTTGAGATCACAGGCAGCATCTATTCTACTAACTCCATCAGTCCCAAAGTATCTTCAAAACTGCTTGCCTTCACCCTCTGTCTGCTAGCTGACAATCCTCCTTTCTGGAGTTTGGAGTGTAGTTTGTAATCTGTGGTAATTAATTCTATTTATTTAATCTGCTTTTGTTTTGTATGTCACTATGGTGAAGTGGCCTGCTAGCAATATAATTCTGTGAAAGGATTTATAGCCAACAAACCTGTTTCTAAGATTTGTTTCTAATGGCTGTGCAACTGTGCCCAAGCCTGCATGAGAATGAGGCAGGCAGACAGGCACCAGCAGGTGTTGATGCACCTTTCTACAACCTGGGAGAGGTGAAGAATTTCCAAGCAAGTTGGTGTGAGCGATTCTGGGGCTTGAAACGTGGTGACCTTCAAATGCGGCTTGGCATAAGCCACTTATTTTGGCTAACTTGGTTATACTAGTTACAGGTAGGTAGCCGTGTTGGTCTGTCATAGTCAAAAAAAAAAAAAAAAAAAAATATTCCTTCCAGTAGCACCTTAGAGACCAACTAAGTTTGTTCTTGGTATGAGCTTATACTTCTTCAGATATCTGAAGAAGTGTGCATGCACACAAAAGCTCATACCAAGAACAAACTTAGTTGGTCTCTAAGGTGCTACTGGAAGGATTTTTTTTTATTTTTTTGTTTGTTTTGGTTATACTAGATACAGGATACTATTTGTCATCCTGATAGAAATGGCTATTGGAATCAAAAGTCTTGGATGTAGCTGATAGAGCATCAAGCCTGCAGAGCAAAAGGAGAGGAGAGAAGTAGGGTTGCTCTATTACCTCTGCTGAGAGGCCAGTTGCCTTTGACTCTCCCTCCACTGTCATCTAATAGCAGCCATTCTATCAGGCTAACTGTACTGTTTCCCTGTAACCTTTAAGAACTGGTGCCTGAGATTGCTTTCTTCTCTTCCTCTCTGCATTCCTTTTTCCTTGTGTGTCATGCCTTTCAGATTGCAAATCTGAGGGCAGGGACTGTTTTACTTACTTTGTGAGCTGCTCTGGAAGTCTTTCGGGCTGCACAGCAGAGTAAAAGCTGTTTAATTAATTAATTAAAGCTTCCCTCTCTCTGTACACACAGAGAAAGAACAATACTTTGACCAACCACTAAGGAACTGAGGGTTGTAGCCCAATGCTATTTTGTGTGACTTCACCTTCCTCTCCCCACTTACCCCAACAGTCCTCCATATGCTCTCCAAAATCAGGAGTTTGGGAAGCCTCTTGAGATTGGGAGGCCTCTCAAGCAGATTTTGGGGGGAGGAGAGAGATATAAAGTACTGTTGTATGTGGAAGTCTGCTCATGCAATAATGGATTCCACCTGAGACTACTGCAACACCCACCTCTTTGATCGAGAATATTCCATTACATAAATTTGAAGTGCTAACTGATAAGGGTATTTTCTACTTGAAGTGACTAAAATATACAGTGACAGTAGCTCATTTTTCTCTTGTAGTGATTATTCCTTTTGACTGTGTCTCATGAAGAGTTCTGTATAGCTAATAAAGACTTAGCTACATTTTCTACATTAACATATGTTAGTTCAATAAACAATGCTTTCCTGTTTGGGGCATGTAAGGTCTTAAACACAGTTGCTACTTGGTATTTTGTGTCATGGCATTGTATCTAGAAAACCTGGGTATTGTTTGAGTTTTAAAATTTGAGGTAACAGAGCCTCCCCTTCCAAGCTGAGATACATTGAGCTCTAATATCATATACACACTAGCTATTCCTATTCCCATGTGACAATACATTAGTTCTAGTCTGTTAAAGTGGCGAAAATGTAGACTGGGAGCAGAGAGGCCCAGGTTTAAATCCCTGCTCTGCCATGAAGTTTACTGGATGACAAGGACAAGCCTCCATCTTTTAGGCTAACCCACCTAAAAGAGTTGTGCAGCTAAAATGGGGAGGGGAAAGCCTTGTATGTTGCTTTGAGTTCACTGGAGAAAAGGAAGGATATAAATATAATGAACAAATAAATGAGTTTCCCCTTTAAAAACTGCTTACTGAGCCTGCACAGCATGGATGGGAAGTAGCAGATTTAAGCACAATGGTACAGAAGACTCAAGTTATATCCTAACCATGGTACATAATTCTTATTACACACAAGATACAGGTTTCTAAGGGCAGAGCCATGTTATACATTTAAAGTACAACAGACATTTAAAGCTCATGACTTCCCCAAAAGAATCCTGGAATTGTACTTTGTTAAATGTCCTGAGAATTATAGCTCTGTGAAGGGAAAACTACGGTACATTTCCCAGGATTCTCTGGGGAAGTAATGTGCTTTAAATGTGTATTAGATGTGCCTTAAATGTGTGGTATAATAGATCTGCCCCCCAAATAAAGTGACTTTTGCTGTTCCTTGGAGCCAAGATTTTAATTACTGATTCTATATCAAATCAAACATTTTAAATACTTTACTTGGAAATGCAGCAAATGAAAATTTGACAATGAGTGTTATCCTAAAACAGCTATATCTAAATTAAAGACCAACTACAGAAAAATCCTCAGTATTCTACACAATGCGGCATTTCTCTACACTTTCTTTTAAGTAGCAGAAATTACCCAATGATATTTCAGCCTCGGGACTTCTGTCAAAAGACAGATGGACTTATTGAGAACAAAAATGTTATTAGATTGTTGTTCTTCATATGCTAAACAAGAAAATACTAAATGAACTGCAAGTACTTGTCCCTAAGTAAAACCTTCACATCTGATCATGTGGTGCTGGTTCAGCTGTTTCAATACTCTCAAAGTTAGACACACTGCTGCTTTATTGTGCATTTATCAGTTATGTCTGACGTCAGGAAGACACACAATGCTGTATTCTCCATGACAAACAGTTTTTCCACTTCTATACAAGTAGCTGGAAGCATATGACAGAACCTCAGCCTCATGATTCAGAGTGATCACTAAAGAAAGCTACGTTTGGTGGAAAAGAAATCAGAGCAGGTAAGAAGAGTTGCTTTTGTCTAGACGTTCTGGAAATAGTGGGTTAAACAAAACAATCCATTTAAAAAAATAAAAACGGTTTTGCCATCATAGAACAAGCCTTTCAAATATTGTTTTAGGAAGTTTTCCTTCCAGACATTGCTTGCTGGCTTGCTGCCTCTGACCAGTCTGTGCTGCACTTTTCCATATTTCCTCTCACCTGGACTATGAGGGCGCCATCTCTCACCATCCCTTCGCGCACCAGCCAGCCGCCAACCTCCATCATCATCTTCACCATTTTGCTCTTCTCTGAAGATGCGCCAGTTCTCGCTCTCAGAGCGTATAAATTCATGCTTCCTTCCTGCTGCTACAGTTCCAGCATCCTCAAAGTTTGGTCTCACTGCAAGCAAATAAGTATGCAAGTATGTAACAGTCATTGTGAAGGGCACCTGGAATAGAATTCAGACCTTATGCAATTTAAGTCATAAGATGCTCAGGTGAAAAAAAACAAGAACAAATATATATTGCTTTACTTTTCTTATGATGATAAATGCTTCTCTTTAAGCTCTTCTTACAGTTTTTTTGGGCTAAAAAACAATTGAAGGATTTCAGACTTCAAAAAGGAGATTTACAAAACAGCTGTAACCATTTAAGAAAGTCAAAAGTTCAATTTGCAACAAGCGATGGAAGAGCATCTGCAAAGTTTGCATAAACAGTTAGATGCCACCTGATGTTCAATGAGAGATTGCTTTACCATAGTTCAGAGGTATCAAGACACTATTCCTGGTCACATCAAAGTTTACAATGGCACAAGCATTCTGTTGTTGTTTGTATGGGAGGTGTTCTTAAGTGCTGCATAATCCAACTCAGTAAAAATGTTCTATTTATCATCTTTAAAATGTAATTCAATGTGGTCTTCTATTTACCCTAGAATATTTAAAACCTACAAGCAGAATATCTAAAATTTACATTTGGGTCAACAGCAATAAAATAATAAGGACCAGTGCCAGATGACTAGCATTAGAACCTTCATTGTCATTCATTTCAAATAACAGGGAATTAAAATAACTGTTTCATCCAAAAAAACAATTGCCATAATGATTCTTAGAGAAATGATTGTCATTTGTGAGCAAACTAGGATAATTTTACATTCTATTCAATCACGTCCGTCATAAAAAGTACAACTGATATTCACCCAAAGGGTAGATTTTGACTGGCAGCATGGGGTCATAGGACTGGGCTTTGGTCCCTCTCCTGATGACAAAGGAAGGAGGAAAAAACTCTTTGGGACATGCATGGCTCCCAATCAGTTTGTGAACTCACCAAGCTTGAACAATCATCAGAGTATTGTATCAGCATAAGGAAAGCAACACAAAGGTGCCCATGTTCCCAAAGTAAACATGCCGTCAGGTAGAAGATATTGCGTCCCATATTATGGAAAGCCCTAGTGACCCCACAATGCCAGTCAAAATCTACTTTGGGAAAGTACCAATTGTACTGTTTCCTCCTAGCATTGTGGTGTCACTGCGTTGGAACATACCCGTGTACCCAATTAAGGCACATCCCATCTGCAAGGACAAATGAATGTGGAAAGCCTGTTGTAGGGCGCTGTGGCCAAAGGCAGCTTCAATGGAGGGGAGGCGGAAATGTCCATCTTGTAATGCATCGTGAATGTACTAGGAGATACCCATGTGGCTGTCTTAGAAATGTTCACTAGGGGGACTCAACCCTGGTAGAGTGGGCAGTCAAATTTGTACGGTGAGATACGATTCACCAAATTGTAGGCTATAGAGGTGCTACCTAGATAAGGTGGAAGGGTTAACCTTTTTGCCCAGTGAGTTAGGGTGGAAGGAAATGAACAGGGTTTCTGATTGTCTGATCTCTTCAGTCCTGGTAATATAAACTTTAAGAGCTCATTGGACATCAAATGAGTGCCACGTCTTCTCTAATGGGTGAGAGGGGTTGGGGCAGAAGGTGGAAAGGATCAAGTTCCTGCTGAATATGGAAGCTGGAAAGTACCTTGGGGAGAAAGGAGGGGTTCTTTCTAAGAACCACTTTGCGCTTGTGGAAGATACAGAGATATCTAGCTATAGACAGGGTGACCAGTTCAGAGACCCGTCCAACCGAAGTTATTGCTATTAGAAATAAGACCTTTCAATGTAAGACTTTGAGAAGTACTTCCTTCAGGGGCTCAAATGGAGGTTTTTGAACGGTGGACAGCACTTTGTGAAGGTCCCAGGAAGGGAAGTGGTGGGCATCGGGGGAACACTGTAAGATTGTTCCTTGTAGGAAGCATTTCATTAGGGGGTGAGAGCTGGAAGAGGTGGTATGTTTGAGGAAGAAACAGCTGCCACATGATGTTTAATCAGAGTGTTGCGTTTTAGACTTGCTGAGGCCATTTTGGAGGAATAAAAGAAGACCCAGTACCGTTGCTATGCATTGCTTCAGGGAGAACGTAAGATGGTGGAAAATACTGTGCTAGAAAACCAGAGATTCCAGCCTCTCCGGATATGTGTTCCAATGTGAGACTGAGGAGCTGGTGTTTCGGTCACTGCATGAGGTGGAACATTTCAGCTTAGAGATCCCAGGATTTGGCGACCCCCTGCTTGTTGAGGTAGGATTTCAAGTTGGAGTTGCCCGTGCATAGGAGCACATTTGATGTGTAGGTGTGGAGAAAAGTGAATTAGAGCCAGGTGGGCTGCTCCAGCTGAGTGTTCAGCTTCCTCTGGCGACCTTTGGGCATGGATTATCTGTCCCTCACAGTGAGACCCCAAATGTAGAGGCTGACATCTGTGGTGACCACTATGAGGTGAGGGTCATGGAAAGATGTGCCCTTCTGCAAGTTTATGTTGGATGCCCACTTCATTTTGATGTGGTGATGTAGAATGTGTGTGATGGCCCACTGGTGGAGTACAAGAAACCACTGCAGAATTCTTGCATGCAATTAGAGAGGGTGCTTTGGAGCCAGGCAGTTGATAGCCCTGCTTAACTCTGCATTCCAGTGGATCACTAGCTGAGAAGCCATCAACATGGGATAAGATATCCCGTACCACTCTCTGGAAGCCATTTGGATCCATTAAGTGGTGGTGCCAGATCATTCGAATTGGTCTTACGTCCCTGCAGAAGGGAAGGGTCACAGAGAAGTCCAGTTGCATCAGGAAGTGATCTGGCCATGGCACTACAGATAATATTAAGTATATGTCATAGAATAATTCCTCTCGGGGAGACTGGTTCGATAGCTGACATGTTGAGACAATGCTGTACACAATTACATATCACCTGTTCCATGACTGGATTGTTGGAGATCAGGGATGGGAGGAACCGGTTTAGGGGTGCCAGACGTTCTATCGTGTATCCATGTGATATAGTATTGAGAATCCAGTGGTCTGTAGTAATCTGACACCAAGAGTTGAAGAAGGCTTGTAGATGACCCCTGACTTGGGGCGGAGTAGCATCATGGGTTCTGCTGATGGTTGTTTCTGAAGGTGTTGGAGGGAGATATCTTGTTGTTCTGCTGCCTGGGTGGGTATCACTGCTGTTCCAGGAGGACTTCTGTCTGTGGTTTCCTTCTTGCCCCAGGGAAAGGTAGTTCTGAAAGGACTGGTTGGAAGATTGGTTGTCACCAGTACCTTCCACTTATCTTTAGTTTGATCAGGATATCCTTGAGGGCATCCTCTCCGAACAGCATAAAATTGGCATAGTCAGCAACATTGGGCTGGGATGCCACGGCCCACAAATATCAGGTGGCATGAAGTTGAAAAGTAATCAGGTGCTCAATGGCTTTATTAATGTCCCTGCCAGAGAAAGAGCAGTCAGAAGGAGGGATGATAGTAAAGTGGAGATTAATTTCTCTGGTTTTTGTATTTTGTATTTCTGAAAAGGTACAGAAAGCCACAAAAAGGAGGGTAGGAAAGGGTGTGAGGCAGCCGATTAAAGGAAGGGGGGTGCATTCTCTAAGAAAATGGTGATGAAAGGTAAAAGAAGATAAATAACAGCCTCATAGAAGTTGAAAAAATGGGGGCACTAGTCAAAGTGACTGTCCCAAAGAGTTTTTTTCTCCTGTTTTCATTATCAGTGGAGGAGCCTAACCCCAACCCAATGACCCCACAAGGCCAGGAGGAAATCATACAAGAAATCAGGGAGGGGGCAGAATATCCATAATTAAGGTTGCAGTTCTAGCATGCTCACTAGAGAGAAAGCCACACTGAATTTACTTCTGAATCGAAGGCTATTAACTGTGAAACAACACGGGTGTGTTTGTCAACAGGTACCGGTAACAACGTATTTCAAAGCTTAAGGGTACTTGAAAAGAGAAAACACAGAATTGGATGAAATAACGTTTCAAATCCAACTAAGAACAGACCCAGGTATATTACATTCTGAAGTTATTAAAAATGAAGAAGTAAATAGTGGCTCAGTCACAATTAGTACACACATACTTCAAAGTCTAAAGTATTCTAACGAGGAACGTAGCTTATACCCCTAGCATGTTCATTTCACTTGGTTTAAGTTACTTGGTGTGGAGGTCGGTGTTTGGCCATGATTTCCCAGGATGAAAAGGAAAAAGAAAAAGATCTGTGGCTTTGCCTCAAACTAATTGACTGGACTTCCTGAGGAGAAGGAGCAGTGAAAGGGCACCTGCATTCCATGTCTGACCCCAAGCCAGCAATGGTGTTTATGGAAAAGTTCAGATACAACAAAGACATCCAGCCAACAGAGTCTACAGCTATGTAATTTGAAGTTTTAAAAGGGACTGACTTCAAAGTACTAAAGTGGTGTTCTGGAATACAATCTTCTGAGAACTTGTTTATTGAGAAATTTTTTACTAGAATAGCAAATAACAGTGTCAACAATCTTTCTATAAGATACTAAGACAGACACACACACACACACACACACACACACACAAACACATTTCTATAATAAAAATAAGTTTAATTTCGTCTGTTTTCAGGATCCTCAAATAACTTTTAATTGTTGGCTACATAGTTTATAAACCAAAGTCCCTCAAGTACAAGACAGCTTACAATACTGTGTGTGAGAGAGAAAAATCACTGCACAACCTTGAATCATGACCACACACAAAGTGGCTTAAGAAATCACTGGTCATCATTTTTAGGGTACAGGCAGACTAAAACATAATCATTATTTCATTTTAGTTTTGAGCATCTCTGTCTCTAAACAACTTACCAGAATTTTCCCATGCACAAATGCTTTTTCCTCCAAGAATTAGGCTGTTTTCCTTACTGAAAGCTGAATTTGCACAATTGTATCCATACACATCAGTCTTCCTACCAAAATATTGCACTTCAATAGTCATGCCAACTATCCAAATCCTTTCATACAAACAAGTGCAACATTTCATGGACAGTATGTCTCACATGCTTTTAAGTTTGCTCTATAGTTCTGCATGCCACTAACCTTTACAGATATGGCAGAACAGCTTCTCACCTGCATTGTAATATTACTACTCGCCACTCCAATCTTCACTGAAAATGGCATTTCTGAGGCAGTTTAAACGGGTGTATCAAGAACACACATACTTCTAATATATGGTGAATCCAGTTTTTATTTTAAGATGTTGGTATAAAAGTATTTGTATATCACTAACTGTTAATGTTTCTTATAGTAAAAAGAAAAGGCACCATGCTATACTGAGTGAAAAGTGTCCCCTTGTCCCCAGACCCATGAAGGTCACAAATGCATGTTTCAATTTGAAGGTGCTGTGCCTCAACATGTATTAAAAGGTTCTCTGCTAATGAAATGAAGAATTAATGTTTTGTATTTTGTGGAGAGTTTTTTTAAAAGAAAAAACATGAGGGAGATTTTAGTTTCTAAGTAGCATTATATTGGTCTACATTAATAATTTTCACAGCAGGTCTTCAGTACTTTTACTGCAAACAATCACAGCCTTTGTTTCTCAGATCCTCTTAGGTCTGACGTTCGATCAAAGTCCTCACATCAGCAGCTAAGGAAAAATGTGAAATGCTGAACTGCACTACAAAGCTACCCTCACAGATCATGCAAGTGATTCTGAAAGGTAGACATTATGGGCCTCTTTTCGGCTCGTTTTTATTAGTCAGCTGTTACATTTAAAACTAATTTCACACAGCATAAGTTCTGAAGACTACTGTTTTACTCAATGTAAACATCTCTTTTTGGTCATAACCATGTTACATGCAGCAATATCTTACTTAATATTATTTGCCGTAATTTAAATACAACCCTATGAGCAATGCTGAATTAACAGAAGAGGCAAAATAAGAGATCCAGTAAAGTTACAGGTCTTGCATCTAAAATTAGGTTGCAATCTATGTAAAATATGTAAAACTAACCAGCAACCTTGATCTCTATGATGCCGATATCCTGTGCACCACATGGTACAAAAAAACCTAAAAAGAGAAAAGTGAAACAGAAAGCACACCTTCACCTCAAACTGCCTGGTTTTGGTTAAAATAAAGTATCAAAGAAAGTGTGAACTCTAAATAGCTACCACAAGAAAACTTGAATGGAAAACAGTCCTGAGGAATTTCATTCCTTTGAACCTCCAAGTAAAACCTTAAGCAAGATTATGCAAACCTAAAAACTCCATCCTGATTAAGATAAAAAAATGCACCCCTTTCTCCAAGTAAGTTCGTGTGGATTTCTCCACAGCTGCTAGGGTATGTGTTGGGTAAAGAAAGCTCGAACAAATCAGCATTCTTTTCCACATGACCACAGCTAATTGGCCCCCCTGCAGACTGAATGACCAATCACATCAGCTTCATATGAAAGCCAACCCCCCACATTATAAACTGTGGAATGAGACCTGTAAGCCCATTTTGAACAAACATCCTTCCAAACTAGTTGTCAAAAGATTTTTTTTCTTCCTTGGGATCACTATATACAGAAACAAGATAGTTTGGTTCGTTTTCAACATCCAGGACATCCGCCGTCCTCCCTTTCCCTGCCAGGTAGATAAAAACTACAAATACACTGGTAAGTACATGATGCTAACATAGCATCACTTTTTTACTTTACTATTTCCTGCTTTGTGGTTTTAGACTTTCAAAAACAAAAATGGAATTTTGGAGGATTTAGACAGACCTGTTTTGAAAAATATCAATTGAAATACCAACTTCAAATATTGTAAGACTTTCTCAAAGGAGACTGTTTTCCAAACTAACATTGCCCAGTGACGACTTCCAGAACCAATTTCCATAAAGAACAGTTCTGTACAGGAGATCCCTGGAAGTAACATCAGCATCTTGCATGGCTCTTTAGCTTTTAATAAAAGGCATGAAGCAGATCTTAGCTGTGCAGTTCTAAAAGAGTATTTCTTCAAAAAAGTAACCATCCTGTGACCAGTCAGATATTGAAGACTGATTGTGTACTTATTTCTGGAGATGTGGTTGTTTTTTTTAACAGTAATGTAAATGACCAGAATTTTAAATTCAATTCCAGGTTCCAGCAATATCTCATCTTTCTATTTAAAAGTTTTGAAAAAACATGTTATTGCTTTAACTTATATAAAGCATGAATAGATGGCAAGTAATTAGCTAGCAATTTTGTGTAACAGTGTAAAGAAACGTCCACTTAAATTCAATTATTTAAAAAATCATTTGAGTGATTCTTTTGATTAGACACATAAGTTTTCTGGTTGCTCACCACAGAATATACATTTGAATAGAAATTAAATGTTATGTCATTAAGTAAATTTAAATTTTATTGGTTTCTAACTATATAAACAAACTTTTCGAACAAATTTCTTCATTTGTCTACACAATGTCAGTGTTTAAGAAACACCTGATTGCTACCTATATTAAGATTACTCGTTTGCCTAAAGCTATTTTATCTCCTGCACATGGAAGATCCTATTTTAGGGGACAAATGATTGTTGTGAAGAATTAGGATATTTCATGCATGGTAATGTTATCTGGGGAATAGTTTTAAACTTCCAGGGAAATTTATAAATAGTCTATTCAATGAAAAAAAATCAGTACATAATAAAGTGTGAAAGGGATACCATTTTTATTTAATTGATGCTATTCAAATGTATCACATTTGTGTTTTAAATCCAAAGGCACATGTATCAACCTATTCAGGTGTAACATACCTTCACTTATTTCTTCACTTTGTAGCTAGGGTTACACTTAACCCTTCACTATTTTTGCCAATACTCATTTTGAGGCCCGAGACAAATTACAACATCTCTCACACACAAACTCCCGTACATTCCACGTATAGAAGTCAACAAGACTGCAGTTGGATACCTGCAATGGGGGGGGGGCATTACCTGAGAGCAGCAGGGTAGCTTAGAGGTCACAAGGCACACACATAACTGTGTGCACACACAAGGTATACACCATGCTTTCAACATTTGCTACCTGCCTAATGACAGACCTGCTATATTGGCGCACGTACACACACTTGACACTTCCTGCAAGCTTTAAGAAGAGTTTGAACAGGAATCTGTTCTTGGGGAGCACTATGACAAAACTGCATGACATCAGAAATGATGGAGGGTGGGTGGCAGTGGGCAGTACCCCTTTGGTTGCTTCCTTGAAACAACTGTTACTTGCTCTAGGGCAGTCTTTCCCAACTTGGCTTCCCAGCATGCTGTTGGTTGCAGCCATGCAGCTCACCATTTGACTAGAGCAGCCTTCTCCAACCTGGTGCTCTCCAGATGTTTTGGACTACTACATCTGTCAGCCCTAGCTGGCATTGATATGGTTGATGTGAGGGGTGGTCCAGAGCATCTGGAGGGCACAATGTTGGGGAAGCTCCAAGCAAATGGCAAACTGCACAGCTGCAACGAGCAGCACCTAATACTGTTTCTTCAGACTAGTGCAGCATGTTATCTTTTACAAATTCTAAGTGATATAATCTATGGCATTAAACTTTTGCAAGTGAATTCAATTTCAAAGCCTTTACATTAATACTCTGTTAGAACATCTATGGAGAGAATTACTATGATATTCAGCAGTAGTTTTAGAATACCTTATTCACATCAAATGGCAATCTTTTCTAGAGGAATTAATACACTATTCACTGTTACAAACAGGTACCAAAGTAAATTTTCTGAAGTGAGCTTGATGTCAAAACTACTACAGATTTTATAAGCAATCTGACTTAAATTGAAGGTGCCATTATTACAATGACTATCAATTAGGAGAATATCTATCTATCTATCATGGGATGTTAAACTTATATAACAAAGATATAATTTAAAATATATACTTAAATGCTAAAGAAAGTGTATCTACTTTGCAAAAATGTAGTGTGGAAAATTTAAATACATTTGATTATTGCTGATTTATATAGTACCCACCCTTCAACCTTAGGTCCCAGGGTGGGTTACAGTAGTAAAGCACAAATGTAAGAACAATTGCCAAATATCACTTTTAAGCAATGTTTTGTTGGTATTAGAGTCATGTGAAATTTTTTAATTGGATAGGAGAAACCTTGAATCTTTACATACATCTATGTCTTAACTGCTCTTGTAACAAAGCAGAGAAAGTCAAAGAGACTAATATTCTGCAACATTGAAATACATTTTTGCTCAGTTATACAAATGAATAAATATTTTCAATTTATGCATTTAAACTCCATATCCAAGTGCTTGTAAAACATGCATTTTCTATAAATGGTTTGCAGTAAGAGGGGGGAAAGTAGTAAACGGTAGGCAACAGAGTGTATAGGTCAAAGAAAAGTGACCAGAAGCCATGAGGTTGGTGAATGCAGTCAAGTGGAACACAGAAGCTCTACTGTATGTCCATAAATATCTGATGTCTTGTATAGATGCTATCAACCTGTTTTCAAACCCATCTTCATGAACTCAAGGACTAAAGCAAGGGTAGCCAACTGGGTGCCTGACCACCAGAAGTTGTTCGACTACCGCTTTAATCAGGCCCAGCCAACATAGCAAATACTAAGGGGAAATAGGAGCTGTAGACCAACAACATCTGGAGGGCATTACATTGGTTACTACTAGACAAGAGGAGTTATTTTCTAATTGTTAATTAGAAGTTGAGATTCTCATAATTTTTCACCAAATGCAGAAGTATAGAACTTGACAGGGTTTGTGTGTCTTATTTTTAAAGTTAACAAATAAGTGGCACAGTATCCTATAATAGGCACATATGGAAGTATAATGGTTTGTTAAGCGGGACGCGGGTGGCGTTGTGGGTTAAACCACAGGGCCTAGGCCTTGCCGATCAGAAGGTCGGCAGTTCGAATCCCCGCAACGGGGTGAGCTCCCGTTGTTCGGTCCCTGGTCCTGCCAACCTAGCAGTTAGAAAGCACGAAGTGCAAGTAGATAAATAGGTACTGCTCTGGTGGGAAGGTAAATGGCATTTTCGTGCGCTGCTCTGGTTCGCCAGAAGCGGCTTAGTCATGCTGGCCACATGACCCGGAAGCTGTACACTGGCTCCCTTGGCCAGTAAAGCAAGATGAGTGCCGCAACCCCAGAGTCGTCTGCGACTGGACCTAACGGTCAGGGGTCCCTTTAATCTGAAAGTATAGTGCAGATGTCTTTGTGAAAAAAGTTTTATTTTTAACTCACTGAGCTCTGGATACATTTGCTGGAGATAGCATCACAGCACTACAGCTGCACACTTGAGAAGTCATAACTCCAGGTATATCCAATGTATTAAAGTTAGGGACACTTATAAAATTCTCACCACTATAATTTCTCCCCCCAGATTCAGTGATTCTAAATATTTAAACAAGGTTACAGAGAGAAAGCAATGAATTAGTAATCCACTATTCTTCATTTTTTGTTTTCTGAACTTTGTTCAAACCACTGCACACGTACAGCTTGTAGAATTTTCAATTTTTTAAAACAACAACACCAATTTGCACAAAAGCATATATCAATTCAAAATTAATTTTAAAAATTCTCTTAAATTTCTAAAGCAGAGTATGGGGCAGAGCAAACCCACAAAAGAATAACGTTAATTAAAAGGGGGGAGCCAGGCATACTTTATTCTAAGTCCTCTTTGTAGCATTTACACAACTATTGCCTTTAAGTAGTTGATCATGGCTATAAATTTATGAGCACAACATGGTTGCATTCTTGGGAAGACAGAACTCCACATCTGTTTTCAGAACTACAAGTATCCAAACTGGTTGAAATACTCCAGGATAAAGATACTGAATGTTCATTGATATATCTATGAAGTAAGTGGCAGAGACAAAAATGGAAAATTCCATGCTAGAGATTATTAGGAATGATATTGCATATAAAATGATCAGAATGGTCCTTTCTAAATCTACACTGTAGACACATTTGAATAATTCTACAGTTTTGGTTACCCCATCTAAAAAAGGGTACTAGAACTAGAAAATATACAGGATGTAACTAAGGTATGTTAAGTTTATATAAAACAATGTTCCAAAACAGACAGCTCTTGCAGCTTTTGCATATGACTACCTCCTGGAAACAATAAATAAAAAGGAATATTTGAAGAGTAACAAATCAACTGTTTTTCTTGTCTGTGGAGATGTATTGGTAGTAGATATAGTCATTGTTCCAACTTTCCCAGTAGATAATCCTTTGAACACTAGAAGTTCCTTGTCCCTGCCTTTACCTAGTGCACTGGAATCCAAACCCAGCAAGGCAAATAGCAATTTTTGTGTGCTTCAATTGTAGTTGATCAGGTACGTAGTGGAACTCTTAGATCAAAAGTGCATTCCGCATACAAAATGAACATTAATGAACATGGGTCAGGCAGAATATAACTATTTTAATAATAGTTATTATGCGTTATTATTTAGATTTCTTAAACATTCTTCACATAAAGTCCCAAGGTGGGTTACAGCAATGTAAAAATACAATATTAAAATCAGTTTTAAAAAATTACAATCAAAAGAACAGGGTGGGTCCTAAAAACAGCTCAGTTGTCAAAGGCCAAGGTAAAGAGGTATGCTTTCAATGTATAATGAAACCTATATAATAAAGATGTCAGACGCTAAGTTAAGGTTGCTTTCATTCAGCTGTTAACAAAGATTACTATTAACAAGATTTTAAAGTCCAGAATTCTTACACAGGGCCCAATTATGCTGTTCCTTCAATTTTTTAAAAATGTGTTATATTTACCATATTGCTAGTTATAAAAACAGAAACATATAAATATGCAAAATATAAATATAACTACCAAATTCTCACAAAAGGCAATTTAGTGCCTATGGTAGGTTTAATACTTATATTAAATACCAAGCATCACCTTCCAAGAAACCATGTATAAAGTAGCATCTTTGTTTAAAAAGTTGAAACAGCATTACTATCATAGTAGGATAAATAATCAATTCATAGGTCTGTGTTTCAAAAAATTGTTCTTATTTACCCTGTTATGATGCAATCCCTACCTCCTCCAATGTGGTAGGGACATATGCAGGCAGCTCAGCAGGCTGTTACAGGGAATACAAGGCATGTGTACACCTGTCACATCACAGTCGCACTCAACCCTTCCACTAGGATGCAATCTTGGAGTTCATGTTATTCCTCTGGTGATTGCTCTGGGCACCACACATGCAGTGGACTGGCTTGAACCCATAATATAAACTTGCATGTTTATAATGACATTAGGATTGTTTGCTTTCATTTCAAAATGGTATTTTTTTCACCATTTTCTCAAGTCAAGAAAAGGTCTACTTCTGACAGCGTCAAAAGTCATGTTCAAAGAGTCTCTTTTAAATGCAAATTTTATAATTATTTTCTACCAGGGAACAGTTCAAAATGAATACTTTGATGAACTCTAGCCACTTGCAAACTACAAGCCTCAGTTACCTGTGTTTTAATGGGCTATGTACTTTATAGAGACACTGTCCTTATATTTTATTGTTACATTCTTGGCAGAAATAAAATATGACTACTTCACAAATACAGTTTTTCAAGACACTGTCAGAGCAGCCATTTTACTCAAAGTGCTCATATGACTTAACAGAATGAAATGACGGTGGGGAATTTTTCCCAAATTGAAGGGAAAAATCTCTCTTTAATAAGAGAGCTCATTTTATAATGAAATGAAACTGAGGCACTGGTATTCAACTTAGTTTTAATCAGAGTAGACCCACTGAAATTATGAACATGACTTAGAGCCATTGATTTCAATAAGTCTACTCTGAATAAAAATTAGCTGAATACTACTTACTGTCAATATGTTTTGCTAGTATAGCATGATGGTGAAGAGACAGAGCTGTGGATCATGGAGCCCACAGATCAAAAGTTGCCTCTCCTGTGAACAAAGCTTCAGGTCCCCACAAGTAGAATTGGAATACAAATACTGACCTATTTTATAGCCTACAAAGACAATTACAATAATGTATGTAGAAGACATCTGAAGACAGCCCTGTTTAGGGAAGTTTTTAATGTTTAACAGACTATTGTATTTTAATATTTTGTTGGAAGCCGCCCAGAGAGGCTGGGGAAACCCAGCCTGATGGGCGGGGTATAAATAAATTATTATTATTATTATTATTATTATTATTATTATTATTAAACAAACCACTACATACAGGCTAAGTATTATTACTAGCATTTTTCATTGCCCCATCAGCTTTATCAATCAATCATGGCCTTGTCCACCAGTGCTCCCAAATCCCAATTGTGACTTATAGACACATCTGGCTCAATCCATGAGACTTCAACTTACCGGTACTTTTGCCGTAAGTTTAAAATGTTTCTCTTGAGATGATAGCAGTTCTATAGTGTAGATTGCATTATTTTTTCATTTATCATCATCATCAATAATAATTTTTACTTGTCAGTCACTTGCTACATAAAGTCTCTAATGAACTTGAGCCATAATATCAGGAACATAACAATAAAAACCATTATAATGACTCATGAGCAAGCTTAGCAAAACAGCAAAAACAGAGTGGCCAAGTACAACATATGCAGGAGATAAGCATCTGATTAGCTCTGCACAATCAGTGAACTCTACTCCACATTTTGTCAAAACTGATTGTAAATATCTTAGGTGCTGTAGACTATAAAACAGTGCAACTACTTTTGATGACTGGCCCATGATTAATTTATGTGTTTTTTATTTAACACATTTTTTTCTATAGCTTGATAATAATTAACCTCAAAGCAGTTTAATACACCCCACCCCAAGAAAGCCATCCTACACATTTGTAAAGAATATATTTCAATCAATTTTATTATCATAACTATGCCTGTAGTAAGCATGTATCAAATTACAATGCAATTATTTTTGCATTTTTCCTGAAGGGGAATACTAATGTCTAAGTATTTGGAAAATGTGAAAGCCCCCCACCAGAAGTTGTTATTTTGAAATAAGATATCTGGATCCCATGCAGAGAGAAACAAACAACACACAATGATTGTGCAATAAGATGGACCAAATATGTTTCAATTTTACCATCAATATTAAATCAGATCTGGTGCTCTGTGACAATGTCATTCAGCAGTTACCCCAGTTTAACCTCTCTTATTATTTTCAAATATGCCAACATCCTTTCTCTCATGGTTTTCATTTCAACCAGTCTCTAGCAAATAGTGAGACACCATGATTGAATATTTGGCTTTCTTTTATGTTTGTTAATTTTAAAGCTGTGAGCTTTTTCTGCTATAAGAGAAAAGCTCATAAAAAGCACAGGGATTGATCTTTTATTTTCCGAGATACTCAATATTTGTAACTTCCACAGGAACCCAAGCTGCCACACTACAGTATTAGAAACATGATTAAGGACACATAACAAAAGCCTCACTCCAGTTTCCCCTTTGGCAAATTGGGTTTAGAGTTGATTTTTTTTCCTCAGGACTTCTCTCGGCTTATATAATTGCATAATATTTTCCGTATTATTCTCTATCCCCTTTTTAATACAGCTTTACAACAGCAGTGGCCTGAGTATGTTCAGCAGAAGAGGCTATATCCCAGGTACCACAATTCTAGACAATAAAAATATCATGGTTGGTAGCAGTAAAGATATTTAGGTAGAAAACCCCACAAGAGCTTATAATGAGGAAATTTTAATTTATTATATTTGATATGACAGCCTTCAGATGGCCACCAAAAGAATATATAGAACATTTATAATATTAATAGCTTTGATAGTGTGCTTTGCTTAAATATTAAACACATATTTGCTAAAGTTACAGAACACACCTCTGAATTTCAGAAAATTAAGACTTGCAATGCTCCTTCACTATCAAACTAACCACTAGACCCACAAATAAACCTGAGAAGTCAAAAAGCTTGGCTTACATTTCTAAATTATCATCAAAGAAGGATCCAGCATTAATTTTGCAGGTAATCATTATTGTACAATGGAAGCAGTGGCAAACCTGGCTCTCCAAAGTTACTTTTCTCAGAACTGCATGTTTAAAGACCCTCTTGGCTAGCTGCAGGTAGCGTCTGGTCCACTGCCAATGTGTCAGAATCTCTGATCATCATCTGAACTACAGATAAACAAGCAACCAACAGTTTTTTTTTCCTTTTCATTTTCAGAAGATGAGGACAGAAGTGATAGAAGGCAACAATACCAAACCTAGTGCTCCTCTCCTGGCCCAACGATACCCAAGAATGGTCACAAAAGATGGACACAGCACACTACAAATGGATGGTGCCCATGGGAAAGGCCTGGCATACCTAAAAGATGCTTGGGGAATCCTTATGGATATGCGCTGGAGATGGATGATGCTGGTATTTTCTGCTTCTTTTGTCCTCCACTGGCTTGTCTTTGCAGTTCTCTGGTACCTACTAGCAGAAATGAATGGGGATCTGGAGATCGATCATGATTCTCCACCTGAAAACCACACTATTTGTGTAAAGTATATCACAAGCTTTACAGCTGCTTTTTCCTTTTCACTGGAGACACAGCTCACTATTGGTTACGGCACAATGTTCCCAAGTGGAGACTGTCCAAGTGCAATTGCCCTACTTGCTATACAAATGGTACTGGGTCTGATGCTGGAGGCCTTCATCACAGGTAATTACATACTATTTCATAACCTAGTGCTTTTACGTTATAGTTCAAATAAGAGCTTTGTCATAAAGCTACAGCAAGAAAGCAAGGATAGGGCTATGTCACTCAGCATTCCGAAAAATACTGTTCTTTGACAAGGATGTATTTCCATTTTACAGTATGAAAAGAATTATTAAATAGCAACTTGTACTAAACATCTAAATAGGTGACTCAGTTCTTCCCAAATGCATGCTTTAGTTCAAAAACCTTTTCCTACATTATTTTTAAAAGTGTGATTAGTTAGTAGAATTAACTGCCCATAAACATTTGCAGTTTAAAGCTAACAGATGAATCCTTAGCAGCTTTACGAAGAAAGGAACATCTACATAGTTCAATGAAGTATTTCCATAAGTATGCTTAGGACTGCAGCGAAGACTTTTTACTGACAAGTTATCAATGAATATCAGATAATTTTCAAACCCTGTTATGTTTTATTGAAAATAATTTTAAATGAGTTAATAAATAAAACTGTTCTTTATTACTGGAAAAAAATTGCTATATAATAAATGAAGCTTATTACAAAATAAACCTACTAAGAGATTACTTAGCAGACTATTAGCCTGAAATGCTAAATCATAAAGCAGAGACTGTGGGTCTTATTTTGTCAAAAGCATATGTCATTATTCAAGTTCATGAAGATGGTGGCAAATATTTTAATGAACACCTGATTTAAAAAAATATTTACTATAAAAAGTATTTTTGTGGTTCAGGAAATTAATGTGATGGACCTGAATAATGTGGGAACCATCATTAAAAATGTGAAATACTTATGCTAATAATAAATGTTGTGATCCTAATACAGTGCAACTTGCTTTAATTGTGTTTGCTTTCAATATACTAGAAAGGGAATCAGGAAACTATAATTACAAGCACAATCTATATGTAAATTCTCTTTTTATTTAGGTGCATTTGTAGCAAAAATTGCCCGTCCAAAGAATCGAGCTCTCTCCATCCGGTTCACTTATTCCGCTGTAGTGACACACAAAGAAGGAAAGCCATATCTAATGTTCCAAGTGGCCAATACTCGCCCAAGCCCACTCACCAGTGTTCGGATTTCTGCAGTTCTTTATGAAGAACAAGAAAATGGTCAGCTGCATCAAACCAGTGTGGATTTCCATCTAGACAGCATCACTTCAGAAGAGTGCCCTTTCTTTATCTTTCCTTTAACCTATTATCATCCCATAACTCCATCTAGCCCTCTAGCCATTCTCCTACAAAGGGAGGCTCATCAACATTTTGAGCTAGTAGTCTTCCTTTCTGCCACACAAGAGGGCACTGGAGAAACATGCCAGAGGAGGACATCCTATCTTCCATCAGAGATCATATTACACCACCATTTTGCCTCCATGTTGGTTCGAGGTGCTAAAGGGGAGTATCAGATCAAGATGGAGAATTTTGACAAGACAATCCCAGAACTTCCAGCTGCAGACTCTAAAAGTTCAAAGAGGACTGACATGGAGATCCGCATCAATGGGCAGCACATTGACAGCTTCCAGATCTGTGAGACTCATCTGACTGAATAGACTTTGAATGTGATGCCAGCTTGTTTTCGTTTTCAACAATTGGATTAGACTACCACACCAATGTTTTCACTTTCCTCTCTATTTTATTGTGCTCTTTTTGTTCTTTAAATATCTTTGACTTCAGAACAGTGCACAGAATAAAGAGCATAGCATCCATGTAACTGGATGAGCCACTGGAGTAACTGCACAAAAACAAAGTCAGGGACAAGAAACACTGCACAAATTACGGGAAAACAGAACTGCTACCTGCTGAATTCACTAGACTATGATTAAAACTGCACTGACCCTGAAACAAGAGACTTCCAGACTCAGACAGCTTGTCAAAAATCTAATTAAATGACATTAAGGTAAACACTGTGGCATTGTAGTAGAACTAAGAAAAAATTCACCTGAAAAGGCCAAGATCCCTCAGATTTGTTGAATCAGTCCTCTTGTGCTATACAGTTACAACAGAATATGCTGATGTCTAAACATGCTATGAAGAATGTTGCTAGTATTTTCTGTGGCAATGAAGTTGCAATCCTGCTGTGCTTGTTTATTAAGGAAAATCACAAGCATTTGCTGAAGCTTTGTTCCAGCAGCTAAGAACAAGTTCAACACCCGTAGGCACTTTCGTGATGAAAGTGAATGGCAAGAATTTTTACATGTATTAGATTTAAATATTCTATATTGGAACTATTTTCATAAGGTGAAACGTGCAATAAATTTAGCAGACAACAGGAATTCATCGATCTCTATTTGCAATTCTCCTCTCAAGGATAATCAACACCTCATGTCTCTGCCTTGTTGCAAGTCAAAATCTAATTAGTCCTGTCATCAGAAAGATCTACTGCTTCCCACATTTATTGCAGTTTCTTTCCAAAATAACCATTCAGTTAATAAAAACAGAGATAAAATGTATGACTCTGTAAAATAATTGTACAAACATGAATATAATTATGAGTCATTGAACATAAGGCTCTATGCCAAGTTGAATCATGATTATTACCAGAACCAATTACAAGAACTAATGGTTGTTGTGTTTTTAAAAAAAAATTAAAATGAACCAAGTTTTTAAATGGTCCAGAGGACCACGTTTATGGCTTCTTCACATTTGTTTAGCTAAGGGCACTAACTATTCTGCACTCAAAACCAAGGAAGAGCATCATCAAAATCACTAAATACTTGTATGTTCAAGGATAATTAAAAGGCTCTTCTCAGAAAACATCGCATAGGTATCAATATTTTACTTTAATACTGACTTGTGGTTATGAAGAGCCTGGCGTTTTTTAGCTCTTGAACGTGGATAAACATATTTATATGTATATACTAGTGTGGATGTTAAGATTTGTTACCAAATAATAGAGTATTTTCTAAGAAACTCTCTCTTACTTCTCGCAAATCTAAAAAATTGTTTTGTGCCTGACTATAAAGATTTGGATGTTGTGGTCAACTGAGAACATGGTGGGGCTCTGGAACAATCAGCTGGTCACAATGGTGCTAGCTGTCAATTCATAGCTGCTAAAAGGCAACTCAAAGAACCAGCATTTTACTAACAATACTAATGTTGATGTTCTATGTAAGCAATGCTAGAGTAGTCAGCATATATGCAGATAGGAATAAGTGTATTTTTGTAACTGAACGTAAGAAAGCAGGGGGTCATGCAATCTCTGTGTTAGAAATAATTTGTTTTTGGAACATAATAGCACTAGACCCTTGTGATCTCTTACACTTTAAGACATACAGGGTTGTTGAAGTATTTCTACCCTTGTCTGTGCTGAGGCTTCAATCTTTTCATTCATGGTGTACTGTAATAATGGATTAGCCCAATGCAGAGACCTGATAGTAATAGCAATCACTACCTTGGATTAATATACATTAAATTGTATTTGTACTCACTTTATTCTTTGTCCAGCATAGTCACTTTAAAAAATTGTCTCCCTTTTACAGCATTATTAACCTCACAAAGTGAAGCTTATCTCCCCCCCCCCAATTCTCTAATATTTAAATTTTTGTGGAAGGTCCCACAGCTTAACGCATTCCATGTGTACAATAAAACTAATGCAAAACTTCACTCAAAAACTGAACAATCCAGTCAGGATGCAATGTACTTGCAAACTTTTCTACATAAAAGGTTTTGTGCAGTGCCATTATGGTTTTTTTCTGCCACGTTAGTCCAATTTCTGACCTATATATCAATTTAGAGGGGCAAATTATCCTTGTAAGCCAATAGTTTTGTGTGTAAGGTACTGTAGGACTGATTTTATACTACTGCTTCAAAAATTCAGGAAAGACAAGTTGCATATATTTAAGTACAATATACAGTACAAGGTATGCAGTTCAGTTAGACCACTTCAGCACTGAGTACAATGCTAGAAATAAGCTGCCAATAGACAGAAGCTACAGCTAACCATCCATATTAAAAGCAAGCATCTTAACTTCCAACAACCATCTGCATCCTACCTCCACTGCACTCTCTGTTGCAAATTACAACAGGTATTTCTTCTGCCCATAACTGTTACTGAAAAAACATGAGCAGATTGGCAATGTTCACATGTATCACTCAACCATGGTTTAGCATTACAAACCACAGCAAGCTTCAGACTCACCTCTCCTCCTCAGGTGCAGCCATGAGGAAGGGTTCAGAAACTTTCATTTCAGATTTATATTTCAGCTTGTTGCGGTCAAAACCTGGACAAACTGTGGTTAGACTTAGCTATGGTTAGTGGAAACAAGCCAACTTCAAACCATGAGTTATGAAGCTGGATTGTTGTCACCAGCTTCAATTAAGACTGATCACAGTTTGTGGTTCAGATAAAATGCTAAACTGTGGTTAATAAAAAACATACATGGAAGCTTCATCCTTATGGTCATGGAAGAGGAGAAAACACAAGCCCTAGGCTTGCCATGGCTTGCACTCATACCACTAAACCATGGTTAGCTTTATAAGCAAACTGAGTAGCTGCCATCTCTTGACAAGTGAGATGCCTATACAAAACCCCACAAGGCCCTACAGCTTCAGTGGGATGGACTCTGGGTATCATAATTTTGAAGATTAACTTATCTTACAGAAATGTAGAGAAAAATTAGAAAAGGAATTGTAAATCATTTTATGCCCTGAAATGCCTTATAAAAACGATATAAATTACTTTAGGAGCCTAAATATTAACTCATAGCTATAGAAAGAAAAATGTTACTGAGTTCAGACAGTGTCCAAGAAACAAAATGATTTAAATCTATGTATGACTGAAAGCCAGAGGAATTGGAAATATGCCTTCTAATTCTGTGTTACCAACGTCGTAAGAACTAAAATAGAACAGCACAACAAAATAACTTAGATGCTTTAAAGGGGATTCAAAGGGCATTAAAACAGATGGCGATTTATACAATTTTCAAGTTTTGATCACCATAGAAATCTGGCACTGTTACAAAATTCAGAGTATATATATTAAAAGAATCTCCTAACAAAGAACAGCAAGCTGCAGTTAAGCACTCAAATCCTATTGACTTTCAGAAAGAGTGCTTGGTGGCTATTAGCACCTTTAAAATTCCTCAGAAAAGCCAAGTTCTTTTCTTCATCTTGAGAAACCTGTTCACCAGAAACATTAGGAAAACAACAGGCCCCTAGTTCACAATACAAACGACCTAGTTCACACATAATGATAAACCATGGTTTAGCATGATGAGAATAAGATGCAGCAAGTCTTGGGCTTCTCAAGCATGGCCACAAAGAAATGCTATGAGTAATCTATGATTAATAAAAGTAAGCTAGTTTCATAGCCCATGGTTTGAAGTTGTCTTGTATAGTTAACAATAACTTGTAGTTTGTTCAGGTTTGAATGTCACCATAAGCTATAATTAGTTTAAAACAAAAGTGAAAGCCTGAGGTTCGCTCTCATAGCACTGTGTAGAAAGGGTGAGGTGCTGGTTTCTCCTCTCAATTCCTTTCTCTTTTTTTCAGAGAACTGGGAAACAGGGGGAGGGGCAGGAAGAAGCACTGTATATAATAAACAAACTCCTATAGACAGCATCATTTTTTTTGAACTACCCTGATCCAAGCCAATGAGTTGTAACTTTTATGCAATTGGGGTGGGAGAATTATGGACTAACTGGGAAGGGGTATTAGAGAATTGTTTTTTAAAATGTTATCTTGCATTACACTGCAAAATTGCTCAGAAATCAAACTACTTGAGACATAACATGTCATAAACCAAAACTTTACTTTGGTCTTATCACCACTGAATGCATCCAATGTCTTGCCAGAGCAAATTTCAGCACACAATTTAGCAAGTAATTTTTAATCCCATTGACCTCATTACAGCCCAAAAATTGGCTGTGTGGCAGAGCAATCTTGTAGCATGACCAGCTCTAATGGGCATATGATTCACTATGTACCCCAGCCAACTTGAGGTCATGTGAAATGACCCTTAAAATAGCCTGCTGCTTTCAACAAAATGTGTATTATGAAAAAAACAAAAAACAAAGCTTTTTGGTCACTAACAAATAAGAAAAGTTCAGTGTTGTGCTTTAAAATATTTATAATGTAACTCTCAATGAAGTAGTACACTCGTTCCAGGTATAATTAATTAGTACAAGACTTCAATTCATAACCCCCACCCACCCCGAAAAAGCCTCTCTCTCTCTTCAATTCATACAGGCCAGGCTCTAATCCAATTCCTAAAAATGTTGGCCTATTTTGTAAAAGCGCATATCTAATCCCATTTCCTAAAGATGCTGGCCTATGTATGCATATGATTTTGATCATTTCAGATTTAGACACTGAATCTCAATTTCTTACTAATAAAACAAAATATAGATATCCATACCATTTAAAAAACAACAAAAACAACCCACATACCTGGTTCTTTTCGGCCTGGTTTTTCAAACCGCCTGTCCCCCCTAAAAAGGCAAAATAGCAAATTACCAAAGCATTTGGAAACATTTAAGACGGGTATGGATCACAATTATTTCTGTGATGTAGGAATAACAAGTTGAAATAATGTTTTATTAATAGAATACTCTGGACAGAATACATATACAGATATAGGCATCAGAAATAATAACAAAAAGTCATTCTGAAGACAAACCTGTAAAAACATGTGTGTTACTGATGTATTTCTACTATCCATTTGCCCTAATGATCCAATGTTTTGTTATATTATTGAAGCTCTTAATAATATTTGTTATTGTCAATGCATGCATCTTATTTTAGTGCATACTAATGTGCCACAAATATCAATCTATATTAGCTTGATGACACTAATTTACTTGTCTCATTTTTAAAAATCTGATCTTGATCTGTCTTCTCATAAACTAGGGTAAGTTTATAAAAATATAACACATATGAAGGGAAATCCCCACTGGTTAACTACCGTATTTTTCGCTCCATAAGACGCACTTTTTTCCTCCTAAAAAGTGAGGGGAAATGTCTGTGCGTCTTATGGAGCGAATGTGTGGTCCCTGGAGCTGAACTGCCCAGGGGCAAGAGCAGATCGTGCTTTTTTAAAAAAAGGGGGGGGGAGAAGGGGGTGTTGAAAGGAAGCCGGCTGAGCAGCTGCTCAGCAAACGATCGGGGAGAGAGATAAGGGAGACAGATTCCAGCCCTGCCCCCTTGCAGAGGGAGGCTGTTTCCCCAGCGACATGTGACTGGATGATTAGATTATCTGTCTGGAAACTGTAGAAATGGCTTCCTGAAGCTGCAGAACTGTGAGTTAAACCCCATAAAACAGGGTTTTTTCCCTTTGCAAAGTAAGCTCAACAACTTTGAGCTGATCCTCAAAAAATGGGGCTTTTCTCCTCTAAAAACTAGGTGCGTCCTATGGTCAGGTGCGCCTTATAGAGCGAAAAATACGGTAATATTTGCTTGTTGGAAAAATATAGCTGATGTTTTCTCTCTCAGCATTTCAGGAAAACATCAGGAAGAATTAATTTGACCTTTTTGAGTCACAATTTCTGTTTTTCCTTATGTGGATCAATTTATTTCAACCCATTAGAATACAGTTTAGTTCTTTTAGGTTAGAATCCACTGTGCTGCTTAAGATCATTCAAGTGGTTTGTGCTAGCCCAATACAATTTGACTTGCCCCCACTCTTTGAACAGTTAAATCAAATGCCATTAACACAAACTGCTTTTGAAATTTGCCCTGGTTTCAAAAGCATTGCCTTGAAGCAGAGGCATTTGCTGTTGAAATAAGTCTAAAGTCCTCTTTTGATTACAGATCTAATTCCTTAGTTCTTTGGATACTGACCATAATCTCTTCTCTGCTAAGCAGGTTCAATTCTTCCTGGTTCTCTCAGTAATTCTAGATAAGTACTAAGCCATGATGTCTTGAAGGCTACCAATTTCAGATCTTTCTTAAATTCTACAAGGGATAATTATGTTTTGTAACTTGATTTCCTAAATCATCAGTATCATCCAATAGTGCCCTGGTTCAGTTAGCTTGTTTAAGCATTTTTATCCAGTTGTTCTTATAGAAGGCTCTGTCACTCATTTTAGAACTCATAACTTTGAAATTTATCGAAATAGCTGGAACTCTATAGCCGTTCCATACATTAAGCAAGACAAAACTAATTTGCTATTAAACATACTCTCAAAGGGGAACTGCTGCCAACCCTGGCTCCCCGACATGTGTAGTATACTCATGCTCATGGCGAAATAGGTCAGTGCATTTGGTTGTTAACCAGAATGTTGGTGGTTCGAGTCCACCCAGGGACAACTGTAGGCAGGATTCCTGCATTGCCAGGGGTTGGACTTGATGATCCTCAGGATCCCTTCAAACTCTACGATTCTATGAAAACTATGCTCACAAACATGGTGGCCACATCTGTGACAAGACACCTGGAGGACAAACTTTAGAGCAGCCAGGATTCTACCAACATGACAAGTTATCTGAGCTTCACAACAGATGCAGTCCATGTCAATGTATATGTTTATTGAATTACCTTTCCTCCCAGCTCTGTGATCTGTGCATTTCTCTGCCCCCTCCTCGTCCAAATCCACCTTCTACATCATCAAAACTTCTTTGGTAGAAACCACTTTCTCCTCTACCTCTGCCTGAAAGACAAAATATAGTTGAGATCTTATAAATTTTACCATATTCCTTTGGAACCAACAAGACCAAAGCTGATTCTTGCACTTTGCCAAAGTGCCAATCTTCCTTCAAAGTGAGCTCTTAGGAAGACCAATTAGAAAATGCACATTGTTTGATTTTTCATAAATCATAGGTTTATATCAAAGCAGGTGCTGTCTTACATGACAGGTAACTACTGGGCCATGGGTGGAATCCAAACCACAGAGAACCATCAGTTGGTCCAGAGAAAGTGTTGAGTCCTCCTGGCACTTGTCCTATTATGACTGGCAATTCCATGAAACAGAATCAATAAATGATGTTTCCTCTTCCTCAGTCACCAGTAAATATTAAGAAAACAAAACTAATAAAGTGAACAAACACTTAAACAAAATACTGAAACTACCTCTTTTACATCTTACTTGTACACCATTTATTATCACTTCACTTTAGCTGAAGGACTGCAACTTTCTAGTCATATTTGTGAGCTCAGTAAGAATTTAAATAAAAATAAGGAAAGGAATAATCATGTGTGCATTGCTAGGCAACCACACAAGCATTCCTTCTAATTTCTGAGTTACTCCCATTTTCTGCTCCCCACCAGCATGAACCCTGCTGGAAAGTTATGCAGTTGTCACTTCTCTTAAAAGTAGTGGCAGAAACAGTGCAGGAATTACTAGCACAGGTGTATGGCCCAATGACAACACTAGTACTTGATTGCCAAATACTGTTGCTACAGCAAAAGGCTTTAAGTGAGGAGCAATTTAATACAAAATACACTTTCCCCCAGCACACAGTTAGGACACTCTACTTTAGGAACATTAGCAGAAAATACTACAAAACCAAATATGCACTGGGGAACATCATCAAAGTATGCTTGCAAGATTGAAAATTTAAGCATAATCACTGCTAGATTATTTCTTTTTCATATCTAAAAATCTCCTGCAAGAAGGTCACAGTAAAAATGAGTAAAGAACAGCACAAGTATGGTTCTATAGAAAGCCTACAAAACTGTCATTTGCCATCATCCTTTAAATGCCTGTTGAATTTTTTTTATGCTACCCAGTTTATGTAGACAATTAAGAAAACATATTTCTGCAACAGCTAGTTGTTGGTCTATTATTTAAATGTTTACATGGTTACTATTGTGTACAGATACTGTTTTTTATGATATAGCGGATTATGATTTTTTTATATAAATAAAGAAATAAAAACAATATTATTTAAAGCAGGGATGGTTAACTTATGGGTGACATACAGCCTAGAAGAGAGATACATAACTAGTAAAATGGCCTCCCAACAAGACCCACCAAAATATGATATTTTAAAAACCTGACTGCTCCTATGAGTCCCCCGCTGTGGTGCCATATGGCAAAAGGCTTTTTGTGGCCCTAAGGCACTCCAAAATTTTATTTTAAAAGAAATTTCTAATTTTAACTTTTTTAAAAAACAAAATTAACTTAGTAACATTTTTTTTACAGAATGCTCCCATAGACATCCCACTGTGATACCAAAAGGTTTTCTGGGCCTTCCAAATATCAACGTTTTATTTTTATCACATAAACAAAAAATGATTATGAATGCTTTGAAGCTCTTTACATTCTTTTAAATTCTTGCCTTAAGTAGTTGTTGTTCTACACTTCTATGCTACAGAAATATCTATGACCAGCTCCATGAAGTCTGTTAACTGAATTCAACTATTATGTCTACATTTATTGCAGGTTGTCGTAACTATTTTACATTGGTTCATTTTACTACCTCACATTGCAGAGGAGGTCTAAGATGACTGTGTGGGTCATTAAGGGCAGAAATTGTTTATCCCATCTTTCCTTCCAAAGAAAGAAAAGCCATGGCAGATTATAAACCCCCAACATCTTTATACGGGGTTAAGCAGTTTAATTCTAAAATGTAACAATGACACTACTTTACGTTCACAAAGCCTCTCACCTCGGCCTCTAGAGGAACTTCGACCTCGAGGAGCCCCTACCACCGTTCCTCCGCCTCGTCCCATCAATCGTAGGACAGCAGCACTATTTACAGACATAGAGAAATTTCTCTGCCGAAAAGAAGAAACATGGTGAGAGAAATATTTTGTAACAATACTATCATAAAATCAGACCTATCTCCACCCCCACCCCCCGCAAAATTCTAATGTATTATTCAGCAATTTTCAAGTCAAAATAGATAAAGCTACATAGGTGAACTTCTGAGATCACAATTTCCTTCAATTTTCAAATATCAAAATGAACTTTTTGCATATGAATGCTCTAGAATGTTTGAACAGGGCTTTGACTCACTAGTAGAATATATGTGAAAGGAAAGAACCCATGTTCAATCTCGTTAAAAAGGATCTCAGATATACAGCAGGGCTAAGAAATAATTCTGCTGAGACCTTGAAAAGTTGTTGCCAATAAGAACATCAAGTACTGGGTCAGATGGACCAATAGTCCAACACACTACAAGACAGCTTCATGTGTTCATCATGTTTAGAATATTAATTATGCAGTTACTTTGCATTTGTGTATAGTGGATGTCCCTTAAGACATCAAGGAATGATTTTTCTTTTTCAGATTAAAGAAAGTGACTTATGTTTCAAGTTATAGGAATTACACAACATAGCAAAGCAAGTGATTATATGCATATTTAGATACAATATTCGTATTAGGTTCAAGCTCCTCCCTTCTCTCCAGCTCTGCTCCAAGATGCATCAGATGAGAAGATTGGATTCTGGTTTAAACTATCTTTAGTTTGCTAGTATGTCTAACTAGGAACTCTCTTAACTGATCTGTGTGTAACACAGTCCCTTATTTCCTGTTGTATATGCTATTCATGAAGGGGTTTCATGGCTACAAATGTACCAACATAAGAGGACACCTAAAAAATATTACTTGTAAATCCCATTGTGTTCAGAAGGACTTACTGTGGATTTTAATATTTATCATTTAAATTATAATTTTCTAATGGCTTTGGATTTTATATTTTTAATTGTGAGTCAACTTGAGCAATTATTTGGATAGGCAGGAAATAAATATATCAAATAAAGGAGAAAGAAAACAGCAATACAGAATTCAAGTATAAAATATTATGTCCTCCTGCAGTGTATTCTGCTGAAGCTTACTGTATTTGGGGGGGGGGGGGTAGAAGGCAACCACTTAGCCTATAAACAGATTTTCAAAATTCCATTTCTAAAGTTTCTGATAATAATTAACTAGTAATTTCACAGCTTAAACAATGGGGGACGGAACAATACTTTTTTGCATGTTTCAAATATGTGTTAAAAACTCCCTGGATTAACTTGCATACTTTGAACACCCTGTAAAATTTATCTCAGCCCAAGATTTCCTGAGCCATAGCAGACATACTTAGAATGAAGCATACCAATATCAATTCCAGTTGAGTATCACTCCAGGGCAACTGCTTTGTATCTGAGTGCATCTCTCTTAACCTCAAGGATCAATGAGATACAATAGTGGAAGATTCCACTTTTCCTACATTAATGAAGTACAGTATAAGGCTTACAGTGGTACCTTGGTTCTCAAACGCCTAAAATCCAAAAGTAAGTGTTCCGGTTTTCGAACATTTTTTCGAAGCCGAATGTCCGAAGCGGCTGTTGGCTATTGTTTCCAGGGCACCTGCACCAATAAGAAGCTGCATCTTGTTTTTGAACATTTCAGAAGTCAAACGGACTTCCTGAACAGATTAAGTTTGGCGCTTTTGTTTTTGCTATTTATTTTGCGTTTTTTAGGCTTTCTCGGTTAATTTGTTTTTGTGACTGTGTGGAATCCAGTTAAGCTACTGACTGACTGACTGATTGATTGAGTGACTGTGGTAATGGATAAAAGCCCCCCATCCAAAAATGACTATCATCAGTGCAGGTAACAAAAAAAATTTAATTTTAATTTTTATCATCTACAATACTGTCTTATTTTATAGTGCAGTACATTGATTATTGCTTTCATTTTATGCATGAATGCTCTCGTTAGATAGTAAAATTCTTGTTAAATTGCTGTTTGAGGGGTTGTTTTTAAAAGTCTGGAACGGATTAATCCGTTTTGCATTACTTTCTATGGGAAAGCGTGCCTTGGTTTTGGAACGCTTTGGTTTTGGAACGGACTTCCGGAACGGATTAAGTTTGAGAACCAAGGTACCACTGTATAGAAATTCCCATTTTCTGTTTGTTCAGAAACCAACCTGTTCTTCTTCTGTAAAAGGTACTAGTGCCAAGGGTGGTAAGGGCTCCTCCTGTAGAATAGGCAGAAACTCCTTATCGAGAAGGTCTGACGGTATCTGCAAGGGAAGAGAGAATGTAGCAAAATACATTGACCCTCAAAACATAAATGCCATGGACAATACCAATAGCCAAAAGAAAGTACAAAGCAAATAATTTTCTTTCTATTTCTTTTTCCAGGTCTCAATATCTATTCAATATCTATTTCTTTTTCCAGGTCTCAATATCTATTCAGACATATCTGGAAACAAAAAATGTATACTAATAAAGTGTTTAGGGAAGTTTTTAATATTTAATGCTGTATTGTTTTAATATTTGACTGGAAGCCGCCCAGAGTGGCGGGGGATACTCGGCCAGATGGGCGGGGTAAAAATAATAAAATTATTATTATTATTATTATTATTATTATTATTACGGCATAATTCTAGCAACTACTAAAAACTCCCTCAGAAACCTAAGCAACTAATGACCTTTCAAAGAAGTTGTTTAGAGTTTTATGAGCTTAGCATTTTCTCCTTGGTTTCATTAGCATACACTTAAAACTATGAATGGATTTGCAAGCAACCACACAGGAACATTCTTCTCCTAACTTACCTTACTATCTTTCAGGAAAAGTGCTAACATTTCTTCTCTCCCATAACGATAATCTGCTAATTTATACTTTGGCAAAGCTGGAGAAAGGGGAGGAGATGTCACACTCCCACCACTAGACAGAGCTCGCAGCCTATAGGGGAACAAATAGGGAAGAGGAAATTAAGACAACCAATTATGTACTCTGCCGTCAGGACAACAAACCTTCAGACTACAGTGATGTCAAACAGAAATCCCTTTCTATCTTGCAGAAGTAGCTAAACAAAGCTATTTTTATATAGCTTTAGTTGAAAATTATTCACAAAAGACTCTTAAATGCACTTCATATAGTTTTAATGTGAAGTTCATATGGAGTCAACAGTTGGGATTTTTTATTTTGTTCCATTATAACTGATGTTCTGAACTGGCTATTGCTTAGGCCAATACATCTAAATAGGTCACCATGCCATTCACATTACAATTACAGGTGACACATGTGCAAAGGTGGTTATCAACATGCTGATATTGAAGACCTGATACCACCATTCAGCACTGTCAGACAAGTGCTGAATCCCATGTGCCCCACAGGGACCTGCTTTATTTTTCATTTTTTCTAACGCCTGGCAGAGGAGCACCAAACTGAATGACTAAAGCTGCTACCAGCTATCCTGAACACATCTGGGTCCTTCCCTTCAATCATCACTCTGCAATGCTTCATCAGGACTCAAAGGAATTTTGGACAAAGTAAGATGGCAGTGGTTCTAATCACAGTATTCCTCCTGAGATGGGGAGTGCTAAAAGGCACTGCCACCATCTCACCACAGGTCTCTGCTATGGCTTCTCTCACTAGTGGCATTGCCACTGGTCCTCACCACTCCATCTCTCAGAGCCAGATGAACTGCCACTACTCTTGGTCCCATGGTCAGTCTTGGTCCTTGATTCTCAGGAACAAACCTGGCCCTGGCTCTGTAATGCATATTCTGTTCTTAATAGTCTATGACTAAATATACTGAAAAGAAAAGCCTACAGCTTGAAGAAGTTGTTGCAACGTAAGTATAAGATATACAATGACCCAGATTAAAGAACTCTATCTGCCCAGAAGGGTTTTATACTTGCTTTCCCACTAACAGCATTCCTACAGCCATGCTGCATGGCAAATAGCTTCTGGAAGTAAATGGACTTTTTAAAAAAACTTTGTGATACAGCATGAGAATGTCAGCTGCTCAAAGGAGAAAGTTCAACTTGGTTGGCAAAAAATCCTTGCCCATGACTAATTAGCTTTTTTTCAGGGCCTAGTCACAGAAGTATGCTGCTAAGTATTGAAGGATGTACTATGACGACAAATTTGAAGATTTAAATTTATTACCCCATTATTTTTCTCATTCGCCACCTATTTTCATCTTCTCAAATTCCCTCTACCTAGTCTTTTGAAGCTACTTACTTCAGAGACCTGCTCTATATACAGTGAGGCTACTGTACTCTGTACTAGATGGGACCCTGAAGGCCTATCTACCACATATGAGCCTGTCAGAGAACTCACTGTTTAATAAAGAACTATGTATACTGACCCTTAGCGTCAAAGGTTAGTGTGAAAAGCTTTCAACAACATCTTGTAAAAGTTACAGATACTAGCTGACCATGCAGGAAGCATTCCACAGTGCATAGAAATGCTATCCTCTTCCCTTCCTTTACCAGGCTGTTTACCCTCACAGCCTGCTCTACAGTGGATTGCAGCATTAAAGCAGCAGGCCTCCATCCTGCCTGCTGCTTCTTAGCTCTTGAAGAAGGCAGGGTATAGAAGCCTGAACAAACCCAACGTGTATAAAAATCATCCCATGTATTATGTATCCCTTATTCTGATTCTGTACATGTGCCACCACACTTATTCTGAATTGGAAACCAGAATTATTGGGGATGCAGGAAAGTGATCTGTTCTGGATCCACAGCAGGCTTTCAAATAACAGTTCCATTAAAAAAAAAAAGTTTCAGTGTGGTTTTCACTTCAGGTTCAGTTTGATTCTGAGTCACAACATGCATTTTCTAAGGTCTGAACTTTATTTTAGTTCCCACAGTTTGATCAAACACAAATAAAACTAATACCTTATTCAGACAACCCCCCAAAACAAGTGTTTGGAGAACTAGGAATGGGTCACAGGTTTTTACACTCCCTCCTCGTGAATAGATTTCCACCAGCATTTTAAAGCTGCTCCAACCAGTTTCCCAGAATGTCTCAATTGGGCAACTATTATCAGCACACAACACAATAAGTATTTGCATCTCAACAGCCACATTTTGATGTTATGCTAAACCCGTGAAGTGTAATGTGAACTGGCCTTTGGCAAGAGGAAGAGTTTGGTTTTGAAGCCAAATTGCTTTGCATTTTGAACCCTAAACTGTGATTAATGTTAACTATGGCTTATTTAAACAAGCTGGATTCATAACCAATGGTTGGACGTTGGTCTATTTTAAACAAACTGTTAAGATAACTGCAGTTTGATCAGACAAGCTGACAAATGAGCCATTTTTATGCAAAAAATGGAAGCAAACATAAATGCAGCTTTATTTATATTATGTGCTTTATATTTTGACAAGTCCAGAATTATGTGTCAAAGATCTCCAAGGACAGAGGTTTTCAGACCAATGACATAATAGCTGCTGTTTGTATAGAGTGAGATGAGCGCGCAACCCCAGAGTTGTCCGCGACTGGCCCTAATGATCAGGGGTACCTTTACCTTTTTATATTGTATAAAGTGTAAATTGTAGGTAAATGTAAACTTATCTAAAATAATACTGTTGTATTAAAAGGCAGCTAAACTGAAGTCCAGCATCTGCACAGACATGAATCTCCTTACAAGTATTCAATAAAAACTACTGCTATTGGAGATCCAGCAATCAAAAAGTTACTCAGAAATATTACAAAAACTATATAATGTTAAAATCAAAGCTTATCTCATGCAACTTTTCAGATGTTCGATCGCTCCTCTTATTTATAATTTAGGAGGATTCAAGGCACTCCAACTAGCAATTTGGGATTAACCTCATTAGTTTGCTGCCACCATGTGGCAGCTCTTTTCATGACATTTAAATAAACATCACTTGTGAATAACCTTCCACTTTTGTATGAACCAAGAATCTGAAAAAATAAGTACTATATAATGGAAAGTATGAAAGGTATCAAAACAATACTTTCTGAAACTCTAAAGCAGAGGTAAGGAACCTCAGGTCCAGGAGCCAGCTATAGTCTTCCAGGCCTCCATGTCTTCCCAGGACACACATCCCTTCACCCTTTACTTGTCCTGCTCCACACCCTCCGCAACTGCCTTAAACTGTGATGACTCCTCTTGCTTGCTTTCCTAAATGGAGGATGGGGAGATGTGCAAGTAGGAACATCTGGTTTTTGTGTGGCTGGAATGTAGCCTACTGCACAAAGGCCAGACTCATCTCTATAGTTTCTAGCCCTGCCCATCACTGGCACGTGGCCCCTGAAAGCTGCCCACAAAGTAATGTGGCCCTCAGGTAGACCCCACTCCTGCTCAAAATTAATGTGCCAAAAAGTTACTAATGATTTTAAATTAAAGTAACTGGTACCGGTATTCTCCATTTTGCTACCAAATGGTTTTTAATGTGTGGTTAAAAACAAAAACACACATTAAAAATTATCTATTAGACAGATAAGAAAAAAGAAGTGGATTTTCATAATATAATTTTTTGAACAATGCTGTGCATTTGATGTATGCCCATTAAAAGCTTACCAGTATATATTGTTTTATATTGATTTGCTTTATAACTGGAATGCATTTATTGGAATCTAATGCCAAAATTACACATTACACATGGTTGTTCTAGGGCTGTTGCTTATAAAATAAAACCAACTGAGGTTGCAGTCTGAAGCAGAGGGGAGATGGCACAAGAGACTTTTAACTCTTTCTACTTGTTCCATTTTTCCACCAAGAGTTGTCCCTTAGATTACTTTTATTCCAGCTGAGGAAAAGACAGGAGTTCCTATATTTCCCTCTGAGGGTGTAAGAAGATTTTTTTTCAGTGGAAAATGAAACAAAGCAAAATGGTTAAGAAGCCTCCCCATCAGTCTTCCACTTCACATTGCTACCTTCTCAGCTGTTCTAAATAAAAATAGAGAGGCATAAAATGCATAGAGGCCTTGGTGAATTTCTTATTTCCAAGTAAAAGCAAAAATAGTGTTATAATGGTTAATTTACAGCAGCAGTTTTTGTTTTGTATAATAATAATAATAATAATAATAATAATAATAATAATTTATTATTTGTACCCCGCCCATCTGGCTGGGTCCCCCCAGCCACTCTGGGTGGCTTCCAACAAACCTTAAAATACATCAAAATGTCACAGATTAAAAACTTCCCTAAACAGAGCTGCCTTCAGGTATTTTCTAAATGTCATGTAGTTGTTTATCTCTTTGACCTCTGATGGGAGGGCGTTCCACAGGGCAGGCGCCACTACAGAGAAGGCCCTCTGCCTGGTTCCCTGTAGCTTTGCTTCTCGCTGTGAGGGAACCACCAGAAGGCCCTCGGCACTGATGGGGGTGGAGACGCTCCTTCAGGTATACGGACCGAGGCTGTTTAGGGCTTTAAAGGTCAGCACCAACACTTTGAATTGTGCTTGTAAATGTACTGGGAGCCAATGTAGATCTCTCAGGACCGGTGTTATGTGGTCCCAGCAGCCACTCCGTCACCTTCTTTCTGTCAAAAACCTCTGCTCAGCAGACTCTCCCACTGGTGGGTGGGGGACAGGTGGTTTCTGCCAATAGCCGCTTCTTTCTGCAGCCCCCTATGCTGCCCTCATCTGATTGTCATTGGTAAACATTTAAGACTAGGAATGCAGGTTGGAAATTGTTTCAGAGGAAGGAGCAAGGAACATGCATTCCCAAGATTACTTCCTGCTTTTCAAATCATGGTTTTCAAGAAGCAGGCATTATGTCTGCACCAGGCTAATATGCTTATTAGTAACAGAAGGATGAGAATGAATGAAAATAGCCTGTTGAACTGTGAAGTATTAATCTTTTGAATAATGTACTGTTAAGTATGCACGTTTGCACAAAAAATGCCATTTCATTAAAAATATAGTTCTGGAAAGCTTATATATGAACTATGTACACTTTTCCTGCATGAAGATATTTTATCCACAGGTAATTTTAATACCAACAGTATTTTTACTGTAAGGAATGGCAAACTTTACTTGAATAAGCAAAGGTGACCCTTAGCCATTCTTTCCTGAACATCCATACTGGATGATGAGAAAAAGTCTGAAGATGCTGAGTAACCACTGTGCAGTCAAAGCCATGGGCAATTTCTTTGTACCAATGTCTTACTTGAGTAAGGACATGTTTAACCACACTTTCAACATAGAATGTACAACATAGTGGGAAGCTCACTCCAATAACACATACACCCTGCATATCACTGTGACCCCGAAACTGTATATGGTTGCAAGGAAGAGTGACAATAAGCAGCAGAAGTATTACAGTATAAGTATTTTCTGTCCGTGCTATCTCCTGGTGGGAAAGGAAGTAACTAACATCTATAGCCCTCAGTGCTCCTTTTACTGTAAATATTTCTCTCCCTTAGTATCATTCTGATTTATTCTAACTGAAATGTCCTCACAAAAGGGGATTTCTTCAACATTGTGACAACAGGCTCCTGCTTCTTAATTCAAGCCAGGGATATAATTAACCAGCTGTAATTAAAAAAAGCTAGTTTAACAACTCAAATATGCTTTCTCATTCACGATTTGAAGCAATGCATCTACAAGCCAACTTTTGTCAAACTGATTAGTGAAAACTTCTCAAGACACAAATATTATAGGTAACTCACCACTCAGGCCCAAAGTTAAGCGTCTGGGTTTCTGCTGCCATTTTTTAAAAAAAGTTTTAACCTGAAAAAGAAATGCAAGAACATGAATCAGTAATCTTATATCAACATATGATAAGCTAAAACTAGTTGTTCCAATCCACACATTCCCAACTGCATCAACATTTAGAGCTGATATTTTCCTTGCTGATGAGGTGGGATGGGGAGCAGGGGGTGCCTGGAGTTATTTCTCCCCATTCAGAGGGGAAAGAGTGAAGGGCTGTGCCCTCATAGAATCGTAGAGTTGGAAGCGATACCAAGGGTCATCTAGTCCAACCCCCTGCAATGCAGCAATCTCAACAAAAGCATCTATGACAAAAGGCCATCCAACCTCTGCTCAAAAACCTTCAAAGAAGGACAATCCACCACCTTCCAAGGGAGTCTGCTCTACTCAGATATGAGAAATCCTCCTCCACTTATAGGGCAGCAGAGTTGCTAGATTCTCCCTATAGCCCTATATCCACAGCAAGTTCCTGAAACACAGCTCAAGTACCGGTAATCCATGTACAGAAACCACTTTTCATACACAGAACACCTCTCACTGGCCAAAGGCCAATCTTTCAACTTCTAATAAGCAATTAAAATTGTTATTTCAAAATAACTCTTAACAACTTCAGTAAAATCCTGTATTATTACCAGGGGTCCACAAATGTTGGCTTGCCTTACAAGTCAGATATAATTTGTGTTCACCACCTATGCACCCACTCCCCTGTGTGTGCCAGAGAACTTGGAGGAGGGGAGGGTCACATATCATGCTGGGCTTTGGAGAAGGCAGAAGCAGCAAGTCTCTCATCATATTTCTTCTTGCTTCAAAGCTCAGCAGCATGACATAAGAAAATCTTCCCCTGATTCAGAAGGTGGAAGGCGAAATGAATGATGTTATTATATTGAAGAAGGGCCCTTGGCCTTGGCAAATGGATTTGTGGAAGCTTCAATATCACAATTAATATTCCTAAATAATTATATTTAGACATTACACATGGCTAACAAAATGCCACTCATGAGCTTGCTCGCAACAAGAAATGCCTCCAGGCAACCATAAAGCGAAAGCTGTGAGACTGAAATAGAGTTCTTCTTTCCTTCAAGCCATTTACATACTACAAATGACTAACATAAGAATAAGTGGGTGGGCAGTAACTTACAAGACAGACAGAATCAGCGTGATTATTTTTGCTTAAAGATAAAAGCTATGTTGTAAAACAAGCAACTAAGCATCTTCAGAGAGCTTTGGTTTTTGTAGGAAGCAACAATGCTCTATTAAACGCTACAATTTATTACACAGTATACAGTCCACTTTCCTGTTTTAAGTACAAAGATTATTAATCTGTTTTGCTCTCCTGACCCCTGCACATCCTGCCTAGTAAAAACCTCTATTTCTCCATAATGTATGTGTCAGAGAAGGCTGCACATGATCTAGAGCATTGTCTGGGCGTAATGATGGACTGGATGAGGGCCAATAATCTGAGTTTGAACCATGGGAAGACAAAGGCACTTTGGGTTGCTAGCTCCATGTTTGAGACTGGCCAGGTGCCTGTTCTGGATGGGGTTGCGTTCCTCTGAAAGAACAGGCTCAGAGTTTGGGAGTGTGCTGCTAGATCCATATTTGCCACTGGAAGCTCAGGTAGCCTGGGTGGCTAGGAGGGCGTTTTACCAGCTACAGTTGTGCATATAGTGTTGTGCACCAAATTTTATGGATCTCCCTTCCAGTTGAGGTCAGACAGACCCGCTTCCTTCCTAACCTCCAGTGCCTATTGAAGGCTATTTTATTCCAGCAGGCATTTTAATTGAAGTTTGATTTTATAGTTTTAACTAGTGTATCCTTGTAAACTAATTTAAAGACAATTGTAGTTAATTGGTATAAAATAAAATAATTTTTTTTAGAATGTTTTCACATTTTGAACTTTTATTATAGAATCATAGAATTGTAAAGCTGGAAGAGATCCCGAGGGTCATCTAGTCCAACCCCCTGCAATGCAATGACTTAAAGCTTGCCCAATGTGAAGAAACACATATTGGGGTAGGGTCCAGAGGAGTGTGACTGGAAGTCTGCTGATGCAGTGGGGCATTCCCAGCTATCCTCTCCTATAGCAGTCCCTTGAATCTCTTGAGGAATTGCTTCCAGTGGTTGAGAGATGCTCTGGAAGGCATGAAATGTGACACAGGGGCTGCAGCGGGAAGGGGAAATCTGAAGAAATGTGGGGGCAGAAGTATGTTTTTATTTCTGCTAGGGACTCTCCAAACAGTAAATCTTTTCCTCACACAGCATGTCTACCCAATCACGGCAACTTCAAACGATTACAGTGGTACCTCTAGTTATGAACTTAATTTGTTTCAGAGGTCCATTCTTAACCTAAAACTGTTCTTAACTAGAGGCGTGCTTTCGCCAATGGGGCCTCTGGCTGCTGCTGCTGCGCTGCCGCCACACGATTTCCGTTCTCATCCTGGGGCAAAGTTCTCAACTCAAGGAGTTTGTAGCCTGAAGCGTTTGTAAGCTGAGGTGTTTGTAACTCGAGGTACCACTGTACTTACACATATGAAAACAGCCACTACAAATCACTTGATATCTCATACTTTTCCCTTCCCTTCCCTAGTCATTTTTCTTTGGTCGCATCCTTTTCAATTCATGCCTCCACCTGTTTCTTTTACTCCCTGCTTTTCAGGAAACTAACCATTCTGTCCTAGTTTCTTTAACAACCCTAACTCTTGGGCAGTACCCTGCCTACCCAATAATCCCATCACAGCCACTTTTCTGGCAAGAGCATGCAGCCTATTTGTCCTTAGGCTTGGTGTCAGTTTTTCCCAGAGTCGTTGCCCTATTATTAGACCTTTCCTAAAACATCCTGTTTACTCTCTCCTCTTTTCCTCAAGCCTGTCTCTTCTACCTGTCCTTCCCTAATGTTCCCATTTCTCAGTCACTCTACTCATTTCTTCAGACGCTCTACCTTGCAAAAACTTAAGAGACCATAAGCTTGATCTCCTAGGATCTCTTCTCATCCACTTTCACCTGGGCCTGTCTTATAATTCTTTTTGCCATTCAGCCTTGTGTGAGGCTTTAATCAAAGCCAAGTGGAAAACTCTTTCACAGAAGCTTGACTGCAAACGTTCTATTGCTGTCAGCTTTACAGTGGTACCTCCAGTTACGAACTTAATTCGTTCCGGAGGTCCGTTCTTAACCTGAAACCATTCTTAACCTGAGGCGTGATTTCGCTAATGGGGCCTCCCGCTGCCACCGGCGTGCGACTTCCGCTCGCAAAGTTCGCTACCAGGCGCAACTACTTCCAGGTTAGCGAAGATCGTTACCCGAAGCGTTTGTAAGGAGGACGTACGTAACCAGAGGTTCCACTGTATTCCCTGAGTAGAAGTGGCAACATCCATGAACATTTTATGATCTCATTATCTTCTCTAATCAATGACTGTCAGGAGTTTTACACCCCGCAACACATTTACAATATAGAAAGATGTTCCACTTCAGACAAAACATGCAATATTCAAAAGAAGAAAAAACAAGGGAAGTTAAAGAACAGTAGAGAATATATTTAAAAAAATTGTCCAGTAGCACCTTAGAGACCAACTAAGTTTGTTCTTGGTATAAGCTTTCGTGTGCATGCACACTTCTTCAGATACACTGAAACAGAAGTCACCAGACCCTATATAAGGTGTATCTGAAGCGTGCATGCACACGAAAGCTTATACCAAGAACAAACTTAGTTGGTCTCTAAGGTGCTACTGGACAATTTTTAAATTTTTATATATATTTCAACTGCGTCAGACCAACACGGCTACCTACCTGAGTAGAGAATATGTTTGCTCAGAAATGGAAGCTACTCTTCCACCAAACACAAAAGGCCACAACCTTTTAAGTTCCCTCTGAAGACAAGTTGAAAGAGCCATCTTCAACTAGCTCTATCAAAAAGGTATACTCCAATTTTATTACAAATCAGCTACCTCAAATTATAACTACCTTTCCAATAATTTGTTATTGTTTTTTATTTAAATAGAACAACATATAACTACAGTAACTTGTCCAGTGGTACATTCTTATTAAATTTCATATGCAGTACATAGTACACAAGCAATAGGTTTATTTATGTATTATCAGTTCAAGGAGCCTCTCCACAGAGATTCTTGTGCTGAGGGTGGAAGAGTATCTTCCATCTTATAATGGAAAAGAAAGGAAGCCAAATCTCACCAAAAGTGTTGAAGTGCGTTTTACCCTTCTGTGGTAAGACTGTGATCATCAGTCTGAGAAATCAGTGGCTGGTTGCTGCATAGACCAAAGCCAAAAGCTACCTGAAGACTGCTAGCTCAGTAAGAAGGCAGGGTGCCATAGCTTAGCACCATGGCAGGCAAGGCAGATGCCACCACAGGACGCCTCTTGGATTTCAAGAGGTGCAGAGAAGGAGGCAGGAAGGTGAGCTGGAAAGCAAAGATTCAAACAAGGCTGGATCTAACACAGTGGGGAATGCAGCAGCTGCAGCCTGTTCATCCCCCCTACCTTTGGGAGTCAGTTGCTACTTCGATCCCTCTTTTTCAGGAGAAATACCCAGGCAGTGAGAAAGTACTGCAGGATCAAGCAAGAAAGGCTCTATTACAGCAGTGGCCCAGGCCCTAGCCTGATCTCACCCTGGGGGTGTCTCAACCAGGCAGGCAGGCAAAGCACAGTGCTGACTTGTGCTTGGCTGGGCTCATTCTGTGGCAGAGGATGTGCCACTACTGAAGCCTTCACCAGTTCCTCCTCCTCTTGTGCAGGGCCAGTTCACAGACCCTCTGGGATAACTCCACTAGGAACCACTGCTATAGAAAAAATATATTCAAATCAAATCAAAATTAAAATTGCACCATGAAACAGAAAAAGAGGTATGAGGCTGCTGTATAATACTGGCTTTGCAAACATTCACACCAAGAAGAAAAATACATCAAAAACAGGAAGCATCCAAGGATGGTGTTTAAAGAGAAATGAAACTTACAGAAGCAAAAAGAAAAAAGGAATTGGTTCCTTATTTATACACTGTACCCAATGCATTTGGCCAAAAAAGCTTTGGCCAAGGGCTTATTTTTGTTGTTTTTGACCGAAACAATCTAAGTTTCTGTTGCACATAAACATTCACAACAAGCAACTAAAATGACTTCTGTATCAAGAAGGATTAATTGAAACACAGCGATTTAAATCATGATTTTTAAAGGCCAGTTTAAATTAAATTTCCCATCAACATTTCTTCATATATTGCCTAAACATTGGTATAAACATAACTAAAACATGTATATTTACAACTACATAGGGTATTATTTACAATATTTCTTCGTTCTTTAAAACCAAGCCTTGCATCTTTTTGTCATGCTGCTTCTGTTTGCACATAACAGTAAGCCGTGGTCTAAAAAAACCCCCATAGCTTACCACAGACATGGGGAAACTCTAGCCTGTGGGCCAAAAGAGGCCTACCACAGATTTTAATTTGGCCCACCGGGCCATTTCTCCCCAACTATGCCCACCTGCCCCATAAGAATGATCATAGCAAACATACTATTATCCTTGAAATTATGAAAAGTATGTATGATAATTGACCAGTATTACTACTACTACTACTACTACATTTCTGAGAAGGACAAGAATAGCCTTTAAGCCCCTAAAAAGCAGCCACAAAACATATACACAATTTTATCTAGAACATTATGTGCTAACCAAAGGAAAATAATGTCTTTAGGGCAAGGAGTGATACAAGCAAAAAAACAAACCATGGCTTCATGTTCACTAGAGATCACGGGTCATTAGGGAGAAGCAAACCACAATTTTGGGCTTGGACAGGAGAACAAGTCAAGACTCCCCATAACTGTTAACTAGCTTCAAAGAATTGTAATTGTCAGGGATCTGCCTCCCCCTTCCAGTCCAGCTCTCAGTGACTACAGAGAACAGCCACCCATTCTAACGACGGACTCATCAGGAAGTGGGAGCAGCTCTTCTTCGGAAGGGAAGGGGGTGCCAGGGATCGATGGATGCAGCGAGAGGCTTTCATTTACCAAAGTGGTTTTGCTGGCGGGAAAATCGTCATACACCACTTCCGGATTCTGCTAGTGACTGAGCAGACATGATTAGAATAAGCTCTGCACTGTATGTAATGAGCACAGATAAAAACTGCTAAAAAGGCAATGACTCGACCTCCTTATTGAAACGACCGAAGGAGGGGGGGAGGCCATGACAGTAATAATCCACACAAACACAAAACAGTGGTACTTATGCATGAAAGTATCCCAAAGTTCCCAAACCGATACTAAGCTTCTGTACTAGCATTCATGTTAAAAAAAAAAAAGTAGAACTACTCAGCCTAGAACTAAAACTGGTACTAGCACCTATGGTGCATTCCAAATTAGCATCGAAAAAGATGCACACAGCCAGGTCAAATCCATGCCTGGATGCATGAAGAAGTCATTTCAGATAGTGGCCTCTGTGGATGAGCCCCAAAAAATTCATTCCAGTGTTATGTTTATTTTCTCTAAAAGACAGGTGCAATGCTTTGCTGGAGGGAACACCTTCATTAAATGAAGGAGTTATAAGACCTCTAATTAAAACATTAATATATGAGCACTACTGTATACATATAATTCTTGTACACTGCTCTGTTTTTTTTAAATGAGATTATGGTACACAAATATTTTTATAAATTAAATAAATAAAAACATAATGATAAATAATAATTTTAGTTCAGTTGCTCTTTCTTGGGAAGGTACATAAGCACGTGGGAGAATAATAACCACAGTGTTTCCTGGATGAGACATCCTTTATCAACCCATTTTCATCTGCCTTTAGACAAAACTTCCCACTCCATAGTAGGGCAATACCTTTATTAAGACCAACCAAAATGTCACAAAATAGTGAGTAAGCTTTCAATTCTGCAGAACTCTACATCAGGCTATATGTTACTCAGATTGGCAGGGGCTGGGGGAGAGAAATTGAGGGAAAGTGAAAGCATGGAAATTATTTGTTTGGAGGGTCACAGGGGAAATTTCAACCTGCTAATCCTCTCAAGACATTTTACATTGTAGACCACTACATTTTATCACCTTAGTTGCAATAACTTTCAGCCATCAAAGGGAAGATCTCAAATATTTACACTCATATTTAGGTAAATAGGTGTTCCAGATGCCTGCTCAGTGTACTGGATGCTAGAATGCAGTGTTACACAAAGGTTCAGTATTTAACTATGTTATTTAACATTTATACAAAATCACTAAATAAGATTAGTGCGAGTTTTAGAGTGCACTATCATCACTACACTGGAAACATATACAGCAGAGTGTTAACTAAGAATCCTATCTCTCTATCCAATTAAATGATTTGACGCCATGATCAAGAAGATGAGATTTAGAAGAATTAAGCTAAATTGAGCGGTGGTGGGCAAGCATGATGAGCTTTTGGAGAAGTTCACAACTGGGACCATGGGGTCTCAATCAATCAGGTAAACAGTCTAAAGGAACTCCTGGAAAAACACAATGGCAGCTGTGATCAGTGAGGCCCAGTGTCAGTTACATACGAACTAAAGATTCAGTCTTTGGTAGCAGTTAACCATGCTTTTGTAGCCCCAAGTCTTGACTGCTAATCTTATTATTTATTTCATAAAATTTATACCCTGCTTGATTTTTAAAAACCTCAAAGTGGCTTACAAAAAGATAAAACAATAAAACTGAGGGGGAAATCTCAACCATACTTCAAAACATACAAACCTACTAAACCGGATTAAAATTACCTCAACTTTCTAAGCACCTGGATAGTCATGTATAAACAAGAATGCTTTTAGCAGGCGCTGAAAAAACTACAGTGAAGACAACTGCAAGTTCTCAATAGGCAGTGAGTTCCAAAGTGCAGGTGCTGCCACACTAAACGATTGAGTTCTTACAAATATGGAACGGGTATTATGTGGCACCTGTAGTAGTGCCAATATGTGATCTATAAGAAGTCATCCAGGTTGGACTTCTCTTAAACTTTTCAGAAGCTACTAATACCAAAGCCCAGTGCCTGATGGGTGTGGGGAGAAAGAACCAGTTTTGCAGCAACTGAAGCTTGCCAGCATGTTTCTGGACCCAATTAAGCAGCTGTCACTGGCTTGCAAAACTCTTACAGAATGGGTCTATAAACCTTAAGCACATCTCTTTTTACACATATCCCAGGGCCCACAGGAAGGATCCTATAATTGCAAGAAGAAATAAGTTAGCAGCACTATAGAAAAGTGCTTGTCTGTGTTCATCCCAAGGCCCTGGAATTCCCTATGGATAAGGTATACACAAATACCCATCCATGCCTTTTCCCCCAGAAATATCTCATTTTGTCAGACGTTAAGAGGCAGAAATTTAACTGCTGCTGATCTTAATTATCTGTGTCAATGCTAAACTGTATGTGGATATTATTATTATTACGACGACTATTGTTGTTGTAGGTTATATTTGTTGGGTCTTTTTAAGAGAATTATTATGCTTTAAACACTATACACTATGCTGATCACTGAAAATTGGAAAATAAATTTAGCAAGAAGGGTCATTCCATATCAAGTGATCAAACTTCTTTACCTCATGACACCCAATTTTCTTAATATTTTATACACTTGTTGAATGATCAAAACTAGGTTTAAATATCAAACTTTCATTTTTTTATCTCATCCTGTTTGTGAGTTATGAGGGTTTGAAATTTCAAAAAAATTACAATTTTGGCCTTGCCAGGCTATACAAAAACCTTAAAAGCTCAGCCCAGAATTGAGATATGTCAAAACTAGTAACAATCTCCTCAGAACATTATTGGCTTTAATATCATATGTCACATGATGGACTTAATTTAAATTATAAATTTAAGTTACAAAATTAAATTCTTTTTAAAGTGATTTTATAAAATAATATGATTTTTAAAAAAAATGTATTATTTAATATTTTTTTAAGACCTACCTGCAAATTTTCATCTTGGGATCTCAATGGGATCATATTCTTAAAAAATATTTTATACATACATGTCTGCCTTATTTGGTTCTATTTAGGATAAATGCCAAGGGACCCAGGTGGCGCTGTGGGTTAAACCACAGATCCCAGGGCTTGCTGATCAGAAGGTCGGCGGTTCGAATCCCTGCGACGGGGTGAGCTCCCGTTGCTCGGTCCCAGCTCCTGCCCACCAGCAGTTCGAAAGCACATCAAAGTGCAAGTAGATAAATAGGAACCGCTCTGGCGGGAAGGTAAACGGCGTTTCCGTGCGCTGCTCTGGTTCACCAGAAGCGGCTTCGTCATGCTGGCCACATGACCTGGAAACTGTACACCGGCTCTCGGCCAATAAAGCGAGATGAGCGCCGCAACCCCAGAGTCGGACACGACTGGACCTAATGGTCAGGGGTCCCTTTACCTTTACCTAGGACAGCGTTTTTCAACCGGTGTGCCGCGGCACAGTAGTGTGCCACAAGACACCGGCTGCTGTGCCGCGGGAAGACACCGGCTGCTGTGCCGCCCTGGGCCGCTTCCGCTTCCGGGTCGGTCCGGGCTGGCGTCGCCTCGGCTCCGCTTCCCGCTCGCCGACCGCCGCCTTCGCCGGGGCTGCTGGGCGCTTCGCCCGCTGCCTCTGCCGCCCCGGTCGCGGTCGGGGACGGGCGGGAGGTGCCGGTGCCACCGGGCTCACTCGGGGCCGGGTGGAGGTGCTGCCGGTCGCCGATCTCCCGCTCCGTTTTCACCCGCCTGGGTCCTTCCCCTCCCTCCCGCCAGGGCGCGCAGACACCGTGCATGTGGTGGTGGTGTGCCGCGAGATTTTTTCCATGGGACAGGTGTGCCGTTGCCCCGAGGAGGTTGAGAAACACTGACCTAGGATAAATGGGTCTTCTTGGGAGTAAAATGTAACAGAATAAACAAGACTTCAAAGAAGAAGAAGAAGAAGAAGAAGAAGAAGAAGAAGAAGAAGAAGAGTTTGTATTTGATGTCCCGCTTTATCACTACCCGAAGGAGTCTCAAAGTGGCTAACATTCTCATTTCCCTTCTTCCCCCACAACAAACACTCTGTGAGGTGAGTGGGGCTGAGAGACTTCAGAGAAGTGTGACTAGTCCAAGGTCACCCAGCAGCTGCATGTGGAGGAACGGAGACGCGAACCCGGTTCACCAGATTACGAGACTACCGCTCTTAACCACAACACTACATTGGCTCTCTTAGGGCATTTTTAAAGGAAGTTATTCAATTAAAAGGTATCTGAAAAGCTAGTCAGGCTTTCCTTTTAAAAATGTGTTCCAAAGCAGAGTGATAGCTTGATCACTCTTAGTTTTGATCATTCAACAAGTGTACAAAATATTAAGGAAATTGGATGACATGAGGTAAAAAAATTGGATCACTTGATATGGAATGACCCAGAAGTTCACTAAGTGAAGTAAAACTACTCCAGCAGCCTCCCAGATGTGAAGTCAATAACACTTACCAGGAGAGTTGGTGTGGTCAGGGCTGCATGGGCACACACAGTGGGGAATGGTACATTGGTTCCACCAGTGCACCCACACAGCCCCAATCTCACCATCCCATCCCATCTCCCTTGCAGGCTATTGCTACAGCTCCATCTTGCTGGGCAAGCCACTCCTGAAATTCAGTAAAGAAGTAAATGTTAATTATCTGTCCATATTATCTCAAAGTAACCTGACAGCACAAAATCCATGAAATATAATCTTCCACATGGAGTTCCTAAACATTGAAGAACTGGACATTTAAACAAACTGCCCAGCGAGCTAACCAGTCAAGTAACAGTTTCTCTGGCTAGGATAACTTCAAAATGTGGCTATTGATCTAGGCTTTTTAAAGATAAACTATAGTTAAACAAGTGGTTTTTTTATTAGAAAAAGGTGCCGGTACTCACCATGATCCCCCCTTTTTTCTCTCACTAACACACTCTCCTGTCACCCTACAATTAATTAAAGCTCCACTTTGTGCACCCCCTTCTTCAACCTCCCCCCCCCACCTTGCCCAGTCCGCTCTTCACACCCACCCAGTATCCCTCCCTCCCATTTCTCCTCCTCCTCCCAGCCACCATCCACACTCACCCTTACAGCTTACCCCAGCCACAGAATGGGGGACGGTGGTGCTAGGAGCAGAGGCCCACTTCTCTCTGTCCCTCCCTCCCCCCATGGAAAGAGCAAGCAGAGATGAAAGGGAAGTGGTGCTCGCCTGGCCACTGGAGGCAGCAGCATAGCAGAGCATCCAGAGGGAGAGTGTGCAAGGGGGAACGGTGCAACCTGTTGACTGACAGCAGAAATACAATCCCAAACAAGGGCCTCCTTTCCTTGCCGCCACCTCAGCCTCCTGCTTTTCACAACCCCCTTTAAGTCATGGTTGCTTGCTTGGTCTCACCACCCTCCATTTACCTTACTGCAAGACGGGGGGGGGGGAGGTGCCGGTACTGTGTACTGTTGAGTTCTGTCAGAAAAAAAGCACTGGTTAAAACTAATCATAGCTCCTGACTTGAACAGAATGGCAAATTGCACTTAGTATAAAACAAAAACAAATGCTTCTAAACTGCTCCTTGCTGCCTTACTGCTACTTAGTACATAGTTTGGATACAAGTAGTTTCTGCTGTGCCCTGTTCTCACTAGCTTTAGGTTCAGAGGAAAAGGTTGCTAGCAGACCTCTCCTTTTGTATGTTCTTATATATCTGATTGTTCTTTTCCAGAAGAGCTCTCCTTGTAAGAGTAGCCTTCTGGCCTTTGAATCTGCTTGCTCAGGAGTGGGAACCTGTGGTCCTCCAGATGGTGATGGAATAGAATTATTATCATCATTGATCACTGGCTATGCTGGCTGAGGCTGATAGCCAATGTAGTCCAAAAACATACGAAGGGCCATAGGTTCCGCATCTCTTCAGGTATCTCATAATACAGTTGTACCTTGGAAGTCGAACAGAATCCGTTCTGGAAGTCCATTCAACTTCCAAAACTTTTGGAAACCAAAGCACAGCTTCTGATTGGCTGCAGGAAGCTCCTGCAGCCAATCGGAAGTCGTGGAAGCCCTGTCGGATGTTCAGCTTTCAAAAATAGTTACGGCGTTTGAGAACCAAAACGTTCGAGAACTAAGCTATTCGAAAAACAAGGTACGACTGTATCGCCATGCTTGCCTCACTTTTGCATCCCATACAGACATGTTGATGCTCATCCTTTGCATCTGGCCACAAACTTGTTTGTCTACCTGCTTGGTGTTCTTGGTCCTAATCTTATTGTGCCTCTTGACCATTCTCCCTACAGCCAGTCCTGCAAAGTCTCTGTGCAACAGCTCCTGTAAGCTCATCAGCAAACACAATTATATTAATCATACTGCTATAAATAATGCAAAGGCCATTTATTAGACTGGTATTTTCTTCATATCAGGTTATAACCACAAAGTGGCTCACTATCCTGAATAAGCCTCAGGAAACAAATCTGTCTTGCCTGTGTCTACTGTACTTTTATATTCTTTGCTTGCTTTATAATATCCAGAGATGGCCAGCTCCATCTTTTATGGCAATCGCCTTGAATGTCCAACAGTTGAAGGTGAAGTAAGAAAATATGTAAGAGCAATGTTTTTGTGGACCTTTGAAACATATTCAGCTAAATAAAAAAACCCAAGATTAACAGTGAGACAGTGATTCCAGTTTTTTAAAAAAAATTCAAACTGATGGGAAGTATAGTGGAAATGGATCTCTTCCAAGGAGATCTCTTAAGAGTCACTTAAAAAAACACTTCAGTGACAATTGCAAAAAGTAATCTTGCAAACTAGTATCCCTGGACATAAGGCTGCAAACATAAGACTTATCCTAGTAACCCATTTGCTAAGGACTAGTAGTAAAATACTTCTGGTCATTTAAGAAATTGTTCTGCTATACCATGTATTATTTTTCCAATTGTAAGTAAACTAGCAATTATATGAATTGAAGTTATGTATCATTTGTTCATAACTATCTTCCAGGTTGCTTGTGGGCTTCTTACGGGCATCTGGTTGGCCACTGCGAGAAAAGAATGATGAATCAGACAGGCCTTTAGTCTGAAGCACTAGAGCTCATATTTTTATGCACAGATCCCAATACTACTTCACAGAGAGAATGAATAGTAAGAGAATATTCAAATTAACAGATTGCTATCATGCTGTCCAGAACAGTTTATTACTTGGGAAATGACCAATAACCAGAGTTTCTGCATCTTCTACACCCCCCCCCCCTGTATTTAGTGGAAGTACGTGTCATTTCTAGTGGCCTGTATATACCTTCACTGTCTGAAATATCAGGAGTCACCAGACATTCTCAGCTTCACTTCAAACACCACTATCACCCCACAGCTTTCCCCCAAAGTACACACAACCCTCCATTTGTAAAGCCCTCGTCATGAGTGCCGGTATAATGTTCAACTAACCGGCTCATTAGGCAACAGCTGCTGGAGCCTTCCTTCCCCCTTGGCGTTGACAAGTCATGGCCATGGAGTAGGAAAGGAAAGGAAAGGTCTCTTTCTACAGAATGAGCTCCACAAGTTGAAGAGGAAATGGTCGCGGGAGGAAGCACACAGGGACTGGGAATAATTGCACGTTCCTCTGTAGCTGCCAGCCAAGGAGTAAGTCAGTATCACCCGCCCACCCGGACCCAGCAGTTCCTGCCAATATGCCGCATGGAGAAGGAAAGGCCCACAGCTGTCTTGTGTCAGGTCTGAGCCAAGGCAGCTCCTAACCACTCATAACTTCCTCCCAGCCGCCCAGGCACGGCAAACCACCCAGCAGCCCACGGCACAGCTAAGGAACCCCGACGCCACGCTCAAGCCCGTTTTTCCTCGCCTGCCATGCGCTTCTCCGGACACGAGACGTAAGGGAGACCGGTGCTCAGCGAGAGGCCTAGGCGTGTTCGCGCGGAAGGGCCGCGGCAGAGGGGCAGCCGCGTGGACCTGAGGGGAAAGCGGGAACTCAGCGAGGGGGTCGCGCCCGAAAGGGAGGGCGCAGGGCGGCGAGGGGATCGGTTTACCTGAGGTCGCGGACGGAGAGCCTCTCGGATCCAAAGCCAATCCTCAGCACCGACAACACAAGATGGCTGCCGCGCCGCCACGCAAGGTCATGTGACCTCGCTGCCGTGACTCCGCCCCCTTCCTTCTCCGCAGGCCGCGGACCGAGGGACCGGGAAAAGTCGGGCTCTCGAACGCGGGCGCCAACGGCGGCTCCGCGAGCGGAAGCCGCGCTCCCTCGTCTCCGTCTTCTCGGAACGGCGGAGGCGCCTGAGAAACGGGCCCGTGGTCTCACTCTGTGGTACCTACACAGGGATAGCTAGTGTCTGTGCATGCGCGTGTTTTCTCTCACACACGGAAACGGAGTTGCTCCCTCACGCAGAGTCACTAATACACCCATTAGAACCTCGACCGTCCTGTCCACAATCGACTGTGAGGGAAGGAACCGAGCCTTGTTCTTGACAGTCCAGAAGGATCATTGGTGGGCAACGAAGAAAACACCTTGCTTTGATCTGTTGTCACAGGGGCACCACCAGCGCCGTGTTTTACTACACGACCAAACAGGGGACGGTGTGCGTGTGTTTGTTGTGTCAGTGCCCAGAATGGGATGCCAACCTGCTAGTTTCTTTAAAATTCCTGTGCCACTAGAGGGCCTACAATGACAGGAGGAGGAGGCAGAAAAGGGGCCAGAAGCCCTCCTGCTAAATAGTCAAAGCACACTCCAGTTCAAGAAGCAGAACGGAGCTTTTCCTTTCTGGGGCAAATAGTCATTTTGTCGATTAAACTAAATTTATATCTTGCCCTTCCCTCAAAGGAGCCCAGGGCAGCAAAGACAAAAGTGATAAAATAATACTTTTTAAAATGAAATGAAAACTATTTAAACCACCTAAACGCATTTAAGAGTAGCTAAATAAATGCAAAGCAATCACATTATCTCACAGCTAATAATTTTAAAGGTTGCCAAGAACAGTGTCTTTCAGCCACCCAATGCCTAGCTGAGCAAGAATGCTTTAAAATCCCTCCTGAAAGTTAATAATGAGGGAGAGACACACCCACCATCAGGGAGGACATTCCACCAGCTGGAAGCCACTGCTGAGAAAGCCCTGCCAGAGGTCAATGGCTACTGAGCAGCACCCAAAGGCAGCAGCACCAATAGAACTTGGGGGCGGGGCCAGAAATTTTCATCAGGTAAACACAGGTGGAAAGAGTTAACCCCCTACCAACACACCCAGCATGGTGTTGATGGGGGTGAGGACCTTGTGGTTCTTTTTAAAAAAAAAAAAATAAACACATCTAATGATCACACATTTAAGGTATTGTTTGGGATAAGGATTTTAGATTATCAATACCTATCATAACTTGTAAAAATAAAGGCTTGATAGAAGCAGAGATAGGGTTCTTGTACATAAGTGTGAAGATGCAATTTAACAAACTGGGCCTCTCATCCCATGCATGGCTTCATGTTGCAGGGGCATAGGATGGTGGGAACAGGGGGACTGTAGCCCCAGGTGTACGATTTTGAGGATGCGTGAACCAGGCATGCCAACACAGGGATCCCCATCCTGCCCTGCCTGCCACCAGGGATCTCTGGGCCCCAAAGTTGCCACACCCCTGGCCCCCTCGCTGAATGGCTTCCCGACCAGCATCAGGGAGATTCGCCCACCAAGGATTGCATAGGCTGACCAGGTTCCCCCATGCATGGGTGGAGCAGGGCAGCCTTGTGAATCCTCTGTGCCCCACACCCACCCAGTGTTGAGGGCTGGGCACTGGCACAGCAGATTTTGTTCACCCTCTGTGTCCTGCACCCACTCCTGCCTGGTGCGCTCATCCCAGGCACCAACAAAGGACGTAACACCTGCTCTCATACACACATCAATATGAGGAACTGTTGGAATGATAGTGCTTCAGGCACCACTAGTGTTTGAGGTAAAATTAGCCCATACTAGAAATGGCAGCTTTGTGTTGGCACTTAATACAGTAAACCCATGACATATGTGGGGGTTACATTCCAGGAATATCCTCATCTCGCTTTATTGGCCGAGGGAGCCAGCGTACAGCTTCCAGGTCATGTGGCCAGCATGACAAAGCCGCTTCTGGCGAACCAGAGCAGCACACGGAAACACCATTTACCTTCCCGCTGCAGCGGTACCTATTTATCTACTTGCACTTTGATGTGCTTTCGAACTGCTAGGTTGGCTAGGTTGCCAGGAATAGTACCTAAAGCCAAAATAGTGTATAGTCAAAGTACACTGGGTGCAATGGTGGGTGGAATTGCCATTTTTTCCCCTGGACACCCACCCTCTTAAAAAAAATTTTTTTGCCAAACACATAAAGCTGATTGCACACAAGTTAAATATGTGCAAGTTGTGAGTGTACTGTACTGTGAAATTTCCTCTTCATTGAACTGGGTAGCACTGCTTCACTGCACTCTTTATGACATCTGTGAAGCTATTTTTTAATTACACCAGGCTTTCCCAGAGTGAAGATTGCTGTTAACATACATGAGGTAGATTGTTGCTGTGCATTTGGTTTTGGTTTTCTTAAGTTTTTTTATTATGTTGTATTATTTCATTTAATTATAAGCTGTTTTGCAGGCCTCATGGCTAAAAGGTGCCCTATATTACTTAGGTAATAAAAAGATTCTCCCTGATTATATGGTGAGAATTTCTCAGTACTAGGAAAAGATCCCTATGTTTCAAGCACATTGGCAATGAGCCAGGGTCTGAAGAATCCCTACACCGAATCTGCTCATTATACCATACTTTACTCCTTCAGTCAACACCAGTGCAATTGCCAAGTTGCCACCTCTTTAAGAGCCCATTAAAAAACTTGCCTGGTAGCATTATACCATAGGTGTTTTCCCTTCACTACCTGGAGACCATAATTGCCTTGAAACCTACTCATTTGCATGCCATGAGTGCAGCTCTTGGTTAAACCCACCTGCCCAACCTAGTTTTGTATCCTCTGTCAGCAAGCACACTCAGTGGCGTCGCAAGGGGGGGCGGTCCACCCCAGGTTCCAGGGGAGGGGGGGACACTTGGGCCGGCCCTGCCCCGCTCTACCTGCGGGCCCCGAGCAAGCCGTGGAGCGAGGCCGCTCTGCCCTGCGGCCCGCCCGCCTGCGCTGCCACACACAATCGGCTTGTGGGGATGCCCCGCTGCTGCTGCTTTTTGCGCGGCAGCTCGCAAGGCCACCGTGGAATCAGCAGCACCGGTCAAGACGGGGTGCGCATGCGCGAAATGCCGCACGTGCGCACTCCGCCGCCGGGCCGCCACTGCTCCCACGGCGACCTTGCGAGCCGCCGCGCGAAAAGCAGCACCGACGGGGCACCTCAACGAGCCGCCGATCACGCACGGCAGCCCATGGGGCTGCCCTGCCGCTGCTGCTTTTCGCACGGTGGCTCGCAAGGCCGCCGCAGAAGCAGCGGCCCAGCGACAGAGTGCACACGTGCGGCATTTCGCGCATGTGCACTCCATTGTGACGTTGCGTTGTGACATCACGACGTAACGTCACGATGCCCTGCCCCCAGGGGGATGCCTCCGTTCGCCACCCAGGGTAGCGAGGTGGCTTCCTCCGCCCCTGCACACTGCTTAACTTGTGGTACCACCATAGTATTTTATTGCTCACTGCTAAAGTCAGGAACTTGTTGAAGGAACTGTGCAGAAGTTTCAAACATAGATAACACTTCTTAGACAGTCAAGGTGTCTGGTCTGAATTTACAATACATATATATTTATGTGAACCACCCTGAGACCTCCGGGTAAAGAGCGGTATAGAAATTCAATAAATAATAATATTTACAGATTTCAGCACTGTGCATTATGGAATACACACACAGTCTAAGGGAAAGCAGTGGGGCAGACAGAAAACTGCTTGGACCTATACCTAGAAAGCACAGGACAAGAAGAAAATCATTCAAACCCGTGCTTTCTAGGTACAGGGAAAGCAGAAATGTGGATGGGCCCTAATTTCCATATGTCATAGTACTGAACTATACTGCATAATCCTAGCAAGATGGATACTGCTGACATCAGAAGAATACTGTTCCCATGTATGCCTCTTGAGCAGGAGGGGGATTGGAGGCACCTGTTGAGGGACCTGTACTCAGACGGGAGCAAGACCTACCTCTCTGGATTATTTATTTCTTAACATTTGTGACAGTACTGAGACCCTCCAGTAGGTGGTGCTTAAACAACAGGAATGTGTGTCCTTAATTTTACTAGTGCAAAGCTGAAAACCCAAGAATCATTCAATTAAATGTCCTGTGATTTACCCTTCATCCTGTCACTGATAGCCTTGTAGTTTCTTTTTTCCAGTTCAAGTCCCCGTAAAGGCAATTGCAATAGGCAAGGATAGGTTGTTCAGTGCTTCAACTGAAATTTCATTTCCCCCCTTCAAAATAAATAAGTAAAAAGTCTCTTTACAGACTGACTGCATTTGAATGATCATCTCTTAGCTTAAAAAGTCAACGTGCAAAGAATAATATTGGCCACGCACACAGTCCCTTCACATGAGCCAGCCAACAAATCAGGAAGTATTCCATTAGCTATGGATCTGATCATTGTAAGATGTTTTCAGCTACTTCATTATACACCACCATTATTCGTTTTTCAGTTGGCAGTTTATAAAAATTCTTAAAAACATATAAACATTTCCCTGTTTTATCCAAACTAGGAAACAGGTAGTTATAGGGCTTTGGAACAAGCCAGCCTATTAGCCCAAATCCCAAAGACAAGCAGCCACTCTCTCTCATCAAATAGAAAGCCCAAAATAGCTCCAGAAGTGGCATATTGATCTAGGTCATTTCACAGGAATTTTACAGAAGATGGTGGGGAGGGAAGTTAAATAGTTGGATCTAGGACGTTGCCTATTCATAGACTCTCTAGAATAAGGATAGGGAACTGTTGGCCCTCCATATGTCCTTGGACTCCTATCAGCTCTGTGGCCAGTGGTCAGTGAGAATTGATTTATTACACCAGTAATCACTTTACACTTAAAAAAAGGTCTCAAATGGGATTTACAATATATAAAATACAATAAAACATATTAAACAAAGCGCAATATATATAAAGTAGCAATTATATTAAAAAATACTAAATCCCCAATCAAGGCTTGTATCTAAAGTAGTACTAAATCACTCATTGCATGAGTGCAAGGATTTTAGCTTGCACCACAGAACTTTGCCCCCTCCTTCTCCCCTGAAGGATGAGACAGAATAAAAGGATTTCAAGTTAGCCTCCAGCAAGTTAGAAAAGTTTTATTTGCATAACTAAGCAACAGGGGATGAAAAATCAAACTTTTGCATGTATAAAAACATTTATTATAAATATTTTAGCTAAAACATGTGATTTTTATCAAATATAATCTGTGGTCTTGCGAATACAGTTTTTAAAAATGGTTTAGCAATTCCCCCACCCATTATTAAATATCAGATGGGCTCCCTTTGTTATTCCACACTCACAGTTTAGTGTCACAGTGTAAAAAGCTAAAAGACAGTGAAAATAAAGTTGAGGATGAGAGATCCAGTTTATGATCAGATGACAAGCTTGGCAAGGAAGAGGATGTTTTCCTTTTCTATACATGCAGATATATATATATATATATATATATATATATATATATATATATACACACACACACAAGTATAAGTTCTGAATATACCGGTAATACAAGCTTTCTGAGCAGAGTAACATGCTGTTTTCTGCTTTTGGACTATTTTCTCTTGCAAGCAGAATTAGCTGTTTTATGTAAGTGTTAACTCTACAGAAGCTCTTTTATTTGCACCAATGTTTGCAAGATGATTAACAATTTCCATGGGGTGGGAAGCCACTGTGTCCCCAAAACTGTACTAATCCACTTCACTGAACATCTTATTGATTGATGTTTCCTTGCTTCTTAAAATCCAATGGCTTTAAAAATAAAAAGGAGAAAGTGGGAAACAGCTATGGACCTACACAGAGAATGCAACGGAATGTGGGCAGGGAAGGTGGAGTCAGAAACTTAGCAGTTCTATTTGTTGCTCAAAAAGTACAGTCGTTTGTATACATGGAAAGGGTAAAATTGAATGGTGACTGCTGTATCCCTGAACAGAATCTTTATGAGTTAAAAAATGGCTTGGACCCAGAAAAGCATGAGTAGTGTTCTGCCCACACAACAAGGTTTTCCTGCCACCTCTTTCAAGTCATGGTACCTTGTGTCCTCTTGAAAACCTGCTTGCAGGGGTCAAAGGATGATGAGGGATATGCCATGTGGGGGCTGCATCGGAGGGGTGGGGTGGCACTGGGGACCAGCTTGCACAAGAAATTGAGGATTGAGTGGCAGACATGCCTGCTATTCACCCAAGAAGCTCTTTGGATCTCAGCCAATATTTACTAAGTGGGTTTCCCTTCTTTACTGGGGAGCTGTTGTACCAGAAAGCTGTTGTCTTTTCCCTCCACCCCCCAATAGTGAGCACAAAGACGGAAAAGAATGATGCATTAGGAATTGGGGCATTTATTTGCACATGAAATAATTGTGATCTGCACCTAGAAGAAGGGTCTGCTTGTTTAGAAGCAAGAACTGGTTTTGTGAAATTCAGGGGAAGTCAAAAGGTATACAGAAAGGAAGCCCAAGGGAAATTACAGAGCTATGACACAGAGGCATTCAGAAGGACACAAGGAGTGTTTTCTGACCAAGATGCAACTGGTAAGCACTATTATCAGGTGCGTCAATCATCTGCCTCAGGCTAAAGCATTAGGACATTTTGATTTTTCTAAGCAATGCCTATTACAGCAATAAAGGGGGTTGCTTGAACCTCTCCTGGTTTTGCATCATTCTGAATGCCACTGTGTGTATGGCACACACACCCCCCCAGCATCTAGGTAGGAGGCTCAGAAAAAGAAAAGAAAAGGCTTTGAATCAGTTTTGATCCCTCTCCTGGTCCTTCGTCTAGTCAAAGGCAAAACTTGTAAGATTGTACAAAGTCCCTCAGGTGGCCGATAGGTTGCCACAGTTATTGACTGAATGCAGACTTGAGTTCTCGGAAGGCTGCTCTGCGGTGACGTCTCTCCTCTTCCTCACGTTTTCGCTCATCTTGCTCTGCTTTTATCTCTGCTTCAAACTTACTGGCTGAGGACAAAGCTTGAACCTAGAAATAGAGGAATAAAATTGTAATACAAAGAAAAGATTGAGAGATGGGTTTGTATTACATCTGGGGTAGGGGACCTCTGGCTTGTAGGACAATTTTGGCCCAACAGTGGGTCCAATTTGGCCCATGAGGCCATTTCCCCAAGCCACGCCCACCTGTCAACCAGTGGGAGCCATGGGGTGATAGTTGATGGGGCAGAAATTTAATTCTGTTGGCTAACTTGCCAAAGTTGGCCTGCAAGGGGCAGGGGAGATATATAAACATCTGGCTTGCAGGGTCAAAAAGATTCCCACCCCTGTATTCCATCATTAGCAACTTATTTCACTTATCTAAGACAGCTAGCTCTTAGCTGCCCTACAGGTGCTGTGAGATCACCAGTTCTAGCCAAAGTTGTACACAGTCAGCTTACAGTACTGACAGACACTTAATTTCCCCTGAACTTGATCTGGGAGAAAGGATGGTGTTTTAGCCAAAACCCACAATGGACTCATCCACGCACCCTGTTAATGCTTGCATCTCACAGACTAGTAACAATTTCAGAAGAGGCACATATGAAAAACTAACTGCTGCAAACCATCTGAGTCCTCAGGCTGCTAAGCACACCTATTTCTCTAGCCTGTGCTACGTAACTAATACCACAGGTTACACACCCAATAGTTCTAATGTCTACATCCAGGTGACCAGTCAGCTATCTTGGTGTCAACCAAGTGCTATTTTAGTTCAGAATATGGTTAAATGCCTTGATTGGTTGTGCTCACCCTGCTTTACTGTAAAATGAGAGGGTAATTTAATTTAGGGAGAAAAATATATTGTGGGGTACTACTATAGAAGAGTTATCAGTAGTGAACTTAATAGATGGCAGTTATCATCTTCCCTTGGTCTTGGCTCATGAGACTTTGCCTTGAAATTTATCTGCAGAGAGGGGCAGATCATGTTGTATATTCACAGCACAGCCTTTGCCAACCTGATGCTTTCCACATGCTTTGGACTACAACTGCCATCAGCCCCAGCCAGCACTGGGCTGATGAGAACTGTAGTCCAAAACACATGGAAAGCACTGGGGTGGGGAAAGCCCCCACCATACAAAGATTTGGGGGAGATGTTACAATATCTCAAAAGTAGCCAACAAGATTGACTTGGTGGTTGTTGTTTTTTAAAAAAGAAAAGAAATCTATGTGGCTTTTGTTTTCAGTGAGCCACAGGAAACGGAACAAGCATTCATTAGATCTGATTCATCCAGTCTCGGTTCCAGTTGCACTTTCACCCAATCTGAAACAGTTGCACTTTCAGCTTTTAACACTCTGGTTTACATTAAAACAGGGAAGTTTCCAGGTGCACCACTTTCCCAGTGTGAATCGTTAACTTGTGCTCTAGGTGGTATCATTGAGTTGACATGCAGCAGAATCCGACACATGGTTACTCAGAAGTAAAACTCACTGCGCTCAATAGGGCATACTTCCTAGGAAGTGTGATTAAGATTGCCACCTAAGACTTATGAACCCCTCCATCACATGATTCTAAGGTATGTTTTTCCTACCTTTGCTTCAAAGAAGTTCTTGGCTCCTTTTACTCCCTCAAGGGCGACATCTATTTCGGAAAGTTTTGCCAAAGCAAGCAGGCCACTGTCTTCTTCAAGCTCCCCAGCTGCAGCTTTGTGGAAAATGAGTAGGAACTATGCAAGAAAGAAAAAAAATTGTAATTTAGAAAAAGTAACAAGATGAGCACTTAAGCCTAAGTTTTCATGATTGGGAGCTGTAACGGCTTAGACAGGAAAATCAGTAATAAAGTGGTGAACTTATTTAAGGCAAAAACATGTGACACTTGGGAAATCTATGCCAACATTTTAATTATAATGTAAAAGTAGCTATAGGGGATGAATTTGATCAGAGCAACTGAGCTGGGGGACGTTGGTTTATCTAACCCTTCTGTAAATCCATTTCCCTGATCTGAAGTCTCTTCCTCACCCATGCCAGTGCAAAGTCGGTGGGGCAGGAGACCAAAACTGGAGAAATGGCATGTCGTCTCCACCCTGCCACGCACTCCATTTTTCTAATAAAACCTGGGGCCTTTCATGATTTAGGTAAACACTTAAAGAGATCTAATAATGGATTTCCCATGTCTCTTCTGTTTTGTCCTCAGTATAACTTATTTTATATCAATTACAGTTTTACTACCTTTTCCGGCATATAAGACGACTGGGCGTATAAGACGACCCCCAACTTTCCCAAATATAGAGTTTGGGATATACTCGCCGTATAAGAAATACGACCCGGCGTATAAGACGACCCCCGACTTTTGAGAAGATTTTCCTGGGTTAAAAAGTAGTCTTATACGCAGGGAAATACTGTACTTATGTAGATCATCTATATATGAATAATCTGAGTCCAAAGAAGAAACCAAAAGGAAGCTAGCTCCACTGCCACTGCTCTGTGCCCACTTGTTTGGTCCTGGAAAATGTAACAACAGCCCTGCTAGATCAGACCAAAGGCCCACAAAGTCCAGCTTTCTGTCCTCCCCGTGGCCAAAGCAATGCCTATGTGAAGTCCATGAGCACAACATGACAACAGCAATAATCCCCACTCAATACAGTCGTGTGTGTGTGTGTGTGTGTGTGTGTGTGTGTGTGTGTGTGTGTCTGTCTCAGGGTTCTTTGTTTGTCTGTCTGTCTGTCTGTCTGTCTCAGGGTTCTTTGACTCAGACCCTGTCACTTGTCAAACAGCCCTATAACACTTGAAGAAACTAGACTGAACTGGGAAAGCTAGGAGGCATAAGCTCGTGTGTGACTGGTCTGAGAGATGTCTCATGCTGCCTCTCTTCCTAATACCTTGCACCGTCTTCATTCTCCATGTCTCCCCGCCCCTCATCCACCCCAAGTTACATTTAAATGGTGAATTTGTGACATAGCACTCAATAGCACCTTATCTATATGGTCTGCTAATTTCTTCTGGCTGATGCTAAACCCAGTTACTTCACCAGATCACCGACTTCTTGAGATGCTAGTGCACCGTGCCCTAGCACTTCTAATCACTCCAGCTTCATTCCTCCTCTGGCACAAGCAACAAGTCATGAAGCCTTGGCTTGTCATTATATCCAAACATGGGATGTTGGTTTCCATATAAAAAAGGATAATCACTTATCAGCATGAAAGGGAGGAGCAATCCCAATTTGGACATAATGGCAAGCCAAGATTTCATGGCTCCCTGCCCCTACTCAGATCCAGGGGAAGGACCAGAGCCAGAGTGAGCAGGCAAGGTGGACTAGCATACTGCTCAGTCCCAATACACCACAGCTTACTGCTGTGTGCGAACTGGCCTGGTGGCTCCAAGCTAAATAGCACCAAGTGCTAATACTGCAATACTCCAACTCTTCTTCTATAGTCAAAGGACTCATCTAAGGTCCTAAATAGCATAAAACATCCAAACAGGGAATGCCAGTACTACAGCTTCCAAATTTCTTATGTGCATGATCAGAGTGGATTTCCATCCTCTGAAAAGCTCACATTCTCTCACTACAGGGCAGCATGCAAGATACCAGAAACTGCATACAGCTCCTTTCATCAGGAAATTAGGCATCTGGCAGAACCTTTTGTTCCCAAGCTTCCCCCGCATGCCCCCCCAAGCTCCCAGCTGCTTACTAATTCAGCGTTTTAAAAAAACAAAGTTGAAAAATTCCCAAAGTCCCTCAGGGATGGGAGGGGGAGCATTACGAAACTGCTGGGCTCTTTTCTAGCAGCAAATATAGGATGGGTGTGTCCACCCAACTGTTTGGTGAGTTTTGCTGCAGCAGTGTGCTTGACAGGTCCTTATACTGAATCACATTCCCAGCCTCAACACATCCCTCAAGAGTGACACTGCCATGACTCACTCCAGAGGCTGAAAACTGGGATAGGGTGGAGGGAAGGGCTCTATGACTAGGCTAACACCCCTCCCACTAGATTCCCCTCTGAGAGTAGCATAATTTTGCTTCCGATACTCGACAAGTGGCTAAAAGCTTTTCTGCAGCTGGGAAAAAAAATGTACGCAGTTACAAAGCTGCCTTTTATAGATATACATTAGTCCATCTACAATACCACCTACTTTGCCTGGCAGCAGTTCACCAGTCTCTAGCAGAGATCCGTTTAACAGAGACCAAGGAAGATGCCAACCCTGAATCTCTGAGTCCTGGGTGTATAAACTGGAAGAAGCTGGTTTTTATCAGCTGTGCCCACCTGAGATCTTGGTGCAGGACCAACAGAAGAGGGTTGTGGTGAGCTGTAATAATTCTATACCGCTTGGCTAGACTTTCTGTCCAGTCCATTGCCAGGTTGGAGGGCTTGTACCTGGTGTTGGGCAAATAGGTCCAAGTAAGGATTCGATTATAGTGCCACCCACCCAAAGCCTAAAAGTCTCCCTGTCTGAGATGACAGCGGTGGTTATTATGGATTTTCTGCACTTTACCCTACAGAATCACTACTTCCTGTCGAGGGTGGCTCAGGAATATATAAACTTCCCCATTTGACCTGTGAGGCTGTTCTCCTAAACCATGTCCACCTGCCCCACACCTGATCGTCATATGTGATGGGCAAGTCCCAATGTGACTGCAGAGAAACAGGTGAGAGCTGGAAGCGAGCTCTCAAAGGTTCCTTTGTTAGAGCAAGGTGCACGCCAACTTCTGTTGTCTATGCATTGATAACCTCTGAGATTAGATTACTGCAATGTGTTATATGTAGGGCCGTCTGCAGAATTCGGCAGCAAGATTGCTCAATGGGGCAAGATGGTTTGAGCATATTACACTGTTCTTGGCTGGACAGCACTGGCTGCAGATTAGTCTGCAGGCCCAATTAAATTCTTTTAAAGCCTTAAATGGCTCAGGACCGCAGTACCTCAAGGACCGCCTCTCTCCGTATGAACATACCCGGACCCTGAAACCATTCCTCTTCAGCCATGCTTTGGGTTGATTAACATCCTATATTCTTTTAAATGTGTGGGTGGGGGAGGGGTGTTACTGGTCTGTTCTTGTTTTTATTATGTATTTTTTTTTTTTATCTTGTACGGTATTTTTTATGCTGTGAACCACCCTGAGATCTACGGATGAAGGGTGGCATACAAATTTAATAAATAATATTGATAAAAAAATAAATAAAAAATAACAAACTCTGGCATGTCAATTACCTTCACCACCACTGAGCCATGGATCCTCTCAGTTTCAGTGGTGGCCTATCAAAATGATAAAGAAACAGCTACCATATTGAAAGAAGCCTCATGTAAGCATCAGGTTTGTCGGCTTGCCCATTTTGGTGACCTTTGTGAGCTGGAAGCTATAGACAAACAGATTTAAGATTTATTTAAATAACAGGTCCAGCTAACTGGGAGAGCATCCCATTCAAGCCATATGCACCCTTTTCCTCAAACACAAGTAAGCACCTCACATGCAGAACAGTCTGTTCCAAACAAACTGAAGCTGCAGTTGCAATGTGGCCAATGGCGATCTCCCTGGCTTTCATATTTTCTGACGCTTGCTTGGATCAGTATTATACTAGATATTACTTCCCCCTGTTCCAACAACACCCCCTCACATTAGAAGCACCCAAACGTCTATTACCAGCAAATGTTCTGAGATCCAAGACCCACTCTAGTCCACAGAATGTCAGGTTGGTCCCTGTAAACACGTTGGCATGACCAGCTGTAGCAGAGTGAGCAAATACTCCAGAGTCTTCTGCATTGGGCAGGTTCCTCCATTTGGCTGAGAAAGGAGGGAAATATGCTGTTGTACCAGCTGACACAGCCAGAAAAGGCATGTGGGAATGACTCACTAAACAGCTGGGAACAAGTCATAGGTGCAAGTTGCCAAGTCCAGATCATCTATGCGCAGGGGTAGAAAGGACTATTCTGTGTAAATGGCAAATGATTTGAGCACGTTCACATTGTCCACATGCCTTCTGGAGAGATTCTTCACATTGCTACACAAACTTTTGGGGACATAATCCACAAGGCGTGGGTGTGTTCAGGTTTTGCAAAGTCGTATGCCTACTGCATGCTCTTCAGAAAGTAAGCAAAGAAACCCATACAGAAAGTAAGCAAAGAAACCCATACTGCAATGCGCTCTACGTGGGGCTACCTTTGAAGGTGACCCGGAAACTACAACTAATCCAGAATGCGGCAGCTAGACTGGTGACTGGGAGCGGCCGCCGAGACCACATAACACCGGTCTTGAAAGACCTACATTGGCTCCCAATACGTTTCCGAGCACAATTCAAAGTGTTGGTGCTGACCTTTAAAGCCCTAAATGGCTTCGGTCCAGTATACCTAAAGGAGCGTCTCCACCCCCATCGTTCAGCCCGGACACTGAGGTCCAGTGCCGAGGGCCTTCTGGCGGTTCCCTCACCACGAGAAGCCAAGTTACAGGGAACCAGGCAGAGGGCCTTCTCGGTAGTGGCGCCCGCCCTGTGGAACGCCCTCCCTTCAGATGTCAAAGAGAACAACAACTATCAGACCTTTAGAAGACATCTGAAGGCAGCCCTGTTTAGGGAGGCTTTTAATGTTTAATTCGATTACTGTATTTTAATGTTCTTTTGGAAGCCGCCCAGAGTAGCTGGGGAGACCCAGCTAGATGGGCGGGGTATAAATAATAAATTATTATTATTATTATTACATCCAGCATAGTAGCTAAGCCTCAGAGTAGTGATTTAAAGGATGCTTTAGACCACTGTGTGGATGATGGGGTTGAGTCTATTTCTACACAACACAAATTTTTATAAGCAGGAAAAGGGCAGTTCCACATGTATCATTTCTGGATATTGGCCCCATGTTACTAACAGCAGACACTGATACAGAAAAGTTGCTGTTGACGTAAACAGGAGCAGGCATATTGCTTAAATGCAGCAACTTTCTTCACCTTGGGATCTGGGCTAGAATGGTGTGGAAGCAATTGGTGATATATTGATGGGTTGATAAGTACAAAATTAACTTTATTAAAACACCTCTTGGGAAAGGTATGGTGGAATAAGTAACCATTACAAAAGCAAACAGCTGCACAAGTTTCAGAGGCATAAAATGAACCTCGCTGGAGAATTCCTTTTCCTGTAGCAGAGGGCACAAGGTGCAGCCAGAATCAATATGGAAATAAATGCGATGCTCAACTGCTGGTGGTGGCCAACAGTAAGAGCCACACAGGACAAGTAATAGGAAGTAAACAGGGACAAGCTGCTTATTTCTAGGTTGAAACGTCTAGTTGGCTTCAGCCTGAACAGAATCACATATTCCCCCAGAGAGCAATTTTGCAGCCTTTTATAGGCTTGTTCCTCAGTTGCAATAGATCTGCACAAATCACTTATTCCATCTACTTCCTTAATCTTATTTTTAAAATGCAGAGAAAGCAGTTCTAATTTCCTTGAATGTTGCATGTCTAATGAATCATCTTTTTTGTGCTGATCTGCAAGACCATGGTGGGCAAGCGAAATGCTCTCTTGCAAAGCAAGTAACTTTGCACTATCCCCTCCTCCTGCTCTTTTAGCTCTCATGGTGCCACCATGATGAGAAATAAAACTTATTTACTGTCAAAATAAAGTTATTGCTCTTCCATTTCTTTCCCACTGTAAAAAGCATCACATATATGTCATACACTCCATAGTCTCCAGCGATCTACCTTCATACCGCCTTGCCATATCTCCTACCGCTCAGCTCCCAGCTCTTGTCTCAACTCACAACCATTTTGCACCCCAGCAGGGACTGGTTTCGCCAACCCCTAGGCATGCCTTTAGCTCAATCTATGGTTTAGGGTCCCTGCTTTCTGCCCTACCAGTCACAATGGGCCCCAGCTACCACTGTGTGTATGCATATTCATGCATACAGGCACACACAGACACACAGACACACAGACAGACAGACAGACAGACAGACAGACACACACACACACACACACACAATGACACATCCTTAGATTGCAGTTCCCTCGCCAATGCTGAACCCAAACAAAATCAGACTTAGCCATCCCAATCATAAAACTAGCTGTTGAGTGAAAGTGTCTTCATGAAGACAAAACAGGCCCCTCGATCACTTTTATTGCATAGTTTGTAATCTGACAAAAAGAAATAAAAGGAGAATGGTTATTACACCTTTCGCAACTTATTTCCGATCGTTTGCTCATTGTCACAGGTAGGTAACAGGAGAGGCAGAGTTGGATAAAGCTGTTCTGTCCTATTTGTCCTCCAGTAAGTCAAGATAATACTTCAAGGACAAAGAATGAATCTGTGCACAGTAAATTCAGCAGCAGCAAAGCAGATGTCTGGGTTCCATTAAGAGAGAATTAATTTAGCATGGTTTGCTGGACGCTTTGGGCATATTTTGAGGGGGGGCGTGGAAGGGCCAATGTCCCACAGCCCAAGTGGCCTGCTTGAAAAATCTGTCACCATTGACACACCTGCTAGAGGAGCAACTGGGGCATTAGGTAGCACTCCTCTGAATGGTGCCTTTTGTGCCATACTTGGCAAACAATATAACATAAGATAAAATATAAGCATAATAAAAACGTTAGAACAGCAGTCAAGATTAAAATGTCATCACAGAATGACATCATATATAAACAACAATACAGTAAAAAGCAGGAATTATAGACAAGAGTATTCTCTTTAACTCTCTCTCTCTCACAAACACACACACACACACACACACACATCCACATACAATCAATTTATCCAAAGTAGACAGACTTTGCCTTGCACCTGAAAAGTAACAAAGGCACCAAGCGGATCTCCCTTGGAAGACAGCTTCACAACTGACATGCAACCATAGAATGGGCCTTCTCTCCAGTAGTTGTCTACCTAACCTATGAAGGTAGGGGAACTAGAGAGTTGTGCTCAGAAACAAAATGGAAGCCAATGAAACTTTCTTGGGCACTATGTTTGTACTAGCCAGTCCACATCAACAGCTTGGCTGCCACATTCTGCACCAGATGAAGTTTCTGAACCCTTTTCAATGGTGTACCTACATATATTGCAGCCTGAAAGTTACTAAAGCATGGCTAACAGTAGCTAGGTCATCCCTTTCCAAGAGAAAAACACAGTTGGCGAGCCAACCAAAGTTGGAAAAAGGTACTCCAATGCATTATTTTGAAAACCTATCCTGCCAAATCACACACTAATGAGAAACAAAGTTCTTACTGATTAAGTGAATGACATGTTCAAAGATGGTACCATTGGAACTCTACTCCCTACAGCAGGGATGTCCAACTCCCAATAGACTGCGATCTACTCACAGTATTTTAAAAAATGGCAGTGATCTACCCATTGTCGCTGGATGGACCAAAGTTGTTGAGCTTTTTTTTTTTTAAGGAATCCACAATTGTTTTTCCCCCTTTTTTGGGGGGGGGAGATCACCGGGGGGCAGAGATCTACCAGGATCTACCAGGAACACCCCTCAATCTATCAGTAGATCATTATCTACCTGTTGGAAATGCCAGGAAGGGGAGGCACTCACACTCAGAAAGGATTACATCAGGCATCCCCAAACTTGGCCCTCCAGATGTTTTGGAACTACAACTCCCATCATCCCTAACAGGACTAGGGATGATGGGAATTGTAGTCCCAAAACAGCTGGAGGGCCGAGTTTAGGGGTGCCTGGATTACATTTTCTGGCTCTTCTGCCTCTTCAAGCAAGTGGAGCTAGACAATACCCATGTGGTAGTGCCTTAGTGCACACTTGAGAATGCCCCCTTCTATACCTACTGCTACAATGAGGGGAATAATTTATTACAATGTGGCCCTGAACTCCCAGAAGTTGAAATATGTAATAGCATTGCTACAAGCAAGTGACATTTGCAAACCATGATATGAACAGCTGATTGTAGTGTCACAAGAAAAGAAAATTGTTCAGAATTAGTTCAGCTTTCTCTTGATTAGGAAAGAGAAAGGCATAAGTTTTCATATAAGAAAAATGAGGTGATTATTTCTTAGCTCTTCTACCTGCAACATGGAAAGTCTAGGTTAAAAGTTCTTCTGAACTTCAAGCCTCAGACTTTCAATCCACATAGCTTGTGTCTTCATGCCACAACACCTGAGCCTGGGAAATTGCTATCTGGTGTTCATCAAGCTGAAGTTTTCCACAGAAGTTAAAGCACAGCTGCTCCAAACAGCATAGGCTTAAAGGAGGAATTGAGTTGGTGAAGGGGCACATTTGTTGTGATAGCAGAAGTTCCACATTTTTATTCCCCATTTGGTTTTGCATTACATTTTTATTTTCTGCTGACATTTACCTCACGGAAGCTGAGTTTGCCATCAAAGTCTTCATCCACTTCCTTGATCATGTTCTTCAGGCCCAGATGAGTCTGAGGTGCCCCAAGCTTCTCCATCATCAGCTTCAGTTCCATAAGGTCAATGTAACCATCCTTCCCAGAGTCATACCTAAAAAAAGAAGGGGGAAATGAGAGGCATGAGAGATGTCAGAGAGACATCGCTTTGTTGGCTCAAAAGCCTTCAGTTTAAGGAGTGCTCAATGCTCCCTTGTACATAATGTAGTTCCAGCTAGTCAGTGCTGTCTCAAGACATTTTGGTGCCTGGTACAGATCCCCAATAGTGCCCTAAGAATGCTTTTTAAAGTCTCACTGGCACCATTCGGGCACAAATTCCTGCCTTCATCTGTTTACCCACTCCATGGTGCTGCCTGAAGGAGATCACTACGCACTGCCACATGGCAGGGCCAGACTTGAAATAAGCTACTTCCAGAGCTCTCAAGTATGTCACGACAGAGCATTCTAAAGAGAAAGAGAAATGGTAAATAAGGATGTAGGTTTAGGATATCCAGAAAATTATCTGGCACAGAAATTTGTACCATTGCCCATTTAAAAATAGTTGATACAGTCAAACCTTGGTTCCCGAACAGCTCCGTTTTGGAACGTTTTGACTCCCGAACGCTGAGAACCTGGAAATAGATGCTCCGGTTTTCAAACGTTTTTCGGAAGCCGAACATCCGACATGGCTTCCGCTTGAGTGCAGGAAGCTCTTGCAACCAATCAGAAGCTGCGCCTCGGTTGTCGAACGTTTTGGAAGCCGAACGGGCTTCCAAAATGGATTACGTTCGACAACCAAGGTTTGACTGTACCAGCTTTCCCCAACCTGCTGCCCACCCCCAGATGTTTTAGATTAAAACATCAAAGATCAGAGATGTAGTCCAAAACATCTGGAAGGGGCAAGTTGTGGAACGATGGTTCAAATGGATGAGACACCCGCTCAGTACTATCCAAATGTGCACATACTTGATGTTTACTAATTTCTACTGTAACTTCTATGTAGGCGGTCAAGTGTGCAATCATGGACCACAGAAGACTTGAGACAAAAGTATGTCAGATATCCACACAGTAAATATGTCTTGACTTTAGAACCTATTTTTTGAAAAGATACCTAAGAAGTGGGCACTCATTTCTGAAAGGAGTGGCTGAGATCCCTTCAACTAAAATAATAATAATATTGATGTTGAAATGCATTTTCCTTTTATCAACCTATTGCATTATTCCAAAGATATAAAGCGCCTTTTAACGGCAAGTGTCTGGCTTCTGATTGCAAAACATGTGCTCAATAGCATGTTCGAACACACACACAGACACACACAGCTGAACACGATGGCAGTGAAAATAGATGAACTGGAATCTAAAACTGGATAGCACAGTTCCAAGGACAACAAAGGAGCAGTTCATATATATAAATATATATATGGATAGTTCCTTATCATGGGGGATGGGGGTGGGATGGGGAGCTGAATAATTACTGAAGCTTCTCTGTTCTGTGTTATCCTCCTAACTCTTTGCCACTCTCGCCAATATCCGGTTGCTGCTTTTTAAAAGAAAAAGAAATGAATCCACAAGGGCAGAAACCCAGTTTTGCAGATAGGAAAGACCAATATAAAAGGAACAAAAATCAGCAACTAGTAAAAACAGGCTGATAAATTTTGACAGCTTATTTACAAGGCTGCTGTAAACCGAGGTCATTATAACCGGAAACCCCACAAGCAGTGATAGATACCGGTACTTGGAGCAGAAAGAAAATGTTAAGCCCCATTTCCTTAGCATGACACTCCACCTGTGGTGATAGGGGAATTGAAGCAAGGCAGTGCTCATAGAATCATAGAGTTGAAAGGGACTCCAAGGGCCATCTAGTCCAACCCCCTGCAATGCAGCAATCTCAGCTAGATCATACATTACAGGTGGCCATCCAACATCTGCTTAAAAACCTCCAAGGAAGGAGAGTCCACCATCTTCCGAGGAAGAACGTTCTACTGCCCATGTTCAAGGCAAGGCTGTAGCAGTCAAGTGGATTATTATAATCTAAGGAGGACTCATGCACTTTCACCTACTTTTTTGTTTCTTACCTGCACTTTGCCATGAGGTCTCAGGGAGGTTCACAATGATTTAAAAATACAGTATTGAAATCAGTTAAAACAAATTACAGCCACAATTCCAGCAAAGATGCTGGGCACTGCTATGCTCTGACATAAAGGAAGAGAGAACAGATAGCGTATTAAAAAGAAATACATCATGGGGAGTCACAGGCCAGAATAAAAATGTATTTCCACAAACATAGGCTTACTAAAGGTATTCTGGAACCTTGGAAGCTGCCTTATATGAAACCAGACCATTGGGTCCATCTGGGTCATTATTGTCTCTACGCCAAAAGCGAGGAACTTTTGGCCCTCAGGATGTTGCTGAACTACAACTCCCATCTGCCCCAGCAAGCATAGCCTATGGGCAGGAATGAAGGGAGTTGCAGTTCAGCAACAACTAGAGGGCCAAGGGCTCCCTACACTTGCTCTACTGACCAGCTGTCACTTTCCAGGATTTCAGATGGGAGTCTCTCCCAGCACTACCCAGAGATGCCTGGGGATTGAACCTTGGACCTTCTGCATGCAAACAGAGTAAATACTCTGCCACTGAGCTACAGCCATTCCTCTAGCTCAAAGCAATGTTTTGAGAGCTGCCCCTTTTGAAAAAGAGGGGCTAGGATGCTGGTGCACAAGGAGGAAGGCAACTTTGCAGGAGGAGCAATAGCTCCACAGGGGTTAACCGAGTGTACTCAGGATTCACAGCCACCGGAGCAAGTCTCACGTATCTGTCATTCCAGCACACAGGCAGTACAAAGCAGGGATTGTGAGAAACTGGGTCTTGCCAGCAATGCCAAAGCAATGCACTATCCCGGCAGCACAATAGGAGTTTAGTGTGCTGTGCCAGAGACAGCCTTCAAAGCACAGCCTCCCAAAGTTGTGCCGCCTCAAGAAGCAGAGTGGCTATGGAATACTCAATCTGTTCTCAATTCGGCAGGACCTAGGCAGCAGATGAAACAGCTCAGCACAATACAAAAGGAATTAGAGGGAGATAATGTTTCTCCTCCTCCACCACCACTAAGTCCTGAGAGGCAGCACTGAGACATTTAAATCGGGGGGGGGGGGAATATCGTTCTGTGGGTGTGGAGCAAGAAAGACAAACTTGTTTTTCCAGAGCAGAAAGAGCTCAGCACAAATTCCTGCAGGGAGTGAAGGTTGCATCACATCGCTGGCCTGCAGCATTCCCCACAAAGGGAGAAGTTGTTTTAAGGCCCCACGCTCAGCCATTCCAGACTGACACGGTACCAGGCATTATTATGATCGTACCACACCAGTATTGCACCAACTGCACTGGATCCCAGTCCATTTCAGGCCTCAATTCAAAATGCTGGTTTGGGGGCTAGCACACCCATCTTCAAATATGCCTGCCTAGATACTAAGGCTTTCATATCTGAGGCCCTTATCTAGGTATCCTTGCCACCCCACCCAACATGCAACAGTTGGCTAATGGGAAAGAACCATTTCTGTGGTGCTGCCACTTAAAAGAAGGTTCTCCCCAGCAAGGCTTGCCTGCCACCTACATTGTCATTTCAGCATTGGGCAACATCTTTTTAAAATTCTTCCATGCCTTTTAATCTAATGCAATGCATTCAATCTCTGCTGGCGATATTATGCTTTTTATAATATGCTTTTAGTATGTTTGTTTAAATTATAGCTTCTGGGTTTGTTTTTGTTTGTTTTTTGTAAGCTGCCTGTGAAATTGTTATAGGGTACAAGTTATAATAAACTAATTTGCACCACACTCTTTAACAGGAAGCTGCATGTATAATTTCAGTCCTATAAAGAGGGCAGAGTTTCTTTAAAGCCTCCTATGCTTCAATCAGCACCATGGATGAAATCTACTATATGTTTTGGAAAGTTGTTTTGTCTGTCTCCTATGTACTGAACACCTCTTAAGATATCATAACCAAAATTTGCAAGATGGTTCCCAAGATCATGGAGCAAGCAGAGTTTCCACATAAGTTTGGATACAATTGAACATCATTTTGAATCAAGATGGCAGACTGGACTTTTCAAAAATGGACTTTTCTTAGAATTCCTCAACAACATTAGGTACAAGGCCTCTAGTATTGTAAGTCATAATGCCCTGAGCACATTTCCTTTGCTAATGCCATCTTTGCCCACAAAGCATCAAACCAATTCTAATCTCGGCTTACGTGAAATTAGTTAAGGAATATCTAGGATTCTAAGCGCCAGTATTTCCATAGCCAGCCTCTCTTGAGGGATGTGACTGACAGTACAATTCTAAATCTCTCTCCTCAAAAGTACAATCTGAGTTAAATGGGACTTACTCCCAGATAAGTGGGCACGGGACTGCAGCCTAAATTTCTTTTCGTAGGAAAAAAAGAGCCAGAATTAGGGGAGCAAAAACTGCTGGCATCAGTATAACATTGTAAGGAATGCATGATGCTTATCTGTATAATTTGAGGGATGAAATGAAATTTCAAAAGCAAAATGGAATTTCTTCAGTGCTAATAATGCAAGGTGCCACACCAACAGATTCATGCAGACCAAGCTACAATTTTGTTGCAGAGATAGCAATCAGTGTGTTAACATTATGTGGAAAAAGAGGGCTTGACCCAGTTCAACAAGCTCCCAATGATAGAGAGAGAGAGAAAATGCAGTTAGAAGCCACGTGCCTTTTTGGAATATGTTTGTAAGGAGTGTGTGAGAAGCCCTCCAACCAGGACTGATGAACCCAATGGCTCAAACTGTATGTCCCACTCTAAAGAGGGAGGCCAAGGCTTTATCCAAGAGTTACCGGTACTTGTTTCAGATGTAACAAAGAAGGACATATAACCAAATTTCGTGAAGCTCCAAAACTAATGAACTCCCTTTCATTTAAGCAACCAAATCCCAAGACACAAGGGAATCAAGATAAGGGGAACAGGACAAAGAAATAATTTAATTTTTATCCCCCCCCCCAAAAGAAGAGTCTAGTTGTAAACAGCTGTGATACAGTATCAAAGGACTTGGTTTCATCAAGCATTTTCTTCCCTCCCTTATAAAGAGAAAAAGCAATACTCAAAGTAAGTTGCTATTATCTTGGATTTTCAATGATAGCCCAAACAGTTCTACTTTTTGTTAAAATTACATTAACACAGCAACGATAAAAGACAAGTCATTTAAAAAAAATGTGATTATGATTGTAATGCAAAGGACAAAAAAGTTGAGGCCATGGGGATGGGTGTATGTCCATGTATTTGCAATTGCTATCAGATGGCACTAGGACTACGCAGCCACTGAACAGGTGGAGGAAGAAATGGAACATTTGCTGTCTCTGCCTCCATTGATGCACCTGCTGTCTCGATCCTCCATGTGTTCAGCAGAAGTGTGAAAGGGGCTGTATGTATATAGAACTGTACACACATAGGATCCTCTTCCATTTGATCAGGATCCCCAACTGCTCCAGAGTTCCCAAGCACGTGAAGAAGCAAATGCACTTAACAGTTGTGTATGCAAACAGCCCATTTCAAGCTACATTGAAGCCTGGAACATGATCCCACTCTATGAGTTCAGAGAACCAGAGGGAACATCTGCACAGTCCTAAAATGACAGTGAAAGTTATAGGCTGCCACCTATACAAGGATATTATTGGCTTCGGAGTATTTGACTGCAGTACTTACCACATATTACTTTGAGAGTCGAATGGCCTAACCCTAGCATGACAGGAGCAATTAGAGGCATTCCTGCCTCTTGCCACACTGACCACCTCATAAACGAAACTGAGCTAATGAAGCGTTGTTGCAGGTATCAGCAAGGCAAGACCTGAAGGCTGACTCACACGCTCAATCTTCAGGACTTACTGTAACTAGCAGCTTGCCCTGAGCAAAGAACGGTTTGAAGGTGAGCTGCAATACTCTGAAGAGTTTCTCCAAAGGTTTCCAGGAGACTGTGAGGAACAGGATCATAATAGTTTTGGAAGACTTCTCATCGTAAAACAGCTAGCTAATTATAACGCAGACCATGGAAACACCAGAATCTCAAAGAGATTATGCTCCACATAAGACAGCTGCAAAGCAGAGACCACTTGAGATTGTACCTGGGTAGTAACTGCTCTACACAGTTAGTGTGCAGCCAACTGCTTCGCGATTCAAGCCAGTATGCAAAAACAGTATGCCAGGCAAAGGAGGTGCTACGTGGATGCAGTTTTTAACAGCTTTTTTTTTTTTAAAGTGAGCTTTGTGTGATTAAAGCCAAATACAGCCTGTGTGAAATAGTGAATATAGCATCAGGCATATTCATTAATTTCATTTCACATTTGTACAGCGCTTGATTGTAATAGAACCTCAAAGCATAGACCATAGAGGTGGGAGTTCGTATCCCACTTGATCAGGGATAGCTCAGTTGGAAAGCATGAGACTCTTAATCTCAGAGTTGTGGATTTGAGCCCCACACTGGGCAAAATATTCTTGTATTGCAGCGGGTTGGACCACATGGCCCTTTTGGTCATGTCAATTCTGTGACTGTGTATGCTTACTGGGTGAGCTTGGGCAAACCAGCCCAGCCTTGTGACAGTAAAATGAGGGGGTTGGGAAGGGCTGGTGCCTTGAGCTTCTCAGAAAGGTGGTGTAAAAAATGTGGAAAGAAAGAGAAATTACTATAGCACTTGTCAAGAACAAAGTGAAATACACCAGGCTTCCCAGCCTCACTCCTCCTACCCACCCTCCAAAAGAATTCCCCAACATATGCCTCCTACATATCAGCAGACATTTGTTCTAGAAATAGACATTTGGTTTAAAAATTCCTGTTGGTTCTTACTGTTGATACAAGCAATGAGAAGGCTGCTGGTCTAAGCAACAGCTACTAATTTTAACCAACAATTAAGGTTGGCTAAACTGTGCTCTCTTGTAATGTTCCAACATCAGCAACTCGGATTTCATTTCATGCACTCAATGTTGTCAGTCTAGAAAATTTAGAAATACCTTTCTCTACTCTGTTTTCGAGGATAGATATTTTTTGTTTCCAAACATGGGAAAAAAACAAATCAGTGGCATTTTCATTTTATATATTATCTTATTTACTGTATTAACTATTCATTAAGAACCAATTCTTATTATGATTTTATACAGTTCCATCAGCATGGAATGTGCTTTACAGAATACAAGAGCCAAAGTCCAAAGAGTTCTTAATCTAGTATGGAACATGGGAAAACAACACAGGAAGGGAAGGGGAACTGCTCTAAATTGGAGACTCAAGAGCTTACCAAATCTCATTTAAATAAAATAAAAAATAAAAAAATTCCTTCCAGTAGCACCTTAGAGACCAACTAAGTTTGTTATTGGTATGAGCTTTCGTGTGCCTGAGGTAGAGTTCTGGAGAGCTTGAAAGTTTTCACACTATTTTACGATGTTTTGGTTGGTCCTAATGAAGTTGTTGCCCTGTTGTGGATCTAAAGAAATACTGTCTCCAGTGGAAAAAGTAGATTAAGATACCATTCCCAATCCCAGCCGAACCTGCGTTCTCTACTAGCAAAAATTGCCCATGAATTCTAGCATCTAGACTGTAACTCCTTTCACAGTGAGGACTTTTGACTATTTTTCAGTGCTTGCAAAACATCTGGAAGTGCTTGGAGGATCAACTACAACTTCCTTTTCTCCAACAGGCTGACACAGGAGGATGACTGATTGCAATGTCATACCACTGCTCCCTTCCTGGCATGTACTAGTGCTGAAAAGAGTCAGGCTTTGGGTGTGCAGATCTGGCACATTCCCTATATAATTAAAGAGGAGTGTTTAATCAAAACAGAAAAGTTAGTAGTAGTAGTGGTAGCAGCAGCAGCAGCAACAACAACAACAGAAAGCCCTGCTCCACTCTTTCATACAATGTGTTCCCTCTCTCTCTCTCTCTCTCTCTCTCTCTCTCCCACACACACTATTCTGCAATAATTTGACTGAAGGAATGTGCAAATCACACCAACAGTGTACAGAGATTATTTTCAGAGGCTCTCATAATTAAAATATCTCAATGCATCTGCAGCAGAACCATCACTGTACAAACATATCCCTTCTGACTACTGCACATGGCAGTCCATTGGTATCTCTGGCAGAGAAGAATGATGGATGAGGTTTTAAAAAGAGGCACTTCCCTTTTCGGCTGGGGACTCTCCCCCCCCCCCCCAGCAATCTTTCTTGCCAGATTAACACAGCAGTAAAGAACTTTATACTACGCAGAGCAGCTGGCTGAAAAGGCACAAAGGCAGTGGTCTGGCAGACAGGGAAGCAAGCCACAGCACAAGGGGCTGGATCACAGCCAAAGATAAAATCAAAAGACTAGGTATCCCTTCAAGTATATGCACTAACAAAATTGGGGGGGAGAGAGACTCCCATTTCACAGTCTACACATCACCACCCCCACCCCAAGAGGGTATATTTGTAGCCTACATGCTAGACAGCAAGGAACAGGTCTGCTTACTGAGTGCAGTAAAAACGTGTAAACACTACACAGATCAGTCAAGTTTCGCTGCAATATTTACACATCATGCCAGAGCCAAAAAGGCAGGTTGGCTGTTGCTTTTAATACGCCCGCATTGCTCTGATAGGGGCAGTGATTTCTCCTTACTCCTTTAATTTCTTGCCAGTCAAAGAGGATGAACATTTTAAATCATCAGAAGAGAATAATTTTCTTTGGCGAGAAGGTTGAAACAAATCAGATCATTCAGGCTGAATGATTTCCACTAACAATTATAGATTAGTGATGCCCACATATGCAAGCCAATAGATTTGAACTTCACTGGAATTCTGGAGGTTCAGGTTCCCAGATTCTGATACTTCTGTTGAGAAAACACGCAAAATGTAACATATAGCTTCCCCACACAGGCACCTGGAGAAGAATAATTACAAAGCCATTTGTATGTTAGGCATTGCATTATTTTCCTAGTAGTATTAAGATTCAGCATTGATTCACTCCTGTATATCCATCACTTGTTACTTTTTCAGATCATTACTACTTTAAACAAAAACCAAGAAACAGATTCAGAAGAGTATAGTAGCCATTCTTTACAAATGAATGTGTTTTATTCTTCTAGTACAGTAATGAATATTAAGTTGTCAATGCTTCAAGATGTCATCCTTCCTTTGTAGGGAAAGGAAGATGGCACCCCCTAGCCTAATTCCAAATGGATGGCAAGGGGGGGGGGATAACAGTAGAGATAGAGAAAGGAGGGTGCACAACTGACACTTGGTTCTGACCCCACCCAATATTAATATTAACCATCGTTTAGTATAATATGTGAATAGAGACTTCCTCCTCAGCTATGGTTAAGCAGCCGTCACCCTCTAAAAGCTGCAGAATAGCATATAAAGAGGAAAACAACAACAACAACCCACCCTGAAACTGCTCACAAGTCTTGGCTGCTTTTGCTGGAGCTTTTAATTATTCTGTGGTGTAGCAAACCATAGCTGAAGTGGTTGTCTGTCAGACACCTGAACTTTAATTATGGTTTATTAACCATGGTCAACGGTGTCTGTGGTTTAGCATCAAATGCAAGTCAACTTGCCATCAAGCAGTGATAGTCACCAGCCTGGACAGCTTTAAAGAGGGTTTAAACAAATTCATGGAGAAGCCAGATGTGTCTTTTGCTGCTGCGCTACCCTGCAGACCCCCTGAATCACCTGGCCAGGCAGGCGAAGATGCTAGGCACCAAAGGTGGTGCCTTGACATCTCCATCCAGTCGCAAAAGGCCGGTTGCCAGTCACAAAATGTGACTGCTGCCCAGCTAATTTCTGACTATCCGTTGCTAAGAATCCTGAGTGGCAGAAGGCTATGGACTTCCCATAGGTATCTGGCTGGCCACTGTGTGAGAACAGAAAGCTAGATTAAATGGGTTTTTCGTCTGATCTAGCAAAGTTTTTCTTTATGTTCTTATGATCTGAAATCGCTCTTCTGGATGAATAGCAATGTTAGAACTAGAATGTGCTTTATTATGTTGACGTGCAGGGAGCAAAAGGAAATATTCTGCACAGTACACAATTGGCCTTTGGAGCTTATTTAGTATGTGGCAAACGGCCAGCACTAGAGCTGGGTTCAAAAAAGGTCAAAAAGAATGAATGAGAACACTGAATGCTATTAACCAAGATGTTCAGGGCAAAGCATCCCACATTTATTCACTGATTGTTGAAGACAAGTCTGGGGAGTGGGGAACAGCATTTCCAGATACAACCACCTGAGACTAAACTATTTTGTTTGTTACTTCTGCCGTCAATCGCTTTCCCTAAACTGAAGCATAAAGAGTTGGTCACTGGCTTCAGTAGACCACCATGGAGGTTCTGTAAAACTGTTATTAAGTGTTTAAATACAAGTTGGTATAATAAATAATAATAATAAATAATAATAATAATAATAATAATAATTTTATTATTTATACCCTGCCCATCTGGCTAGGCTTTCCCAGCCACCCTGGGCAGCTTCCAGCAGAATATAAAAACAAGTTAACATGGACGTCATTAAACAAAAAACAAATGGATGTTGGACTCTGAAGCCAGCTAAGTTTTCTAAAGCTAAAATTCCGCTGTGCGCATTTGTCAGGTTTTCTGGCAAAACCCTTTTCCATAGAATCCCCACGCTGAATAATAATTGCTTTGTTTTCCTAGGTGTTATTTGATCAGGAAGACACTCATAACTATTCTTTCCCTCCTGGAATTATCCATCATTTCCCCACCCCAAGATGATTTTGTTTAATTAGCCACTGTGCCTTCTACAATTTGAAAAATGGTTTTATTCCAAGGTAAAGGCGACTGTGAACAAAGCTTATCAATGCCTAATTAGGGCTGAACAAAGAAAGTTGCATCAGCAGTTGTCTGCACTGGCAGACCTCCCCTGTGTGCTTCAAAGAAGCCTCCTCCCCAGATGCTCACCCCTACAGTCCTCGAGGTCTCCAAAACCCAACCGAACTAGCTCCTGAGCTTTCTGATGGGAAGGTGGGAAGCCACGTTTGTCCCGTTGACATGTGAAGTGGGGGAGAAGTTTCTTAATATTTATATTGAAAACACCCCCCTCCCCTGCCTTCCTCCCCATTCTCAGTTGCTTCAATTGCTTCTATCTCTCAGCTCTGGCATCAGAGCCAGGCTGGGGCAAAGGCATATAATAAGGAGGTAAGCTGGAGGAAGGTGAAAGGTTTAAGCCTCCCTCACCTTCACCACACATACCCTTTGAACCTACAAATGAAGATGCCATCCCCAATGTTACACACAACTAGAGCAGACGCATCAACAAACAAATGTGACAGACACCATCACCTCTAGTTCTAAAGAGCATAATCTCCAAGGATAGATATGTTGACACAAAACACATTATACGTTCCTGTGTTTTTACTAGGGGCTGCTGCCTCTGCTTTGCCGGCCCCCCATTCTCCACACCTGGCCAACCCCTCCCCTCTTTACATCTGACCAAGTCCCCCACCCACTTTTAAAGGCGGTTGCGAGGTGCTTCAGAGAGTGGTTTGCCAAACTTCAATGCAGCCATGTTTAACAGAGAGTGGGAGACACTTCAGAGAGCAGTTTGGCCTTCCCCATCTCTGTTGAACAGCTCACCTGGGGCATCCACGCTGCTTGCTTGCTCGCTCACCTGTTGTTTTGTCATCCCCCTGGAGTTGGCATAGCCACCTATTGACAGCCTCAAATTGCAGCTAGACATGTTTATGCATACTGGAAGAAAAGCATAGCCCACTTGTAATATAGTGCCCTGGCACTGAGGGTTGGAGATGCCCTGACTCTACATGGGAGCTGGACTGGAACTTACCTCTAGGCAGGAAAGTCATGTTGGCAGAATGGGAAGACAGTTGTTACCAGCAAGTTGTTATCTGGAAGGTGGAAGCCAAAATCAAGGAGGCATAGACTGCAAGGTCTATAGCCCATGGGGCTCATGAGCATTCAATATTGCAAAGGAAAGCTAGATACTACTTTCCTGGTTGCTGCAATGTTCTTCTGTACAAGTATTACTGTTACAGAGGTCCTTAAAAATCCTAATGAGGCTCACAGTGTTGACATGTAACGGAAGTGGAAAACCAGGACTTGGACTGATGAGTGGTCTTAGTTAACACCCAGCTTATTTACATCCCTCCCATTATGGCACTAGCAGCTTTCCTTAGACTGGAGGCACAGCTGCTACTGTAGTTTAAAGCAGGTGTGGGGAACCATTGGCCTGCCAGAGGTTGCTGAACTACAGCTCCCATCTTTCCTGACCATTAGCTACGCTTGCTGGGGCCAATGGGAGTTGTAATTTAGTTACACCTAGAGGCCCAAAAGTTCCCTACACCTGTTTTAAAGTGAAGTAAAATACACAGCATTTGCCTCTGTCTTTCATAACTAGCCCACAGACAGTGCTTGTCTTTTTGCTTCTAGCAATAAAGAACTCTGTTAATTCTGCCCTTGGGCTTTGCATTAAGAGCAATGCAGTTGCCCTTCAGTGTACTGGTAAAATGCAGTTATTTCTTTCTACCTACCACAAGAAGAGGCACATGGATGTTATTTAAGAGCAGCATGGTCTCAGAAGCACTTTCAGTGCTGGGATAGAATCATGGACTTGCAGAGTTGGAAGGCACCCCGAGGGTCATCTAGTCCAACCCCCTGCAATTGCTCTGTGCTGTAAGGCTCAGGTGGGTGGGTTAGTAGCAATTACAGCAAATAATGAAGGGTGGGCTATAATTTTTGTTATTAAATAATAATGAAACGAAGTATCAAGCAGTTTCTGCTTAATTCTGAGGTTTAATGCAACTGTCTGATGGGGACAATCTATTTCAGTTCCTTGTCTCAAGGGGAGTGGAACAGAAAGTGCTCCTCTTTTTCAGCCTCAACTCAGTTTCACAGGTTACACAATCTCCACTCTCTTGGCTTGGGGTGTGCTTTATGTCTTCAGATTCCTATCTCAAATATGTGATCAACTTTGTACTTGGTCCCTAGCTTCACCAACAGCCTCTCCTTAAACAAAACAAAAACCAATCAGGGAAAAACCATAGTCAAAGTCAAAGGATCTTTGTTGCAACACTAAATACTGATGGAGTTGTTATAGCTATACACCTCATATTTTATATAATGTGCTGTCCTGCCTCATTACAATGGCTATTTCAGCACCATTATAAATAGCTGTTTGGGGGTCACATTTTCTTCCCAGGAGTATAGGTTTATGGATAAAACAAACCTTTATCAACTAGATCAAAGTAGTGTTAACATACTTAGCATAGTAATAAACAAAAACACCCCCCTTACAGTTTAAAAGGCCATAGATTGCTTAATTAGCCAAAACTACTAGCAAATTAGGGATGTGGATGGCACTGTGGTCTAAACCACAGAGCCTAGGGCTTGCAGATCAGAAGGTTGGCGATTCGAATCCCCGCGACGGGGTGAGCTCATGTTGTTTGGTCCCTGCTCCTGCCCACCTAGCAGTTCGAAAGCACATCAAGTGCAAGTAGATAAATAGGTACCGCTCCGGCGGGAAGGTAAACGGCATTTCCGTGCGCTGCTCTGGTTCGCCACATGCTAGCCACATGACCCGGAAAAACTGTCTGCAGACAAATGTTAGCTCCCTCGGCCTATAGAGCGAGATGAGCACCACAATCCCAGAGTCGTCCGCGACTGGACCTAATGGACAGGGGTAAGGTAAAGGTAAAGGGACCCCTGACCATTAGGTCCAGTCGTGACCGACTCTAGGGTTGCGTGCTCATCTCGCATTATTGGCCGAGGGAGCCGGCGTACAGCTTCCGGGTCATGTGGCCAGCATGACAAAGCCGCTTCTGGCGAACCAGAGCAGCACACGGAAACGCCATTTACCTTCCTGCTGCAGCGGTACCTATTTCTCTACTTGCACTTTGACGTGCTTTCGAACTGCTAGGTTGGCAGGAGCAGGGACCAAGCAACGGGAGCTCACCCCATCGCGGGGATTTGAACCACAGACCTTCTGATCGGCAAGCCCTAGGCTCTGTGGTTTAGCTTACTAGAAAATTGCACTGCCTGAATAGTGTTTTTCTAGGAGACAATATTAAACTGCAACCTACAACTTTCAGAACACGTCACCCAGTACACTTCCACATCCTACGCATGTTTGGAAGTACGTCCCACTAAGTTCAGTGGGACACGTAATTGCAACACTGACTTAAGGAAGCTATGCTAGCATAGACTTTCCGGTACTAAGAAAAGGCAGCCCCAAAAGTCCCTTTTCAAAGGGTGCTTAAGCAAGACTGGAACAAGTGACAAATAGTCATATTTCACGACTTAAAAGGAACATGCTAAATATAACTGCAGTTGGCTTTGCAGAGATGGGGAAGGTCAAACTTTTTGTTGTTGTTGCAGTGTGGCTTTTTGAGCATTGCTACCAAGTATAAACTGCTCCAAAGCTAGACCACAGAAGAAAAACAAACCTTGAGATGACTGATACAAGAGGTGCAGTTCACACACAGTGGTCCCAGTTCTGCAAGTTGAAAACTGCAACCTGTTTTACAACTTAGAAGTGAGTGTAAACTTTAAAAATAAAAAGAATACAGATTCTTTTTCACCTTTTCTCATTCGTAAGACTATACATTACTGCAGGAAGAGTAGCAAAGGAAAGAAGCGCAGGCACCTGAATGCTACCAACGGGGGGGGGGGCACTTAAAAGTTCTACTTTCCAAAATGACCAGGGTAGATGTAGTTCTGCAAGGCTAGTGCAACACCATTCTCAACCTGCTTTGCACAAAATAAGCTAAAACCCAGACTCAGGCTTCTTCAGAAAAGAGCTGCAAATTAAAGAACTCCTAGTTAAGAAACCAAGCTTGACATCCATTCTACAGAAGCAGTTCTTGGTTTTAGGCTGCAATCCTATGCAGTTATCTGGGAGTAAACTCCACTGAACAGAATGGGTCTTACTTCAGAGTAAACATGCAGAACATCATGCTTTTTTCATTTCATACAACTACTAGAAACGGGGGGGGGGGAGCCACAAAATTGCTGCTTCTCACTAGCCAACCACTCACACCTACCCCCAGATCACAAGAGCACTTTTCAAAGCACTTTTTCCGTGGCTACTAAACCAGTAGTCGTGTGAAATAGTACTTGACCGGATTCAGCCCGTGCTTCCAGTGAAGGCTCGGTTGCAGAACGTTTTGCTAGTTTAAGGCCGCAACATTAAGGCTGCCATCACACATACACATTTACTGGAGAGTAAATCCTAGTGAACTAAGCGGGTTGGGGTTTTTCCCCCTGCCTAGAAAACATGGACTAGAATCGTGCTTGCATGCAATCCCGATCTTCATCAGCAGAGGAGCTGCCTACTCCGTGGAGCTCAACGGGATTTTCTTTTTTTTACACCTCCGAACTAAAGGCGCTGAGAACCGCGCTGCATCGGTGCAACTCCAAGCGCACGTGCAGCCGCCCGGTTCTACTCCGAAGCAGGCGCCTTCCACTCCGTACAGGGACCCGGGCTAATGAGGAAAGGAGGGCCGGGGGGGACGGGGCGGTGCTTACAGTCGGAAGAGCCGCTCCATGTCCTTGATCTGCCGGCGGCTGAACTCTTTGAACTCCGTGTAAGGATTGAAGATCTGGGCGAAGCGGGGCCGTGCCGCGCCCGCGTTGATGTCCTGCCTGCGACTCAGCTTGGCGCTCAGCTCCGGGTCCGCGGAGGCGTTCACGGGGTTCTGGTCGTCGTCGTCCGGCTCCTCCAGGCTCGCCTCGGACCCCGCGGGCTCGTCCCCGTCCTCGGGAGGCGCCTCCGAAGTGCTGCCGTCCCGCAGCAGCCGGCGCTGCAGCTTCTGGGCCAGCTCGGCCGAGGCCATGTCGCGGGGCGAAGAACGAGCGGCGGCGAGAAGAAAAACCTCCGCGGGGCCACTTCGCTCCTGCGCTGAGGAAGAAGTCTGCCGGCCCCGAACTTTATTCTAAGACTTGGGCGAATTGGCGGGGAAGGCGAGTCAGGGCGAGGGGCGGGGAGGCGGCGGGAGGCCGGGCCGGGACTTAAGGAGGCGCCGGGGAATTGGCGCGCTCGAGGCTCGGCCTCGGGAGGCTCTGCCTTGCAGGGGAGCCGGAGGTGTTCTCCATTAGTTCCTCTTCCTCCGCACCTGTTCGCTCTGACTCAACGTTTCGCCTTTATTTCTTCATGACTGGAAGCCGACTTTCATTATTCCAGAGCGCATACGTGCACTTACTCGCATATATATTTATATATATATATATATAAGCAACCAGCAATGAGGTTATCCTCATCAGTGGGGTTGTCCCAGGATCACCACACCTTTACAACATACGTGCTACTGACTGACAAACTTTGTTGAAATATAAACACACACACAAAAATCAATTTGAGTCGTGTAACAATAAATAAATTAAGCAATGTACACTAAATTCGCTTCTGGGCCCCCTCTGGGATTAGAGGCCCCGAACCTTAAGTTGCGTTAGTTTTATAGTGGATTGGTCCCTGATACACACACACAAGCTATGGAAGCAGCTGCATCTCTAGCTGAAAGCATAAACTTAAACTTCCCTGGGTCAATGCACTCTATATTTCACACAAAGTGGTCCTGTTTACCTCATGTTTTGGATCTTTCTCTCCCCCCCCCCCCGCCTCCACCCCATTTTAAATTATCAAGTGAGCCAAGTACTATTTAGTTGAGGGTTCAGGAGTGTCATTTCAGATTATGGTGAGGGAGAAGGGAGATTTATAGCAAAAGGTTCCCCTGTCTGGTGTTCTTCAAATGTAAGGTTGTAGAACAGTATGCTGTGGCTATTAGGACATGCACTTTGTCTCAGAAGCGAAGGGACCTGCACTTTGGGTATTCAAGTAAAGTGCAAATAGACCCGCATGCAACAGGAACTTGACTGTGTCTACTTGGAAGTAAATCTGGCAGTTTTCAATGGGGTTTACTTAAGTGTGCATAGATGTGCAGTTTCAACACCTGCCACCCAGTACCCACAGAACTGTGTACTGGCCACAAGTAGTAGAAGTCCATCAATGCATGGATCACATGTTGATCCGAAACAGTGGAGATGCTCCTTGGTGGTTCTGCCTTTTCTAAATGAAACCACTGACTGTGATTTCACCCTAGAACTGAACTAAATTTTCTCTTTCCAGTTCCTGGTGCATCAAAACACATTGAAGATTTTTTGTTTATTTGCTGTGATTTCAGCTGTTGAAGCAATAGCACCTTACATTTAAAGCACATGGTTTTCCCCGAAGGATCTTGGGAACTGCAGTTTGTTAAAGGTTCTGGAATTGTAGCTCTGTGAGGTTTGCTGCTAATAAACCCTCTACAATTTTATCTAAATACCAATTTATGATATATTATTTATTCCACATCTTTGTTTTTAACATTTCAGATATAATTGTTCTGGGTATAAGCTTTCATGTGCATGCACACTGACACGAAAGTTTATACCCAGAACAAACTTAGTTGGTCTCTAAGGTGCTACTGGACAATTTTTTATATATATTTTGACTGCATCAGACCAACATGGCTACCTACATGAATTTCAGATATAAGCCATCCTAAATAAATAAAAGATAGGGTGGAAATGATGATGATTATGATAATGTTCATACAATTTCTAACAGGGCTGGGAAATAACAAGGAAGGAAAATAGATCTGTGTATTTCCCACATGTTTAAATTATGAGTGCTTAAAGTAGTTATGAGGTAAATGAATAGTAAATGATCTACTCCAAAAAATGGCATATAACTTAAGCTTTATTAGTTACGTCCTCAATAACATGTTAGACTACCTTCTAAGGCAGAAGATGGAAATACAAGATTTAATTTGATTAAATGATTAAAGAAAGCCCACACTTTCAAAGTATATTTATGTATGGAATTAGGGCTGTGATTATAGAAGCTGTGGGACCAGTTATTCCATGTTAATTCAGAATAAAATGATGTGATCCATCTTTACATCTTGCTACAAGCTACTGTCCAGATCTGACCCTCCCGTATGGCCTCCTTTTTGTTGGGAAAATCTGCTTCTAATACTTAAGAGAAGGTGTCTTGTTTCCTCGCCCTCATCAAGGCATGAGGTCTTGGAATTTGCCCATCCCAGCATAGAGGAGCCTCCTTAAATTTGCAGTGGCACGCCTCCTCCCGCATATCTCCTGGGGTCTAAAATAAACTAGAACCAAGTCCCAAGTACAATGCTATGCTTTGGCTCTCTGTTTTCCAAAAGGGAACCAGCAGAGGTTTTCTTTTCTGTGTGGGTGTGGTCATGTCTCTTTTTAAGTTCTTAATCCACCATTTCCCCAAAGAGATCTGTCTGATAAGAAGTGATATATGTGTTCATTTTCTCAAGTGCATTTTTTGTCAGAACAGGAGCTAGTCAATTTGCATGATCAAAAGGGCTTTGTTTAAAATCCTAAATGCTTGTTTCTGTCTGTCATGGGGAAGCTTGGCCAGGGGACTTCCAGGCTTTTCCTGCAGTTAAAAGAATATTCAGAAATCCTAAACCTAAGGGCTACATATAACAAACGTCCTTAGGGCTAAGATCAACATTTTTTTCTGACTTGAGTCATCCTGAATGCTTTCTCCCATCTCCAACCACTGCTCACATCTCTGTTGACTTTATTTTACTCTGCCTTAGTGCCAAACCAAAAGGGATGTGGGTGGTGCTGTGGTCTAAACCACAGAGCCTAGGGCTTGTCGATCAGAAGGTCGGTGGTTCGAATTCCCGCAATGGGGTGAGCTCCCATTGCTCGGTCCCTGCTCCTGTCTATCTAGCAGTTCGAAAGCACGTCAAAGTGCAAGTAGAAAAATAGGTACCGCTCCGGCGGGAAGGTAAACGGCGTTTCCGTGCGCTGCTCTGGTTCGCCAGAAGCGGATTAGTCATGCTGGCCACATGCCCAGGAAGCTGTACTCCGGCTCCCTCGGCCAATAAAGCGAGATGAGAGCCGCAACCCCAGTCGTTCGCGACTGGACCTAATGGTCAGGGGTCCCTTTACCTTTAGTGCCAAACCAATTGTTGGCACCAGTCTGTCTGAGACAAGGGAGTGCACCTGTAGGGAGGAGTTGAAGTCAAACTGCTGCATTAACAGCACTGAAGTGACCTCCTTGGAGGTCCTGGGCTGCTCAGACGACAATATCTATCCTCTCCACCTTGCTGATGTGGTCCAAAGGAAATCAGAGCACTACTTTGACACCAGCTTAGCTACAGGAGTTGTCAGAAGGTGTACAAGGCACTATCCAACTATTTTAGGGACTACACTCCAGAATTGTGTATGGTTTACTCCTTAGCCTTTCCTTCTCCCAAATATATCCTGCAAGGCAGCAGAGATTTAGGATCAGAGGTTTTTGTCTTCTAGATAGGTTACCTTCCCAGGTTGACGAGCCCCATCTTTTGATACTCATCACCTGGTTTAGCCAGGCAGCCATTCTTGGGATGTGGCTGCTGTCGCATGCTGACAGCTTCTAGGATCCACATCTTGGTGGGGACCAAGATGGACAAACTACCCCCGAAGGAGAACAATGGAAGCCAGGAAGCCATTCTTGGGATGTGGCTGCTGTCGCATGCTGACAGCTTCTAGGATCCACATCTTGGTGGGGACCAAGATGGACAAACTACCCCCGAAGGAGAACAATGTGTCCCCAACCAGAGGTACTACCCCTCCCCCAACACCCTCCCACACTGCTTTTCATCGTATGTGATAATTCCAGATAAAGTAAAAGTAGAACTTTAGGCTGTTGAAGGAAAAACATCAAAGTCTTGTATACCTTAAAAGACTACTAACACATTCCTGTAGCAGAAACAAGTGTAGAAGCATACAAAAAGGACCAGGCCAGGCCATAGTCTGAGTGATCCTTCACCAGGGCTGAGCAATAAACTTGGGGTTTTTTTGTGTTTGGTTTATCTCTGGAATATGTAAAGCAACCTGATACTGTCTCTGGCAACAACCAGGCTTATCCATTCCCACCAGTGATTAAGGTACAAGACCTTTACCTCAGACAGAGGATGTGGTTTCTAGGCAGCCTGGGGGCTTTCACCTGGTTGGTTGGTTGGTTGGTTGGTTTGCTTGTTTTATTTTTGCCAATTAATAACTGAACCACTCTATTTTATTCCTAAGGTTCATTTCAACAAGTCATCTCAAACTAACTGCTCTGAAAAATCCTTCTGCAGGACACCTAGGTACACTATGTATCAATCAGGCAAAATTACTAGGATTATGTAGGCTGTTTTGTACGGATCATTCTGCTTCATGACAGTGATCTTGGTTAGATAGTCATTCTAATATTCCATTTGTATCAAAGCCCTTCTTTAAATACTATTTAAAGATGCAGTTAAATTAAAAAACCTTTTGGTTGAAGGTGTTCCAATTAGCTGAGCAGCAATTGTTTGTTTGGTTTTTTAAGCTTTAATCATTTTTATTTTTATGTATTTATTTATACCCTGTCCTCCTTTATGTATTATCCTGGGGTGTGTCACAACAAACAACATAAACAGAGAAAACAAATACAAATTAATAGCTAGAAAAGCCTGCAGTCCTTCAGGCTGGACCTATAATTATTTTAAGGTATTCCAAAGAAAATAAAACACCTTTCAGTTGGTGCTGAAGTTTGGAAGAGAGGATATTCCATAGCCATGATACTAATGATGAGAAGGCCCTTTGGCAGGACATTGTTTTTTTACCTCTACCAGTGGTGGCATCCTCAAGAGGTCTCCCTAGTCAGAGATCAAGCAGGATTGTATGGGGAAATGTGTTGTTTCAGATACCTGGGTCCCAAGCCTTATTGAAATTTATGTGTCTGTACCAGAATCCTGAATTAAGCTTGGTGACTAATAGGCAGCCAGTGTAGATAATGACTGTAATGTTGTCTCTTGCAGACATGCTCGCTAGTTCACTCTCGCTGCAGTTGCCTGACTGTCTTCAAGGGTAGCCCCATGTAAAGCTAGTTGCAATAATCCAGCCCGTATGATATCAGGGTGTGGATAACTGTGCCCAGGCTATCTGTGTCTCCCTGTCCAGGAATGGCCATAGCTGGAAAAACCAGCTGTAGTTAGAAAAAGACACGAGTCACTGAGGTCACCTGGTCCTCTAGCAACAGAGCAGAATCAAGGAGCACACACCTCCTTGATGGAGGGTGACATTTTGCCTTCACTCCTGAGGCTTCCCATCCCAATTCTAAAGGTAATGAAATTGCTGCTTTTTAATTCAGAACTTGTTTTTATCTTTGGCAGAAATGGGGGTAAGTCCTAATTATATTTATTATCTATTTTCACAAACTTCTCAGAACCTATGTGATGTCCATACTACATGACCTAGTTTAGACATTCCAGTTCTATAAATGAGCCACAGTGATAATGTGTGTGTGTGTGTGTGTGTGTGTTTCTGTGTTTCTGCCCAGTTTCAAACAGGGAACCTTTCGCGTGTGAGGCGAACATGATAACCACTACACTACAGAAACTAGCCACAGTAATATCCTGGCAGATTCTCCCTTGGTTTTGTATAGTGCCATGAGCACTCACACAAGATCACTAAACAAAATTATAAACTCTTCTTCAACAAATCCCCCATTGCTTCACAATATGGGAAGAATATAGGCTTCTTGGATAGTTCTAAGGAGCTTCTAAAGGACTGAGTGACAATTATTGATTATCACGAGAACACTAGATCACAACATTTTGGCTATTAATAAATTATTAGACAAGGATCCGTAGTGTTATGATAACAAATTCAAATAGTGGGGAAAGTTTATAGTTTTACCACCCGGATTATGTGAACAAAATAATGGTTGGAATGTGCTGTATGCATATGAATGATGATCCTGGAACCTACCCCTGGAATCTTAAATGGGACCTTATGAGAAAATGTGGTTTTAGGATTATTTAATATGCTTGAAACATTACAGCTCTTATAGCCAATAAACAGTCTGCAAATGGGCAATTAAGAAAAGAAAAATTATGTCTGATAAACTCAGAGCCAGTATTTCCTTCCTCTAGTATAAAATGCAGAACTCCTAGAGCCAAGCTAAAAACAAAATTCAAGAGAACTATTTAACATGCGTGCTAATAGAAGTGCCTGGGAGGGGCAAACTATTTATTGGCTGTGGGAAACAACAGTATAGTTGCTCATGTTTTCAGATAAATGTGAAACCCTGAATGAGAGCCAAAGCTAAATTGCAAAGGGAACGCTGATTTACCCATATGTAAACACAGCTGTCAATGGTGAAATAGCAGTAGAAGTTTAAAATGAAACACAAGATGTTACAAGCAGACTTTGTTCTGATGTATTTGTTAAAACTACATCAGCTCAGCTGCAATTTTGACAATGTCTAGCAGACACAGGAAATAGTTGCAACATACAATGTTCATTTGCAGGCAACATCCATTCATCTTTGAGATTTCATGTCTGGATTTGGAGCGGGGTAGGTTTGCCCTCTGCTGGATATTGTATGCAAGTTCCGATTCAAAATTTTAAGGATAGCTAATTCTTAAGGGCCTGCTTAAGACATTACACTCGTCTTATGCCACATTCACACATCAGGGAAAACCATAAATCATGGCTTGCGATGAAAAAACTGTATTGGTGCACACACAGCTGAATGACTCCCTTTTTGTTCCATGCTTACTCAAACCTGGAACAACAAACCACAAGCCTTGGTTTACAATGATGTGCGAACAAAATAAAAAAAATCCTTCCAGTAGCATCCTAGAGACCAACTAAGTTTGTTCTTGGTATGAGCTTTCGTGTACATGCACACTTCTGCAGAGAAGAATATAAGATATCTGAAGAAGTATGCATGCACACGAAAGCTCACACCAAGAACAAACTTAGTTGGTCTCTAAGGTGCTACTGCTACTAGAAGGAATTTTTTTTTTATTTTGTTTCAACTATGGCAGACCAACACGGCTACCTACCTATAACTGGAATGATGTGTGAAGCAATGTTCATGGTTTGTTTCTTTCCAGAAAAAAACTAGGGTGGTAAGACAAGGTTTGTTCTTGGCATATTGATTGTGGTTTGAGGCATCTTAATACACTTAGTAACTAGAAACTGCAAGAAGGGAAAGTGCTCACACCCTCATTGTGGATTTCCAACAGGCATCTGGTTGGCTAATGTGAGAACAGGATGCTGAACTTGATTGGCCATTGGCCTGATCCAGCAAGTCTCTTCTTGTTCTTGTGTTAGGATAAAAAATAAGTGAGTGCTGGTTCCCACATCACGTTAAGCCGATGCTTATTGTTTATTGGTCCTGGCTCAAGGAAGGGGAGAGTAAAATGGGAATGATTTTGCAGCATGCAGTATCATGCTGCTTACTCATTATGCCATGAATTATGTCTTATACCATGACAACGTTGTTTTTCTTGTGCGATACTACAGGCAGAATCATTGCTTCCCAGAGCAAAGGCCCTTCCCACTAGAAAAGTCAAATGCCACACTACACAGGCAGATACATGCTGATTCCTACGCAGAAGTGTCTTCCACTTAAAGTTGTATAACAATGAATTATTTAAAGTATTTTTTTCTGCCTTCAATTTGATGAATGCAAAATAAACACTGAAAACATCATAATGGGGAGGGGACTTCTTTTTCAAATAACAGCAGCCTGAGTTGTTGCTAAATCCTTAAAGGACTTCAGTTGTAGGCCTATGACACCAATTTGCATAAGAGAAGTCATATGTATACATGCAAATTTAGGCTGACTTTCAAAAGGAAAGAGGAGAAGGGGCAAGAGAGCGGAGGACCCCTCTAATAATGACCTGACAGCAAGCATTAAGGAGAACAGAGTTTAAGGTGCTATACAGACAGGGGCATAGCAAGGGGGCGGGGGGGGTGCGCCCCGGGTTCCACCCCAGAGGGGGGTGACACTTAAAAAAAAAAAAAAGTTAATTAACATTTTTTTTTTTAAATTTTGACTTCATTGAAAAAAAGAGATAATAGACACACACACAACCCCCACACCTCACAAAGTGGCACCATCAGAGGGGGGTGACACTTTTTAATTTTTCCCATTTGTTTTAATTTTTATAATTTTTTATTATAATTTTTATTTTAACTTTATTGGGGAAAAAGAGATAATAGACACACACACACACACACACACACACACACACACAACCCCCCCATCTCACAAAGTGGCACCATCAGAGGGGGGGTGACACTTTTTATTTTTATTTTTTTACATTTTTATTATATTTTATTATTTTAACTTTATTTTTTAAAAAAGAGAGATAATAGACACACACACACAAAACCCCCACACCTCATAAAGTGGCACCATCAGAGGGGGGTGACACTTTTTTTTTAAATTTTTTTTAAATTAAAGTGGGGGGTGACAAAAAAAAATCCGCCCCAGGTACCACCTGGGCTTGCTACGCCTCTGTATACAGAAAAGTGTATTTATTCAGGGCCAGTCTGGAACACAACTGTGCCTTGGTTCTGTTCTCATGATTGCCACCTTACACCTAAACATGCATTGAAAAAATATCTACTCTTTTATCAATGAGCCATCCTAGTGGAAAATTTAAAAAAGGCAGATCGAATGAAATCTTTATTGTTATGGTTGATGACCAGCATTCAAAGGCAGGTCAAGTTTTTAAAGAGTTTAATAGTAATATTAATTTATATTGTGAATCCAGTTGCAGGTCTTGTCTGCACTGCAGGTTGACTCTCTTCTATCTGCTGCAGATATTGGTACTGTCTATATAAAGTATTTGCTTTTGGGGTTGTCAGGCTGTTACTTAGACTGTGTCCCCACTCCTATTTACTATGCGTTCACTGTGTTTGCAGTGCTGGGTTTGTTTGTTTTTTGTTCACATGTTATCTGCGATGCATATGCATCCCGTACTTTGCAACAAAATCCCAGTGTTTGATGCACTGTTTCTCAAACTACCTTCTCTAAGGCAGTAATGTGAACACAGTTTTAGAGAACATACATCTGTTTTGGTTCTGCAGAAGACAAGACAAAATGGCTTCTTCTGCACGCTCCTCCCTTAGTTCTGTTGCCTGCGTCTTGTTGTCCTACCGTAACAAGTAGGATTCCACAGCAGGTTGCGAATCAGGCCAATGACCCATCAAGAACGGTCAAGAGAAGACACAGTAGCCTTGCTTCCTCATGCATTGGGGAATGTGAAGATATATCTATGTTTCTCTGAGCTGCAGCTTGGCAACTCTAAAGTGGTCTCATGGGCAGTAGTTTTTAAGGTCAAACAAGCAAATTTAATTGTGTCGGAGAGGAAGCAGGAAGTCACTACATATTTTGGAGCATGGGAGAAATGTGCTCCCAATGACCAATCCTCAGTCAGCAGGCCAGCTGCTGCTTTTTTTCATTTGTAAGAAGCGTCTTTGTAATTATGAATGGCATCAAAAATAGTTGGATCTAGGAATGCCCCAATAATCTGCAACGTTTGTTTTCTGATACTGATCCATTAGAGTGAAGCGGGCAATTTTGTCTGATTCAATTTTAATTGGGCAAGATTATCTGGGACTGGATGAGCAAATGCTTGGTGGAGAAAAAAGTTGGCAATATAAACTTCTGCATGCTTGCCAGAGAAATGTTGAATATGATTAGATGTGCAACTGTATGCAAAGAGAAGGATGTTCTCTTCCTGCCTTATGCCAAGGAAGGGAGACTCTGAGCAAACCATGCCACAAGTACCTTGCAATAAAACAGACATTGCAGTCAGTAATCAGCCATGCATGGCACTAGATCAGACAGCCTCTGAGCATACTCGGAGTGCTTTGCCAAAAGAAAAAAATATATGTAGTCATGAAGGTGCCTGCATGGTACAAGGAAAAGAAAGCCTTTGGGCATACGCCAAATGCAATATAACTAACTGAGTCTGCACAGCCTCTGCTTCTGGGATTCCAGTATATCAATAAACACATTGGGGTGGGGTAGGAAAGAAGAAGTGATGTGGGTGCAGAAAACAGAGGGAGTAAAGAAACTAATGGGTGCTAGCCACAGAGGACACACCCTATGTGTGTACAGATGGCAATGATTTAACAATTGCTCATGCTGTCTGCAGATTGTGCAGGTATGAATGCTTGTGATGTCTATGTTTAGAAAACTCCAAACTGTAATGCCTGACATGTGTGCCTAGCCACTAACTGAAGGTGGCAGCAACACTTTATAGTATTATCTGGTTCCCACTGGTGAGAAGTTCCAAGGCTGAACAACCCAGTATTAAAGACTTGTGGCATTTGTGTAATATTTTGCTTATTTGCAAATATATAAATAGAGCCTAAGTGAAGGCTGAAATGTGTGCCACTATCAGATCTGCTACCATGTATCAGAACTACAAAGAGAAATGCATTGAACCTAGTGATCTGGGGCATAAATTTTCCAATTTCTGAAAAGAATGGATGTCAACTGCAAATAAATAAACCTTGGTAGTTTCAGAGTGTTTAGCTTTACTTACTAAATGCAAATAAATAAGAATCACTCTCTGGGATATGCAATTTACACTAATTCAAAACTATCCAGAAAAAACACGCCCCACTGAAAAATGCTTCCCATTCTTCAGCTAATCTTAACAAGGGTGGGGAACCAAAGAGGGCTGGCTGAGGAGCTCAGACCCTTTTCAAGCACCTTGACCCCACCCCGGCCGACTGTCCATTGTCCACCTGGCCGAGGGCGGGTCAAGGGGGCAGCCTAAGCAGGTGGGGAGCTCCCTCCCAGGGAACCCCCGCTTGGTGCCACAAACCCCACCCACCTTGAGAGGGGAGGGCGGAAATTGTGGGTTTCCCTTAGGCATCTGGTTGGCCACTGTGAAAACTGAATGCTGGACTAGATGGGCCTGATTCAGCATGTTTGTCATATTCTCATGTTCATCCACTTTTGCTTATGCCCCCAGCCCAGCATGCAGTCCCTGAAAGAATGACTAATAATAATAATAAAATTTTAATTATTATTTATACCCCACCCATCTGACTGGGTTTCCCTAGCCACTCTGGGCAGCTTACAACACACACACAATTGTAAAACATCAGACATAAAAAATTTCCCAATACAGGGCTGCCTTCAGATGTCTTCTAAAAGTCAGATAGCTGTTTATTTCCTTGACATCTGATGGGAGGGCGTTCCACAGGGCAGGTGCAAATACCAAGAAGGCCCTCTGCATAGAATGTGGCTCTGGACCGAAAAGGGTTCCCTATCACTGTCACCTTCCAGCCCTCCTTGAACTTTGATAGCTTTCAGTGATTTTGCATCAAGAAACCATTTTCTGGCCGTGAGAACCCAAATTGACTGGATTGCCTCAGCCCTTCAGGAAACACGCACATCCCTTTCTCAAATCCATGACTGCTCAACCACAGAGATACAAAATAAAAAAATTCCTTCCAGTAGCACCTTAGAGACCAACTACTGGTAAGTTTGTTCTTGGTATGAGCTTTCGTGTGCATGCACACTTCTTCAGATACACTGAAACAGAAGGTGCTACTGGAAGGAATTATTTTTTTTTTTGTTTCGACTACGGCAGACCAACACGGCTACCTACCTGTCACAGAGATACAGTTATTCAAAACCTACCTCAGCATTTCCTCATGATGTGTGAGGACTCTAAGAGATGGCAACAAGAATAATATTTTTTTTAAAAAATAAGACACATCTTATGTACAGTTAAGGGGTGCCAACTTGAATAAAATATTGTGGGGGCCCAGGTAAGTCATGCCCCACATAATTGATCACATGATGTGGTACAAGCACACCATTTGAATGGCAATTCCTATCAACTTTGAGGGGTCCGAAAACCCCACGATCCCTAGGATTTGGCTCCTACGGTACAGTTCCTCTTATGACCCGACCCCCGGGGGAGGGAGAGGATGCTAATCATTGATGAAAAAGGAGAGGATGCTAATTCTTGATTATGCTGTCCTTCCTCTTAAACCGGCTAAGCAAAAGGTTCTTTGGAACAGCCAGTCTCTGCCCCCGACGGAAGCGCCGACCTTTGCAAGAGGAATACTTTCAGTTTCCTTTCCTCGAGAAAAAAATCGACGGAGGAGAAGCTTTTCCTCATTCTCTCTTCTTTGTCTTTTATCAGGCGACATCCTGAGGTCGAGTCCATCTGTTTGCTTCAACCTGGTGGTGCCCCTTCCTGTTGAGAAAAAGGAGAAAGGTAAGTCAAGGGACAGGTTGATCTCCTGCATAAGGGAAAAGGCGCCTCGAAGGCTCTGGGCGTCGCCTTCCTCGGGCCACCATTTTGGTATCTGACAGTAGCGACCGTCTCTTGATTCCCACTGATCCGTTTTAAAACGAGTGTGTTGTGCCAAGTGCGCAAAGCACCACTTGTTCCGGAGAGTCCTGGTTATCTCCTGCTCTTGGACATGGGGATCCGAGGGCGCACGGTCCCACTCTTTGTCCACGAAGCAGACAAGCGCTCCAGGGGAAACGCGCTTCCAGTCTGCGCTTGGCTCCCTCTCGCAAAAGAGCCACAGACTCCGGAGGCGCCTCTTAACGCAGCAAACAAATCCTCATCGGCGCTCACTCAAGAGACCGGGGGGAATCGAGCCTCCGCCTAAGCTTCGTGCAAGCAACTGGGGATGAGGGACGCCCAATAAGGGCAAAACATCGGGGAGGGCAAAACATCTAAGGGCAAAACATCGGGGAGACACGTCTGTTGCGGGCAAAATTTACCTGTCTGTCCGTCCGTCCGTCTACCCCTCCCCCGTCACTCCAATACAAAGGGGCAAAAAACGGCACCGCGCATCTGAACCCCATTGCCTTTTCCTGCTCTTACTACGAGGGCACAGCCTCCCCCCTCACTCTCTCTTCCCCCTTGTGAGCCAGAGCTCTCACAAGCTGCTTCAAATCTAAAGAAGACAGTTGTGCTCATTTTCCTCAAGCGATAACGTCAGTTCTTCCTCCCCTGGTAAGCAGTCGGAATAAAGTTAGCAAACTTTTTAGGAACACACCCTAAAACCTTTTATTCCATTTGGAATAGAAAGCTGAAAACTGCAGGGTGTGTTCATTTCCTACCTCGGAGTACCAGAAGTTTGTCTGCTGCTGAAGTGGAAACACCCGTATCTTTGAAACTAATGAGGCACATCTGAAACAAAGCGAAGTGAATGTTCAGAAGAACTCGGGAGATAATTTTGAGTAAGGGGTTGGGGGGGATTTTTGATACCTTTGTCACAGCTACCAACTGAAACATCCAGCTTTTTATTACAGATGTCTGGTCAAATACTAATTTTACTGGACTAAAGGGCTAGCTCCTGTTTGCTGCTGGCAATTCAGACTGCCAGCGTGCCATCAATGGGCACAGGCAGTTTTTAGCTTCTCCAAGACCTGAGGGATCTGGTGGTGTGATTAGAACATGGGTAGGGAAACGAAGGCCCAGAGGCCGGATCTGGCCTAATCGCCTTCTAAATCCAGCCCTCGGACAGCGTGTTTTTGCATGAGTAGAATGTGTCCTTTTATTTAAAATGCATCTCTGGGTTATTTGTGGGGCTTCCCTGGTGTTTTTACATGAGTAGAATGTGTGCTTTTATTTAAAATGCATATCTGGGTTATTTGTGGGGCACAGGAATTCATTCATTCCCCCCCCCCAAAATATAGTCCGGCCCCCCACAAGGTCTGAGGGACAGTGGACCGGCCCTCTGCTGAAAAAGTTTGCTGACCCCTGGATTAGAATGTTGGATGGTTAGTGGGGTGGAGTTGGGTTGAAACCCCGACTCAGACATTAAGGCAATCTTGGGCCAGGCTCTTTTATCTTGACCTAACCTACCTCACAGGGTTGTTGTATGGATAAAATAAATGGTGGTGGACAGCCTGGTATGCTACCCTTTGCTCCTTGGAGGAAGGGTGCAATTGAAATGAAACTAACGAGCTTTCATTCTTTCTGAACACTGTTCACCTCCACCCCTAGTTTATTTATGACTCTTGCTAATCTAAGTTAAAATGAAGCCATCCATGCTCCTAAATTCACATTGGAATCTCACTTTGGCTACAACTGGGTACTCAAAGTAAATACAGTGGTACCTCGGGTTACAAACACCTCGGGTTACAAACGCTTTGGGTTACATACTCCGCTAACCCGGAAGTAATACCTCGGGTTACAAACTTTGCCCCAGGATGAGAACGGAAATCGCATGCCGGCGGCGCAGCGACAGTAGGAGGTCCCATTAGCGAAAACGCGTCTAAGGTTAAGAAAGGTTTCGGGTTAAGAACGGACCTCCGGAACGAATTAAGTTCATAACCCAAGGTACCACTATATAGAAGGATACCCATATAAGATACTAATAGTCACAGAGAACACCTAAAGCTGAGTGGAAGTGGGAAGGGTAAGATAGCAGCACAATTCTGCAGCCTGATCTGAGGTTAGAGATTTATTAAACCTCAGGCATGTTTTTTTCTTTTTCTTTTAATGGGACCTTTCTGTTTATATGCTCTACAGTTCTTTACTTTGTGCTTGAAATTCTTCTTAAAATAGCCATGTTATTTATTGCTTTCATTGACTTTTTTGTGTTGTGATACTTCTTGCTTTGTTTATAGCATGTCTGCTCCAGGTACTTCAGATGAAATTTTTCAGTGGTTCAGAGCCCATAAAGTAAAGATTTCTTATGCAATCAAAGATACTTTCCCTTTTCTCAATCTCCTGCGAGACAAGAAAATGATCTCTGAAAAAGAATTTAAGGTGATTATTGTAAGCATTGAATTATTATTTTTTCAACCCCACCTGGACATGTGAAGTCCATCTAAACTAAGAGTGTGAAATCTTTTCTGGGATATAGGTGGAGCACAGCATGAGAAACAGTGCAGTATGGTGAACAGGGTTCCAGACAGGGTTCCCGTACGGACGCTACACGAGAGCGCACCCTCGGCTGCTCTACAGCTGGGGGGAGGCAGGGGCCATCTTGTCACCCCTCCCAGAGTGGACCCCGGGGCTCCCTTCCTACGCTCCTGACCCCATAACAGCAGCAGATTGTAGCTTGTTTCTGAAGAACAAGTGGCCAATTGCCTTGAGGCTTTCTCTGGCATAGGAAAAAGCATAGGAAAGCACATTAGCTGGTCTGAGGGATGCTAATTGTGCAGGGTATTTGAATTTGGCTAAGGAAGTTAAAGTTGCCTTGGCAATTTTTGCTTCCTTTTATTGTGCTGGGATAACCATCCAAGTAATTTGCTATTAGATCTGGTGGGAAATAGGAAAGCTATTGCATTTTCTCTCTAAAAATGTTTTAAAAGCCTGTATTGTTTCTTTCTAGAATTGGTTTGATAAGGTAACTGCAAAACCAGATGATATTTATAAAGTGGTATACGATGTCCTTGAGAGAATTCAGACCAATGTGTCAGCAACAGAGGAGATCTTCTGCAAGGAGAACCTGAAAGCATATCCAGATTTACAGCCATTATGCGAAAGCCTAGAAAATGGTAAGTTATCTTGTTGGCTGTGCTAAGCCAATGAAATAAGCCTTAGATATAAAAGTCATCAGCATTTACTGAGAAATTGTACAGTCAGTCTTTGGGCTACAAAATCCCATAGAAACCATACATTCACTTTGCCTCAGCCTTCTGCCTGTCTCATGGGAAACAACAACAACAACAACAACAATGTGTTTTGTTTATTTTTTCCAATAGATTGCCTTTTATTGTGAAAAATAGCAAGGTGGTTTGCAAAGTAAAATGAGTACACTAAAATAATTAAACATGAACCAGAATATTCAAAACTCAGTAAAACCAGTATTAAGAATTAGTGTCTAGGAATGTCTGTAGTTTTTACCAGCAGGTAGAACACCTGCACCATAGGTGCCCATTGTGTATGCAAGGGGAGATAATTCCATAATGTGGAGGCCATAGTGGAGAAGGTCCTTCCAGCCACCATAAGATGTATGCCTGCAGGACGTATAATGGTTAGAAAAGGACTTCAGCGATGCCAGTGAATGGCCAGGCCCATATTAAAGGCGACACACTTTCAGGTGACCTATGTCAACAATAAAACCTCAACTCAGTAGCAAAAAGGCAACCAATGTATGTATATTTTTATGAGCTGAATAGAGTGAAAGATTATCAGTCATGGGGGTGTGGAGAGTGTGTGCATGAACTTAACAGTGGTTAGTTTACTTTTTGGTTGCTTTTTGTTAATGCTGTTAATATTGGTTTATAGGTTATGTGTCACAGAGCAACTGGTGTGTGTGATAAGTAATGTCCCTGGAAAGACTTTATACTTGAGATGTATAAGTAGCTTATTACAAGAGTGGATTGAAGTAGATGTCAGTAATAAGAGGCCCTGGACCAAAATAGACTTCTGAAGAGCTGCTACCTGGGTCTCTCAGTAGTTCAGAAAATAGCACTTGCGGTAACAGACCTTGCTAGTAGGCCAGATCAAGCATCGTCCTCTAAGTGCATACAATATCCTTTTACTAGTATAGCTGTTGATGCCACCTTAGAAGAAATCAAACCAAGCACACTGTTAAGATTGTGCAGACCTTACACCTGAACTTTACTTGAAGCTCTCAGCTCTTTTATAAGCTTCAAATAATTTACAATTCATTTTAGCCATTTAATTTAACATTAAGGTGGTAATGCCCTTGTTTTCCTAACACGTGTCCTCTTTAGTTCTCCAGCATGTTCAGAATAGTTCTGCTGCAGAACCTGGGTGCAGCAAAGTACTCCAGGGAGAAATGAAGAAACCTGAGTTCAGCAAAAGTAAGTTCAACAAAAGTCTGTAAATGAGGGACAGAGCATCCTGATTCGCTACAGCATTCTTGATTATTTGTGCTAATAAAGATATCAGGACAGTCACATGTAATCTTGTTTTCACTCTGACATGAATGCACACTTCACACCAGGATCAATAATCTGGTCATTCTCTGGAAGGCCAAAATATGGGTATTGTAGCGGTTGACATACATTTCTTGATTTCATCTAGGAAAAGGCATGCAGAATAATAAAATACAAGATTTGAATGTTGAGGTCCGAATACTGAAAGTGCGCTGTGGAAGAAGTAAAGGTGTTTTATATAAGAATAAATTCACAGAAGGTAACCATTGTGTTGGAATAATATAATTATACATGTGATTGCATCTGCTAAAGGAATGTGATACCAACAGCAGATGAAAATATTTTGGTTGTGCAATAGGACAAGGCCTGCCCATGTTACCCAGAATGCCTGGCTTTGAGAAGAAGGAGCCTCTTGGCCTTTTCTCCGTGTCCAAGTGCAAAGGAGATGTTGGAGAAACCCTGGTTAAGCCCTATGCTAAAATTCCTTTCCAGCATTCATTCTAGGGCTGTGCCCCTCTAATCTGCCCCATAGCTCTGATTTGGGAGGAGGGTGTTAGGTTGACCCACCTTGTATCAACACTGGGACCACCCACCCCCACCTAGCATTTAAGGGGCTTGCAAAAAGCACCATGCAGTGCTGTAATGATCTGTGTTTGTTGGTATATAATTTGTCTGATGCCAGAGTCCCTCTAAATATGCCAGTTTTGGCCCAAGACTTGGCCAAATCTGGCGCACAGCCCTAGTTCATGACACAATCTCTGTTCATATCTTTTTTCCTAAGTAGATATTGGAAAAGAACCTCCTGTTGGTGGAACTTCTTTCTCTCTTCAGTGAAGTTTGCCAAATGGGATAGGTGTGTAACATTGATGTGACTTATCTGTTTGTCATAGGAGTTTCAACTAAATGTATCAAGGGTTCCGATGGAAAATGGCTCACACTATCAGAATTTGCGGCTAAAGGAAAATATAAAAATTCAAAATGCTGGAGAAGATGTATCCACTATGGTGAGATTTCCTTAGAAGAATTAATAAAGGTATGCAGTTCACGTATAAAATCTGTAATTTTAATGCCTCAGTTTTTACTTTTAATGCCAAAGAATTTCAGGTGACAACATCAAGGCTTTCTAGTTATCCACACATTGTATTCTTATGACTAGTATAATATCTTGCATCACAAGTGAATAATTTTCATGCGCAGTTGTTGCATGAAAAAAACATAATTCAAGTATGGCCACCTTAAGATCAGCAGCAAAGTGTCCTGGCAGAATGACATGTCCTCCTACCGACTTTTAAACAAATATCTATCATTTATAGTAAGGTGCTACTTATGGATCTAATTTATTTTGAGTTCATTTTGAGTGCCTCAGAGTAAACCCAATACATGTGATTGTTTCAGTGGGGAGAAATACTGAAGTCACGACCGGAATCCTCAAGAATGCAGAAGGTAAATAATTACTAGACATTCTTACCAGATGGTTGTGTTTTCCACGTATATGGCACACACATGCACACACATCATTCCTTAAGATATTTCTGTGCCTCCCTTTCAGAGCTAGCCCAAGACCTTTTGCTGCCGTAGGCAAAATCCCCTGACACCACCCCCTCCCCCAGTCCCCCACAATGAGACGGCCCTGCAGATCCGGACCCTGCCCCTGCCGTTGCACCCATGCTGCCACTGGCTCCGCCATTTCAACTGCACTGCTGCCTGTGGCTGCCTGGCAAGGGTGCAGCGGTGAGGGAAATGGTGCTGTGGCAGCGGCATGAGTGAGGCCTCAGCAGGGCTGGCAGCAGCACAACAGTGGGTTAGGCGGTCAGATTTGCCGCCCAAGGCAAATGGCTTGGCCTCACCACATGGATGGGCTTCACACATGCAACATATGAGGGGAAATCCAAAACAGGCAACAGAGAGATCCTCTTTATTCAGAAGCTGAAATGCCAACCATGACCATTACTAGGGCTACCAATGGCAGTCTTATCAGTGGTGAGAGTATTTACAAGGGGACACTTAATTACACACCTTAGGGTCCAAGAAATGTTGCATGTGTTAGCTTCCTGCACCTCTCATTTCCACAAAAATATTGAATTAAGAAAAGAGGAAGAATCACATTAAAAGAAAACTACTAGAGGTAGTTGGCTCCCTCTAGTATTTATTTATTTATTGGCTCCCTCGGCCAATAAAGTGAGATGAGCGCCGCAACCCCAGATTCGTCTGTGACTGGATCTAATGGTCAGGAGTTCCTTTACCTTTACAAGAGGTTATCAGTTGAAGCAAAAATAACGTTTGTTTCAAATTATTTTTTCTTCTCCACACCATTACATATTTTTATGATGTTGATATAACTGCCAAATGAATATTCTTTATTAAAGTATTTTTAAACCTCCTTTCAGGGAATATTGACAAGAAATACCACATATTACAACCTCTGTCTCTCTCTTACACACTCTCTTATACTTTCAATAATTTTATTTTTCATAGTGACAGGTGTTTTCTTCTTCTTCTTCTCCATTTCAGCCAGATGACCTGTGTGCTGTGTGCTTTGAGGAGAGAGGTCACTGATACACTACAATTCATGTCCCAGATCTTTTCAGGAAGATTGTTAAGAAAAAGTAGTTCATATCACATTAGCAGACATCTTTATAATGCAAAGTTGGTTGTTGACAAGCATAGTACCTGAAGCAATGGTAACATAGAACTAAATCAAGCAATGATCTCCATATATATCAAAGTGAATGTTATAATATCTTCTCCCTTTAGGGTATGGAAATTTATTTCAGTAGATGGAAAAGTACCGGTAGTGGAAGATAAATTTGAATAGAAATTTTGGGAAGTATTTTCTATTCTGTAAGCAATTTATTAAGTTAATCCATCTTCAGACTTGTGAGCCATCCATCCCAAAAGGTGCTAACATGCTTGCTGTTTTTAAAACCTCATAACTTTACCCTATTTTTTCATTTTAAAGTTAAGTGCCTATGACCCAGATAGACTGAAAACTTAGCAGTAACCTTGATACCAAGCCAAAATGTCCTTAGCAATTCTTTAGTGACAGCATAATTGAAAGGATGTGTATATGTGTATGCATTTAGAGGGTTTTTTGTTTGTTTACACGGGCTAAGAACAAAGAACTGAGCTTGGGGCATTCTGGAGCCTGTCGGAGAGGACTTTGCTTCCCATCTTTGTCTATGTAAAACTTCTGTCTCCATGCCATTTGGGAGAAGACCACACAGCAAACCTCTATAGACAGGACCAGTGCTAGACATTTTGACACCTGAGGCAAACCACCAAATGGCGCCTCCCTCCCGGTCAGGGAAGAATGGGTGAGTGAAGATGTACATCAAGAACAAGTGGGGAATAAGTATCAACAACATTGGGATCTGCTACACCTGTGGATCCTGCCGCCTGAGACAGTCATCTCACCTGACCTCATGGATTGGCTGGCCTTGTCCATAGCGGCAAATGTGTCTGCAACACCTTCTCATGCCTCGGCCTTTTTCTATTTTTGCTTGTTGCAAGGGTCACAGGCCGGGATCCTTTGTATGTATAAGCATCACTCCATCCTTGGTATGTGTATGGATTAGGGTTAGTCTGCTCAGGTAGGATAATTCCTTCACTCCAATTTTTATCTACTCTTTTCCAGGGTAAATCTCCACAAGGGAAAGAATGCCCAGTTTGTAAATGTTTGATCAGGAAATAAAGCTTTTGAACTTTAGTCTGGCTATTTGTCTATATACCTCCTGAATTGTGTGTCTGAGGCCTGATCACCTTGGCACACACAGCAATGCCGTTGTTTTCAAGTTCACAATCCAGTTCTGACCCTCAACTGGGTCATAACAATATGACCCCAAGACATGCTCTTATGCACCACCTTCTGCAATTTAATCTACACCTTATGCCTTCAACCCACAGGCTGAAGGACCCACAGCTGGATTGTAAGGCCACATCAGGTGGGGCACGACAAAACTCACCACACCACCATGCAAACCTGCAGCCTTCTATTCTCTTTCTTATGTGAGGGTATCCTCCTTGCATTGGACTGGTCCAGCTTTGCCGCTGTCTCCTCCCCACCCTCTGTTGGAACCATGCTGCTTGGATTTGGAAGAGGCTATCTGTCAGGGAACAGGCAGTTCCCAGTGGGGCGGTGCAGGGTCTCTCAGAGTACAGAGAGCCCCAGCACCACGGAGGCAGCAGCCTGGTTGAGCAGGGATAACAGGATGTCTTTCAGTGGCCGGGAGGAGCAGCCAGGAAGTCCGGTGGGGAGAGGACTTGGAGATGTTGAGGAGCCCCAGCACGCACCTGGGCAATCTGGCGAATGGAGCGCCTCCCCACTTCCGTTGTCCCAGTTGCACAGAGGGGTGAAACGTAAGGGGAAAAGGAGGAGATTCGGGGTGCCTAAACTCTTATGTTGGGGGAAGTCCTGGAAGGGGCCACGGATTCGTGCGGTCATGAACTTTAGAGCTCTGCTTGTATATACTTGTTAATAAAGCTGTAAATACAGAGGTGGATGTTCCTGCCTGTTTACTCACAAGGAATCGCTACAGCAACCTTACACTATCCATTAATTTGAAACAGTGTCATGGAGAGCAGACTGTGGTGGGAAGCTGAGAAGCCACAGGTCACTCTTCTTCTCCATAGGAAAGAGCAGCTGGAATCAAAGAGAGGATACAGCTATTAAAAAGGGTAATACTGTAAAAGGTTTGACCAACAATACATGAAATAGTGGCTCCCATCTACTGAGAAAAACTATGTACCAACCACATATGTGATGAGGCGCTAGCATTATTAGGCACTTTATAAACAACAAATTATGTTCCTGGAGGAGCAAAGCAGAACACTATTAGTAGCTTGTATTGTGCATCCACAAGACCTGCGAATGCATGATTATACACAGTCCAGGGACAAAAATGGGTTGTCTTAAAAACTTTTGTCAGTGTTGCATGCGGAGAGGTGAAGTGGACATTTGAAGACAAGTAAACACAAGCAGAATAAACAGGCTACATTGGCTCACTCTCTGGGATATGAGAAAGTATTATGATACAATTTACCCTAAATCAAGAATTATGCATCACTGAAAGTTGCTTCCATTCTTCAGCTAATCTCAGTTTTGTCTGGATCTCATTCACACTCTGCCCCAAGGAGGTACAGTATTTCCCCTCAATTTAGACAATGAATGGGGAACGTGAGGCCAGGGGACTGGTTGTGGCCCTCTATGCCTTTCATTCTGGCCCTCTGGACTTTCCCCAGCCACACCCCTTCTCCCTAGATGACACTGCCTCCACACCCTTTTAGAGTTTACTTTTACTTTTAAAAGTTTTACTGCACACAAAAAATCAGTCTTAAAGACTTAAATGTTACAAAGTAACAACAAGAACTAGCAGTGGTTCAGTTCTTTAAAACAGTCTCCCTCTAATCCTCATCCCAGAGAGAATTTAAACATAGTTTTTATGGCAAAATTCAAAATGCACCTCTCTCAGTTCTCTGCATGCTGGCATCTCACAGCAACTGTCTCTCTCTCTGTGTTGTAAGCAGCCCTATTTACATATTTACTTAGGCAGGTACTCAAATCTCAGACCTCCTGTTGTCAGGAGGTTTATAGCTCCAGATGCAGTCACCACCACACCCAGTGGAAAAACACCAGTTCTGTCCCATACAAAAAAAACCCAACAACCCACAACAGACTTAAACACAAAAGTACCAGTATATGTGCATGAAACATATAACCAGGGCTTTTTTTCAGTCAGAACTCACTGGAACTCTCAGGTGGGCACCATTGCCATTATAAGAGAACAAGGAAGAAATTCATTGTGAGTTCTAGCACCTCCATAGCACACTCCTTGAATGTTTTTGCCTAGCTAGAATGTGTCCTCAAACTCTTCTTCCCTGCTTGGATGATAGAGAAGAGTGTGCAAGTAAATTCACGTATATATTGCTACACCAACTTTTCCTTCTGGCCTCTCCAATCAACGCATCCGGCCCCTGAAAGGCTTGTCTAGCAGGGAACGCAGCTGATGGACTGAAAAGGGTTCCCTCATCCCTGCCACACTTTTCTCAATTTGATGTCATTCCTTTCTTAAACTCATGCAGCGGTTCCCCATCTGTGGAATGCTCTCCCCAGGGAAGTTCACCTGGTGCTTTCATTACGCACCTTTAGGTGCCAGGCAAAAATGTTCCTTTTTAACCAAGCCTTTGTCTGATTGACATCTTATATCCTTTTAAATATCCTTTTAAAGGGACCCAGGTGGCACTGTGGGTTAAACCACAGAGCCTAGGGCTTGCTGATCACAAGGTCGGCGGTTCGAATCCCTGCAACGGGGTGAGCTCCTGTTGCTCGGTCCCTGCTCCTGCCAACCTAGCAGTTCGAAAGCACGTCAAAGTGCAAGTAGATAAATAGGAACTGCTCCGGCGGGAAGGTAAACGGCGTTTCCATGAGCTGCTCTGGTTCGCCAGAAGCAGCTTTGTCATGCTGGCCACATGACCCGGAAGCTGTACGCTGGCTCCCTCGGCCAGTAAAGCGAGATGAGCGCCGCAACCCCAGAGTCGGACACGACTGGACCTAATGGTCAGGGGTCCCTTTACCTTTACCTATCCTTTTAAAATGTGGCTCTTTCTTGGGGGGTGTTATTGAGTTGTGTTTTTATTTTGGTTATATATACTGTGGTTTATATGCTGATCTTTTCGGGTATAGGGCGGTATATAAATTCAATAAATAAATTAATAATAATAATAATAATAATAATAATAATAATAATGGCTCTGCTCAACCATTGCTTTAAGTTCAAACCATAGAGATCACCCACAGTCATTCAGAGGCACTGAAGGAACTAGTCAGAAATCCCTGGACTGGATCCCACACAAGTGAAGGGAGGGGCCTTTCAAGACTGACAAGAGTAATATTTTTTTTAACGTGAGAAATATCTTATGCACAGCTTTTGACTCACGGGGCAGAGGGAAACTCATGGTTTATCATCAAGCGTTCCTCCAGTTTCGCTTTTCTTTTCTGATTTCCATAAAACGGGCAAGGTCCTCCCTTCTCCCCAAGCGCAGATCAGAACAGGCAGCGCCAGCCCTCGACTGGAGCCCCGCCGTCTCGCCCGAATAAGACGTTGAGTTTCCTTTCGTTTTCTCTCGCTCTTTTTGCCCGGCGACTTCTGGACGGGGGAGTCCTCCTGCTTTCTTCAGCCCGTTCCTCACAGCCCCTACTCCGTTCAGTCAAAGCAGAAAGGTAAGTCAAGGGACGGGTGGATGGATCTCCTCCGCAAGGGAAAAGGCGCTCCAGGGGAAACGCGCTTGACTCTTTCTCGCAAAAGAGCGACAGACTCCGGAGGCGCCTCCCTTCTGCTACAGCTGGGGACAGAAATTAAATACAGAAGACCAGTGTAACCCGGGTTGGTGTTGGTCGCACGGAACACCTAAAGCTGCGTCGAAGTGGAGAGAGGAAATAGCAACACAATTCCACTGCCTGGTCTAAACCTCAGGATTCCATAGTCAAAACAAAATAAAAAATAAAAAAATTCCTTCCAGTAGCACCTTAGAGACCAACTAAGTTTGTTCTTGGTATGAGCTTTCGTGTGCATGCACACTTCTTCAGATACACTGAAACAGAAGTCACCAGACCCTTATAAATACCTCCCCACCCTTTCACTATTTATAAGGGTTTGGTGACTACTGTTTCAGTGTATCTGAAGAAGTGTGCATGCACACGAAAGCTCATACCAAGAACAAACTTAGTTGGTCTCTAAGGTGCTACTGGAAGGAATATTTTATTTTTTTATTTTGTTTTGACTACGGCAGACCAACACAGCTACCTACCTGTAATCAGGATTCCATGATAGTGTTTCTCATTTTTGGAAACGCAACCATTCTAGATAAATGCTAGATAATGTTTAATTTTGCTTGTTTAAAAACCACATGATTTCCAAGGCCTTTAAAACATAGTTTTGTGTTGTTTGTAGTATGTCTGCTCCAGGTACTTCAGCTGAAATTTTGGACTGGTTCAGAGCCCATAAAATGGAGATTTCTATTGCAATTAGAGACTTGTTTCCTTTTCTCTATGACCTACGAGACAAGAATATAATCTCTGAAGAAGATTTTAAGGTGACTATTGCATATAACTTATGCAATTATTTTCTGTTTAAATTCCTACTTTGTTAATGCATTATAAAGTTGCTGTTTTTTAATTGATTATAATTTAGTAATGATTTATTTCTATTGTTGAGAGTGAATTTCTGTTTAATTATTATTTGTTGATATTTTCAGAGTTAATTTGATTGTGGTGTGTTTTATTCTAATTGATTATCACATATTCTTTTATTTGATATAAGATATTTATTTTAAGTCACATTTTTATGACTTCTTTGTTTTGCACCGGATTGTTATGTGTGCCCTTGTATATTTTGTTGTTTCTTCATATTGTAAACTGTCTTGTGTATAGCAATATAGAAAGATGGTATACAAATTAAAAGTGAAATGACATGAAATAGCAGCAGCCTAGATAGCTAAGTTGGTTAGAACATGGCGCTAATAACACCAAGATTGCAGGTTTGATCCTCATACAGGACAGCTGCATATTCATGCATTGGACTCAATCATCCTCAGGGTCCTTTCCAATTCCGCAATTCTACAATGATGATGATGATGATGATGATGATGATTAATACCCCACCCATCTGGCTGGGTTTCCCCAGTCACTCCCAACCGAATATTAAAAACACACTACAGCATTAAACATTAAAAACTTCCCTAAACAGGGCTGCCTTCAGATGTCTTCTAAAAGTCATTTATTTCCTTGACATCTGATGGGAGGGCATTCCACAGGGCAGGTGCCACTATCGAGAAGGCCCTCTGCCTGGTTCCCTGTAACCTCACTTCTCACAGTGAAGGAACGACCAGAAGGCCCTCGGCTCTGATTCTACGATTCCATCCAGGTTGTGGCTTGCTTCTGAAAAACAAGTGGCCTAATGCCTTGAGTCTTCCTCTGCGATTGGTAAAAGGCATAGGATAGGATGTTAGTGTTCAGAGCGATGTAAGCTGTGCAAGGTACTTGAACTTGGCAAAGGAGGATAAAATTACATTGACAATTTCTGCTTCCTTTGATTGTGCTGGGGTGACTATCCAAATAATCTGCTATTAGATCTGGTGGGAAATGGGAAAGTTACTCTGTATTTTCAGTCTAAAAGATGTTTTGAAGACAGAGATTTAAAAACCCTGTATTGTTTCTTTCTAGAATTGGCGAGATAAGGTAGCTGCAAATCCAAATGATATTCAAAGAGTGGTATATGATGTCCTTGAGAGCATTCAGAGCAATCTGTCAGCAATAAAGGAAATCTTCTGCAGCAGTAACCTGACAGCATATCAAGACTTACGGCCACTATACGAAAGCCTAGAAAATGGTAAATCATCTTGTAAAGGTAAAGGGACCCCTGACCATTAGAGGTCCAGTCGTGACCGACTCTGGGGTTGCGGCGCTCATCTCGCTTTATTGGCCGAGGGAGCCGGTGTACAGCTTCCGGGTCATGTGGCCAGCATCACTAAGCCGCTTCTGGCGAACCAGAGCAGCACACGCAAACGCCGTTTACCTTCCCGCCTGGAGCGGTACCTATTTATCTACTTGCACTTTGACGTGCTTTCGAACTGCTAGGTGGGCAGGAGCAGGGACCGAGCAACGGGAGCTCACCCCGATTCGAACCGCCGACCTTCTGATCAGCAAGCCCTAGGCTCTGTGGTTTAACCCACAGCGCCACCCGTGTCCCACTAAATCATCTTGTATTGGGGACTAAACCTACCAGTTGAGCCTTAAAGATATATAGCCAAAAGGAAACAAAAATCATTAGCATTTGTGAAATGGTATAGTTAGTGTTTGAGCCACAAAGCCTTCTTCAAGTCTTTCCCCAGCCATGCATTCACTTTGTTTCAGTCCGCTGACTGCCACCACGAATGACATTAAAAATACTTGTGCATTAATTTTATGTATTGAAAATTATTGCTAGACTGATATTTATTGTGAAATATAACAATGTGGTTTACAAAATAAAACCAGTTCGCCAGAATATTGATAAAACATAAACCAGAATTTTCAAAGTTTAGTAATGCCCCCATAAGATGCACATTTTTTGGATGCAGCACGACTAGTAGGTCCTCTTTTGAGTTGCCGTAAGACACATCATGATTAGAAAGCTTCCAGAGATGACAGCGAGCGGGTTGGCTTAAGACTGCTGTCATTTGCTCGCAGCCCAAAATATGGGAACTGTAACTTTTTGACATCCGTTTCTTCATTTCATCTTGGAAAAGGGACACAAGAGCAAAATCTGGATTTCCAGGGCACGACACTGCCCGTAACCTGTGGAACAGCACAAGGCATTTTACATACGGATAGATTTGCAACAGGTAATCATTTGAAAGAGTAAATGTATAATTACATCTGTTTAAGGAATGTGATACCAATAGCCAATTAAAATATTGGTGTTTGCATAAATGTGTGGTGTTGGGAGGAGGATGCATAAATGTGTGTGATATGTGAGTATTTATTTTCTGGGAATACTTCGAATACTAATATCCTATAAAGCTCTTTAATTATATTCCACTGTATCCTGTGAACCTGGGCAAGCCTAAAGTAATTCCATCAGTACCACAGTGGGATGTTCAGTGGTTTTGAAATCTTTCCCTATTTATTTACCATATTAATGCATGCTTAAAATGATTTTATTTAGCTTTAGATGTGTGGGGTTTTTTTTGTCATGTTGATTCTCTTTATTTGGTACAGCATAACATTAATGCATTAATCCAAATTTATACATGCCTGTTATCACAACCCATAAATTTGAATGAAAAGTAATTGGCAATTGCTCTCTCCCATTTTTTGTAAAAAATAAAGAAACAATTTATTGTGACCGTGTACAGGAGGAAGGGGGCAGGGAGGAAAACAGATGGCAGGGAGTCTAGCTGTGGTGATGGGCATTAGCTGGTCTATTCTGAGAGGCCGTGAAGTTTGGCAATAGCCGTGATCAGCCTGAAGTTTCTTTCCTACTTGCACACCACCATCTCTGCTTCTTTCTTTCTTCAGTGAAGTCTGGTGAATGGTATAGGTGCGTAACATTAATGAGACTGTTCTGTTTGTCAAAGGAGTTTCAAGAAAAAGTATTGAGGGTTCCAATGGAGAGTGGTTCACACCAGCACAATTTGAGACTGAAGGAGGACGTAAACAATGGAAATGTTGGAAAAGAAGTATCCAATATGGAACGACTTCACTAGGCACATTAATAAAGGTATGCAGTTCACTTGTAATAGCCATAATTTTAATGCCTCATTTTCTTACTTGCAACTCCAAAGAAATTCCAGAAGATACCAGTAAGTCTTCTCAGGTAATTATCCACACATTTTGTTCTCAAAATGAGCATGTTATTTTTAAGCTGCCTTAAGTTCCCCATGGGAAAAGGTGGGGGATAAATAAATAGATATATATATGATGACGACAACAACAATGATGATATTCACAATGATAGCTTTAGATTCTACACTATGTAACTGGAGTTGCCTTCATAACATCCTTACGCAATAAAGAGGGAGAAGAAAAAAGAGCGAGCAAGAGGAAAAGACAGAGCTCGGGTGTTTCGTCAGAAACCACAAAGTGTACTTTCCCTGACTATCTGTTAGTCCCAACCCCACCCTTTACTGACAGGAGGCGTACAAGGTTGCTTCCTTGTACCCAACACTGAGGTCAGAGGAAAATGAATTGCCATTTGTTCGGATTCAACACCAAGCAGCAGGTTTCCCCTGGGGAAAGTGGTGGGACAAATAAGTGTGGATGAGCCCTTAGTAATACTGAGTCAATTAACATCTGCAGTGGGGTAAGAAACCACTGTCTCTCTTCAGGCTCAAATGAATGTAATTCAGCAGTTTCACAGCAGAGTCAACTTTTACATATCATTGTTCATGCATGACAACTTTAAGGTTAGCAGGAGAATGTCCCAGCAGAATGAAATATTCTCCTACTAGATTTTAAACATATATCCGTAGTAAGGTGTCTAATTTCTTATGAGTTCATTCCCTAAATTCAGATGATGTTTTGGGATTCTGATTATGCCTCACAGTAAACCTAATAAATGTGATGTTTATTTCAGAGGGGACTGCTACCTGAGCCACCACAAATTTCCACCAGGACAACGATGGTAAACATTTTTTTAACAGTTTTACTAGATTTAAACTGGCATATGCACATTTTATTTATTCACTTATGTATTTAGATATTTGCTAACCTCCCCTCACAAAAAATGGTTGTACCACAGTTTACATCTAAATAAGGCAATACAAAACATAATATATAACAAGAAAAACAAAACAATTTGCATCAGTGAGATTTGCATTTCAATAGGCATTGTGGTGGGAGGCTCTGCCCAGCTTGCTTGCCCCACAAAATGATGGTGGCACACATGAAGGACAAAATCTAGTTCCGATGGTGACAAAGGTCTCAATCCCTTATCCAATGATTTTTTACAAAACTCATTTTTTTGTAATTTAATTTTTATTGTTTTCATTAATAACACATACAGTATAACAACATTACAATAATCAATCAAATGCATTTGCTCCGCCAAGCTCGTGACTTCCCTCCCTCCCTCCCTCCAATTGGTTTTCTATTTCCTCATAAATTGTACACGCTTTTCTATTGTCAGTTTCTGCCCCTTGATACATATCAAGTCCTTCTATTTGTCTATGGTCAGATACTATTATTATGTTATGTTGCAGGATTTATGTCAGTCCTGCTAGTGTCTTCAACTTTTAACATTTTTACAACGACCTCTTAAATATTCAGTAAATTTACTCCAGTCTCTCTGGAATTTCTAGTCGCCTTGGTTCCTCATAGTCCTCACAGTCAGTTTGGCCAGCTCCACATATTCCATCATCTTCATCTGCCACTCTTGATTTTTTAAAAAACCTTTATTGAGACATGACACGAGAGTGCAATTTTAGTCAAAGGCAGGGATCCTGCTCAAAGTTTATTTGAAATTTCTACTACAACTGCTCACACTGCCAAAGAGGTAAGCTATGATTTAAGTTAAGTACAGTTGTACCCTTGGTTCTCGAATGGAATCTGTTCCGGAAGTCCATTCGACTTCCAAAAACGTTTGAAAACCAAGGCGCGGCTTCCGATTGGCTGCAGAGCTTCCTGCACTCAACCGGAAGCCATGGAAGCCACATCAGATGTTTGGCTTCCAAAAAAACGTTCGCAAGACTTGTCCAAGAATAAAAGTCTTCTGGGAAATGATTTATAATGAAATGAAAAAAGTGTTGAAAAACACATTTGTTAAAAAACCAGAAGCTTTTTTACTTGGTATAGTGAACCAAGAGGTCCCCAAGAAAGACCAAACATTTTTTATGTATGCCACAACAGCCGCTAGGATTCTAATTGCGAGACACTGGAAGACACAGGAATTACCTACGATAGAAGACTGGCAGATGAAAATGATGGACTATATGGAACTCGCCGAAATGACCGGGAAACTCCGAGACCAGAGGGAAGAAGCAGTGGAAAAAGACTGGGAAAAATTTAAAGTTTATCTAAAAAACTATTGTAAGATTTAAAGATTGGAAAAAGCTGGAAGAAAGGATAGCTTACAGATTTGAAAATTAGGTTTAAGTATGAAGATTATGACTATATGTTAAGATATTCATAAGAAAAGAACATAAGTGATTGTAAACAATATTTTAAGATGTCAAGAAATTACTAAAGATGATTTACAATGAAACGCAGTAGGGGGGGCGAGAGGAAGTCACCCCAACATGATTGGACATAATGAAGGGAAATTATGATAGTTGTTTGTTTCTATGTAGTTTGTATTTTGTTTTTATGTATTTTGTATTATGTTTTTTATATTGTTTGTTAAAAACCCAATAAATATAATTTAAAACAAAACAAAAACAAAAAAAGTTCGCAAACCGGAACACTCACTGCCGGGTTTGCGGCGTTCAGGAGCCAAAACGTTTGAGTCACAAGGCATTCGAGAACCAAGGTACAACTGTAATGAGGTACCTTTCTGGCCATTTTTATCTGGCCTCTCCATGCAGGCCATCTTTGGCAGGTAGATGGGACAATCCACATGATGTCATTATGTCACCACATGATTGGCAGGTGGGTTCTCTCATCCCACTGCCAAAGTACCTTGAATGGGGTTCCCAAGTGCTCAGCGACCAGCTGACAGTTGTGTGCTTGGTAACCAAGCATAGCTACTAGCGTAGCTAGCCAGGGGCGGCGGGGGGGGGGGGATCTGTACCAGGCAGCGGGGTGTGGGTGGGTGTCTGTAGGGTGGTACGGTGTCTGCTGCATTGGGGGTTGGGATTCTGTGCGACAGGGGAGCCTGTGGGTGGCAAGGCTGCTCCTGGGCATTTTGGGCACAGCCACTTCCTTTCCCTGAAATTGGCAGCTGCCCTAAAAAAAGGCCCTGGTGGGGGTTGCTACGATGCTGAGTATGTCTAGTGATGGAGAGCAGAGAAAGAAACCTGTATTTTGCAGACATTGGAAGCAAATGGGGCTGCCCCACCTATATGGTATAAGGGGCTCAGACAGGGATTCCCACCACCACCAAAAATGTTGGGGAAAGGTTGAATCAAGAAAATGAAGAATGTCCTGATAGAATAAGCTCAGCTTCACATATGCAACTTATAAAAGGAATAAAAATAGAATAAAACAGGCAGAACCTGAAAAGTCAGTCATGGCCATTTATTAGTGTTACCAGTGGTATTCTAATCAGTAGTGAGTAATTTTACAAGGGAACCTTATCTAAACACCCTCTCTGCTTACTTTAGGGTTCAATAAATGTTACCTGTGCTAGCTTCCTGCTCTTCAGTTTGTCACATAAGTACTAAACCGAGAAAATAGACAGATGCTGAGCATATATTATGTAATAGATTGGATACATTTAAAGAACACTACCAGAAGATATTTGTTGCATCGAAAATAACAAAATCTGGTTTTAAAAAAAAATTATTCTCCACACCATTGTTTATTTTGATAATGATGAAATGTGTCTGCCAGCTGAATATCCTTTGTTAAAATACTTTTAAATCACATTTCGGGGCTTTTGCCCTCACGAGGTAGTGTACAAGAAACACCACATATTAAAACTCCCTCCTGCCTTACGCATTTTGATAGATTTATTTTTTACAGTGACTGTTTTTTCCTCTTCAGACTGAACATGATGATGTATGTATTGTGTGTAAGAAAGAAGATTCACTGATATGCTGCAGTTCATGTCCCAGATGCTTTCATGAAGATTGCCATATTCCGAAAATATCTGCTGAGAAAAGGTAGTTTCTCCACCTCAATTTCTGTATTAGGGTGACCTATGAAAGTGTCAGGAAACCCCTGTATTAACAACATCAGTATCTTGCAACTAAAGCATCAGCTACATTTGCAAAGTCACACAACATGAATTGTAGCCCATGACTCAGGCTAAAACTGCATCTATTTGAAGCCCAACAATAACTTGCGAAGCTCTAGGCATCACAACTGTGGACATCTGAATTAATGTTGGCAGCAGTGTGGTTTGCATTTCACGCCAATTCTCATATTGTTCTCATGTTGAGTTAAGGTGCAAGTCTGTATAAGGAAAGCTGCACAGATTAAACCATCTTGTAACAGGTTAATGAATATTAGCTAAGGTAAACTGACAAAACTATAACAGTAGTTTTCAGTAATATGTTATAGCCAACTGAGTAGCATTACTTTCTTTTATAGAACACCTAGTTCCCATTGGTGCTTATTATTGATTATTATGACTAACCAGGGCTGGCCCACCCATGAGGCAAGGGGAGGCAACTCCCTAGGGGCCAAGCTGCCTTTGCCCCACCCCCCAATAAAAGATGAGGGAGCTGAGCACCCCAAAAATTGATGGGCATTGCCATTCAAATGGGGTGTGTGTACTGCATCATGTGTTTGATTATGCAGGGTGGGGCTTACCTGCCCCCCCATATTTTATTCAAGTTGGCCCCCTAGACAGCAGGATCCACAGGGGCAGCAGATCTGGCTTCAAATAAATGCTCCTTGAAGGCTGGTTATTATGTCCCCTCGGCAGCCTACCCTGTGCCACCTCCATAGCAGCCTCCTAGTGAATAGGAGATACTGCTACTCTTCTCCCATACCTAGGGAGGAAATGGCAGGGTCTGCCCTCTGGGGTCTCCTGGGATCTGCACCCACCTGGCATGAGTCAGAGTGAGCCCCTTTCCCCCTGCCCCTTGACAGCTTTTGATTTCCACTTCAAACATCAGGTAAGATTGATTTCCTTTGATTCAGGTATTCTGTTTCACGCATCAGGTAAGGTTGATTTGATTCCCTCCTAGTTCCCAGTGTAGATATTCACTCACCCCCTCAGGTGCCAAGATGTATTGGACTGGCCCTGTGACTAAACCCTTTTCTTCTGATTGGTTCTGATGCTTACTCAGCCAAGGATCTGTTATCCTATGTCTTTTTCTGAAAGCATTGTTTGTTTAAGAATGACCTGGCTGTATGGCAAACGTGCAGAACTAATCATAAAAAATAATAATCAACAACTACCAGTGTGGCAGTATTAAATGTAAAGTGCATTCAGTGGTATTATCACACTTTGTTCTGCTTTCCAGAAAAAGGTGGAAATGCACCTTTTGCCGATACGAAAAACCAGCAAGTGACCATCCCCGTGAAGAGCACCTGGTTCTGAAATGGCAGATTCGTGGCAGGACAATTGTGGTGAGTTACATCAACCTTTTCTATTTCAGTTAAATGACAGACAACATAGCAAAAATAGGGCTGGGACATTACCGTAATTGCTTAAAAATCTGGGATGATCAAAACCTTCTTTCCCATTCATTAAGCCTTAGAGGAAACCACTATCAAATCTAACTCAAGGTGTTAACACTAGCATAAAAGCCCTAAATGGCTTAGGACCCAAATATCTAAAAGACCGTCTGTCAGGGTTTATAGGTTCAGAGTCAATCCAAGTCCCCCAACAGGTATGGTGCTACCACCCCCTTCTTACAGAGGATGCCTGTGGCTCACTGAGCCCTTATGAGATTCCAGAAAGTAAATCACCATTTTCTGATGCCTGAAGCCTCCAGCAAAAATGAGGTTTTCAACCTTTTTGGGTATATGGCTCCCTTGACCAACTACATTCTTTCTGTAGCACCCCTTTGGACTCAGGAGTCCAGTTATGTCACCCTTTGCCTGCAGAGCCGGAAGCATCTCACCCTTTTTCAAACACCCTCCCTCCTGGAGGGGTCCCTCAGCCTCCTCTCCTGTCTTGTCTCCTTGGGAGTCCTCCAGGCAGCCACTGCTGCTGCCCCTGATCTCTGAGCTTCACCCCCTGCCCCAAAGAGAGGTGCTTCCTCACACTGCCCCACAGGGGCCTGGGAAGCCCCCCAGCCAGCCAGCCCCAAAGGCACCATTTGCCTGAGGAGCTTGTAGCCAGGGCTGCTGCAGCAAAGAGTTGTGCAAGCCTTTGGGAGGCAGAGACACAAGAGGGCATCAGAGGAAGGGAGGGAAGGCAAGAGGGACAGAGGCCAGTGTTGCCCGCAGCACCCCTCACCATCATTCAAGGCACCCCAGGGTGCCACGGCACATTGATTGAAAACCGCTGACTTACACAAAAGCCATATGTGACTAAAGAGATCTGAGGCACTGTGTTTAGACCAGGCGTAGGCAATGTTATCCGGCCGTGGGCCGGATCTGTCCCATGGAGCTCGTCCGTGGGCTGGACATGCTCAGTGTGATGCCGGAAATCGCATCTGCGCATATCCCCTGGTGCCAGAAATCACTTCTGCGCATTCCCAGAAGCAATTTTCGGCATCAGGGCATGTCTCTGGCACCAGAAATCGCTTCTGCGCATGCCCAGATGCCTACGCAGATGCGATTTCCAGTGTCTGCGTGAGTCCCCGTGCCGTGCCGGTAACCGGATGGCTCGTGGGCCGGTTAAACGGCCTCCATGGGCCGGAGGTTGCTGACCCCTGGTTTAGACCAAGGCAAGGCTCCAAATCAACACACCAAAGTATATTTAAGATTACTAAAATAGCAGCAATATGGACCAACATCGCTAGCTTTGCTTATCAAAGTTATTGTTACTGCTCTATTAAAAAACAAATAAGATGGGCTTGCTAGAAAAGAGGGTCTTGGAAATCCTGGTTTTAGCACCATCATGAAATACGGTAGTTGATCTTGTGCTCTTTCAGTGTTGATATTATTGTTTTTGCCAAAGTTCTAAAGAAAAACATGCATCAGAATAAAATTAAATTCAAATTTTATGTTAAATTTTGTTTTGTACATATGCACATTTAATCAATGAACTAAGCAACTAAAGCCTGATGATTAATTACAATTTCTTAATTGATAACTAAAATCTCATTACCAAGGAAACATTATCTTGGTTGTGATATATATTAAGGACACTTCTTTGAATACAAATTTCATGCATATTTCAATGCATATTTATTGGCATGGGATCCTTATTTTATTTGAGACCCCTTAAATATCAGTTTCTTTTGTTTTATAGAAATGTGAGTTCCTGCTTTTGAAGATCTGGTGTCAGCCTAACAGTTTTCTTTTTGTTGACAATCCAGCTACAGTAAGTCTTGTTGATTACAATATTTGGGACATTGATGCAGAAGTGGCTCTTTAAAATGTTGTAAGTGCTTGAGTTGAAATTGCAGAAAATTCTACAAATATTCTTTTCTGATGTGCTGATTTAACAGATACAAAATTATAATGACTTTGTAAAGAGACCCATGTGGCTCAAGCGCATAGCAAAAAAGTTGCATGAACAAAAGTACAACACAGTGGGAGATTTCATAAGAGATATGCGCCTGATGTTCAAAAATTTCCAGAAGTTTTATAAGGTAAGCTACAGTCTCTCTTTTCCCTACAGTTCCTTGCCAGTGCATTTTAAAGATGCAGGAGTGGGTGGAGGAGGTAAACTTATATTTCCATTCTAATTGAAATTAAAAACAAAATCATCAGGGCGGGGAAAAGCCAAAGGTGATTTAGTCCATTTTCCATTTCTTCCTCCCTCACACATGCTCACAACCTCTCTCACAATGATCACAGTATCTCATAGTCAGCAATCCTCATGCATTTCCCAAGAATCCCACCTGGCAGTGGCGGAGCAAGCCGATTGAGCTCCTGGGGTGGTGCCAGTGTGGTGTAGTAGTTAAGAGTGGTAGTCTCGTAATCTGGTGAATGTCTCCGCTCCTCCACATGCAGCTGCTGGGTGACCTTGGGCTAGTCACACTTCTCTGAAGTCTCTCAGCCCCACTCACCTCACAGAGTGTTTGTTGTGGGGGAGGAAGGGAAAGGAGAATGTTAGCCGCTTTGAGACTCCTTCGGGTAGTGATAAAGCGGGATATCAAATCCAAACTCCTCCTCCTCTGCACCCAGGGCTGGGGCCAGCCATCTGCAGGGGTGGGGCCAGCCGCCCGCAGGGCGGGGCGAGCTGGGGCAGGATGCTCTGCAGGGCCTCTGAGGAGTCTGCCTACCTCCTCCCACTCAGCCGCCCTGCAGCTGAGGGGGAGGCAGTGGGCAGACCGTTTGGGCAGCGCGGAGCCTGCAGGCGCTCAAGCCACCGTGTCACTCCCAGGAGAGACGCGTGGCTCGGGCGCGCTGCAGGCCCCACAGTGAGTGCCACCTGGCATTTTGTCACCTCAGTGGTAACACCCTGGGTGGCCTGCCTCTGTCGCACTCCCCTTCCTCTGCCACCTGGAACCCCTTTTGTCTTTAAAAGCTTGGTGAATGTCTGTGGTTATTACAGTAAAAGTAACTCGTAACTTGTGTGCATTAAGCTTCATGCACTTGACAGCAAATAATACAAATAAATTAATAGGAGATGGGCATCTGGGGGGAAAGACTTTGGTAATCCCACCTGCCATTGAACCCAATGTGTTTTGACTATACACGATTTTGGCTTTATGCTCTATCCTCAGAATGTAACCCTTGTGTAAATTGAGAGTCATCTGTATAGATAACTGAGAATCTACTATTTCATAGCACTGGTGCACAAGAACCTGAATTGTCTAGTAGAGCAGGACAGCAGAAATATTTAAATAAATAGCTTCCCTTGCTGTAAATGTTTTGAAGCAAAATGGTAAAATTTAAGCAAATAAAGCAACAAGCTCCACACATATCAAAATGAACTTTTTTTTTCTAGGGCAATGACATGGCGGAATATGGAAGAGAACTGCAAGCTGAATTTGAAAACAGCTTTCGGGAAGTGTTTTCTATTCTGTAACAGATTTCTTAAATCCATGTGAGCCAGTTTCTCAGCTAACCAGCTTTCCATGCATTATGTACAAATTGGATTTCTGTAAAAGTAATACTTTATGCCAAATTTTACAAATGGTGCTTTATATATGTATAACTTCATTTTTATTACTCAGGAGGATACATAATGCTACCTGCATTCTTTAGGATTTAGAAATTGAATTGCCATGGGGGTTTTAGGTGGGTTTGCAGGAAGTACTGGGAAAATTTATTCTACAGGTATGTATTCAAATTATTTGGCTAAAGAGTCAGATTTATAACATGGTCATAGCAATAGTTTCTTCCATTTCCTTAGCTTAATCCAGTGCTTTTTTCCTTTAAAAATGTTTAGGGGTACTCTCATTTTCCTACTCATATTGAAATACTGCCCCTCAATGAGGCCAAACTTAGATTCACAAAATGTTTAGGGGTATGGATACCCCTATGTCCCCCCAGAAAAAATGCACTGGCTTAATCCCACCCACTCCCCACAACCACTAGCTGTGGGCAAGGTGAGAAAAGCAGGTCCAGAGGTTCCAGCTGTTGCAAAACATTGCAGCTAGATTGTTGAGGGGAACAGATTATCTCCCCCACGTAACTGCAGAGAGCCAGTGTGGTGTAGTGTGGTTAAGAGCGGTAGACTCGTAATCTGGTGAACCAGGTTCGCATCTCTGCTCCTCCACATGCAGCTGCTGGGTGACCTTAGGCTAGTCACACTTCTTTGAAGTCTCTCAGCCTCTCAGCCCCACACACTCACCCGAAGGGGACAATGACAATAAAAATATATTCTATATTGTGTTTGTTGTGGGGGAGGAAGGGAAAGGAGAATGTTAGCCGCTTTGACACTCCTTTGAGTAGTGATAAAGCGGGATATCAAATCCAAACTCCTCCTCCTCTCTCAAAAGTCTGCAGTGGCTATCTATATGCTAGCAGCCCAGGATCAATATTCTTATAATGCAGGCATCCCCCCCCCCCCGCTTATGTGTGTGCCACTCACACATGACCTTGTATATGTGTGGTGCTGGGAAATAAATAAATGGAATCATGCCAGGAAAGGATGGGAGAGCGCTGGAGAGTCCTCCTGACTCACCAGGAGACTCTCTCCGAAGCCTGAAGAGGACATAAGTGAAGGCGGAGGACGTTCGAAAGAGTCCTGAGATGCAGTGGAGCTTTGTTTAGGCTACCTAGCAGCAGCTGCCTCCAGCCTCCAGCCTCCAACCTATCCTCCAATCTCCAGCCAGTCCCAACTCTAGTTGAAGAGAGAGTTGTGGGGAGAGAGTGAGAGAGAGAGAGAGAGCAGAAGACCAGGCTCAACAACTTTCGGGTTTTCCTAAGAAAAAAGCTCAACAATTTTGGGTTTTCCTTAAAAAAACTCAACATCTTTAGGGGTGTCCGGATTTTTCCTACTTGAAATATGGCAACCCTAACTTATGTGCACGAGGTCCAGAACATAACACCCATATAATTGGGTGAAACCTAAAATTTACAAGGCCCTTAACAATTTGGGTTCAGGATACCTCAAGGACCACCTAATCCCTTATATCTCTGCCTGATCAGTGTGGTCTTCAGAAGTCACCGTTAATGGCACGGCTCAGATGCACGGCTTGGATTCGCTAGGAGATGTGCATTTTTTATTCTGGGTCCAATTTTATGGAACTCCCTTCCAGTTGAGGTCAGACAGTCTCCCCTCTTTTGAACTTCCAGCACATACTGCATTTCTAAAAACAATTCCAGTGGGTGTATAAATGTATGTGAAACTAAGTAAGAGAGTTAGGACAGCAGACAGGGAGAGAGACTTAGTGACAGAGGGAAGGCAGAAGTTAAGGGAACGCTACCAGAAAGTGATTCAGCACAGAAAGTATAGAGAGAGCAGGAAGGTCAGAGACTTAGAAGTTAAAGCTTGCTTAAATAAAGGTTTTCTGTTTTGTTTTATAGTACCCCTGCCTGATCCTTAGTGATGATTAACACCACTTGAAACAGTGGACATTTTAACTGAAGTTTCAATTATAATTTCAATTGATTTTTATTTTTTGTACTGCATCTTTGTAAACTGCTTAGAGACTATTGTAGTTAAGCATATGCAAATTCTTGAAATAAATAAATAAATTTATGCTATCTGGACAAACTTTATTTTATATGCATCTAATATCAATATGCAAGAACACCTATTGATTGGTGCCTCAGAAATATGAAAAGGTTAAAGGTGATATGGGTGATGCATTTATTTTGTGTCTCTTGCACCAATTGATAATTACTATTTTTTCCTTTCATTTCCTGTATATAATGCCCCTAGGAGTCCTACGGGGGGGGGGGGAGATGTTAATAAAACATTTAAAAAATGAATTATGCATTTCTACAATTCAAAGTAACAATGATAATAACATAGACATTTTACAATACCGGTAAGTGAACTAGCAAATTCACAAGCTACGAATTCCAAAGTGCTTTCATGGAATGGAAATGGAAATGCTTCCAATTAAGGTGCCTAAAATCTGTAGCCACTGCTGAATTCTTGAAAGCATCCTCCCTGCAAAAATTAATTGTAGGATAAACACTAGTGCTGTGTAGTTGATCATTCTGAATACCAAATAATGAACTGATTTGATTTGTACCAGACCTGAATTTGGTAGACAAAGCTCTGTGCAAACTGAATCGCATAAATATGGAGCAATCTGTTGTGATCCAGATCTCAGAATGGTCTCCAAAGTGTTGCAATTATTAATTACACCACCACCATATAAGGAAAATACAAGGGACAGATGACAGGGGATAGAGAGCTATACTTTGTTCACTGAGAACTCTACTTTCCAATCCAGGGCCAGAATCTCACCCAACACTCTTCAAACACAAGGCTGGGGAGTGGGGTGCGGTGGTGGTGGTGGGAGATGCAGCTGCTTTCTATGCCTATTAGTAGTGTGTGTGTGTTTCCCCATAAGTCCTGGGAGTATGTAGTGGTACACAATCCAGGGACAAAAATGTATGATGTCAAAAACTTTGGTCAGTGTTGCATGAGGAACAAAAAATAAAAATCAATTGAAAGGTGAAGTTGGTCTTTGAAGACAAGTAAATGCAAGTAAATTAAATTTATGCCACTCTTCATCCAACAATCGCAGGGCAGTTTACAGCATAAAAACACAAAATGCATAACGTACGACATCACCACACTTTAAAATGCATTGAAAAATATCTACCACCAACTTTATCACTTTTTAGATGCCCTGACAGTGAGGGAAAAGGTAAGTGAAGTATTGTGAGGCTTTGGTAATATATTTAAGCGATCTTGTGAATCCACTCCCAGACCATGTCTTGCACTGCAGAATACTTCATTTCTTTCTGGTGCAATGTTATATTGGCACTGGCATGCAGCATTCTAGGTTGCCTAGTACATACACATCAATTCTGCAATTCTATTCTGACTAATTCTGATATAATGAACAGGTAGGAGATGGAGAAAAGTATATCAGTAACTGGAGGCATATATGCGTGTAGGATGGTCAGATTAAAAAAAAAAAAACACCATGTGGTTTGATATGCCATAACACGCACAAGCTCAGATAATAATATGCACCACTTCAAAAAGTTGAGATGAGACTAGCAAGCTTTCTACACAAAAACACACCTGACCTGCACTGAGTGGAAGAAGTCCTTCTCTGCAATGAGGAAAAGGCAAAAGGGAGAGAGAGAGAGAATGTGTTGTTTAATCACTGTTTTGCAAAACTGCAAAGGGGTGGAACGAAACTAGCACTTTCTATACAAACATCTCTTGCAGGAAGTGTCATCAGGAAACAGACAAAGCTCAAGGTACAGAAGGAATTCTTTTTAGCTTTCACTACTGCTTTTTATATGGGGACTAGAGAATGCAATTATTGTTGAATATTTAAATTGTGTGGTCATCCAGTGATATTGTACATGCCTTTATGCACGAATGTGCTGGCTTTCTGTTATAATGTGGAATCTGCTGTTCTAATGTCTGGAAAGAAAATATTATACATGCACAACAGCCTTTTTTTCTGAATAGCAGGAGTATTAAAGCCATTCTGCTACCTTCCTATAGTTATCCAATAATATAGTCAGGAAATATGGAAAAGGTCTTTAAAATAAAGAAGCTAGTTTTGCACATCCTAACGGGCTCAGTCCAAAAATTAATTAGTGAAGCTTTTTCAAGCATTAACCTAAATGGCAGGAATAGATTCACTTCACCTGCTTAATTTCTTTTCAGCCACAGAAGTAGGGACCCCCCCCAAAGGCATTGGAACACTACAGTCCTCCCAACTTCAGATGCTGAATGCATGTGTGAGTGCAAGTATTTGAAAATCTGGGAAATGGGGTGTGGAGAAGGCTTCTCAGCTTTTTCACTGGCTGAAGAATGTGTCATCATGGAGAATACAGCAATGAATCCATTAACATGCTAGTACCCTGAGTGTGAGCAAACAGAAGAGGCTGAATCTGCAGCCAGTTATAACTGTGCCCCATTCTTTCCACCACAGTCAAATGATTTGCCAAGCACCAGTATTTCAATCTTGTCTGTGTCAAGCTTCTTCAGCAAGTTCTTCTATTGTGGGATCAGCTACAGTACTGACAAACCAGCACTGTAAGACAGATAAAGTGAGAGAGATTAAGGATTTAGGAATTAGTACTGTATCATGATTCCCAAGGATGTAGCACCTTAGACACATACAGTGGTACCTTGGTTCTCAAACACCTTGGTTCTCAAACAACTTGGAACCCAAAACAAAATAAAAAATAAAAAAATTCCTTCTGTTTCAGTGTATCTGAAGAAGGACTTCTGTTTCACTGTATTTCTGTTTCACTGGACTTCTGTTTCAGTGTATCTGAAGAAGTGTGCATGCACACGACAGCTCATACCAAGAACAAACTTAGTTGGTCTCTAAGGTGCTACTGGAAGGAATTTTTTTTTTTTGTTTTGTTTTGGCTATGGCAGACCAACACAGCTACCTACCTGTAACTGGAACTTGGAACCCAAACACTGCAAACCCGGAAGTAAGTGTTCTGCTTTGCAAACTTTTCCCGGAAGCTAAACGTGCTCCGTTTTGAGTGTTACGCTTCCAATTTGAGTGCCACGCTTCTGTTTTGAGTGCCTGGGATCATCTGTATGTAAAGCAGAGACTGTACCACAGAGCTGTGGCCTTTCCCTTTCCTGTGGTTGAGTTCTATCTCTGTAGAACCACTCAAAGGAAAAATATCCCAAATGGTGGTGAGAGAATATGCATAGCTAAAGGTATGGTACATTTGCACTTAGCATGTGTGACACAGCACTATTATGTGGAATATGTTCTTTTGTTGCACACATCCCATGACAGAATAGTGCCTTGTTTTCCCGTCTTTTATTTTAAATCATCCCGTACAGTTGAAATACCAGATCAAATTATGCTGGGTAGATCACATCAGTAAATGTTATTGTCCTTAACTTGAGATTTAAGTCTATACCAGTGCAAGGCAAGCTCAAGTTTGCCCTTCAACATCCTACACACCAAGTCACCACAAGAGGAGTTGTGAGGAAGATGAAGATATGGAGTTACATCCATCTAAACAGAGAGAGCAACATCTGGGTATCAGCTGATTAGACATTGATGATTTTATTTTAAGTCACTTCTTACACCCAAAACACACTAAAGTCGTATGGCTGAATAGCTGTGATATTGAAGCACATATTTGGAAGTGATGCTATTTTTTGGTACTCTGAAAAATTCACGAAGAGCAAAGCTCCACTTATTGGGCTGCATCCATGATTCTCTCTCCACTAGATCAAGGGTTCTTGCTGTAATGGACTGGTGAGTTTTAATGTTGCCTAACAGAGGAATCCAACGCAACAGCTGTGCTAGTGGAAACTTGTTGTGCAACTGATTGTGTAATCTGTTTTACCGCAAAGTTACCACCATCTTGCTTATGCATTCTCTTGCACAACAGCATTCTACCGTTGCAAAATATTTCACCAGCAAAACAAGTATGCTTCTAGTTTAGTACTACATTGGATGCACCCCATTACAGCACTTCCTCTTTTTTTGCCCCAATCCTTGTTGTTCAGCACATTTTAAAGCTGTGTTAGGGAACCTCTGGCCTTTTAAAGCTTCTTTCAAAAGCTGGTAGAAGTTTTGATTTCAACTTCAGACCTTGATTAGAAACCACTTCTTCTAACTTGCAGGAAGTGGGCCTGATATCCATGGGAGTGGAAAGCCAAAGCAATTAGAAACAGAAACTTCTGCAAGACATCAGATGATCGCCTTAAATTGCTCACCTCCACTACCGGTAGATTTAAACTTTCCACTTCCGGGAGAGAAAGGCCCTGCATGTATCGTGAAGGTAATAAGCCTATCAAGCAGTATTCAGAATTACCTCGTTAACTTGCTAAATCCATGGATGAAATATGGAGGCTATCAGTGTAGTAGCTAAGTTCCACATCCACTGATGAAGATAACAAGCCTCTGAATGCCGATTACTAGGAATCATAAGAGTGAGGGTGTGGCTGCACAGGTGCTGTTTGCAGGCCTCTCACAGACACGTGGGTTGGCATTGGGTGGCTATTGTGAGAACAGGATACAGTGGTACCTTGGTTCTCAAACGCCTTGGTACTCAAACAACTTGGAACCCAAGCACTGCAAACCCGGAAGTAAATGTTCCGGTTTGCAAACTTTGTTAGGAAGCTGAACATACTCCGTTTTGAGTGTTACACTTCTGATTTGAGTGCCACCAGCGGCGTAGGAAGGGGGGGGTGCGGTGGGTGCGGTACACTCCGGGTCACTGAGGAGGGTGACAAAATGGCAAAAATATGTGTTTTTTTTTAAATAAAACAAATTGGGCTCACACTTTAAAAAAAAAATAATATTATTATTTTTAAAAAAGTTTAATAACTTCACCTGGCAATTAATTAACCTCAACAAGTCAACATACCGTGTTTCTCCTATTTTAAGACACCGTCTTATATTTTTTTTCCCTCAAGAAAATGCACTATGGCTTATTTTGAGGGGATGTCTTATTTTTATTATGTAAGCCCAGCCCCGCGTTTTCCTTGGCGCCCTCCAGAACTGCGCCTATAACTATGGCTTATTTTCGGGTTACGGTTTATATTTCGCAAATGCGAAAAAATCCTGCTATGGCTTATTTTATGACTATGTCTTAAAATAGGGGAAACAGGGTAATACGTATTGAAACTTTTTAGTTCAGTCAACAAACGTAACGAAGTGTCTGAACTCGACGCTGTGTAGTGGATGTGGATGTTGACTTGTTGCAGTTAATTAATTGTTTTTGCTAGGCAAAACACTCAAGGAGTGTGCAATGGAGGGCTGTGTTATATGCAGTGCTATTCTTCTAGACAAAGACGTGCCAGAACTCACAATGACTTTCTTCCTTGTTCTCTTATAATGGCAATGGTGCCCACCTGAGAGTTCCAGTGAGTTCTGGCTGAAAAAAAGCTCTGGTTATATGTTTCATGCACATTTAATGCTGTGTTTAAGTCTGTTGTGGGTTGTTGTTGATTTTTTGTATGGGGACAGAACTGGTGTTTTCCCACTGGGTGTGGTGGTGACTGCATCTGGAGCTATAAACCTCCTGATTTATGAAATCTGAGTACCTGCCTGTGTAAATATGTAAACAGGGCTGCTTACAACACAGAGAGAGCCATAGGTGCTGTGAGATGCCAGCATGCAGAGAACGGAGAGGGTACATTTTGAATTTAGCAGTGAAAACTATGTTTAAATTCTCTCTGGGATTAGGATTAGAGGGAGAATGTTTTAAAGAACTGAACGACTGCTAGTTCTTTTTTTTACTTTGCAACATTTAAGTGTTTAAGACTGATTTTTTTTTTTCTGCAGTAAAGCTTTTAAAAGTATTTTTTTGCCTACAAGAGTCCAGATTTTGGATTTCCATTGTACAACTCTAAAAGGGTGTGGAGGCAATGTTGTCTAGGGAGAACTGGTGTGGCTGGGGAAAGTCCAGAGGGCCAGAATGAAAGGCATAGAGGGCCACAACCAGTCCCCTGGCCTCAAGTTCCCCATCCATTGTATAAATTGAGGGGAAATACTGTACCTCCTTGGGGCAAAGTGTGAATGTGATCCAGGCAAAGATGAGATTAGCTGAAGAATGGAAGCACCTTTCAGTGATGCAGAATTCTTGATTTAGGGTAAATTGTATCATAATACTTTCTCACATCCCAGAGAGTGAGCCAATGTAGCCTGTTTATTCTGCTTGCGTTTAAATGTAAAGGTAAAGGGACCCCTGACCATTAGGTTCAGTCGTGGACGACTCTGGGGTTGTGGTGCTCATCTCGCTTTATTGGCCGAGGGAGCCGGCATACAGCTTCCAGGTTATGTGGCCAGCATGACTAAGCCACTTCTGGCGAACCAGAGCAGTGCACGGAAACGCCGTTTACCTTCCCGCTGGAGCGGTACCTATTAATTTACTTGCACTTCGTGCTTTCGAACTGCTAGGTTGGCAGGAGCAGGGACCAAACAACAGGAGCTCACCCCGTTGCAGGGATTCGAACAGCCAACCTTCTGATTGGCAAGCCCTAGGCTCTGTGGTTTAGACTACAGTGCCACCCACGTCCCCTTAAAAGGTAAAGGTAAAGGGACCCCTGAGCATTAGGTCCAGTCACGGACGAATGTCCACTTCACCTCTCCACATGTAACACTGACAAAAGTTTTTAAGACAACACATTTTTGTCCCTGGACTGTGTATAGTCATGCACTCGCAGGTCTTGTGGATACACAAGACAAGCTACTAATAGTGTACTTCTTTGCTCCTCCCGGAACATAATTTGTTGTTTATAAAGTGCCCAATAATGCTAGCACCTCATCACATATATGGTTGGTACAGTGTTTTTCCCCCCAGGAGATGGGAGCCACTATTTCATGTATTTTTGGTCAAACCTTTTATTACCCTTTTTAATAGTTGTATCCTCTCTTTGATTCCAGCTGCTCTTTCCTATGGAGAAGAAGAGTGACCTGTGGCTTCTCAGCTTCCCACCACAGCCTGCTCTCCATGACACTGTTTCAGTGAGGCTGCTGAAATTGGATGGATAGCCTCTTCCAAAGCCAAGCAGCACGGTTCCAACAGAGGGTGGGGAGGAGGTTGCAGCAGAGCTGGACCAGTGCAAAGTGAGAAGGAAACCCTCACGTAAGAAAGAGAATAGAAGGCTGCAGGTTTGCATGGTGGTGTGGTGAGTTTTGTCGTGCCCCACCTGATGTGGCCTTACAACCCAGCTGTGGGTCCTTCAGTCTGTGGGTTGAAGGCATAAGGTGTAGATTAAATTGCAGAAGGTGGTGCATAAGAGCATGCCTTGGGGTCATATTGTTATGACCCAGTTTGAGAGTCAGAACTTGTCAGGGGGCTGCATCCTTCCTCCAGCCCAGCGTTAAGCAGCTACCGAGAGCAGCCCCCGATCTTAAAGACAGATTCCTCCAGTTCCCCTTCCGGCCCAAGCAGTGGAGAAGGGGGGTTGGTGGAGAGGCTCCAGTTAAACAGGGAGAGACCTCGTTACGAAGAGGGGGAAAGGAAAAAGCGGAGAACTAAGTGTTTCCGCTTTCCTCGATGGGCTTCCTGGCGGGAGAGTAGACGAACAGCAGTTTCGGAATCTGATGATGACGGATGAGGAGGTTTTACGACCTGCTCCGCTTGTAAAGCAATTAGTTTAGATTAAAACCTTGAAAGGCTTGATGGATTGGTCTCTTCTTTCGTGCAACCTAATTAAGAAGACAGCCCAGGTCTTCTGACAGAACTGGATTGTGAACTTTAAAACAACAGCATTGCTGTGTGTGCCAAGGTGATCAGGCCTCAGACACACAATTCAGGATCTCTCTTTGCAAGGAAGTATATAGACAAATAGCCAGACTAAAGTTGAAAAGCTTTATTTCCTGATCAAACATTTTCAGACTGAGCAGACTAACCCTAATCCATACACATACCAAGGATGGAGTGATACTTATACATACAAAGGATCCCGGCCAGTGATCCTTGCAGCAAGAAAAAATAGAAAAAGGCCGAGGCATGAGAAAAATAGAAAAAGGCCGAGGCATGAGAAGGTGTTGCAGACACATTTGGCGCTATGGACAAGGCCAGCCCATCCATGAGGTCAGGTGAGACGACTGCCTCAGGCGGCAGGATCCACAGGTGTAGCAGATCCCAATGTTGATACTTATTCCCCACTTGTTCCTGATGTACATCTTCACTCACCCCTTGTTTCCTGGCTGGGAGGGAGGCACAATTTGGTGGTTTGCCTCAGGTGTCAAAATGTCCAGCACTGGTCCTGTCACACAGGTTTGCTGTGTGGCCTTCTCCCAAATAACACTGAGACAGAAGTTTTACATGGACAAAGATGGGAAGCAAAGTCCTCTCTGACATGATCCAGAATGTTCCAAGCTCAGTTCTTTGTTCTTAGCCCGTGTAAACAAACAAAAAACCTTCCAAATGCATCCACATATACACATCCTTTCAAATATGCTGTCACTAAAGAGTTGCTAAGGACATTTTGGCTTGGTATCAAGGTTACTGCTAGGTTTTCAGTCTATCTGGGTCATAGGCACTTAACTTTAAAATGAAAAAATAGGGTAAAGTTAAGAGGTTTTAAAAACAGCAAGCAAGTTAGCACCTTTTGGGATGGATGGCTCACAAGTCTGAAGATGGATTAATTTAAGAAATTGCTTACACTTCCCAAATTTTCTTTTCACATTTATCTTCCACTACTTTTCCATCTACTGAAATTTCCAGACCCTAAAGGGAGACGATATTATAACATTCACTTTGATATATATATGGAAATTATTGCTTGATTTAGTTCTATTTTACCATTGCTTCAGGTACCATGCCTGTCAACAACCAACTTTGCATTATAAAGATGTCTGCTAATGTGACATGAAGTGAACTACTTTTTCTCAACAATCTTCCTGAAAGGTCTGGGACATGAATTGTAGTATATCAGTGACATCTCTCCTCACAGCACACAGGACAGAGCACACAGGTCATCTGGCTGAAATGGAAAAGAAGAAGAAAAACACCTGTCACTGTGAAAAATAAAATTACTGAAAGCATAGGAGGGTGTGTAAGAGAGAGACAGAGGTTGTAATATGTGGTATTTCTTGTCAATATTCCCTGAAAGGAGGTTTAAAAATACTTTAATAAAGAATATTCAGTTGGCAGATATATCAACATCATAAAAATATGTAATGGCGTGGAGAAGAAAAAATAATTTGAAACAGACTTTGTTATTTTTGCTTTAACTGATAACCTCTAGTAGTTTCCTTTAAATGTGATCCTTCCTCTTTTCTCAATTCAATATTTTTGTGGAAATGAGAGGTGCAGGAAGCTAACACATGCAACATTTCTTGGACCCTAAGGTGTGTAATTAAGTGTCCCCTTGTAAATACTCTCACCACTGATAGACTGCCATTGGTAGCACTAGTAATGGTCATGGTTGGCATTTCAGCTTCTGAGTAAAGAGGATCTCTCTGTTGCCTGTTTTGGATTTCCTCCCCTCATATGTTGCATGTGTGAAGCCCATCCATGAGGTGAGGTCAAGCCATTTACCTTGGGTGGCAAATCTGACTGCCTAACCCACTGTTGTGCTGCTGCCAGTCCTGCTGAGGCCTCACTCATGCCGCTGCCACAGCACCATTTCCCTCACCGCTGCACCCTTGCCAGGCAGCCACAGGCAGCAGTGCAGTTGAAATGGCGGAGCCAGTGGCAGCATGGATGCAACAGCAGGGGCAGGGGCAGGGTCTGGATCGGCAGGGCCGTCTCGTTGTGGGGGACTGGGGGAGGGGGTGGTGTCAGGGGATTTTGCCTACGGCAGCAAAACGTCTTGGGCTGGCTCTGAAAGGGAGGCACAGAAATATCTTAAGGAATGATGTGTGTGCATGTGTGTGCCATATACGTGGAAAACACAACCATCTGGTAAGAATGTCTAGTAATTATTTACCTTCTGCATTCTTGAGGATTCCGGTCGTGACTTCAGTATTTCTCCCCACTGAAACAATCACATGTATTGGGTTTACTCTGAGGCACTCAAAATGAACTCAAAATAAATTAGATCCATAAGTAGCACCTTACTATAAATGATAGATATTTGTTTAAAAGTCGGTAGGAGAACATGTCATTCGGCCAGGACACTTTGCTACGTATCTTAAGGTGGCCATACTTGAATTATGTTTTTTTCATGCAACAACTGCGCATGAAAATTATTCACTTGTGATGCAAGATATTATACTAGTCATAAGAATACAATGTGTGGATAACTAGAAAGCCTTGATGTTGTCACCTGAAATTCTTTGGCATTAAAAGTAAAAACTGAGGCATTAAAATTACAGATTTTATACGTGAACTGCATACCTTTATTAATTCTTCTAAGGAAATCTCACCATAGTGGATACATCTTCTCCAGCATTTTGAATTTTTATATTTTCCTTTAGCCGCAAATTCTGATAGTGTGAGCCATTTTCCATCGGAACCCTTGATACATTTAGTTGAAACTCCTATGACAAACAGATAAGTCACATCAATGTTACACACCGATCCCATTTGGCAAACTTCATTGAAGAGAGAAAGAAGTTCCACCAACAGGAGATTCTTTTCCAATATCTACTTAGGAAAAAAGATATGAACAGAGATTGTGTCGTGAACTAGGGCTGTGCGCCAGATTTGGCCAAGTCTTGGGCCAAAACTGGCATATTTGGAAGGACTCTGGCATCAGACAAATTAGATTCCAACAAACACAGATCATTACAGCACTGTATGGTTCTTTTTGCAAGCCCCTTAAATGCTAGGTGGGGGTGGGTGGTCCCAGTGTTGATACAAGGTGGGTCAACCTGACACCCTCCTCCCAAATCAGAGCTATGGGGCAGATCAGAGGGGCACAGCCCTAGAATGAATGCTGGAAAGGAATTTTAGCATAGGGCTTAACCAGGGTTTCTCCAACATCTCCTTTGCACTTGGACACGGAGAAAAGGCCAAGAGGCTCCTTCTTCTCAAAGCCAGGCATTCTGGGTAACATGGGCAGGCCTTGTGCTATTGCGCAACCAAAATATTTTCATCTGCTGTTGGTATCACATTCCTTTAGTAGATGCAATCACATGTATAATTATATTATTCCAACACCATGGTTACCTGCTGTGAATCTATTCTTATATAAAACACCTTTACTTCTTCCACAGCGTACTTTCAGTGTTCGGACCTTGACATTCAAATCTTGTATTTTATTATTCTGCATGCCTTTTCCTAGATGAATCAAGAAATGTATGTCAACTGCTACAATACCCATATTTTGGCCTTCCAGAGAATGACAGAGAATGACCAGATTATTGATCCTGGTATGAAGTGTGCATTCATGTCAGAGTGAAAACAAAACACTGTGACTGCCCCAAACCTTTGCAGGCACAAACAGCACTGAAAGCAAGATTACATGTGACTGTCCTGATAGCTTTCTTAGCACAAATAAGAATGCGGTAGCGAATCAGGATGCTCTGTCCCTCATTTACAGACTTTTGTTGAACTTACTTTTGCTGAACTCAGGTTTCTTCATTTCTCCCTGGAGTTCTTTGCTGCACCCAGGTTCTGCAGCAGAACTATTCTGAGCATGCTGGAGAACTAAAGAGGACATGTGTTAGGAAAACAAGGGCATTACCACCTTAATGTTAAATTAAATGGCTAAAATGAATTGTAAATTATTTGAAGCTTATAAAAGAGCTGAGAGACTCAAGTAAAGTTCAGGTGTAAGGTCTGCACCATCTTAACAGTGTGTTTGGTTTGGTTTCTCCTAAGGTGGCATCACCAGCTTAGAACTGTTAAGTTCATGCACACACTCTCCACACCCCCATGACTTATAATCTTTCACTCTATTCAGCTCACAAAAATATACATACATTGGTTGCCTTTTTGCTACTGAGTTGAGGTTTTATTGTTGACATAGGTCACCTGAAAGTGTGTCGCCTTTAATATGGGCCTGCCCATTCACTGTCATCGCTGAAGGCCTTTTCTAATCATTATATGTCCTGCAAGCATACATCTTATGGTGGCTGGAAGGACCTTCTCCACTATGGCCTCCACATTATGGAATTATCTCCCCTTGCAGACACAATGGGCACCTATGGTGCAGGTGTTCTACCTGCTGGTAAAAACTATAGACATTCCTAGACACTAATTCTTAATACTGGTTTTACTGAGTTTTGAATATTCTGGTTCATTTTTAATTATTGTAGTGTACTCATTTTACTTTGCAAACCACCTTGCTATTTTTCACAATAAAAGGCAATCTATTGGGAAAAATAAACAAAACATATTGTTGTTGTTGTTGTTGTTGTTTCCCAGAAGACAGGCAGAAGGCTGAGGCAAAGTGAATGTATGGCTTCTATGGGATTTTGTAGCCCAAAGACCGACTGTACAATTTCTCAGTAAATGCTGATGACTTTTCTATCTTTAAGGCTTATTTTATTGGTTTAGCACAGCCAACAAGATAACTTACCATTTTCTAGGCTTTCGTATAATGGCTGTAAATCTGGATATGCTTTCAGGTTCACCTTGCAGAAGATCTCCTTTATTGCTGACACATTGGTCTGAATGCTCTCAAGGACATCGTATACCACGTTATAAATATCATTTGGTTTTGCAGTTACCTTATCACACCAATTCTAGAAAGAAACAATACAGGCTTCTTAAACATATTTAGAGCAAAAATGCAAAGTAGCTTTTCCATTTCCCACCAGATCTAACAGCAGATTACTTGGATGGTTATCCCAGCACTATCAAAGGCAGTTTTAACTTCCTTTGCCAGATTCAAATAGCCTGCACAATTAGCATCCCTCAGACCAGTTAATGTCCTTTCCTATGCTTTTTATCAATGCCAGAGAAAGCCTTAAGGCATTCGACCACTTGTTCTTCAGAAACAAGCCTGTTATGGGGTGTGTCTTCTTCGTTTTTCCCCCTGTGGCTCACATCCCCCACTAACTTGTAAGGTTTCTCCTTCAGTGCAATGTTTTTTGTTGTTATTAGAAAATTTTATATCAACTGCTCTTAAAGAAACTCAGGAGCGATGACTGGAGGCTACTTCCAGAATCCTGTGAGGAAGGTTAGGCTGGGACAGTGCAAATGGCCTATGTTCACCCAGTGAACTTCATTATAGATATCATAGAATCATAAAGCTGGAAGGGATCCTGATGATCATCTAGTCCAACCCTGACTGAGTGGAGTTGGAGTCCAGATCTTTGCATCCAAGTCTGGAACCCTGTTCACCATACTATCTCTCATGCTGTGCTCCACCTATAACCTGGAAAACCTTTCTGGTTGTACCGTAGGGACAAATATTTCAGACTCTTAGTTTAGATGGACTTCACTTGTCCAGGTGGGGTTTTAAAAAAATAAATTAAATGCTTACAATAATCACCTTAAAATCTTTTTCGGAGATTATTTTCTTGTCTCGCAGGAGATAGAGAAAAGGGAAAGTATCTTTGATTGCCAAATAAATCTGTACTTTATGGGCTCTGAACCACTGGAAAATTTCATCTGAAGTACCTGGAGCAGACATGCTATAAACAAAGCAAGAAGTATCACAACACAAAAAAGTCAATGAAAGCAATAAATAACATGGCTATTTAAAGAAGAATTTCAAGCACAAAGTAAAGAACTGTAGAGCATATAAACAGAAAGGTCCCATTAAAAGAAAAAGAAATAAACATGTCTGAGGTTTAATAAATCTCTAACATCAGATCAGGCTGCAGAATTGTGCTGCTATTTTACTCTTCCTTCTTCTACTCAACTTCAGGTGTTCTGTGTGACTAATAGTAACATATGGGTATTCTTATTTATTTGCTTTGAGCAGTGCCTTTTTTCTGGGTAGACGCAGGGGTAAGCATACCCCTAAACATGACTCTAACGGGAGAAGAAACTTTAAAAATTTAAAATTTTAGTTTCTTCTCTAGCACGATGAATTGTCAGTTCCGTTGAATAGCATGGTGAACCATCAGTTTCATTGCCTTTTGTCCATTTTTACTGTATTTATTTTTCCGGATTTGAACTATAAAATGGTGATTTTCTTGAGTCAAATGAGAGTACTCCTAAACATTTTTTAAGAAAGAAGCACTGGCTTTGAGTACCCAGTTGTAGCCAAAGTGAGATTCCAATGTGAATTTAGGAACATGGGTGGCCTCATCTTAACTTAGATTAGCAATAAACTAGGGGTGGAGGTGAACAGTGTTCAGAAAGAATGAAAGCTCATTAATTTCATTTCAATTGCACCCTTCCTCCAAGGAGCAAAGGGTAGCATACCATGCTCTCCGCCACCATTTATTTTATCCATACAACAACCCTGTGAGGTAGGTTAGGTCAAGATAAAAGAGCCTGGCCCAAGATTCCCTTCATGTCAGAGTCGGGGTTTCAACCCGACTCCACCCCTCTAGCAGTCCAACATTCTAATCACACCACCAGATCCCTCAGGTCTTGGAGATGCTAAAAACTGTCTGTGCCCATTGATGGCACGCTGGCAGTCTGAATTGCCAGCAGCAAACAGGAGTTTAGTCCAGTAAAATTAGTGTTTAACCAGACATCTGTAATAAAAAGCTGGACGTTTCAGTTGGCAGCTACTTCTGCAGCAGACGAACTCCTGGTACTCAGAGGTAGAAAATGAACACACCCTGCTGCAATTTTCCGCTTTTTATTCCAAATGGAATAAAAGGTTTGAGGGGGTGTTCCTAAAAAGTTTGCTAACTTTATTCCGACTGCTTACCAGGGGAGGAAGAACTGATTTTATTGCTTGAGGAGAGTGACCACAACTTGTTTCTTTAGATTTGAAACAGCTCGCGAGAGCCCTGGCTCACAAGCGGGAAGAGAGAGTGAGAGAGAAAAAGCTGTGCCCTCGAAGTAAGAGCAGGAAGGAAGACGGACGGACAGATAAATCTTGCCCGCAACAGACGTGTCTTCACGATGTTTTGCCCTTAGACCAATTTATTGGGGTCCCCATCCCCAGTTGCTTGCACGAAGCTTAGGCGGAGGCTCGATTCCCCCCGGTCTCTTGAGTGAGCGCCGATTAGGATTTGTTTGCTGCGTTAAGAGGCGCCTCCAGAGTCTGTGGCTCAAGTTTTGCGAGAGGGAGCCAAGCGCAGACTGGAAGCGCGTTTCCCCTGGAGCGCTTGTCTGCTTCGTGGACAAAGAGATAAAGGGGGTTCTAGTGGGACCGTGCGCCCTCGGATCCCCGTGTCCAAGAGCAGGAGATAACCAGGACTCTCCGGAGCAAGTGGTGCTTTGCGCACTTGGCACAACACACTCGTTTTAAAACGAATCGGTGGGAATCAAGAGACGGTCGCTACTGTCAGATACCAAAATGGTGACCCGAGGAAGGCGACGCCCAGAGCCTCCGAGGCGCCTTTTCCCTTATGCAGGAGATCAACCTGTCCCTTGACTTACCTTTCTCCTTTTTCTCAACAGGAAGGAAGGGGCACCACCAGGTTGAAGCAAACAGATGGACTCGACCTCAGGATGTCGCCTGATAAAAGACAAAGAAGAGAGAATGAGGAAAAGCTTCTCCTCCGTCGATTTTTGTCTCGAGGAAAGGAAACTGAAAGTATTCCTCTTGCAAAGGTCGGCGCTTCCGTCGGGGGCAGAGACTGGCTGTTCCAAAGAACCTCTTGCTTAGCCGGTTTAAGAGGAAGGACAGCATAATCAAGAATTAGCATCCTCTCCTTTTTCATCAATGATTAGCATCCTCTCCCTCCCGCGGGGGTCGGGTCATAAGAGGAACTGTACCGTAGCAGCCAACTCCTAGGGATCGTGGGGTTTTCGGATAGGAATTGCCATTCAAATGGTGTGCGTGTACCACATCATGTGATCAATTATGTGGGGCATGACTTACCTGGGCCCCCACAATATTTTATTCAAGTTGGCACCCCTTAACTGTACATAAGATGTGTCTTATTTTTTTAAATTATTGTTCTTGTTGCCATCTCTTAGAGTCCATTCTCTCCCTCACACATCATGAGGAAATGCTGAGGTAGGTTTTGAATAACTATCTCTGTGGATGAGCAGAGTCATGGATTTGAGAAAGCGATGTGCGTGTTTCCTGAAGGGCTGAGGCAATCCAGTCAATGTGGGGGCTCATCGCCAGAAAATGGTTTATTGATGCAAAATCACTGAAAGCTATCAAAGTTCAAGGAGGGCTGGAAGGTGACAGTGATAGGGAACCCTTTTCTGTCCAGAGCCACATTCTATGCAGAGGGCCTTCTCAGTAATGGCACCTGCCCTGTGGAACACCCTCTCATCAGATGTCAAGGAAATAAACAGCTATCTGACTTTTAGAATTCATCTGAAGGCAGCCCTGTATTGGGAAATCTTTTATGTCTGATGTTTTACAATTGTGTGTGTGTTGTAAGCTGCCCAGAGTGGCTGGGGAAACCTAGTCAGATGGGTCCCCACCCAATAATAATAATAATAAGAAGAAGAAGAAGAAGAAGAAGAAGTCAATCTTTCAGGGACTGCATGCTGGGCTGGGGGGCAGGGGGCAGAAGCTAAAGCAGATGAACATGAGAATATGACAAGCATGCTGAATCAGGCCCATCTAGTGCAGCATTCAGTTTTCAAAGTTTTCAACCAGATGCCTAAGGGAAACCCACAAGCAAGACCCAACCACCGGAGCACGCACGTGCGCGCGCGCGCACACACACACACACACACACACACCTGTGGAAGGAGGAAGGTATGTGAATTTGCTCACACATCTTCCAGGTAAGAAAAAAGCATAATCAGAGGAAAATATACTCAGGAGTAGGGGTGTGGCTTTGGAGGGCCTGGTTGAAAGACACAGAGGGCCACATTCAGCCCCTGGGCCTCTGATTGCCCACCCTTGTCTAAACTGAGGCGAAAGGTTTGTTGGGTGGAGAAATAAAACCTTATTGGGAACAGAATGTGAAGGGGATCCAGACAGAGTTGAGATTAGCTGAAGAATGGGAAGTGTTTTTCAGTGGGATGTGTTTTTTTCTGGATAGTTTTAAATTAGTGTAAATTGCATATCCCAGAGAGTGATGCTTAATTATTTGCATTTAGTAAGTAAAGCTAAACACTTTGAAACTACTAAGGTTTATTTATTTGCAGTTGACATCCATTCTTTTCAGAAATTGGAAAATTTATGCCCCAGATCACTAGGTTCAAGGCATTTCTCTCTGTAGTTCTGATACATGGTAGCAGATCTGATAGTGGCACACGTTTCAGCCTTCACTTAAGCTCTATTTATATATTTGCAAATAAGCAAAATATTACACAAATGCCACAAGTCTTTAATACTGTGTTGTTCAGCCCTGGGACTTCTCACCAGTGGGAACCAGATAATACTATAAAGTGTTGCTGCCACCTTCAGTGAGCACAACTTGTTTCTTTAGATATGAAACAGCTACGGTAGTGAGAGCTCTGGCTCACAAGGGGCAGAGGCAGAGCTATGGGTAGCTGCTCCGGCACCTGGAACAGTGCACATGCTGTGCACCCAGGGGCGGGGCCAGCCACTGTCCACACCCCCTTCCTCCGCCAGTAGCCTGCCCCCTCTCTCTGCCAAGCGGTGACAAGAGCCCATGGAGTCCCAGACATTCACACAGAGTCTGTGTCCCTTTGGAGAACAGAAGACACGGTGGAGACTTATTTCCACCTTCAGTCTGCATGGAGGGAGTCCAGATCACGCATAGGCAAACTCAGCCCTCCAGATGTTTTGGGACTACAATTCCCACCATCCCTGACTACTGGTCCTGTTAACTAGGGATGATGGGAGTTGTAGTCCCAAAACATCTGGAGAGCCGAGTTTGCCTATGTCTGGTCCAGTCCAGATCTTATGGCATGGTCAGTTCAAGAGACAGCAGCACAGGCCTCCTTCTGCCTCCCTCTGCAAGATGGATCTCCCCCTTTTTCTTCCCAGAAACCCTTTGCCAGTTACCCTGGCAACCTCCCAAATCCCCAGTCTCTGTTTACACTAGGGGCAAAGGGGAAGGGATTCCCTTATATTGTCAAGGGCTCTCAATAGGGCCTCAACAGTCATCTGTTGCTCCCTTAAGTGCCCCAGCTTGGCCAAGCTACCCAGGAATTCCTCTGCAGCTTATATTTCTCCCTTCCCACCCCAAATAATCACAATTATAGAATTTTTTTAATTTCTAGGGTTTATCCTAAATCTATAACAGTACAGTATGTTTGGTGCATTTGTATTGGAAAGCTCTGGCTACAAGCAGACGTCTGATGTTTTTGTTAAAACTACATCAGCTCAGCCACATTTTTTTCAGACAAGGGAAATAATTCCAGCATACAATGTTCGTTGCAGATAAACATTCATTTATGAGATTTTGTGTCTGGATTTGAAGCAAGATGGGATTTGTGGCTTTCACATTCCAAGCAGAGAGATTTTGCATCACGAAACCATTTTCTGACAAATGAACCTGGCACACCGAGTGGCTCTCCTCGGCCTTTCAGGAACATGTACATTCCTGTTCAAATCCTTGACTCCGCGCAACCATCGCTTTAAGTTCACACCGCGGACACACTCAATACCCACAAAAACGTAATCTCAAAATCTGTTCATACAGGCACTGAAAGGAACTAGAGGGAAACTCTTAGGTCATACCAGGACTCAGGCAGAAGTCATAATCTGTAAGATAAAAAGGGTGGGGTCTCCAAAGGAAGAGATTGTGACGAGGGCAATAATTTTAAAAAGCAATAAATTATGCACAGTTTCTTACATGATTCACAGGGAGGGGCAAGTTAGTAAGTTTTGATTTCCTAGTTTGTTTGTTTTTAACTTTCGATTCTGCTTTTCTTCCCAGAAATTGGCCAATTTAGAGGCTCTACCCAAATCCGTCTCCCAACAGCCAGTCACGGACCCAGTGGGAGGAATACTGAAGAAGGAATATTTTCAGTTTCATTTCCCTCTCGCTCTCACTCTTTTTTTCACCTGGCGAAACTTGAGGTCGATCCTTTTATTTAACCTTGTGCCTGTTCGTGCAGCCTCCACTTTGCGAAGGAAAAGCAGAAAGGTAAGTGTCGCGAGTGGTCGATCTCCGCAAGGTAGAAGGAGCCTCAGACGGGCTTGGCGTCGCAGCAAACAAATCCGGCGCTCATTCGAGAGATCGAGGAGACTCGAAGCGCTGCCTGAGCTTCGGGCAAGCCAAGGGGGATGAGGGACGCCCAGGGAACAGGTTCCCCTGCAGCAGGATAGGACTGATACGTTTCCTCAGGGGCTCTTGGAGTGCTGCTAAGGCTGCAACCCTATACACGCTTACCTGGGAGTAAGCCCCATAGAACTCAGTTGGGCTTACTTCTGAGTAGAAGCGATTGAGTGGACCGTTGGAGCTAGATTAGCATTGGCTGCTTTTCTGTTGTTTCCCATAGTATGTTTTCCCTCGACATCAAGGGTTGGACAAGAAAATATTCTCTTCCGCTCTATTCCAAGGGCCTTCTCCTTTCTTGGAGGGTTTTGAGCAGAGGTTGGATGGCCACCTGCCATGATGGGCACTTTAAATTTGGCTTTTCCTTTTCAGAAATGGGATCTGTCTATTTTAATTCCATGTAATTCTAGATTTTGGTTGCGACTGTAATGCTAGAATTTTTTCTTTAAATAGCCACCACTTCTCTTGCTTTCATGGAGTTTTTGAAGGTATCTGATACATCTTGCTTTGTTTTATAGCATGTCTGCTCTAGGTACTTCGGGTGAAATTTTGGAATGGTTCAGAGCCAATAAAATGCAGATTTCTGCTGCTATCAAAGACTTATTTCCCTTTCTCTTTATCCTACGAGACAAGAATATAATATCTGAAGAGCAGTTTAAGGTGACTATTGTAGACATTGAATTTATTTTTTAAGATGTGCCTGGGTTTTCGGGGGTCATCTAAGCCAGGATTGAGGAAACTCCCAGAAGTTGATGAACTGCAACTCCCATCAGTCATAGCAAGCATGGTCAATGGCCAGGGTTGATGGGAATTCTAGTTCAGCAACATCTGAAGGGCCAAAGATTCCCCACATCTGTCTGAGTGTTTCCTGGAGCAAAACCTGACATTATAGGACTATTGTTCACATGTCTGCCCAGCTAGTATATAAAGCAAGGTGTGGGAGACGTCTTACTTTAACCATCAGCAATGTATAAGAAATGGGCTGTTGAACTCTCACTGCCTGCTTTTTAGCTCCTTGGAATCAGTTACTTTTTCCTTTTCCTAATACTTGAAGCCAGGCAATAGGGGAGGAAAATGGCTGAAGGGAAGGTAGGAAACAAGAGGTGGAAAGTTGCAGCATCCATCTCCCATGTGCTCTTTTTAATGCTGAAGAAGGACAGATCCTGAAGTTGAGGCTCCAGTACTTTGGCCACCTCATGAGAAGAGAAGACTCCCTAGAAAAGACCCTGATGTTGGGAAAGATGGATGGCACAAGGAGAAGGGGACGACAGAGGACGAGATGGTTGGACAGTGTTCTCGAAGCTACTAGCATGAGTTTGGCCAAACTGCGAGAGGCAGTGGAGGATAGGTGTGCCTGGCGTGCCTTGGTCCATGGGGTCACGAAGAGTCGGACACGACTGAACGACTGAACAACAACAACAACACCCATATGGCACAGGGCAAATGGCTGCAGCTGTGGCATAGGGAGATGTTATATGTGACGCATAACAGGAAAGGTTTTCAGGGTAGCAGGAGGAACATAGCATGAGAGACAACAAAGTGCAGTGAACAGTGTATTAGACTTGGATGCCAAGATCTGGGCACAAACTCCATTCAGCCATAGTGTCCACAGTGAACCTACGGCAGTGGTCCTCTCCCAGCCTAACTTCCCCCTCTCCGTCCTGAGAACCTTTAGGAGAGGTTGGGATACAACAGCAACCATTGCACAGGAGGAGGAACCTTGAAAGTTATTGTGGGATGTGACCCAGAGAAAAAGTGAAGAAGACACACTCCTTAACAGCAGCAGGTTGTGGCTTGTTTCTGAAAAACAAGAGGTCAAATGCCTTGAAGCTTTCTTTGCCATTAATACAAAATATAGGAGAAGGATTTTAGCTGTGCTGGGCCTTGGAATTTGAATTAGATTTGATTTCTTTGCTTATGCTAATTTTACCATCTTGGATATGATGGGAAATAGGATACTTACTGTATATGAGTTTAAAAAAAATGCTTGTATTGTTGTTTTTTTCTAGAATTGTTCTGAGCAGGTATCGTCAAATGCAAATGTTCTTCATAGAGTGGTATACTATGTACTTGAGAGCATTGCAAACAATGTGTCAGCAGTAAAGGAGATTTTCTGCCAAGAGAACCTGGAAGCATATCAAAATTTAAAGCCAATATACGAAAGCCTAGAAAATGGTAAGTTATCTTGTTGGTTGTGCTAAATCTACCTGGCAAACATAAAAGATAAACAGTCAAAATGAAAGAAAAATCATCAGATTTTATTGAGAAATTGTGTAGTAGTGAGTGTTTGAGCCATGGAATATTCCCAACCATGCATTCTCTTTGTCTCGGCCCTCTGCTTGCAATCTGCTGGTGAATTTATTATTATTCTGTTTATTTGAAAGTACAGTGGTACCTCTCCTAATGAATAACTCGCTCAACGTCTTTTTCGCCTAACGAATGACTTCCGGCAAAACAAAATGGCCGCCGGAAACGAATTTCTTCGACTAAATAGGATTTTTTCAACTTACGAATTTTTGACGCGATTTTTTGACTTACGAATTTTTCCCCAATGCGTTCCTATGGGGATTCACCGAACACATTTTTTCGCCTAACAACAATCGCGTCAGAACGCATTATCGTCGTTAGGCGAGGTACCACTGTACTTATTATCTGCATTTTATTGTGAAAAATAATATGGTGGTTTACAAAATAAAACCAGTATACTAAAACAACAAGAAAACATAAACCAGAACATTCAAAGTTAAGTAATACCATTACTAAGGATCAGTGCCCAGGAATGCCTATTTAAATTGTAGGTTTTTACCAACTTTCCCCATAAGTGCTCATTTTGTCTCTATGGGAAGGTTATTCGACTGTGTCAGAATATGGTGATGTATCCTAGTCATCATAAGATGTATGTCTGCTTGATATGGCATGTCTAGAATATCCTCCTTTGCTTTGACGAAAGACTTATCTCTCCTTGACACATCACAACTAGAGGGGCATCAAACTTTGACAGTGAATGGGCTGGAATATGTGAAAGGAGGCATTGTCCTAAACAGTGGCGGAGCTTCATGCTCCGGCACTGAGGGGCGGAGAGCAGACGGGGCGGGGCTGGTGCGTGTCCTGGGGGCGTGGTGCGCCACCCACAGGGGTGTGGTGCCCAGTGCTGGTGGGGGGCAGCCGCAATGGCACCCCACTGTGATCACGCTGCCAGGGGCGGTGCGCTCCCCCCGCACCCCTCTTAATCCACCAGTGGTCCTAAACTGTTCAGAGCCTTACATGTCAACAGCATCACCTCAAACACAGTTCAGTAGCAAATAGGCAATCAGTGCCGTTCCTCCAGCAGTGTTGATATAGAATCGTAGAGTTGGAAGGGATCCCAAGGGTCACTTCGTCCAACTCCCTGCAATATAGGAATCTCAGCTAAAGCATCCAAGACAGATGGCCATCCAGCCTCTGTGATGTGTATGCATGGAAGGATGCTGTACTACGGCAAGCATTTTGCACCAGCTGCAGTTTCTTATAAACCATAAATGATTAGATCAGCAATCTCCAATCTTTGTCAACTACCGGATACATTTTCAATTATGAGAGTGCTAGGGGCACCGGTCACAAAATGGCTGCCATAGGGGGGGGCGTGGCATATCACAAAATGGCTGCCATGGGGAACATGGCATAACACACAGAGAGACAACCACCCCCAATAATCTCATGCTTAAAATCAGGGCTGGCTTGGAGCATTTTGCAGCTTTGGGCAAAAACAGGAAATGTCACTACTGCCTACTCTTTGGCAGCCCTCTTGTCACCTGCTCCTCCCCTGTATGCCACCCACCCACCCCAAGCAGAAGGCAGCAGGGGAGAAGAAGGTCATAGAGGAGAGGAGTGGGCAGCAGAGAGCAGGCATGGAGGTGGTGGGTGAGGGTGTCACAATGGGCAGGTAAAGAGAAGGAGGAGGCGGCGAAGGGCAGGAACGGAGGCCTGATGCATTTGCCTCACCTTACCTCGGCAGGCTGGACCTGCTTACAATGGGAAGTCAGCTGTGTCCTGCTGGTACTGATTATGATTATTGATTTTACATATACTGTACCGATGCTGTTGCTGTCCATAGTATCATGAAAAATATACAAGGTAGCCCCACCAGTCTCGTTTGCGTAGAAAGCACCTGCACATTTTGTTGCATAACTTTTTTTTTAGGAGGACTAGAAACTTACTTAAAACAACAAGAACAATGAAAGCTCAAAGTCTGAGGACCTTTCCCCGGGGCACCACTGGAAGCCTTCCCAGGTGCCATGCCATGTTGCTGACCCCTGGATTAGATGTTCACAACCCATTTTATCCATTTAATTTAATAGTGAGGTGCTAATGCCCTTGTTTTCTTCACACACTTTCTTTTCAGTTCTCCAGCGTGCTACAAATAGCTCTGCCACAGGGCCTGGGAGCAAGAACATGCTCCAGACAAAGAAGAACAATTCTGAATTCTCTCCACCGAAAGGTGAATTTCACATGGGTCTCTAAATGCTTCTGAAGCATAGACTGTGGGAAGAGAAAAATAGAGTAATATGAGTCAAAACTCCCCAAACTTTCCACATACAAGACCTACCTGAGATGGATGAAAATTAGAGACCCTCCAGATAGCCTTTTTATTGCACATTCCTGATGATTTGTGCTAATAGGGCTATTGGGACAGTCATATGTGTTCCTGCTGTCAATATTGTTTGCGCTTGCTGAAGCTTGAGGCAGTTGCAGTTTTATTTTAAGTCAGTGCATAGCCTATAACTTCCTTCTGAAGTTCTATAACTTTTTATGTCACAAATGTTCTGCTATATTTTTGTGGTGCTTTTGTTGCGCTATAGCACCTTTGGACAGCAATAACGTGGTAGCATTAAAGAAACATCACACAGCAAGCTAAAGCAGAATAAATCCACCACTAATGGACTATTATTGTGTCAAGAACATGTTGCAGAATACACCCACAATAAAACATCTGTCTGGAGGGGCCCTTACTGAGGCCCACTAGTCTCAAAATGCTGGCAAATGGAAACAGGGTTGGCATAATCAGCTGCCAATTACTGACATCATTTTCAACTGATATCTAATCCATCTTTGGAAATTGAAAACACCATTTTCCTTATGGGAAGGAGTTCCATATTCTACCTTTCCCCAAGCCAAGTACAGTACAGTGGTACCTCGGGTTAAGTACTTAATTCGTTCCAGAGGTCCGTTCTTAACCTGAAGCGTACTTAACCTGAAGCACCACTTTAGCTAATGGGACCTCTGCTGCCGCCGCGCCGCCAGAGCACGATTTCTGTTCTTGGCGGAGTTCTTAACCTGAAGCGTACTTAACCTGAGGTACCACTGTACAGCCATTTTCTCAGGAGGTATTGTGACTAGTCTTCTCAGTTTAGGCAGAATTTGCTGACCCATAAGAACTAAGTGAGAAAGTTGTTCAAATTTTCCCTTTTTTGTTTCAGGTTTTCCCTTTCTCCATACATCCAAGTTTGATCAAGAAATGGCAGAACTTTATCAAAAGAAATCTTTTTCAGAGGGAGAAGCCTCAACTAGTTATCAAGGTATTGCATAAAAATAGATGGAGCAGGGTAGGCACTTCTGAACATAATTTTATATGAAGAGGCTTTTCAGTCTTGACATTCATGTTTCATTGGATAAATTTAGACGAGTATATGTTAAATTTGTAGAAGGTATTACTGTATTGTCTTGGGAGGGAAAAGGATACTTTAGATTATGCAATTTTTAAAATAAAAATGGTAATCCAGTTTCCCAGGATCAATTTAGACTGGACACAGGATATTTGGGTATGTATGGGATGGCTTCACTTACATCAGTTGAGTTAGATCCTGCTAAATAAGGGTATCTAGGCACAGGCAACCAGATCCCTTACCAGATTTGAAACTGTTCTGTTAAACCAAGGATTTAAAGGTAAAGTATTGATATAAGAGATTTATGGAGAATTGTTGGCAATTTCATCCAGCCCATTAAGAAGCCCAAAAACTACCTGGGAGGCAGACATAGGATGTGAAATAAATGATATAAAACAGAAAAGCATGTGAACCATTAAAGCCAGCAAAGTCTATTTCTGCCTGCATAGTGCAGAATACCACACCAGAGTTTCCCATAGGTGGTACAAGGCTCCAGTTTGCTAGCTATCATGTATTCCCCTTTGTCTAGTTGTAGTATTTTGGCTGGGCTGTGGTCACTCCGTAACATATTTCAATCTTTGATGGGAATGCCTGATTGTCAAAAACTTTTAGTCTGACATATATCTGGAAATCAGTAGTATTATTCAGGACCCAATACAAATTACACCCCAATTGTAACTATTTTTAGGACATTAAGATGAACATAAAACCAAACATTTTGCTAATCTTTCTGCTAGTTGCTGCTAGGCTGTCTATCACACAGTTGTGGGAAGCCTTGAAAGACCTAAATATTTCTCTTTGGTATAATAACAATTGGAATATAGTCATATCTGAGAAGTGAACATATCAGTTAAGAGTACTGAAAGGTATTGAAAACCCAGTGACTTTGTGCTACTTGGTGAAACTTGACACTGACTGATGCTTTTAGTATGGGATGCTTATACGTATGTAGTATGTATGAACTTTATGAAGCAATGTATGGGTTTTTCCAGATTTCTCTTTTCCTGTTGTTCCCTGTATTCTGGTTCCTTTCATTGTTCTTGTAATTAAAAAATGCCATTTTTAAATGCTTAATGCACAACTACACTGCTGGCCTGGCTAGATTCCACCCAAATGCCCTGGAATGCCTTCATAGTGCCAGGCCAGCAGTGCAGTTGTGTATTAAGCATTTAAAAATGGCATTTAAAATGTTGTGAAAATGCTTAAAAAAAAAAAAACATTTTGAAAAATATATTGAATTTGCCATAGCTCACCATCGCCATCTAGTGTCACATTTGTTTACATTTAAAACATTTTCTTTGCAGCTGTATAGCTGAGTCCTTGGTTTCTCTTTTTAAAATGACTGAAAAAGGGATAGCAATTCTCTACTAAATGGCATCTTCTTTTTCTTCAGGACTGAAATTTGCTGGTGCGACAGAAAGCATGGCAAAAATGTCTCCAGGACCAACTAACATCTTTTTGAAAATGGGTGGTGTTCCGAAAGGTAAAGAAGGTGCAATGGTATAGATTCCTCATAGGTTCTCCAAACCAAACCCTTCCAAAAGCAGCTTGGGCATACATCCTACAAACTGGGCATGGGTGTTGTCCATGTGTCATTTACCTGCACCCTGGTTCCTAGCTGCCATTTTGCCCACTTCTTTTTAAATGCCTGCCTCCATTACCCAGTCCCCTGTTTTTGTTGTTGTTTTAACTGCATGCATGCAATGTTAGCCATTACCAATAGTTACAGCATCCTGTTATGATGACTATGGAGCTCCATTCTTGCTATGTCTTGAAACCTGACCCCTTGGCCCTATGTGAGTTCAAGGAACTTGCTTCACATTGTGGTTATATGCTGCAACCTGACTTATCAGTTCCCAGTTCTCTTAGGAGTTGGCATCTCTTTTCCTGTCTTCTCTCAGACTTAACTGCAAGCTATCTTTTCTGTCATAGCTAGCTGCATCCCTGCCCCATCAGCAACTTTTGGAGGGCACTATTTTGGCCACCCCTGCTGTAAGCTATAAGGGGCTCAGGCAGGGCATTCCATCCCCTTTTTCCACCCCCCCCCCCCAACTGATGCTTCACATTGTGTAGCTGCTGTTGTTTGGTTGTTAGTTTATTTTGTGGCAACATGCTTTAATAGTGAAATATACTCTGAGTAAAGTGTGAATTTCATGTTCTTTATTCAGCTCCTAGTAGCAAGGAATGGATGTTTCCCCAAAACATCTGCTATAAATACATTATTTACACAATGGGCCCCACGTGATTGGCTAATTCCGGGATACTCCTGTAGGCCAATCAGGTTGTGGATTCACTTCTACCTGGAGCTGGATTGGGTGGCTCCTGCGGACCAATCAGACGGCTGCATTCTGGATCCTATTATTCTAGGACCAATCAGACTGCTGCATTCTGGATCCTATTCAGCTCAGTACATAACAAATAGATATACTTACATTAGTCTTCAGCTTATGTGGGCATAGGAAAATATTATATATAATGGCTACAGAGGTTTCTCTAGGACTGTTCAATGTACCTCTGTATTATGTACACTGGTTTAGGATACTTGACATAAGTAAGAATTACTTATTAATTAAAGAACATGTGTAAGGGAGCCTCTGTATTAATTTATTTTGTTCAAGCATTCAGGTAAATGTCAGTTTCCTGTATCAATGGGTACTCCCTACATTTTGTGGGTGAAACAGTGAAAAGAATAACAGATAACTTTCTGTGGTTAAGAAGAAAATGTCAGAGACTTATGGTTGAGCAAAACCACAGACAACAGGATGTAGAAGAGAATAACATTACTAAATAACCATAAGGTAATAAATTAATAGTCATTAGATGTAAGATAAGAAAGTATAAAAGCAGGAATCAACCACCGTTTCTCACCATCCCTTGGACAACCAAGGCAAAACCTAGTGTTGATGTGATCTGGACAGGGTGTGGTCCTTCATTCAAGATATTTGCTTTTCTACTTTGCACCTGAGTTTTTGAGTTCTAAGCTTTGCAATGTGAAAAGGGTATGACTGTTTCCTTCTCCATTTCTGTTTTCAGCTATTTTTTATTAAGCCAACTTATTTGGAAGGATTGCTGGATCCTTGGGGATCATCCCCTTCTCTTTGCCCCAAAATTTTCAGCAGCTTTTTTTGGATTTACACTACACATGTTCAGTCCTTGGTGGGTGACTTTGTAAACTTTATATCCCTTTACAGCGGGGTCTAATTTTTTATTTTTATTTTATTTTTGCAACTCCCACTTTTTCCTAAACATGATAGCTTCCACTTGTTTCTCATTGGCCCCATTTGGGCATTCAACACCTGCATCTGCTATCTCCACTCTCCCCCAGTGACTTGGTCACTGAACTCTATTCTCTGGCAACTTCCAGCCTGGATTATTGCAATGCAGTCTACATGGGGCTACCCAACTGATACAAAGTGCAGCTGCCAGATAACTTACTGGGGTTTCATTTAGAATTCATGAACCCCATTTTAAAACATCTCTTATTGGTTGTCAGTTCGTTTCCAGGTCCAATGCAGGGTGCTCATAGTAATGTTTAAAGTCCTAAACAATTTAGCCCCCAAATATCTGAAAGACTGCCTTCTTCCCTACAGACCCTCTGAGGTGTTAAGATCGGGAGACTTACATTGCTGGAGTTGCACTGGTGGAGCACATAGGTCCACGTAGAGTTGCACCAGGGCATCTGCGCAGACGTACCAGTATATCTCCATGGTGGAGTCATAATTTGAGTTACGATAGCAATGTGGGGCTTCCACCATATCCTGTAGCTCTGCAACCATTGTATCTGTCGGGGGCTGGTCTGAATATGATGCCAGAGACTGGTCTGACTCCGAAGATGGGGGAATACAGCCACAGACAGAGCAGCCTCTAACAGAGGGGGAGGGGAGGATTTGCCCCACCCCCAGCTTTACACGTTCCCAGAAGCAGAGAGATCAGCAGATTCAGAGGCTGCACAGTCGGGGGAAGATGGACAGCTTTGAGATAGTAGCTAGGCAACCAGGAGGGAGGGAGCATTTAGGAGATTCTTCAATCGATTGGCGGGAAAGCCCCCCCCCCAACTCTGAGGACTGAAAGGGTGCAGGAACAACAGAAGCACAGGGGCGGGACAGGTGGCCGGTAGCACGCTTCTTGCTGCGGAAGAGGAGGGGATTCAGAGCGAGCAACTGCCATCCATGGGGAGGGTGGCTTGATGCTGCTCTCAATATGTTGTTGTAAATAAAATGGACTATAAACCTGCCAGAGGCTCATTACTTCTTAGCAGAAGCTACTGAAGGGAGGGGGAAACTCCCTTGCCTGCCAACATACCTGACAGTATCTTTGGTTTAGAATTGTGTCCCAATATATCTTCAGGTGATTTGAAATGCTACTTCATGCCACATCTTATCAGCAGGATCTGTAACTTGGTAAGACTGCTGTCATTTTCTGGAAACCCAAAATATGGAAATTGCAGCATTTGACATCAATTTCTTGATTTCCTCTAGGAAAAGGGATACAAAATATTAAAAAAGAAAAGCCGATTGTCCAGGGCTCAACAGTGATTGTTACTTGTGGAAAAACGAAAGGTGTTTTATATAAGGAAAAATTGGCAGCAGGTAAACATTGTTTCGAAACAGTATAATTGTATGTGTAATTACATATTTTAAGGGAATTTTATAGCAATAAGAAGTTAAAATCTTTGTGTTTGTGCCCATGAATGTGTTGGGAGAAAGATGCATCCATGTGGTAGTATGTGGGTGTAATTGTATGTTTGGTAACACTTAAACAATATTTTAGGAAATTGGTTTTTTATTTCCCACTGAATCCTGGGTAACTTAGAGCAATTCTATCTATATCACAATGGGATTTTCAGTACTTTCAAATCCTTCAAATCACAGTTCAGAAATGCATGCTTAAATGATTTTTTCAACTTAAAAAAATTACCACAAAACAGTATTGTATTGTATTATTCCACTTTAATTGGTGCAGCATATCATTTGTATATTAGACCGTGTGTGGAGAACCTTTGGCCCTCTGGATGCTGTTGCCCCTGATCATGCTTGCTGGGGCTGATGGGAGCTGCACTTCAATAACATCTGGAGGGCCAAAGTTTCCCCACATTTGACTGCATTAATGCACTGCAGTTACATCAACCCATAAAATGTGAATTGAAAATAATTGGCAATTCCTCCATATTTTAAAAAAGACAACTCAATGTATATAATTATTTGGTGCTACAGTTTCAGGACCATTCTTATTGGATGGAGAAAATATGCCCCCCACTTAAATTATAATTATACCAACTGAACACAAAAAAAGAAACACATTTTACACTTCATGTAATTAATGCTATTTTTTACTGGTGGTATAATCAGGCCCAGTGCTTGTGGTCAGCCATGTCGGGCATTGGCCAAAGACTCCAGGGCCTCTGACCAGCCCAGCCTTTTGCCCAAATACTCAGTGGTATGTGCGCACTGCTTAGAGCCAAGGTTGTCCCCATCTACAGTGACTTGCTAGACACTCACCTCACTGCTCAGAGAAGTGCTCTGTGTGAGGTGTCTGAGAAAATGGCTGTGCTGTCACAGTAGTTTGCCACTGCAGCTAGAAAGGCTTTTAAAGTCTTTTTAGCCACCATTTGCCATTTCTCAGATCTCAGGTGTGGAGGAGATGCTAGATAATCCACCACCACTTATTCTACTTCAGGGGACAGGGAAGGAAGCAGGAGGGATGGGGTTGGCAAGAGGGGAAGAGGATAGTGTTGCTGTTGCCACAGAGAGAAGGATTGGGACAGGAGTTGAGACACCCCCTCCCTGTAGTCTGGTGTTGGCCCTGAGCAGGTCCCACGCTGAAATACATTTCTAGTTTTGATTTTTCCAATGTAAATATTGGAAAAGGAGCTGCTGGTGGCAGTTTCTTTCTCCCTCTATTGAACTTTGCTGAATGGGACAAGCTTGCAGCACTGGCGTGACTTCTCTGTTACAGGAGCTACACAGAAATCTATCAAGGGTTTTAACGGAACATGGTTCACACCACAAGAATTTCTGACTGAAGGAGAAATTGCAGGTACAAACTGGAGAAGAAGTATCCGCTCTCAGGGGATTGCATTAGAAACATTAATAAAGGTATGCAGTTGACCTCTATTGGCTATAATTTTAATGCCTTGTTCTTTACTTGTAATTACAAAGGAATTTCAAATTATGCCACCAAGGCTTTCCATATATTTATCTACACATATTGTTCTTATCACAAATACAGTATCCTGTATTGCAAGTGAATAGCAGCACAAATTGTTTTATGAAAAAGCCATTGTCTAGATTCTAGAATGTCCTAACACAGGAGCTGCCCACAGACAGGTGATAAGTTGCCTGCAAAGGCTGACACTAGTTTCCCTGAATAGGCTCTGCTGAGTGTTGACTTCATTTTTTGAATAGTAAGGCTCCAGCTCTTCTAGAAAATTAGTTGTGGTACAAAATGTGCAGATACCTTCAAAGCAATTTCAGTGAAATAATTTGAGTGTGGTGTGACCACCTTGTATATATTTCCTGTTGTTGAGGAATGTTCTCTGTTGCTATTAGACAGCAACAGCATCCATATGTGTGTAAAATAAAAATTCTGTGATCTTCACAATCAGAACCAGTGGGACATAGCTGACTTACTATGGTATTCCATCAGGTTGCTGGGTATAGCTATCTTTCTCATTTTGTTTTATCTCATTCCACCCCACCCACAATGGCAACTATTTTGTGCCCCCAGCACTGTCTCAAAATTTGAAATGTGCCCACTGATTCAGAAAGGTTGGCGACTCCTGCCCTAACACAATGTAGAACTGAGCAGACATAAGGATTGTGCCAGCTAAAGGCAAGATCTGTATTCCACAGAACAATGATCTATGGAAGTTTTATGATTACAATAAAGACTAGGTAAAGGTAAAGGGACCCCTGACCATTAGGTCCAGTCGTGACCGACTCTGGGGTTGTAGCGCTCATCTCGCTTTATTGGCCGAGGGAGCCGGCGTACAGCTTCCAGGTCATGTGGCCAGCATGATAACCTGCTTCTGGCGAACCAGAGCAGTGCACGGAAATGCCATTTACCTTCCTGCTGCAGCGGTACCTATTTATCTACTTGTACTTTGACGTGCTTTCGAACTGCTAGGTTGGCAGGAGCAGGAACCGAGCAACGGGAGCTCACCCTTTCGCGGGGATCTGAACCACCGACCTTCTGATCGGCAAGCCCTAGGCTCTATGATTTAACCCACAGCACCACCCGCGTCACTTACAATAAAGACTATGTGATATTTATTATAAAAATAACAAAAAATATATATGATGGCACAGATTGATTATAGTATCAGCTTTTCTAGACTGGAGGCCCCATCGTTAGATATGTGAAGTTAAATCCTCGGTTGCAGGGTAGAGTAGGAACATAATCCTCACTGGGAGGGATTGTAGGCAGTGATGTCAGTGGGGAATTAAATGCAAAAAGTACAGACCATGATAATTCAATTAGAGCTAGGATTGTTACCGGTATATATTTCATTACTTATCCTTTCAAGGTTATCTTTCCCAAGGTGACTTTTAGCATATTAAAACACAAAACTTTACAAACATAGAAATAATAATCTACAAGACAACAGGTGTGCAAAATAAGCACTGTGATGCTTTGCAACAGCTGTGCCAATTCATGAAACTCAGTAACAATCCATTTCATGCAGAATACATTAGTAATGCTGAATTTATTATTATCTGTGGTGGGGTAAGAAACCCCTGTATCTCTTCAGAGCAAAATGGAAGTAATTCAGCTTTTCACACATGAGCCTATCTTTGACGTTCCTTTGCTCAAACATGGCAAATTTAAGGTTAGTAGCAGAGTGTCCTGGCAGAATGAAATATTTTCCTACTGGATTTTAAATAAATATAAATAGTAATATGTCTCATTTCTACTATCTAATTCAGATTATGTTTGAGGATTCTGTTTGTGCCTCAGAGCAAACCTAATAAATGTGATGTTTATTTCAGGACGGCATGCTACCTGAGCCAGCACGAACTCCCCTGGGAAAAAAAAAGGTAAACAAATTATGAACACTTTTACTAGATTGTTTGTAGATAATACACCAATCTAAATGGGCATCTACACATTTTATTTGTCCATTTATGCATTAAGATATTTCTGTCTTGATCAACTCAAAAAAATTATAATATTTACTTCAGAATAAGGAGGTACAAAACATAATAAACAAAAACATTAAAACAGTACTATGATTCATAAATAGCCTGACAGAAATGCTGAGTTTGTACCTGGTATCTATATGAATATAATAAGGTGGTAAGACTCACCTTTGTAGAGAGGTCATTCTAAAGATGCAGAGCCACCACCAAACTCAATTTATTAATTGATTTCTTCAGATTTGTTTTCCAGTTTATTCCATAGGATGCATGTTTGTTAATCGGGTGGCACTGTGGTCTAAACCACTGAGCCTCTTGGGCTTGCTGATCGGAAGGTCGGTGGTTCAAATCCCTACAACGGAGTGAGTTCCCGTTGCTCTGTCCCAGCTCCTGCCAACCTAGCAGTTCGAAAGCACGCCAGTGCAAGTAGATAAATAGGTACTGCGGTGGCAGGAAGGTAAACAGTGTTTCTGTGAGGTCTGGTTTCCATCACACTGTTCCATTGCGCCAGAAGCAATTTAGTTATGCTGGCCACATGACCCAGAAAGCTGTCTGTGGACAAACGCTGGCTCCCTTGGCCTCAAAGTGAGATGAGCACCGCAACCCCATAGTTGCCTTTGACTGGACCTAACCGTCCAGGGGTCCTTTACCCTTTACCTTACACTTTAAACAATATTGTTCTCTGTCTCTTACTCAGAATCTGATCATATATTTGTGTGAGGAAATGGTGAAGGAAAATATCTGCTATCCCATGAAACCTTTTCCTCCTTTATATCTGGTTCAAGATAATTTTCATACCCTAATGGTCTCCGGCAAGGCATTTCTATTTTTCTTTTCCAGCTGATGCTCAACATTGTGCAGCTGCTCTGAATGCTCAGTCCTCATTGGGCTTTTTGGAGTTTGTGTGTTTGTTCCTTAAATTTTTATTTTTATTTTTGTATTTCTACAAATCCCAGTTTCTCCAAAACATGATGATGGCTTCCCCTTGTTTCCCCCAGTGGACCTATTTTGGCCCTCACCCTCCTCAGTTTTCTATCCCCACTCTCCTTCAGCACACATAGGAGACTTCCAGACAAGCCTGTAGTAGCAGTATAAAAATATGGGTGTGGGAAGGGGAAGGTTGATCAAGAAAACAGGCAAAGCAGCCTGAAGAAACAAGCTCTTCTTCATGTGTGCAATGCATAAAGGGAGAAAATATAAAATGAAGACATTCAAAACTGTATAGTGCTACTACTGGTAGTCTGTCAGTGGTGAGTAATTTTACAAGGACACCTTTGTCTACACACCTTCTCTTTAGCACAGCAAGATGTGATGCTTTAAGGGTCCAATAAATATTAACTGTTTGCCAACTTTCTACACTTCTGTTTTCCAGACTTGAGAAAACAGGAAGATACCAAGTGGATATTGACGTATTAATTGGATACTTTCAGTGACCACTACATAAACCAAAGATAACTTCTACAAGTTATATGTTGCAGCAAAAACAAACTTGTTGTTTTAACTCCTTTTTACTGCACAAAGGTGTATATGTGGTTGTTGATATTTTATGATATGCCTGCCAACTGAAGTCTTTTAAAAATACCATTCAGGGCCCATTGCGCTCACAAGGTGGTTAACAAGCAACACAACAGATAAAAAAACCTCTCACTGTACTGTTTCAACAAATTTATTTTTCTTTTTCCTTTAGCCAGCAAATGATGGCATATGTGAAGTGTGTATGGAAGAAGGGGCTGATATGTGCTGCTTTTCATGCAATAAATCATTTCATAATTATTGCCATGTTCCAGAAGAATTGGTTATGAAAAGGTATTTGCTTTCCTCATCTCAGAGTTCTAGATTAAGGTGAAATAGTCAAGAAAGTCAGGTGTTGACAACAGCACTCTGTAAAGCCCAGCAATAATTTGCTAATCTGTACGCTAGCTCAGCTGTAAACTTTTGTATTATTATTATAGACAATCGTGCAATTCGTGTTGCAAATCAATTTCACTATTTTTCTCACATTAAATAAGGTACGAGTCTAAAAAAGCAAAACTACACTGTTTAAAAAATCTTGTAACAATATTTCATCTCTCCTGTTTAATGCATATTAGTCCTGTTGAAGCTAAACTAAACTAGAATAAAACAGTAACTTTCAATAATATGTTATAGCCAAATGATATGTTATATCACTACAGTACTTCCTTTTGTAGAACATCCAGTTCAAGATAGTGTTTAATAAAAATGACTATTATGATTAGTCTTGTCATATTGTTAGTTCTGGTGCTAAGTATTTTTCTAAGGAATGTTAGTTTAAGAAAGTCATGGTTATAGCAAACCTTCAGAAATGAATAAATACATTTCTACCATGGCAATATTGTCCGCAAATTTCATCTAACAATACCATCATGCTTTGTACTGCATTTTTATAGGTTTTGGAAATGCACCTTTTGCAAATGGAAAGGTAACCTTTTCTACAAAGAAGACCAGATTTTAAAGTGGAAAATGGCTACCAAGGCAAAAAATGTGGGTAACGTAAAACCTTTTCCTATTTCAGTCTAATGATAATCAAAGTAGTAAAATTAGGGCTGTAACATCAGTTGCTTTAAAATTCTAAATAAAAAGTCTCCTTTTAGCAAGGCCAGCCACCTCTATCATAAACTTCCCAATATTTTTAGCACCAAGACAGCCTGTGTTAGTTGGCAGGCAGCTCTACCTCTCCCTGTGACACCCACAATTTGTGACCCAAATGTGGGAATAACCCGGCATGTTTAAAAGCAGTGCTGTAGCAGCTTTAAAGAGCTCCACAAGGCTTCATTTCCCAGTTTCTCCATCCAGTTCTTCATTGGACTTGGTTATCAAACAGCTTGAGTACTTGGTCTGCTACACTGTGTGGTTGCTACTATTTGCTGGGCAGGCAGTTTGTTCCATCTGTATTGGGAATTAGGGCATTGCATCTGGCTGGCCATTCTACAGAGAAAGGATGCCATATTACATATTTAAGCTATAATTAACAGGGAAGGGTATTGTATAGGATTAGCCATTGGTTGAGTAATTTATTGAATGGGCCGTGTCCTTTTATTTGGGGGACAGAGGAAATTGCATATAGCGGACTACTGTCTTGAGGATCTTAGAAGTCAGGAAGGGCTGGTTATCTTTGTGGGAAAGAGGGAAGTGGGGGAATTGCTAATGGCTGGCCACTGCTAGGTATCTGCTTTGAGTACATAGTGATTGCAACTCACACATTATTTCCTCCCATCTCACATTCGGCAGCTGTATTTTTAAATTTTTGTTTCTGAGATCTATGAATGAAAGGTTGTAAATAGATAGATGATTGACAAATAGATACGTTAGAAAAGAGGGTGTTAGAAATCCTAGTTGCATGGCAGCTAACTGGTTAATCCTGTGTTGCTTCATATTGTTGTTTTTCTTTAAATTCTTCTTTTTCCTTACTAGAACTCATTCAGATGAATCAAATAAAATCATTTTTTTCAGTTTGTTTGTTTTACACACATGCAAATTTAAGTAACCAACAATAGTTATCAATTACAGTTTCATAATTCCTAAATAAAATCTCTAAAGGAACCAGTAATAATCTATTTTGGTGAAAGTTTCATTCAAATAACTGGGACCTGTTTCTAAATAAATATAATCAATTTATGTCTATCGGCATGGGCTCCTAATTTCGTTTGAGGCCCTTGAACATTGGTTTCTTTTGTTTTATAGACATGTGAGTTCTTGCTTCTAAAGATCTGGTGTGAGCCTGAAGGTGCTGTTTTTGCTGATGAACCAGTCATAGTAAGTCATGATGGCAAGAGTAAAATAACACAATCTTGGAGCACTATTGCTGAGATTGTAGTAATATGTTCAGTACTTATACTAATATTACCTTCTGGTGGTGCTGATTTAACAGATCCAAACACATAATGATAACTATCCAAATAACCCCATGTGGCTGAAGAGGATAAAAGAGAAGCTGAATATAAACCAGTACGAAACAGTGGGGGATTTCATTGGAGATATGCGTCTGATGTTCAGCTATTTTCTGAAGCTTCATCAAGTAAGCATCAGTCTTTCCTTTCCCTTCAGTTTGTTGCCTGTGAATGCTAAACACATGTGAATGCTAAACACATGTGAGTGAGGAGGTCAAGTTAGGTTTCTGTTATACATTGAAATTAAAAACCCCAAAAGAATAAGCGTGAGAAAAAGTAAAAGATGATTTAGTGTGACTCAATTTCTCTCTGTCTCTCTTATGTACTCAAACACGTAACTCTCATAATGACCACAGTCACTCAGTGCTAAGCCATCTATTCTAAGCAATCCTCATGTGTCCTTAAGAAAGCCCACCTGGGTCTCTTCTTGTCTTTGAATGCTTGGTGAGCTGCAAACCTATGTTGTGGGAGCATCTCAATATATTACTTGTGGAGAAGGAGTTCTCTTCCGGAGGCCTTCAAGCAAAAGCTAGACAGCTGTCATTTAAATCCCACTATCTCATTGTACTTGTACTGCCACGATAACCTGAAATGGCTAGGACAACAGAAATATTTAAATGTTTTCACCTGCTGTAGACATTTTGAAGAGCAATGGTAAAATCTAAATAAATTAAGCAACAAGTCACACACATACCAAAGCTAATGTTCTATTATATTTCCCCTACAGGGCCAGGATGTCGCAGAAGATGGAAGAAAACTGCAAAATGAATTTGAAAAGAGCTTTCGGGAAGCGTTTTTCATTTGTAATTAGCTGCTTCAGGGCAGCCCAAATTTACTAAACAACAAAATAGTAAGAGCAACTCAACACGAAGTATCCGTCCAGTAAAAAAACATAGCCTAGATCAAAATATAAAACAAGTCTAATTTAAATTCATATCAACACAGTCTCAAATACAATCTATGTAACACAAGAACTCAGTGAAATGTTCTCCCTTTTGGCCTCAATGTTCCCATTAGGAGTGGAGGGATTTGTCATTTTCGGTTCTCTGTTTCTCATTTTTCCATTCATAACTTCAGTTCTCCACATTTCTGTAGCAATTTGAGAAATATTATTTTTTAATCCTCATGAGAATTCTACAGCCTTTTAGTGCAAAGTAAACACATCTTTGTATGTAGTTTTGACTGAAGCACATATTTTTGCAAGCAATAATGCATTTTTTGAATGTTATTTGCACTACTATATCCACTTTAATGCAGTTGCCCCTAGTATATGCATTTTTGTAAATTTTCTTTGGTTGGAGAACAGCATCACAAAATTCCCCACGAAAGCCACCTTGAAGCCAGATGTTCATGGGAGGGAGCTGCCTAGTCTAGAGCTGTTCCATCTGCCAATCCCACTTTCTGCTCATCTCCACCACAGCAGGAACGAGGAACCAGGAGCAGGTGCTACAAAAGCCTACTTGCACATAAGCTCCTGTGGCCATCATAGCTCAAGGTATTCATTAGATAATTTATCCAGGAGTAGCAGGTCAAGCACCTTATCTCCAAGCCAACTGCTCACCTCTCTGGCCAGGCAACTTCTGAAATAAGTACCTGGAGTTGGTTGAGACTAGCAAAATGGCCTTGAGGTGGTATCAACACTAAGGGCTCGTCCACTCTTCACTTGCCCCACATCTAGAAATCATGGGTCTGAGAGTTTTCTGCTTTCTAGGCACAGGACTGAGCCCTTCCACTTTCCTTGGGGAAACCCACTCTCTCCTGCTGAATCAGAGCAAACATCAATCCATGAGACTGATGCTTTGATTCAGTGGTAAGCGGCAGGTTCCCCTGGGGGGGAGCAGCAGGGTAAATGGTAACTGGAAGTGTGGATGAGCCCTAAGTCAAAACAGTCAGGCTTCTCACCAACCCACCAGTGATTAAGGACAAGGCTTTCATATCAGAGGATGTGATGTCTGGTCTTGGCTTCATTGTAAACCAAACTTACCCAAACCTTTCAGTGCTACATAAAGATTTGGCCTTCATGCCCCTGTGTGAGCTCGTATGAAAAAGATTCAGGGGCACTCATAAGTGGTTTGCTTGACAGGCAATAGAAATAGCACTTTCAGAAACGCATAACACAGCATAACAGAATCATCAGATATGTCACAAAACATGACCAATTTGACAGAGTAAGGTTTCCATTTATATGTGGGATGGTTTGTTGTCTACTCCACTTATGAAATACACTCGGCTTAAATGTCTGACTCACTGTTTTCAACCATGTATTGTTTGCCTTGTCTTGTATGTTTGTAGGTGTTTGCGAAATTACAGTCCACACATGTTAAGTGTTTGTCCTTGTTTCATTATTTTTTTAATCACAGTTCTGAAAACAGATAAAATATTTGTTGAAAAGGAAAAGGAAAAAGGATGTGGTGCCAAAGCAGTCCAGGCCACTTTTTAAAGAATGAATTGTTGGGCTAGCTTCCGTTTTATTCCTAATACACATTTGCACTAATCGTCTCAAATCAATGGCTCCGCTTTTCTGTAGTGCAGCTGTACTTTGAAGTGGAGAAAAGATGGTTAATTTCTTCATATGCACTGTTCTGTTTGATGTATCAAGCTTTCTACACTGCTGCAGGGAGTGGGAGAAGCCCCTTCTCTGCAACAAGGAAATGAACGAATCTCAAGAGGGGGGGGGGATTTTGCTAAGTTTAATCACTAGCTTTTGCATTAGGACTAGAAAATGTAATTTTTGTTGAAAATGTGAATTGGGTGAGCAACCTGCAATAAGGCACATGCATTTGTGCATGTAAAGATGGGAAACATAGAAGACTTCATGGAAATAAAATAGCTGGCTTTGCACAACTCTAGTTGACTCTTTTTTCTTGGCCCTTCTATTTCTTTAGCAGCCAAAAATTTGACATATGCTTTTTCAGTGGTAAAGATAAGTGGCGGGAAGAACATCACTTGCTTAATTTCCTTTTATGCACAGTACTAGTGGTTTTTAGCCCATTAAAACAACGGGCGCTAGAACACATGCGATCAACCCCCCCACCTCCACAAACAGTTCGCCTCTCTCTCCCTCCCTCTCCCTCCCCCCACACCCATCCCCCCCACACCCATCTCCCCCACCTCCACACACAGCTCGCCTCTCTCTCTCTCTCTCTCTCACACACACACACCCACACCTCCCCCCCCCACTTCCCACACCTCCACAAATAGCTCGCCGGCGGCCGCCCCATCCAGACGCACGGGGAAGCTGCTCGGCGCCCCGGGGCCGCCCCTGCGCTACGATGCCCGGGCCGGCGGCGGCGTCCATCCTCACTGGCCGGACACAGCTGGGCGCTTGGCCCCCGGAGCACCGGCACTCCGCGAGGCGGGCCCGGGTCCTCCTTGGGCCAGAGGGGCCTGCCCCTCCCCGTCGGAACGACGCCAAAGTCCCACCCCCTCCCCCGAGGCCCCGCTCCCCACCGGCAGCGCCCGGAGGGGAAGGGAAAGGAGCGTCCGCGGCACAGAGGAGCGCGAGGGCCAGAAGGGCGGAGAGGAAGCGCAGCCGCCATGGAGACGGGCGCCGGGCGGGCGAGGGCGGGACCACAGAGTGTCGGCCAGGGGAGGCAGCAGAGCGGCCGGGTCTCCCCCCCCCCCCCGGAGCAGCGGAGGAGGCGGCAGCGGCGGGGCCGCCACGACGTCCGACTCCACCAAGGCACCCGGGGAGGCGGAGGGGGAAGCGCCGCCGCCGCCAAGGACCCCGGGGGGAGGGTGCCCCCGAGCATGGGCAGAACGCCGCGCAGCGGGAGGAGGAGGGGGCAGGGCTCGAGACACTGTGCTCCAAGCAACCGCCATCGCCCATTGGTCTCCACGCTCCAATCCCTGCGTCCCTGTGGTGCATGCGCAGTGGCAAAAAACCACTGACACACGGACGAACGCAGGGACACTTGGAGATTATTATATAGGATTAGAGACAAAAAAGAAGCATCTGCATTGGGGCACCTTGCAGTCCTCGCAACTTGACATCTTGAATATATGTGTGAGAGCAGTTTAAGTGAAACTATGGGAAGGGGATAGGGCTTGTTGGCTTTCTCACTGCCTGAAGAATATGCTGTCATTGGACTATTGTAGGGTTGCCATCCATCTGGAATTTCCAGGACATATATGGAATATTGCTGTCTCTAGCAGTGTCCTGGTGGAAATATGGTAAATGGGCAAATATGGCAGCCCATGTTCGCAGTGCCATTTTGGCCTATTTTCCATAAACATAAACAGCATTTTTTTTTTTTGCGTTTTTGCTGAAAAAAAATATTTCGGCAAAACTAAAAAAAGCTCAACATCTTTGCCCCCCCCCAAGACTTCCACTGAAAAGCAACAAATCTTGCCAGCCCCATGTGAAAGTTGAACACGCGAAAGAGACTAAATCCACGATCAATCAATCAATCAATCCACCCACCCACCCATCCATTCTCTCCGCAAAAGTCTTGCCCCCTGCCAAGCATCCCTACTCCGATCGTGGATCAAGCTTCTTCATTGAGCGTGCTAACAGCCATCGATAACCCAATAGCGGGACTAACTAAAACAGTTTATAGAAGAGATAGGAATTATCCGCGTCATTATTCTCAAGGCTGCAGCACTGCTTTTATTGCAGAGGAGGAAGATACTTTGGCGAAGGAATTATTAATACGAGTCCTCTGTACAGTTCGACATGCAAGACGATGCGCACGCACTGGAGTGTATGCTCAGTTCACGTGTCCTGGAAAGCCCTGGCGGATCACGAGGGATGGAGGCAGAGCAGAGCTCTTTCTAGAACGACACGTGTGCGTGTGTGACAAAGAGTTGACAACATTTCATCAAGGGAGACACGCTTTATGGGCAACACCCATTGCGAAAGGTGTAGGAGAGCGAGGGAACCCCTTGGCAAACGGGAATGGGCATTTCATCGCCTGAGAGGGAGGCTAAGGGCAGAGCGACCAGTTCTCCGCCTCCCCGCCCTTTACTCACTGAACTAGTCCGCATGAAACAAAAGCAACGCACGTTCAAATTCATTGCGGAAGTGATGTCTTCGCTTTCGTTTCTCCTGAATACATCGGCCGAGAAAGACAGTTCTGGTAGTTAGGCCGCGCTCGGCTGTTTTCATGGAAGGTGGCGCTGGTGCCTCGACACTTCTCGCCTCTGCTCCGACAAGTGCCAAGGAGAAAGAGGGAAGTAAGTGCCTGGTTCATTCCCATACAGGGGAAGGAGTTGCTTCTTCAGTCTCAGACGGTTGGCGGGGACCCCGCCCCGTCCGATAGGGTTTCTCCGGCCGTCGTTTTGTAACCTGGATTGGAAGCCCCTTATAAGGGGGAAACCCCTTGTGCGCCCACCACCCGCGTCATAAGCGAGGCGGGAGCGCGCGCCTGGGAGCCGGGAGGGATTGAGCGGGAAATTCGAGTTTGAGTGAGGAACTGTGTGGGCAGGAGCGAAGGAAGTCAAGCAGCCCTTCTCAAAATGCCAGCCTCGCAGGGGATTTGTTTCATTAACAGCCACGTCACAGTTATTTGCTTAATATTATCAGACCCGGAAAGTGAAGATCCTCCTTACAAGTGGTGAGCGAGCAATAGTCCAAAGGGCTGCTCACACTCTGCTAATGTGTTTCCTCCAAAACATGGCGTTGGCTTCTTTTGAAAATAACGGTCAGCTTTGCATCCGTTGCCCCACCAGCCACTTTGGGCAGCTTCCAGCAAAATATTAAAATGCAACAATTCATCAAATATTAAAAGCTTCCCTAAACAGGGCTGCCTTCAGATGTCTTCTAAAAGTCAGATAGTTGTTTATTTCTTTGACATCTGGTGGGAGGGCATTCCACAGGGCGGGCGCCACTGTGCTCTTCTTGGTGCTTCAAGCTGTGGCGATCTTAAGAGCAGTAAAATACGAAGCAAGCTCCTTTTAAGCATTTCGCTCAATAAGTCCACCAAGTCCTGTAGAACTCAATAGCATCATTTCAGGGTTTTTTTTAACAATCATTTCCCACATACCTGTACTCTTCAAGTCTTTATACGTCTTTTCAGGCCTTTTTATTACTTTTACATTGCCACACCTCTTATGCATTTTCCCCTCCCTTCCTGCTTCTTCTCTATCACAGTCAAAGTCTCCCAAATCTTTTCACATATAATACCATTTTTGTCTTGAACTACTCTAACTTTCCCTTGTATTTTCCTCGTACCTTGTCTCTCTTCCATTTTCACGTTGGTGGTTTGTGTGTTTGCCTCTTAATTGTCTCACAGCCTCTGTAAGTAAGTTATTTTTACAGATTTGAAAAGCTGCCTTATTAACATCTTTTATCTGATCAAATAGTTCTCTTTTCATGTCTAAAAGAAAATCATACAATTAATCTCTTATGTTCTTTTGCATTACGGCCTGGTTTGTTTGTTTTAACATAATGGATTTTTTTCCTCTGCCATTTCTAGTTTGCAGTAAGGGGGGGGGGGCTAACTCTCCCTGTTTTCCAGCTTCCTCTAGGGTTTACTTTCAAAACAATTTGTCCTTTCCCACAACTAATAGTTATTTTTAGCTTTGTCAGTACTTTGCCAAGGACATTTCACTAGGTTCAGAAGAGGAAACCAGTGCTTCCAACTTTATCCCTCCCCTCTCCCACCTTACTCACAAATATAATTTATAACAGTTATATATTCAAATCTTTACATCCATTCACATCCACATCATTTTAGCCAGCAAGTGCCTTTTAATAAATTAAATCACAGTTATAATTCCATTAGGTTAGACGTCTTCAGCACAACATAAGTTTCTCTCTCAAAGTTATATGATTTCCCAAGTGCTAATCTTGTCTTCTTCCAAAAAAATAAAAAAATAAAAATGCAATTTTCTTCCTTCAAGAAACATTGTAATCCTTCTCAGATTTATCCTCCATTTTAAGTCAAGTTCAGTCTCACCATAGGATCCAGTCAAGTTCAGATTAAGTTCAAGTCAATATCTTGTTTGAAAAATCTTGAGATTGGTATGAACAAAAGCTAATTACTTATTAGTTAACTTATCTTCCAAAGTAAATTTCATCCACACTTTGCTTGTATGTATTTCGTGCTCGCAGTACCCAGAATGGGAGCGGACTTCCTTTTATCACTCCCATTTTCTTGCCAGATTCGCCAAATTAGTCAGTCAACTTAGTCAGATTCCTTACCTTTCAATCGGCACAATTGTTGGAAAGATTTCCGCTTGTGGCTGGATCAGAGGCTTGCTTCTATGTAGCCGCGATGGTGCCTAGCTCACCGGCGCACTCGGCTTCCCCTCACTCTCTGCTCCTTTCGAAACACCGGCAATACCGCGGCGCCGTCCGTGAGCCGCAGGACCCCGAGACACCAATGCTCCTCTTGGGGTTTTTTGGGGAGGCGCGGCGCCCTAGCGCTCTTCCCCCAGGCTCTGTGAAGCCAAATCTGATGGAGCCGTCAGATTTGCAGTCCGCCCACGTTGCAGAAATCAGGAAGTGGGCACTCAGTCTCTAAAAGGTTCGCCATCACTAGACCCTCCCTTCCCACCCCCAAAAAACTGCGGTTTTTGGGAATAGAGGGCTGCTCTTATGTTAAGAAGGCTGCTGCACAGTTTGATGAGAGAAAGCAATAAAGGCTTTACAATTATGGTGAATATGCTGATATAGCTTTACAGATATTCAACATACATTAGATGCCACGCAACAATGTTTTTCTATAACCAGGCCTTCAGCTGATTATGTAATCTAAGGCTTTTAAAATGTGTTTATGCGAGGATGGTTATCGGCGTATGTCTGTTCTTTTGTTATGTATTTTGTGTTCTCATTTTATATTTTTATATTGTAAACTGCCCTGTGATCTTTGGATGAAGGGCGGTATGCAATTTTAATTAATAATAATAATAATTTATTTTTAGTTACCCAGAATGCTGGAAATAACTCTACTTCAGAAGCGAACAGCAGTGAAGTAACTTACACAGATGAAAGTGATCCAGATTACTCCTTAGAAAATGGCCGTGAGTACCAACATATATATGTAGGGGAGTTTAAGGCATCTACTGTAGGTCAGGGAAGAGAGGTTGGTCATGCAAAGAGCCAACAAACAAACCAGAATGTATTTCATTAATTATATTTCCATTTCATCTGAACCAGGAAACTATAGTGAAAAGCTTTGGAACAAGCAGAATATTAAGCCATTGCTTAATATCCTGGCTTGTTCCAAAGCTCTTAAGTGCTGTTTCTGGTTTGGGTAATGAGAGAAGTTACATTTAATTGAAATTTGGATAATGTTTCACCAAATTTTGATTTAAAATTTGGTAGGGTTTCCAGGAACAGTTCAAAGACTTCATGGAGTTCATCTAGCACTGGACACTGTCTTTAATGCTGAGTGAAGAAGGAACTAGAAATAGGTGTGTGTAATTAATTGGGGATGCGTGTGTAATTAATTAGGGACGCGGGTGGTGCTGTGGGTTAAAGTACAGAGCCTAGGGCTTGCCGATCAGAAGGTCGGCGGTTCGAATTCCTGCGACAGGGTGAGCTCCTGTTGCTCGGTCCCAGCTCCTGCCAACCTGGTCATGACTGGACCTAATGGTCAGGGGTCCCTTCCATTAGGTCCAGTTGTGTCCGACTCTGGGGTTGCGGCGCTCATCTCGCGTTACTGGCCGAGGGAGCCGGCGTACAGCTTCCAGGTCATGTGGGCAGCATGACTAAGCCGCTTCTGGCGAACCAGAGCAGCGCACGGAAACGCCGTTTACCTTCAGCTGGAGCAGTACCTATTTATCTACTTGCACTTTGACGTGCTTTTGAACTGCTAGGTTGGCAGGAGCTGGGACCAAGCAACGGGAGCTCACCCCTTTGCAGGGATTCGAACCGCCGACCTTGTGATCAGCAAGCCCTAGGCTCTGCGGTTTAACCCACAGCACCACCTGGGTCCCCCTTTACCTTTAATTAATTGGAAACATTTTTTCAAGGAACAACAAATGCGAGAAAGAGAAAGCATCGGATGCAATATACTGAAAGATGGAAAGGTAGAAGAATTCGAAAAGGTAAAAAGTGCAATGCTGTAGAATGTCACAAACTTTTCATAAGGTTGTAAAATTTCTGATACTAAATAAGCTTGCATTTTTCTGCTGGCGAAGCCCATATTTTTCTTCACTGTTTTCTTCATTTAGCCTGCCACTCATGCCTTAGTGTTAATAGTTAAGTACTTCATTCCATCACTCTGTTCTAGAACGTCACTGGAGTGGACTGGCAGATTGTAAACTGATTAGAGGTTTCATTACAACCAAGCAGTATATAAATTCTGTTGACTAGATGAATATAATTCACAATCTTTTCAGTTCTCTCTCAGATTAAAATTTACTCTTACTAGAAGTGAACTGAATCACTTTCAGATGATATGAAATATTCTGTGCTGCATGTTGGTGGTCTGGAGTTTGGCATCAGATTTATTTTCTAGAAGCCCAAAATATAGGAATTTTAACTATTTGACTTCAATTTCTTGATCTCATCTAGTAAAACGAAGGCAGATTAAAATTCAAGAGGATTTGCAAAAGGAGGATTTGCAGGGCTCCACCCTTCTTGTGCACTGTGGACAAGTTGAAGGTGTTTTGTATAAGGAGAAATTCGCAGCAGGTAAACTATTGATTTTGAAGAGTATATTTGTGTGTATTAAATCTGTACAAAGCATAATATTAATGGCAGATTTAAAAATTGGGATGGGAAGGATGCATCCATGTAGTTAGTGTATGACTACCATTTGCATTTGGGAAGAACACTTGCTTCTACATAATCTGCTCAAAACAGAAATAAGTCCCATTTCGTTTATTTGTTCATTTAAAAGCATAAATTCAGTGTATTCAAACACACAAAGCAGGGTCTGGTCTTATGGGTCAGGGAAAGCTTGGGCAAAAAGCTGTATCTTTACATGACATTGGTGTTCACTCAAAATCTGGCCACAGTATTCTTCGCCAGCTTCAGCTTCCTGCCAATCCCAAGGGAGGTCCCACATAGAGTGCATTATAGTAGTCCAATTGGAAGGTTCCTAGGTAAGCATATATAGAATAGAAGCCCCAAAATTTCCCCCAGAAAACAGTTTATTTTATATTATACATATCCCATTCTGCTTATGGAGCCAGGGTAAAGGGACCCCTGACCATTAGGTCCAGTTGCGGACGACTCTGGGGTTGCAGCGCTCATCTCGCTTTATTGGCCGAGGGAGCCGGCATACAGCTTCCGGGTCATGTGGCCAGCATGACTAAGCTGCTTCTGGAAAACCAGAGCAGCACAGGGAAACGCTGTTTACCTTCCCGCCAGAGCGATACTTATTTATCTACTTGCACTTTGACGTGCTTTCAAACTGCTAGGTTGGCAGGAGCAGGGACCGAGCAATGGGAGCTCACCCCATCGCGGGGATTTGAACCGCCGACCTTCTGATTGGCAAGCCCTAGGCTCTGTGGTTTAACCCACAGCACCTTCTGTGTCCCATGGAGCCAGGGTAGCTTACAGCAATTACTTCAGTATCTTAATGAGATTTTCAGTCATTTGAATCCCACTTAAAAGCACAAGTGATTTCATCAGCTTTAAGTATTTCAGCATGTAATTTATGAATTTGACTAATTTTTTTTATAGTTTTCACTTTCCATACACTGAAGTGAAAAGAAATACCAGTACACACTTCTCTATTGCCAGAACCAAAAGTGTGCAGAAATGTGATTGTACAGTTTTCAGATGGATTGCCTCTTCAACCTGCAGTTTTATAATGGCTGGCCATGAGATGGTTGCGGTGGCTGCTGCTGCTGCTTCTTTGGCAATCACTCGTAGCCGAGTAATACAGTGGACCCTCGACTTACGAAGGTAATCCGTTCCGGCGGGATTGTCGGAAGTCGAAAAAATCGTAAGTCGAGTCCCCATAGGGGAGAAAAAATTCGTAGTTCGAAAGAACCCTATCTAAACTTCGTAACTCGAGAAAACCCTATCTAAAATGGCCGCAACTTCCTTTCGGAAGTCGAAAAAATTTGGAAGCACGCGGTCCCTTTGATCCCTCGTAACTCGAAAAATACGGAAGTCGGGTCATTCGTAAGTCGAGGGATCACTGTATAGCAAATAGAAGGCACCTTTCCTCAGACACTGCTCAGCAACATAGCTAAATAATGTAGACTGAAGAATGACTCAAGGTGTCTTAGATTTAATCAAAGCCAGATTGCAATGCTGTACCATTAAAAAATGAGGCTGTGCTTGATTCATCTTAAAAATAAGCAATCAAACAATTTTATATAACCAGCATGTAAGCAAATAATGGAAGAGTTCAGCAGAGGAGCTGCTGAAGTATCAAGAGAGACTGTGTTCCCTGATCAGTGATTCTTATTGCATTTCTATTTACAACAAAATCAAACACTAAATAGTTTTAGTCAGAAGCACCAAGCCCCATGCAGAAATTTATTGTAGTGCTTATATCAGAATCTCTGTTCATACGGTTTTTTTCTAAAGTATATCTTGGATAAATTGTTGACAGATTTCTTACATCCTTCAGTGAACTTTGCTGATTGGGATAGGTGTGTAACATTCATGTGACTTCTGTTTGTCATAGGAAGTTCACAGAAGTCCATCAAGGGTTCTGATGGAACGTGGTTCACGCCACCAGAATTTGAGGCTGAAGGAGGACGTGAAAGCTGGAAATCCTGGAAAAGAAGTATCTACTGTAACGGGGTTCCTTTAGAAAAATTAATAGAGGTATGCAGTTCACTTGTAATGCCTGTAATGTTAATGCCTTATTTTCTACCTGTGATCTGAAAGAAGTATCAGATGATACTTTCAAGTCTTCAGATAGTCTCACCTTTCCTTCTTATAATCACAAATACAATATATTGTCCTTATGGAATAATACAGCATTGTTGTACCTTCCTTGCAACTGCTACAACAATGGGAGGTGTTGGTGGTGAGATGGACACAAAATTAGACTAAAAAAATTGGAAACAAAGGAATTCCTTTTGCTTGCATTTTCTGCTACTTTTTATTCTTATAAATGTCTATGCTTGTTTGGTACAGAAGGTGAGTGTTCTGATTCTATTATATTTTTTTAAAAACTGACCACATTAACTAGCTATGCTATAATGGTGCCTGCTTATGGGAGATTGCATTTTGCCAGCAAATGAAATATTGTAATGGGTTGATGTGCAAATGTGTTTGCCTCACATCCAGGCTGTTAGATCATGCACCAAAGTAAGACATAACTGTTGAATGAAAAAGCCATTGTCAATAATGGTCTTAATGCTATTTTAAAATAATAGGGTTCAGCTTTACAGTTATTTGATATCCAGGTTATTTTAAGGGCCACCTGCACTCATATGTTTTTTCTTAAACTTTAACATCACTTTCTGTAGTGCTGACCTCTGTCCTCCCAAAACTGAAAATCAGATTGACAGGAACCAAGCACTGGGCTTTACAATGGAAATTCACCAGGTCTTCTTTCTTTCAGTTTTCACACATGGGCTGAAAACAGTTTTAATTCATAAAGCTTAGGCATATGCTACTTCTAAAATTGTTCTACTCTCAGTACAGTATTTTTATGGTTCTTTTTGTAGTTTTTATTTTATTTTAATGGTTTTATATTTTTCTTTTGGAAGCCAACTTGTGAGGATTTCATTCTGAAACATGGGATAGAAATAGCTATAACAAACAGACAGAAGTGATAGATATGTTGCTCAGGTGTGTGCCAGTTAAAGGCAAGAGGTGTATTTCCTGGAGCAAAGATGTATTAACATTTTCATGCATCTATGACAATAACGCATATAAATATATATGGGAGTGATGTGAGCGGTATCTGTGCTAAGAAATAGAACCAACTTCTTATATACTGATGTCAAAAAATAGATGTTTCAAAAATAGTTCCAACTTCTTTGTGTGGATTCCCTCGTTTCAAATACTATTTTGGGATCCCGCTAATGCATCAGAGTAACTAATTATGTCATGCTTATTTCAGAGTGGAGATCTTCCTAATTCAAAACGAATATATGGCAGGAGGAAAAAGGTAACAGTTTATCAACAGTTTTACCTTATTGGTGTGTGAAAGCCATAGATATTGTCAATTTATTCGTATATTATATTTTCCACAAATACACCTGTGCTCAAAGCAGTTGACATTTTAAAATATATATAAAAAAGGAACTGCACTATCAGCATGAAAAAAACCCTCAGACTATGGATGCTGCCTGTGGGCCCTGGAAAGATGAAATGGTTGAGCCCACCACCACCTCCCTGTCAATGTTGTGAATGGAACTGGGGGGAAAGTGTTGTCTCTGGAAGATCTAGGGACTTCTACACATAATTAAGGGATGTGCTGCAATGACTGTGGCCTAGCTGTGGGGCAGGCATGATGGCCAGGCAATACCGGTAGTAGCCGCCACCAATTGGAAGCAAAGCAAGTATGTCCATGCTGAAACTTTTGCAGGCACAAACAGTATTGGAAGTAGGGTTGTGTAGAGCTGCCCTAATAATATCACGAGCACAAGAACTCATGAAGGCAGTTAAAAGGATGTCTGGTGAGGGCTTCTGGTTTGGCTTGCCATGATGGCGGCTGCCCATTAGGTAAAGGTAAAGGGACCCCTGACCATTAGGTGCAGTCATGTCCGACTCTGGGGTTGCAGCGCTCATCTCGCTCTATAGGCCAAGAGCCGGCGTACAGCTTCCGGGTCATGTGGCCAGCATGACTAAGACGCTTCTGGCGAACCAGAGCAGCGCACGGAAACACCGTTTACCTTCCCGCCAGAGCGGTTCCTATTTATCTACTTGCACTTTGACGTGCTTTTGAACTGCTAGGTGGGCAGGAGCTGGGACCGAGCAACGGGAGCTCACCCCGTCGCAGGGATTCGAACCGCCGACCTTCTGATCAGCAAGCCCTAGGATCTGTGGTTTAACCCACAGCGCCACCTGGGTCCCTCGGCTGCCCATTACATCAGAGCTATTTCGCAAGGAATATTTTGAGGATGAGATGGGAGTAATCATCCTCCCAACCACCACCACCCCATGCCCGGGGGGGGGGCAGCTTCACCCGCAGATCACCCAACACCTCCCAATCCGGGAGGAATGAGGGGGCAGGGGGCGCTAGATGGAAAACACCATGCTTCTCTTTGGCAACTTTCCAAAGTCGCCGCCATGAACAAACTCCTGTTTTTTAAGATGAAAATTCGGACTTTATTAATGGGCATGCTTTGACTGAGGGGAGATAAACTACTCTGCTAATTGATTCAGCCACTGAGGTGCTAAAAGATTCGAGTGGAAGAACGATTATCATCAGTACGGGACTGGTATGTCGGAACGGAAGGGGGGTGAGCCTCCTTTGTTTCTTTTTGATATACTTTGTATTTGCTATTTTACTTGGCAAATCTCCCTGGAAGGACTGACTACCAGATTGTTTATGTATGCAAGCGGGACTGGAGAGTACTGTATTCATTGATATAATTTTGGTATAATTATTAACTGTGTGGAAAAGATTTATGAATTTGCAATTGTGGAAATCAAGGTTTCTAGCTAAAGTACAGGTTTAATTGCTTTGGAATGAGATATAACGGAGATGTTTGGACATATGCCTGGTACAATTGGCAGAAAGCGAAATTTCCTCCATTTTGGGATGTCTCGCAGTGGATAATCACAGGCGTGAGGAAGTGAAAGTGAAATACCACGATCAGATTCAGAGTACAAAGAATATAAAGAGAGAGAAAAAGAATATAAACACCCACACGGAAATATACTGTATTGATTTAACTCGCTTGCCAGATGAACTCAGAGGCTGTTAAAAACAAACGAAGGATTATCAGATTGACTTATGGGAACTACCTAGAAGAACTATGAAAAGCAGCACAAATGTGAGATGATCAGCACTCCCTGACCTCAGAGCATGGGAAGCCAACCAAAGATTTATAATTTGGCATAATATTTGGACTGTTTGATTATTATATAATTTGGAATGTTTTTAATGTGGTTTTATTGGGATTGTTAAAATAGAAAATTTAATAAATATAATTATAAAAAGGATGTCTGGTGAGGCCACCAGAGAATGGTTCAGATGAAGAGCAGGATCCAGGGACCATGACCGATACCCAAAGAATGATTTGTGGACCAGAAAACAGTAAGGCAAGCTGAGATTCTTGACAGCAGATGAGATGGCCTTTTACTGTATTTGCCCCAAACAAGAACTTGGTGAACTAGGAAAGAGTATAAACAAAAAGGGGATAGACAAAAGCTAAACTGAGAAAAGGTAGTTGGCACAGGCAGTGCCAAACACACCTGGCTGAAATTAATTTTTCTCACTAATAGCTTCTGTGATTAGATGATCCTCGGGGTCCCATCCAACTCTAGAACTCTATGATTCTATTATAAAAAATGCAAGACGTGTCTTTCTGGACTGCAGGTGCTGTGTTTTGCTGAATGACACGCAGTTTGTCTATGCCTGTTGAATCATCTGTGCCTATTTTTATTTGGCAGGTAAAGAATCCATCGATATCATTTTGCAAATCAGCCCAGTTCCAGCCATCAGGTCAGTGAAAACTTTCTGTGAGGCATGTATTACAAAGCAGTGAGAGTGTTGGGTTATATGTGGGAAGCCCAGGATCAAATTCTTGCCTTTGGGTCCAAGGCTGGCTTTATAATGTGGTTGCACCAAAGGTTGCATGGAATGCCCAATTTTGTATTGTGGTATTGTGATGTATGCCCTTTGCTGTGCCTCTCATAGAGATAGGCAAAGTCATTCCCTGTTCCCCATTAGAATGCTACCATAATTCAGGGCATGGATTCCCTGGATGCCCACATATGCGAACTTCATTGAAGTTTTGATTCTTTGGGGAATGACATGGCTACGGTGAAGAATAAAGACAGTCAGTTACTGAGCTTCATCATCTCCCACCCTAGCTGTGGTCTGTCATGATGGCCCAGAAGAAGCCACGCCAGGGCCATCAGAAGAGGCCACGCCAGGGCCATCAGAAGAGGCCACGCCAGGACCAGCAGAAGAGGCCACGCCAGGGCCAGCAGAAGAGACTACTCCAGTTGCACCTCAATCACCAGGCAGGACCCCACACAAGCAACTTCGAGTGAAGCTGCAGCGTCTCTCACCATCTGCACTCCCCAGGGCAAGGTCTCTGAATTCACCACAGGCGAGCCCACCGGATTCACCACAGGTGAGCCCACCGGATTCACTACAGGCGAGCCCACCGGATACACCACAGGCGAGCCCACCGGATTCACTGCAGGCAAACCCACCGGATTCACCACAGGCAAACCCACCACCTGTGCCGAGGACACCACATCGGAGATGCCATTGGCGACGGCGCATGAAGCCCCACACCATGTGTGAGTCTGATAGCCCCAAGCCCTACACCACTGGGCTACAGTTGCTGCATCCTCTGCCTTGATTTTTGGTGGGCATGGGGAGGTGGCTGGCAGAGGGAGCTGTCTGGGGTGGGACGGCAGATTTTCTCACTGGCACAGGAGGTGGAATGGGAGTGGCTATTGGGCTAGACAGTTAGGCTTCCCTCCACCCACTGGAATGAATGTCAGATGGGCATTGACTCTGCCAGGTCCTCACGTCAAGATGTAAACATGTCATTATTGTCTCAATCCTCCCCATGGTCTGGTCTTTGTTTCTTTTTCCCACAGCATCCAGCCTAGGACTTGCCATCCTGCGTTCTGTGTACAAAATGAAACAACTATTCCAAAACACCATTGGGAATCGCAAAGCCTTGCAGGTGAAGCTCCGAGATATCAATGGCCACCTTATTGGCTTGCGGCAGCAACATGCAGACCTAAAGAAAGCCCTGGGCCGATGCAGTCGGCTTGATGCAACCCTGAATGTTTTGGCATTGCAGACGAAAATGAACGGCATCATTGAACACCAGAGGCAACTGGAAACATTAGTGCTGAAGATCATGGCAACACTGGGTGTGGAAAGGCCCTAGCCATAAGGCATGGTTCCCACCCACCCCTCCCCTGTAGAAAAGGGACAGAAAATTGTGAAATACCGGTACTAAGTCTCACTTCACTGCCAATTCACTGCTTGAAGCTTCTTTCAATCTTCATAAGGTGTAATTTTATTTCCTGCCTCCTCATCTTTAGTTCTATCTTAGTTATTATCAAACTGTATTCCCATGAACTGAACAGATGTTCCATGCAGTGTTTTACCATTCACTGATTTATTGGTCCAGATTAGTAAACCAGTTCTAAAAGAGGTTGGATTTCCTATTTCACTGGTAAAGTATGACAAAAACTATGCATTTTACATATTTTGCTAATTAAGAAGCAATGATTCATTTGTTTAAATTGCAACCCAACGTCTCCCAAAGGGGATTCCCCAGGTAACTAATGAAAGTTAAAAACAACAACATTAAAATAAAATGTCCGTGATATTCATGCACTAGAAAGCAATAAAATATTTGCTAGTTTAGCCTTACCCTTCAAATGCAGCCCAAATGGTTCTTACTGTTTCAGGTTGACTTTGGGAAAGCTTCCAGGAGAATAATTTTATCATTTAGGAGCAGCCACGACACCTTTAATATTTTAACTCGGCATAGAACATGAATTGCTACAAGGTGCTCTGCCATTAGTAGCTGTGAGAGACAAGCTATAAGGGACAAGCAGACTCACTCAAGGGCAGTCCACAAACACCTACACCAGGCATGTCCAACAGGTAGATCGTAATCTACTGGTAGATCACTGGACATCTGTGGTAGATCACTGGTAGATCACTGGCTCCCCACAAAGCTCAGCAACTTTGGCTCCCCTAAAAAAAGCTCTACATCTTTGCCCTGAAGCCCCCAAAACATGGCTTTCCTTCCTAAAAAAAGCTCAACTTTGACCCGAACCCCCCAAAACATGGATGGCTTTCCTTCCTAAAAACAACCCCAACAACCTCGACCTGAACCCCCCAAAAGGGGGTAGATCACTGCCAGTTTTTAACTCTGTGAGTAGATCGCAGTCTCTTGGAAGTTGGCCACCCCTGACCTACACTATCACATAATCATAAGCAACACATATTAACTCACATCAGTAAACTCATCAGTTATTATAAACTTTTAAGTCTGAAGGAGATTTTTTGTATACCAGACATGGCTGGTAACCTGTGGCCTTCTGTATATTGTAGGACAGCAATCCCCATCATCTTACAATTGGTCATGCTGGCTGGTGCTGATGGCAGTTTGAGTCCCTGCCTCTTGAATACATTTGGTTCTATCATGTCCCCTTAGGCAGCTTGGATTCCCCACATTTCAGAGCATCTGGGAAATTCTGCTGTGCTTTGTCTCCTTGTTACACGGTTTCCTCTTCATGCTGCCTGAGAACTGGAACCATAGCAATGGCTCCTGTAGAACCTAAAAAATGTCTGATAATTTAATTTGCAGAGTAATAGGGAAAGGCTTCTGGTTAAATCTAGGCTGTAGCACACTATAGGAATGACATAAAGTAATCTCATTGACAAAGGAAGCATGGAACTTGTCCAGGAAGAATGTTCAAAGGGGCTTTGCTTTTGAAACCCTCATCAAAAAAATCTGTGGAAAAAAGAATATCCTCCAATTCAATTACTACCCCATCACTCAATTATTTGAAGGGTGATTACGATAATCTACTCAGGTACAGACTGAAAAATATCAATTCTCTCAATTGGAGATGAGCAGAGAAGTATCAATTTAACAGAACTATCATTGCGGTAATATAGACTACATGAAAGCAAGTAGCTTTGGGTGCCAATGTTTCAGCAAGAGACAATAGGAACATGTGTGACACAATAGCAAAACAGTGCCAAATCCAGAGTCCTATGAGAAAAATCCTTGAGTGTCTGACAGCGGACGAGGCATGCTCTGGAATGCCCAGTGCAAGATCCCATCAAAGGTATTCTGTAGGATTAGAGAGAAAAGAGAGGCATTTCTATTTGTTCACCAGGTCAACAATACTGAAATAAGGGTAGCAATTCATAGGAGCAAAATGCAGGCAGTAGACAAATATAGAGCTGCTCTCCTGTTTTGAAGTACACAGACTGCACAGGTCCACCAGGCATAACTGATCTGCCATCCATTCTAGCAGCCTGGAGGAGTTTCTGCTGTGTTACTGGATGTGATTAAAGTACTCTCAAGTTACAACTACTTGCAACTTGTAAGTGCAAAGTATTGAAATTAAGAACAAATAAATATCAAGGGGGACCTAAAATCTTCCGAATTATTCCAAGCATTGTGATGGACAATTCCAGAATCCACAGACCTGTTCAGCACTGGACAAATTATAGCACAAGAAGATTTGTTTTCCATTACCTCCCCTAAGAGAGAGTCCAGATCATCCTTGTTCAGAAGGGGTTCAGTCCCAGCTGATTCTTCCACCACCTAGGATTCAAAATCTCATCTCACAATGCAATCCTATGCATGTCTACTCAGAGGTAAGACCCAATTTGTTCAATGGGATTTACCCATTTATTGAATTGCAGCCTTAGTAATTCTCCATTATATAAATGCTGCGTAACCTAGCCAACTAGGGAAATCCCTTCTGCAGGATGTATGTAGCCTACAATCAGGGTGAAGACTGATGAATTGTTTTTAGAGCCCAGATGCAGCTTTCTTTCGCAGGGGAAGGGGGTGGTTTGATGGTAACGGACTTTCAGTGTTGTCACTAAAAACGGCTCTGCCATCCATGGAGCACTTCTTAAAAATAAAGTGATAGATGGATGGATTTTACATACTTTTAATCATTTCAGTTGCAAAGTTAAAAGCAAGTGATGTTCAATTTGCAACTGAAGGGCAAAGCTAAGAACTTTCTTTTTATATTATTGCTGTCTTCATTATATTCAAAGGATAAATACGGTACCATGAGATGCACAACAATATCAAATTCAACTCAGTTTCCTTTATCCATTCTCCCTTGCTTCTTCCTTTGGCAACTTTTAATCCTCATCTATTGAGGGTAACCAAGTTTTTTGAATGTACCATTTGCTCACATTCACACACACCCTGCCTGTTTCTCCTTCCTTCCACTGTATTATTAACACACTGATGTTATAGAAAATTAACAAGTATTAACAATAACAATGAGAACCTGTATAGTGTACATCTGATTGTCGGACTTTGACTGGGAAGACCCAAGTTCAAGTCTCCACACAACCAGTTATCTCTCATCCTAATGGACCTCCCTCTACAGGGGAGCTGCAAATATTAAACTCACTAGCTATTATAAAGTTGAAAAGATTTTGGAAAATCCAGACCTTTACCGCTCGTAGTGTTGGGGTATTTGAGTTTGTAGTTCCTTCCAAGCTGATGGTCATGGGACGGTTGCTAGTGCAGGATTTGCACATTAAGATTCCACTAGAACAAAACACAAAGGATCTTACCCTTTGAAGTCAACAAACCTATATTCCAGAAAGCACAGATAACGGGTTAAAGCTGGACTGGACTACTTCAGGTTGAAGAGGGGGCTCACATGGTTGAATGATCTTCCATACAAAAACATTACACCCACATAGAAAACTAGATGTCAGGAAGAAAGTTAGGCTAGAACCTTTCTTCCTGAAACCTACCGTCTTTCCCCCTTTTTAAGACACCGTCTTATAATTTTTTCCCCTCAAAAAAGCACAGGGTGGCTTATTTTCAGGGGGTGTCTTATTTTTATTACGTCAGTATGGTACGGTACAGCCTCCCCCTGCGACGGGAACAATGGCGGCACCACGGCTTACTTTTGGGGTATGTCTTACTTCTCACAAACGTAAAAAAAACCCTGCCATGGCTTACTTTATGACTACGTATTAAAAAAGGGGAAACGGTAGTTTTTCATATGCATGGATTCCTTTTCGTATGGAGATTGAGATACTCAATCATGTGAGCCCCCACCTGTACTGGTACAGGCAAGGCACATCCTTAGCTACTCAACTACTCTGTAGTGAGAAAAAGCCCTAAGAGGAGAGGAAGGAGAAGCCACACAATATTGCCTGATAAAACTCAAGGCTGATTCATACAATTGAAAACTGATGTTGACCGTCCAACTGTATGAGTGAGCCATGAGACATCAGTTTTGCTAAACATTAAGCTCATTATGCAACCAGGGCCAGCCTTCCAGTTGTATGAATCAGATTTGCTAGTAGAGAGAGCCTATTTAAAAAGTAATATAAGGACTTCAACATCACCTTTTGTTGGAGAGCAGCTAGTTGAAGTCCACACTGGGCACTCCAGGATATAAACGTCATAAAATGCATGGATTCGTTTAGAAAACTCTGGGTTTTGCCTGCTTTGAGATCAAGATATTGCTTTGAGTAAAATACTAGAACATCTATCTGTGAAGGACTTGGGGTGGTGGCTTCAGGTAAAGTGTCTCCCCCCCCCCTCACATAAGAATCACCATTCTGGCACACCTGATACCTGTTCAAACAATAAATAGGTCACTCTCCATGTTCATCTTGTTACAGGGCAGCACTATTCAGAAGAGCAGCACTTACATAAACAAAACTCCCATCTTGTGGTGCCTGTCCTGCATTTCTGGTCTGGTACTATGACATTAAACCAGGCTTAGTAAGCCACCATCTGGACACACTCTCACAAACAAGAACCATAAAGTCTGGGGAGCTATGGATGGCTTAATTATTGGATGTAAATGGCACCTGATTTGATCTGCATGGGCAGGAAAATGGCAGGGCCAGTGGAAAGCCCGGAAACACTTATTGCAGTAGATCAGGTCTCCTTCTTTCCTGCATACACCACACTTCTCCCCAATGGTCAGCTTCTGCAGGGGGGGGGAAAGAATTTGGAGTCAAGTTTCTAGCAAAACATGGTTCTCTTTTTCTCCTTCAGAGCTACCATGCGCTGCATGTGACCATCCCATGTGACCATCCCGTCCTACCCTTGTCTGGTCCACTGCAATTGCTTTGATTTCTAACTTACCACTTCCATTGGGGCCATTGTAAGATTTTTCAGGGCCTCAGAAAAATTCAGAAAAATGAACAAAGCAGAGTATAGTTTCATCACAGCAATGATAGGATCAAGCAGATACTTAATTTGAGACCTAATAGACTCTGCCAAGACTTCACCAGCCCAAATATAGGGTAGAATAGGAGAAATAAGGCAAGAAAATGTTTTGCAGCCCACTGTTCTTATTTAAAGCATTTGAAATGACTAAGCCCAATGAATGGTGGAAAGTTCCACAGGAGGTGAGATACTGACCAGCTGTTTCTCTGTTCCCACATTCTGAACTGTTGGCGGTGCCACCCCAGACACTGGGGTCACAGAGGGCAAAGGCTGCCTGAGGGAGGCACACACAGGCTCCTTGATCAGAATCTTCCTCCCATCTTCTGTTGTTCTCTGGACATATACAGCTCCCTAAGCAGGTATGCAAAAAAAAATAATATTATATTGATAGAATATATCACATTACTTGCATAAGAAGATTTGAGTTTGCCTTTTGTATTAAAAAAGTGACTAAGTGTAATAATGACAATAATGAACACACTGAACTTCATTTTCACCCTTTTCTATTGCAATGATAAATATGATACGTTGTCCTACAAATGAATTATTTTAAAAAATAAAATAAAAGAGAGAAATGTCACTCAGTAGTAATGGAAAACAGCCACAAGGGGTCACTGCAGGATACAATTTATATTTCAGCAGGGTTTGGGGGGAGTGGTCATGTGAAGGTCTTAAAACACCTTCAGAGACTGCAATTTTGTTCATATTAAAGATTATTGCATTCCAAAGGTCCGGGCCGTTTAATCTCCCTTTTCTCACAAAGGAAAAGTGGACTGCAATAAATGAGCACAAAAAGACCATAAACAGCTGTTGAAGGAGAGACAAGAACAAAGGAGCAGTTTCTTAGAGTTGCTTCATGTAGGACATTTTCCCGCAAGGCAGAGGAAAAGAGAGGGTCATGAAGAGACACAGAGAAATCAAGGATCATAATTATACCTGTGTTTGAGAAAGTGCATTCCTGCTGTTCTCTTCTCCACTGCACCTGTATTGTTTCGATTGCCCGGAGGAGCAGGAATCACACCTCCATGTCCCACTGCTCAGTGTCCCAAGGGAAAAAAGACAGGAGCATGATCATGAATAGCAAGTAGAGAAAGAGAGGAAGAAATAGGATGAAACAAGTTAAGCAAATGTAAACAAAAACAATCCCCCACCCACCCAATGGAAAATGGCATATCAGAGTGCTACCACCAATCTCAGACACACTATTGCAAGTGAGGGCAGGAAGACATAAACAAATTGCACACAGGAAAGATCCTGAGAAATAAAAGGATGGGTGCCTTTCCCCCCTAGGCCACTCCCTATTCCTAGAGGCTCTGTGCAAGTCCGGTAATCCTCATCTGCTGTGAGAACTGTGGTTGGGGTTAGGCCAATATGCCGTCCGAACATGCACAAGGAAGATCAGCTGTAAAAACTGTATGATCATGGTCCAGATACTTGTTTCAAGCCATTACACCCTGGATTTCTAGCAAGCAAGCATTTAAGGTGGCTTATAATCAAAATAAAACCTGTTCTGCAACCAGATCTTGATGTGATTCCAGGGGGCTATGGAAATACTAGCAGAACTGTCATTACCTGGGAATCTCTGTCAGTGGTGGCACAAGGCAGGTGAGATGAAAGGCCTTGGGGCATCCATCACAGCAGATCAGCTCCCCACCATCCCTGCAGACGGCACATTCGTCATCGTTCTTCTGGCCCAGCAAAATTTGGGAGAATTGAAATAGAATGAAGACTCCATTTTCAGACATATTCTCTCTACATGGCTAGGGAGCAGCACACAATGTCACCTACAGCCACCTATCCAGGTCACTAGCCTCTGCTACTTTCATCATCAACACTTACAAGTGCATAAAATTGATTAAATGCTCTACATAGATTTTTTTTTTTTAAGTGATTGCGAGACTCCAGGATTGCGAGACTCCAGGATTGGACACAACACAAAAGGAAAAAGGAATGGGGAGGGAAGAGGAAAGCAAGAAAGTCCAGGCAACAATTTATGAAGTTACATAATCTCAAGTGCACACATTCCACACACATAACCCAGCCGCTCTAGTCCCACTTCCCTTTCAGCTCTGCAGTCTCAGGGCAACAGGGAGTTGGAGCAGAGAGCTCTTTCTGGCAGGCAAGATCCCTAGAAATGGGTGATTTAATTGTAACACTGGAAATACACGAAGCAGACGGAATTAAAGGGAGGTTTGCCCTTGCTCTGGCTCTTTTATTGAACTCTGCTTTGAGATAGAACACCCAAGAAAATAGCGTCAGAACTTTGGTCATTTCTGCAGCAGAGTCTGATGCAGCATGAATGCTTGACAGTAATCATGTACAGTGCTGCTTCCTGTAGGAATCAGGGCTTGTTCTGTCCTTTGCGCTTTGTTTCTTTCTTCAAATACTGCTTTTCCAAAACTTGAGAGCCTTGGTGGGAGGCATGCAATGGACATTATAACTGAGCCTCTGCATGTTTTGCTAATTTGCCCTTATTAAGAGGGATTGCTTCAGAAGCAAAACTCAACTGAGCAGGGGAAAGTGAGGACCAATACTGGCTTTGATGTCAGGTGGAGCAAGGTGTTCCTTGCTGTGCAACAGCCTTTAACTGTGAAATCTTTGGGGAATTCCATTCTGGCAGGAGCGGCACTAAGCTCTGCCAAGGAGAAATGATTCTCATGATGAAACCTTGTCCCATGGGTGAATCTGGCACCAGTCTAAGAAGCTGAGGAAACCTGGGACTTCCCAAGTGGGGTGAAACTTTCAAGACATAAGGAACTATGTGGCTTGGTGGAGATTCATTTTCTGCTTAAGAGCATCAGAAATGCAAGGCAAAGGGTAGCACTCAACATGCCTGTGTCAGATGTGCCTGTCTATGACAGTTTTGATGCTCAGCACATCTTCTCTATAAAGAAGCACTAGTTTTCAGGCCAAAAGACTGGCTTCAGTGTACTTCTGTCTGCTCCTATTTTGGCATGATTTGTGAATGTGGTGACATCTACACCAGGGGTCAGCAACCTTTTTCAGCTGTGGGCCGGTCCACTGTCCCTCAGACCATGTGGTGGGCCGGACTATTTTTTTTTGGGGGGGGAGGAATGAATGAATTCCTATGCCCCACAAATAACCCAGAGATGCATTTTAAATAAAAGCACACATTCTACTCATGTAAAAACACCAGGCAGGCCCCACAAATAACCCAGAGATGCATTTTAAATAAAAGCACACATTCTACTCATGTAAAAACACGCCGATTCCCGGACTGTCCGTGGGCCGGATTGAGAAGGCGATTGGGCTGCATCCGGCCCACGGGCCTTAGGTTGCCTACCCCTGATCTACACCATACATTTAAATCACAAGGCTTCCCCCAAGGAATCCTGGGAACTGTAGTTTACCCCTCACAGAGCTACAATCCCCAGCAACCTTAAACTACATTCCCCAGGATTCTCTAGGGGAAAACAATGTGCTTTAAATATACGGCATGGATGTGACCTGACTGTACTGCAGCAAGGGGCTTGCACAGTCTGTGACTCTCACTCCGTCCAGTCTTAATCGGTCTCCAATTTCTGTGGCTTTTACATTTAAAAAAGTGAAGACCATTTCACATTTTCTCTGGCAGATGTGTTTCCAGGTGCCACTGTGTGCATCTCACAACAAACATCATAACGTTTGCCTGCAGTAACCACATGGGGAAGTGTGCCTGTAATCACATGAGGTGATGCACCAGGGAGTTACGATTGGCTGCCTCCTTTGCAAGTTTCTAGATGCATTTTCCAAAAGCTATAGTGCTGACTGCTTATATGTGGAGTGGATACTTGGGAAATACACCTGCAGCATAAAAGCACAAAGCATCTCTCCTTAAAAGTTGCTTATGTCTTCAACTTATTTGAACAGACAAACTGCCCAACTACTCTCCTTCCACATTTTCTTTTTTCCTCTCTCTCTTTAAATTTAGCATAATGCTGAAAATACAGGTGCTAAAAATACCTACAAATCTGTCCCATTTCATGTGTGTGCGCGCACATTTGATTATGTTTAATCTCAGGGTTTCCCCCTTCCTGACAATACCCAGCCCATGAGTTCTAAATCCCATAAGGGTGGACACTCCACCTGCTCCTATTTGCACACTAAAAAGTGTTTGAGTGGATAGCACACTCGAGCTGGACTGGGAAGAACCGAGTTCAAATCCCCACTCGGCCACAAAGCTAACTGGGAGACTTTAGGAAAAGTCACCTTTTATCTCTCTGTCCAATCTACCTCCTACCTCACAGGGTTCTGGTGAAGATAAAGTAGGATAAATAATCCTATGTAAACCGCCTGAATTCCTTTCCAGGACGGGTAGAATACAAATATGATGAATAACAAAATAAAACAATGTTGTGTGAACAGTTTTCCATGCTACTAAAAAAAAAAAAAACCAGCAAGAAATCCCACTATACGAAGAGGTGGAAATATATGAAGAACAGCAGAAACCCCCTCCACCAAAAACATAGCCATATATGAAGAGCACTGACAGAGGGAAGCTGACATACCTTTAGCACAGGGGAAGGAAAATGACATTCTTTTTGTTACCTGCTGGGGGGCTGGATCCACAGTGTGGAAAGGGATGGTAGGGCAGCTATTCTGCAAGTTTGATTTTTGATCTCCATTCTGAAAATCAAGAGAAGAATTAAGAACCAAGGAGTAAGTCCACCCCACTGATCATAGCAGTTATTCCAAGTAGGACTGTTCCTGACCAGCCTTCCCTAACCTGGTGCACTCCAGATGCAGCAGGGGCTGATGGGAATTGTAGTCACAAACATCTTTAAGGAGGCACCAGGTTGGAAAAGGCTGCACAAGATGAGGGTCACAATGCATAGTGCTGGTGCTTCAATGTGTTTGCACTTTGAAAAGCTAAAATGATGCTCCTCTCCAGCTCCTCCCCAGTGCCACTGGAGATGTTCTTCTGTCTCCTTAAGAAAACTGACAGGTATGGGTCATCCATGGGTCTTGCAGTAAAGTTATTAATTCATGTTGTTCTCTCTGATGCTGCCTTTTGCAGCAGCTGTGATAACGCACAAGTTTATTATTTAAAAGCTTCTCTGAATAACTTAATATTTAAAAAAATCTCTAAGCAGTACACATCAACAACATAAAAACAACAGAAGAGCATCATAAAGGCCTTGCAACCAGACATACATTAAAACACAGCTGATCCAGAACCTAACAACACTGGATCAGCTATAAATTTCTCCTCCGTAGCCTTTGAACTTTGACTGGAATGTGCAGAAAACTCACACAAGCTTCCCCACAGGTAAAAGGACCAAGCTGAGTTGTGAAGCAAAGAGGCCCAAGCCGCACCTGAAGGAAGGGCGTTGGTTGGGGTGTTCAGCTGAATTGGACTCCTGCATCTTTAGTAGTTGTGCAGAAGAAGGAATTTCAGCAGTTGTAGCTATCATTTAACCTACTACTCTTGTTGCAATTCCCTCTTCGAAGCAGCTATTAAAAGTGCAGGAGCCCAGCCCTCCTTGTTTCTGTCTGGCTCTCGGGTGCAGTACTAGACTAAGGCTTCACTTGCGCAACTGCTTGTTCTGTTCTACCAGTGAATTCCCTGAGTGAGGTGGGTGGGTCATGTGACTCGTTTGCCATGAGCTGAAGCTGCCGGGTTTGCCCCTTAATAGAGAGGTTGGTAATTGCATGCAGAAGTAATTGTGAAGCACCTGACTGCAGGTGCTGCATAAACAAAAACTGGCAGTGTCTGCCCTTGGCGAAACCAATCCCATGATCCACTCACCTGGCACTTGTGGTGTGAGGGACTCTGTGGCCCCCAAAGCTTGCTAGCAACTTCAAAGCAAAAGAGGCAGAGAAAATGTGAAAGGATTAGAAGTATATTGTGTGGCATATGTATTTACGGACCTGGGATTCTTTAGCTTTCCCGCTGGGCTTCAGTTCCTGAGCTTTGTTCCTCTCTCCAAGCTCTTCCAGTTTGTCTGCTGCATAAAACTCACCACCAATTTTGATGCATTTCTTAGTGTCACCTGGAAAATGGAAGATCACACTGGATTTATCTCATCAAAGCAGGGACACAGAATTCATACAGTCTAAATTTTTATATCAGCTTAATGCCCTCGTTTTGATGTAGAACAGGGTGACTAACCTTTGCCTCTCCTGATATTGTTGGGACTCCAGCTCCCATCAGCCCCAGCCAGTGTGGCCAGTAGGCAACAATAATGGGAGATGTAGTCCAACAAAATATGGAGTGCCACAGGATCCTCATCCCTGATCTAGAATCTAAATAAGAAGAAACAGAGTTCGGTCACTTCTGAGCGAAATAAGTCAAGGTACCGTGTTAGGTCAGTGCTGGATAGATACAAAGAACGGCAAAGTGCTGCACATACCGCCATGTGAAAGGGGATAATGCTGGGTCTCAACATTCTCTGACTTCTTCACAGATTTTGCCTTTGGAAGGGATCCTGTTGATTTATAGGACATGCATTACAATACTGAAAACAAGGCCTCCCCCCCCCCCCCGGAATAAACAGCAAGTATCTGTTTAGGACAGGGGTCAGCAAACTTTTTCAGCAGGGAGCCGGTCCACTGTCCCTCAGACCTTGTGGTGGGTCGGACTATATTTTGGAGAAAAGAAAAAAAAAAAAAGAACGAATTCCTATGCCCCACAAATAACCCAGAGATGCATTTTAAATAAAAGCACACATTCTACTCATGTAAAAACACTCTGATTCCTGGACCGTCCATGGGCTGGATTGAGAAGGCCATTGGGCCTTCTAGAATGCTAGATAATGCTTAATTTTGCTTCTTTAAAAACCACATGATTTCCAAGGTCTTTAAAACATAGTTTTGTGTTGTTTGTAGTATGTCTCCTCCAGGTACTTCAGCAGAAGGCAATTGGGCCAGATCTGGCCCCGGGCCTTAGTTTGCCTACCCATGGTTTAGGATGATGGGAAGTCCTGACCTTTGTCAGAAGCTCATGCATCATTTGCACCACCAAGCTCCTAGTATTGCAGCTGAGGTGGCCTCTCCCTCCCTAAACACCACCACCCTGACTGAGGAGAAGGAGAGCTGTAGCTCTGGGAAGAAGGAGATCTAGTTTTCAGAAAGAAGAAGAGTTTGGATTTGATATCCCGCTTTATCAAGGTGTCTCAAAGCGGCTAACAATCTCCTTTCCCTTCCTCCCCCACAACAAACACTCTGTGAGGTGAGTGGGGCTGAGAGACTTCAAAGAAGTGTGACTAGCCCAAGGTCACCCAGCAGCTGCATGTGGAGCAGCGGAGGCGCGAACCCAGTTCACCAGATTACGAGTCCACCGCTCTTAAGCACTACACCACACTGGCTCTTGCCTTGACTGGTTTTTTTTAAAAAAAATATTTTTAAACTGATGCTCAGTTTGTTAGCATTGCATGGAAACTGCTTTGCAAAGCTCGCCTGAAAACTGGTATATAAATATCTTAAATAAAACAAATCAAGGTAGTGAAATACTACCAAAAAAGAGAATGGCTTGTGCTGATGTTCTTGAAACTGAAAATTCTCATTCCAGGTCCTTATTTCTTCCTGGAAGAAATCAATTCCTATTCCTCTTTGGCATGTTTCATATCAACTCTCGCATCCACAAAAAGCACAGCAAAACCCCAGCAAATAGTTCTATACCAAGGTGTGGGTCGCCTTTTGCTGAAAGTTGAGGTAGGTGCAAAGCATCTTTTTCATCTGTCGCTTTCCTCTTCCCTTGGGATTTGTGCTGAGTCAATACCTTAGGACTGGTTGCGAGCTTCCTTGCCCTGCTGCGATACCTACTGAGATCCAGGTCTGAAAAGAAAGCAAATTCTGAGACTGGAGGCATGTCTAGACAGCGCTTAGTATTGTAAATGAGGCAACAATGGGTTGCTAGCAACAAGCTTTTTTCTTATTCTTATATTTCCCCCAGAAAGGGTAAATACAGATTAAACAAGGTACGATGCAGTGGGGAATATAGGCTGGCATTTTGATGCCAAAGATATGTGGACACTGCAAATAAATGTGTATGCATAAGGAACATGGATCCACAATAAACACCCATCCATAAGTCTGTTTTGTGGGATTCTTGCCTGATTATAGAAATTGTGCTTTGGGGTGGGGAAAATTGTCCCTGGAGCAGGAAAACACATTATACAGGTATTATGCAGTAAAATAAACAAGCAAAACAAGAAAGGTGAATAAATAAATAATTCCCAGTTTTTAAACATGAGAGAGGCGTTTCTAAATCTATTTCCACTTATATTTCACCCATCTTCAATTTCTTCTTGGCTATGATGACTTCAACAAATACCTTTAGGAAAGCTGCTTTGAATGGACTGGAGCTTGGAATATCTCTCCAGGTTATAATCCTTGAAGAGAACCCTCCAGAAGTCCTGGATGGAAGAGGAGTCCTGGCTCAACAGCCACGTTAACATGGCATGGAAGGCCTTGTGGCAGCCATCCTTCTCCTTCAGGTGGAGAGTGTCCTTCAGGGAGAAAGAAAAAGCAAGGCTAGTCTACTTTCCAAATAGATTTAACTGCTCCCCTAAATTGCTTAGGTACACTGCAGTCAAATCTGTCTTTTGCAGTTACAGTAAGAGTCTCAAATTCTGGCACTGCAGGTAAAGTCCTGGGGGCGTATTATAGACTGAAGAACAACAACTGTGAAGTGCCAATAATGCTGATAAAAAGGGAAACCAATGAATTAAACATGGGCCACCACACAAGCACTCCAGAACTGCTCGTCTCATGAATAAACACTTTGAAAGTCTACAAAACAATAGTGCTTCACAAGGCTTAATATTGTAGCCAATGATAGTGCTACTTAGAGTAGACCCGTTGACATTAATAAAACTAAATTAGTAATGTTCATTCATTTTTATTTGGTCTGCTCCGATTGTTCACAGCCCTTAGGATTTTGTGCCATTTGTAAGGATTTTCATACAACACCCATGATCTTTGATGTATAAAATAATATACTATGTACACTGAGATTCATGACTACAAATTGGTGCTATGATACAAGCAGCATCAACGGCAAATAGAAACCTCTCTCTTTCTACCTGACCTCCCTAACTGGGTTCAGAGAAAACAAAATACAAAATAAAACCACCAGATTAAAATTTCAGAGAACAATAAAAGAAATGAAGGCCAGGAATGAGTCATAGTCCAGCAGTGCACAAACAAAAAAGAGCAGGTATATATAACTTATCCTCTATACAAATTATATGCATGCTGCAAAAGAGATTGTTCTAGTAGTTAGTAGGGAAACTTGAAGTATATATCATCTCATCGTTGTTCTTATTTCTCTCACCTTGAACATCTTTTCCGTGACAATGTCATGATCTGCCAGTCCGTGGAGCAATGGGAAGACATCGTCAACTGCCATGGAGATCTCTGTGCGATAAAGTTTAAGTAATTTCCGTAGGTCTCCTTCTCCTAAAGGTTTGTTATCAGAACCGAACATCCTGAGACAGGGTAACATTTACAGGATTGTTAGGAGCATGCATCTTCCATGCCCATTTCTGGTCACGGTGCAGCTGCCAACCCTTACTAAAAGATACCTTAATTTTGATGTACACTTGCTTGGGTCATGGCAGATGCTGCGAAGGAACATGCATCTTGGGTAGAAGTGACCGTACAGGGTAGGGTAAGCAGTCAGATCCTGGCTTATTTTAGAAACCTCACTCTCAAGACCACCTGCCTGTGGAAATTCAGATTTGCAAGTATAGCTTGTAAAAAGAAACTCATATTTATATCACTCCTTTTCTATTACTCATTGTCTTTCACTTCTTCAATGACTGCTGAACATCCAGTTTAAATTTGCTTTGCTTGCTCTGTCTTTGCTAAACTAAGGAGGAAGGTGGTCTTATTGGCCTCACCTGTCAAAAGGAGATGCTATCTGGTATCTATTTCACATGAACCTGCTTTCTGTAATTCCTTGTGCTTTTTATATGCTCAGTCTGTGGAGCATGGAGTGGGGGTGTAACAAAAAACCACCACCACCACCAAAGAACCCTGTTGATGAACCAATAGAATCCCAGTGATGACCCTCTGATAGATCTGGGAAGCTGAAGCTATCTCCAATTAAGTCTATTTGGCTTGCTTCATTTTCTGAAAATGCTTGAGAGATTTTCACTCCACCCTACACCATCTGCACACACCTACAGGTCTGGAAAAATAGGATTATGGGAGGTACTTTTCAAAGCAATTAAGACACGGATTGGGCTCTATAGGCTCATGTTTTGTCAGAAGATATAGTTACATTTGTCAGTTTCCAAATTCCAAATTAAAGAACGCCTTGGGTGGGCCTAGAGCAAGGGAGAATCTGGGGTGATCAGGAATGCAGCCATAATATACAGTAATCTAGCAGGTCAATATCACAGGTGCAGCCAGCGTGAAATCCACTGGATCGTGATTGGCATTATAGTGGGTGGATCTTGATTTGCAGAAATTTGGGAAAACCCAGAATATACTGTCTATTTAGAGCCTGATATCAGTTTTCTGGTGGAACATGGCTTTACTAGGCAAACAAGTATATTGCTGACTGGTTGGCAGCCCATAATATTTTCCATCTTTAAGTCAAATCAAGGGATCCTTTATTTCAGATTGATAGGGGAGAAATCTTTAGGTCCATAAATAAGAGCTGCTTCTCCAAATCATTTCTGCAAGTGGCTAAGGATTGCTTGTTATGATACTCCTAGTAAGATCTGTGGGTTGCCCCACCCTTCCAAACTTCAATGGACTTCCCAGAATTATTTTAGAAACCAAACACTTCTCTTAATTGTTCTCCAATGTAATTCAGGATGGCTGGCAGCAGTTAATTACAAGCAGTGGGTGGGTTTGTTTACTTTTTACATGCTAAATCTGGGAGAACAAGTTCAGAGATGAAAACTCATGCAAACTCCCAAGCATACGACTGGCTTCAAAGCACCTTGAAACATTGCTGACAGTGGCAGGGGACACTCTTAAGTTTATAAACTTTGATACCTAGCTATTATCTCTTAACTGCTTAGAACGCTTCCTACTGAATGAAGCTTAAAAAAGGAAAAGGCTTATAGTCACCTAAAATAGGGATACACAACTCCAATTACTCTGTGGCCACTTTGGGGGGGACAAATTTAACCCCCCCTTAAAAAACTTCATTCTCGTTTAACCACCTTTTCCTCTCCATGGCCCATGGAACTGGTAGAGCAAAAGAATGAGAGACCATGTGGAGATGGAGCCAGAACCAATTACGGTAATGCTAGTTCTGCCCCTATTCTCTTTACCATGGGTAGGCAACCTAAGGCCCGGGGCCGGATCTGGCCCAATCGCCTTCTAAATCCGGCCCACGGATGGTCCGGGAATCAGCATGTTTTTACATGAGTAGAATGTGTCCTTTTATTTAAAATGCATCTCTGGGTTATTTGTGGTGCCTGCCTGGTGTTTTTACATGAGTAGATTATGTGCTTTTATTTAAAATGCATCTCTGGGTTATTTGTGGGGCATAGGAATTCGTTCTTTTTTTTCCTTTTCCAAAATATAGTCCGCCCCCCCCACAAGGTCTGAGGGACAGTGGACTGGCCCCCTGCTGAAAAAGTTTGCTGACCCTTGTTCTTTACTATATTGAAAATCATACATAGGTGGGAAAGCTTATTTCTATGGAGGGCCACTGACTCACAAAGGTCAGCTGGGGTCTGAGCCTATGTTGGGTGGAGCCATCTCTTCCTGCCACCCACTTTTCTCTTTCTTCTAATCACCGGAACATGCCCCTGCCCCAAGAGGTCTTCTTGCCTTGCCCCATATCTCACACAGCATCTGTGAAGTGCAGCATGAAGTCAGGGACAAAAGGGAGTGCCTCTACTATTCCTCTAAAGTCTGAAGCCAATGGGCAGCAGCAGAGACATTCCGGATTTCTGCCTCTGTACCTGTTGGATGGCTGGAGCTCCAGAGGAAAAATACAATGTAGGGTGCCTTCAGACAGCTGCATTCAGTGCCCTAGTCCCACCCCAATCAGCATTTCCCAAGGGGAGATCAGGGGGGCCAAGGTGAGTGAGAGAGGCAGGATAAACCACAGCATGGCTGATTGGCTCCATGGTCCACCTGTGGAGAAAGTGGTGCCAATGCTATCTCATGCCTCTTAAGACAAGGAACAGAGCAGTGTCCATAGAGTGAGGCATTCGGCCACATCTCCAGTTTTTGCAGTGCAAAGAAGCTCCCAGGGTTTAATCCCAAGTATCTCCAGGTAAGGCTAGTTAAGACTCCCATCTGAGATCCTAGAACCAATGGTTTGGCTCGGTATTTATGCACACCCTTGATGTTTCTATATGAGAGGAAAGGCTGCAAATTAGTATTTGGAATTCTCCATGGGAGCCACAATCAGCGGCAGTTTTAGCTAAGAGATCAAAAGATAGTCATTCATATGCTTACGGCAGAAGGTTCCTAGCTAAAATTGTAATTATTGTTTAAAAGTTTTGGGCATCCAACAATCTTTTTCTAGGCACTACTTCCAAAAAAAAACAAAAAAAACCCCACTCCCATGGTGCACAGATTACACCATCAAGATGATGTATACAGTCAATTGTAAGTCTCTGGGCAGATCATTGCGAGGTTTTCTCAAGCCATGTAGGATTCAATTTTTTAAACTTTATTGGGTAACAGGAGCATGCTATACCTGAAAGACGGATAGCCACAAGCATACTGTGACTTTGGTACAAGATATCTCCTGCTTCAAGAAGCAAGGCATCACATTTTGCAGCAGAGTAGATTTCCAAGTGGTTGTTAAAGAACGTTATTGCTGCCAAGGATCAAGGACATTAACACCTTGTGTTACCTAGGCCTGGTGCTTGGCAACACTTTCAAGGCAGTGGGGCTATTCCCCTGTGCACATCTTAAGCCGAGTGAGGCAGCAATGGCAACAAGAGGGCTGGGGAGAGGACTTCTTATAGTTCTGGTCCCCCAGCACCTCCACCGAGAGTTCTGAAAGCAGAAGCTGCAGCTATCATCTGCCCACTGAGGCCTACAAGACGCAGGTGAAAGTGTTGCATGAATGTGCTTGAGAATAATTTAATTGCTCTCCTTCTAGGAGAAGCTCTTGTTGGAAAATAGTATACTGTATAATGTAAATAAATCAAGTCATTCGAGTATGAAAATAGGAAGAGAAGCCTCAACAATGGACGGATTTGATAAAAAACCCTCAGGCAGAGCAAGAGGCTTACTAGTCTGTTTAGAAATGCAGTCTTGGTAATCAGACACTCCTATACATGCAGAAGCATCTGACATTTTATGTCATCTGAGAACAAAATGTCAAAATTTTCAGAAGCAAAAACAATCAACACTTTCTCTTTTGCTGCTTCTTTTGAACATGACCAGTCTATCAAGAAAATCAACATGATCTTTTGGCCGGCCTGCCATCAACAAATTCCAGAAACCTTTAGCACTGGGCCTGATTATTCCTTTTTTTTTTTTAAAGTTGGATTAATTCAGCAGTAATGTGACAATCACATACTTACTACTAGATCATATATTCCCCCCCACCCCCATTACTTTTGAGTTTTAAATGAACCTAACCAATCAATACGAACACATGGAAAAATAAAAATTAGCTTTTTTGCAATGTATGGAGCGAGGCATTTGTATGTATGCTACAGAGCAGATATCATTTGAATTACTGGTACCCCTTCCAGGAAACAAAAAAGATGTTTGATCCCTAAAACATTGAACTCAGAGTGACTGAACCTCATTCTGACAATTTCCTTCGTTCAAAGGTTCATCAAAAATTGCCAGTGCAGAAAATATATTGCAATTTGGGAAGGCATTTAATATTAGGACCAATGAGGAATGATAATTTTAGGCATCTGGTTAGCTTATCTTGACTGGGAATGGTAACACAACTTCAAAATTAACTATGACTACTGAATGCAAACATTTGGAGGTATTCATCTAAAAACTTTAAAGGAGACAAATTTTAATGGAAGCACTGTCACCACCATTAGTGATGGCTCATTTGTTTTCCCGGAAAAAAAGAGGGTGCTTTTATTGCTTCAAAAATCCAGTAAAACTGCTTGTATTACTGACATAATGCACATCACCCAATTACATTACAATTAATTGCATTAATCGTCTCTCCAGTCAGCCTTTTTGACATGGTTTTAGAGCGGGGCTACTTCTCATATAGGAAATCAAATGTATAAGCAAGGGCAGATGTAGTAATAAATCATTGTTCCTTAGCTTGACACAACATGCATATAATGCTGCATAAAGTTACATTTTTGGTCCATATGAAAAAAGGCAACAGTTGAAATAAAACTATTTCTGGCAAAGGGGAACAAAATAAACGATGGCAATTTGTTATTAGGATTTCGGGCTAGACATGTGCCGTCTAAAAGTAACCATTTAATATTTTGAAGTACTTGTATTTATGGAAATTATATGAGCAAAATTTAGGAGAATATTATGCTAACTTTAGCAGGCCAGTTATATCGCCCAACGTTAATTCCAACACACAGCATTTTAGTGCACAGTTCACATCTTCAGCCAAGAACCATCAGGTGGTGATAGATCAAGTGATGTACATATATCTGTAAACCATTCCCAATACCCCATGATTTCTAGGATTTAACTACTATACAGTCAATAGGGCAGTGTACTGAGGAATATACTCTTCTCAACATGATGGGAAACATGGGTATGGGTGTGTGTGTGTGTGTGTGTGTGTGTGTGTTGCCAGGTGTTTGTGACTTTCCAGAGATAAGATTACAGCAATTCCACATGTGGATGTCTGTGTCCAGAGGTCATGTAATGTAACAGTACATGCACAGACCATCATGCATACAATATGTCTGGATCTGAGACACTGAAAACTAGCCATCTGTAGGCTGAAAAAAAAACAGTGAGGTATGAAAACAGAAGTTTTGCCTAGCTTTGAAAGGGCCGCAATCTGTACTACCAATGCTCACTGCAGGCAGAGCTACAAATTTCTCAAGATGGAAGGACTTGCTTCTGTTTCAGTGGACATTATAACTGCAGTGCAGCTATGTCCTTTCACTGTAGCAAACATTGCAGTGCATTCATTTGCAATCCTTACTCAACGAAAAGAAGAATTAAACACCTTTAAAATAATTCGTAAGGCAGTTCCAACCCCATGCTATGTTCAGTGCATTATACATGTTTATGTCTCAAATATTTTCAATTACAAATTCTACTTTTCCACATATATTTCTCACCACTGATATTTAATTGCTAAGAATGCAGAAAATATACAAATAGTTGTTACCACCACATTTATACCAAAAGCCATTTTTAAAATTTCCTGACCCTTTTTTTCGTCTCACATGAGCCAATGCTATCTATCAAAAGCTGCTTTTCAGAACTGTGTAGGTATTTTAGGAAATAATATCTGCAAGATCCAACAGAGGAAATCTATTTTCTTTCGCCTGCAAACACCTAGTCCTGAAAGGCGCAGAACCCCTTCAAGTCTCAATGAAGTAATGGCAAATTGTATATGGTCAGTCTCTTAAGACCATACAAGTATTAAAAAGGTATTGGGGAGGAGGGGCATTACAGGAAACTACTGCACTTTTAAGATAATTGAGCCAATTACTGTTTTCCCTTCAGGTGTGCTTACTCGTTTTAACAGGCAGGAAGTCAGCAGTCTATTGTGAGTCTCAAAAAGATCCTGCATTGTGACACACAGCCCCACGACCATGTTCTCCTTTTAGCTGCCATCTCACTAGTTACCATCTTTTATTTTAATTGTACATGGTCTTCCAGTCTTGGAAGACACTGAAGTTGGAATGGGCAACAGGTTATATGACTCTCCTGCAGGAGAGTCTGCATTTTCTCTTCACATTTCTATTTCAGGCCACTATACAACATTTCAGCAAAATGGTTTTTTAGGAGTGTCCAGCCCAACATGAAGACTGTATGAAATGGAGAATGCACCACCTTCCTAAGAAGTCTGTTCCAGTGGTTAAATTATTATATAACATAACCTACTATTGTGCATTTGGTTTGCTTTAACAGCCAAACATTGGTTTTTCTGTCTTCCTTTGCTACACTATAGCTTTTTTCTACCTTGTGAAGGTATTAGTACAGGCCTAAACAAATCTTACTTTCTCAGTAAGCTAAAAGCCCATTTCTACTGGTGCCATTGCTTTGGTGGTGTTGCTGTACATTAATGGAGCCCAACAAAATTATCTACATCAACTTCCAATTAGTCAGGGTATTAAGACCTCCCAAAACTTCAACAGAAACAACTTCTTCTAAAGATTTTGAATGTTGGGCTAGCAGTTTTCATATTTGTCAAAAGTCTCATAGAACCCTGGTCTGACTTTTCTGATGCTCATACGTATATGTTGACATTCAGGTGCAACTGACTCGCTATAGCTAGTTGAAGATGCTGTCCCAGTAATCCAGCCAGAAGAGAGGCGCTTTCTTTTTGCCTTATGTGAAAAGTTCCCAATTCCTTTGCTGCATCCAAGGCAGGGGTCATCTTTCTTCCTACTGCTGACATCTTCAACTGGCTGCTCATCTCTATTGGAAGTCATTCCTTTACGCTTACATGCATCTCTCTCGTCTTCTGCAATCTTCCTGAAGTGCTCCAGTGATTCTACTTTTCTTCGTCTTTCTATTGTTTCCATTTGTTTCTTGTCCACGAAGTCCTCAAAGTACATTTTTCTTTCACTCCTCTGATCTTCAAGAAATTTCCACTCAATGTCAGTCATCTTCACACCACTGTATTGCTCCAATTTCTCTCTTGTTCCTGTGTCTGTACAAAATATGTCAAAAAGCTGCTCTGAACTCCTGTTGAAATCATCTGCTTTCTGTGTAAACAACTCATTTTTTCTTCGCTTTCTGGACTGATATAATTTTGAAAATTCCTCATACACCTTAAGAATATGCTTCTTTATGCTTTGTGTTGCTATGGTATACAAATTGCAAAACAACCAGTGCTCCTGCAGAAGTTCAGCAAGCAACTGGGCAGCATCTTCTTTGGATCGCTGGGCTTGCCCAGCCCTTTTTGGGTGCAATAGATATAGCATGTTTTGAATGACATCCTTCTTGGTAGGCAGAATTCCTTGTGCAAATTCTGATGACTCCACATAATCAACAGTTCCCAGAGTTTTTTTTGCTTTTGCTTTAGTATCCAAAGCCGCCATCATTCCTTTCCAGTGTCTCTTTATACCAAAAGCTGAAATAGAGAGATATTAGACAGCTGAAATAGAGTAGCAACAAGAATGAAAAGAAAAACTATTAATTATGTGAAGCTATGAATATGTAAGTCAAGGTTGTCAAAGTGTTCAGGACTGTAGCCAACATAGACAATCAAGTAATTTCTGCAGAGAATATTACTTAGTTCCATCCATTTGGACTAAGTAAGCTCCTATCTGAAAAACAAAACTGTCTTGTTGAGCAGTAAAGAATCAATAAAGTATTTTATTCATGTTAGCTGCAGTCTGAATTTCCCCCATGATCTGTCATTGGCACAGCTAAATCATTCATATATAATTCAGTATGTTCTTATATTTTAATATTTAAAAATATAGTGCAATATAATACAAGGTAGACCCAGAGTACTTGTCCGTTGATTTCAGTGGGTCTCCTTTGAGCACGATTAACATTAGATACCATCTATTAAACCCTATTAGGGAATTCACAAAAAGCATTCTAGCAATGGCACAGGTGTTTTTCCGATTAACAGCTGAACTACAAATCACCACAACAAGCAGTCTTAATACTTGTATTCTGTCCATTATAACTCAGAAATCTGTGGTGGCCAAGTTACTTTCAAATATTAAATATTTATTTACAACATTTCTAGGCTGCTCTCCCACCACACAGGTAGCCTTTAACAGATTGCACTGCAACAGTTCCAAGTAGCTGTACCTTTTCCACAATCTTGCTTTTTCAAAGCTGCCTGCTGCAAGAAGTGCCCTGGTATAATTACATTAATCTTCCTGTCAGTGAAACCTCACACACATATATATATATATATATTCACAAGCAAGTCCCAATGAGTTGACTACAGCGTATCCTCCCAGATGTGCATAGTGTTGCAATCTGAAATGGAACAGAGTATTTTCTAAAGGAAATCCGAATCCCAGAATGGAAACAGGCAAATAAATACAAATAGCACCTGTCAGCATATACACAGTGATGCTTCCAAGTTTTAGCATTCAGGCAATTTCCTATTTTCAAACTGTAAGCAAATTCTCAACTGAAGGGCTCAAAACTTGGATTTTTAAGGAGATGCAATCACGGAATTTATGAAAGTCCGCTCTAGGTCATAGAAACTATGAGCGCAGGTAGTGCACTAAACCAAAGAGGCTTGAGAGCATAGAGTCCGGGGATCACGTTCTGGAGGCCAACAGGGGGATTTAAAACAGCCCACCGAGAAGGAAGGGATCTTTCTAAAACCTGTCAAGCGGACCAACCCTGCAGCCGCCTAAAACCACGGGGCTGTCAAGAGCACCAGAGAACACCTGCGCACCCCATTGCCCGTCTGCAAGGCAGGCACCAGGCACTCCACGTACGGCAGTTTCCAGTCCTTATTCCTGCCTGGAAAATAACGCCAATGAGGCGAAAGCCGCCACAGGCGCCATGAGGCGGATGGGGGTGGGGCCCGGCCGCCCTCCCTCTCAGCCCCGGCAAGTTCCTCCCCACTCCCAGGCCGAAGCCGCCTGAGGCCCGGGCGCCGTTTCCCCTGCCCGGCCGGCCAACAGTTGAATAGCCCGGCCTGGCCGGCTCTAATCCCGCCTATCCCGTTATCCCCAAGACCTGCCTTCGATCAGCAGAACCAGCCAGAACAGGTAAAGCGTCAATTAAAAGCCCGCGGCCCATCCTTCGCCATCTTGGTAAGTGAGAACGAGCGAGCCAGCCCTACGCAGCGGGAAAAGGGAAAGCGGTGCCGCCGCCGCCATCTTGAGGAAGGGCAGCGCGAGCAACCCTTCCCCTGGGGTGTTCTCTCATGCCGACGTCTCTATGATCTAAACTGTCATTCACGAGTTGCTTTTAAAAATAAACAAACTGGGCGTTGGTAGATAATATTTGGTCCCGTTTTTGCAGCTGAGGCGAAAACCGGGCCTACGAGGCCTCCTTGTGGAAAAAAAGGACGAACAAGTAACGACGACGGCAACGACAAAAAAAAAAAAGACCCTGTAGCCAACCACCGTCAGGTGACCTGAACCAGTAAGCGAAGCCAAGGCAAATAGACGAAGGGGTCTTGCTTCTTAAGGGGAAGGTCGGAGGCAGGGCATCATCAGTGCGAGGCAACGGATTGGTTAACTAAAGCAGTCGTGCCCTGCTGAGCTCCATTACGAAGTGGCGGAGGAGGAAGCTGATTGGTCCTTGAGGCGACCAGCCTGGTCGCGATTAAACTAATAGCCTTTCTTGGGCGGAAGCTGAAGCCACACCAGTACCAGACTCGACCATAGACCAATGCCCTCTTTCGGGAGACTGTCGTCATATTACTAATGATAGTGAGAGTGGGAAGAGAGAGTAAGCGGATGCCCCGGCTCCTGCGTCTACTACGCGTCAACCCGCCTTGCCACTGTCAGTCCGAATTGTGTGGCGCGGATCTGATTTGTCGGTGGCTGGAGTGTTAAGCTTCCTCAGCAGCCAATAGCTACGTGGTGAGTTGGAGGACGCGGATTGGTTCGTAGCTGAAATTATGCCGTAGTAGCCAATAGGTGCGCCTCGAAGTTTGTATAAAAATGGTCGCGTTGAGGCGGAAGGTTGTGCAGTCCAGCATTTTGTTTTTAGCTGTTATTGGACAGGCATCTTTCTCACCCGGGGGGCGGGAGTAGTCGTCTCTTTTCTTTGTCTCTAGGATGTGGTATTAAGATATACGCTCCCTAGTCCAAAGGGAGGTTCTGTTGATGTCTTGTGGGCAAGAGCTGAGAACAGTTCTCCATTTTGTTTAGCACAATTTCAGCAGTAAAAAACACCTCAGTATAAATAAAATAAAAGGAACCAACTTGGTGACTCATACAGATTGTTTTCTTGTATTAATGTTAGTATGGTGCCATCCACGTTCATGGGGCTTTGCAACAAAACAAAAAGGAGCTGATAGGTCCCTGCCCCAAGGGGTTCACCATCCAGAAATAGGCAATGACAGAAACGAGAGGGAAGCAGAGACAAGGCTTAGATAAGCAGTTATTTCAGGTACATGTATTTAGGGTTAATTACAATAGGGCATTGGGATTAGAAGGCTGTGCTAAAGTCTTAATGGAAAGGGTGGGGTTTCAGTGCAAAAACAAAGCAATGATAATTACAAACGGAGAGGAACGATAACAACTGTGGATAGGACTGTGAGACATCTAAGGGTCTTTCATATAGTGTGAGGCTCCCCCATTCCACTCAACAACCCTCTGTTGTTGAGTGGTTAGCTATACAACAAAATTTTATTCTGGTAATGTGTTGGAAGTGTCTGAAGCTAGAAGCAGGTCTTTGCCCATAAACAGTGCCTATGTATTGAGCCTGTGAGAGAAGATGGGGTAGCAGGTGAAAATTATAACAGAATAACTACCATCACTGCAGATTGAACTACAAATTAGAATTTTTGGCTTTCTGTGGCTTTTTAAACTGTGGGAAGTATTGTTTTTGTTTGCTATTATGGTATGTATGGTATGTATTTTTATATTGTCAGCCACCCTGTGAAGGGCAGTATAGAAATTTAATAAATAATGATAATAATTTCCCCTCTACTATGAGCTTCCTTGGGGATATTAGGCAATCCACCTTTGAGGAAGAGTTGTAGCTTGGTAGTGTAAAGCACATGCTTTGCATGCAAAAGGTCCAGATTCACTTTCAATCTCTGGCATTTCCAGGTAGGATGGGGGGAAATTTTGGAGAGCCACTGTCAGTCCTAAAACATATCTCCCATATACAAATCTTTTGACAATGTGTGTGACTCTTCCTTTAACTGCCTCCCAGCTGGAAACCAGGGAAGATAGCATATCAATCCTAGGAAGACAGGGAATCTGAGAAATGGGAAATATTTATTCTAACTTTCTTATGTCCATCTTTGGAGGTACCTTTACAGAATGGTAATGCAATATTCCTGACATAGGTGCCATCTCTATAGGATTGGACCTCCTCAATATTTGTAGGCAGGCCAAGCCCCCCCCCCCAATGTTGAGGGGGTGGAGGAAGCCTCCCAATGATGTACTCCTTGGGCTCCTCCCACCACCACCATCCTGCCTACAAATGCAGCCTGGACCACCTCAAACCGCCACTGCCTGCCACCTAACCTCCGCTGGAGGCCTTGCTGCAGGGACCTTGGCCTAGCCGCTGCAGTGGCTGTGGAGAGCCAGCGGAGGTAAGGAGGTGCACGGGTGGTGGTGTTCTTGGCTGCAGTTGCAAGCAGGGGGCAGTGGTGTTGGGCTTCATTGCGTACCCATTGGCCTCACACGTGTGATGTCCTGATGTCACGTTGCGCTTGCGTGCGATGCTGGGCCCCTCCAATCTGGGGCGCAAGTCAGTGCCTCTGATTCCTGAAGATACAGCAGAACGAGTGGTGGTGTCTTTTTGATTAGTAGGCAAAGGCATGTCAGAATTTATTCGTGTGCTATTTGATGCCTAATATTTCATGGAACGTAGTGGGTTGTGTTTTTCTTAAAATAGGTTGGTGGAGAATGGAAGAGAACCAAATGAAGAAAGTATTAGTGAACAAAGGAAATGAGAACAGAGAGAAAATTGGCTTTGATGGAGAAGAGAACAACTCATCAAACAGGTTTGTAGCTTCCCTTGGCTTTAAAAAATGGAGACAATTTTTTGACAATGGTAAGTACTGAGATTTTGCTATTTTACCCACAATATACCTTGGGAATGAGTCCTGTTGAATTCAGTGGAACTTACTTCCAAGTAAATGTGTGTAGATTGGATTGCAAAACTCCAAGCAAGTAAAAAAATCCTACTGGTAGGATTGAGCTCTAGGAACTGAAAGATTATTACAGTAGTCAATTTAAGTGCTAGAAAGCTGTAATTTTCAGCAAAATCACTTTAAAGATTAGCAAATACATTGTGGCATATGCTTTCATGGACATGGGCCCACTTTGTCACATTCATGTGAGTGTGTGTTGTATTCATCAAAACTGGCACCACATTTTAAAGCTTGGGGAGAGATAGTGATGTTTTATTTCAAAACCCCAGTATCATCTTTTTGGAGAGACCGTGGCAATGATGACTTCAGAAGTGGTTTGGTTAGGGCAGCATTTTTCATAACCAATGATGCCACTTTGGCCCAAAGAGTGCTAGTGTTAATGTATCTTATTCCTTTTTCTGTTGTAACTATTCTTGCATTCTGTTCCCTTCAGGAAGATATACCTAGATTACAATGCAACCACCCCTCTGTCTCCAGAAGTGATTGAGACAGTTACAGAAGCCATGCATGAAGCATGGGGCAATCCGAGCAGCTCTTACACAGAAGGTGAGAACAAGCCTGGATGGAAACATTCTATGAAAGCATCCATCTCATTTTTATATTCATCTTGCCTTTTTAAATTCAAATTACTGCATTGAAATGGCCTTAAGAGAATTTATTGCTTCATGTGATCCAGTCTCTAGTACTCGCTGAAATAAATGCTCATACAAGGAACACAGAGCCAAATCTGGCACTTCATGTTACCAGAAATAATTATTCTGTATCAAAACAATTAAACTCTTCCAGAATTTGGGTGGACTTAATAATTTGTTTATTTATCACTTTATTACACCCTGGAACTCAAGGTGGTAGTCTTCCCCTAATGCCACCCTTTGGAGACTTCCCCCCACCTTGCCTTGATAATAAGGTAAATATGCCTTTGATTTCACAGGTCGAAGGGCTAAAAATATTATAGATGGAGCCCGTGAAAGTCTGGCTAGAATGGTAGGGGGACGACCCCAGGACATCGTCTTCACTTCTGGTGGGACAGAGGTGAGATATGAGATGCTGCTAGCACTGTTTTGACCTGGTAGTCATTTAAGAGATCAACCCATAACATGCTAGCTGTCTTTTTTTTCTCAATGGAGTCTGACTTTATTTGCTTCTCATAGCATTGGTGACTCCATTCTTAAGTGCCAAGTAAGACCCAGCAAACACCCATCAGATAAAAAGAAAGTCTATCCCTCTTCTGTTGAATGGCTCTATCTTTTATTTAACACCTGCAAAGGAGCATGTATTGCAATTTGATTCGCTCACATGGAGGTAATGACTACAAATCAGTCCTCTGCCTCTGAGACTGAAAGACAAGTCTGCCACTGAACTAGTTTTTGGGTAAGAAATTCAGCATTGTCTGCTCCAGAGGACTGCACTGGTAAATCTGGATATTCATATGAACATATGAGATTGGGATTTGTATCCCTCCTTTTTCCATTCAGGCAAACAATTTAGTGATCCACACTGTAGTGAAGCATTTTAAGGAAAGCAACATGCAAAGTTCTGATGGACCAAGAGAAGATAAACAAAAGACTCTGGGGAAGTGTCCACATTTAATTACATCTTGCATTGAGCATGACTCAGTCCGTCTCCCTGTGGAGCACCTAGTGAAAGAGCATGAGGCTGGTGAGTATACTGTAGTGGATAGTCAGAGATTGCTGATAAATTATACACACTAGCCAGATTCTGCTTTCGCAAAAGCTCTTTTTTTTAAAGCAATTTTAGTTTCTGAGTAGCAAATACTACTTTTTTTTGGTGTTGTTTAGTTGTCTTAGTCGTGTTCGACTCTCCGTGACCCCATGAACCAGAGCATGCCTTGGAAACTCTCACTTTCTTCTCAAAGCGTCTCCTTTTTTTATGGTTACAGGTAGGTAGCCGTGTTGGTCTGCTGTAGTCAAAACAATAAAGATGAGAAGAAGTGTGCATGCACACGAAAGCTCATACCAAGAACAAACTTAGTTGGTCTCTAAGGTGCTACTGGAAGGAATCTTTTTTATTTTGTTCCTTTTTTTATGTCCATGGAGTTTTCTTGGCAAAATACTGGAGTGGATTGCCAGTTCCTTCTCCAGGTGGATCACATTTAGTCTAAACTCTCGGCTATGACCTGTCCGTCTTGGGTGGCCCTGCACGGCATAGCTCATAGCTTCTTGGAGTTATTCAAGCCCCTTCGCTACGACAAAGCAGTGATCCATGAAGGGTTTTTTTTGGTATACTGTCTCTTTATTGTTTACTCTGAATGTGAGCTGTCTAAAGCTGGCTCAGCAGTACTTTCACTGTGGTGCTAATGGTCCAGAATTGGGGGGCAGTTCTGAACCTTTAATTCAAATTCATTTCACTGCATCATTTCCTTTTCCTTTTCCTTTTCCTTTTCCTTTTCCTTTTCCTTTTCCTTTTCCTTTTCCTTTCCCTGTCCTGTCCTGTCCTGTCCTATCCTATCCTTCTCGCCTGTCAAAAAGTGACCAACACATGGAGTCAGAGATGGCATTCCTAACCTGGCTGATACGTGGTTTTACCACTGCGTAGGGAGGGAGGAATATATAGCTTGTGTTCAAACGGTCCTAGGTTTAATCTCTGGTGCTTCTCCAATTGGGCAGGATCATGGCAGAACTCAGTATGAGGCTCAGAGCTCTTAGTGGGGGCTTTTTGCAAACTGAAGAGACTTAAAACAGCATGCAGCATTTCCCCTCAGCTTCCTCCTCTCTTATCTTCCAAGTATCCAGCTGAGCTCCAGGAAAATCCATTTTTGCTCAGCTGCCACTTTCATTAAATGCTGCTTCTAAGCCAACAGCCACTTCCTCCCAAATTCCCTTATGACAGCCATATCTTAATCTTTCAAGACTAAGGAGCGCTTGCCTGTTGCCTAGCAATAGGTCTGCTATTCCCTGTGACTTTCTCCACTGCTGCCAGACACATAGTAACTGCTGATGAACGCACTGAGCTATGGGATCAACATCTTTTTTTGCATCCTGATTTACAGAAGCCACTTTTGTCCCCGTGTCCAAAGTGACAGGACAGGTGGAAGTAGATGAAGTTGTTGCAGCAATCCGTCCAACTACATGTCTAGTTTCCATTATGCTGGCCAATAATGAAACTGGGGTTATCATGGTGAGTTGTGCCTTCAGTTCTTATTAAATGTTTAAGGATATGAGGTTCATATATGTGGTCAGATGATGCCAAGAGCCAATGAGAGGGAGCTGATGCTCCCCCAAAATATTTCCACTCTCTTTTCTCTCCACCAACTTTCAATCTCAGTATGTTTTAGGTATACAGTAAGCCCCGCAACTTACACAGGGGTTCAAGTTCTAGGGATAGTGCATAACACCAAAATCATGTATAGTCAAAACACACTGGATGCAATGCCAGGTGGGATTGCCAAAGTCCCCCCCCCCCCAGATGCCAGCTCCTCTTTCTGCCCCCCTTTTAATTTTTTGTTTTTGCCAAGCAGGTGAGTCTAGGGCTTGCCGATCAGAAGGTTGGCGGTTCGAATCCCCTTGACGGGGTGAGCTCCCGCTGCTCGGTCCCTGCTACTGCCAATTTAGCAGTTCGAAATCACGTCAAAGTGCAAGTAGATAAATAGGTACCGCTCCGGCGGGAAGGTAAACAGCATTTCCGTGCGCTGCTCTGGTTTGCCAGAAACGGCTTAGTCATGCTGGCCACATGACCCGGAAGCTGTCTGCAGACAAACGCCAGCTCCCTCGGCCTATAGAGCGAGATGAGGTGCAACCCCAGTCGTCCGCAACTGGACCTAACGGTCAGGGGTACCTTTACTTTTACAAAGCTGAATGTGCACATGTTACATGTACATAAATTACAGGTCTACTGTATAGCAAAATCTTTAGTTCTACAATTTTTGTCCCCCAATCTAGTTTGGAATTACAGGTTTTGCTCTCCGGAGACATAGAGACATAGCCCTATGCCGTGAACCATGGTCTCCCTGTGTAGTGTTATGTGTTCTGTGGAGTTTATATGTGGTGTTCTTTGTTTGGATGCTGAGTTACACCAAATGCTATCTTCTACCTTGATCACAAAGACGGGGCAGTTGTACTACATAACAATAAAGCCATATAATACCATCATTAAAAGTTCAAATGCAACCATCAGCTTTCCATGCAAGTAATTCCGTGAAGGCATCATATGCCAGCCAGTAGGGCAGTAGCAAAAGAGAGAGCCAGAACACTTGTGTTCCTGGTGAGATGATGCCTCCTGATGGTGCTTTCTTCTATCAGCCTGTCTCTCAACTCAGCCAACGGATTCAAGCTCTCAATCGGAAGAGAACGGCATCTGGTCTGCCACGGATCTTGGTACACACAGATGCAGCACAGATGATTGGGAAAGGTCAAGTGGACGTGCAGGATCTGGGAGTGGATTACCTCACTATTGTGGGGCACAAGGTATGGTGCTTTTCTCTTCGGTCTACAGTGTAGTTTCTACATGCAGGATAAGAGATGCCCATGCATCTAGGTCATCTCCCAACATGGTAAATCCAATACCCATTGAGCAGAGAGTTGCTGTCAGCCCATAGAGTCATCCTTTATTGTTGATAAAACATTTAGAGAGAAAAATAAGAAAGAACATATCAGGGCTCCCTGAACACCAGCCATCATTCTGAGAACCAGACAGTGGCCATAATCCAGAGGTGCTTTGTATGGCAGGAAGCTGGCAGTAAAAACTTTCATGATTGGTTCTCTCACTCACAGTTCTCATTGTGCAGGATTGCAGACTGACTCTATTAGGGCTAAATGTGTTTTTCTTATGTTGTTTAATAAATGTCTCTAATGCTATCTACATCCTGGTTTCCAAAACCTTTTTTTTCATTTGAAAGTTTTTCCTTCTTTCCTTACTCTCATAAAAACAGTGCACAATATGTACACACAAAGAATAGACAATGAGGCCATCTCACTTTGGCCTTTTGTGAACTTTGGGAGATTCCATGTGCTAGAGTAGCAGTTTGTCAGGGTTTTTAAAATTGAGAACCATTGTTGATTTGCTTGCTGCTGTATTTTGCTACAGCTGCCATGCAGGTTGACTGTAATGTAAACTCTGCCCTGAACAATATCTTGGCCCTCTTCTCTGCAGCCCATGCATCTAGCATGGTTGCACAGGAATGCAGAAAGTGTTGTTTAAATTGTCTTTTATTTTCTCACTCCTTAACTCACTCCTTAGGATGCAATGCAACTAAACAGCTTCTCCACCAGATGGCAATCTGGGAACAATGTTGACTGAATTTGTCCACATTTTCACTTTGCGCAGGAGAGCATGACCCGCAGCAGGAGATGTCCAGTGTGTCAACATCACTTTCCATTACAGTATTCAAAAACAGCTTTTCATTTTTTTATTTATTTTGCCAGTAGCCAAGTAATGATTCAAGTTAATCTCCAGGCGTAATTAGTTTAATAACTGTGGCATCTGGGAACATGTTTGTCATGTATTTTTTTGAAGCACACAAATGCCTGTCAAGTGATACAGAACAGGGGGAGAAAACACAGGGAACTCTTCTGTTATGTGTGAAATAGCACTGAGATAGTCTAGGGGAGGGGTAGCAGTGAGCATAGGATTCACCCATACTTCTCTCCCGCGGGCAACCATGATTTCCCCAAAGGATTAATGTTTGCTTCTCTGCTCTTCTCAGCCTTACTTCTGTGTGGTCAAAGCACCTCAGTTTCCTGTGGGACACACCTCTTAGTTTTTGTCTGGAGGCATTAGCTTTGTGATTTATCATTGCAGTTCTATGCCCCGCGTATTGGAGCGCTGTATGTGCGAGGCCCTGGTGTCACCACTCCTCTCCATCCCATGCTGTTTGGAGGTGGGCAGGAACGGAACTTCCGTCCTGGGTAAGAAGGATGAGGGCACAGAGGGAACCAGTTAATCCAGGGAGAGGCCAAGTAAGGTGGGGACATCTCTTGGATGTGGGAGCAATATGTGGGTAGCCCATGTTCCTCTTCTTCACGCGGGTGAGGGGCTGTGAGAGAAGACACCAAGCAGTTTTTTCGAAGGTAGTTTTCTTTGAGACTCCAAGGATGCATAGATTAGTGAGTGAAACACTCAGCTTTTGAAAACCTTTCCCTTTCGTATCATGTTTCTCATTTGGCAAAGTGTGAAGAGTTTCAGGATAAGCTGCTGGGAAATGCAATGTAGGGTTTACGTCATGGGCTAGCGCACACACACTTTGCATGCAAAAAAATTCTAGGTTCAATCCCCAACATCTCCAGGTAGGGTTGGGAAAGACCACAGCCTGAAACCTTGGAATGCTACTGCTGGTCAGTAATACTGAGCTCGATGGACCTGTGGTCTGACTTGGTATAAGGCAGCACCTGAGCTTCCTAAGTCACATTCAGATAACAAGAAAGACTAGATCTCTCCCCCCCCCAACTGAGTAACTCAGGAGCGGTAGCTCCTATCATGCAGTAGCGCCATTTTCAGTCCCTGCATTATGTTAGTTACCCAAGTAGATATAGCCCCCGTGCTTGTGCCACTTTTATTATGCTTTAGGAATAAATACACACTGCACCTCTCTGTTCTAGGACTGAGAATACACCAATGATTGCTGGCCTTGGCAAGGTAAGCTCAGAAGTGTTGAGGGCTAAAAATGGCACTTATGGATTCAACATGAGATGCTGTCCTGGTAGCAAGGCTCAGATTTCAACCCAACATTCTTCTTACAATAATTTAAAGGCAGAAGCAGTGCAACAGATTTCCCTAGGTTTGCTTATCTGTGCTGGTCAACACCCAGCCACTGTTTTAGGGTCTGTTGGAGAATATGTCCAGATTTTCTCTAGTAGCCCTCTTCATGTGCTGCTTTCACAAAGGGACAACATAGATACAAGGAGCTGTGGGTCACCATCTTTAGCCCCATGTCCAAGGTTGGGTAGCTCCTCCCAGCTCCTGCTATTGCCTTTTTGGCCAAATGTCTCCCCAAGTTGTAAACAGAGTATTAAAACAAAATGCACCATAGAGGAATAGTTTTTAAAGCAGGGAGCCTTTACTATCTGTGTAGGCTGCCAATGCAATTTAGAACCCTGGTAGATCAGGTGAGTAAACATATGAAGGGAGCTTATGTCACTGGGGTTGCAGGTATATAGTTATATGGTTAATGGGTTTTCTTTTAGTTGATTCAGAGTGGTGGATACCTTGCGGGTGTGCTCTAGAGAGAGAGGCTTGTGCAGAATTGTGCCATGTAGACTTTCCTTGGTCTCTGACAAATCACTGTCAGACCAAAGGAATCACATTATGAATAGGCACAAAAGGTGATTCCATTCAGATTGCCTACCCATTTCAGTACTGCATCTAATATCCTAATCTGTTTTCATCTGTCTGGATTGGGACATTCTATGGGAATCATCATTCCCTTCATGGTTCTGTCTCTTGTTGTAGCCACTGAGAAACATGGTATGCTTATTGTCTTCCTTTGCAGGCAGCAGACTTGGTGAGCAGGCACTGTGAGGTTTATGAAGCTCACATGAGGAAGGTCCGGGATTACCTGGAAGAGAGACTTGAAGTGAGTACCTGTTTTCTGGTTTGGCCTGCAACCTTTGCATAGGGAAGGGAGGATTGACCCCTGTTTGTAGATAGAATTGTATGGCACTTTCTTCTTGCTGCCTTCCTTTGTAGGAACGCTAAGCTGGGAGATAGTGAAGTGAGGACAATCATTAACAAACATTTCTTGAAAGTATTGTTTTTGCACATTTTAGGCTGCATTTGAAGAGCAAGGAGTTTTTTTTAACTGCAGACTGAAAGGCTCAAGGCGACTGTGCAACACCTGTAACTTTTCTGTCATGGGCTCAGGACTAAAAGGTATCCCCTATGGCTCTAAATTTTCACCATTCCTATATGGCTGCTGTCAGTCTACGTTAGGGTTTTTGTTTTGTTTTTTGCCTACAGCTTCCTCGGTGACCAACACATAACCACGTGTTAATCCTGTCTATAGATCTCAAGACTGCATTGCTCTTAAGATAGTTTCAGAGCAGATGAAGACCAGACTGCTGCTGTGTGAGGGAGAGTGGGGAGATGCTAAAATATGGTATTGGAAATTGGTTTTGTAATTGCTCAAATAAATTACAAATTGTGAAATTTTGCAAATACAGTGGAACCTCGGGTTTTGTACTGTCCCCCTTACGAACGCTTTGGGTAATGAGCTCCGCTAACCTGGAAGTACAGTGGTACCTCTGGTTACGAACTTAATTTGTTCCGGAGGTCCATTCTTAACCTGAAACCATTCTTAACCTGAGGTACCACTTTAGCTAATGGGGCCTCCCCGCTGCTACCGCGCCACCACCGCACGATTTCCCTTCTCATCCTGGGGCAAAGTTCTTAACCTGAGGTACTACTTCCGGGTTAGCGGAGTCTGTAACCCGAAGTGTTTGTAACCCGAGGTGTTTGCAACCCGAGGTACCACTGTAGATATTCCTGATAGCAAACTTTGCCCCGGGATGCGAGCGGAAGTTACGCCGCAGTGCCAGTGGGTGGCCCCGTTGGCGAAAGCGCACCTCAGGTTAAGAACAGTTTCATGTTAAGAACGGACCTCCAGAATGAATTAAGTTCATAACTGGAGGTACCACTGTAAACAAAGAAAATGAGTTTTAAGCTTTGGCTTTTTATAATTTCAGCATGAATTTTATATTTATCTCAGGAGGGATTCTAATTATAAAACCCACAACCTGATTTTATCTATTAAACATTTTTGTCATTAAAACCCTACTTTACCTGTTCAGATTTGCATTTGATAGTTTTATACGTATGATGTGCATTAACTTTTGCATTTGTTTATTCCCCCCCCCCCCAGCTTTAGTGAGAAGCCAGTTCTAGCAAAAGTGTAGGTGGGATAAGCATTGAATGGAGTGAGGGGAGGTTGAAAAACGATTCTATGGGTTCCTTCCTCCACCAGGTCCTTGGGTATTTCATGGCACGCCTATGTCTTGTGTTTTGTGCAGGTCGGCTGGTGCTATCTCACTGTAGGACTTTGCTTGCCAGTGTTGGTGCTGCATGCCACTCCGAGAAGGGTGACCGGTAAGGAACCATGTTGGGAAACTGGGCATTCTGTGGCTGGAGGGGACAGATCCATCTGATGTAGAAAAGTGAAAGCAAAGAGTGCAACACCTGTACTCACCCACCTCCTCAGGGAACTCTGCTTCTTAATGGTAGTAATAGTGTGTGTGTGATGATAGTAGGATTCACCTAACCTGCCCTGTCAGCAGCAGCCCTGCACAAGGACTTGCACTTGCACAATGAAACTTTCCCATCTCCCACCGTGTGCCCCATAATTGGCTCGGGGAGGGGAGTCAGGAGAACCCCACAACAGTGGGTGTAGATGGTGGGATCATTTTGACTGGCAAGCTGAAATGTTTGTGCAGGCAGAATGACTGGAAATAGCACAATGTTGAATTCCACCCTATGACAGTAACGCCAGCCCTTACATCTTACGGTCTTCCCTCCTGCCCCCCAAAAGGAACGTTTTCCATTTTCAAACGTGAAATCCTCCTGCTTTAGGAGAAGCCAGAGACATGTGACACCACCTCCTACAATCGTTCACCCTGCATCCAAACCATGCCATTTGCCCCTGGACAATGGGCAGACTAATCCTGTCCCTCCACTTAGCTGTGTGAACTGCCCTTCTCCTGGCTTTAAAGAGCTACTGGTCCAGGACTAAGAAGTGGAAGGGGTTGTATAGTTGCCACAGTGCCAGTATCACTTTTTCCCCAGGTGGTAAGGGCAGCACATGAAAGGGTGCTAGCAGTAGGGGGTTACTGAGATAGTGTTGCAGACTATTGCCGCTTATTCAGGAGCAGAGCTTATTATGGAAGCTGGTCAATCTGCTTTAAGTTCATAAGCTGGTTAATGTATTTGTATCTTAGTGGAAAGTGTTTTCTTTGCACTTTTGTACAAGCTAGCATTTGCATAAGCTGTGGCCCTTCTACCTTGGCATCCATTCTTTTGGAACTCACAGGGGATGGTTCTAGCTGGGCAGGAAAGTAGGTGATCAACTAAGTGCCTAGGATTAGGATATCATCAAGTGGTTTTCCTTTGAATAAAGAGAGCAGTGTAGTGTGACAGATCATGTGTCTGAGCAGCAACTTGCTCCCCTGCTGTTGTGCGCTGCTTGGTTCAAATACTGGAGAGAGCAGTGGAAACCTAAGTGCCTTGTATTGTATTTCTTTCATCTAAAGATTTTCCTAGAATGCTTGTGGTTCAATTTTATGTCTGAGACCTGCAAAATCATATGAGCATATTGATATGACAAGCCTTGTGTCCAAATTGATTAGCTACATAATGCTGGAGCCAAATCTGAGAACAGAATGTGTTAGAATCAAGCCTTTTGCTCACATACCTGCTCCAGAGATAATACATTTCAACTCCATGTTTCCACATGGATGCGCACAGGATCACGTTCAAAAGCAGGTTCCTGAATAGCAAGTGTGAAGGGCCAAACAAAATTGAGATGCCATTCACACAAGTAACAACTGCAGGAGTGAGGGGCAAGTCTGGAGAGAACTGAACCACTCCTCCACTGCCATGGTGGTCCCAATCTGGATGGGGCTGCCTGTGCCTACTATTTGCATGGGGGGAAAGCTTCCACTGGAGAAGATAGAAACATTTCCCCCCAATGTGATTAACAGGGGCAGGGGTCCACAGCAGGGTCAAAGCTCCCTTACCTCCATGCCAGGGTCCCCATCCAGCTCTTATTGTTAACACTAGATGGTGTTGCGTCTAGTTTGGGCTTAAGTCAGATTTATTTGTTTGTTTTTTACATTTCTTTCTCATTCTTTGATGAGTTCAGAGCAGCATACACGGTTCTTTGACCCACTTTTCACACCAAACCTGTGAGGAGGTTAGCTAGTCACTAGCTCAAGGTCAGCTAATTATGTCTGAGCTGGGACCTAGGCTCTCCCCAGTTGTAATCTGACACTCTAACCACTCTACATAGCAGTAGATGGGGAACCTTTTTTAGCCACATTCCCTCCTGGGCAATATTCCAGAGGCTGCCTGCAAGAGAAAAGTGTTACCTATAATTTTAAACCAACACTGCAGTGGATCTGCTCCTAAGATGGGGTGACTGCAGCATTCTTAGGAAGAACAGTGATGTGAATGTACACTACAGAGGCAGAGTTATTTGGAAACTAATGAGACATAGAAATAAGTATAGGACTGAATAATTTTGTTTCCTTCCTCTGTTCACTTCTTTGAACCACTGTAGGGAATTTTAGGGGGTTAAACATGACTTACTTTATCTTTGTTCACCAGGCCATCCTCCATCCTGCTTAGCTGCGGAATTCCTCATGATGTGGCACAGAACGCCTTGCGCCTCAGTGTGGGTCGTGCTACCAGCAAGGAGGATGTGGACCTGATTGTGGAAGATCTGAAACAGGCTGTGGCTCAGCTACAATAGGCCAGATTTTCAGTCACCTAGTGGGACAGTTTTGCCCTTTAAAACCAGGAAGCGAGCTTACCTGACCCTGATTTTCCCTTGCTCTAGGTGCTACTTACATTTAACAGAATGAGGCTAGATAACATTCTAGTCAGCTCCTGGCCACTGAATTCTTGTTGAATAATCTCTAGTGATTCCCCAGCCCTTGAATAAACCAGGCCAGAAATCAGTGCTCCCTGAATGTAGTCACTATGCTGAGCAGGCTCTGCCAGCAGTTTTTACTCATTGAAGTGGGTAAACATTTCTAGTTGGATGTTTAGATCTATGATTGAGGTTTTTGTGTGGGTTCAGGAAACAAGCCTAAATATTATGGTTTGAATGGACAGGTGAATCCCAAAATATTGAAAAATTGGGAGCTTGCCTTGGTACCTGGAAACAGCCACTCTTTTGATGCCACCCTTCTGGGGTATTCCTTACCGGGAATGAAAAGCAATTGCCCTCCATATAGGCACTGAAGGAACATGAATATTTCTTCTTCTTGCTGCAGCAGCAGCAGCAGGTTGTAGCTGCTATAGTATTGCACTGTGTTTAGCACTGAGATGTGCAGTGGGACTAGAATGTGCATTCTTCTAGAGCTGAAGAGGAGAGAAAGAGAGAAACCTTCATTTCACATTGCTGTGTTTTGTGTTATGAAGGCTCTCTAACCTAGGGCTTATCCACACTTCCATTGTCCTGCTGCTTTTTCTAGAGAAAACTGCTCTTTAGCGCTCAATCAGAGCAAATGGCAATTTGAGTTTTTCCCGGATTGCTATTTGTTCTGATTTGTTGCTAAAGAGCAAGTTTTCCCTTGCAAAGGAGTGGGTCAAGCAGAAAACCACTCAAAAGTCATACTTTCTAGGTTCTGCACAAGTAGAAGTGTGGATGATCCCCTAGTGTTAAAGGGCTATTTAAGTTATGAAAAGAATCCTACTGGAAATGGCAATGGTGATAGTGGGGAATTTGAACCGGGAATTGTTACTGCTACTATCTGCCCTGGTTGCCAAGAGGAGGAAATCAATCATAGCTGTCATCTCCTCACGTAGCTCTTGCAACAACAGATCCTGGTTGTAGCTGTTGCTGCTGGTTTACCCTACATGGAGAAATACTCCAACGATGGGGCAGGTGATGTCAAGAGAGCCAGCATAGCAATCATTTTCCATCAGCAAATGGTAGACAACTGCATGCTGGTTCTCTTGTCATTGCCTGCCCAGCTGGCTTGCATCTTGATCAAGCCAACAGCAAGGATCTGACTGGCAGTGGTTTTCTTTCCCATAAGAACAGGTGGTGGTGAGAATTCTGGCTTTCCAGGCAGTTCTCTTCTGCTGCTCTTTGTCCTGCCTACAAGGCATTCTGAATACCCTGATCTTCCTTGTCAGGATGCATGGCAGGGGTTGCTCTTACAGTGAGTTTCCCCCTGCAGGGAAGGACAGGTACCACATGGACCCATTACTATAACTGCTTACCTTGTCTGTGAGAAGGAAGCACCTATATGCAAGAATATCATGGGGGATTTTGTCATTTTATATATAGAGAGAAAGTTACAAGCCTGGTGAATCAAGGGGATGCTGTGGATGTAGTGTAGCTTGATTTCACTAAGACTTTCGACAAAGTACCCCATGAGATTCTTACTGAGAAGCTGGTAAAATGTGGGCTAGACAAGGTTATTGTTAGATGGATTTGTAGCTCCCAAACCCAAAGAGTGTTCAGTAATGGTTCCTCATCATCAAAGGACTCTTATGTACCCCATAAGGCAATAAGAGCAGATTTTGTTTATTACACTGGAAAAAGGTGACAAGTCGGGTGCCACAGAGTTCTGCCCTGGGCCCATTGCTGTTCAACATCTTTATAAACGAATTGCATGGAGGAATTGAGAAGGTGACAGTCAACTTTGCAGATGACACTAAACTTGGAGAGGTACCTAATGCTGCAAAATACAAAATTGGGATTCAAGATGACCTTAACAGATTAGAGAATTGGCCCAAACTAACAAAATTTCAATAGGGAGTTGGGCTAGATGACACTAAGGATCCCTTCCAACTCTATAATCCTATGAAATGTAAGGTTCTGCACTTAGGCACCTGGCTTGCCAGTAGTAGTTGTGAAAATGATCTAGGGGTCTTAGTAGATCACAAGGTTAACATGAGTCAACAGGATTTTGACAAGCTAGAACATGTGCAGAAGAGGAACTGTTGAGGGAGTTGAGTACGTTTAGCCTGGAAAAGAGGGGAATGAGAGGAGATATGGTAGCCATTTTCAAATACCTAAAGGGCTGCCACCTTGACCTGTGCAGCATATTATGACTGCCTTTCCTAGTTGCCAGTGCAGGCACTGTGTTTGGTAGCCTGGAGAGTGAGGGGAAGGATGAAGGTTATGCCGTCTCACTTATATAAGCAAGTTTGCACATTAAGCTACCATAGTCCATCTCTGTGCTAAACACTGTGATGCATGGTGCTCTTTTTTCTAGCCTGAAAGAGCCATTACTTTTGTTACAAAGGAGGGAACTGGAGAAGGGGGTGGGGCAAGGACAGAAGAGTGGCAAGGCAAGCAGAGTTCAGATTCTCCCTCCTTTTGGTTAGCACCTTCAGATCTTATCTGGGGTCCCTGGATTGCTGCAGCCTTGATAGGTATATAAAATAGTAATTGAGTCAGGATGGATTGTGTACCCCATAGTGCTAAGGTGAGTATTCTGTTGGTGCAAGAATTTCTCCTTGCGCAGCAGAACATTCTCCCCCAGTGTAATGCTGAATCTGTTATGGGGGTTCACCCAGCCCTCTGGAGCAGATTTGGAGGGAGGCACAGGAGGAGGAGAGGGGTGGGGTCCCATTGCACTAATGCAACTATTTAGCTGAATACCGTCCTATATTATTTTGTTTGGGGGCAGGAGAAGGGACCAATACATATATATTCAAAGTCCCAGGTGAGGCACATAGGTAGGCTGCGTATATTATCAGAGACAATTGTTAGCACCAGAAGCAAATGCCCACAAGCAGTCCCTCATTTTTGTGCATGGGAAGCTAGTAGGTCTAATCCTACAGGAATAGGAACGATTCTACTCAACTCAGGGAGACAGGAATCATTGTATTTCCTTAGACTGACTGCCCTCAAATAGGGTACTAATATTTGTTTCCTGTAAAAAGAGTTCAGAGAATTTAGAGAAAATAAGAATCTTGCCTGGCATCCTCTTTCCCAGTGGATGGTGCCTAATGCTTTTAGGGGATTTGTCACATCTGTAGGAACAAATGCTTTATTTTTTTTAACTGGTTAGTCGCTTCCTTTGTTTTCCTGGCACGTAAGCTGATTTTGTAGATCTGTATCAGCTCCCTGAACTGTCTTTTGTTTGTATCCATGAAAAGAAGACCCCGAGGTCTACTTTTCAGTTAACTGTCATAGGAAAACATCAGACCTGTTGTGAAGAATGTCTTGCTGCCCCTGATTGATGGGGAAACACTGATAAAATGAAACTTGCTGAATTGGGGAGGAGGAGCCAGGCACAAATATATGGGGAAAATGTCAGTCTGAAAATGTTGTGTGTTATGCTATATTATGTGTATTTCTTGAAAGCTTTTGAGTTTCAGAACCATTGTGGAAGGAATTCAAAGAAGGCAATTAAGTAGGGCCCAGGATAGGCTCACGTCTATTTCAACTTATTTTGCTACACCGATACAGCTAGTCCAGCTGATGTGCTAATAGGGATAAGAAGACAAGATCAAGGGTTGGTGTCACGATTCTGTGGCTTTTTATTAATGTGAAATCACAAGCTATTTGCTGACCTTTCAAAATGTTAATCTGGTATGCTGCTGTCTGTAGCCTTGTTCTGTGGAGCCAAGGTGGGTAACACTGTAAAACAGATATTAACTTAAAGTCTAAAATACATTAAAATGTGATAAGTTAAAAGTAAGCCTGTATCAATGCCAGCCTGATTTATTTATTTATTTATTTATTGTTTTAAGTCTTGCTATGACATAGCATTTTTTGTTATTCACAGAAGTGCAGATTTTACATTGTGAAAGCTTCAGCCAGCCAGTGTATCTGTACTTACTTTTATCATACTTTAGGGCTAATTTGAAGATTCTATTCTCATGCACCCCCATACTTCCTGCACTGAACACCTCAGTTCTCTCTGCTTTGGGGCACTTGAAGAGAAGTAGCCGAAGAGCTGTCAGCAGGATATTTGTGAGCGTCTATTTAGTCATTCTGCAGTCTGGGGGAAAGCCAATCAGTCCGAGATCCCTCAACACTTACCTCTTCTCCTGCTTTAGTATGAGTGCTTCCAATTATTAGCTTTGACCCACAGGTCTAGAGACCTGGAGTTCAGTTTTATAGCACCTTGCATGACTTGCCCAGATTGAAAGGGTGGCCGTTTCCCTTCTGTCAAAAGGCTCACTTCCTCTTTCTGACTAGGACCACAGTCAAGATAAAGGCTGTATTTACCCACTCGTTACTTTTGTGCAGCTGTTCTGAGCATTGAATTTATTGCTCCAGCTGAGTTATTGTGTGCCAGAACTTTGTAATCATAGTCCATTATTCCAACCTGATCACCAATAGGGCCAGAGGTCTGGCATTCTGGCCACCTGTGGTGTGTGTATGTGTGTGTGTGCGCGCTATCTGTAAAACATTTTATGTCAAAGGCCATCCATGACTGCATCAGAAAATACATCTGCCCCCTTGGCTAGTGTCTGGAAGATAAGAGTAGCCCACAAGGAGGTGGAGGATGTCTGTCATTGGTAATGTATGAAATTGTAGAGGAGAGAATTTTCCAGCATCAATCTACTAGACTTCAAAAATGTGTGTGTTTGTGGAATTCACAGAGACTTATATTATTAAGCTTCATGTAATGGTGTATATTCAGCCCATATGCAAAAATTCAAAAGAAGTGGGCTCCATGGTTACCTGCAACTCTATGCTTTTTCTTTGTATTTTTTTTAAATAACAGGGTGAAAGATTTCTAGGAGGATGGAAATACACATACTAAGCCACACAGCTTATTTGCTCTACTTGAGGCATTTATTTATTTTATTTATTTGCCTGTCCTCCACCAGCAGGTCCCAGGATGACCAGAATTTAAAATTCCGTATTAAAAACAGTCAAAACAAATTGCAGTTGAAGGGCTAGGGCGGGTCCTGAAAACACCTCAAGTGTGAAAGGCCAGAATGAAGAGGTGTATCTTCAACATTTGTCGAAACCTGTATAGTGAAGGTGACAGGCGCATCCCTGTACTCAGCTGCTTGACTGACAACCTATGTTTTACATGCAGAAGTTTATAGGGTCAAGCTTTGGCATCTCGTAACTACAAGAATGTTTTGGGACTACAATTCCCATCATCCCTGACCACTGGTCCTGTTAGCTAGGGATCATGGGAGTTGTAGTCCCAAAACATCTGGAGGGCCGAGTTTGCCTATGCCTAGAGTAGCCAGTCTAGGGATGACATGGCCTAAGATCTTGGATTGCTGACAAAGGCAGCTCCATGTGTTCATGTATGATCCAGTAGGTGTGGCATAGAATGTACTTTGTCGTATCAGATACTGGAAGGAGTAAGTGACCTATCAAAATGCATAATGAATGGGGATTTGGGTTTGAAGCCCGTCTTAGCTCAAGTAAAAATGAACTGATCTGCATTGCAGGCACAGCTGTAGAGTGAAAGCAAATGGAGATAAAATTATTATTCTCCTTCAAATAGCAAATTCTGCCTTTACAAAAGAAGAAACAGAATTGGGAGATTGTGTGCCCTCACAACAAGTGCTGATGCAATGATCCAAACTGGAAGACCCTGGGAAAAGTTGTTTGTGTTCTGGCGGCAGAAAAATATCCCACAGACTTATTATGAAACAATTATAGGAAACCATGGGGAAGATCTGCACTGTCATGGGAGGAGCAAAAATATTCTATCTGATTACTTGCTAATGTAATGTGCATAGATTGATTATGGAACATTTATAGATGCTTTAAATATTTTGGTTTGGGAACAAAATGTGTTAAATAGAGAGAGATGACTGGTGATTGTATATGATCTGTTTTAGTTCATTATAAAGAAAATGGAGTAAAATATTAAGGCATCTTTGGCATCTTGGCTCTCTAGAAACCCTCTTTATTAATTCACAATAAATTGCAAGAATTTGCCCTCTTTGGTAATATTAGAACACTAATTTCTTTGATGGTGGAGGATTGTTGCAATCCCAATGTGGCAGAAGTCTGTAGAACCAAATTGTTTAGTGTTGTATCATCATCAGTATTTAACCTATCTCTTTGGAATTTCTGTTATTTGAACAGAAATCAGCCACACCATACTAGAGACATGTACATCACAATTATAGGGGAAATATTTGCTTTCCTGTTTACAGCTGTGGTTTTTACAAATTTGAATCTAACTCATAAACCATCGCACAGCTTATTTTCTGTGTTTTATCAGTCAATTCAGGAAAATACAGTAGGAACTGAAACACATGCTAATTGCATCATAGAGCTGTTGCTCCTGAAATCCTGACTTGTATTTTTCAAATGAACACCAAGCTTACTTTATATTTTATCACGCTACTCTTTATAACAATTCAGGATTCAGTGCCACAAGCAGAAGAAGAGTTAAAAACATCCCTGATTCTGCCAGGAGCTTTTAGCTGTTCTCCCTCACCGGCCATGTGCCCCTTCTTAAAAAAAAACCCTGCAGTACATATGCTTTCTACAGCACCTTACCCGGTAACCAGAGACACATACCACCTGGCTGGTACATAAAACGAGAGACTCTGAGAAAGTAGGACCTTCCAGTGAAGACAACAGCAAGGCTCCCAGAGATGGGAGACCAAAGGGCTATTTTAGCTGCCAAGGAAGGAGACTTGCCTATGCTGGAGCAGCTGCACATCGATGGTACTCTGGACCAGAACATCACTGACTGCTTGGGAGCAGGCCTGGTGCATCATGCGTCACGAGCAGGCAGGCTGGAGTGCCTCAAGTTCCTGGTACTGCAAGCAAAGCTTCCCGGGAATCAGAGAGCAAACAATGGTGCAACCCCAGCACATGATGCAGCAGCCATGGGCAACTTGGCTGAGCTGAAGTGGCTGATCAAAGATGGAGGCTACAGCATGCAGGTAAGGGGTCTGACAAACGGGGATCTAAACAGTGGGAGCAAGGTAGAACGCTGGTTGCAACTAGACATATTTGCCATGAGTAGTGTTCAATAAGTTTTCCTACCGGGCTCATTTAATTAAGGTAAGTTAGTAATGTCCATTAACGACAATAGGTCTACCCTGAGTAGGAGCAGCATTGAATACCGCCCAGTGCTTTTACACAGGTTGCTGCTCTTAGATTAGACTTGGGTGGCAGAGAGTGCTGGCATCCCCTGTCTACAAACAACCCTTGCTGGACTACCAACAGCATTTAACTCTTCTTGTCCAAGGGAGACTGTGGTGTTTAGCAAGTCCTTCTTTGTGGTGGGTGTTGTGTTAAAAGTGGGCTTGTTCATTGCCAAAACTCTGAAGTGAGTTCAGTATATGCTCTTCATGGAGACACTTCATTCATTCATTCATTCATTCATTATTTATTTATTATTATTTATTATTTGGCTTACAGCATATAACGATACATAATAAAACATAAAAAACTTCCCGATACAGGGCTGCCATTGTATCTCCCGCAGGATATTTGTCACTCAGTGCTGGATCACGAAGTGTTAATGGAAAAGGGCAAATTTTGACCCCATGGCAATGTCCCCCAAGTGCAGCACTTTCCCTACTCCCACATGGAGAAAGCAAACAAGTGTGCTTGGGGACATCGTCGGGGTGGAGCATTAACTTGCTCCCTGCCCCTCTTGCCCCAGCTATTTAAAATCAAGCTCCTTGTCTGTGTAGCCGACTCTGAGTTTTGTTTCTCTGTAACAATGGATTTTTGCCACTGCAAGCTGCAGCATGTGCTAGCAAAGGATGCAAATGAAAGTATAACACAGCAATAACTGTCAGAAAAGCTGGTGTTTGTCTTTCTAATAATAATTACTGCTTCCAGATGTCACCTCATAGGAACACTGTATTAAAATCCCATTCACTCATCCAAGGAATGCATGGAGGGGGTCAGCAGAGCTGTGTCTGAGGGCTGCCTACACTCATTCAGGTGAATGCATACCATCAGTGCCATATCCTGTGGACATGGCCCCTCTCCCTCCTCCACTTGTTTAATGAACATGTGGACATAAATGAGTGAAAATACAGGCAACGGCCAATTCATGTGCATCCGATTGCATGTGCATGCA